>OZ023288.1:13867232-15176470 GCA_964007245.1 Hypomecis atomaria
GACAAGCACTAGGCAAATATGTAACCTACACATCTAATCTGAGATCTTGACGACAAACATCACAAGCGGTACATTTTCGTGAGCATGTTACAAATTTTGTTTAGACATTTTCTTAAAAAGCGTGCTATAGAGTATGAAGGAATTTCCACAGCACTTAGCACGCTGATGCTGCAGCTGAGTTGCATGAATTCGCGTGCGACACAGTGGCTGCCGACTGGCTGCACGCTGTCGCGTCATTTGTTGCGCTGTAGTTTTCGCGCGTTGTCTCTCACGCCACTGTTCTAGATACGAAATGAGTACGGTACCTCAGCTTCCCGGCTAATAGACTTGTATACAAGATAGGTAAGCAAATTCGTAAAGTCCAGGTGGCTAGAGCTGGTGTCAGAGTTTTTAAGCCGCCTTTGACATAGATAATCGGTTGAACAAATGAGACCCAAAAAATTACGTGTCATCCGAAGCCATGTAGTACTCTGTTGTAAATACCACCCGTACCGAACATAACTTAAACACCGAAGCTTTGGTGCTAGGAAGCATTTAGTTAAACTACGCTATGAGCGCTACATTTTCATCTCGAGATCCTGTAGTTTATTGTTTTACTACATCATTTGAGCTTGTATTTTCGTGCGATAGGTACAGAGTCTGGCTACACGCTTCACGCGTCATTTGTCGCGTCGCGCCGTAGTTTCGCCGTTTTCTCTCAACCCACTGATGCTAGATACGCAATGAGTACGGTATCTCAGCTTCCTAAATATTTGTTCTCGGACTTACGTCTCTCTACGAGTAAATTACTCCTACTTTAAACGTCATTTGAGCTTGCGTTTTTTAAGACTTGTTTTAAGTATACATTATACCTACTTTTTGGAAAGTGATTGACTCGTGCCCGTTGATTGCTGAGGCTTCAACAGACGGTTCACAAATAGCACGTTCGACTGATAGAAAAAATAAGACTACAAAATATTTATCTTCCTCGCTCATCAGAGGGCGGTTTTAGATGTCAAAATATTTCTTCCTGTCTACCAAGATCGTGACCAGATATGTTTCTTTCTTTTTCTAGAGAAAGATCCCTGCTAGCAGTTCATAATGAAGCTTTTAGTCACCAAGTGCCATAGGCTCTATCTTCAATCAGATCAGATATCTTTCTACAGAGCCAAGTCACTGGCGCACACGTATAGGTATGGCAGGAGGTTATCAGGGGAAGTTGGGTAACTCGGGGCTCTGGTGCAAAAAGCGCCGCGTGTCGAGGTGCTCAGTGGCGCCATCTAGACGTCTACATTGGCGCCACTCACCACCCGCTAAATTAATCTCGGGAGATTGCGAAGGTGCAGCGTTTTCAGGATGACGCGAAATCGTTTTTCATCAAACAACTTGGCGTGGGATTTTGTTCTTTGGAAAGATTTTTTTCATTTATTTTAATTATTTTTTACGGGGAAAATATCTTAGACATGTAAAATAAATACACAACCATGAACTGTTAAAAACTAAGTAAGTATTAAGTAAAGTATTGAATAATCAAATGTTTTAAAGAGAGTAAAATCGCAAGCAGCATCTGATATAAAATAAGCAGTAATTTTTAGAAGCATCTTTACTGTAATATAAGATTGAGGAATTTTGTAATTATAATATTAGTACCATGTTGAGCGGAAGCGTAGATAACGCTTCAAAAATAACTAAGTAGTGTCCAACAATAAATTATTTGAAGTACTATGTGCGTCAACTGCGTGCACTAGGTAAATCTATTCAAAGTTATATCCTATAGGCAATAATTGTCAATAACCCTCCATAAAAAAGATAAATAATGAAACATTACGTCACAAGCTATAACGTTACACGTGTTTCTAATAAAGTTTTATGTTCGCACCTCTATTCTATAGGGCTATAACTCTAAAATTATATAGGCGATTCAAGAACACGTAGGCAAATCCCTAGACTAGACAATACAAAGTTTCTCGACGATTCTTGGGCTGTTGAGGTAATCATAATATGGAAAATATGGTAACATGGCGTTGATTTGTTAACTCAAGGTGTAAGTTTTACTACAAGTTAAAAAAATGTTTTTACAAACATACCTAAGTATCGAAGTAAAATAGTCTCTCAAAAATGCAACATTACCCTGTCCTGCATCTTCCGATACAAATGATAGTGGGTAGACTGGGTAGTGACATTGGTGTCATATATTTTTACTAGTATTAGCCTAGATTCAGGTACTTATTATAACACAGAGAGTACAGATAATGATAAAAAGTGAATTTTCACTTATACAGGGCTCTGTTACTGTATCGTTTTAAGGTTCCGTAACCAAAGGGTAAAAGCGGGACCCTATTACTAAGACTCCGCTGTCCGTCTGTCTGTCACCAGGCAGTATCTCATGAACCGTGATAGCTAGATAGCTGAAATTTTTACAGAAGATGCATTTCTGTTGCCGCTATAACAACAAATACTAAAAACAGAAAAAAATATTTATGGGGTTCTTTCGCTATTAATAACGATGAATGGAGCTAAGGGGGCTCCAACACGGTACGGAACTATCAAAGCGCGATCCGACTCGCACTTGATCGATTATTAAGTCATACAAGTTACATTAAGTAATACATTACGTGCCAAGTCTACGAATCTTTGTGAAATCGCCAAAAAACTTCATTGATGCAGATGTAAGTAGGTACATAATGAATACCGTATCTTTATAAACCCAATTAGAATCAAGGTCTTTAATTTGGAATCTAGACATTTTTTCAACAAAGCCATTTTTCATTGTTGTTTGGGTCGACTATTTGGTGCACATAATTAAACTAGCTTTGCTTGCTATTTCCTCTATAATAATCGTGCTTGCACTAAACGTTTAGCTTAAACTACAGAATTAATTATGCTAGCAGCCATTAACTTCCAAAATAACAAACGCAATAAAACGTGAGGCATTCTGAAAATCTGCCATCAATTACGGAGGTAAGCACCGACCAAAACTCGGATCCGCAAACGGCGCTTTGGGCATTATCCTTCCTATTCCCTACTTAATGGGAGACGAATGTCGTTAGAAGTCTAGCGCTCGTAAAATGCAGCAGCTTGCACCGTGTTCTGACTTGGATACTGGCTTACTACAATAGTAGATACGAGTATACTAGTAGTTCTCCTAACAGTAGACTTTGAATTTTCATAAGCATATAATCACCGATTTCGTTCATACTCGCAAATCTTGCTAGGATATAGATATTATCCTTACTAATATTATAAATCCGAAAAGTTTGTTGGTTTGTTGGTTTGTTACTCCATGACGCACCAACGGAGCAACGGATTGACTTGATTTTTGGCATGGACATAGTTTAAAAGGCGGAAGGAGCTTTAGGATACTTTTTATCCCGAAAAATTGCATAGTTCCTGTAGGACAGGACAAAAACCATCGAAAGCGAAACTGTCGCCACTATCACAAAGACGCTAAGTGATTAATTCCTCTATGACGCTAATATGGACTAACGAAACGTCACAGCCAAACGTAATTGGATGACAGGTGACATTGTCTGCAGACTTTTATAAATCACAAGTAGCATGGCAAGGGGACAAATTGTTTTTCCACCATTATATCCCCTTGAAGAGGAAATAAAGTATGGATTGAAAATGACAACTGACATTAAAATTGGATAAAATGTTATTTTACCTCTGCATGCTACATGTTACTATGACGTTTAATACTAGGCCGTCATTTTGTCTGACATTTAAAATATTTTTAAATCTTCTATCATTAGAGGTTTAACATGTTTCTTTATTCTACCTTTATGGTATACATCATCCTTACTAATATTATAAATCCGAAAAGTTTGTTGGTTTGTTGGTTTGTTACTCTATCACGCGCCAACGGAGCAACGGATTGACTTGATTTTTGGCATGGATATAGTATAAAAGGCGGAAGGAGCTTTAGGATACTTTTTATCCCGAAAAATTTCATAGTTCCTGTAGGACAGGACAAAAACCCTCGAAAGCGAAACTGTCGC
The DNA here is from genome assembly GCA_964007245.1 of Hypomecis atomaria. Classification (NCBI taxonomy): domain Eukaryota; kingdom Metazoa; phylum Arthropoda; class Insecta; order Lepidoptera; family Geometridae; genus Hypomecis; species Hypomecis atomaria. Next base: position 13,871,213 of record OZ023288.1, read on the forward strand.
CACTATCACAAAGACGCTAAGTGATTATTTCCTCTATGACGCTAATATGGACTAACGAAACGTCACAGCCAAACGTAATTAGACGACAGGTGACATTGTCTGCAGACTTTTATAAATCACAAGTAGCGTGGCAAGGCGACAAATTGTTTTTCTACCATTATATCCCCTTGAAGAGGAAATAAAGTATGGATTGAAAATGACAACTGACATTAAAATTGGATAAAATGTTATTTTCCCTCTGCATGCTACATGTTACTATGACGTTTAATACCAGGCCGTCATTTTGTCTGACATTAAAAATATTTTTAAATATTCTATCATTAGAGGTTCAACATGTTTTTTTATTCTACCTTTATGGTTTAGAATCATCATACTTTAATACTATCAATCCGAAAAGTTTATTGGTTTGTTCCTCTTTGACGCAGCAACGGAGCAAAAGATTGACCTGATTTTTGGTATGGATACCTATGGTTTAATAGACAGAAAGTGATAATAGGATACTTTTTATATCTCGAGAAAATTCGTGATTCCCATGGGATAGGACAATAACTGTTTCTCAGCAATGGAGCAACGGATCGACTTGATATTTGGGGTGGGCATAGTTTGGAAGACGGACAGTGACATGGGATACTTTCCATCCCGAAAAAATTGTGGTTCTACGGCAACCACAATTTTTTTCGACTTAACGATAAATTTTTCTCAGCAACGGAGCAACTTGCCTTGGCATATTGCATGAATATAGTTTGAAAGACGAAAAGTGACATAGGCCACTTTTTATGGCAAAAACTTTAACAGTTCCCGTAGGAAAGGATAAAAACTAAGTGAGTGGGCTGTGGTAGGAGCCGTCTAAGCGCCAGAAATAACCTGTCATGGCAAGTTTAGGACGTTCCCACATATTTCGCACTCCTTCGCGGCACTCAACAGCACTAGCCCAGACTCGGGCTCCATAACGGAGCTTGCGCTCTCGCCATAGTGACGGAGTGTTTCGGAGCACAAGACACATCGTCATCCACCACTCGGGACTAACCAGTACTGAACGTCAGACAGCATTCCAACGCCTTGGTCCCAGTGCAGTGGGTCAGTCATAGTAGCCCAGCGCCTGCCTCTTCAACTGCAGAGGGCAGTGAGAACGGCAATCGCGATACCGACACCTCTCTTCCCCTGCAGCCCCACTGCGTCTGCCAACACGTTGACGGCCTAGCGGAAGGTAGGGTAGGTGGCGGCACCCACACCACCAGTTCCATATATCCCACCGCGGCCCCTTATCCTCGGCTGTCATATCAGAGTCCAAGAAGCAGCCTTGCTTTATGAAACTAAGAAAGGTTATTCCCAGCAAGTAACTGGAGATAGAGAGACAGAAAAGAAGCCACACCCAGCGCAGCAGGAGGAGCTGGAGTTCATATGCCTGGCAGACGGAGCAGCACTAGAGCAAAATCTTAACCGAGAAATTAACATATTTACAGACGGCAGTAAAATTAAAGGGAAAGTTGGGGCGGCATTATCCATTTGGGATGATGCCGCTGAGATCAGTACCCGCAAGCTGAAATTGGCCGATTGGTGCTCTGTGTCACAGGTCGAGTTATTGGCACTTCTTGAGGCTACCGAAATCGCAAAAATCTTTTGTGACTCCAGGTCTGCACTGGAAACGGTAGTTGGCGTATCTTCCCTCCATCCCTTAGCAGTAAATTCAAAGCTAACATAAAGTTACTACACGCACAAAATAAAATAGTGAAACTTTATTGGATTAAATAGCACGCGGGGATGGAGGGAAATGAGAGAGCGGACCAGCTAGCAAAGGAAGCAGCACTGCACTCGAAGTGCAGACCTATTTAGGATAACTGCCCCGTTTCATTCGTCAAGCGAGAAATCCGAAAGGACTCTCTTGACGAGTGGAACCGGCGGCATCAGGATGGACACACAGCGGCGGTAACCAAAACATATTTTCCGGGTGCAAGGGCGGCATACAAGATCGTAAGAGAAATAGCACCAGTGGGAATCATAACTCAAGTGCTGACGGGGCATGGTGAGTTTTCCCAATACTTACATCGATTTAAGTTGAGGGAAAGCCCATCGTGCATCTGTGAACCCACAAAAGAGGAGACTCCACTGCACATAATCTTGGAATGCCCAGGTTATGGAAAGCAGAGATTTGATTTAGAACAAAAAATTGGAATTAATCTAACACGAAAAAACCTTAGAAACAATTTTATCGAATTTTTGCACAAATATTTGTAAAAAAGCAATACTTAATTAGGAACAAGTAGGTATAAACTTTGCTGTACCATTGTAATGTTTATTATAACTGCAAACAGCCAAAAACATTGAAATATAGGTATACTAAGTTTTTATTCATTTGTAATTAAGACCCCTGCTGATCATGTCAGGGATATTTCGCAATATAATAAAAAAAAATCCTCGGATGCAGCGTCGCAAGAGCGGCACTGCAGCCCGCCTAAGTTGCGACACTCCTCATAAGGCATGCAACCTACCGGCCATCCTCTCAGCTGCTTTAGTTAAAAGCGGCTGAACCTCGAGTGCCAGCCTCTAAGCTTCCTTGGAGGAAAAGACCCAAAGAAGAGGGAGACTTCGAGCGCCGCCTTTTCAGCTGCCTCAGACCTCCCCCACGACAAGGCGGGAATACACGGGGGGGTTGTATATACACTCCAACCGTAACTTAACCAACAAAAGCATTCCTCTAAGGTATTTTGATATTTGTCAGTTAGGTTAGGTTTCACAGCCGACATAAACATAAGCCAAAATCAAAATACAACGCGGGCGAAGCCGCGGGTAAAAGCTAGTACTTTAATATTATCAATCCGAAAAGTTTGTTGGTTTGTTTCTCTTTGACGCAGCAACGGAGCAAAAGATTGACCTGATTTTTGATATGGATACCTTTGGTTTAAAAGACAAAGTGATAATAGGATACTTTTTTATCTCGAGAAAATTCGTGATTCCCATGGGATAGGACAATAACTGTTTCTCAGCAATGGAGCAACGGATTGACTTGATTTTTGGGGTGGGTATAGTTTGGAAGACGGAAAGTGACATAGGATACTTTCCATCGCGAAAAAATTGTGGTTCCCGTAGGACTTAACAATAAATTTTTCTCAGCAACGGAGCAACTTGCCTTGGCTTATTGCATGAATATAGTTTGAAAGACGAAAAGTGACATAATAGGCCACTTTTTATCGCAAAAACTTTAACAGTTCCCGTAGGATAGGATAAAAACTAAGTGAGCGGGCTGCGGTAGCAGCCGTCTAAGCGCCAGAAATAACCTGTCATGGCAAGTTTAGGACGTTCCTACATTTTTCGCACTCCTTCGCGGCACTCAACAGAGCTAGCCCAGACTCGGGCTCCATAACGGAGCTTGCGCTCTCGCCATAATGACGGAGTGTTTCGGAGCACAAGACACATCGTCATCCACCACTCTGGACTAACCAGTACTGAACGTCAGACAGCATTCCAACGCCCTGGTTCCAGTGCAGCGGGTCAGTCATAGTAGCCCGGCGCCTGCCTCTTCAACTGCAGAGGGCAGTGAGAACGGCCATCGCGATACCGACACCTCTCTTCCCCTGCAGCCCCACTGCGTCTGCCAACACGTTGACGGCCTAGCGGAAGGTAGGGTAGGTGGCGGCACCCACACCACCAGTTCCATATATCCCTCCGCGGCCCCTAATCCGCGGCAGTCATATCAGAGTCCAGGAAGCAGCCTTGCTTTATGAAACTGAGAAGGGTTATTCCCAGCAAGTAACTGGAGATAGAGAGACAGAAAAGAAGCCACACCCAGCGCAGCAGGAGGAGCTGGAGTTCATATGCCTGGCAGACGGAGCAGCACTAGAGCAAAATCTTAACCGAAAAATTAACATATTTACAGACGGCAGCAAAGTTAAAGGGAAAGTTGGGGCGGCATTATCCATTTGGGATGATGCCACTGAGATCAGTACCCGCAAGCTGAAATTGGCCGATTGGTGCTCCGTGTACCAGGCCGAGTTATTGACACTTCTTGATGCTACCGAAAAAGCAAAAATCTTTTGTGACTCCAGGTTTGCACTGGAAACGGTAGTTGGCGTATCTTCCCTCCATCCCTTAGCAGTAAATTCAAAGCTAACATAAAGTTGCTACACGCACAAAATAAAATAGTGAAACTTTATTGGATTAAAGCACACGCGGGGATGGAGGGAAATGAGAGAGCGGACCAGCTAGCAAAGGAAGCAGCACTGCACTCGAAGTGCAGACCTATTTACGATAACTGCCCCGTTTCATTCGTCAAGCGAGAAATCCGAAAGGACTCTCTTGACGAGTGGAACCGGCGTTATCAGGATGGCCACACAGCGGCGGCAACCAAAACATATTTTCCGGATGCAAGGGCGGCATACAAGATCGTAAGAGAAATAGCACCAGTGGGAATCATAACTCAAGTGCTGACGGGGCATGGTGGGTTTTCCCAATACTTACATCGATTTAAGTTGAGGGAAAGCCCATCGTGCATCTGTGAACCCACAAAAGAGGAGACTCATGTGCAGTGGCACATAATCTTGGAATGCCCAGTTTATGGAAAGCAGAGATTTTATTTAGAACAAAAAATTGGAATTAATCTAACACGTAAAAACCTTAGAAACGAATTTATCGATTTATGCACAAATATTTGTAAAAAAGCAATTATTAGGAACAAGTAGGTATAAACTTTGCTGTACCATTGTAATGTTTATTATAACTGCAAACAGCCAAAAACATTGAAATATAGGTATAGTTTTTATTCATTTGTAATTAAGACCCCTGACCCTTGCATATACACTCCAACCTTGCATTCCTTTAAGGTATTTTGATATTTGTCGGTTAGGTTATTAGGTTTCGCAGCCGACATAAACATAAGCCAAAATCAAAATATAACGCGGGCGAAGCCGCGGGTAAAAGCTAGTATAATATAATCTTACCAAACATTATCGAAATCAGCGGATTAAAATAATGCGACACCATATTTCAGGAAGTCATTTATTTTATAATAGCATTTAGCAGTCAATAAATCCTTAAGTTTCTTCTTAAATTGGTTTGTACTTCATTCCCTTATTCTCTGGGGTATCTTGTTGGATACTAAAGGGCTTATCCCAAAAATACTATTTCTAAATAGTTGTGTTTTACTAGGACGGGGGACGGCGAATTTCGATAATGATTTTCTCGCATCTACCTAGGTTTTGATGAATTCTTTGCTTGCTAATTTATTACAAAAGGGCTGCAGGACTACCTATGCCGAAGTCGTAGTGGTCAAGTGGGAGAGCTAAAATTGTGAGAGGCTATGGGTTATAATCTCAATCCTATAGTAATGAGTTTTTTGGGGTTCAGAACTTCAAACGGAAAAAAACGCCACCTTTATCTTTTCACTTTGTGGAAATTAATGTAAGGAATTTTACAAAATTGAATATGATAAGATGAAGGAAATCATTGTGAGGAAACTTGCATATAATCTGAGAAAAGAAATGGCGCATGTGAATCCACTAACCCGCATGTTGGTGGATATAGCCCAATAATCCTCGTGGGTAAGTACTATGTTCAGCAGTAGAAGATTAAAAGGCCGTACAGTACTTTTTTTCTTTTTATTCTGAATAGGTTTGCGTTTGACCACATACTGCCTGATGTTGAGCAGATAAGCGGTTTAAGTTTGTAGCAAGCTTACCTAGAAGATACCTATTTACTCGGGATTTGAAGACGCCCACGTTGTACTTTAGCGGGAAGACAGACCCAGGCAAAGCGTTCCACATTCTGGCTGTTCATATGAGGAATGAGGATTCAAAACGCTTGGTTCTAACGCGCGGAATGTCCCCCATAAAAGGGTGACGCTTTGGTCGCGTCTGTATAGCGGTACGATAGAAGAAAGGGGCAGGTGGAACCAGATTGTGCAACTCTTGGGCGCACTCTCCGAAGTGAATCCGGTAAAAGGCACGCTACCTTACGTCGATGCTCGAGATTTTGCGGCTGCGACACAGTCAAGGTGTCGTTGTTGATCAATCTCCTGGCTCGCCTCTCAATCGACTTCAGAGCTTCCAGTTGATATTTGGCAGAGCCACCCCAAAGGTGAGAGCATTCCATGCAAGACCTGATTTGCGATTTATAAAGACACTAGCTTTTACCCGCGGCTTCGCCCGCGTTGTATTTTGATTTTGGCTTATGTTTATGTCGGCTGTGAAACCTAACCTAACTGACAAATATCAAAATACCTTAGAGGAATGCTTTTGTTGGTTAAGTTACGGTTGGAGTGTATATACAACCCCCCCGTGTATTCCCGCCTTGTCGTGGGGGAGGTCTGAGGCAGCTGAAAAGGCGGCGCTCGAAGTCTCCCTCTTCTTTGGGTCTTTTCCTCCAAGGAAGCTTAGAGGCTGGCACTCGAGGTTCAGCCGCTTTTAACTAAAGCAGCTGAGAGGATGGCCGGTAGGTTGCATGCCTTATGAGGAGTGTCGCAACTTAGGCGGGCTGCAGTGCCGCTCTTGCGACGCTGCATCCGAGGATTTTTTTTTATTATATTGCGAAATATCCCTGACATGATCAGCAGGGGTCTTAATTACAAATGAATAAAAACTTAGTATACCTATATTTCAATGTTTTTGGCTGTTTGCAGTTATAATAAACATTACAATGGTACAGCAAAGTTTATACCTACTTGTTCCTAATTAAGTATTGCTTTTTTACAAATATTTGTGCAAAAATTCGATAAAATTGTTTCTAAGGTTTTTTCGTGTTAGATTAATTCCAATTTTTTGTTCTAAATCAAATCTCTGCTTTCCATAACCTGGGCATTCCAAGATTATGTGCAGTGGAGTCTCCTCTTTTGTGGGTTCACAGATGCACGATGGGCTTTCCCTCAACTTAAATCGATGTAAGTATTGGGAAAACTCACCATGCCCCGTCAGCACTTGAGTTATGATTCCCACTGGTGCTATTTCTCTTACGATCTTGTATGCCGCCCTTGCACCCGGAAAATATGTTTTGGTTACCGCCGCTGTGTGTCCATCCTGATGCCGCCGGTTCCACTCGTCAAGAGAGTCCTTTCGGATTTCTCGCTTGACGAATGAAACGGGGCAGTTATCCTAAATAGGTCTGCACTTCGAGTGCAGTGCTGCTTCCTTTGCTAGCTGGTCCGCTCTCTCATTTCCCTCCATCCCCGCGTGCTATTTAATCCAATAAAGTTTCACTATTTTATTTTGTGCGTGTAGTAACTTTATGTTAGCTTTGAATTTACTGCTAAGGGATGGAGGGAAGATACGCCAACTACCGTTTCCAGTGCAGACCTGGAGTCACAAAAGATTTTTGCGATTTCGGTAGCCTCAAGAAGTGCCAATAACTCGACCTGTGACACAGAGCACCAATCGGCCAATTTCAGCTTGCGGGTACTGATCTCAGCGGCATCATCCCAAATGGATAATGCCGCCCCAACTTTCCCTTTAATTTTACTGCCGTCTGTAAATATGTTAATTTCTCGGTTAAGATTTTGCTCTAGTGCTGCTCCGTCTGCCAGGCATATGAACTCCAGCTCCTCCTGCTGCGCTGGGTGTGGCTTCTTTTCTGTCTCTCTATCTCCAGTTACTTGCTGGGAATAACCTTTCTTAGTTTCATAAAGCAAGGCTGCTTCTTGGACTCTGATATGACAGCCGAGGATAAGGGGCCGCGGTGGGATATATGGAACTGGTGGTGTGGGTGCCGCCACCTACCCTACCTTCCGCTAGGCCGTCAACGTGTTGGCAGACGCAGTGGGGCTGCAGGGGAAGAGAGGTGTCGGTATCGCGATTGCCGTTCTCACTGCCCTCTGCAGTTGAAGAGGCAGGCGCTGGGCTACTATGACTGACCCACTGCACTGGGACCAAGGCGTTGGAATGCTGTCTGACGTTCAGTACTGGTTAGTCCCGAGTGGTGGATGACGATGTGTCTTGTGCTCCGAAACACTCCGTCACTATGGCGAGAGCGCAAGCTCCGTTATGGAGCCCGAGTCTGGGCTAGTGCTGTTGAGTGCCGCGAAGGAGTGCGAAATATGTGGGAACGTCCTAAACTTGCCATGACAGGTTATTTCTGGCGCTTAGACGGCTCCTACCACAGCCCACTCACTTAGTTTTTATCCTATCCTACGGGAACTGTTAAAGTTTTTGCCATAAAAAGTGGCCTATGTCACTTTTCGTCTTTCAAACTATATTCATGCAATATGCCAAGGCAAGTTGCTCCGTTGCTGAGAAAAATTTATCGTTAAGTCGAAAAAAATTGTGGTTGCCGTAGAACCACAATTTTTTCGGGATGGAAAGTATCCCATGTCACTGTCCGTCTTCCAAACTATGCCCACCCCAAATATCAAGTCGATCCGTTGCTCCATTGCTGAGAAACAGTTATTGTCCTATCCCATGGGAATCACGAATTTTCTCGAGATATAAAAAGTATCCTATTATCACTTTCTGTCTATTAAACCATAGGTATCCATACCAAAAATCAGGTCAATCTTTTGCTCCGTTGCTGCGTCAAAGAGGAACAAACCAATAAACTTTTCGGATTGATAGTATTAAAGTATGATGATTCTGTACCATAAAGGTAGAATAAAAAAACATGTTGAACCTCTAATGATAGAATATTTAAAAATATTTTTAATGTCAGACAAAATGACGGCCTGGTATTAAACGTCATAGTAACATGTAGCATGCAGAGGGAAAATAACATTTTATCCAATTTTAATGTCAGTTGTCATTTTCAATCCATACTTTATTTCCTCTTCAAGGGGATATAATGGTAGAAAAACAATTTGTCGCCTTGCCACGCTACTTGTGATTTATAAAAGTCTGCAGACAATGTCACCTGTCGTCTAATTACGTTTGGCTGTGACGTTTCGTTAGTCCATATTAGCGTCATAGAGGAAATAATCACTTAGCGTCTTTGTGATAGTGGCGACAGTTTCGCTTTCGAGGGTTTTTGTCCTGTCCTACAGGAACTATGAAATTTTTCGGGATAAAAAGTATCCTAAAGCTCCTTCCGCCTTTTATACTATATCCATGCCAAAAATCAAGTCAATCCGTTGCTCCGTTGGCGCGTGATAGAGTAACAAACCAACAAACCAACAAACTTTTCGGATTTATAATATTAGTAAGGATAGCAGTTGCTCAGGTGTGAAATACCGTCTCACCCTAGAGAGAACACCAAGTTTTTTGGAGGCTAATTGGGCCTTTGGGTATGTAAGAGCCAAAGTTAAGAGTCGATGAGAGTGAAACGCCTAGTACCTTGGCTGTGTCACAGCTGCAGTTTTATCAACGCAAGGTCGCGTCACTATTGTTTTTTTAAACGATGTTTTTATAGGGCCGGCGGAATAGTATCTGAGTACTACTCTGAATAGTAATGTACATGACATAATTTATTTGGTAACGCATAAAATAATATTAGACACCATTTTACCTTTTTACCTACAGTAAAATTAGTAGTGTCACACTTGAAAATAAAAACAGGCTGAAATAAAAGAAATCATTTCGAATTAAAAAAAGAAAGATATTTAGGTTCTTTGAAAAGGTACTTAGTACACACCCATCGTAGTACTATCAAGCGGAAACTTTCAACTTGCATACACAAGTTTAGATGGAAAAAAAAAATTGTGATCGTAGTCTGAACGCAGAGCTACTGGAGCGGCAAGCGGCGAGCGAAGCGGAGACGACTAATAGTCCATAGACTACATGCAAATCGCTAATTACCATCGGGTGAGCTTACTAAATAACCGACTGCCGATACAATTATTTTCTATGGCTGAAAATGAAACAATCCGCAGTCAAAATAAACTCAAACTGACCCTAAAATCACGGTAAGAAATAATTATTTTTCGCAAAGCCGCCTTCCATCGTGTACAAAATTCGAATATTTCGCTCGAATTGTTTACATTATTGTTGATTTCTGTAAAATTTAAATTGGACCACCTTGACCACCACCACCACCACTATTATTTTAAAATCAAAGGAATTATTTTTATCTACAACTTACGATCGGCTAAAAATTTGATACAGTAAGTACTGTAATGTACTGTATCAGCCTTTTATAGTCCATTGCTGAACATAGCCAACCTACGAAGGGAACTTAGGCCATATCCGCCACACAGGCCCAGTGCGGGTTGGTAGATTGTTAGGTACGGTAATTGTAAAAATAAAACTATTGCAAAATTATTTGATTCGTGAGATCATTATACATTGGTCAGATTTAGGTATAGCTTTTCTGAATTGTTAAATTTTAAAAATAGTTTCTGAGTCCACTAAAAATCAAATATAATATATTAGCGACCCGCCCCGGCTTCGCACAGGTGTATTATACATATAAACCTTCTTCTTGAATCACTCTATCTATTAAAAAAACTCGTAACAAAATCCGTTGCGTAGTTTTAAAGATATAAGCAATTAAGCATACATGGGGACAGACAGCGGGAAGCGACTTTGTTTTATACTATGTAGTGATTTACCACTAAGTACTTACAAGTTACAACTATAGCAAAATTTAGGTAATGCCGTGTTTAATTTTATTTTATTAATGATTATCACTTCAATTTCTCGATTCATATTTTAATAGTATTTCTGCTGACCAAATAGCTATTTTGCTGACGGAAACTGCTAACCAGATAAGATTTACAGCAAACCATTAAGTATTTCCCATTTTCTATTAGGTAGGTACCTTTACGACTATCAGATAGAGCTATGTAAATGTTAATTATGGCGTGGCTACATTATCGCCCTACGGCGAATCTTCGTCACTGGGGGCTCATTCACTAATTCAAACGGTAGTAATTGGTTGTTCACGATTTGAACTACTACCTGAAGCTGGGCACACACGCTGCGATGATCGCATCTATTCATCAGATCAGTCCAGCGAGGTCCTAATATAGTTGCATTGCCAGTAGGTAGTTATTGAGGAATCAAAATGACACCCCTATTTTAATCGAAAAATATTGATTTAACAAAAAAAAATTGGCATCAAAGTTGTAGAAAATCAAATTTTAAACAACTTTTGTTCCTATAACTTCTGCTGAAAAATTGAAATAACACAAGTTATTGAAGAAATGAAATGGTACAACCAACTATTTAAAAAAATATCGATCCTACAAAAAGTTGATGGGAATCAAAGTTGTAGAAAATCAAATTTTAAACAACTTTTGTTCCCATCAACTTTTTGTAGGGTCGATCTTTTTTTAAATAGTTAGTTGTACCATTTTGTTTCTTCAATAACTTGTGTTATTTCAATTTTTCAGCTGAAATTTTCGGAATAAAAGTTGTTTAAAATTTGATTTTCTACAACTTTGATTCCCATAAACTTTTTGCAGGATCGATAATTTTTTTAAATAGTTGGTTGTACCATTTCATTTCTTCAATAACTTGTATTATTTCAATTTTACAGCAGAAGTTATAGGAACAAAAGTTGTTTAAAATTTGATTTTCTACAACTTTGATTCCCATCAACTTTTAGAAGGATCGATATTTTTTTTAAATAGTTGGTTGTACCATTTTGTTTCTTCAATAACTTGTGTTATTTCAATTTTTCAGCAGAAGTTATAGGAACAAAAGTTGTTTGAAATTTGATTTTCTACAACTTTAGTTCCCATTAACTTTTTGTAGGATCGATATTTTTTTCAAATAGCCGGTTGTGCCATTTCATTTCTTCAATAACTTGTTATTTCAATTTTCCAGCAGAAGTTATGGGAACAAAAGTTGTTTGAAATTTGATTTTCTACAACTTTAGTTCCCATTAACTTTTTGTAGGATCGATATTTTTTTCAAATAGCCGGTTGTGCCATTTCATTTCTTCAATAACTTGTGTTATTTCAATTTTCCAGCAGAAGTTATAGGAACAAAAGTTGTTTGAAATTTGATTTTCTACAACTTTAGTTCCCATTAACTTTTTGTAGGATCGATATTTATTTCAAATAGCCGGTTGTGCCATTTCATTTCTTCAATAACTTGTGTTATTTCAATTTTTCAGCAGAAGTTATAGGAACAAAAGTTGTTTAAAATTTGATTTTCTACAACTTTGATGCCAATAATTTTTTTGTTAAATCAATATTTTTCGATTAAAATAGGGGTGTCATTTTGATTCCTCAATAACTACCTACCGGCAATGTAACTATATTAGGACCTCGCTGGACTGATCTGATGAATAGATGCGATCATCGCAGCGTATGTGCCCAGCTTCAGGTAGTAGTTCAAATCGTGAACAACCAATTACTACAGTTTGAATTAGTGAATGAGCCTCCAGTGACGATAACTTCGCCGTAGGGCGCAGATGTGGCCATAGCATTAGAGTTAAAATGCTTTACGCTAATTTTAAATGATTATTCCTTACTTATTTTCCTATGTGAATTATAATAAGTTTGTGCAAGATAAGACATTTTCATTGTTAATTACTAGTAATGGTTGTTAAATTAACTGTTACAAATAATGATCAGGTATGATTGAAAAATAAGTAGTTACTATTATCCAAGAATATAAAAAATCCTATTAATAATTATAAACGCGAAAGTTTGTGAGTAATTATGGATGTTTGTTACTCTTTCACACAAAAGCTAGGTACTCGTAGTTACTGAACGAATTGAGATGAAACCTTGCAATAATAATGCTTATATTGTTATTTTTATTATATATCTTGCCTACCCTCGATGTAAATTTAATAAGTAGGTATATTCGTTTTTTTTTGTGTTTTCTTCGCTTACATTAACTTATTTACGAAACGTATACGGTTAATTTAGACTAATCGTCATTATTTTTAATCACTATTAATACGGAAGGCACTAAATCTCACGACACAGGAATTTTCCTAGTGTGGGATCTAGGGTTCACCTACAAGTACATATGTACAGTCCACGGACTCAATGTATGTTGCATAATAAGTCTAACTATTAGTTATTATGTATACTATAAAACTGTATAACTGTACCTATTACTGTACATAGCCTTAAGAAAAGTCAAATAAATAAATTTATTATTATTATACATCAGAATAACACATAGGCTATAATTTATAAAGATACTTATAATATTATAAACGCGAAAGTATGTGAGTATGTATGCATGTTTGTTACTTTTTCACGTAAAAACTACTGAATGGATTGAGATGAAACTTTGCCTTAATAATGCTCATACATCAGAATAACTCATAGGCTATAACTTATAAAGATATTGCGTGAAACAAAGTTCGCTGGGTCACCTAGTATTAGATATTAATACACTGTCCACTGATGAACATAGACCAGATCGTTATGGGAGGCTTTTGTCCAGCAGTAGACGTTCTAAGGCTGATAAATGGATGAATTGAAATTTAAACCAATGAAGAGCGAATAGTCTACAAAAGTAAGTTCGTATAGGCCGGGTGGGTAGCCCTGGTGTTAAATTTTTAGGCCGCCTGAAGCCCTTTGACATAGCTTTACGGTTAAAACAACCTGGACCTACTATTTAACGTGTCATCCGAGCCACGATCAGTTGGAAAATGCCACCCTCGGTCATCCATCCAAATTCTGACCGTGCGGAACGTTGATTAATTTCGGTGATCGTTGACAAACACCTAGTCAAACGACGCGTCGTTCGTGGCGTCGCGACGCCACGAATCTCTGAAGTAGGAAACTGAATAGTCTATGTCCAAAATCAATTGAATAATCAATTGTTTGAAATATTTTTACTCGTTTCAATTTTGTACACATTAATTATGTAACTCATTTCTTTGTTGAATGACGAGACCTAATGTTGGCAGTAGCAGTACTATGTATTAGATTTTGTATTTTTAGTTATAGTATTAAGCTCGATAAGCCAATAAATGATCTAGTTCCATATATGGCGATCCCTTGCACCATAGGTAGTTAAAAAGAGTGGTAAGATAAAAATGGAGCTCTTCTTTGCCATTTCCCAGTTATTCAAACGATTTTTGCCACAAATTAAGTGCAAAACAAACAATTCCAATCGAAAAATAAATGCGACGACGAAAAAGTATTTAAAACGAAATAAAATACTACGAGATAGCCTATTGTTATATAAGCCACCAGTCAGTCTACGACTTCACCTTGAAAACGCTATATTATCTTTCAGTTGCATAATTTGCATTCATAAAATGTAATAGACGACAAAGATACTGGTGTAGTCAGTGCGAATATACAAGGTTATTTTGAATAGGTACCTACACGAAAAAGTTTTGGCAACATACTCGTAACAGATACAATACAATACAGATACATATACATAATCAAAGACATTACACACAATACACACACACACTTGGAATGTACCTATTAGTTACTACTTTAATTATATTTATTTTTCTACAAATCTTTAAATTAGAGCAAAATCGAATAGATGTAGATTGTATTTTATAAAGAAAAGTACGGGTTTGACACAGCTTAATAGAAAAACAAATATTTTTAATTTACAGTCTTCAGGTTTCTGGACAACATTTCAGGCCGTTTAGATCGACCTAAAATATATAAGTATGTAATTTGTAATCAAGAAAAGAGTCGGTGTCTAATTTTAAACTGTTTTGAGAATACAACAGTCGTGCCTATGCATTTTTGAAATGTTAAATGAAATAAATGTACAGGGATACATGGATTAGCTTAGAATCTGGAAATGATAGGAAAAAAATATCTATAAATTTCATGCAAGTTGAAGCTGCATCCGAGAAGTACAATAAAAAAACAACCATGTATTGGCATTGTACTAATATGCTGAGTACGTGCGTCTTCCTCGTGAGTCGTGATTGTTCACTTTACTATTTCTAACACTTTGTTTGGAAAACGCACGTGTCGAATTGCTTAGTAACATTGAAGACATTGAAATACAGATAAAAAAATAAATGACTGAAAAGAGAATTGCAAGTAAGTGTCATTAAATCAATCTGCGAAAAATTAACACTAAAAGAGTTACTCGTACTACACCTAAACTCAAAAACGTTGTGTAGGTAGGTACCTACTTAAAAGGAATCGTAATCAGCTCCAAAAACGTACCGAAAAATGAGCCACTAATTTGAAGGTTTGGTTAATTTTGACTGAAAGTATCAAACATTTTGTGTATGATATTATTTATTATTTCTTCACGTGTTGGGTTTTGGGCAAAAATATCATGGTTTTTGGACGGACACGACAGTTCGAAGGTGGTAGTCAACCACATACTTTTAAATAAGTAAATGTAGCAAGAAACGAGTATAGTAAAACATATATCTCAGAAGCAGAACTCTTTATTAAACACTCCACTTATTCTAGTACTCACATTAAAAATCACCGAGTCCACAGACAGTAACGCACTCTGCGTCACCTTCACAAATCGTTCCGATGCCTGCTACGAATGTACGACCAATCGCTGTCGCTGCTCCCAACCGAATGTCCTCATACCTGACAACCATCATGGCGGGCGATAGACTCATAGCCAATCTATCGTTCAAAAACCCGATGAACGATTCAACTCGATTCGAAACCTAACACTCGACCATTCTGACCTCGTGCATGTCCTCATGCACAGGATTAGAACGCTCGTGTATAACCTAACGCTCGGTTGCAGCAGGCATCAGAACTAGATTCATTAATCAATAACAAAATTAATAGAGAAAACATTAAACAACATCATTGATACAAAACAATTGATAATTTACTACAGTTTAACAACGAATAATTTCATTTGATGTACATTGCAGAGGCTAATTAATGATAAATATATATATATATTATAAGCCAAATAAATAACAACGTTATGATCTATCGTTCTAAGTGTCTATCTATTAACCATTGCGCGGTTACAGTAAATTATATCTAGATGTTTCAGTCTAATGGTGTTTGTGAATCATTCCTTCTCACAAACAACATATTTGGCGTCCGTGAACCCTTCCTTCTCATGAACGCCAATCACTTATAACTATATGTGTCTGTGAACCCTTCCTTCTCACAGACACTATATTGATGTCCATGAACCCTTCTTTCTCATGGACACCACTCACCTATATCTATCGGTGCCTTGAACCTTCCCTTCTCAAATACACCGCATTGACATAGTATTCTGATTTACTGTGATACAATCTCGCTTAACAAATCAATAAATAATTAATAATTTACGATAGATAATAATAGATAATAAATTACAATAATACATCAATTTATATAATTGGTAACCAAAATCATAATTGTCGTCTAATGTTTATTTGATAATCTATGTTATTCGTCATCACAATTGTCGATGGGTGGTAGTCTGAACCTAGGCTGCCCTCTATCAAAAGGTTGAGGGATATCCCTATTGCACATCAAAAACTGAAGCAATTGGTCGGGTTGAGTACAACGAAGGGCGTTAGCGCTAGATCTAAGAGTTCTATCGCTCAGGCCTTGTATTATGCAGTCAACTGCTATTTTGCCTTCGATGTCACATTGATTCAACAAGGCTAATTTTTCATAATAATACACTTCGAGCGATTCATTGGTTCGGGTTTTCCGTTTCAGCATATCTTCCAAGGACTGGCCGAAATTTTGTTCATAGGGAAATGCATTAAGTAGTTTTTGCTGCCACTCTTGCCACGTATACAGTATAGTGTTTAAGCTCTCAAACCACGTTTTCGCCAGTCCTTGTAACTTCTGCATAGCAAAATGTATAGTAACCTTCTCATCCCAACCGTAGACCGTGGCGCACTCGTTTACCTTTTTAAGCCAAATGTCAATTCGTTGCGTTTTTGAGGAAGGATCGAAATCAGGAATTATGTTCTTGTGATGCATATTACTAGTTGGTAACGAGTTCGCCACGGGCGCTGACTGGGATTTTAGTTGTGTTATGGAATTAAGTAAATTAGCAATATCTCCGGAAGTAAATAGCGAGCTTTCTAACCTGTCGCTCTGTACTCTGTCGCGCGCCCTGCTCGGCGTCCGCACTCGACTCCGACTGCGGCTCCGAAGAACGCTGCGTTCACGTTGGTGACGATCAACGACAGCGCTGCGCTCACGGCGCGCGTCCCCACCACGTGACTCGCCGATGCTCCGTCGAGTTCTGCTGCGACCACGGCGGATTTCATCCTCCAACAAGCGCGCCCGAGCGCGTTCGCGCTTAAGTTCACGCTCCAGCTCTCTTCTAGACTGGCTCCCCTCGCGACCGTCACTCACTACGCAGTCGGCTACGGCTGCGGCGAGCGCTCGTCTCCTGGCGGACACGGCTTCTCGACCTCCGAACCATCTCCGAATTTCTTCGGGATGGTGTTGAGAGCCGCCGTCGCGCCGGGGTTTCATTGCCTTGCGGCATTGCTCCGTATCTCGAAAGAAGAAAATTTGATTAAAAACACGTTATTATCGCAGTCACTCGGTATTTAATCTAAATTCCAAGATATCTCGAAAACGGTGCGTCGCAGCTCGAAAATAAATGCATTTTGCTCCCCCGTAGACCACACAGACCACACGAGGAGCCACATGCCCATATTTTTTTTTTTTTTTTTTTTTTTTTTTAATTTTTTATTTATTTTTTTCATTTAGGTAATCTAATTTCTAAGATATCTCGAAAACGATGCCTCGTAGCTCGAAAATAGTTGCATTATGCTCCCCAATAGACGCTACAGACCAAGCGAGGAACCACATGCCGTATTTTTTTTCACATCAAAATAAAGTTAGATTCATTATGTAATCTTATTAATAGAATAGATTAATTCTTGGGAAGCTTGTTGTTAAGTCAATAGTTACCACATTCAATTGTTTTATTTTTTAGCTTTTTATAGTCTGAGTACTACCCACATAAAAAAAACTAGTTTTTGGTAATGAATCTTATAACGTTCCATGCATTAAGGGTTGATGTTCTTTGCTTTAATAAGCATAGTTGGGCATTAAAGTGGGCTATCCCCACTTCTGAAATATAGTAAAACATATATCTCAGAAGCAGAACTCTTTATTAAACACTCCACTTATTCTAGTACTCACATTAAAAATCACCGAGTCCACAGACAGTAACGCACTCTGCGTCACCTTCACAAATCGTTCCGATGCCTGCTACGAATGTACGACCAATCGCTGTCGCTGCTCCCAACCGAATGTCCTCATACCTGACAACCATCATGGCGGGCGATAGACTCATAGCCAATCTATCGTTCAAAAACCCGATGAACGATTCAACTCGATTCGAAACCTAACACGAGCTGTGGTTGGCTATTATACAGAAAGTGGGCAGATATTTTAAAATAATTTCGTGGTCAGGGACTGTGCACTGTGTTTGGAGACCATTCTAGTCGAGCCGTCGAAGTGAAAAACAAGTCGAGATTAGTTATTTTTAAAGCGTAAAGAACACTGTAATGGAATAAATAAATCTGCAAATTATTATTGTAATAATGGTGTTTCTACTGCATCGAGTCCTCAGTTTTCCTCACACTTTGTATTTAAAAAAGGGTGTAGGTATTTAACGGGATGATTCAGACCATCATTGTGAACAACTTCTTGGTACTATGTGGCCAACCTAGACTTCAATTATCTCGATTTCTGAGTTGGCCTGATAGTTAATATTGTATAATAATGATCGACTAACTGACTCGATTTTGTTTAGTAATCAAAGGTACGCCGAATGCAAAGAATTACGTCCAAGTAAAATACCCACTTTTAAAATACATATTGTTTGTTACCATGACGTAAAACACCCTCTTTTCAATCCATTTTGTTTGTAACTATGACTCTTTCATGTAGGTATAATTACACCTACTGTTAACTAAACAAAATACCTATATAAGAAAAACGTATCTCTGTATATTACATAACTAAATCCATCTGAGCTTTACTAACCCTAGACAGACTGCGTTAGTGCAGTGGCGTCATGTAGACGTCTACATGGATTCTCCTAAATGAATTCAAGGATACCTAGATACCTAAACAGAATGCGCAGACTGCATAACACAACAGCTTACCCTATATCCCATCATCTAATACAGTTTTGAAAAGTAAGCGCTAAGTAGGTATTTCTACTTACTACTAGTTCATAAATATTTTCAAGTTTAGTTCGTAAAAAGTACCAAGTCGATGATTATAAAGTTTGCTAAAAGATAAAACAGATTTAGCCCTGTAAGCACCCGTGTAGTAGATGCAGGTAGATAAAAAGACAGAAAATCTAAATATGAACTGTTACTACGCTAATAATTTTGCATTTGGCCTCCAGATACATAAGTAGAAGGCATCTTGATGAAAGACTGCATCATTATCATTGACGTAAGATCTCCCGTTACATAATTACAAAGCATCTTGGTACAAGGTGCATCTCTTTCATTAACGTAAGGCTTCCCGTTACATAAGTACAAAGCATCTTGGTACAAGGTGCATCTCTTTCATTAACGTAAGGCTTCCCGTTACATAAGTACAAAGCATCTTGATACAGGATGCATTTCTATCATTAACAAAAGGCCTCCCGTTACACATGTACAAAGAATCTTGATACAGGGTGCATTTCTACCATTAAATATTTTACAAGCAATTCTTGATCTCGAGCCTAGTTATTCGACTTTAAAGACCAAAAACTTTGTAACTATAAGTACATATTAAAAATATATATTTAGACTACATTAAGTTGTTTTAATTTTTACTTTAGTATATAATTTAACACAAAATATACATTAGGATAACCTACCATACTTAATGCACGATTTATAGACCAGATAAAGCATCGGCTTGTCAGGCCGCACGTCACCAGTTATGTTACAAAAAAACCATGTCACCAGTCAAAGGTTAACGTAAGGCCTCCCGTAACATAAGTACAAAGCATCTTGATACAGGATGCATTTCTATCATTAACGTAAGGCCGGTACATAAGTACAAATCATCTTGATACAGGATGCATTTCTATTATTAACGAAAGGCTTCCCGTTAGATAAGTACAAAGCATTTTGATACAGAACGCATTTTTATCATTAACGTCAGGCCTCCCGTTACATAAGTACAAGGTAACTTGATAAATGGCTGCATCATTATTATTGCTTATCGTTATCGCGAGCATCAGCCTCAGCTTCGACTCCATTGGTTAAATAATTATTATCGGTGTTGTGACTACTTACTATTTTCAAGATCAATGATGATATCTCATCGTAGGTAGGTACTTAAAATTAAGGTGACGAATACTGACCATCTGCCGCTGTTTATTTTGCGCAGACAAGCTGCAACGATTTCAGCTTCACCACGCCGGCGGCAAGGACTACTATTCTACTACCGTGAAATTGGCATTTATAAAAATAAATAAGGCAAATTCAACAGAACGATGCGACATTAAATATTAAACAGGCAAAGAGTTAAACAGATGTTGAATGATACAGAGCAATTTGTCAGCAAGCCAAAGGTCGACCCTTGCAGTTGATAAATGTGAAAGATAAAATTCTACTCTTTTAATTAGGTGGTGTGTTTAATTTCAAGTTAATGATTTTAAGCGTAGTTATGTGACAATTAAGATTTTAATAAGTATTTAAGAGAGAGTAAAATATAAGAATGAAACGAAATTATCCTACCACACCATCTGGACTATAGCTTGCAAGTTTAAAAGTAAAAGTCCATTTGTTAATTTGTTAGTATGTTTCTGTATGTGTGTCTTTACAGATAATCATTTAATTTGGTCAGAAATGGCCAAACCGACTTCAATACTAACAATCTACGTACAAAATTCAAGCAGTTAGCTTGAATTGATGTAATTTTTTACCATATTTTAGCGTTGATTTTTCAATAACTATGAAACCGGTTGCGACAAAATTGAAATTAGACATCTACTCATAGAATTAGATATCTACTAAACAAAATAAAGTTATCAAAATGGATTCATAATACTTAGGCGGAAAGATTGCGTATCATTGACACAAAAAATGCAGTTGAATTGAGAACCTCCTCCTTTTTGGCAAAAGGTTAAAAATAATAATAGTAATATTCTGTCATTAGCATGCATCTATTTTAAGCATGAAATGAGAAGCATGCTGAGTATCAATTTCAATTAAGTATTTATAATCTAGAAACTGACCGCACGAGTGAAATCAAAATATGTACAATGTACAGGGTTATTTCTATTCAATTAGCATCCTCTTAGGAGCTTATTCTGTACATCAAAACTAACAACTTTTGTTCTGCGACTTTTGTCTAAATAAAAAAAAAGCTGTTCCATACATTTTGTCGAGGGTGAACGATGTTTTTCTATGATACAACATTTTTTTTTGAGAATTATTGAAAGTCGTAGAACAAAAGATTTTTGATGCACAGAATAAGCCCTTAAGAGGATGCTAATTATTTAGAAATAACCCTGTATAGTCAATAAAAATACAGTCGAATTGAGAATCTTCTATTTTGAAAAAGGCTAAAAATAACCAAGTAGTAGTATTCTGTGATTTGGCATGCATCTATTAACCACAAGCATTAATACATATAAGAAGCATGCTGAGTATCGTGTCGATTTCAATTCAGTATTTATATTCTGAAAACTGACCGCACGAGTGAAATCAAAATATCTAGGTACAAAATTTAGTGAAATAAAACATCATAAATTATTTTATTTTTTTCAAAACAATCGTGTTGTCCTTTGTCGGCGTGCATCGTGTAAGTAGCGGGTGTTGAGCTCGTCATGCAATATTGCAATCATGTCGTGCGCCCGACCGACGTTTTCCTACTGGAAAATAAAATGTTTTATGTACTTACTGAACTTACCTAATATTTCCACTGTGTACGGTCGTTAGGTTTTTATCAGCGTCGGATGAAAGAACCACCTTTATTAATTATTGACGAGCGTATTTTTTACGACGGTGCTAGACAGTGTGGTTGTATTCTACAGTCTACAGGTAGGTACCTACTAGATTATAGCGCACTTGTGTGGTCTGGAATGATAGATGTATACTCATCTATTCATTTATTTATTCTAAATAATATTAAATAAATTTTCTTGAAGAAAAATCTTAGCAAGATTTCATGAACTGCCAGGACTTTGACGTTCAGCCAGGTTATGTGGGGTTACACAAACAAAATCCTCTTTGTGGCGCTTTATTAAAACCTCCTGTATTTGCAACGTAGCTATTTAGTGAAACTAAGTATAAAATTGTTGGTGTGTCTTTATTCTTGTATACTGTGTTTGATGTGGTGTCAGTAGACAATGGTGTTTCTATAAGCTTATTTATAAGCTGTTCCAAAAATCTCTGATCATTATGACCAATGGACGTTGTCCACCTAGGAGGTATTGATGCCGTATTTACCTACACAAAAATCGGTTGATAAGCTCATAGTGTAGTTTTTCTTGGTGTTTCTTACCAATTACCAAAGAGAAGCTACAGTCAATACATTCAGTCTTCAGATAGGTGACTGCAGTAGGTGGCGTTTATAAATGCAAGCTCTAATTACACGTCAAATGGTAGTTCCAAGTTGCTGCAATCATATAGCCATATGTCATAGAACTTCAGGCTATCGGCTTTTGGCTTTAAAACTCTAACGGCAAGGCAGGCCAGGCCACCAGCCGTGCTAGCATATGGACCACAAAATAATTCTATCGACGTGTCAGAACGGGACAGTGTTATGGTGAGGTATATAATTGTCACCTTTTCACACGTCGATAATCTCTTGTCGTCGTGCCGTATGCTAAGCTAGCTGGACTAGCCTTTTTAATAGATAAAAGCTACGCGCTACATTAAATGCAATAAATATGATAAGCTGATAGAGATAGCCATCGGCCGTAATGACTGCAGTCGGTGTCATTATTCAATACACATTCGACCTGCGACATTTGAACGGAGCCTGAAACACGCGGGTCTCGCGTGACGTCACGAGCTGCGTGACCGCGCCGAATGCACACAGAACTTTGCGCTTTTCAGCTTTTTTGTTTCACCTCCACGGGCGGGTAGTGGTGGACACAGTACCGCATGTCTCTCTGTGGTCTTATGGTACATTTGGTAGATTAAGGTTGACTAAATTAAACACTACGTGGTATAAAACAAAGTCGCTTCCCTGTGTGTCTGTCCCTATGTATGCTTATATCCTTTAAGCTACGCTACGGATTTTGATGCGTTGTTTAATAGATAGAACGATTCAAGAGGAAGGTTTATATGTATAATACACCTGTGCGAAGCCGGGGCGGATCGCTAGTACCTAGCTAATAAAATAAAGAGCTTCAAATTTAACATGTTTGATACTAGCTTTACCCGCGGTTTTCCGCAGTTTCCCTCAATTATTCTGGTATAAAAAGTAACCTATACTTAGGAAACAGTCTGATCTCTAATTTACATCAGTGCAAAAAATCAAGTCGACTTGTTTCTCCGTTGCTGCGTGAAAGAGTAACAAACAAACCATCCGGATTTATATCTAGTACCTATGATTAAGGATTAGAATCCAACACTTACCTACATAGCTTTTGTTAGGTTATAACGTGTCACTTCGCGAATAAGATAGTTTTACTTTTTTCACAATCACTTTTGTGACAACTACAAGGCCATTCAGCGAAATTCAAGCTTAAGCCGTTATAATAAAGACTACACTGACATCACGAAATTCAATCGGGATCTGTTTACTATCACTCCCCGTACAAGATCAGTGGTAGTAAGCTAAGCTACTGTGTTACAGAGGATCCATTCCAGTCTAGAACCGTGGGTGGCACTAAAGTGCTTAGATAATCTTTACCGCCTTTGTTGCTAGAAGAATTTAGGATAGGTGTCTGAACTCCTTGAAAGTTACGTAAAAGCGACGTGTCTTAGCTCAATGTGTCATAGAAATGGAGCTGGATAAGCACTTGACGTACTCGTAAGTATCAAAGTTTTTCAGTAACAGTCTTTGGTTTTTTTCTCAAAAAGTAAGGCAGTAAACACAAGTAGGTTTCTTTTCTACCCTGTCTTTATAGACGAAGGATGCATATCAGCATAATATTGTACCTATCGATATGACCATCAATTTTTAACATGGGACCAAACCGATTAACTGGGAAATAGTAAAACAAAACAGCTGTTCCATTTAGTAGGTACGTTCATTTTTGTCGTAGGTCTTTAACGCTTCGAATAGAGTAGGTACCTAACTGATTTTTTATTGTGTGGGTTGATGCCTTAGTGAAAGTTGGTCGTAATTATGAAAACTATGTGTACAATTTTTGATTATAGTACTTTTTTTCAAATACCACTCAGTCGATTTCTATATTTAAATGGGACCACCTGAAACAAAAAAAAGTATTATTTCACGTAACATACCTACAAAAAACATACAGTCGAATTGTGACCTTCCTCTTTTTTGAAGTGGGTTAAAAGTGTCTATATTACTGCATCAAATAAAATTACAGCATGCTCAAACAATAAAACTTTCTGCTCACACGTTCTTACAACATTAGATTTACTTGTGTTAAAGTTGTACTGCAATAAATAAGCAAATTGACTCCGCGTTCGTTTCTTGTTTTGTTATTGTGCATTTTTCAATTGATTAGAAGCTTTTTACTTGTTTACGTGGTGCCGTTAACGTGTTATGAACGATGCTGTGACACGCGGAGCTTTCCGACTAATGGCGTGCAATACAGCAATCTACATCTACGTGCACCATACACAATATTAAAACATCATATTTATATGATGTTTTTATTCGAGTCCAAGGTTTTAGTCGCCAATGAAATTTAATATGGGTGTCTGTGATAATGACGTACTACTTTACGGTAAAAATTACTTATGAAACGTACTTGCCTAGCAGGGACTATAGGTACTTATAATGCGTGCCACCAAAGATGAGACTTTACGAGCGTCAGTGGTGGGGGATTTTGCGCAGGTACAGTCATGTACAAACTAATTATCCAGAATTTGAATATCTATTAAATGTTTTATAAATGTTTTTTAAAGGTTTTTTTTAAGATCAGTTGTTTTGTATAATTCACTAATTATATAATCAAATAACACAGAGTTACAAAGGACATTGCACACACACATATAAAGTTATAAAAAACACATACAGGTATTTCTGTTTCACGAGATCAGACTGTCAGTAAAGTATTCCTGCTGCATCTTCACAAAGGCCTCGCATCAGAGCTTGTGCACCCGCCACAATGACGATGTGTCGGAACACGAGACACATCGTCATCCACCACTCGGAACCAACCAGCACCGGGCGTCGGACAGCACACGGAACCCAACGCCCTGGCCCCAGTGCCACGAGTCATTTATAGTGGCCCTGCGCCTGCCACTTCGGCTGCAGAGGACAGGGAGAACGGTAATCGCGATACCGACACTCCTCTTATCCTGCAGCCCCATCGGGTCCACCAACACGTTGACGGCCCCGTCGAGGCCGCGGAAGGTACGGTAGGCGGCGGCACAGACACCATCAATTCCATCCCGTCGCGGACCCTAATCCCCGGCTGCAGCGTCGCATGAGCGGCACTGGGTTCCGCCTCAGTTGCGGCAATCCCCCATAAGGCCAAACTCTCAGCTGCTTTAGATAAAAAGCCCAGAGAAGCGGCCCAACTTAAGAGTGTCAGCCTCTCATTTGCCTTGGGGGGAAGGCCCAAAGAAGAGAGACACCTCGAGCGCCACCTTCTCAGCTGTCAGCCAGAGGTTACATTGATCTTCCAAACTTTTTTTTCTTTTGAACAACACTAAACACTAAAAATATACACTTACTAATATACGTTCTGATTACGACTGCTAATCTTACAGTTACATTTCACGACGCTGTTTAGACAAGTCTAGCCTTCAGCTTGCACCTCTTATGTGCCACTTTCATGTTCTACGCTCTCATTACCACATCTTGCAATACTTTCCTCATAAATGGCTTTCAGTAAAGTCGCCGGATACAAGTAAAATGATCAGGTACTAAATTAATAATAAGAAGCATACCCATAATTAGCTGTAGGTAAGCAAAGTGTCCGGGTACGTCGGACCAACGAATCCGGACCGTTGAAATATAACAGTTAAGTTCATAAAATGAGTTCGATTTACATAATGTTACGGTTATTGGCTTATAATTTAACAACACAAGCTTTAGGCTTAGATATAATATCGAAATAGGTAGTTAACGCACATCAAATTAATAGCTCATGTGTAGGTAAAATTAATTTCAATCCATTTCATAAATGACACCTATACCAGAAGCTGTAAATAAAAATTTGAATGAGATCATATAATTTGCTCTATTACAGTTTAAATATATTAAGTCTGTATGTAAATAGGTATTCTGTCTGGGGTAAAGATGTAAAAAATAATAACGCGCGTTTCAAAATGCAGCTCATTTGGAGTCAACGCACTCAGACGTTAGAGCGTCTTCCATATAATGTTGTAGAAAATCCGTGCAACATTTCCACTGGGAGGAGGGTTGGGGTGATGTTGATAACCTGAATCGGGAGCGAGGGCGTAGGGTCCACGACCCGCTGACGACCGCACCCCACAGCCAAATGCCCGAGACCCAACTCGGTGCTCGCGTGCACTTACACTTATACATGCTAAGCTGAAAAATCACGAGAAACTGACCTAAGATATGTTCTATTGTGTCACCGAAATGTTGTTTGTTTTTAACCGACTTCCAAAAAGGAGGAGGTTCTATGTTCGTCTGTATGTATTTTTGTTTTTATTTTATTTTTTGTGTATGTTCATTGATAATTCAGCCAATTGTGAACCGAATCGAAAAATTCTTTTTTGGTTCGAAAGGGTATACTTCCGAAGTGGTTTCATTTAAATTTTACAGAAATCGGTTGAGCCGTTTTTGAAAAAACCAACAATAATGTAAGCAACTCGAGCGCAATATCCGAATTTTGTGCACGATTAACATCGATAATTTCTAAAATTGTGAACCGAACTGAAAAATTATTTTTTTAGTACGAAAAGGTATGCTTCCTATAGTCTCATTCAAATTTTGCAGAAATCGGCTGAGCCATTTTTGAAAAATCAACAATAATGTAAACAATTCGCACGAAATATTCGAACTTTGTACACGATGGAAGACGCTTTTGCCATTTTTTGCGAATAATAATTATTCAGCTATAAGAATCGCTTATTCAAGATAGGAGTAGGTGTGAACGGGTGATAGAAATAATATAGAACAGACATTTCGAACGATACGGTTTCATTTTGAACCCCCAACTAAATGGAAGGGTGTGGGAAAGTAGGGGGATTTTGTCATGGACCAAAATATTGCTTGCAAAGAAAATTACCGATAAGGAAGTCGTGCTTTGTTAAAAGCTGATGTAACTGATGAAATTAATTAAATTAAAAAAAAAAAACTACGTTAGAGGATTAAGTTGTTTAACTTTGTTTGTGTACCTGTATGTACCATTGATATTATTCATAGAGATACTAGAGGGATAATGTGGTCGAGCGAAAAAAGAAAAAAAGAAATGCGTTGATTTAATATGGCATGAGTTAGATAGAGGCATGAAATATATCTCGATTCAGGGGCTAGTTGCCGTGTTTTTCTCTCAATGGTGTCAAATTCCAATACATATTTGACAGGTTTCACAGCTCTGGGTGAGATTTTCCATTATTTTTTGTGGTTGAGAAGTTTCTGTAACAAATCTAAAAAAGTATAAACAATTTAATCACAGTTTCATTTACATAATGGAACTAACCCTTAGCTGATACATTCAAAAATTCCATGAATTGCACAAAAAACCCTATCTTACATTAAACGTAGTAAAAATTCAAGATTTTAGCAATTTCGACCCTATGAGCCTTGAAAACAAAATTTTCTACAGTAGAACTACCGGGACAAAAATTGCTATTAGTTCTACTAAGAACTTACAGGAACGAACCAACTCAGTTTTTACGTCTTTTGTCGTCGTGTATTTTAACATAGCTTTTTAAAAAGAATCTACGAGTAATACTCGCGAGTTGAAGGTTATTAAAAGCAAGATAAGATTCCACGCGATGCTCGACGGGATACCTATTCATTTGTTACTGCACTTACGTGTTGAGTTCTAGATTGTTCTCAAGTTATTCTGATTAGCAAACTCCTGTTAGTTTAGTCACGGTAAGTGGATTACCTATTTAGATTTGCAACGAAGATGACTATTAGTTTACGAACAGTTGACCTCGCATCTGTTTAACTGAATCTTTTGAAGCCTATACCTCGACTCGCTCTCAACCGATTTCGTTCGTACTCGCAAATCTTCTTAGAATTTAAATACTTAACCATCTTGCCAAATATTATTCAAATCGGTTGATAAATAGCGCCATACGCCGACGCACTGTACACGTTATTATATTTTGTTTATCACCAATAATTTATCATAACATAATTGTAATAAAAATGGCCAAGAAATTTAAATACGATATTTACTAATTAATACAAGTTATAGACCTAGTAGTTGTCGTCGGTTTAACCTAGCCATCGCTTTATTTCTTCGAAAACGCGACTACCACGCGTGGCAGCTGGGACAAACTAAACTTTCATGTAAAATGGGGCCAAGACGAGACTACAGTTCGCACTATGAAAAAGTTACCAGATCTCATATAGAGCCAAGCTTCTAACTCTACAGGACTTAACTCTACAAACCCTTACTTCACAAACTTTACACCTTAGTCAATATATGCGACTTGATTCACTGTTCTTTACTTCTCGGTTATTATGACGTGTACAAATAGTTTTTGTAACAACGAAACGGCCAAGCCACATAATTATATTGACTAAGGTGTAGAGTTTGTGATGTAAGAGCATGAGAGTTGAATCCTGTAGAGTTAGATGCTTGGCTCTACAAGAGATCTGATAACTTTTTTAGGGTTCCGTACCCAAAGGGTAAAAACGGGCCCCTATTACTAAGACTCCGCTGTCCATCCGTCTGTCTGTCTGTCTGTTACCAGGCTGTAAGTCATGAACCGTGATAGCTAGAACGTTGAAATTTGCATAGATTATGTATTTTTGTTGCCGCTATAACAACAACACAACTAAAGCTTGGTTTATATTTGTTTAAATAAGGTTTAATTATTATTTTATTTCAATTTTTTTACTGAAATACATTTATGTATGTACTTAGAAAACCACACCAGCAAAGACATTTGTTAATTGACCGAGCTTTAGCGAGGTCTCTGAGTCTACTGGGACGAGCCGGCACTTGAGCTGTCAGATGTATGTTTGTATGTTTCTTTGTTCGACGATAACTCAAGTACCGCTCAGCTGATCTCCATGAAATTTAGCATGCACGTAGTTTATATATATAGAATTTTTAAGTTCGAATATGAGCATCTTCTGTTCAGTGGTGTCGAAGATACCAGGACCGGTGTTAAAAAGAGGCAAAACGGCGCCACTTTCTGCGGGAGTTGCGGAGTAATATTACTGCACGCTCGAGTATTTTATTTAAAATTGTAAGAATAACCGCTCATGTTCACGCATAATTCAGAATAATATTTTGTTCGTAATTGTTAAGGCAAATTTCATGATAATATTTAATTTGTAAGAATATTTATGTAATACCAAGCCCATTTTGGACGCCTAGCGCCACCTAGTGCTATCAAAGTGTAAACTTCACTAAGCAGTTGTTTTTAGGGTTCTGTACCCAAAGGGAAAAACGGGACCCTATTACTAAGACTTCGATGTCCGTCTGTCCGTCTGTCTGTCTGTCACCGGGCTGTATCTCATGAACAATGATAGCTAGGCAGCTGAAATTTTCACAGATGATGTATTTCCGTTGCCGCTATTACAACAAATACTAAAAACAAAATAAAATAAATATTTAAGGGGGGCTCCGATACAACAAACCTGAATTTTTAGACATTTTTTGCTCTATATTAATAATGGTACCAGGTAGATGCTTGAAATTTTCACAGAATATTTAGTTTTTTTCCCTTTAATAATAAAATTAAAATAAAATAAATATTTAAGGGGTGATCCCATACAGTACGGAACCCTCCGTGCGCGAGTCCGACTCGTACTTGGCCGATTATTGTAACTCTTTACTCAGGTCAATGTCAGAATAATTCATGTTTGAGCCGTATTGACGGGTGTCGCCACTTTGTATAAAATAAACTCATAGCTTGCTTTAGACCGATTCCGTGACTGTTCGGAATTAATTCATTCTCATCTCACGTCAGTACGGGTAGCATGGCAAAGGGAACAAACAATTTTATCCACTTTTAATGTCAGTTGTCATTGTCAATGCATACTTTATTTCCACTTCGAAGGGATATAATGATGGAAAGACAAATTGTCCCTTTGCCATGCTACCCGTGCAGGAGCGTTCAGATAGAGTAGGAGTTGTCGCAAACATTATTGTTCTATGAAGCCCGATATGCTATATTATGCGACTTCTGCGAGTGTAAGATTCCATTCAGTATGACCAGTGTAGCATAATTCAAACATTGTAGCAGAACAATAGCAATTTTAGGCAGAAACTTATATTTTAAATTTTTCACCTAATGTAATCAATTTCATTCAAAATTGTTTAAATAATCGACCAAGTACGAGTACGACTCGCGCACGAACGGTTCCGTACTGTACGAAACCCCCTTAGATATTGTTTTATTTTAATTTAATTATTTATTGTTAAATTGAATATACAACTAAATATGCTGTGAATATTTCAAGCATTTACCTGTTACCATTATTGATATCGAGCGAGAAACGGCTAAAACTTCATGTTTGTTGTATCGGAGCCCCCCTTAAATATACATTTTCAGCTTTCTAGCTATAACGGTTCATTAGATACAGCTTGGTGACAGACAGACGGACAGACAGACGGACAACGAAGTTGTGGATAGTGGTGGAACGTCGGCGGTAGGTTGCGTTGTCGAATAACAACTCACTATACGAATATTACGTATTTATTGTCTCAGCATAGGCTTAACACACCATACAAATAATTGTTAATAATAGGAGTATGATTTTATTGTTCCCCGTTTTTACCCTTTGGGTACGGAACCCTAAAAAGAATTCGCCTAACTTTCATACCAATTTTATTATTATTTTTTGAAATCACAGTATTTTTATGATATAAAATAGGAATAGCGCGAGGTCTAAGTCCGGGGCGGACTACTAGTTAGTAAATGGTGGATAATGTAGCTGGTGGCACATTTATTAATGTATTTTGTTAATTGTTTTCTTGTAATGTACCTAAATTGTGCCATTGTTTGTTATCCCAAATAAATAAAATAAAATAAAAACAAGAAAAAATTTATATTTAAGGGGGGAGGCTCCCATACAACCTGACTTTTTTTTTGAAATCAGTTAACAATTTGAAAAATTATCGAAAAAATGTAAACAAACGTTAAATTAAATCCGAAGCGTAAGTTTAAGCATAAACGGAAACTACAGTAGTTTTTGTGTGACTCTATACATTTTTGTACAACAATACCACCCAAAAAATATAATGATTTCCATTTACTATACAAACTCATATAGTTCGAGATCCCACCGCAAGCACATCCCGCTCATAGAGTACACGGTTCAAACCAATTAATAATACTACTCATAGGTCGCTGATCCACAGAATAAAAAACCATCTAAAATTATATTAATTACAATTTGGCGCCAAAAATCAATCATTTTGTTTTTATCAACCCACGAAACGGAGGAGGTTTATAAGTCGACGTGTATTTTTTTATGTTTACAGAGTAATCTGATTTCAATAAATCTTTTTGTTTGGTAGATCATACTTCACAGGTGGTCCTGTTTAAATTTTAAGGAAATCGGCCGAGCAATCATTGATAAATCAACTATAATGTGGAAATTACTACATCGATCCGCGCTAATTATTCGAATTCTGTACACGGTTGAAGGCGGTTATGCCACTTTTTGCGAAAAATTGTTATTTGGTTTCAAATAGTAACTGCCTAAGAAAACTTGGGTTTTTGGGACAAATCTAACGATTACTTTAACTTAACCTAACTGTCGAAACCCATCGAGTTTTTATCGAGACGAAAAACAATAACATTCCTTGACAGTCGGGTGAAAAATAAATGCATCACGTATTTTTTAGTTCGTTGACCATTCTGAAGTAGAGCAATGCTCTATCAAACCCCTAAAAGGCATTGATATAAAGGGAGGCTCCGAATGTGCACGCGGGGTGAGCGCCGGTCGAAGCCTAGCTGCAGTCAACGCACTCTGAACATTTAGGAATTTAGGCAAGTCTGGCGGCACCTCGGTTACATAGTAACAGAGTTGTCAAACAGGAGTTAGCGATGTCTGGACCGATAGAGATGGGGCTATTCGATACAAACTCGAATTAAATCGATGCGATTCAAGGTTAGCCGTAACGGTCGAGAGGTCAACGAATGCATTTTTCAGTCAATATTATTTATTTCTTAGAAAGTATAAAAAGAAGTCGGGTATACTTATAAACGATTTGATTGGTTTGTTTTGGTTCCAATTGTTATAAATAATATCTTCGGTCCATTAATATGGTATTGGTGGACATGTGAAAGTGGATGTAGGAAATATGGAATGCGTATTTAGGTATTTACTATCTCTATATAAATAAAAATGAATCGTGGTTTTTAGTCTCTCTAAAACTCGAGAACGGCTGTATCGATTTGGCAAACTTTGATCTTGAAATATTTGTGGAAGTTAAGGGAAGGTTTAAACGGTGAAAAAATGTATAAAAGTTGCGAGAAAAATAATTTTAATTTTTTTTCCCATACAAAATGTTCCTCCATGTAAAAATTGTCATTGACAGTTGACAGATGGTGAGATGAAGTTCACCGGGACAGCTAGTTTATGATACTTATTTGAAAACTTTTTGCGATGTATGTGATTATTTTTCTCAAAGCACTTAATATGTATTCGTTTAATACTGTCCAAAGTTTGTAAATATAGTGGTAGAAACTGTCTATTGGGTGAAATAAAATGTAAACTCTTTATTTTCTTGTTAGGTTAGGTCAGTTTCTGCAAAACAGGAAGGTGGAGAATGACAGGTAGGTACAAACTTAGTTAAAACTAGTATACTTATCGACGTTACCGTATCTAAAATAACTTTCTAATTCAAAATGTTTTTGCATCTGACTATATTCTGTCCAAAGTTTAGTACGTAACTTTTTTGGATAGACAAACAGGCTCTCTCTTTCTGGCTTTACATTTAAAACACCTAGGTTGCCTTACAAGAAACAAACATAGGTAAAAAAGGTAAAAATAGGTACGTAAAAGTATGATAACATGAATGTTATTCATATCTTTGCATAATTGTAATAAGTAGACTGATAGGTACTTTTTAGCTTGGGTGTATCTTATAGGAGCATGCAGCGTCACACCTTTGGTGGGATACCCAAAAACATTTTTAGTGCGTTTAGAAAAGAACAAAGACATAATTGCAAACTAGATGAGTCAGTAGAAGGCGTTATTGGCCTTTGCTTAGCAGTGGTAAAATAAATATCAAATACGAAACTTTTAGAGCCTAGAATTAGTAGCTAGGAGAGTTTTTGAATTGATACTTTTTTAATTTTCCCTATCAATTAGCATCTAGGTGAGTAGGTGCATTACTTAACTATACCTTTAGCGTATTTTTTTAAATTCCAAATTTCCGTATTTATCGGTTTGCGTTTGACTTCATACTGCCAGATGTTGAGCAGATGTGCGGTCTAGGCTGTAGCACGTTTACCTAGAAGATACCTATTTAATCGGGATTTGATAACACCCACATCGTACTTAAAAGAAAAACTATACAAAACTTTACTCTACGATACCAGTATTTTTAATAGTCCATTTCAGGACGTAGGCCTACCCACGAAGGGTGATTTGGCCATATTCACCACGCTGACCCAGTGCAGGTTGGTGGAGTCACTTACGCCATAGGATTTCTTCTACGGATGTTTGCAGGTTGCCTCACGATGTTTTCCTTCACCGAAAATCCAGTGGTGTAAAAATCCGTAGGTACATAAATTCCAAAGAAATCATTGGTACGGGACTGAGATTTGAACCCACGACCTCACGATGTGGTACGAGGCGTGTGTACTACCACTACCTTCCACCATGACTTCGAAACTTTCCAAACATCCATATTTTTTTTGAGTGTATACGAGTAAATACTATAGCTGAATTACGTTAGTTTATTTTATGATTGGTTTCCCTGCCTACGTAACGGTAATGATATCTAACAGTAATGTGACTCAGCCTTGTCCTTGAAATTTAAAGCTACAGCGCCACGTGGCCATGCAGAACGTATCAGGCGCTAGGGCTGACCGCCTTCACTATTTTAATTTCATCTAGTTAGGTACTCTTTACCTACTAAACTTAGACAGAAATGTTTGATAAATATAAATAATAGCAATAACAGTAAATGAAATATATACTCGTACTTACCTAGTTAGAAAATTAATTGAATAGCCCGCCCCTCATCGTTCTTGGTTAAATGGCGCCCATAACGCTTGCTGCATTGCCGCTTTGGATGGCGATGGACATTCTTTGCACCAGAACTGAGGTAGAACGGGAGTTACCTCCTCTTTCCCGAATCCTGCGCCCTATTTCAGTTCAGAGGTTACTTACTTGAGTTTCTTTCTAGTTTCTATATATTATGATGTAAAATTATTATATTTATTACTAACGAAAAAAAGCGACCCGCCCCGGCTTCGCACAGGTGAATTATACATATAAACCTCCACTCTATCTATTTAAAAATACCGCATCAAAATTCGTTGTGTAATTTTAAATATATAAGCATACATGGGGACAGACAGCGGGAAGCGACTTTGTTTTATACGCGCCGCGACTGACTACCATATCGAGAGCATACTCGTACCGCTCTTCGAGGCGCGTGGGTATGATTCGCGTACCGACCGTTTGTATGAAGACGGAATACTGTTAGATATCATTACCGTGCCTACGTGAAGTCAACGCTGTAAGGTCTGTAAGTGGATGGCACGCAGATCTGTAACAAGCGGGTACTGGCCACGATGCGTCGGGACCTGCAATTTGCGGTGATCGAACGCGCTTAGATGATCATAGATCTACCCGCATAACTCGTTTTAGGTGATCACAGACAATAGATCGACAATTGCTATTGTTTTGGAACTTTCTTAGAGGCTGACTTTTGAATAATTTCGTGCGTGAATTTGAAAACAAGAAAATCGGCCAAGTGCGAGTCGGACTCGCACACGGAGGGTTAAAATAAATTTTTAAAGGGGGCTCCCAAACAACAAACGTGATTTTTAGGAGTTTTTTGCTCGCTATTAATAACAGCAAGAGAAATGGTTCCGTACCGTATGGGAGCCCGTTGCTTGGGAGCCCCCTTTAAATATTTTATTTTATTCTGTTTTTAGTATTTGTTGTTATAGCGGCAACAGAAATACATCATCTGTGAAAATTTCAGCTGCCTAGCTATCATGGTTCATGCCCGGTGACAGACAGACGGAGAGACGGACAGACGGACAGACGGACATCGAAGTCTCAGTAATAGGGTCCCGTTTTTACCCTTTGGGTACGGAACCCTAAAAAACTAGCAATGGCCTGAAACGTCTGTCTCTTGTCGTCTAAAATTAGAATTGCACAACCCAATTCCACTTCCGTAAATTCCCCATATAGTTAAAGAAAATTGCGATGTAATTTTGCACTAAGTGATTAAAACTTTATTAGAAACTAAGTATTCTTAGAGACGTTCATATTCATATTTTTATTTGCAAGAATGTAGGGTAGGTACATGGTACTGGTCTTAAAACTACTTATATTTAGTATCACTACATCCAACTCTGATCGAGCATGCAAAATACAAAATTATTGCTTCTTAGACATTATAGACGTGTGCAAACGTAACACAGTTACAGACAATATTTTAGGAAAATTATGAGTATAAAATCCTGAAAAAGGTTTTGATAAACTATTATGTCATCATCTTCATTTTTTGTTTGATAAGTAGGTAAACTATAGGTATACATGATCTGATTCAAATCTGGTAGGTACATATAAATAATACTACATATAATGTTCCTACCAGATAATAAAAAGAAAATCACTGGTTTCATTTGTTTTGTTATATCTAAAACAACAAAACTCTTTCACTGTTTTAAAGGTACCTATTAATGTGCCTTGATATATCAAAAGATAATAGGCTTCATAAATATCTACCCGGAAGGAGTCAATCAAACCGCCATTTAAAATTAAACAATGAGTAGATAGACTTGTTTAGGGAAACGCCCTTTGTATTTTTAAAAACTAATTTTAATTATAAATCAATTAATTATAAAAGGCGAGTGTGTCACGCAGTGACCGAATACAGAATGACGAAAATAAAATGTTATTTAAATCTAGAGCTTAGTCTAACTTATTGGGTGGTCGTGAGTCGCTGTGTCAGCATCCGGTGGTCTCATAATCACGCCATTTGCCGTGGGTGTCCAGACGTAAACATGATATGCTTACGAGACAAATATGCCGTGACCGGTGGCTGGCGACATGACTCCTCCCTCCTCAAGTTCGGGATTATCCACAGGGTGGGGATGATCCCGAATAGTTTTACATAAAAACTTAATTTTACGCTTAAATGCTACTAATACAAGGCCGATTACAAGGATTACACAAAATATAAGGTTTCCTATGCTAACACTCCTATGATCTAATGCACTATAATGGCTTTCACTATCACTAAATTCACTTCCACTTTTCTGCAATAAATAATTCAGGAACTGCGTATCCGAAAGATCGACTCCGTTAAGGTTGACAGGTCTCATCCCATGCGTACAGTCTGACTCGTTCCGCAGTGTCGCAGGTAATTGAATGAGCTTGCTGTCAATAACGTTCTTTCCCTGATCTTGGTGTTTTTTGAGCTTCAATTCTTTTATCTTTACTTCACAGTCGTCGTCCATAGTTAATAGGTACGTTCCGGCTATGGTGTCTTGGGTGGTTTCTTCTTCGCAATATTTAGTAAGGAGTGTGTCGGAATTTGCGTAAATGATCCAGCGATTGGGTTGTATTAAATCGGCTCTTACGTCTTTGATGATTACGGGAACCGGGTGACAACTTGAATATTCATGGAAAATTTCATTAGATCGGTGACGCACTTGTCTTCAATTAGTGGTGATGCGTCATTTTCGAAACACAGGAAACGGGCTTCGTCGACCTCACGGCATGGCTGGGAGAGCGGCTTAGCTTTCAACCCTTTCACAAGGATATAGGGATGCCTAGGGATGATTAGAGAGGTAAGGCCGGTGTCTGGATTACGAACGGGTAAGGGAATCAATTTTATGTAGTTAAAAACCTCGTTTCGTATTAAAGGAATATGCATAATAAATTTTATCTGATTTTGTTTTATGTACGCTTTCATCTCTATACACTGCTCTATTTTAACAATGTTTTCCATGTTTACCGTAAATACAAGTTTTTCAGTTTTCTCAATTTTCTTTAACAATTCGATTAGTTCATCTGTGTCTATAACTGATTGGTGTAATAGTTTAACTTTAGCAAAAGCAATAGCTGTTTCAATCTCGTTTAGTTTTAAGTAGAGGGTTTGGAAATTATGTATATATGCATTATAGATGTGAACAACTCTGTTATTGGTTTGTATTAATTTGGAGTCGTTGAGATTTCGATTGATACCTTGAATGCTTTCCTCAATGAGGTCAAAATTGCTTTTGGTAGAGTTAGCCATTTTCGTAAATGTACCCAACATTTCGGCAACTATCGTCATTTTGGTATCAAGATGATTTTGTTTTGACTTTACTTCCTGAATCAATTTTTCGTATTCTATAGCATCGTCATTGTCAAGATTACCAGTTATAGCTTTAATAAGTGAACCGAGGGGATTGATTAAGCCACGCTTATATCTTATTGACGGAATCAGTTCTTTATACTTTTCTATAGTTATATTCATAGTATAATCGGTTTGCTTCTCTATTTCGGTAAAGTCTATTTCAACGGTGTTGCCCTTAAAATAGTTCTTTACCTGGTTTTTTAAACTTTTGTAATTGTTAATATTAGATTCTAGTTCCTCATATAAAGATTTTAAGTCTAAGATCTTAATGACAGTCCAGGTGTCATGACTTACGACTGCTTGACCTTCTTTTATGGGTAACAGTCCAGGGTTCTTGTCAATCCGTTGCAGCTGGAGGGCTCCCGCTTGAGCCACCAGGAGGATTAACCTGTGGAGGGCGCTTGATGTCTTTAATAGGAACTTTGGTAGCTCGATTTTGAGTAGTAACTGGTACGACGTTCCTATGTATGGCTCCAGTTATTTGAGCTTTTTGGTATCGCGGTTTGTCTTTACCTCGCCTAACGTTTACCCCTTTGATAAAGACCGTATCGCCTACATCTATGTCAAAATCTGTATCTCCCCCACGTTTCTTAATTTCGGCTTTTTTCGTTTCAATAATTTTGTCGGTTAAGTATTCGTACAGATGTTTCGTTCGCCTCACGTGTTCTTTTACTAATTGTTGCGTAAATTGTTTGTTAAAGTCTACATGGAATGCCGTGTTTGCCTCAGTGTGTCCAAAAACTACCTCAAACGGAGTGAGGCCTGTGGTAGAGTGAATTGTGTGGTTATATGACATAATTGCATAACTCATAACAGACGCAGCGTCCGTCACCTTTTGTTCGTACTTAGCAATTCGATATATCTCTATAATTGTTGAATGGAATCGCTCTACAACCCCCATAGAGTTAGGATTATGGGGTGTGCCGATGTGTAAATCTATTTTATGGAATGATAGCATTTCTTTCATCAATGCATTATTGAATTCAGTGCCTGGGTCTGCGCTGATTCTATTCGGTGTTCCGTACAAGGAGAAATACTTTATAAGGGCTCTAACCACTTCAGGGGTGCTTTTTGCGCTGATTTCAAAGGCTTGGCCCAGCTTGCTGAAGGCATCTACTATTGTCAGATATGATTTTCCATCAATTGTGAAAGTATCGATAAATAATTCTTGGAATGGTCTGATTTGTGTTTGCGTTAATTGTAGTTCCGGTTTAAGTGGCTTTCGGTCATATTTCATTTTTTTACATAATTCACATGCATTTATGATGCATGACACTGTTTCGCTCATATTGTTCCAATAATATGTGCGTCTGAGGTGTACCAGAGTTTCCTTAATTCCTCTATGGCTATTTTTTCCTACATGATATTTAAGTACAATTTGGCGCTGTTCTTCCTCATCTTCTACATAAACTACACGCCTGGTACACTCGTAAAACTTTACTGTTCCTTTTTGGAAAAGAAATCTACTGATTTCCGAAAACTGACTGCGATGTATTGGGTCTTCAAAATAGAAAAAGTATTTAATTTTGGGCCTGATATAATTTTTCAGGAATCGCTTAATCAGTTCTGTGTTATTTAGGGGTAGGTGGACTTCTAATACCTTTTGTTTATCTCTAGACAAATCTTTGACTGACAATTCGTTCCTATTCCATGTGTGTATGAGTATCTGATTAGGCTTGGTGTCTATAGCCTCCTGTAATATAAGGATACCATCGGTGTCTAAGTTGTCGGCTGAATGGATTGTACCTATAGTATCTGTTTCGTCTTGGCCTTCAGAGGCAGTTGCAGTGACGCTGCCTTCGGATGGAATCGAGTAGGGAGATCTTCTACCTGAGCTACATATGGATATTACCTCTTCAGAGTCAGTTGAGGGTTCTATTATGGATGTAGGTTGTTCTCGTGACGTAGAGGGGACAGGTTCGGTTTCGCCTCTATGTTGCTGTCGTTTAATTTTTTTCTCTTTTTTATCTATATTGACTTTCATCGAAACGTTGTCGTTTTCTCCTAGTGCGTTTACCTTAATTCTGGATAAAGCGTCGGCGTTACAGTTTTGTTTTCCCTGTTTATGTATTATATCGTAATCAAATTCCGCTAAGCGCAATTTCCATCTTGTTAGTTTACTATTAGGTTCAGTTATGGATTTTGCCCAAACTAGCGGCCTGTGATCTGTATAAATGGTGAATTTCTTTCCGTATAAGTAAGGTCTGAAATGCTTGGTTGCCCATACTATGGCAAGCAACTCTTTTTCTATTGTACTGTATCGTGTTTCTGCATCGTTTAGCGTGCGACTCGCATAGGCTACGGGCTTGTCGCTTCCTATAGGTCCTTGGGAAAGGACTGCGCCTATGGCAAAATTTGACGCATCGGTTGTAAGGACGAATGGTTTAGAGAAATCCGGGAATTGCAAGAGCGGTGCGTTTGTTAAAAGCTCTTTGCATTTTTCGAATGCGTCTATATATTCTTGTTTGGTACAGTCTATTTTATTTCTTTTTTTCAAACACGCGGTCATGGGTTGAGTGAGTTTGGCGAAATCTTTGATAAATTTTCTGTAGTAACCAACTAAGCCGAGGAAGCTCTTAATTTCCGTAGCAGTTCGCGGGAGTGAGAAATTTAATACTGCCTTTATTTTATCATCGTTTGGCATGAGGCCGTCCTTGGTGATCGTATGTCCAAGGTAAAGGACCTCTTTCCTGAGAAATTCGCATTTATCCAGGGTTACCTTTAGGTTTGTCTTTCTAAGCCTATCAAATACCTTTCGAAGTTTCTCGACGTGCTCTTCCAGGCTGTTAGAGAATACTATTATGTCGTCAAGATATACCAGGCAATGCATACCCTGTAGGCCTCGTAGTACATTGTCCATGGCTCTTTGAAAGGTTGCCGGTGCTGTTTTCAGGCCAAATGGCATTCTTTTGAACTCAAAATGTCCTGCTTGTGTTGTAAACGCGGTTTTTGCCCTATCACGTTCATTTACTTCAATTTGATGGTAGCCACTGGCGAGATCTATTGTTGTAAAGTATTGGGATTTGCCTATTTTATCGAAAAGATCCGTTATGTTAGGTAGAGGGTATTTATCGTCTACCGTTATTTCATTAAGACGCCGGTAATCTATGACCATTCTATACTTTTTTTCGCCTGAAGCATCTAATTTTTTGGGCACTAAATGCACAGGTGCACTCCAGGGTGAGTGAGACTCTTCTATCACATTGTCTGTCAAAAGCTTATCTACTTGTTTTTGAATTTCTTCATTTATAACCGGTGGGTGTCTATATGGTCTGATATATATCGGGTCTTCGTTGGTTGTTCTAATTTGGTGCTTTACTTGGTTTGTAAAAGTCAGTGGTAGTTGGTCGCAGTAGAATATATCTCGGTACTCGTAGCATAGTTTGGCAATAGCGTCACGTTCCTGTTTATTTGTATGATCTAGGCGTAATTTTTTTAAATTTTCTTTCAGTAAATCATCAATCACACAGTCATCTTTCATAACGTTTACCTTACATTCCTCGTTTTCAAAAACCGTTACGTGGAAAGGTTCTTTGAACGTGATAATGGTCTTTGTCTCTGTTGTATTTTGTATAATTGTTTCCGCAAAATAATTCTCACACTTGACGAGTGCGGTTGGCATGCGGACGCCTTCCTGAAATTGTAAGAAATCTAAGATTGCTTCGCCGTGTTGTAAGTCCGTGGGAATTTTTACTTTCATTTCAGATCGTGGTGGAATCTCAACCTCGTAGGGTGGATTGTAGATAATTGGGATTTTCGCGTTGTGCGTCACTAACATTTGGTTACGCATATCAATATTTGCTCCTAGTCTCGACAGAAGGTCGGACCCTATCAAGCCGTCATAACGTTTGTCTACGTCATAAACGTAAAATTTTTGACGAAGTGTGCTTTTAAATGTTTTCAGCAAGGGTATATATATTACTTCGTCGTGCGTGCTTTGCGCGTGTGTACTAATCACCTTAAATGGT
The DNA here is from genome assembly GCA_964007245.1 of Hypomecis atomaria. Lineage (NCBI taxonomy): Eukaryota > Metazoa > Arthropoda > Insecta > Lepidoptera > Geometridae > Hypomecis > Hypomecis atomaria. Next base: position 13,912,698 of record OZ023288.1, read on the forward strand.
TCATAGTATCTAAAATCATCGAAAAACTCTTGCGCTTTGGCGGGGCTAATAAAAGATCGGCTACTTCCGGTATCGATTAAGAATTTTGAGTTTATTTCGGGGATTACCACGTGTGGTAATTTAAGGATACTATCGCAATAATTCAAACTAATTATTTCACCACATTCTGCGAGGCTGTTGCCTGAAAATTTTCCGCGTGGGCGGCTGTATCGGTATCGTTACTATCGTTTTCAATTACAGGGTACGAATAGTCGAACTCGTTAACGTTTTCAGTATAATTACAATCATTCATAGCGTATTCTACGTTATCTTCGTAACCATAACCATACTCAGCTTGTTCTTGACTGGGCTCGTCGTAGAACAGTTCGTTAACCATAAGGTTTTGCCTAACAGGTGCCGTACGCATCGTGACGTCTGACTCCTGAAGTCTAGGTGGTTGTATCTGCTGGTTGGGTATGCCGAACTTGAACTGATTGGCATTCGGGTGGTGTTGGTTCGGGATGCCGAATTTAAAATTTTGTTGTTGGGGAATACCAAATCTGTAGCCACCGTACTGGAACGGTGCGCGTTGTGGGGGCGTTTGGCCGAAATTACGTTGGGGTAAACCTTGTGGTTGTCCAAATTTATGAGGATTTTGCATGGGTGGCATGAAACGTGGTTGTTGTGGTAAATTTGGTCTAAAACCTTGGTTCTGGGGAATGCCGAATTTAAATGTCGGCATTGGCGTCGGATTGATATTTTGCCTAAAAACTGGAGGTGCGCTGAACGGTTTTGGTGTAGCTTGTGAGCTCATCGTAGGTAGCTGTATTGAGGCTTGTTTAAGTAATTTATTTTTGGCGTCATATTGGAACTTAAAGTTAACTTCCTCAGTTACGATACTCAGTGCAGCTTCCAATGAAGGGGCTCCTTTTAACCTCACAATGCGAATCATATCTTCTGGGAGGTTATATAAAAATACATTTAAAGCTGTATTGTTGTATACTATCATTTTTGCGGCTTTAATGCCTTCGTCAGCGAGTCTGTTAACTTTGGCAAATAGTGAGCTTCTAACGTTTTGTATGCGATGGCAAAACTGTATGTATGTTTCCCCGGTTTTTAATTTAAGGGTCTCTAATTCGATAGCAATGCACTCTTCTGAGCGCGGGTCGCCAAAATGTTGAGTAAGTAACTCTTTGAGAGCTTCATAATTGGTTATATTTGGGTGATCGCTAAGTAGAGTTGCGGCTCTACCAGTTAACCGACTGGTAATTGAATGAAATATATATAGCTCTTGGGCTAGGTTTCCCGCAATTCTACTTCCGTTGACCACATAATCACATTTTGAAAGGTATAAATTTAATTGCTGTTCATCTCCGTCATATTTCGGAATTATACCTAAAATTTCTTTGGGAATTACTCTATATTCCATTTTTTTAAAAGTTACTTTACTTACTTAAATTACACTGAATTTTTACCGATACAAGTGTAAAACAAATCAGTTACTTAACTTACTTAAAATTATTTCGCACAATAATTTTAATTGCGGAAAGTTTACTTCATTAATATTTTAATTCACTTAATAATTGTGATTAAGAGAATTAACCTAAAACTAATCTGATTAATTACCTATTTGCGTGTAAAACAAAATCAGATAATCTTACTGCTATTCCACTCAATAATGTAAATCGAGGGGAAAATTGGGAAAAGTCACGGGAAAATAAGAGCAGGATGTGAAAAGGTTTACTCACATTAGGCTGCTCGATCCCATGTCCTCCTGATTCTGTGCCGGTCACTAGGTCCACGCGTTTCCCGGGGAGTCGTATTTGTTTGGTTCGTAGTTTTCCGTCTTCGCGAAATCACCGTATCGCGTACCGATTTAGGGGCGCTGCAACACCGTAACTCGCGAAAATTGTGGAAAATCCACAAGGCTGCGCCAGACTTGTTTAGGGAAACGCCCTTTGTATTTTTAAAAACTAATTTTAATTATAAATCAATTAATTATAAAAGGCGAGTGTGTCACGCAGTGACCGAATACAGAATGACGAAAATAAAATGTTATTTAAATCTAGAGCTTAGTCTAACTTATTGGGTGGTCGTGAGTCGCTGTGTCAGCATCCGGTGGTCTCATAATCACGCCATTTGCCGTGGGTGTCCAGACGTAAACATGATATGCTTACGAGACAAATATGCCGTGACCGGTGGCTGGCGACATGACTAGATATATGTTCAAGCATAAATATTATTAGCCTAAACAAAGTTGTAAATAATTATTAACATTGTTGTAGTGTTTAGTGTGTGAGCTGCTAATTTGTTAGACCGCCGAAGGTTGTCTGGACTTGTATTTACACAGACATTTTTTTTGCAATCCGTGACCTGCTAAACGCGAAGATGCATAACTACTATAATTAATAGATTTGTTGCATGAGGTGTCGATTACAAAATCAAAACATGAACATAAGTAGATACGTCCTTTTTGAAATAACAGTTTCTATCAGTTTTGCGCAGAAACAAAGAACTTATGTATGTTTGACCGACGAAACGGAGGAGGTACTCAATTCGACGCGTATATATTTTTTTGTTTTGTATAACTACGCATAACTTTTTACGTAGTAGTCCGATTTCGACAATTCTTTTTTTATTGGAAAGTGTATACTTCAAAATTGGTTTCATTAAAATGTTATCGAAATCGGCTGAGTCATTTTTGATAAATCAACATTAATGTGAAAAATGTTATATCGATCCGAAAGAAATATTCACGAATTTTGTACACGGTTGAAGTCGGTCATGCTATTTTTTTGCAAAAAAATAATTATTATAAATTTGCTATGCCAGATTCTCAGCGATACTAATTTGTAAGTCACTTCGGAGTGAAATTATTCTTATTTTTTTTTCTTTTGTTTCGCGCATCAACATCAGTCCAGCGAAACGTAAAATATTGTCGAAACAAACAAACAAATCACAAATTTCAAATAATTTAACATTTAATAACGGTTATGTTACTATTACAATTTATCATTAATCGATAAAATCGAGTGACATACATACTTTTACATTTTTTTATAGACCGAATCAAACTTTTTGGCGGCTGTGAAGTTTACTACAGGCAGCGCGAAACCCAATCCTCGCGCAGCTGTTAAGTGAGCTTCAATCAGGATTGGGTTTTTTGCAGCTTGTAGCTAACATCACAGCAGTTAAAAAGTTTGAATATACCTACAAGTCATAACATCATCATCCGAACAAGCTGGTTTCCGAAAGGGCTTTAGTACCATGGACCACATTCATACGCTACGGCAGGTTATACAGAAGACCGAAGAGTATAACTTGCCACTTTGCTTAGCGTTTGTGGACTATGAGAAAGCCTTTGATTCGGTCGAGACTTGGGCTGTGCTCGAGTCTCTCCAACGATGCCGTATTGACTATCGGTACATCGAAGTGTTGAAGTGCTTGTATAATAACGCCACTATGTCGGTCCGAGTACAGGAAGAGAGCTCCAAGGCGATCCCTTTAAAAAGAGGCGTAAGACAGGGAGACGTAATTTCTCCGAAACTGTTTACGGCTACTTTGGAGAACGCCTTCAAGCTCCTGGAATGGAAAGGATTCGGCATCAATGTCAATGGCGAATACCTCACTCACCTTCGGTTTGCCGACGATATAGTAGTCATGGCAAAATCGATGGAAGAGCTCAGCACGATGCTCGAAGGCCTCAATCGGGTTTCTCAACAGGTGGGTCTTAAGATGAACATGGACAAGACGAAAGTTATGTGTAATTCCCATGTTGTACCCACCCCGATCTCTGTTGGGAACTCGGTTCTTGAAGTCGTTGACTCGTACGTCTACCTAGGACAAGTAGTCCAGTTAGGTAGGTCCGACTTCAAGAAAGAGGCCAATCGCCGAATCCAACTCGGCTGGGCAGCGTTCGGAAAATTGCGTAGCGTCTTCTCGTCCGACATACCTCAGTGCCTCAAGTCGAAAGTTTTCGACCAGTGTGTGTTGCCAGTGATGACTTATGGCACAGAAACGTGGTCTCTCACTATGGGCCTTATTGGTAAGCTCCAAGTAGCCCAACGAGCTATGGAGAGGGCTATGCTCGGAGTCTCTCTGCGAGATCGAATCAGAAATGAGGAGATCCGTAGAAGAACCAAAGTTACCGACATAGCCCAACGGATTGGCAAGTTGAAATGGCAATGGGCAGGGCACATAGCGCGGAGGACTGATGACCGATGGGGTCGGAAAGTTCTCGAGTGGAGACCACGTACCGGCAAGCGCAGCGTAGGACGTCCACCCACAAGGTGGACGGATGACCTCATTAAGACCGCAGGATCGCGCTGGATGCAAGCCGCTTCCAACCGGTCTTATTGGAGATCCATAGGGGAGGCCTATGTCCAGCAGTGGACTTCTTATGGCTGATGGATGGATGGACAAGTCATAAAATCATACTTACATCAAATAAGTAAATCTCAAATTTATTACCCTTTCCATCTAAGTACAGTTAAAAATCCCAAAGACCCTCCCTTCTCTCCCCTCTCCCTCTAGCGTTAACACGCAAATACAAAGCTAGAGTTCTAGAACCTACTCTAGAACCCTATAAAGCTCCGTAGCAGGACTGACAAACATTTTTCCTCCGGGACCGGCAGATAATCTCGCAATTTCGTTGCAATACCTATGTACCTACAGTCTCCATGTACCCGCCACGTATAGAAGTTAACGGAACACTTTTATTGCGTAATGAATGAGAGGTCGGCGCTCGAGCCGCGGGGGGAGGTGCCATCAGCTCGAAGGGGGGGCAATACCACCCCCTCGAGCCTTATTTCGGGTCATCGCGCTCGACCCCTGAACCAACGAACGCAGGACCGCCTTGCAAAATGAACTTTTCATCTTGTATTATTAATTTAAACAAAGTGTAGGATTAAGCTAATTTAATACACAGCTCGCCTGATTAGACGCGAACATGTGCTTTATTTTTCGACTCTATGTAAGTTTTCGTGCGCATATTTTGATATCCGTTGCGGTATTGAACAAAGAAAGGGATTTTCTTTGCGTTGTAGCTACAGTGAATTGTAGTTAAAAGTTTTCATGGAGACAATAGGTACCTATAACTAAAAGTAGGTACTAAAGGATATAGGATTAGGATGCTTTTCCACTTTCTTGAGCTAAGCTGTGTAGTTGAGGATGTGTTTTGATATCCACCAATCAGGATTGGTATTTTTGATTATTTTCATAGCGCATATTTGTTCATGCATTAATATAACTTTTTTGTAGGTACGTTAGCAGCGCCATCGTGATTATCATAGCAATTTAGAGTAGCCCTATTTCTTTTTCACTACGAGTATATGCATTTGATAGAGAGAACACTATTTTAAGTTGCTATTAAATTTACAATGGCGCCTTTAAAAAGAGCTACTAACTAAGGGTGTGAGCTATGGGTGCACTACCAGTGACTGCATTAGTGGCCCCGTGGTTAGTGACTCTGACCCCTGGGCCCAAGAGGCTTGGGTTCGATCCCAACCAGGGTTCTGGCATTGATGTACCTAATGAATAGGTGTTGGTGTCTGGATGTCATTATCTGTATAAGTATGTATTTTAAATTTAATGCATAAGTAGGCAAGTACATACATCAGCCTCTGGTAGCCATATCATAAGCTTTGCTTAGTTTGGGGTCAGAGACAGTGTGTATTACCTACTAGTGTATAACCCATTTCACTATATAGATTAACTTAGCGGAAACGGTCACATACCTACATAGTTTCGTAGCTTAGGTTTAACCTCGCTCGCAACTTAGCTGCCTCGCAAACTCAAGTGGAAAGACATCTTTACAGTATTAACCTTTGACAATTAATTATTATATTTAGTAAAGTGGCGGCGTCCACACTATTAATTTAGACCATTATTTTCCAGAAGTTATTTTGTCAATGATAATTACTTCATTAAACTAGATTGAAGGGAGAATAATTGAAAATACATAGAAAAAGTAATAATGCTAATCACGAAGAATAGATCAAATCTGGTGCGTGATGCGATTATCGATTGAATTATTAATTGCTTTACATAAATCTAGTTTCTACGTGATAAAAGCGCAGAATACTAATTAGTACCATATGTTAATGTTATTTTATTAGGTAAGTATTATTATACATAAGTGGAAAGGTGAGATGACAGGCTGCGAACAAAAAAAAAGTGCAGGGGTAAAGTAATATGTTAGTCGTATGTGTAGCCGAACCTGACTATGGCATTGTGCCATTGTGGCGAATAAGTAATGCATTATACTTATTCTATAATATTGCATCTTATGTGGAACGCTTTGCCTGAGTCTGTCTTCCCGCTAAAGTACAACGTAGGTGTTTTCAAATCCCGAGTAAATAGGTATCTTCTAGGTAAGCGTGCTACTCCCTAGAACGCATATCTGCTTATCATACAGTATGTAGTCAAACGCAAACCTTTACGAAAAAAAATGTAATTAAGATATGTCATCATAGTTTAATTTGGTATTATTAAGGTACATAAGCAGACAATGAACAATACCTATTCTACTATTCTATTAGTATAATTACGACAAACAGAGATAGGTACTCGTGGATTGTGTCTGTACCCATGTACTCATGTGTACAGTTAAACTAATAACAAGAAAAAAAGCGATAAAACACATAAAAAATGTAACAAATAGCGGCTTTATCGCCAACCATACTCGTAAGTTATTTCTTCTAGACAACAATAGGAAGGAAAGAAAGAAGAAATAGGTACGGGCTCTTTTATAAATACCCGTGTAAGAAAATGTATTATCATTATTATTTTTCAATATAGTCTCCTTTCAGCTAGATGTACTTGGTCCAGCGATATTATAACTTCTTCAAGCCATCCAAAAAATAAGATTTCTGGCACTCCGCAAAATAGGTGTTTCGGTGATTCTTCGTTTGACGAGAATCGCCTTCCCTCAAGCCATTTTTTTAAGTTTGGCAACTAAAAGAAATCGCATGGATGCAAATCTGGAGTTTTTCTCCAGATTTGGTGGGTGAAATAATTCGGCCAGTTTTAATTGAAATAACAAATTGAAATCGAATAACATATCGATATTGTTCTTTCTCCATAATTGAAAATAATTACGACTTGATGAATTTCAGCATCTGTCAAAACCAAACGTATCGATAAATCTGTCAAATAATTTGACAGTTATCGTTTTTAAGATACATGATACATACATGATGGCATATAAATTTTGCGACAGTGGCGCCATCAATCGGCAAACACTTATCATACAGCCTAGGTAAATATTAATACAGTTTTGCGATACTTATCTTGTGTTAATAAATATTTTCATCTGCATACGATTCACGGCCATGTAAAAAGATTCCCACGATTATCAAATAGGCAATATCATAAATAAAACTCATTAGTGATTTAGTAATCTGTTACGAATAATAAAATCATATTATCTTGGCTAAACTGGCTGAACTATAAATAGCCATTGCATAATTCTGCATTTTTGTAGCTACAGGATATGGGTAATATTATGCTACGTCGAAAATTTAAAACCGTCTACAACATAAATCATCAGGGACAGTTTACAACGGATTTTACACATGAAAAGTACAAATATCTGTACTTAAGAAGATACATATTTAAATAAAATCGGCCAAGTGCGAGTTGAACTCGCGCACGAAAGGTTCCGTACCGTACGGAAGCCCCTCTTAGTATATTTTATTTTAATTTAACAATTTATTTTTGAAGTAAATATACAAATTAATTTTCTGTTAATATTTCAAGCATCTTCCTGTTGATTTTATTAGTATCGAGCAAAAAAAGATAGTTTTTTGTTTGGGATTTTAAACTTTTTTTTCTGTTTTTAATATTTGTTGTTATAGCGGCAACAGAAATACGTAATCTGTGAAAATTTCAACGTTTTAGTAATAGGGTCCCGTTATTACCCTTTGGGTACAGAACCCTAAAAACAGTTTAGGCGAATTAAGACGGACCATTTCTCAAAATACTTAGGTATATGATAAATGAGGTCTTAATAAGACCAATTCTACGAATGCTGATTCAGCATCGAATTCTCACAATGGCTAACTTTAAAAATTACAAAATAAATTCAATAAGAAAATTAGGCGGCAAATGCATTAATCTGCATATATACTTATGGCTCGACGATATCCAAAAGCACACCAGTATTTTCTTCTTTTCAGCAATAGGACATAGGCGGTGTGGGGAGGCCTATGTCCACAGCTGGACATAGGCTTCCCCACACCGGTGTAGGCCGAATCAAACTTAATGGCGTCCGTGAATACGGGGCGAGTCGTTGTGCAGTGGCAATTTATTCATATGCTAGCGGTGAAAGGAGTGGGGATTTGCGCAGCTTGTAGCTAGCTTCACAGACGCCATTAAGTTTTATTTAGCCTTTAAATATCTAAAAGCACCTGGATGAGACTGTCGTAAGATACTCAGGGAAAATGGCGAAAGAGGCTGCTTGCTATGATAATGATAACAAATAAAATCCAAGGATGCGTTCTGGCTCACCTGACGTTTATAATATCGCTGCATTGTATGTTAATAACACCCTAAGACATTGATAAGATTTGAAAATAATTCATAAATGAGTTACCTACTAAGAAAAAATCTGAGTAATACTATTTATAAATATTATGTTAAAGTTATTATGATTTTCATTCAAACATTGTGTTAATTCTGACACCGACATAGAAATAAAAAAAATGTTACTAGTAGGTACCTATCTATATACCACTTGTTTTCATCATAATCATCAACCCACCATAATCCACTGCAGGACATAGGCTTCCCATTGTTTATTTCATTCACCACTGTCCCTTGCCAACTGCACTCCGTTAACCGTCTACTAAGTACTCGTTTGATGTCATCAACCCATCGCATTCTCGGTCGGCCTGGATATTGCCATCCTAACATCCTCCACTAGTGGCTTATCCTTTGAGTCGTTTTTTGGAGGTAAATATCCATTCATCAACCACATGACGTCTACTACTGGACATAGGCCTCACCTATCTCCAATAAGACTCGTTGGAAGCGTCTTGCATCCAGTGTGATCCTGCGGTCTTGATGAGATCATCTGTTCTCCTCGTAGGGGACGTCTTCTCTGCGAGATCGAATCAGGAATGAGGAGATCCGTAGAAAACCCAAGGTTACAGACGTAGCCTATATAGCGGATTGGCAAGTTGATGTGGAGTGGGCACATAACTCAGAGGACTGATGACCGATAGACTCATTAAGTAGGTACTTAACCAAACTTGACAAACTTTCGTGCTTCGGCGCGTCGACTCCTTTTGGTTAAGTACTCAATGGATAGGCTTTAAAATTATCAAGTGAAGACCACGTACTTATCGGCAAGCGCAGAGGTAACCACGAATATCTATTACTCTCTGAACTGTGAACTCAGATTCAATTCGAGCCGAGTCAGTTGGGAACCCTTTCCACGCTAGCTGGTAGGTAGGTGTAACGTTCGAGACAGGTGAGAGCGGCAATCTTGCGCCCGCGCCTACATCGCCCTGACCTTTCTGTAATTGAATAGGCATGCTAACTGCAGGCGCACGCACGCACTAACGCACGCGACTCTACGAACCTAGGGGCTAGGGTTGCCACCTCAGAACAGAAACACAAAACTTTGAACGTATTCAGTTGCAGTAGCTAAAGTAGTTGGAGGATTAAGCTACTAGAGAAGAAAACAGCGCGCGCACCCCTCTGTCATGTTGTAAGAAAAATTGTACCTTCATGACAACGAGACACAAGACTTTTCATTGCACAATTTTAGATATTTAAAGCATCTAAGCATTTAAGGCGAAAATGGATCTTCAGTGAACACCCTCTCTTCCGCGCCTCACGTAAAGCTGACAGAATGTAATGAATGCTAATCGTAGTGCGTTTCTAGTCCGGAGATAATACGTAAAACGTCCCTGGTTCCACCAGCTGATAGCTTTTCTTATCACAAAATGTATGGAATCTTCGGGTAATAGCTGTCAAAATTATTAACGTGGCGCTTCCTGTCGATTATTATTTATTATTGTTTTCGTTTCGCGCCACACTACGTCACTTTTCGTTCACAACAACATGGTCAAAACTGATCGCTGACGTTGCGTAAGTTTATTTATAAAACGTCAACTTGCATCCAGCCACTTGCATCTTTGAGTAGTACGTGACGTGGTCAGTAGATGTCATTGTATGTTGTTAAAACGCGCAACTAGCCAACTGCCGAAACCAAATGGTTTCGGCAGCAAGAGTAAGATGTTGGATCCTTTGAAATAGCTCGCGTTGCTCTTGACTATACTATTCTTGAAAGAACGCTAACTTGTTAATTTAAGCAAGTAGCATACTGTTAGCGTGAGCCGCATTGAACAATGACGGTGTGGTATTGTTAATGCAACATTATTAATAATTTGCATTCATAAAATAATAATTTATCGCAAAAAAATAATAAAACCGCTTTCCATCGTGAACAAAATTCGAAAATAGTTTACAATATATTTGATTTTTCAAAAACGGCTCAGCCGATTTCTATAAAATTTAAATGGGACCACCACGGGAGTATAACTTTTCGAACTAAAAACATAATTTTTCGATTCGGTTCACAATTGGCGAAATTATCGATGAACATACACAAAAAAAACATACAGACGAACATAGAACCTCCTCCTTTTTAGAAGTCGGTTAAAAGTGCTAGGCCTATCTTGCAGGACCCGGAACCACGCTTATGTAGATAAAAGTAGCCAACTTATGTCACTTTTCCAATCCACCAACCCGCACTGGGCCAGCGTGGTGGATTATGGCCCAATCACCCTTCGTGGGTAGGCGTACGTCCTGCAGTGAACTGTTAAAAAGGCTGTTACAGTACAGTACACTACGAAGTTTGGTTTTCATATAAAATTCTTTATAAAAAAAAAGTCGGATATAATGACTTCCCATACAGTGACATGTCGCTTATTATGACCCGTTTTTAATAAATTATGTCCAGTTATAATGACCGACATGATTATTTACACCTTCGTTAATGTTTGTTGATTCACGACGACACGTTCGTTTCTGTTTTAAATCTCAGCGAGTAATTGACACTTGAAGGTCACGCAGTGTTTTTCGTTTGTGTTTTTCAGTGTACTGTGAACCAAATGTCATCTAAACGCCGGAAATCATTCACGATTGAGGAGAAAGGTGCAAAATTTATTTATTCTGAGTTAATATGTACGAGTACGTATACATACTATGTTTCTCTACTAAAATACTTAAGTAGGTACATATTTACATAAAAAAGGATTTTTTTCATAAAACGCTTTTTATGACTTCCGCTTATTATGACCTGTTTCTCAATTCCTTTCGATGACATTGTAAACGGATTCTACTGTGTGTATTTGTTTCTTATATTTGCAAAATAGCCATGTTTCAGTTTGGGTTAGGGGAGGGGGGATTTTGTAAGCGTTACTGAAAATATACCTAGTCATGTATATTAATTACATTCCCTCATTCCTACGAAAAAATAGTAGCTAAGTCAAAGGTCAAGAGTGTGGTAGTCAATCATTGTGGTAATATTAGATCCTAATTTTATATTGTACAGTCATCATCATCATCATCATCATACAGTACAAATATTGTACAGTAGATACTAATAATGATAAATATTTTTCGCAAAAATTGGCAAAACCGCCTTCCATCTTGTACAAAATTCGAATATTTCGCTCGAATTGTTTACATTATTGTTGATTTATCAATATTTTAGATTTTTCAAAAACGGCTCAGCCGATTTCTATAAAATTTAAATGGGGCCACCACGGGAGTATAACTTTTCGAACTAAAAATAATTTCTCGATTCGGTTCACAATTCGCAAAATTATTGATGTTTATAGTGTACAAAATTCGGATATTTCGCTGGAATTGCTTACATAATTGTTGGTTTTTTTCAAAAACGGCTCAGCCGATTTCTATAAAATTTAAATGGCACCATTTCGGGAATATACCCTTTCGAATTAAAAAAGAATTTTTCGATTCGGTTCACAATTGGAAAAATTATCGATGAACATACACAAAAAAAACATACATACGAACATAGAACCTCCTCCTTTTTGGAAGTCGGTTAAAAATAACAATAGTTAATAAGCAAATACCTATAACTTTAAATTTATCGCTTATTTAATTAATTTATTTTTAATGTTTTAGTCATATATTCGTTTCAAGGCTAGTTAAGTTTCTTCAACATTGACAAATTAAAAGAAGAAAGAAACAAAGTTTAAAAATAAGGTAGCTATTTTCGTTTGTTTATTTGTTTGTTTATTTGTTTGTCTGTATGCTTAAATCTTTAAAACTACGCAACGGATTTTGATGCGGTTTTTTTAATGGACAGAGTGATTCAAGAGGAAGGTTTATATGTATAAAAATTCCCGAAATTCCCACGGGAACGGGCACAACGTGGGTAAAACCGCGGGGCGCTGCTAGTTTACTATAAAACTTACAATGAAATACACAGATACAACGATGTTCAATACGATAGTTGAGAGATAAAGTTGAGTGAATTCATGGTAAAAATATATGATAGATAAGTAACACCATTATAGTTCAACTACACTATAATGCGCTTATTTATAATAGAAAGTAATGAATAGCAGGTGATCACTACATAGTATGAAACCAAAATCGCTTCCCGCTGTCTGTCTCCATGAATGCTAATATCTTTAAAACTGCACTACGGATTTTGATGAGACTTTTTTTAATAGATAGAGTGATTCAAGAGGAAGGTTTATATGTATAATACACCTGTGCGAAGCCGGGGCGGGTCGCTAGTAGATAAAGAAATTAATACTAATTAGATTTTTTATCGCAAATATAATATTGCAAGTTTATCGCGATTCAGTATCAACCCTATTTGGAATAATAGTTACGGAGAGAACTTTTTATAAGATTGTTATTTGCATTTTATAGCCGATTGCCCAACAAGGGGAGTATGTTTTTGGGGTACTTAATAGATAAGTACCCCACTCTACTTACATATAGATGTAAGTAGAGTGTGTATGTTTCTTCCGTTTTTCATCATCATCATGTTAATCATCCACAAGGTGACGGACGATCTTAATAAGATTTCAGGATCGCTCTGGATACAAGCTGCTTTCAGTCAGTTATATGGGAGGTTGGTAAGGGAGGCCTATGTTCTGCAGTAGACGCCCTATGGCTGATAATCATAATCATAATCATTTTATTGATAACAAAAGTTACAAGTCGGTTCATATCGTAGGTACATATAGGTAATATTAACAATGTAAATCTACATAAATATACATTGTACTTAAGTACTAAATCACACAATAAATTTTTTGTATCATTCACAAATTCAAAAAGAAATAATAATAAAACAAAATAATGTCAAAATTCAATTCAATGTCATAATTTTAATGCTATAAATTCGTCGTAGCTGTAGAACGTGTGTTCGACAAGCCAGCGTTTGAGCCGCGATTTGAAACTGCCCATAGAGGGCGCGGTGGTAATATGCTCTGGTAACTTATTGAAGACAGTCGGTCCCATTATGTGGGTTGACTTAGCCGACCTTTCCAGCGTGCGTGGAAGCTCTGCTAACTTGCCTTTGAAACGAGCATTATTGCGCAATTTATAAGAGGCCTGGTTCAATCTCACATATACCGCGACTTGAAAAATGACAAGTGCCGGCAATGTCAATATACCAAACCTCTTAAAATATGGGCGTGCAGAAACGTCCTGTGGGATTCTGGCAATGGCGCGGACGGCGCGTTTTTGCAAAATGAAAATACGTTCCCAGTCCGCGGCCCTGCCGAACAATTCCGTACCGTATTGCAGCAAAGAATGCACCGTGGCGAAGTAGCAACTTCTCACCGCCTCAGCAGGCACCAGTCTGGCGACTCGACTCAGAGCAAAGCATGCGCTCCCCAGCCTGCCGCACAACTTGTCAATATGGGCTTCCCACGTCAGACTCCGGTCGATCTCGAAACCGAGGAAGGTCGTGGTCCTCAACTGTTCTATCCGTTTTCCTTCCACTTCTACTTTTAGCGACCGTGTCTGGTGGCCAGACAAGCAGAAGTGCACAAAGTGGGTTTTGGATAGGTTAAGGGCCAACCCGTTCACCCCGAACCACTGCGCCAATTGGGATGTCGTGTCGTTCAAACTCTGCTCCAGCAGATCCACGTTGGATGCCGTGACGACCGCAGCGACATCGTCCGCGTACATAAATATTTCAGCTGCAGTCACAGCATCCGGAAGATCGTTCAAGAGCAGAGAGAAGCTTATGTTGGAGACAGAAGATCCCTGTGCCACGCCCATGGTCGAGGTCAGCGGCTCGGACCTCTCGAGGCCACCGCACGCGACCACAGTCTGTGACCTGTTCCGCGTGAGATCCGCCAGCAAGCTGTGCGTCGTACCTCTCAGCCCGTAGTGCTGGATTTTAACCTCAAGTACGGCATGGTCGGCGACGTCGAACGCCTTCGACAAATCGCAGCATAGCAATGCGACATGCTGTTTCTTCTCCCGAGCCTGCAGGATCCTGCTCACCACCTCGCGGGTCAACGACGTCGTAGACCGCCCCACACGGTAGGCGTATTGTCGGTCGGTGAATGCGTCAGTCGCCGCCAGGAATTCCACCAGGCGAGTACACAGCCCGTTTTCAAACACCTTCGCCACAGCTGGTATGATAGATACTGGCCGGTAATTGTCTATAATTTCCCGTTTGCCTTTCCCTTTATAGAGCGGTGATATTTTGCTGGTTTTCATCGCAGAGGGATAGGATCCCTCTCTGATGCAGCGGTTAAAACACTCGGCTAGGATGGGGGCTAGTGATACTATTGCTGTTCTAAGCAATTTCATGGAGATACCATAGATGTCTCTCGATGATTTTGCTGGTATTCGAGCTGTCACAATGTGATAAACTTCGTCGGCAGTGAACGGCGACAACCGCAGCGATCGGTCGGCCGGCGCGCGGCACGAGCTCAGTATCTCGCTGGCGCGAAGTACGGCAGCGCTCGGCGCTCCGGACGCCGCCGCTGCATTAAGAAAACGCTCGTTCATCGAGTTTAACGCTACTTTTTTCGTCTGAAAAACAGTTCCATCGGGTTTTCTTACTACGTCTGTAAAATCGACAAAATGACTATTATTTTTACCTCGTTCTTTATTAACGATTGACCACATATTTTTTGATGTATTTGTACAGTTAATTAATGTGCGGCTATAGTGGAGAGATTTACTATTTCTGATTAGTATGTCGTAATGATCTTTCATTTCAGATATTAATGTCAACATAGAATTGTTATCTGGACTTAATTTTGCAATTTCAATAATGTCAAATAATAATAATTTATAATTCTTAACATCGGGAGTTACCCACGATGAGTCATAGTTTTTATTGTTGCACAATTTTGTCAAAGGAAAACATATTTCATGTTTGTTTTTAATTATATTAATCGTCGAGGTCAATAGGCTAGAAGCAGACGAGTTCCGTGAATTCACTTCTGCCCAGTCTACACTATCTACTGCTAATACAAAGTTAACTCGATTAGCCTGCGAATAATTTCTACCGTAGCGAGGGCCCCGCGGTTGGTCCCGCCCTATGCTAACCTCGGCCTTGACAGCGACGTGGTCGCTTAGGTTGGTGACGACCGGCGCCGTCCTCACCGCGCCCGCCGGCAGGTTGGAATACACATGGTCCAGGCTGGTGGAAGTAGTTTCAGTTGTGCGTGTGGGGAAATCAACCTCGTTTACCATATTGTAATCATTCAAAAGTTTTTTGAGCCGTTTCGAACCGCTATTAGAATCGCAGATTGTGTCCAAATTCGTGTCGCCTACAACTATGCAATCAATACTCAACTCACTAATTTTGTCGAACAGACGTTCTACGTTGTCAAGAAATGCTGATGCACTAATTAAGTTCGTTCTATACACACAAACAACAGTCAAACCATAATCAGTTAGGTCAATGGCCGATATTTCACAATATTGTTCGCATGAAAGTGAAGTGAGGATTTGATTTTCCACACAGTTTGTGCTGTTGTTTATGTATATGCACGACCCACCGTGTTTAACATGTTTTCTACAGTAGCTTGATGCTAACGAGAAACCGTTGCGGGGGGAGCGCCCGCGCGCACTATTTGCTCCTGTGTTTATAATTCTAAAAAATAGTAAAATGGCTCGAACCGACTCTGAGCCTAGTCTACGCGACGTGCTGAAGGCCGTTAACGAGCTAACGGCTAAAGTGACTGTGATTGAAGCTTTAATAATGAATCACAAAGCAATTACAAGTGATCAAGCCAGTGACATCGTAAGGGTGATTAAAAACGCATTCGAGGGTAAATCTATCAATACTGAACGTAAAAATGAGGGTACCTCAAACATAATATTATCTCCACTACAAGAATCAGCGCAAACACAGCGACCCATACGCCAAGCACGCTTAAAATCTACCACCACAAAAGTAGCCGCCACCATTGTTCAGCCGGCAACTAAAAAAAGTAATCAGACGACACAGAAGCCTGGTGAGAAACCTCAGTCAGTATTACGTGACTAAATTAAAACGCCGGAGGTAACCCGGCCGAATAAGATACCTTGCAACCGCACAGCTGATGCTGTGTCAACACCGTGTGGCGCCATAAAACCCACGGCCAATGTAAAAAATAATGACGACACTGCCGAGTCCACAAGTGACCATTGGACAAAAGTAGTCAAAAAGTCTTCAAAACAACGACAAGTAATAAATGGCACTGCCAAATTAGATGACGACCTACAGACCGTGGAGCGGTTAAAATATTTACAAGCCTGGCAGTTCAAACCAGACACAACTGAGAAAAATGTACTTGGTTATTTAAACAAAATTACACAATGCGACAAATACTACGTAGAAAAGAGACTAACGAAATCCAGTTGGCATGCTTGTTTTATAATAGGCGTGCCTGAAAGTCTATACGAGCGGATAAGCGCGGCGAGTTCGTGGCCCGCGGGCGTTCGTGTGAGCAATTGGGTTTTTCGTGCACGGGCCTCGGCTGCAAGCGGCCAGTCGCAGTAGCATCGCCGCGCGATGCACCTCACTCAACGAACACTCGGAATGTTCCACAGCGCCCTTCACCGTGTGCCAGGACCTCCCTCCAGAACGTATGTGTTCCCGTACGGCTGCATACGAACGAATTATGTACGAACAAACCTATTGTGATATGTCATCAAAACATAAGATCCATAGCTACAGATAACAAAACCAGAAAATTAGAAGTTTTATTGCAGAAAGACATTAAATGTGATGTTTTAGCGCTTTCTGAGCATTGGCTCACTACTGATAGATTAAAATGTGTTCATATTGACGGTTTGCTGTAACCTGATGTAGGTATGGATGAATATTAGCTGTAGGACGTCCATTATTGAACAAAGGCCTCCCCAATCATTTACAATAAGACCGTTTGGAAGCTGTTTGCAAACAGCGCGTCCTTGCGGTCTTCACCTTGTCAGTCGACATCCTTTGCTGTGTTTGCCGACGCGTTCTCTTTTAGAGAACTGTACGACCTTATCAGCAAGGACCCCACGTGCTTTTAGGTAGGTACCTACATATTTTTATGATAAAACATCATGGACATACCTACTAAATAATATGTCCACGAGGTTTTTTGGACTTTTCCAAAAAACCTCGTACACCTCGTAGAAACCTTTGTTTCTATCTGTTAAAATAAACACTGCTTAGGTACTCTGTCTTTAAAATATACTTTTTTGTATCGATAATAAAACTACCCACATAATTTACTTGACATCAGTAATAATCTTACTTAATAATAGCACGACCGACTTCAACCGTGTACAGAATTCGCGAATATTTCGCACGGATCGATGTACCATTTTTCATATTATTGTTGTTTTATCAAAAATGGCTTAGCTGATTTCGATAAAATTTAAATGGGACCAATTTCGAGGTATATTCTTTCCAATAAAAAAAAGAATTATCGAAATCGGACATTTATGTGAAAAGTTCTGCGTGTATATGTACATAAAAAAAAATACGCATCGAATTGAGTACCTTCTCCGTTTCGTCGGTCGAAAAATGAACGGTGGTTGTTTAGCAGCTAATTTTAATCTTGAAATATCTGTGGAACGAAGCTAAGGGAAGGTTTGAACGATGAGAAAATTAAAAAAAGTAGCGAGATAATAAAAATTAAAAACTTGAATTTAATTTTCCCAAACAATGTGTCCTTATCTTAGAAAGTTTACTGTATTTGGTCGCCGGTGGCGCAAAGGTGATATGAAGTTCACCGGGTCAGCTAGTCACAAATAATAGTTGACATATTGGTTGCTCCTTGATTTTGACTTAGGACACTTGCTTTCAATTAACTTTAGCATACATATTAAATTACATTCCAATAAACAAACAAGGCGACACAGGTCAAGAATGTTGGGCAAGCTAGTAGATTTGTAGTAATTAATTCAATAACTAATTCTGAGAACTATTCGATGGAGACCGATAGAAACCGCCATAGCAATGAAAATTCTATTTTGGAATGCATTGGTAAGTGAGAGCATATTTAAATTAAGCAATTTGTTTTAATTGGACGTTTTCATATTTTTGCATGCTTAAATAGTCTTAATTTGTAATTGTATCAATATTTATATGTAAGAGTATGTTATGGAATTTGTCGCCACGAAATTAAACATTTACACGGTGGCTTCAGTCCACATTTTTTTTTAAATAATTAAGCTATTTTCTTATCATCTGAAAAAAATATTGTAAAACACTATTTAGAGCAAGTAATTCCAAGTCTATGGATGATCCAATTGCTTATTAGGTAGTAGTAGTTTATGTAGCTCTTGTATTTAGTGGGAGTTAATAAAGGCACTTGCCCTATCAAAAAAAAAAAACAAAAACTTGTCTCGTATTTATCATATTTTATTATTCAAAAATATGTTTGCGATTAACATATCAAAAACTCTTCGCAGTCGCAGGGAGCGATTTGAACTTTTTTCGCAACAAGTATCAATAATTTTATCAAGTAGTTAATTAGTTCACACTTCATAGTCCGGCAACTAGTATAGGTGATAAAGAGGCGCGGTCGTTGTTCGAGCGCCACCCGCCGATCCGCATGCATTATTAAACACATCAAAGGAGAAAAATCGAAATGTGCAGCGGCCAGTGAAGCGAATTTCCACGCGATTAGCGACGCGGATCTATCAATTATCACGAAGAGGCCGCGTGGATAATACGCGGCTCGTCAGCTGCTGGTTGAGTGCACTGGGCGTTTGGTGTGCTAACCGCATTATACTGACTGCGTTTGTGCATGTCAGCTCTGACTACATTGTTGCAAATAATTGCTTATTTATTAACCGAATCCTAAATGGAGAAGATTTTTAATTTGTCTAAGTTTTTGTGTTGCGATGTTATCTAACTTTGCTACTGGTGAGCTAATCTTCTTGCTTTTTATGACATCTTTGTTCTGTAGAGAAATGTTACGAGATTAGTAGTTTCCTAAAAAAAATCTGGAGAAAAATCAAAATGTGCAGCGGCCAGTGAAGCGGTTTTCCACGCGATTAGCGGCGCGGATATATCAATGATCACGAAGAGGCCGCGTAGATGATACGCGGCTCGTTAGCTGCTAGTTGAGTGCACTGGGCGTTTGGTGTGCTAACCGCATTATACTGACTGCGTTTGTGCACGTCAGTTTTGACTACATATGTGCTAATATTTACTTATACCTATATATGAAACGAATCCTAAATGGAGAAGATTTTCAATTTGCCTGTGTTTTTTTTTTTTGTTGCGATGTTATCTAACTTTTCTTCTGGTGAGCTAATCTTCTTGTTTTTATGACCTCTTTGTTCTGTAGAGGAATGTCGCGAGATTAGTAATTTCTTTAAAAAACTATCCGGAGAAAAAAATGTACAGCGGCCAGTGAAGCGGTTTTCCACGTGATTAGCGACTCGGATCTATCAATTATCACGAAGAGGCCGCGTGGATGATACGCGGCTCGGTGGCGGCTGGTTGAGTGCACTGGACGTTTGGTGTGCTAACCGCATTATACTGACTGCGTTTGTGCACGTCAGTTTTGACTACATTTGTGCTTATTGAATAATATCTAGCTCAATATTATACTGGCTAGACATTTAACGACATTTAACTCTAATAATTTCTGTGAATACGCTTTCTTTTATTAGGCGTGTGACGAAAAATAATGAGATGTTAAACAAATTGTGTCATGATTAAAAATGCCATTAATGTGATACGCTACTTAAGTGCTTGGCACGTTGGTAATAATATTACCATTCTGCGTAGGTATATCTATATGTGGGGTTTTTATACAACCCTGGTTTTAACCTAATTCAATGTAAATACAGTTGCGAAACTATACGATCGTTTTGAAGGATTTTAGAATTTATGCTTCGGCGACATAATATGGTTTCCTTTGTTCAACGTTCAATGATTAATGTGAAAAAAAAACACTATTTGTTAAGTACTGCGACCTATTATTTCTGTTATATAGTCACGTAGTCCTGAGTCTTTAATGAGAATAAGTGGTTCTTAGGCCCGTCTCTCTTAGGCTTGCCCTAGACAAGGGAAATTTTAAAAAGCTGACTGCCAACTTTCAATAATGGTGAGGCACTAAAAGAGAGAGAGAGGCCCGTCTCTCATTACGATACGCACAATGACTCCTAGTCTCGGAAACTGGAAGCTACAGAGCATCTCACATACATTTAAATGGAGATTCGAACACTACGGTACAGGTAAATGTATGTTTTTTTTTTTTTTTTTTTTTTTTTTTTTTCTTAGTTTCCTCGGACTTGATCGGAGGCTTTGTTTATTTTAAAGTTTAAATTTTTAACCAGTACAAATTTACATAATATATATGATATAAAGTTTACCAATTTCGTATCTATTTTTCGCAGGTTTCCAAAAGACTATCCAAAAACTTAACTAAATATTTTTAACGGCAGTCGCACATACTTATGGCTCATTAGAGTCATACGTTGTGCTCCTGTTTGTCTATACCTATATTATTTCTATTTATATTTTTGTACATTTTCCTTATTTATTTCTTAACTCCTATGTCTACTATTATTGATATAATTATATCTTATGATATAATATTCAATAATGCTTATTTATCTATTTATTTCTTTTTATTACTTTATTAGCTATGTTTATACAAAATTTCATAAAACTATCTCTTATATTTTTATCCTGCATATATTCTCTGAATTTACTAATAATTATTTTCTCCCCTATCATTTGTTCAAACTTCAAATCTTTCGAGGCCGTAGGCAGGGCACTCCGCTATAATGTGTGGTACTGTCTCCGCCTTTTCTGGATCACAGACGCACGATGGGTTCCCCTTGCACTTAAATCGATGTAAGTACTCGGAGAACCCACCGTGCCCCGTCAAAATTTGTGTACTGGTGCCGGAAATTTCCATCTTTCTTACTACTCTGTAGGCAGAGATTGCATCGGGGAAGAATAATTTAGTGGTTCCCGCTGTGTGCTCTGATTTGTATCTCCGATTCCATTCGTCAAGCGCTTCCATGCGGATCTGTCGCTTGACGAATGAAATCGGATACTTATCGTAGCTGGGCTTGGTTTTGGACTTCAAATGTATGTTAGACTAGCTGACCCGGTGAACTTCACCTCATCATCTGTCAACTGTCAATGACAACTTTTACATGCAGGAACATTTTGTATGGGAAAATTAAATGAATGTCTTTATTATTTACTCACTATATTTTTATATTTTCTCACCGTTTAAACCTTCCCTTAGCTTCCACGGATATTTCAAGACGAAAATTAGCCCAATCGGTCCAGCCGTTCTCGAGTTTTAGCGAGACTAACAACCACGATTCATTTTTATATAATTATTGGTAATAGATTGGTCTACGAGCCTTAAGTGTGTCGTTAATAAATTGACGACTTGTCTAGCAATTTGTTGAAACCGCTATTTTTTATATTAGCTCATAGATGAGAGTAATGCACTACGCATTGTCGATAAATCAGTAAGACAACCTGTAGTGTCACGTGACTCAATATGTATATACTTTTGTGCTGAAGTAAAAGAATTGCGTTGCGAATAAATTGTCAATCTATTTTTTTATATTGTGTAGATTTGCGTTTGACTACATACGCCTGATGTTAAGCAGAAATGCGATCTAGTGTGTAGCACTCTTACCTAGAAAATACCTATTTACTCGGGATTTGAAGACACCCATGAGTACGGTCTAACAGTTCAGAAATTTGGTGTTAACCATTGAATTATTACACACAATCTCATTGGTGTAAACTAAATGTTTTTAGAATCGTTTAGAACATTTTAGTTTACATCAAATGTCATAGCATCTTCAAATGAGCGGATTATAACAGTTTGCCAATTACTATTTGCCTTGAAAAGGTTCTAAAGTGTATTAATCAAAATATTTTTTACCTGGCTAAGTTCTAAAGACCTCTGGGCTAAAATCGCCACCAAGTGGTGTTCCAACTCGGTGCTGTCTCGTGGCCAGGCTCCTCTACAAGATTGATCAAAAATAGCAGGCATCAGCACAAGAACGACAAAACTGGAAAGCTCAAGGAGAGGTCTTTGTACTCGTAGTACGCTACAGGCTCATAAACAAACAAACAAATGCGGAAACACCAATATTCTTATAGCATTAAGTACCCAGTTGCATAAAACATTTAAAGCAGAATTATGTATGTCAGTATGCATAATGAAACAAAAAAATCACTAAATCAAACACAAAGTTTACAGAAAAACTGAACTATAAGGAGGCCACTTTCTGGACGTTGTTACGTCAGTCAAAAATGCATCATAACGTTTGCTACATAAGTAGGTATCGTGTAGGTATTATTCTGGCGGGAGCCGAAGCTCCGTGGTGGGGCCCGAGTTGGGCCAGCGCTGTCGGGTGCCGCGGAGGAGTGCGCAAGCGTGCCCGTAGCCCCGACACCAAGCGCAGTGGCGGAACACCCAGGGGTTTTGGTGGGTATACTGTCCAGTCGGCAGGACTCCCACATAACCACCCGCCTGCCCTCGAGGTGTGGTGGTATCTTTAAAAGATTTCCCCTGGTAAAAAAAAAAAAAAAAAAAAGGTATTCCGTAGTCTAATCAGTAAAATGCATTTACCTACGTGGGCGTGTCTCCATAACATTCCGACTGCGAACGTTCGTATCACCAATATTTCCAGTAAAAGCTTCTCGCTGTTCGTCCGGATAAAAACTAAAATTGAAATTGGCGTTTTGCATAAAACTTGCACACGAAAGTGGTATTTATAGACCGCTCCAGTTTCAATGCAGTGGGTCAGCGTTGTCTGTTTATTGATCTGGTAACGGGTATGGTTAAATTTGGCAAGGTGGTAAGGCGAGGTGGCGAGGTGGGTGAGGCCTGAGTGCACGCTTGTGGCAGGATAGCTTGCCGAGTTTGCTTTGATTGTTCATTAATAGGTCACTGATTTCAATAGTTTCATTTGTTATATACCTACCTACTCAACAACTGTTGTACCTACCTATATACATATAAGAAGACATTAGCATTCAAGAAACCGTTTTCTTGTCCGGTTACAGGATCTCGAACGCTCTCTCAGCCTTGGGCTGGCTAAAATGGCTAATATAGGCTTGATTGATCTAGGTGGCTTGTGTCGACTTCTCTGCACCTTGGATGATTTCTTCCTTGACATTAATCTAATAGATGAATTAAACAAGGCCAAAGAAAATTGCATAAGGCACAGCGGTTGAAATTTCAGGTCTATCATAATTATTGATAGCTAGTTTCAGCCCACTATCTATTGGACATAAGCCTATTTCCTCCTTTGCAAACAATTTCTGCTATGAGCCAGATATAACTCCTAGACGAGAATTCTAGGTCATCACACTAACGTAGTGTGTGTTCTAGGACTACGCTTTGAGTCACGTGGCACCACTATAATAATTATTAATTCCATGCTCTCAATACATTTCCCATAAAGAAGTCACGTTCGATCGGTTCAAGTTACATTGACAAATGCCCAATTCGTATATGAAAGCACGTAGCTAGATGTGCGAGGCTGACACTGACGCTGCTGTAGATACTGAACTGTATTTTATTAGCTTTTTTAATATTTCACTGTAGAATAATAGACCAACCCTTAAATGGCAATTGCCACGAATACCACGCTAGCCCAGCTGCGGGCTGGCAAATTCATATATACTTAGGTAGGTACGATACGACATCGACTTCCTCTGAATGTAAGTAAGTATGTACCTATTACCGTAGGAAAATAGCGGTATACTTTGCCCAACCTCGCACTAAATTTTCGATCCTGTTTTTAGGGTTCCGTACCCAAAGGGAAAAACGGGACCCTATTGCTAAGACTTCGATGTCCGTCTGTCCGTCTATCTGTCTGTCTGTCTGTCTGTCTGTCACCGGGCTGTATCTCATGAACCATGATAGCTAGGCAGCTGAAATTCACAGATGATGTATTTCTGTTGCCGCTATAACAACAAATACTAAAAATAAAATAAAATACATATTTAAGGGGGGTTCCCATACAACAAACCTGATTTTTTAGACGTTTTTCGATCTATATTAATAATGATAACAGGTACATGCTTGAAATTTTCACAGAATATTTAGTTTTATATTCACTTCAATAATAAATAATAAAATTAAAATAAAATAAATATTTAAGGGGGGCTCCCATACAGTACGGAACCCTCCGTGCGTGAGTCCGACTCGTACTTGGCCGATTATTATTTTAAAAGGTTTAGGGTCCCTTATTGAGCATGAAATCACAAAATGCGGACATCCAGGTGGAACTTCAAGCGCAATCTTGAATAAAAGTTTCTGGTCGATATCTCGGAAACTTTGCACTTTAGAGCAAAAATTATTGAGAGCATTATTGTAGACAGTAAAATCGGGCATCTTTTATTGCCTGTCCTGTAAACTGTCTTTTTCTGGGTAGGCCTATGTTCTGTATACTATTAAAAAGGTCAGCATAGTAAACAACAATAACGTGAGCCTGATAACAATATATATAGGGTTTTCCAGAACAGCTGTTTTATACACTTTGTCGATTCCGAGATGCAATTTTGTATGGAACAGCTGATTTTTATCTCGAATTCCAAGTTGGCACCATAGTCAAAATTATTCATAATGATGGCTTTAATCACCCTTTTCGGCTTATTACAAGGCAAGCAGATAACTCTATATATTTAGCACGCTTAATTAGTTAACAAGAAAGTCGGTTTGCTTACAAGTTTGCTTATGATCGTTAAAAAACATTGTTCGCCTCTAATAGGCTTAACCTTTCGCATTTTGCCATAAACGTTATTAAAGACTGGATGCGCACACGCACCCGTTTCTTTTACTGATGTTGCAATTGGAATGCAACTGAGTACTTCGAACATTTTAGAAAATATTCCGTTGTTTTGGTATCTACATATATAAGGTCAATTTTTATATCATACTGTTGATAAGAATTTAATGCGATTGTGTAATAGCCAGTAAGTAGAAAAATGTATAGGATAAGTTATACAGGTTGTAAGTCTAGATGATGGAGATATTCTAAAATGTCATTGTACTTATTATTGTGACTTACTTTTACAAGGGGACCGACCTCACGAAAAAAACAGGTGTTTAGGTCTAGGTAATTATACATTTTGCCGCAAATGTATTCTTGAACTTTTTGTATAGGACAGCTGCTTTTTTGCGATTTCTCTCGTAGAAAAAGTTGGTCAAAATTTTATGTACCTACAAACAAATATATTATCCCCAAATATGTCCGACGTCTTGAAAAAAACACCCGGTATATTTACAGTAACCTTTAATGACGTTAAATAGTGTTAACGTTTTCACTGTAGATTAAAATTTAATGGTGAAAGGTGTGATGTCCATTTGGCTATACATAAATACAAAAGATAAGTTATGTACCTTCCTATGGATAATTGGATAGTTTATAATATTATTCATAGATGAATTATCTCGCTCCACTAGACAGCGAGACCCATAATTCATGTAATATTATGATTTATTATAATTTTTTTATTCCAAACCAGAAAGGTTTAGTGAGATGTTATCTATTTATACGGCACGTAGGAAATTCATAGATATTATGTAGAAAAATGCATGTTTACGCAACATACTCATATAGTGCAGAATGCAGTGTTAAGTACATATGTGCGTGCATATAAATAAATGATTAATTGTGCTCTGCAGTACTTAAGTGTTACTTTAAGTACCTAATGTACGTGTTACTTATATTGGCCTTATTTATGTTATTCGTAAAGGGAGTACTAAACCGAAACCATGTGATCCAAACCATCATTATTATAAACATTTGGGGAGCTACCTCAGAAATAAAAAAAACGGCTATCCCACATAAAATTGCAACATAAATAGACAAAATGTACGTATGAAACAGAATGAAGTATGATTTAAAGTTACTTACTAAACTTGAACTCATACATTTAAATCTAGATAGGTAGTAAATTTACTAAGTACATATCCCCTATCTAATAAACAAGTTTCCCATCACAATAGAAAGACAGACAGTGATTGGTATGACTTCATTACTGCCCCTCCATGTCATGAAAGAAATAAAAGGCAAGCACTTTCTATCTCGCCGACTATGAAAGGCGCATAAATAGTGCCGTCTTTTTTCTCATCGTGCAAAGAAATGGTGGGTGAATGAAAAGCGTGTTTTTTTCAACGCATTTGCGTGCGGTGCGCTTGCGCCGCCCCACGCAGGCGGCGCCTACATCTCGGGTATGGAAAGACTAGACAAGCAGTAAGGACTTGTTTGATACAAATATAAGTTAATTTCTTACATTGTAAGGAATGTTTACTACACATACGTCTGCGTCATAGCACCACACATAGATAGGTTCCTACGAGACATTAAACACATACATAATAGCACATCTGATAGCATAGCAGCTCTATCAAATTGATAGGTAAATAATCTTTTTACCACTACCTATCAATTTGATTGATTTGTTTGAGTTAGCGGTGCCGTATGCCACTGCTTATGGCTTCGTATGTATCTTTATACCAACACAATAGACACGCGGATAAAAAGCCAGGCATAAACAGTCAAAAGGACAAACATAATGAAATTATTTTATTAATGCTCTTTTTGGCTAATAAACTGAAGCAACACTTACATAGCTAAAAATTAAAATGTATTAATATTAGATGTAAGAGGCTATTATGATATTATATAAAACTATGATAGTTAACACTAATGATGTGATTTATTTAAACATCTCATATATACATAATATTTACAATACTAAACGTTTAGAAAAGTTCCCGATTCGAGTTCCCTTACTACTCCTTTCTGTTCCATGTGACCATGCTTAATTATTTGCAACGGTTCGTTGGACTAACTCTTGCTACTCTTGATTGCTAATTATTACATAACTTTTGCTTTATGATCGGTTAAGACTTCATTATAAGGCGCTTTTAGGAATGCCGCCTGTCATTTTGTAGACGTAGAACATGGAATTTAGTTTTCGTTTGTAGAACATGGAATTTCGTTTTTAGGTGCCTGGCTTGTTCCTGGGGGGTGAAAATAAAAGTAACACTACTTATCTCTTGATCGAGTAGCTCAGCGCAAAAGAATGTGTAGTTTTTGTTTTTGGAATAAACAGATAAACATCGATTAAAGGACTGCAGAAACTTCTGAACGTCTGTGAAGAATATGCAAAGAAACACAGCCTAGTTTATAACGCTAAGAAAACGGAAATGATGGTGTTCAGGTCGGGAAGGGGACCCCAGAACGTGCCAGCTGTATATCTTAACCGACAGCAGGTAACTATAGTGGATAGTTTCAAGTACCTTGGCCATATTGTAACCTCCAGTCTGTCAGATGACGAGGACATGGAAAGACAGAGAAGATCACTTTGTGTTGTTGGTAATATGGTTGCTAGAAAATTTTTCAGGGCGGCGCCTGACGTGAAAATAACGCTTTTTCAATCCTTCTGCCAATCGTTCTACACGTGTCAACTCTGGACTAAATACACGCAGAAAGCTTTTAACGCCGTAAGGGTCGCCTACAATAACATTTTCAGGCACCTGATGGGCCTGAAGTGGTATTGTAGTGCGTCTCAAATGTTCATGGAGTCGCGAGTCGACTCTTTCAACGCGATACAAAGAAAGCGAATCGCATCATTTATGTCTAGAGTTGACATGTGTAAAAATAAGATCATAAAAAGTCTCGCAGAAAGACTGCCGCTGACTGCAACTTACCGACATTGGGTGGCTATTGCCACCTAATCAATTATTGTATTTTTTGACTTTCTTTATTTATTTGCAATGTATAGGGATCTTAAGAGTCTGAAATAAAGAATTATTATTATTATTATTATTGGTAATTTCGTTTTAAAAATTACATGTCATCCAAATCTCAATTAAGTAAGTTCGTATAGGCCGGGTGGCTAGCCCTGGCGTCAGAGTTTTTAGGCCGCCTGAAGGCCTCTGACATGGCTAAACGGTTAAAACAACCGGGGCATACAATTTAACAATTTAATCATTCAGACAAGACAATGCATTTGTTATGTCGTTTCAGTACAAAAGTATTGAATAACTCTTAACTAACGAGCCAAATCTTTAGCGTATCGAGATAGAGAGTTTTTGGTCCTAAGTAATAAATAATAGCACTTTACTTCCTGTCTCTCATAGGTCTTGTAATATAGGTTTACCTTAGTGTAGGAGTCAGAGAACTCTACCTTTATAATGGTGTACCTATATTATTTTTACGAAATTAAGAAATAATTTTTTTGAGTATTTAATAAATCTATTAGTATTTACGCCACTCGTAGAACCCCGACTGGATCGATATCGATCGAGACACCTAAAAATGAGATCAGCTATTTTATCATTGATTAATCTACTAATAAATACGAGTAAACAATACCAAGGTGTTCCGTACACGCTAAAGGTGCGCGTCGAAGGTTCGCTATAAAAACAAACTTACGGTTAATACCTTCGATTCCGAAGAGCCACTCTCTAAATTAAACCACTCGGATAAGACTAAACAATGCATCTTTTCAATTTTCATCATCATCATCATCATCCGCAGCCTTCTCTATCCCACGTGCCATTAGTCTCGGTCCTGTGTTAATCGTGCTTTTCAATTTTATGCGAACATATTCCTATACCTATTAATGTTTAAGAAAGTGTTTGGGGGGTGGGGGCTCCCATACAACAAAACTATTTTTTTTTGCCGATTTTTGCTCGATATTAAAATGAGGCTAAGGGAGTTTCCATAGGGTATGGAACCCTTCGTGTGCGAGTCCAACTCGCACTTTGCTAAAAAAATATTAAAATCCCTCGTTTTAAATATTCAGGCGAGCTGTCACTTGCCATCCACTTATTATCACTACATAGTATAAAACAAAGTCACTTCCCCGTCTGTCTGTCCCTATGTATGCTTATCTTTAAAACTATGCAACGGATTTTGATGCAGTTTTTAATAGATAGAGTGATTCAAGAGGAAGGTTTATGTGTATAATACACCTGTGTAAAGCCGGGGCGGGTCGCTAGTTATTAATACATGTAACAGGGTCCTGAAAACTCAAGATTTTTCGGAGGTATATCTTGGCAGAGTAATCTTATGTAGAGCACTAGAGCGTCAGTAAGTATGGAATTTCTCCCTATAAAGGAAGATCTTATTTAACTAACACATAAGTATATTACTAAGGCCTAACAGTGTCTTATTTTTTTAATTAGTTAAGTTGAGATAGGATAACTTAGTTTAGTTTTATTTAAGTTTGGATTAGTTATTTTAGTTTAGATAGGTTATTTAAGTTTATATTTTCAAGTTATTTGAGTATTTTCATTTAATAAAAACCTCATTTTGTTGTCGACTAAGGCCTTGATTCTAACTTTCTAATATAAGTAAGTGAACTTTTAGATTTACTACTTTTTTATATTTTGATATGACATGAATTTTAAGACCATTATTTTTATCCATTTGTTTTTGTTATTTTGTAATAAATTTTTCATATCACCCTTTAAAAAAATTGATGTTTTTTGTATTACATTTTTGTATTTTTTTTGACGTGTATATTGAAATCTGTACTCGCTGGACAAAGTGTTAAAAGTACCAAAACCCGATCTCACATGATTCACCAGCCTGTGCGGGCGGTTCACATGCAGTTCTCGGTACAGGCGTGCTGAGTCGAGCATTCCGCGCGGGGATTCGGTGGCAAACACCTGCATTTGGTACCGACTCTACCTTGATCCACTGCCGCTTTCTGCGCATTGTCATTGCAAAATGTTATTATTTGATATTTGATTGCTATTGTTTCAAAGATATCATGCAAATGTCGTGTAAGCCGTAGCGGTCCAGTGGTGTGACACCCGCTTTATAATTGTGAGGTCGTGGATTCAAATTCCGGTCCCGTACCAATGAGTTCTTCGGAATGTATGTATGTGCGGAATTTCAAACAACGTGAGGCAACCTGCATACGTCTGCAGAAGAAATTGATGGCGTGTGTGAATCCACCAAAACGCACTGGGCCAGCATGGTGAATATGGTTCAATCACCTTTCGTGGGTAGACTTACGTCCTACAGGGACTATTAAAAAGGCTGATATAATTACAGATACAGATGTGAGGCTTATCGATAAGCTCCAAGTAGTACCGAGCTATGAAGCGAGCTGCGGAGTCTCTCTACGAGATCCAATCAGACTTGGTAGATCTCACGTAGAAGAAAAAGTAGGTTGCCCACGGACAAAGTAGATGGATGATCTAGGTAGGTCTTTATTTTAGCCAAGTACAAACGTTATACCTAATTAACTAAGTAAAGTACCTAATTATACCTAATAAACTACTTATAGTATAGGCCTAGCTAGTATACCTAATAGGCTAGCCCGGCCCGGTTAACATACGCACCACGACAAGATTTTATCGACAAGTCAAAACGAGACATAATTATGGTGATGTACAATTGTATATATGTAAGTATTTGTCACTTTGTCACACGTAAATAAAATTATATCGTGGTGCGTATGCTGGACGGGGTCACCTGGAGGACTCTAACGGTTAAAATCTGTAAAAAAACACATATTTTGTAGGTAATTAAAATTATGTGTACAAGTTACTTATTTGTAAATACATAAGCCTTTGCAAAACCGTTGCTCAAGTTTCCTGAATGAGCGTAGAGTCAATTCAGAGAATCCGGACATTCGAGAAGCACATTATCGAACCCAACACATAATATCGCTTAAATACTTATTTGCCGACGGATCCTTCGATCATTAAATTGTTATTCGATTCTTTTGATACGAGTGTCCATCGCGTGTCGGCCTACCATATAAATTAGCGAGGTGTCTGCAGACTTCGCCGTGATGTTTTCAGTACATTGCCGCGTATCGATTGTTTCGCTTGCGTGAGGGGTGAGCTATGCTTCAATGTATAGTAGTTAGGAATATTAAAGTTGGAATTTGATTTCAATTTATAGTGTCGCATAGTATGCCGCATTGGTACCGTGAATCGATTGTCCACTGCAGCCCCGGCCTCGACCACCTAGCGTGCACGCAATCGTCTCGTTTCACTCCACCTCGTGACAATTTTCAATCCAACGACTTCATTTTACCTATATTCAACTAATTAGTTAGAACCTAACTTCGAAACCTAGAAGACGATTTATTATATCCTACTCGTATATCAGTCTAAGCGTATTAGCAATTTAACATGGCAGTGGGGAGGGCATATAGTACGCAGAAATAAATTTTGGTGTTTGATGTTTTTTTTTATGGAAGCCAAATATCAGCGAGCGCAGCGTAAAATATCAACCAATCATGCAAATATACTTACCGCCTATTTAAAGCCGCAGGAATTGACTAGTTATTTACCGCTTGAAACTGTTCTCATTAGAAATCTACTCCCTGAAAGATTTCTACGTTCAGCTATAAATGTTCTACGAACAGCATAAAGACGCGGATGAACTTAAATGGCATGGTCTGCACTGCTGTACTACTGTTTGGGTCTCCTTTCTATGACAAGGAGGGTTAGCCGTAGCTCGATCTGCGCAGAACAAACACGAGCTGGTAAACTGCACATATTTAACAGCTTCGTGAACATGAAGAACTCCAGATGACATTTGAACATTTCCAATAGAACTGGTTGAAAGCGTCTAGTTTCTAGTAAATTCTGTCAACCGCGTAGACAAAATTATACCTGCCATGCTATGCTTGTAAATATTGTAGTTTTCATTACATTTTTTTAGCATTTTGACACACAAATACCTATCCACGGAGCAAATACCCCATGCTGTTAATATAACAAAAGTTATAGCATTAACATATTCATTTGAAAAGTTTGTAAATATTAAACAATCATGTAAAATTGTAAATCATTCACATAACTACAAATACATATTAATGCAACATATAACACTTTCATTATCATAAAGATTCGATACCAATTCTTCAAATCTTAACTACATTCAAATTAGTGCGCGTTTTGTAAAACAGCCTCCGGTATTAACATGAAGTTTACATTATCTGCTTGTTTATCTGTGGGCTGACAAGAACACTATATATAATAACATCGTTAGGGGCGCCAGTTTAAGTGTAGCACAATTCTGCTCAGGGGACGGCAATCGCGGTAACTGAGATTCTGGTCAAAATGAGTTATTGCTATGTATGATCAGTATATTTACAGCTAACAAAAATGTCGCCCCCATGCGTTTGTAGCCCACTGGCAGTGAGCTTGAGCATTTGGATTATCCAAAGACCTTCTGTGGTGTGTGGATAATTTAATTGATTTTTGTGTTGTAGCTGTATAGTAGTAGACAAGAACTATTATAATAACATCGTTAAGGGCGCCAGTTTAGCAAAATTCTACCACGGATGCGGTAAACACGGTAACTAACCACGGTTTGGGTAAAATTGAGTAAAATGATATTTTACGAAAAGGAAGGAAAATTACTGCTGACAAAAACACTAACTAAAAAAAAACACGGCAACATTGTAATGTCATGTATAAATGGCATTAATGATTTTTTGATTTAGTTCATTTACGAAAATGTTAAGTGTAGTCACTATAACATTACGCATTATACTCGTAACAAGCTAGTAGGTGCCTAGATTGTAATCAAAATTTACTCGTACCTACATACCTACAGTATTTAATTTGTAGTGACATTTTAGTTTTGAAAGACGCTATGGTTTTGCAAGTGATTCACTATAATTTATTAATGAACTGTATAAAATAAAATTGTAGTCAAATTTTAGTATTATGGTATATATTAATCAATTAGCATTCTTTTAGGGGCTTAACACCAAAACTAACAACTTTTGTTCTACTACTTCTATAAATTCTCAAGAAAAAAGTTGGTGTTCCATGGAAAAATATCGTTCACCCTGGACAAAAGGTATGAAGCTAAGCAGATTTTTTTAGTTTTGACAAAAGTCGCAGAAAAAAGTTGTTAGTTACGATGTATAGAATAAAAGAATGCTAATTGATTACAAATAACTCTGTATTAAAATCTTATAAAAAGCAGTAGGTATAAACTTAAACGCGGACCAAAAATAAAATAAAACCTTTAAAGTGTTTTACTCATAAGCGTCGAAGTTTATCTTATGCGCTGCAGAATTTATAAAACAAGAGGTGGCGATGTTAGCGCCTACAGCAAGTCCATCTGCATACAATGAGGTACAAGTTTTTTAGGCCCAGACTCTACCACAGCGAAGCGGAGATGTGCTAAGCTAGACAGAGCATTGTAGATCGAAAGCAAATTGCAGAAAATTATAATGATCGAATTAATAGTCAAAAACAGTATTATTTATCAAAATGTGCATCCATACTTACTATATAATAAGTATTATATGTCCGAAAGTGTGTTCGTTGGTTTGTTACTCTGTCATGCAGTAACAAAGTAAAGAAACGACTTGATTTTTGACATTGATTTAGGTAAAAAGGTCGGAGAGTGACATAGGCTACTTTTTATACCAGAATAATAAAAGGTTCCCATGGAATAGCACAAAACTAAAATATCACGCAGGGTAGTAATACTATAAATTATTAATTATATTATCTACTATTACTATTAATATAAACATTACATAATTTAATTAGAAACACAATTTATAATTAGAAATTAAACAAAAGTAATAATTGGAAATAATAGCACTAAAATATGGAGTTGTTTTTTTATATATACGTAATAGGGCTTAGGGGACATTTGGCCACCAATTCGCGAATGATGAAAGGCGAAGTTGTAGCCGAAGATGCAGTATGTAGACTTAAAAGATACCTATGCTCTTCAGTCATATGTAAGGGATTGGAGTCCCATTCGATTGTATTGTGTTACTCATTTAAATAATGTGGAATTTGTGCAGTCGATTCCCGGCATACAACTTTGTACCGAGATGAGCATAACTCAGCTTTGTTTCGCTTTGGTAGAATCTGTCAAGTTTGAGAGACCTTAGCCTTCTGAATTACACGCTGATTCGTGCTACTTATTTATGAGTGAAATAATTTTATTTTACACCTGCACATCTGAATAAATATGTAAGTAGGTACGATAAAATAATGTGCAAATTGAATTTTTCACACTGAAAATGAAAGTATTTCTGTTGCCTTCGCGGAATTCCGTAAATGACGCTAAACTTCAAATTGCAAATGTTTAGAGGATCGGCCATGATCAAATAATTTAATTTAGGTCTATAATTAATTAAAACTTACTTGCATTTATATTCTACCAATATTCTTATTATGATCAGATAGAAATTATTTGTTATGCAACTAGTTTACTAATATGGATACTAACGCAGTTTTCTCACATTTTTATACTCTGTATAACTGGAAGTGGCTCACGTAACTTATTAAGGTTAAACTCATAAGTATGCTGTTATAGCCTGGTTCAAAAATTCCATTCTACTGTCGAAATGCATGCATTGCATTAAACTGCATTGCGTTAGTTTTTATAATCCAAGAGAAGCTTATAAAATTGGCTATCAAAACAATGTCTAAAGATCCATCATGCGTGTTTTGTCTTTAAAACTATTTACTTATAAACTCAAACTAAAACATAAAACAGTCAGCAATAAACTGCAAAAGTTAACAATACCAGGAATGCGGTAAAACTTACCGAGTTAAGTTGAACTATGTCACAAAAGGCCGGTGGTAAGCCGTTTTAAATTTAACGTAGGACAGAACGGAATATCATTATTATCTTAATCTTTCACTTGCGCATTAAACGTAATAGCTCTAATTCTTTTAATTGGACTTTGCAAAAGGATGCGCTCACGCATAATTGCGAATTACCTGAAAAAATATGACCTTTTAGACTGCACACGACTTTTGTAATTGCTTTTACTTATATCCACGGAAGCGACACTGGCGGTCTAAATAATAGTGGCAATGTTTTTCTTCTGGCTGTATTAAAAAATAAATTATTCTAAATTACAAAAACTTCAATACTATTTATTGTTGCGTTCAAAGAAAGTATGACAGCTCATCTGTTTGTTATTCATTGCAATGTAATGCTAGCAATTAATAAATAGATGAACGAACAATTTAACAATTGGTGTGAAATACTTTTTACGATCTAAGTACCTCTTTGCTACTCGTACTTGTTTTATTTACAGTTGTTCATAAAAGGAACAAGATGTTTTATAATAGACGTAATTAAAGGTGATCAAGTGATGACAATGTAGACCAATAAAGTTGTTCAATAGCTTATTTTAAATGATATGATATCCATGAACCGGTTACTGAACTTTTTGGAATTTGCAATGATGAATTTTGTAATTATGTATATTATTGCGTATTGTTTTGTATAGTGGCAGATTTTTTATGAGAGTCAAAATATTCAAATAAGGTAGAGTTTTTGAAACTACTTATATGTTTAAGTACCAAATTTCAGCCAATTTCAGCTAAATTGAAGCCGTGGTGGTCTAGTGGTAATGGCACCCGCCTTACAATCGTGAGGTCGTTCAAACCCAGTCTCGTACCAATGAATTCCTTGGAATTTATGTACGGAATTTCACACCACTGGCTTTTCGGTGAAGGAAAACATCGTGAGGCAACCTGCATACATCCGTAGAAGAAATTCGATGGCGTATGTGAATCCACGAACCCTCACTGAGCCGGCCTGGTGATTATTTCCTAGAATATGTATGTTCGTCTAGATATACACCTGTATAATTAAACTAAAATTCCCCTCTGTCGTTGCAAGGCAGTCAAAATAAATCTTGCGTAACCAATAAACAAGTCTGCTAATTACGAAAACATTATCAAAGGACGCTCAGCAAATTGCGGTCCAATTTAGATGCAGCCTGCGACAGGACAGACGGGCTGGCGTTTTTGCAAACATTAGTAATGATCATTGTGAACCTTCGAGCAAATAACTGTTAGAGTCACAATCGTGCAAAAAAAGTTTCAGAGGCAAAACTAAGCCCAAGCTACATAGGAGGCAGGCTTTTTAGTTAGTCGTAAGGCGATTGCAAGCCGACTACAATACAACGCCGCGAGATGCCAAAGTGCTCAGTTGCGACTTTGCGGGCACTAATTAGGTAACATAACGTCGAGATTTGAAAATACGGGTCATTGTGAACTATTTAATGGAATTATCTAAAAACGTCCGAGCGCTGTGATACATACCGACATATGTATCACGGCGCTCGGACACTTTTTTACTACTTCCACTTAGGGACTGTGGCTCTGTAGATATTTGCTCGAAGTTGTGAACCTAAACAACTGTCCTTACTTCCTGGCGGTTCGATACTAATTGGTAACTACAGATTACGACTACGGCTGGGCATCCTAGAGAAAATCTCGTAACGTCTGACATATCTCAGTGCCTCAAGTCGAAACATTGACTCGTCATTTTCTACCAATCGCAAGATTGCAAGATTGCTAATGATTTGTTCCATTCTTACTCTGGTTTGTAATTTATGATCATTTTCAACTAAACATAATTGTATGCCATAGTGAAAATTTCGTTTATTGTTACACCATAATGAGCAAAAGGAACCTGCATTATTCGACTTTTACATGCGAAAACTTGTTAATAGTGGATAGTTATTTAAGATCTTAGTAATTTAGCATATATATCACTGTATGTATTCCGAATAAAATAAAATAAATGGCAACTGTTAGACATAGGCCTCCCCTGTAGATCTCCAACATGCGGCTTGGGTCCAGCGTGATCCTGTAAGGTCATCTGTCTACCTTGTGGGTAAACGTCTTACGCTACACTTGCCGCCACGTGCGGTCTTTCCTCCTCGCTATGAGCCTTTTCACTACCATTTTAACATGTCAATCTGCTGAGCTAAGCTGGCATCCTAGGTTCTTTTACGGACCTCTTCATACCCGATTCCATAGCTGTTGAAGCCTATGATAGCGTTGTTATAATGTAACTAACTCGTGATAGTTACATAGATACCATTATAGTTTAGATAGGTTTTAGAATATTGGAATTTTTTACCAAAGTGTATTATTCCTAGCATAGTTAAACTAGAAGTAGTTAAATAATTTATAGATTCTTTATTAATATCTAGTAGAGCTAATGTTCCCTCCTTAAATTGCGACGCCCTTACGGGGTCAATGTCACTAAAAAGATTTAATTTATTATAAAATAAATATTAAAAAAAAATGATAAAGTTTTTAGTTATAATAATTTTTATGATTCCTTTATGTTTTATAAAAAATATGTTTTGATTGGTTCAAATAATTTTATTTTTAATAATATTTTTGTTTATAAATTTGACTTTAAATGTTAATATTTATTCAAATTTAAGATATATTTATCTCGTACGTTACGAGTAAGACTCTAGTTTGTAAGAACTTTTGTTATAACAATGCATTGTGCAATAAACTAATATAAATAAATAAATAAATTATTAGGCGCACGACCACGAAGACGAAGAGACCCCGTTTAATGCTTTAATAAGCCTTAGTTTTTTTGTAGAAAAGCACAAATGATCTATCTGAAAAATTGTGTGCTAAGTATGTATAGATAAATAATTCATTATAATCGAACAATTCCAAGGATAATTTTTAAATAGAGATAAATGAACCGTTGTAGGTGCTATTGAACTAAATAGGCGAACAGTTTTTGAGAATACAAAAATAAAGAAGCAGAATAAATTAATTTGGAAACGTATTTTTATTGTTTATTTGCATAATTAGACTCGATAATGCATCCGTTTGGTCTACATCAATTTAAATTTACCAACTTTATTTTAAGAAATTTTGTAAACACGATAATATATTTTACTTTTATTGTTCATCAGTTTCTCTAGCTAATAAATGCCAAGTCTATGGTATTATAAATTCAATTTTGCTGTATTTTAGTATTTAGGGTTCTGTACCCAAAGGGTAAAAACGGGACCCTATTACTAAGACTCCGCTGTTCGTCCGTCTGACCGTCTGTCTGACTGTCACCAGGCTGTAACTCATGAACCGTGATAGAATGTTGAAATTTTCACAGTAGATGTATTTCTGTTGCCACTATAACAACAAATACTAAAACAGAATAAAACAAGTATTTGAGGGGGGCTCCCATACAACAAACCTGAATTTACAACCGTTTTTCGCTAAATACTAATAACCGTAACAAGTAGACGCTTCAAGCATTAGCAGAATATTTAGTTGTAATAAAATAAAGTAAGGGGGGCTCCCATACGGTACGGAACCCTTCGTGCGTGAGTCCAGCTCGGACTTGGCTGATTATTCTAATAAACAAGAAAACGCTACCACCAATTTCTAAAATAGAATAAGTATTGTGAAATAACACATAGTTTACAGGACTACATTTTCTAAAGTAATTTTAATATACTTAAGTATATGTATCTACTTTGTAAGTTACAATCCCCATAACATAAGTGTCGACAAGAAGAAAAACAACACAAGTTACGCAGCATCAGCTTTTCGTAATTATTTCGGTTTTGCTGTCAATAGTACCATTGATTGGTTCCATTGATGATACTACTCACGTATGTATACTTCGCAAGTACCATAATGGAACTAGCGACGTAGAATTTATATCATCTTAATTTTTTTTATTGATATGGAATGATAGTCTATTCGATAGCGCTGCTGTATATTTATTAGATATCATGGCATTAAAACAATTTAGATTTAAAAATAATCACATCGTCTATACCATCCTAGGCGAAGCTAACCGAAATGGAAGCTCGATAATAAATTAATGCAAACGCAAGCTTTTTCCTAAATAGGAACCTTATGTGTTAGTGGTTAGAATTTAATTTTCTAGTGAGTGTAGAAGCGTATTGTTTCTGAGATAGATTTCGTCCACAGACATCACTTATGAAAGATAGCGCAGCTAATTTTGTGCGCTTATTTTTTCTACCAAATTATCTTTGTAAGTTAAAAAAATCACAATTTATAAAAATTTTGATGAGATTGTCGTGTACCTTGAATTCATCTTTCTGTGCATCGATATTTGTCTCGCTTGAAACGTAAATATAAAACAAGAAATATAAAGGTCATAAAGGTAAGCAAGATAGTCTGTCTGTCTCCAGGCTGTATCTCATAAACCGCTATAGCTAGAAACCTGAAATTTTCACAGATGATGTATTTATGTTGCCGCTTTAACAATAAATACTAAAAATAGAATAAAAATAATATTTAAGAGGGGCTCCCATACAACAAATCTAAATTTTTACCCGTTTTTTGCTCGATATCAAAAATGGTAACGGGTAGATGCTTGAAATATTCACTAAATATTTAACTGCATGCCTACTTTAATAAAAAATAATCAAATTAAAATAAAATAAATATTTAAGGGGGGCTCCCATACAGTACGGAACCCTTTATGCGCGAGTCCGACTCGTACTTTGCAGATTATTTTACGCGTAAGGTTCTCTTACGAAGTGATGCGACTGCAGTACCTACAGTTCACTCAAGGCTCGCGACTCTCGTGAGTCCTGGTGATCTCGCACTTATCTCGGGCGGCTCTCACGACCACGCACAAGAGTAAAGTGTTACAAATAAAATTACTTGGAATCTCGTACTTTTTTTACGCATAAGGTTCTCTTACGAAGTGATGCGACTGTAGTAGGTATCTACTCAAATAAATGTCTGTGGAGCTCGCCCGAGGCTCGTGAGTCCTGGCGACCTCGCACTTATCTCGGGCGGCTCTCACGACCACGCAGCGCGTTGCACGACCGACGCTTTCCTTGTTCTGAGGACCGACTAGTCAGGCCCTAGGAGTGTGGGATGTGTGCGATTTATCTTTTGTTTAGCTCGCCTGCTTGTTGATTAGCGGAGAACTCTGCATCGCTGATAGAAACTTTGAACTTCAATGTTTGCAAACAAATTGGTTATTTAAATCTATTGACTACTGTAGAGGTCGTAATACAAGCAAGCAAGTATTTTGGTTACTTGTTCCTTAAGTATTGAATTACGCACGCAGCACTATTATAAAGTGTATCATTACATATGTGTTTAAAGAATTTGAATCGAGACAACTGCACACAGCTGCCTCGACGTACGGTAATGAAAGAGCCATGTTTACAAAAAAATATCGGCCAAGTGCGAGTCGTAGTCGCGCACGTAGGGTTCCGTACCGTATGGAAGCCCCCTTATTTTATTATTTTATTTTAATTTAATCATTTATTTTTGAAGGGAATGTTCAACTTAATATTCTGTAAATATTACAAGCATTTTCCTGTAACCATATTGATATCGGGCAAAAAAATCACGTTTCTTGTATGGGAGCCCCCCTTAATTTTTTTAAATATTTTTATTGAACATTTAATGTTCAAATGTTGTTAAACTAACTTGCACGTCTGAGACTGACTGAGATATGTTCTCTTTAGACTCTCAAAGAAATGTGAAATCAGGTAAATAATTCGCATTCGGCTAGCGTGATGGACCGACCAGTCATAAAAGTTAAGTTATATTATGTACTCCATTGCTCTGTAATTAATCAGAGACCGTGCACAACAACTGAACAAACTGTGAAAACCGTGGAATGTTAAGCAATGAAAATATTTTGTAAATTTATAAATTCTCTTTATCTAATTCTTTTTTTCTTTACGGCCAGTAGCAACTTTTTTTAATGCTCAACAACTATAATTCCATTACAAAAAGTTTGATAAGAATCAGGCTTTCATTAACTTGGGTTTTAGAGTAACAACAACGTTAATGTATTTTTTACTTTGCAAAGCATGGGTTCTATTAACTACATAAGTAGGTGCAAAAAGTATATGAGTACTTTCATATTATTGTTTTTTTTTCAATTAGAAGAATTTCTCAGACCTCGATTATTTCCTCATCTCTGTCTCTCGTACTATAAGCTCCCTAAGAGTGAGAGGGACCGCAAATTTCGAGTAGATCAGCATAAACAAAGCATTACCAGTAAGTGGAGATACGGTATTACCACAGCGTAAACAGTAGTTACTACAGCTAACCACGGAAACTACACAATTGAGATCAACAGGAAAATCCAATGAAAAATTCGACAACACCAGAAAAAAGTTTGGCAGGCATCGTTTTTGTGGCATAGCTATTTTAGGTACACTTTACTGTGAAATCCACTTTACCTAAATAGGTTTTAAATATATATTTTAACTAGTTGGGCCTCATGATTTCACTTGCAATCACTAAGCGGAATCTCTCAACTACCTACCGGTATGTCTCAGTAAGTACCTACCTACTTGTTTGCTTACATATTTTTTGATGACAGCCTACTTATGCTGCTTTCTGGTAGGTACTTGGCCTATACTATAAAAAAAAATCAAAAATCAAGTTGATGGTCTAACCACAGTAAAAAACCACAATATTGATTTATAGCGTCATAAGAGAGGGACAAACAAGTCAACGAACGTTAGCATTTATCTTATTAGTAAGGATTTGGGAAGTAAGTTTGATTATGATGACTCGGTATCTACAATGACTACCTTTTTGTAAGGTATCAGATCGCAAAAAAACTAATTCCTTTCCGTAAACGTGCTTCATCAGAGATAGCCTAGCTCTCTGGAGAATCTAATCTGGAGCACATCTAGGCAAGATATTATTGTAAAAAGCAGCATTATCATCATTTCAGCTTCAGGTCTTAGGATATAGAATTCTATTACATGTTGATTTGTAGATATCCAATTTTGAGTCTACTGTCTAAGCATATCTATTGCAATATTTAGTTACGAGTACTTAACACACATAAGTATAGACATATTAATAATAGGTACTGTTTTATTCTTAAGCATTATATTTTAAAGGATATTTTTTTTTAAATTTTTACTAAAAGTACAAAAAAAATCTTTAAACAATACAATACTTGAGAATAAAATAGTTTTATTTCAAAAGATCATTTAAAAGGTTTATTCAGGTAAGATCTACTTGTATTTTTAATCTTCCAATAGCAGTATCAGATATGCCTACTTAAATAACTATTAACTATCTGACATCAAATCCGTTAATTTAAAGTTTTCTGACAGTTCGAAATTGTATAAATTTTATGGGGATTAGTACAGACTTTATGGAGCTGGCCCGTAACATAGTGAGTATTTGATTTGGACTAAAGGCTATAAAATGTTATCAAATTATGGAATAACGTATAAATAGGTAGTAAAGCTTATTAACTCATACATTAGCTTATTAGCTCATACATTTTAAGTAAAATTGTTCCTAGTACCTATATAAAAAATGTAACGTTTAGTTTTATAATAGACTGTAAGTTGCATTTTAGTAAATAAATAAATTGAAATTGAATTAAAATCTATACATATAAAGAAATCAAGGTCTATTTGCCTAATCGTAAACAGGTACTTGTACCACTATTACTAAAGTACGATGGACCGATGATATTCAGACCTAGAGAGCCTTATTCTTTTAGCGATAAACAATAAAA
Source organism: Hypomecis atomaria (assembly GCA_964007245.1). Taxonomy (NCBI): domain Eukaryota; kingdom Metazoa; phylum Arthropoda; class Insecta; order Lepidoptera; family Geometridae; genus Hypomecis; species Hypomecis atomaria. Next base: position 13,955,439 of record OZ023288.1, read on the forward strand.
AAATGTCGTTATCACAGGATTCTAACCAGCTTAACTTATTTCCATCCCTGTGCTTTACCAATTAGGGCAGTCCTACGCTCATGCCAAATTAGCTTTGCTAACTTACTAGCAGCGCCCCGCGGTTTTACCCGCGTTGTGCCCGTTCCCGTGGGAATTTCGGGAATTTTTATACATATAAACCTTCCTCTTGAATCACTCTATCCATTAAAAAAAAACCGCATCAAAATCCGTTGCGTAGTTTTAAAGATTTAAGCATACAGACAAACAAACAAACAAACGAAAATAGCGACTTTATTTTATACTATGTAAGGATAAGTTTAACATCAACAAAGTAAGTAAAAGCAGAACATTAGCCCTATTCCGGGTCGTGATATTTGCCCGATATACGGAACATATAAATGATAAGAGGCTTATTAATACCCCGCAGTGGGTGAACACAGGTACTTACATAATATACTGTACACGTGGACTATTTGGATTTTACATTTTTATTCGGCACTTCGGCAAGAAAACTGTGATTTGTTTGTAATATTAATTTAAATTAAGACACTAATGACTGTGTGTCTGTTTAATCTGACAGAGTCTTACCCGCGGGAATCTTTTTTGATGTGCGAGCTATGTAGACATTTTTGTTGATTTTGAGTAACATATTTCACAATTAATTTTGAAAAAACATAATTAACAATGTCCAAGAATTGACCCTTCATGAATAGGGTGGACGTAGAGACGTCTAAAATACGCAATCTAGTAGGTACTCTAGGCGACGGACATATTTTACTTACTCTTACAATCAATCCTGACTCCTGATAAATATCAGGAAATTAGTATCTCTTTATGATCAAGTAGGTATGTGCTTGCAATTGGCCATATAACGTGACATAATAATATGGTATAAGCCCATTTACAAAAAATAATCAAAAACTGGTCTGCATTTATCCACTATGTACTTATACCTACTTTTTTTTTTTGCATCCGTAATCCCACGTAATTTATAACGGGACTTTGTTTCCGAATTTTGTGCTGTGGCGGATTAGCGTCTAATTTCCGTACAAATTTGGTTCGCAAAAAATACAAAGAAAACTAGTCTAGAGTCATGTAGTATTTTCTAGGTAAGTAAGTGAATACTGGGTAGTGGGATTAAGGTGTTGATTGAAATCGTTTCTAAAAATACCTAAAGTTATTTCAAAGTCAGCCCCTGGTAGTAAGATCAATTATTTAGGAATTAATATTATTAAATTAGAATGCATGCTTATCATTATCAAGTATCGTAGAGTAGAAAAAAAAATGTAGAGTAGAGTAAAATGAGAGTAAATAGAGATTAGAAAAGATACCAAATTTTTACTACGAAAGAAATCAGTTACATGGCAAGGACCGCGTGAGAAACGCAGGATTTGAGTAAAATAAACGAGCGTTTTAATTTAAATAGTTAGCCGTCATATCTGATGAGCGTACGTCCGTAAGGGCCACCGCACACGTTTCGGCGAACGCGCGGGTCGCGGCGTATCTTGCTATCTCGCCATTTGCATTCAGCCTCTTGGACGCGTACTTACAAACCACAGTTCGTGTTGCGAATCGTGAGTGAACTTGAGGCTTTAAGTTTCAGTAAATAAAACCGGAACCGGACAGGATAGGTGAACGAATGAATTAATTAAGACCGCAGGAACACGCTGGATGCAAGTAGCTTCCAACATTTCTCATTGGAGTACCATAGGGGAGGCCTATTTCCAGGCGCAGTGGACGTTCTGTGGCTGAAAGTGATGATGGTATTGAAATACGGGTGTGTGCTTATGACTTAACGGTCTAAACGATTGAAATGTTTTCCACAAAGCCTTACTTTACTCATATTACTATTTGCAGGTTTCCCTATCCGGGCAGCTCACTGATTGCCCTGACCAACAACGTTATTCATACATAATGTGGGCTGCGTTTAGTTTGACCTGACTGCAGAACGCAGGACCACCCACTGTGTCAAATCCTTGAGCCTTCGTTAGTCGCGCATTCAAAGCTTTATTTTCACTTTAATAAGTATACGAAGAAACCAATCATTCCCAAAGTAAGCTTTTACGACCCGTAACTATAATTTTTTAAAGTGCAGTTTGCAGTTACGCCTCCGCGTGCGTGGTCGTGCGCTGGCAGTAATGACAGGCCGCACGCGCACCGCCTAATTGATAATGGCGGCGCGCATGCGCTATGGGAACCCAGAGTCATCTGTCTCTAGAGCTCGTGCAATTTTACTCAACGCGATTTGTAATAAATAGATATTTACTGACATGGTGATATGCCTTTGAGTCTGCTTGCTTGCTTATCGTTCAAAGTTTCACTTCGATTTAAGTATAACATTTATTTCAGGCCCTACGCGCATCCTTTAATAGATAAATAATGGTAGCACCTTCGAGCAAATATCTACAGAATCACAATCTAATTCTAAATTTTATTGTGTATTTTGTGTAACTGGCGTAATTTTTATAAATTGTGTACTTATGGAAGAGTCCATCGACTCCTAAAATACAGTTGCCAACTAGTTTAGGAGCATTTGGGTAAATTATTCAGACTATTGTAAACTTATGCCCAAATAAACAATTTTATTTTATTTTATAATCGTGCAAAAAATGTGTCCGAGGCGAAACTCTGCCCAAGCTACGTAGTGGGCAAGCTTTTTAGTTAGTCGTAAGACGATCGCAAGCCGAATACATCGCCGCGCGATGCCAATGTGCTCGGTTACAAGCACTAATTAGGTGACATAACGTCGAGATTAAAAAAAACAGGTCCTTGTGAATTATTTAATGTAAATATCTAATCTATTTTCACTTGGGGATTGTGGCTCTGTAGATATTTGCACGAAGGGCAGCACGCATCCTTCATAGGAACCGAGCGTAATCTGTCCCCACTACTTGTGCAAGTTTACTCAACGTGATGTGTAATTAATATTTAGATTTGTATTAACTGACAAGGTAACATATTACATCATTGAGGAATAAATTGATACTTATTACTGACACGGTGATATGCCTTTGAGTCTGAATAAATTTTGATCTTTGTTGATGGCTCAATTAAAGATTTTTTTCTTTTACTTCAATTTAGGTAAAACAATATCTTTTTAGGCCTCATCGACTAATTGATTCGCCATACTAGCACGCATTAGTCGTGGGAATAAACATATTAGGTATATGTACGAGTACTTTGACATGCAATTAAAACTTATTTGACCATTACTACAGGTGGTTATTTTAAAAATATGCTCAGCAATGTTTACACTGGACAGTTAATTAATAAATTTAAATTTTACTACAAATCAGTTTTTAGATTGAGACATCATCCTGTCATGAAGCATCAGCATTGCATTAACATTATTCTGGATATTATTGCAATATTATACCTTATTGTTTATATAGCTAAGTAAAATGCTCTATGCGATAATTATTTTGCATAAAAAACCGCAACACCGACTTCCACCGTGTACAGAATCGAATAATTTGCAAGAAGCGATGTGACATCCATGTACATTTTTGTTGATTTATCAAAAACGGCTCAGCCAATTTCGGTAAAATTTTAATGGGACAACTTCAGAAGTATAGGTACTCATTCGAACTATACAAAAATTAAATCGGTTCTCAATCGGCGAAAATATTGATGAACATACACAAAAAAAACATACAGACGAACATAGTACCTCCTCATCCTGTTTGGAAGTCAAAAAAAAAATAGGAAATGCCAAAGTCAAGCTAAACAATATAATCGGCTGGTTTATCTAACCAGAATGCGTGAGAAAGTGTTTGCTTGTAAACGAGGTATTTTTAGGGTTCCGTACCCAAAGGGTAAAAACGGGACCCTATTACTAAGGCTTCGATGTCCGTCTGTCTGTCTGTCACCGGGCTGTATTTCATGAACCACGATAGCTAGGCAGTTGAAATTTTCACAGATGATGTATTTCTGTAGCCACTATAACAACATATACTAAAAAGAGAATAAAATAAATATTTAAGGGGGGCAGCCATACAACAAACATGATTTTTAGGAGTTGTTTGCTCGCTATTAATAACGGCAAGAGGAATGGGGCTCCCATACGGTACGGAACCCTTCGTGTACAAGGCCGACTCCCACTTGGCTGATTTTTTTAGTAAAGCAAGCGCTATTTTTAATAAGCACTTAGACAATAGATTCCCAAAGTTGGAGCTAAAAAAAGATTTCTTAGCGGCTTTTTAATCGGTCACAGCTGTCACATTCACACATTTGTAAGTTTGAGTACCTAAGGACCTATACTCTTTAAGCCGTATGTATAGGTAAAGGAATTAGTGCGGCATGGAATTTGGCGTATAAAATCAAGATTGATGAAATCAAAATCGATCGAAACGAACGAATCCCAAAAATTTAGATAAATGCACTGATTGTACTTTCTGATCTCTGACCGCGCCCCTGAAAATCTTCGGTGTTCACAAGAAGCGTTGTGACCTATTTGAAGACGAAGAAGGTCTCCTAAAAACCATAAAGAATAGATAAAATACAATCTTTGGCTGTCTCGACATAATCTTACTAAAATTATTATAGTAGGAAAAGTTAAAAGACAGAGCGAGAGCGACAGAGAAACAGGCTTACATGAGTATTTCTACACCAAATCAACGCGAAGATGGCAGAAGTCATGTCATACATAGAGTTGACATTTCTAGTCGAGAACTGTGAGATCTGGAAGTTGCTCGAAATACAAGAGCCTAGTTAGTAAATATGCGCAGTAATCAGACAAAATTGATAATTAATAATTGATAATGACCTTAATTAACTACAATATAGTACCATACTCAAGGACCTACAAGGGTCTCTGCATGATTGCTTTTTATGTAGTAGTAGTGTATGTAGTTTTTGCTTATAAAGTAGTAATCAGGTGAATCATTGTCCCCATTTTTTGTAGGCCTAAGTTGTCAATGAAACCAAACAGTATTAGAATTTATAATTTACGAGCAACTAAACATGAAATACCTTATTGTTTGTCGCACGACCATAAAGCCTGCAATTAGCGTAAATAACTTAAAAGAGAACAATTACCTCACATAAAAATCCATCTTTGACCCGTTAATAGGCCTTTACTCACTACGTTCGATACGATACGACATGCCTAAAAGCTATCATATATTGTGTTTATGGCTTTACTAGATTTAATAAATGTTTACGTAATTAGTAAAGAAAACTAGCAAGTTGGTCATTCATTTAACTAGGCCAGATTTTTGCAAAAATAATTTAATAATTTATTAAAAAACAACAACACAACACAAATATTGCACAGAAAAATAGACCGAAAATCTATAGAAAATTCAAATGCTTTTGCGTTTTGCAAGTTTCAGCATGTTGGCAGCATTATTACGCCGAATTGAAATGTCCACAAATGATATCGAAATATGAAAGCATCTGTAATCTAAAATTGGTGATTTTAGTGACAAATGCGGGTGTTGCGAGTAAATACTTTCCAGGCAGTACATCTACAGATAATCATCTTTAAATGTTCATTCTTTAATTACATTTATTCATCAATCCCCTGATTCATTTTCTGCAGATGCAACTGGACTGGAACGTTTGTAAACTTTATATGTATTTTTGTTTCGCAAATGCAATCAAGCAACGTTTCAGTTACAGTTAACGACGTAAAAGCGGTGTTCCAAAGCGTAAAAAACGGATAAAGTTCAGGAACTCTACAACTGAATCATTAGAAGAGCTGAATGTATACGTCAATAGTCGCAAGATCGAGTAAGAACCAGAGAGAACATTCTAAACTTATGCTTGAGCGAATAAGAGAGCGATGCGATCCTGAGCGAACTATAAAATAATTGTACGAATGTTACTGAAATTGAGCTCCAGTTTTGATTCATCTGATTATATAGAAGTTATAGCTCAGAAACTCTATTTATTAAACATTACAAAATTACTTTCTAATCGAATGCTAACGCTATCTCGTTCACGCTAGCATAGATTTTCAATGCTCGCTTCTGCTCTTGCTCGATCTCGCGACAATTTACGTATACATCCAAGTTCAAACACATAGCCCCTTATCGGATCGGTCACTGTGAGTAGAGGCCTTCCAACCTAAATGCAAACATTAGGCACACGCAAGTGACCGCAGTTACTGCGTGTCTGCTCGCTGCAGGCTGGCGGCATGCAAGCGCTGACACACCTAGGGAATAACGCCTATAGATAATCCAATGGTTAATTAATTGCTATCTGACTCATGCTATCAATTTTAAGGTATTTTTTGCAATTGATTTATGTTTAGCAAACATTTATTTGCCTCAAGTATAAAAATTAAAGTGAACTCCAGCTCAAAGGACCACATACGGGCTCCAAGGACCATGTACCGGACCAATTGTTTTTTATTTGGCGATTGATAACCGTTACGGCTAGCAGCAGTTTTTTCTAGTTTAACAGTTCAATTACGTTTAGGATCAAAGAAACATTATACCTCTGCATTTCCAACGCGTAAAAATGGATAAGGTTCAGTTCAGATTCGTCTGACGTTAGGAGAATTCACTACGGATCGGTCGCTGTGAGTAGAGGCCTTCCAACCTAAATGCAAACATTAGGCACACGCAAGTGACCGCAGTTACTGCGTGTCCGCTGGCTGCAGGCTGGCGGCATGCAAGCGCTGACACACCTAGGGAATAACACCTATAGATAATCCAATGATTAACTAATTACACAGGTGCATGCTATCTATTAAGTATAAGTTTGTATAGGCCACCTGGCCTATACGACTTTGAAGTATTTTTTGCAATTCCTCAATCTTTGGCCACTGTTTATCCGTCGTCTAGTTTTATTGAGTTCAATTAAGATCCGGTTCGAAGAACCATATAAATAATGAAACAAATGTTAAACCTCTATGACAATGATTTTCAACATCCAAATTCAGATCTTCTGTAAGTATGTTTTAAGACATAAATAAATTTACATAGAGATAGCGTTCCCTGTAAAGCAGGAATAACTGCTAAGCGGTATCAACGCTCAGTTTGACACCCGGCCAGAGCCTTATCAACTTAATGTACTCACTAAAAGAATTAATTTTTACGCCGATCTAAATACGCTGTGAAGACCATTTATCGCAGCCACCTACGAGTAATATAAAAATGTCAATTTAGACCGATGGAGTTAAACGGTAATAATTATTTTTCGAAAAAAAAATGACAAAACCGCCTTCCATCGTGTACAAAATTCGAACATTTCGCTCGCATGGCTTACATTATTTTTGATTTTTCAAAAACGGCAAAAATTTAACGGGACCACCACGGGAGTATACCCTTTTGAACTAAAAAACAATTTTTTTTCAATTTCGGTTCGGTTCAAAATTGGCGAAATTATCTATGAATATACATACAGACGAACAAACAACCTCCTCCTTTTTGAAAGTCGGTTAAAAACTAAAACTTTACAATGGTAATTGTAACGCCTAAGTGAGGTTTAAAGAAAATCAGTGAGATATTATTAAAGTTTATTTTATAGAGGCATTTGTTATGGGGCGAATGGGGACTTTCAAAAAGAGTCATGGGCGATTCGCCCCGCGGGCCGAACCGCTTGCGGGGCGATACGCCGCAATACCCTTTGAAATATTATTCCAATATTCCATGTCGACGCTAACTTTTCTTTTTAAAAGTTTTCCTTTATACTACTCATATACTCAATAAAAACCCTTCTGTAATCATTTATATATCGAATACGAAAATAGGCATCTTTTCTATAATATAAAAGTCAAGGAAAAAAGTTCGCATACTTCAAATATTTGCATAATTATTTCGCAACTGTTCTCCTTGTGTTGGCACGTGTCGATAATGACATTGCCTCAAAAGCCTTCAACTAAATCTAAGCACGGCCCTATTTATACAGAATAGATAACAAATATAATTAACCTGTTAAACAAGGTATAATGCGAAAAAAATACTCTCGACTAATTTTATGGGCTTCGGATTGATAATAAACATGATGTTTTATTTCTATTACAGGGTTTTATTATGGAAACTAACGTGGTTTAAACACATTTTAATATTTTATATCACGGGAAAGCATTGCGAGACGGCTCTGCGTGCTAGCACTCGACTTGAGAAAGATCGCCAAATGCGATCGAAACTATAGTCGTATTATATAATGACTATGAAAAAAAAAACGTGAGTACAATCTCGTGATATAAAATATTAAAATATTACAGAGTTGTCAAGGGAGAATCAAGACATGCAATCTAAGGTTCATTGTTTCATCTTTTCAGGGTTCCGTACCCAAAGGGTAAAAACGGGACCATAAGGTCCCGGAGTCTTAGTAATAGTACTAAGACTCCGCTGTCCATCTGTTTGTCTGTCACCAGGCTGTATCTCATTTACCGTTATAGTTAGATAGCTGAAACTTTCAAAGATGATGTATATTTGTTGCCGCTATAACAACAAATAGTAAAAATAGAATAAAAGTAAAATTTAATGGGGCTCCCATACAACAAGCCTGATTTATTTTTCCATTTTTCGCTCGATATTAATAATGGTAACAGGTAGATGCTTGAAGTATTCACAGAATATTGAGAAATTATATTTACTTCAAACATAAATAATTAAATTAAACTAAATATTTAAGGGGGGCTCTCATACAGTAAGTAGGGAACTCGTACTTGGTCGATTATTTAGGCATTCATTAATGTGGTGCTTTTGTGGGGGATACTTTAATAAGATTTTAGAGTTTGTAACTTTTGTCAGTGACCTTGTGATATGGTCTGATAAGTAACTTCAATCTATTTTTCTCCACGAAATCCATTTTTAATGCCATCTTTGCAGACATCATATGTAATTTACTTTCTTGTACTTCGTGTAAAAATTGTCTACGTAGGTAGATACAGATAGAAGTTGTATGTGAATTATCTCTGGACGGTGGACAAAATATTCTAGAATAATACCTATTTTTTATCCAGTTTATTAAAATAATTTGTTTTTGCAAAAATCACAACACCAACTTTCACCGTGTACAGAATTCGAATAATTTGCACTAATCGATTTAACATCCATGTACATTTTTGTTGATTTGTAAAAACGGCTAAGCCGATTTTTATAAAATTTAAATGGGACCCCTTCGAAAGTACATTCTTTCTAACTAAAAAATATTTTTTAAATCTGTTCACAATTGGCGACAATATCGATAAACATAAACCAAAAAATACATACACACAGACGGACATAGAACCTCTTCTTTATTGGAAGTCTGTTAATTATAAATAAAAGGCTTCATTTATTTTATTTAGGTGAAAGTAAGATAAAGTAAATCGATATTTAGGCAGACGTAAAAGTGATCCATAGGGTAGTAATTTTATGCATGTTTTGTATTCATTAGCCAGTTACATAAATCACATTCATAATTCGGTTATTGATATGAATAATTCATGTAGTTATTATGAATTCATAATTTAGTGTTAATATCTTGATGGTGTTTACAGTGGTATTTTTTATGATTTTCTGTAGTAAAATCATTTTCCATCCCCTATCATTTCATTATTAGTCATATACGCACATTTATCTAATTAGGCTATCTTCTTGAAATGTAGGTAAATAGATTGTCCTGTGTTGGACAAATGTTGGTACTATTCCTTCATGAGTTAACAGAGATACACAAATCTTTGTTTGATTGAAAGGCTTGCATTTAGGCAGTCCTAGCACGATATTTAAAATACGTGCCTTTTTAACCGACTTCCAAAAAGGAGGAGGTTCTATGTTCGTCTATATGTATTTTTTTTCTTTGTGTACCTATGTTCATGGATAATTTCGCCAATTGTGAACCGAATCAAAAAATTCATTTTTAGTTCGAAAGGATATACTCTCGAGTTGGTACCATTTAAATTTTACAGGAATCGGCTGAGCCGTTTTTGATAAAATCAACAATAGTATAAGCAATTCGAGCGAAATATCCGAATTTTGTACACGATGAACATCGATAATTTCGCCAATTGTGAACCGAATCGAAAAATTATTTCTTAGTTGGAAAGGGTTGCAAAGGGAAAGGTATACTTCCGAGATAGTTCCATTTATGTTTATAGATATCGGCTGAGCCGTTTTTTTAAAATCATCAATAATGTAAACAATTATAGTAAACTATAGTAGTATCCTACTAAAAATCAAACGTGAGTAACACCTGTGTTTTACTTAATTAAAATGTACGAAAACCACGTTAGTTTCCATAGTGAAATTAAATATAGCGAAATATTCGAATTTTGTACACGATGGAATGCGTTTGCCATTTTTTTGCGAAACATTATTATGTAAAGGTTATTGTGGTTTAATATTATCCAATTCTACGTTTGCCAATTTGCCACATGACACTTATCACGTATACTTAGACCAATGTTGTCATAATTGTTATTATGTATTGACAGCTAGCACCTTCCATATCCGATGAGCTGCATCAATTAGACATTAACATCTACATTTTTAATATATCTAATAAACTCTTTCCGGCGAATTAGGTAGGTATTTTGTAACCCAATATCTTTAACCTTCATACTATAGGATTAAATTATGTATGCGGCAATGAAAAGACCTTACCTTATATTAAAATGTGATAGGTAGATAAGCAAATCAAGTTCTGTCCGAATATAGCGTGACAGATTTTCATCGACATAACTTTATCTATTAAGCATAAGCTGTTATGGTTTATAAATAAACATTAAATACATGTTTTATTTGCTCGTAAGCAATTTATTTAACTAAGAGTTAAATGGGGCAATTTTTTAGGGTACCGTAGACTAAAAGCGTACTGAACTATGTTTTGCTCACAGTTTTCTCGCTCAATATTATATCAGTCATTAAAATTATGAACTAACCGAAAAATAGAAATTTTCACAGTGATATAATAATCTACATTAGCTAGCTAGTATACCTACTACACATAGTATCTACTCTCGAACATTTTTGGCCGACTACCAAGGAAGGGTATTTTTTGTTTACTTACTATTTTACTATTAGATGTCCCAAGTCTAACTTCAATCAGATCACTCAAACAGATTTGAGAAATGTAACCACCGAAGAGGCTTTTTGTTAGGCGTCTCGCAGATAGCGACGACCATTGACTACGGCCTAGTCATCAGCCAATCACAGGTCTTGATTTAAATATTTTGACCACTGTGATTGGTGGAATACTGGGCCGTAGCCACAGGCTTCTGCTGTCTGTGTGGTGTTTCCGTCTTAACTAAATTTTTTACAAGCTTTTATTTAACTTGCAATGGATGTAACTTGCTATGTATGTATGTAAGTTTGGCTGAAATTTTGACCAACTTCCTGGTTTTCAATTGAGCTGAAATTTTACACGCATATGTATATCGCGTGACAATGCAATAATATGGTACAATGGAGCTGATCTGATGATAGAGTCGGAAGGTGGCCATAGCAACTCCTGTACTTAACAAGATAGGCCCGTCGTGTTTGGGCTCGTTTTACTTGTCGTGGCTAGCAGTCTGCTGCTACATTATATCAGGATCTCAAAAGTTTGAATTTAAAAAGTTATGTTTTTAGAATATTTTTTCCGTATAAACCGAATCAAACTCAGAATAAGGACTAGATTAGAATCAAACTTATTGGTAGCTGTGAAGTTAGCTATGAGCTGCGCAAAACCCAATCCTGACTGAAGCTTTCATAGCACATTTGCAACGAGTTTTGTGTAGGTTGTAGCTAACTTCAAAGCTGCCAAGTACTTAGTTCGTTTTGGCCTATACCGAAGCCGTAATCTCACACCTTGACTCCAAGGTCAGATCTAGCTAACTAAGCCTACTAACCCGCCTAACCAGCCTTAGCTAGTTATTTGTCTAATTTTGAACATCTATAAATAGCACTATATTTATAAACTGTATAATGTAATCTTATTTTAACATTCAAGCACGGTTAGTTACATCGGCCTATGTTAATTAAATTTTGAAGGTTTTTTACTCTATGATCTTTGAATGAGAGTCAGTGTATTTATTTTTATACAATACTAGCTTAAAACCCGCGGCTTCGCCCGCGTTGTCTTAGTAGACAGGTTATGAAAATAGCCCGTGGTTTGACCCGCGTTTGCCTTAGTACTTGCTTAAAATTATAAAAGGCTGCCGGTTGGCTTGCGTTGTCTTGGCACTTCCTTAAAATAATAATAGGTCGTGGTTTAGCAAAGCATTATCGTATAACGTATTACTTGCAAGGATAATGCCTATGGTTTGGCCTGAATTGTCTTAGTATTTTGCTAAAATGATAATAGGTCGCGGTTTGGCCTGCGTATTCTTAGTACTCGCTTAAGATGGTAATTTATAGCACGCAGTTTAGCCTGCGTTGTCTTAATACATCCTCAAAATTATAATAGCCTACCGTTTGGCACGCGTTGTTGTATTACTTGCAATGATAATAGCCCACGGTCTGGCCGCTTTGTTCGAGTAACTGCTTAAAATGATAATAAGCCACAGTTTGGCCCGCGTTGTCTTGGCACTTGCTTAAAATAATAATAGTTCGTGGTTTTGCCTGCATTGTCGTATAACGTATTACTTGAAAAGATAATGCCTACTAAGCATTATCTTTTCAAGTAATAGGCATTGCCTACGGTTTGGCCTTAAATGTCCCAGTGTTTAGCTAGAATGATAATAGGTCGCGGTTTGGCCTGCGCATTCTTAGTACTTGCTTAATATGGTAATTTATAGTACGTAGCTTGGCTCGCGTTGTCCAAGTACTTGCTTAAAATTACAATAGCCTGCCGTATGGCTTGCGTTGTCGTATTGCTTGCAATGATAATAGCCCATGGTCTGGCCCGCGTCGTTATAGTATTTGCTTAAAATGATAATGGCGCGCGGTTTGTTCCGCATTTTCTTAGTACTTACTTTAAATGGTAATTTCCCACAGTTTGGCCCGCGTTGTCTTAGTACTTTTTTTGCTTAAAATAATAGCTCTTGGTTTAGCCCACGTTGTCGTATTACTTGCAAGGATAATAATTAGCCCACGGATTGGCCTGCTTTGTCTCAGCATTTGCTTAAATTTACTTGTATCTAAAGCTTATTATGGAGTACGACAATTTTTAGATGATAAATTGCAAAATATTCGAATTAAATTTAATAATAATGATTGTTTAATTTTTTCATGTTCTAATGATTATGTTATGGCCATATTTGACTTAACTGATAATTCAATATTTTTGTGATTAGTAGTAAGATCTCAATGTAACACATTTCAACAATAAATGTTCTTTGACTTTAATAGCCCACGGTTTGGACCGCGTTATTTTATAACTTGTCATAAAATAAAAACTTAATAAAGTTATATTTTCATATACCTACTGTTTTTTTTATAGCGAGAAAAGAATATTTTTCGATTTATGATGAGATATATGACGATCGTGAGTTGACCCATGTGGTTTCCCACTCGTATACCAAATTTTATCCAACTCCATTCGCATGTCATGGTCTACATTACAATCGTCAGGTCCTAATCCTGGTCAGACCACTGAGCTCTTTGAAACTTATGTACGGAATTTCATACTACTGGCTTTTCATTGAAGGAAAACATTGAAGCAACCTGCATAGGCACGTCCTTAGAGAAAAATCGATGTCGTATGTAAACTCAGCAACCCGCGCTCGGCCAGCGTGATGGATATGGCTTAATCACCCTTCGTGGGTAGGCCTACGTTCAGTGGTGGACTATTAAAAATCGGCCAAGTGCGAGTCGGACTCGCGCACGAAGGGTTCCGTACCGTATGGGAGCCCACTCCTCTTGCCGTTATTAATAGCGAGCAAAAAACTCATAAAAATCACGTTTGTTGTATGTCCCTTAAATATTTATTTTATTCTATTTTTAGTATTTTCTGTTATAGCGACAACAGAAATACATCATTTGTGAAAATTTCAGCTGCCCAACTATTACGGTACGGTGACAGAAAGACAGACGGACATCGAAGTCTTAGTAATACGGTCCCGTTTTTACCCTTTGGGTACGGAACCCTAATAAAGGCCAGTACAGGTATTCATCATGTTTCATTAAGTCATTAGAAATTTAATTTCGATTATTCTGAACCCAATGACAATCTCGCCCATAACCGTTTACGCGGTCAAAAGTGATCGAGACACTTGTAGGACTTTCAGACATTCTCTGACCAAGTACAGACAAAAAAGTAGCACACAAGAAGGTACATTTTATTTGAAAAATACATAGCGCACCTACATCTAGACGACAGGCATGTTCTAGGATTCCATTATACCTGCTCATCATTTGACTAACTTTTACTATGGTACCAATCCAGAAATCACGTAAATAAAATTAGCTGTTCAACACAAAAAATTCATCGACCCGCGACAAAATGTAAAGAATAGGTAATTTTCGCTTTTTCAGGGTAGTTCCCATAGTAAAGTAAGTAGTTATTGATCCGTATGTACCCTTAGTTTAAGTCTATTGGCTCACAAAATAAAATCGTTCAAAAACTATTAGGGGCCCATTTAGCCCCCATTGAAGGATCTAAATTTTCTCAATTTAATATTAGATATTTCACTACGTTTAAAAAAAACGCGATCAAGTTATCTTTCACTCTTATATAGGATGTTTGGTCTAGCGTTAGACAAGGAATCCGGGACTTTTCCCAGGACGTTAATAGTCATAAATTAGTTAAAAGGGTGGGCTATTTTCAAACAATATTGCATCGGTTTTCGAACAGTCATTTAGTACTTTTTTTAGGAAATTGATATCCTGAAGGACCCACTGAAATTTACCGGGATAGCAGTACCCCAAGTGGTAATTTGTGTTATTGTCTAGCGTCGTACCAAATTTCGTTAGAATTCATTAACCCCTTTTATCTTAGCTTTATAATTGATTATTTTGGCTATTGCTAAGAAACCCTATAGATTTTCCGGGATAAAATAGTTACTGTATTGAAACATGCAGTGTGCTTTCTACATACCTACCAGATTTCATTTATAACCGTTCAGCTCGTCTGATGTAATTTTTGATGCTTTTTTCACCAACTTTGGGAATTTATCTGACACGTTAGATAAGGAAAATTCGGAAAAACAGGAAGAAACGTAACTTTTATTTTATTTGTAAAGCATATATACAAAGTTTTAAGTCAATCGGTAAAGGTAATAAAAAATTAAATGCAAACAAAAAGGGCCCGTTTTACCCCGTTAGAGGTCGATTTTTCGAAATTTTCGTCTTTTGTGCTTCATTACGTTGTACATTGTACCTATGTTTGAAATTTCAAGTCTCTATCTTTAGTGGATTGGGTTGTAGCCTAAACTGATTAATTTTGGCTATCCCTAAGGATCCCCATAGAATTTCCGGGATAATAATAGTTCATGTGTTGAAACATGTTGTGTGCTTCCTCCATACCAGATTTCATCCATAACTGTTCAGCTCGTTGGATGTAATAGACGCTTTTTTCATCAACTTTGGGACCCAATTTGACCCCTTAGATGAGGAATATTCGGAAAAACAGGAACAAACGTAACTTTTATTTTGTTTGAGTAGCATGTATACAAAGTTTCAAGTCAATCGGTAAAGGGAATAAAAAGTTACATACAAACGAAAAGGGCCCGTTTTACCCCTTTAGAGGTAGATTTTTCAAAATTCCGTCCTTAGTGCTCCATTACGTGGTCCAATCTATCTTTGTTCCAAATTTCATGTTCCTATCTTTAGCGGTTTGGGCTGTAGGCTGTCTGTCAGTCAGTCACTCAGGGAAGCCTTTTATATTTTTATACAATATATTCAAAAATGTTTATTTTGTAATACGATGTAACTAAAACAAATTAGTACAGTATACAGGGTCATATTATATAGGTGTTAAACCAAGGACCATAATAACCAGCTGATATGCTCCTTGTTTTAAACTTAAAACCTTTTAATACATCTAGACAAACAACTTTTGTACTACGACTTTTGAAAATTTGCAAAAAAAATTAGCTTTTCCATACATATTGCAGCGTGTTGACGAACTTTTTGTATGAAAAAGCTGATTTTTTTCTTCGTGATTTTCCAAAATTCTTAGAACAAAAGTGGTTTGTCTAGATGTACTAAACTCGCACTCAAAAGGTTTTGCGTTTAATACCTATGACCCTGTATATGGAAATGAATAAAACGGTAAGTACCAAAGGATTATAAAATATTACTTAAGAAATTAAGCCTAGTGGTAAGTAGTTCTCTGCTACAAAGGCGAAGCGGCGCGGCGGTCTGGCTAGTTTTCTATAAATGAAAGAATGATGTTGTAGACTTGTAGAGGTTTGGAATAACAATTTAATTAAAATAACAAAATACAATACTAATTTATATGCTAAAACCACCTAAACTAATACATAAAAAGCAAAAAATAAAATAATATAATGATAACAATATTAATATCTGTTCAGTTTTTAACCGACTTCCAAAAAAGAGAAGGTTCTATGTTCGTCTCTATGTATTTTTTTTGTGTATGTTCATCGAAAATTTCGCCAATTGTGAACCGAATCGAATAATTATTTTTTAGTTCGAAAGCGTATACTCCCGAAGTGGTATCTAAATTTTACAGAAATCGGCTGCGCCGTTTTAAAAAAATCAACAATAGTGTAAGCAATTTGAGCGAAATGTCGGAATTTTGTACACGACGACCATCAATAATTTCGCCAATTGTGAACCGAATCACAAAATTATTTTTGTTTGAAAGGGTATACTCCCAAGACTGTCTAGTTCTAAGTTTATAAATACGAGTTATGCTAAGATAATAGTGTACACTAGTACTTATTTATAAAAAATAAAAATAGCCTCGTAGGTAGGGTACCTACGAGTACCCAAAATAGACGCTCCAAGTATTTCTGCGCGTGACAAAATGCGTTCGAAACACTCCCCTAGGACAGGTGGCAAATTACAATACAAATACAGCGGGAACTCTCCTGGAATACACAACTGATAGAGACGATAAACATTGCAACGTTGTCTAATAATGGAGGGTCCTTTCTACTCATATAAGTCATTTTAACATGTCCACTAAAATTATAGTAAAGTTTTGAAAGCCTTCGATCACTTGCCCCGGCGTCAGGGCCAGAGTACAAAAATATCCGTGCACGTCCCTTGTCTAGAGTTCCGGCGTCAGGGCCAGAGTACAAAAATATCCGTGCACGTCCCTTGTCTAGAGAAACTCTAGACAAGAGAATTTAGGGTTCCGAATCAAAAGGGTAAAATGGGACCCTATTACTAAGACATGAACCGTGATAGCTAGGCAGCAGAAATTTGCACAGATGATGTATTTCTGTTGCGGCTATAACAACAAATACTAAAAAAGAGAATAAAATAAATATTTGAGGGGGCTCCCATACAACAAACGTGATTTTATGAGTTTTTTGCTCGCTATTAATGACAGCAAGAGGATGGAGCTACCATACGGTACGGAACCCTTCGTGCGCGGGTTTGACTAGCACTTGGCTGATTTTTAATGTCTGTTAGGGTTTTCTCTGACGTAAGCCAGAGACGTTATGATAACAAACACAATTGCATTTTACTATAAGTAAGTAAGAGCCTACTCGCTCGCTAAGACCGCAGAGACGCACTGCGCTTCCAACCAGCCTCATTGGAAATCTATAGAGGAGGATCCAGCAGTGGACCTCTTACGGCTGATGGATGGATGGATGAAGAGCTTACTAACAGGAAACGTCTAGGCTCATAAAAGTAATTATGATTTGAAGACTCAAACAGGCTCAGGGGACGACGACAACGGTGTGCCCACGTTGTCATAGAAAGCGGTTAAGACAATACACGGTTAGGTAGGTATATGCTTGTCCTGTAATAAGTCAAAAGGGGTAGATTTGAGACTATCATTATGAACAACTTTTACTAAGCGGCCAATTCAAAATTCGGGAAAAAAATCAGCTGTTCCATACAAAACTTATTACTACTCGGAATCGACAAAATGTAGGAAACAGCAGATTCTTTTCTTGAATTCCAGGTTAGCCTCATAGAAAAAGTTATTTACAATGGTGACCGGACTCAATACAATATTCAATATCTCTTGGCTGAGTACACTCTTTCAAAATAACGCCCTGTTTAATACAACATTAAGCCCGATTACAGAGACGCCAGCGTAAATTTAATAGCAACGTAAAAAGCATTCTCTCTATCGAATGCCTAAAGTGAAAAAGAAACAGAACTATGCTATTTAGCTAATATAATTACGATGGCGCCTCTGTAATCGGGCTTATTGTTTGCTTATGGAAATTTTCACAATAATTAGACAGGTTTGAATGTGCGTGTAAGGAAGTTTTGTTCAGCAGTGTGGTACCCATAATTCTTAGTTACGGATCAATAAACACAAGTAATTAACACAATTCTAAGAATGTATACTTAGGCACTTGTACTCGTATCATGCCTTGAACCAGATGTACCCAACCGATTTTACTCGTATGTTGTTTTAAAACTTTCGCGATTTGAACATATTATTATTATTTACTACGGGACTAATCGCGCAACTAAATAACGTTTTTAGTTTAGTTTCTATATGTTTTTATGTGACGAATAAATACTGTACCATGAAGGAACCTATACAATAGTAACGCTAGTTACAATTCGTTACTCAGAAGTATAATATGTGTGAATTCACACTTATTATACTTCTGTGCAAATTAACACGAAATAAAAATATATCGAATAATGAGCATAATATACTACGTGCTTATCATCATGAATTTCTTTTACATTGGGCCCAACTTCGAAACTGCGAAAAATATCAGCTGCTCCATAAATTTTGTCTAAAGTGAACGTTTTGTGCGGAACAGCTGTTGTTTTTTCACGATTTAATAGTTCGTGTAATTGTAAAATTTGTTCAAAATTATTAATATATAGACCCTTAATTATGTAATCAATCTGCACTTCGCAAAGCAACATTCTGTATACATAGAAGAAGGATAATATATCTTGAATCCATTGTTTAAATCGAGTTACGGTTGTGTACATCTAAGGGGCCTTAGTGGGTAGGCCTACGTCTTGCAGTGGACTATTAAAAAAGACAGAATATTATTCAAAAATTGTTAGAATAGGTATATATTATATATTACGTGAATTAGCGAACACAAGACAAGTAAAGGTGTACTTTAGATGTAAACTAAAGATATATACAACAGGTACACCTTATATATACAACAGGTACAGGTACACCTTAGGTGTACCTGTTGTATATATCTTTAGTATACATCTAAAGTACACCTTTACTTGTCTTGTGTTCGCTAATTCACATAATATAAATAATATATACCTATTCTAACAATTTTTGAATAATATTATTAGAAAACATAAAAGATATCTTTCTTGTCTGAGTACATAGTATGCACAATACGCATATTATTGTAGGTAGGTTGTAAAACCACTATCACTACATATTATAAAACAAAGTCGCTTCCGGCTCTGTCTGTCCCTATGTATGCTTATATCTTTAAAACTACGCAACGGATTTTGATGCAGTTTTTTTTAATAGATATAATAATTCAAGAGAATGATTTAAATGTATAATACACTTATGCGAAGCCGGGACGGGTTGCTAGTATAAAATAAATAGGTATCAAGAAACTTAAATGCTGTTAACATTTGAAACTAACAGACCACATTCTAACCTACGGACCTAACATCTGACACTTTTGTTTTAAATTGAACAGTGATATCTGTATACGAGTATCTTAGTGCAATTGCAAAAATACTATGATTGTGTGTGATTAGCACAGTCATGGTTATTAGGTGCAAAAAAAATGAAATATTTCTACAACTAAGAAAAAAAATATTTTGAAATTTATAATTTTTTATCGCCATTATTGTAAAAGAATCCTTTTTAAAAAGAAGCTGACCTGTTAGAAGCAATCAAAAGCTTGGTAAAAAGTATTTTTTGCGGATAAGTACGTTTAAGGTGTTTAAGTACTTACTTATCTTTTTTATATTAACTACAACAATACAACACTACTTACTTAAGCTAAAACTACATAAACTACTACTTCTACTACATAAAAATCAATTGAATCATCCGCAGACCCTTGAAGGCCGAAAGATACATAAGACTTACTTATGTACCTACTATCGATGAAAAGATATGATTATTTTCTAAGAAAAATATTCAGTTTATGTACTTACAACTAAATCATTTTCCTTTTCTAATATGAAAGGCACGTCATTCACATTACGAGGATAATGCTTAGACATAAAATACTTATTTTTGGCTATCTTTCCATGTTTTGCGTTAAAATACTTATTTTCTTCGATCAAGATCGAAGCTTATTTTAGTTAAAAAAAGTAAAGGAAACCTTTTATTCCCACCGTCCGCGTCTCCGCCTGGGCCTGTCAGCTGGTCTGAGGCCCCGAAGAATCCTTCAGTATTTTTTTATAAACCACCAGCATATACAGGGTTATTCCTAATCAATTAGCATCCTTTTATGAGCTTATTCTGTACATCAAAACATACAACTTTTGTTCTGCGACTTTTGTCAAAACTCAAAAAAAATTTTGGACAGCTGATTTTTTTTAGTTTTGACAGAAGTCGCATAACAAAAGTTGTTAGTTTTGATGTACAGAATAAGCCCCTAAAAGGGTGCTAATTTAGAAATAACCCTGCATATACATCAACCAATTTTGTATAAAAATATATACCTACCAATGCTATGATACATTCGAAGATAAACGATACGTCGCACTCAAACATCCTGTTAAATATTAAAAGTGACACGTCTGGTGGCAATAATTGAAACATTCGCAGCAAAAGCGTGCCCAGAACCGTTAATGCGATGCCCACTGGCATTTGCTAACATCTGCTAGTTATAAGAAAACAGAAAGACCAAGTTACAGGTTCGATTGTCCTTGCCAAAGGCCATGCATTTATAAATTATGTCATTACACAATACCCTCGGTTTTTATTAGGGATGCATAAGTGCTCATTTGAATACGCATTCCAAGTTATATTTATACAATAGGCTATTTGACAACATTGAAAATATACTATTGATTGTGGTAATCCTTACAGATATAACTTGAAAAAGACAATTTCGCTTTATTTCAACTTAAAATAAATAATTTTCGCAAATCGCACAAAACAAAATACGATATTTTTTTAATATTTTATCTGTGACGTTGGGCGGCAACTCTGATGACGTTAACATGCTAGCAAGCGAAAATATCTCGAATGGCTGTTGTTTGTGTAATTTGTGTTTTGTGTTTTCGGAGTAAGTAATTGGATCTGTAAATTACCTACTTCTAAAGTATCTTTTTTCAATTTTTGGATGTAAACTAGCGTTTTTACTAGTATTAACTAACGTTATTTACTAGCGTGTGACGTCACAGACCAGCGCCATTACAAAATGTCGTTTTTGATGAGATTTTGAAAATCTATTCTTTAACACTGATTTTCATTGTGTTGATTATGTGTACTGATTTTCATTGTGTTATTTCATTGTGTAGATTTCTCGGAAATATAAATGTAGTGTGCTCATTATGTACTAACGAATAATTTAAAACGATTTCCAAAAAGTAATCAAATAGCCTATTTCAGTCCATGCGTTAAACTAGCGTTAGTGCTAGCGTATTAAAGGACAGCCATTAATCATAGTTACATAATTGCGAAATCGAAAAAAATCTTAATGCTGTGCAGATCTGCTATTAAAAGTTATGAAAACAGTACTTTGTTGACGCTATAAATTGCCTCTGGAGTTCAAAACTGAGGCTTAAAATTGCGTTAGGCTGATTATCTCAGCCAAGTTTTCTGATCTTCAGGCAGTTACAAACCAGGGCTACACAATCTTAATTACTCATTTACTTCATACTCAGTTTTCTGTGTAAAGGATGGAAATAGAAGCAAGTTTAGTTTGGTGAAATCGCACGGAATCGAGGTAATAAATACTAAGTAGGTATCTAAATACTTATTCACTTTTCATAAAGGTTCAAGAGTGAATTAGGTATCTTCTAGGTCTACATACTCCATCTTCGGCTACAACTTCGCTTTCCATCAGGCGAGTTAGTGGCCGAAAGTAGACCTATTCTACATTTAAAAAAAAGGTTGAACACCTGGTGAATAACATTGAATAGTAATATAAACCATTTATTTATTCCTCGTAAGATCGGTTTATGCTATCCAAACATTCATTGTTTGAATGTCTGTTGATAAAGATCTGAAATACAGATATTATACGGTCTTTGGAGCTTAAGGCCCACTCTTACTCTGCCCGGATTAAAAACGATAACGAATTTATAATGGATCTCAAAATAAGTATTATAGCATTTAGAAATACTACACTAGAATCATTGCCTCTTTTACAAATATTAATAAGTTAAATCACTCATACTATCTCTATTTCAGATAGTTATTGACCTTGGTCAGCAACTCCCCAATCAGGCAAGCACCGCAGTAACGCTTAAAAGTAAATCTGAAGCAATTTTTTTGGAAAGTACCTTTAAATAGTAATAAGCCTTGACGACCATATTAAGAGGCTCTCACTAGACGGTTAGGTCAAGGGTTAGATGCAGAAAGCAGTCAATAGTCATTCTGGACACGGTGCGAATTGTCAGGAGGTTCCTCTCTCTGTAGCCCCAATAACAGGTAGCTTGGGCCCTGCCTTGCTGTCAGTGGCACCCTAGATTTTATTTTTTTTTAATACGTAAACTTTTATGGATTGTAATAAAAAGTAGGAATTTAAGAATATAAATGAAAATAGTTATAAAAAAAATATTAAATAATAAATTACATACATTTAAGATTATAGAAAGATATGTTAGCACTAGGACAAACATTTCTGAATCCCGGGTGCAGCAGTCTTCCAACATTTTTTTAATAGTGAACGATTCTTAAGCAGGTAGGTACAGATAACGTATACACTTTCTCTTTGCGTACCATTTAATTATAAATATCAGTTTAGTACATATATCTAAATATAGTAATTTACTAGCTTAAAGAAAAAATACCTGTTTACTTATTTAAACTTACTTGGGTCACCTAATTAAAATTATAAGTAGGCACACTAAGTGTGCATAATCATAATTGCCTAATAAATGCCACAAAATGCAGAGATAAGCAAAAAAAGTAAGGATACCTAGGTGCTTAGATACACGTGTAAGAATTGATATTGAAATTTCAATTAAAATTAATACGATTCGCAATGCATATCTAAACAATATTTTATACTGATACATTTTAAATCATTTTTTTATTCGGTATTTGCATATAAAATTATTTTGAGCACTGTGGTATTATAAATTTTGGAGTTATAAAGGAAAATTTAAATTCTCAAACTTGCACACAGCTCACAGACATATTTCATAGCTAATTATGTGTTAACTATCTAATGACATCATAAAAGTTGGGTTTTATCATCATCATAATCATCGTCACCATCTACGGAAGTCTATAATACGCGTGTCTTGACACGCACTTGACAACTTATTATCTCTGCGTCTGGCGGACGCGATGCGTGATCAAAATGCTGGTGTTGATTCGGTGAAACGTGTAAGCATTGATTTCAGCATGGTAAAGCTGGTAGATTTGGTAAATCACAAGACGTAAGGTAACGCATCATTAATTTTCATGGCAACTATACACTATAAACTTTTTGTTAATGCTAAAAGGCACTAATTCACAATTGCTAATATATTAACCAATACTAATTTATTTCTGACAATACATTGAGCTGCACTAAAAAAAATTAGATCGGCATATTTTACTAAGGTGGTTACTATGGACATAATTAATTTACTAACATGAGGTGTGTAAGACACTATGGAGTTACTGACGACACGTATTTCAGATCCATCACTTATTATTGACCTGCGGTCGTTGTGACACCGAACAGCACTACGAGTTAGCGTGCTGCAGCTGCCGTCGCTGCATTGCCGGGAGGCGTTTGTCGACACAGGAAGGCATAGGGAGAAACAGAATGATACGCCACAAAACGGTGACGTACTCGTAGCAACAACAATAAGGTATTGAAGAGTCTCTCAGTCCTCACGTCAGTTGCAGAAGGTTAAATTTAAAAGTGTCACTTAATTAAAATTTAAAGTAGGCACACTAAGTGTGCACTATCTTAAATGCCTAATGAATGCCACAACATGCAGAGGTAAGCAAAAAAAAAATTAGGAAACCTAGGTGCTTAGATACACGTGTAAGAACTGATCTTGAAATTTCAATTAAAATTAATACGATTCGCATTGCATATCCAAACAATATTTTATACTTATGCATTTTAAATCATTTTTGCATTCGGTATTTGCATACCTATATAATTATAGCGATAGCGGAGACCTCCAGTGATCTAGCAGTGGATGATCTACATCTTATAATGATGATGTTTTGTAATACCGAATGCAGAATAAAATAACAAGAAGAAATTGACTTCCCTGACTCTTTGTCATTGTGATACCGTTTTCCATTTCTTACAACGCCTTCAACTTGTAACCCAAATCTAATCAAATCATAACTAGCCTAAAATCGGTTCAGCAGTGGACTTAAAACGCCTGAATTGTCACGTATAATGTTTACGCAGTAAATTCAAGTAAATTATTGCCTTTAAGTAATTAAATTATAATATTGTACCTAATTGCATTATTTAAACGAAACCTAAAAATAAAACAATCGTTAAAACTTAGACGTTTTAGAGGTTGCCCGTGAAGACTAACTACAGATTAAAAGGTGATTCAGCTGCAACTTGTGTGGTTTTTATACATGTAGAAAGTCTAGAAATTAAATAGACACTTCAGAGAGGTATTAAATAATTGCTTCAACGGAATAGACAAGTAGTTAGCAACACTAGACTAGACGCCAGACATAGCTGTGTATCGGAGTGCAGTTAATTTAAACAAAAAAACGTTCTATCGATAAATGAATCATGCGTTTTTTGAACTTTTAAATATCTAATTAGAATTGCAAGGAGTATTCTAGTCTAGGCGAATACGAGTTTGACCACTTTCTGATATCAAATGCAGACAGTCTAATGGGCCAGTCGAATTAACGAATGCGCGTGGGACCTACTCTGTTTGAATGTAGGTATACAGGTAAAAGCCAAAAGTACACCTGCCTGAAATTTTATAGTTTACACAAGGTGAATTTACCAAGTATTTTGTACTTGCATTTAAAGCAAAAGCGACGCAATGTTTTCGTGACCTACAGGACTTGGAATCGATGCCTGCTAGAGATTTTTGCAGAAATAGCATGCTTTTTAGGGTTCCGTAGTAAAACAGAAAAGCTTTATAACTACTATGTGTCCGTCCGTCCGTCCGTCCATCCGTCCTAATGTTGGAAAGCCTTATAACTACTACGTTTATAAACCAAACTGCATGAAACTTGACATTATCTTGCAAATTAAAATCTCAGGAAATGAATATCAGAATTCTCTAGTTAGACTCAAATAGAACGTAATATGCATACCTTGATATTTAACGTTATCTTGCTATTAAAACTTATCTTTTACAATCTAACATTTTTTATGACATTTTGAAGACCCAATTTTTACATTTTTGAACCAAAGAAGGCTCTGTTTATAAAATATTCGGCCAAGTACGAGTCGGACTTGCGCACGGAGGGTTCCGTATTGTATGGGAGCCCCCCTTAAAAATTTATTTCATTTTGATTTTATTGTTTATTATTTTGAAGTGAATATACAACTAAATATTATGTGAAAATTACAAGCATCTACCTGTTACAATTGTAAATATCGCGAGAAAAACGGCTGAAAAATCAGGTTTGTTCTATGGGAGCCCCTTCTGTTTTTAGTATTTGTTGTTATAGCGGCAACGGAAATACGCTATCATCTGAGAAAATTTCAGCTTCCTAGCTATAACGGTTCATGAGATACAGCCTGGTGACAGACATACGGACAGACGGACAGCGCTGTCTTAGTAATAGAGTCCCGTTTTTACCCTTTGGGTACGGAACCCTAAAAAAAACTGAATTTATCATGTGCACTTTGATATTTGATGTTATCTTGTGCAATCTTACATATTTAAGAGGCTTGCAGTTTAATCCTATGTATTTATCAACATAAATAATATTATACTAGATTAATAAAAAAAAAACCCTGAACAAATATTTTTTCTCTTGTCCATTAAACAAATAAATATGAAGACAGCATAGCCTGTTAAAATTCTCCATGACGTTATGTCTACACTCTTTACATAGAATTTAATTAGTCCGTCAGATAGATTATCAAAAAATATTAGACTCGTAGGTATTTTTTTTTGCCAAATATAAAAAAAATATCAAAGATCCGTTAAAGTTCCGCGTAACGTCACGACTAGACCACAAAAGTATAAACTTTTGACAGAGAAGTGACGTCACGAGACCCCCCCCCCACTCCCGAACTTTGACAAGGTTTATCTAGTCATTTATTTTTTGATTGACAAAAGAAAAATACGTGTCGAGTTTTATCTAATTAACTGACTAATTATAATTTTCCCTTGTTTCTGTCATCATGGCATATCATCATATCATACTTATTAGAAATAAATGGTTCAAAAATGTGTTTAACTTTACAATAAACGTAGATAGGTGTGTTTGTTGCTTAACCTATGCACCTGATTGATCAGAAGGCTATTAGTTACTAATTCAAATACATAAATATTTTAGTTTAACCTAGCTTCAAGGCAAACATACCCGAAATAGATTTGCATGCATAGGCAATGTATGTTCAAAAATAGATTTCATCTCAACTTCCGTTATTAAGCCTTAAAATGTTTATTTTAACTGTGTCGTCTATTTTAATATCTAAAAGTATTTTGACCTCGTCTTGTTCTACTTAATTGATTACATAAGATACATACTTTGCGGCTTTAATTTTAGATGCTGTATAAGTTATCATTAAATCATAATTATGCCTATAAATATTTTCAATGAAAACAACTTAGTAACAGTCCGCTTCGTAGCTTGGAGAATAAGCCTGGAAAAGAAGCTCTACCTTGGGTCCCTCTTAACTTCACCGTGAAGGCCCCAGACCACGGCTACTAAGCCCCCACGACAAGGTGGTACCTACGCGCAGGTTTGTTTCAAAAGCTAATTCAACTGAACCACTATTAATTTTCGGATTTATTTTATTTACACGGTTTTAAACTGTGGGTTTCGCAATGATTTTATCATAACTTTTACCAGCAGACGTAAACATTATCTACCTGTGCATTTTAAGTTACTTATAAACATTATAATAGAACTGCATTTAATGCCTAGAGCATTCAAGACAAGAACATATAATAGAGACCGTAACTGTTTACAAATTTCAATTCAGTGAGATACTCACACGTTTGAAGTAATTATTACTGGCCCCAGACAGACAGTACTAATTTGCATTTTAAAATGTCACTATTTTCAAGGTCTCTCACGATAGAGGCATAGATATGCAAGATGGATTTTGCTAACATTTTATCCTAGTAAGGAATATGATTTTGTGGTAAACATATTAATTGGATATCTACCTTTGGAAGGTAATAAATGTATTGTTATTAGTATGCAGTTGGTTATGGCCTGTTTGATCATATAAATGATAAAGCGCTGACAAATAAATATACATACCTACATGTACATAAACTATGAATAATTAAGGGCTATCAAGGTTTAAATGGACTGAAATTCTTATGTGTATTTTAGCAAAATTCATAGAAGAAATTTCATAAAAAAAAATAGACTAGAAAAAACTTAATTGCTTAGCTGTGTACAAAATGTTTAAAAGTTCGAACAGCCTGCCCATTTCGAGCGTACAATATTATTTAATACACTTATTTTTATAAAGAGTTTTAAGCTAGAGTTACATCCTTAAAAACATTTAAACAACTTTATAAATTGGGTAAACCGAAGGTAATTAATTTGTGGTTTTCAAAATATTCTTTTATAGAATAGAAGATTTTTGAAATAAGCCAGGATTTTAGATTTTTTAAAGCTATCCTTCTAATACTTTCTAACCCCCGACAGAAAAGAGGGGTGTTATAAGTTTGACTTGTCTGTTTGTCTGTCTGTGTGTCTGTCTGTCTGTCTGTCTGTGGCATCATAGCGCCCGAACCACTGAACCGATTTCAGTTTTTTTTTTGGATGAAAGGAGATTTAATCGAGAGTGTTCTTAGCTATGTTTTATAAAAATCGATTGAGCCGTTTAAGAGTTAGGGTGGGTTAAAGTGGGGATGGAAGAACCAAAATTCTACAAATGTGCCCAAAATGGTTGTCAATTGAAAGATTGTTGTCAAATATTTTTGTGTCGGGAGTTTTTTAATTAGGTATATTTTATATGTAAAGGTAAACAGTTATAGATTTTAATAGACATAGCATATGAGCTATTAGAGAACATGGCATTACTAAATTGAGGTATGAAGATGTCATATTTGTGTTTTGATCTCTGGACTTCGGTACGATTCGACTTTAGGTCACTGAAAAAGATTTTTTTTTATTGACAAACATACAGGTCTCATAGAAACAGATACCAGTAAGGGTTGGAAAATTATTATCTTTTAATACACCACGAAGTGTATCGGTGTTATCTAATTTAAATATAATCCTAAGACATCTTTTCTGCATAAAGAAAACTGAATTTGACTCTACTGAATTGAAATAATATAATAAACGAATGAAAGTTTGGATGTATGAATAAAATATGCACTACTGAATAGATTGAAATAATGAAACTTTGCGATGGTAATGCTTATAAATCAGAATAATACATAGACTTTAATTTATAAAAATATTGCGTGAAATGAAGTCCGGGCCAGCTGGTATGATATAATATGAAAACTTAGCCACCCTGATTTTTTTTGTTTTCTAATGTGATTTTTTAATAGATTAGGTATATGTCATAGATACAATTTATTAGAATAGAGTAGATTTCTTTACGACATTTTCTTTCAACGTTTGAAGTTAGTTGCGACAACCAATGATTAAGTTATTCAGATTAGAATCTAATCAAGATTCCAATTTGAGATCTTTGATTTTCCAATCATGTATATATTTATAAGGACCTATTTAGATAAATAAGGACACCAAGAGGTTTACGGAAAAGTTAAGAATAACCCTGCAGATGTAGGCAAGGATCACGTTAGTAGGTATGTTATCTAGAATTATGTGTTTTAGTTTCCATTTCCAAAAATAAATGCCTAATTTCAATAAATTAAAATAATAAATGAGTACTATTAATAGTTAAGTATTCGAAAAAAAACCTATAGGCTTGCTTAAATAATGGTAAAATATTGTAAATTGTCAAGTTTTTTTCAAATTTGATTATGCTCGTGCCTTTAATGAGGTTTTTGTACCTTGACACGTAGGCTTAGGCTGTTTTATTGGCATCATTCTAAGAATATCTCGCACCTATATCATTTTCATATTACATGTTTTTTAAATTAGATTGCATTGAAAAACGGGACGAAAGAGGGTTTCCGGGTTGTAAGCTTTGTCACAAGTATTTTACTATTGTATTTGGAATTTTATTTTATTATGATATGTACTATCTAAACATAACAACAAATTTACTTAATTACAATTTTATGACTAAAATTAGCAATACAAAGCCGTGGTGGTCTAGTAAAGTGGTACCAATGATTTCTTTGGAATTTATGTACCTACGGGATTTTCACACCATTAGCTTTATGGTGAAGAAAAACACCTTTCGGGTACGCGATTGAAAGGTGTTTTTCTAGGTGTTAATGTAAACGTGTCTTGTAACTGATAACAAGTTGGCCCAGTGCGGGTTGGTAGATTCACACACGCCAATTCGAATTGGCCCAATCGCCCTTCGTGGGTAGGCCTATGTCCTGCAGTGGATTATTAAAAAAGGCTGGTACAGTATCTACAGTAGTAAAGCTGTTATCTACAGTACTTCTAAATTGCAGAGACCAAATATTTCTTTGATTTATCATCGGCTAACTGTCATCCCTGTCTGATGCTCTATCCGCTGTACTACTATTAAGTTGAATTAAATTGGAGCAACATATGGATGATTAGCAAAAAGGGCTTCTTTTATGAAATGAGCCAGCTAATTAGCTGGCTAAGCTTCCGATGATTATGATGATTAACACCTCCATTGCAGCTTGTGAAACGCTGTGTCGTCATCTTTACAGTTTCAGCCAGTGGCGGATTTACGTATTTGCCGCAAGTAGGCTGTTAAATTTTGCTACCCCCCCATACTAAGCTGTAAAACTAATTATATATATTGTTTTTTCTCTGTAGACTTTATAAATTTTAGGTACGAGTTTACACATTATTCTTGTATTTTTGTCAATTAATAAAATCAATGGTCCGAAATTTGCAATTTCCGCCCTAGGCTTCAGCCTACTCAGCCTGCTGGTAAATCCGCCACTGGTTTCAGCGTCATGAAGATATTTCCTCACTATATCAGAATAGTCAAAGTTGACATAAATTGAATATCCGTAGGATTTAGCCCGTGGCCAGGCTAGTGGCCGGCGCTCGTGTAAACACGACGTTTAGCCGTGTGCCATCCTGGGGAGATGGTGGGGCCACCACCTTGCCGGCTAAATTTATGCAACTAAATATATTAACGTAAGTAGGTACATGATTTTCAGAACAATTTTTTAACATTTTCGTGATCACGTAACAGGAAGGGACGAATATCCTAAAGACAGGGAAATCTAGCTAGGAGTTAGAGCTCAGCCATACATACGATCAATTTTAGCTTTTTATTTCTATTCGTAAAATGATTTAGAGTTTAAAACAACAGTAATAGTACTAGACTATGCTGTCCGTCCGTCAGTCTATCTGTCTGTCACCAGACTGTAACTCAAAAACCGTAATAGGTAGCTAGACAGTTGAAATTTTGGGTCCAGACTCGTGGTTACACCGCTTTGTTACACCAGTGTGACTACGAGTAAACTTTTTACTCGTGGTTACACCGAGTGGTGTAACCACAAGTAAACTAATAAAACGTAGGACTCGTGGTAACACTGCTATAGTCAAACCGCTAAACTCAGACATCGCCTGCGCGGGTACAAGGGCGCGGGGGTAGACGACAAAGGGGGACTGAGACAGGTGCGGGCGCCGGGGACCCGCTGCCCGCGCCTGTCTCAGTCCCCTGTGTCGTCTCCCCCGGCGCCCCTGTACCGCGCAGGCGATGTCTTTGTTTAACGGTTTGACTATAGTGTACGGAAATAAAACAAATCTATACTATGTATAAGATGACCTTGTAAACCCAGAGACTAAATATATATTGCTCAGAATATATACTAGTACCATACTATATTTTCTTTGCTAGTACATACTACGTGTTTAACTAAATTCTAAGAATTTCCGATCCCTACTCAGCAAAAAAAAAATATGTCATTTTTAAGTAACAAAAATAATAATTGTAGGTCTTTTAAGAAACAAAAATGAAACAATTATGAAATATTGCGAAATATGAATAACCCGTATCCACCTGTGCGCCGGCCATTTTCGTCATTATTATAAATTCTATAGAAAAGTAACTATAATAGGAATGCATTTAATTCTTTTTGTATAAATGTTAGAGTAACATATATATATTTTTATTATTAAAAACAAAACAAACTTTATTGTATTATTTTTTTAATAAAATTAAAAAGACACCTTTCTGCAAAAAATAAAAACTTTACTACGTAACCGCGCACTGCGTAAGGGATCGCCAATCAGCCGCGGATTGCCGAATCGCCTCTCCCCCGCTTCATCGTTTTTTAAATGAATCGCTTATGTGTGTGTAGCTAAATAATGCAGATACATATTGAAACATACGCCGATAATGGCACAGCGTCGTGATTTTAACGAACGTTATGAAAGCGTTAATTTTGTTGTAGTTTAAAAGAGCGCATTGTGAAAGAGCAGTGTACAAACCTACCATTCGGCGATGAAGTTTTGTCTTTATGCCTATAAATTTTGTTTTTCGCCACAAACTATTTGTGAAATGCTAGTGGCATTTTTTTATTTCGATGTTTAGGAAAATTATTTTGATAGCTTTGGAGATTGCTAGTTCAAAATCTAGATGGATCTTTTCTGGTTTCCATCCGAAATTTTTTAATTATTTTTACCATTTGTTGTTTCACTTGGTTTTTTTCAAAAGAAGCTAAAACACTAAAAACTCTATACTACAATGTTAGTGGATACATTTATTTACCATAACATTACTAAACAGTTTGCAACAGCATAACATCTTGACCTTAAAATATTTCTAACTATCGGGCACATCACTACCTACCTAATATATTGTTTGGTCAAGCGCGATCCTTTTAGAGTAGTGTAACCACGAGTAAAAAAGTTTACTCGTAGTCACACTGGTGTAACAAAGCGGTGTAACCACGAGTCTGGACCCGAAATTTTCACAGATTATGTATTTATGTTGCTGCTATTGCAACGTATAAAATTAATAATTAAGTGGGGGGCTGCATCGACTCCAATGCAACAAACCTGATATTTTAACCCGTTTTTTATCGATATTAATAATGGTAACAAATAGATGCCTCAAATAATCGCAGAATATTTAGTTTTATATTCACTTTAAAAATAAATAATTAAATTTAAATAACAAAAATATTTAAGAGTTTTTAAAAACGTGATTTTTTGCTCGATATTAATAACAGCATCAAACAAACAGCATCTACCTGAGATGCTTGAAATATTCAAAGGTAGAATAATAAATAATTGAAATAAAATATACCTTCGCTGATTATATTGTATACTCTCTCTTCTACGGATTTCCATTAATAAGACTCGTTGGAAGCGGCTTGCAGACCAAAGGCACTGGCTGCAAGCCATCTTCATCAGCTTCCAATGAGAAACAATGGTGTAATCCAATACATCACTGTTTCTCGTTGTCGGTAGACGTCCTCCTACCCTGCGCTCGTTAGCACGTGTTCTCCATTGAGGAACTTCACGGCTCTATCGGCCATCCCTTTAAAAAATTGTCCTGCCCACTGCCCCTTCAACTTGCTAAGCCGCTGGGCAATGGGCCGTCTCCGAGCATAGCCATCTGCATAGTACGTTAGACAATTTTGATAATAATCAATTTAGAACCGCTAATTTAACAACCTTTTATAGGCTACAAAGCGCGCGTGCAGTTTTCAGTCAAAAATATCGTAGCGGCCGCGAGCACGATGGTGTAGGTACGCCCGGCGACCGCTGCATCGCCCGGTGTGCGGGCGCAAGACCCGTCGAGACTCTTTGGATTTTAAAAAATTTAAACCTTTTTAGAGGAATAACCACGTTTTCATGAAGTTTACGCATAATCGATATTTTTGTTAGAGTATTCTTTGGAACAGATTTTAACAGGCAAATATTATTTACTATCTCCCGCACAATGGTGTACTCAAACTCACTCCAAATTTAAACCTTTTAGATGAAAAAACACGTTTTCAAGAAGTTTACGCATAATCGATATTTTTGGAACAGATTTTAACAGCCAAATATATTTACAGGTTAATTTGGTCACTAAAACAAATATTTACTGTCTCCTGCACAATGGTGTACTCTCGACGACCATTGCATTACGTCGAGACTCTGTGGATTAAATCATTTCAAATTTAAACATTTCTAGATGAAAAACCACGTTTACAAGAAGTTTACTCATAATCGATTTATTCTTTGGAACTGATTTTAATGGCCAAATATATTTTCAGCTTAATTTTTTGGTCAAAATTGAAACCAATATTTACTATCTTCTCCACAATATGGTGTACTCTTGACGACCGTTGCCTACGTTTACTACAAGAGCCTACTCCATAGCTAAGTTTCCACTAGAGGCAGCTTCAGGCCGAGCGGTTGCCTTGACTCCAGGCAGCGCGACTGGAGAGGAGATCCTCAGCCTGATACACAACTTGTCCTGAGCGAAAAGGGGAAGAACAGTTCAGTCCGCCTCAAGTAGAAGCTGATCGGCTTGAAGCCGCTCAAATGAATTTACCTGGAGGATTCTGAATCATTCGAAATTGAAACTTTTTGGGTGGATGGATAAAATTTCAATATTTATTTACTCTCGAATATGCCTCATTCATACAAGAATTAAGCGCGGCTCTTGTCGGTGGAGCAATTTCCACGACTTGCGGAATGCCTGTTTGTGAATAATACAGATAAATAAAACTCGTTTCGTATTTTTATGCATATGGCAAATATCCAATTTTAATTTTTTCACACGACTACATTATTAGTTTATTAATATGTTTTTTACTAAATTCAACAGATTTTCATTAACATTTATTTACACAGAAAAACCTAAATAACAATTCCTACAATAATAAATTAAAACTAATTTTTAAAGACCTAAGCCAAGCCTTGGTTATAACTAATTTAATAGATGTTAAACAAAAAATAAATTTAATTTACGATTTTTGTAATAAGTAATCGTCGATTATAAATTCCGGCACTCTGAGTTACGACTTATAAATTTTATATTTTAACTACTTATTTTAAAATGAAATAAATTAAGTAAATATGTTTTAAGAAACTGCAATAAAATGGACATTGTCTAATTTCCTGTGCTTGAGATATTTGAATACCAGTTTTTCTACACTACCTAAGTATATCTAAATGCAAATTTTACGCTAAATGTGATTAAGAATGTATATGCATTTATGTACACCAGAATATATTTAAATGTGGCGGGATTCGTACGTAAATATAAAAGATGTTTTAAATAAAATAGCAAATAATACTGATAATTATATAAAAGCTGGATGCGAAGATTTAATAAATATTTCATTCAACCCTTTTAGTTTGAGATTAAACATTTCTATTAGTTCGTGAAGGTACGTACATTGTACAATGCACCAAATCACATCTGGGTCAGCGTGGTGGGTATGATCCAATTGTACTTAATTTGAACTTTAGGCCTATTCTATGCTCAATAGTGGACTACCTATTACTCTAAATTGTCCGCTTATAAATTAGGGTTCCGTATCAAAAGGGTAAAAATGGGCCCTATTACTAAGACTCCGCTTTCCGCCCGTCTGTCCGTCTGTCAGTGCGTGTGTCCGTGAACCGTGACAGCTAGAACATTGAATTTTAATAGATGATGTATTTCTGTTGCCGCTATAACAAAAGCAGAAAACAAATGTTTAAGGGGGTTCCCATACTACAAACATAAATTTTTAGCCGTTTTTCTCTCGACATTAATAACGGCGACAGGTGACTTGAAATTTTCACAGAATATTAAGTTAAACATGCACTTTAAAAATAAATAATTAACAAAACTCTGTACTTTCACATATATTATACGTGTATGTATAACTTATTATAAAGAAAATATATGATTGTGATTTAGATTAGTTTTATTTTTATTTTAGTATTAGTTTAAGTATAAGTTATTTTAGAATACGTTTTGATTTTAAGTATAGGTTAATTTTAATAGTTATGGTTTATGAAATGTTTTTTAAGTTTTGTTGGAATTATAACTTATAAAATAGGTATCATAAAATGTCAGCAACGGCAAATATTTTTCTGGCAATTGATGACCTGTGAATTTAGTGTAATTACTGACAGCCCAACAATCCGAGAAGAGGTTCCTATTATCCTGAAAGGGCATAAACCCTCTGCACGTATTTCTTGTCCGCTAGGGGGCGTGGCGGGAAAACTTGCGCATTATTTACGACAGCCACGAAGCCGATGCAGCGATAAGGCGCGTCGCAGTCGCCGCGTCACGATCTCGGCTATCTCTCCATGCCAATATTGAGTCTATGAGCATAGGCTCGTAGGCTGCGAGATCAAGTACGAAATACTACCCTACCAATACCCTGTACGTACCCATACATACGTATGCGGTCGAGCGACCGTACAAGGTCCTGTTATACAATGCGTAGTAACTTTCAGAGGTTTATATGGTCATCGTCATGAACAAGTTTTAGGTACTATAGCGCCAACTGCGAAATCAAGAAAAAAATAACAGCTCTGTAGGTACTTGTATTTTGTTGGGCGAGAATTTTATTGTTCCTTACTTGATGCCAGATAACTGGAATATTCGCAAATCCATTAGAGTAACTGTACTGTACTTACCAGCCTTTTTTTAATAGTCCACTGCAGGACGTAGGCCAACCCAAGAAAGGTGATTGGGCCATATCCACCACGCTGGCCCAGTGCGGGTTGGTGGATTCACATACCCCATCGAATTTCTTCTACGGACGTATGCAGGTTGCCTCACGATGTTTTCCTTCACCAAAAAGCCAGTGGTGTACAATTCCGTACATAAATTCCAAAGAACTCATTGGTACGGGACTGGGATTGAACCCACGACCTCACGATTGTAAGGCGGGTGTCACTACCTCTAGACCACCATGGCTTACCACCATTAGAGTAACAACTAAATATAAAAAAGATTTTTAAGGGTTAGCCTTTATTAAGTAAGAGCGTATCGTGCGTAGACGCACTCCGCGAACATGGTGAGACGGCGAGGGGCGAGGGGAGCGCGTCTTCGTATGGTGAAATTAACAATACAATTCATATAAAGTTATCAAGTAAACTTTTAACTGTTTTATGTGATTTGCCAATATTTTAACTACTACTTAATACATTAAACATATTTAAGAAAATACTACTTATAAAAACTTGTCAAGAAAAAGATCTTCTTTCAGAAAAGACTGGATTTTTTTTTCAATCGATCAAAATTATTCCTTGTACGTATCAGATATGGTTTGCCAAGAGAAGATAATACGCTCCAGAATAAGGAAATTATTAAAAAAAAATTGTTACTATAATCTTGGTACTGGTTAGACCTTTTATACATGACCGCCCCTTAACTACGACAAATTCCAATACGTTACTTACAATTACTTTAGGTACTACTACTTAAAAGCAATTGGATCATCTACAGACCTTTGGGACCTTAAAAGTTTAAAGGTAATCCAAATTGCTCGCCTACTGCCCGTTGGCAGCGTGTCCAGCGTTCTGGCAGCATTGCCGAACCGAATGGCGCAATGCTCATAGGTACTTTGAGTACCTAAGCCAAATAAACACAGCATTTTACATTGGTCCCACGTAAAAATAGACCTATGACTTTTTAGTATTTCCATTAGTATAATTTGTTATTCGTGAAGAAATAGGTAACCATAAATTAGATTAGGCATATGAATGCACATTTCAAAGCTCTTCTTTTGGGAATAGATATGAGACAGGTTTTTATTAGACGAATAATTTACCCGCTTTGTTTTATTAAATAGCTTGTGTCTGGTCTAGCAGCAGTTAGGCCATAATTAAATGCTGGTGGAAAGGCGAATATTCTCTGATGCAAATACAACGTTATTTTTATTCAGAGATAAACGCTTAGAAGTGTAGAATAGTAGGTATTAGGTGTCTGCGTTAAAACGACCTATTCGTTTAGGATTACAAATGATATGACTAAAATAAATAAATGAAAATAATTTCAGTAAACAGGGTAATAGGTTTAAATTTTAGTATTTTATATCACGGGAAAGTACTTACGTTTATTTTTTATGGTCATAACATAGTACGACTATCGTTTAATATAGAACTCGATCGAAATTATAGCCGTACTGTTATGACCATGAAAAAAATAAACGTGAGTACATTCCCGTGATATAAAAAGGTATAAACTTAT
The DNA here is from genome assembly GCA_964007245.1 of Hypomecis atomaria. Lineage (NCBI taxonomy): Eukaryota > Metazoa > Arthropoda > Insecta > Lepidoptera > Geometridae > Hypomecis > Hypomecis atomaria. The sequence continues at coordinate 13,992,877 of OZ023288.1, forward strand.
TAATTCCGTTAAAATTATTTGATTGATTTTGACCTCAGATTCTAAAAAATTGAAGCAGTGGCTAAATGTTGTATGGATGATAGCAGCGCCAGATTTGAAGACTGTATCTCTGAACCTGTCAATACAATGTCTGATCAATGCATCAACGATCGTCACGCGGGCCTCGACGAACATTGTCGAGGTACTGCCGTACCAACAAGATACCACAACATGCACTGACGACAGTGATGACATCACAAAAGGAGGCTTCTAACGGAGCATTATAGGGGAAGGGTCTTATTGAAGCACTGTGTATATAGGAAACTTATGTCCAGCAGTAGACGTAATAAAGTTGATACAAACAAACTGCACGGCGACATGATTTTTATTTTAGAGTGCTTTCACCACTAGATTTTGTTTCAAAGAGTTATCTTTGTGAAAGAATTTCAAAAAAAAAAAGTTTGAAAAAAAGCGCTTGCGTAGTAGGCGGGCTAGCTCGGTTGGTTAGAGCGTCGGGCTGATCCGAAGGGGCAGGTTCAAATCCTGCGTTCGCTTAAGATTTTTGAAATGCTTATCACAAAGATAACTCTTTGAAACTGCACAGCCTTGGCAGGCGAAACATACTTAACGCTAAATAAAGAAATATATTTAATTAGAATGTAATTCAAAATTGTTAATGGGCATAGTTTTTGATAAAAAATATGTAGGTATTATTAAGAGGTCTTTGGGTTTTTTAGTCTCAATTTGCGTTAATTATGTAGGTACCTACTTGCATTTTTCGTATAAAATAATTGCGTAATGTTAGTAAGTTTCCTAATTTAAAATGTAGCATTAAGTAAGTATTACCTTCCCGTCTGGGAAAGAGCCTGGATCCTACGGCACAGGTCACCCTAGTGTGGGATCCAGTGCACTATGAATGTTGATTTAAGTTTATGTACTATAAAAAAAAAAAAAAAAAAACTATTTATTTACGAAAACACATCAAGTTTTCGGAGGCTCTAGCTGCCAAACTGGGTGTAGGGAACCCGTGTTTTGGAAACTACTCAAGGAACAATATTTTGTTGTGTACATTTTATTTGGCTCTTTCGGGTTAGGTTTTTGCTTTTATGTAGGTACTTTAAAAGGTAGTTACTTTTGTTTTTTGACAACATAAGGAAGAGCCTAGATCCCACGACATAGGTCGCCCTAGTGTCTAAGTTAGTACTCTAATATTCTATACATATACTTACCTATCACTGCGAACAATATTTCAATTCGGATTAAATAAAATTTCCGTCCGTTACAAGGGTAATTGAGAATTAAAAATAACTTTAGGTAATCGCGAAAGCCGAGAAGGTGACCTTACTTGTCTGATTTAGTCTTATCTGTTATCACTTTTTTTGTTTGATAAGCCACAGGCCTTTCTCATCAAAAAATTGTGCGTGCACATGCACCTTGATAACGATTGGTAACTATGTGCTGTTTTATCAGATAGTGAGCCCAATTCTGTCGTACCACTCGCAAAATAAAAGCAATCTGGCAGGCTACTGAAAACCTCATTTTTGAAGTCGGTTAAAATATCTGAATTCTACCTAAATATAATGTATCTATCAATGTCGAGTTATATTGCTCTCACTCATGACGAGTACGGTTGGGTCCATAGATAAATAATTAAAGTAGGTAATTTTTTTTACAATCGTAGCGTAGGATACATAAGGGTACAGCATGAAAGTTTTGAGAAAATTGCCACAAATGCTTGGAGTTCGAAACTATGACCAAGTGATACCTTATATAGAGAAAACAATATGTACAAAATTTCAACCCCCTACAGGCCTCAGGGGCCTACGGCACCCAGTTAAAGTACAAACGATTTTATTTTTTTTGCTCCGAATCTGAGCAACTTACCTAAATAAAAAATTGCATAAATAGGTATGTTTGTGGTCTAAGTAATGATTCAAAAATACTAAAGCTAGTATATACTATTTTTGAGAAAAAAATTACAAAAAATTGTAACAGCCTGTATATTATGATGATTTCCTTTGGTGGCAAAACACAATCTTTTTTCAAATGTAATCTATCCTAACTAATCCTCATTTTTAGTTTATCTAGAAAAGATTAAACTACTAAAATAATAAATAATTAATTAACCAAGAAAATTATATTTTTTTGTGGCCTATGTCATGCGCGACATAATGGACCCTGAACGTAGTAATAGAGTAACTACGGAGCGTGGTGAGGGAGTTGAAACTTAAAAGCTACGAGTAGTTAGTCTTATATTAAGTTCTAAGTATAAATACAAGTATGTGATCTTGCACATAAATACATATTCCAAATACATATTTGAAGACCTGAGTGAAGCGCCGGCTCAAGCCGCCTGAGACGAAGACAGGCTTTGTTTTAGTAGTGCGTTAATGGTGTACATACTTTACTTTTCATATCTCCTGCGAGAGAATAAAACCCAGAAATATGAATATTGTCTAGTAAACACCGTCATAGCCTCAGTAACTACTGGTTACTGGTAATTATTCTGGAAATGCCAAGGTTTTTTTCTAAAATGCCGGGTAGGCCCCATAATAAAAGTTGTTCATAATGATGATCTGAATCACCTCCTTTAGACTCAGTACACCAGTTCTGGATAACCCTGTATTAGACACGTATTTTATTTTGTATAACGAAGATATAGCTCGTTAAAGTTTCGCGTGACGTCACGCTTATGTAGACTATTTACGATATAGTGACGTCACGTGCTCCTACTCCCGAACTTTGACTCGCTTTATTTTTTTTGTTTCACTGGCTAAAAAAATAATAATTGTCCAATATTTTTATGTAATCTAGCTAACAAACTGAACTGAATAATACGAGTATTTATGATACCCAGTTGTCATGCCTATTGTATTTACCTAAGTATTATTATATTTCTAATCAATTAGCATCCTCTTAGGGGCTTATTCTGTACATCAAAACTAACAACTTCTGTTCTACGATATTTGTTAAAACTAAAAAAAAATAGCTGTTCCACACATTTTGTCGAGGATGAACGACATTTTTCTATGGAACAACAACTTTTTTTTAAAGAATTAATAAAAGTCGTAGAACAAAAGTTGTTAGTTTTGATGTACAGAATAAGCCCCTGAAAGGATGCTAATTGATTAGAAATAACCAAAAATAACTATATAAATCTACTTAGCTCAGACTAGCTCAATTTAATAAAAAGTTAATTAACGAACACTAAAATTGTAAATAGGTTATGGATTTCAAATTAGTCGACATGAAAGGTAAGCGACACGCAAATGTTTCAAAATAAGCATAATCAGAATAAAATAAGTTTTTATACGTTGTAGAAATAATTCTAGAGGTCTGCTTAGACCAGTGATCAAGTTCATGCTACTAATATTTTAGACACAGTCATTTTAAATTAAGTTCTTTAGGTCATAAACATTAGAATATGAGATCACTACAGCGCTCCGTCTAGCGAGCGCAAGCAAGACAGAAAGAAAAGAACAGCAACGTAAAATAATAGGTATGACCCAACGACTCAGTTTGAAAAGATTGATCTGTAGTAAAAATGTAGAGCAATATAACTTACCTATCTTTTAAACGCGTTCACATATGATTTCTTAATAACTTTCCAATATTAATTATCTTGAGCTAATTGCTTTTCATGTAGTAGTACCTAGCTTTAGTCAATCAGTTTAGTAAATCAAAAGAATAATATATAGAACCTGTGTACCAAGTTTCGTCAAAGATTTGTTGAAAATACGACTTGCAGAGGAAAATCAACATCTGGACATACGAAAGCAAAAACGTCAACTTATAATTATTTTTCGCAAAAAATTGCAAAACCACCTTTCATCGTGTACAAAATTCGGGTATTTCACTCGAATAGTTTACATTATTATTGATTTTTCAAAAACGGCTTAGCTGATTTCTGTTAAATTTAAATGTGACCACCTAGGGAGGTATTCGAAAGGATAAACTCCCAAGGGAATTTCTAGGTAGTTCGAAAGGATAAACTCCCAAGGGACCACATTCAAATTTTATCGAAATCGGCTGAGCTGTTTTTGAAAAGTCAACAATAATGTAAAAATGTATAGGTACATCAATTCGAGCGAATTATTCGAATTTGTACACGATGGAAGTCAGTATCGCCATTTACACGATGGAAGTGGGTATTGCCATTTTTTGCTAAAAATAATTATTCACTATTATTCTAACAAGTTTCATTACTGGCCGCAGTTCCATCGGCGCGGTTGCTTGAGATTATGGTAGACAGTCATTGACCTAACCTAGACTCGAGATCGCGATCGGGGGAAATCCTAACTCAACCGTGCGGAACTTCGCTTCGTGTAAAATACAAAAAGTAGGTAATCAAGTACCCAACAACGTTTAAAAGGGTTCGGAAGATTAATCAATAGCCGCAAATCTTTAGGCTCTTTTTTGTTTTCTTTTTAGGGTTCCGTACCCAAAGGGTAAAAACGGGACCCTGTTATTAAGACTCCGATGTCTGTCTGTCTGTATGTCTGTCACCAGGCTGTATCTCGTGAACCATGATAGCTAGACAACTGAAAATTTCACAGATGATGTATTTCTTTTGCCATTACGACAACAAATTCTAAAAACAGCAGAAGAAAATAAACATTTAAGGGGGGCTCACATACAACAAACGTGGTTTTAGGAGTTTTTTGTCACTACTAATAACGCAGCGGCAAGAAGAACGGGGCTAAGGGGGGCCCAACACTGTACGGAACTCTTTGTGCGCGAGGCCGACGCGCACTTGGCCGTTTTTTGTCGCTGACACTCGCTGTGCACTGAACGCTTACTTTCAAAGTAGACAAATGACCTTATTAACGGTTTTCTCATCGTGCACAGCTGTCTCATTAGATTTTTTTGTAAGTTTATAAGTTTGATTGTAATACTAAAAATTCCAAAAATAATAAGTTTTATTTTTCGACTAGTGACCCGCCCCGGCTTCGCACAGGTGTATTATACATATTATCTTGAATCATTCTATCTATTAAAAAATCTGCATCAAAATCCGTTGCGTAGTTTTAAAGATATAAGCATACATGGGGACAGACAGCGGGAAGCGACTATGTTTTATACTATATAGTGATAGTGATGATAGAAATCAGTTGGTCAATTTGTTCATTTTACAAGGTTTCTAAAAAAATCTATGGGCAATGTCATGTCAATGTTACGTATCTAAATTAAATAATATATTATGAAACAAAAATTTGTTCTAACATAATTATTACTCGTATAATAGATTTTTATCAGTAAAAAATGTTTTTTTTTTCGACGATTTCTTTCTTCTCCGACAAATTGAAAGACGAACATGTAAAAAGCATTCTGTATGCTAGAAATACTCAGGTATTCAAATAGGTTTGTAACAATTTACATATTATTAAATAATATATAATAATTTTCGCGATTTTTATAGTCAAGAATGTGAAATTGCGTAATTGAGCGGGAATTTGGTGGGTATAATTGTCTTAAGATGTTCGTCCTAAGATTTGATGTAGGGTGCAAATCGTCTCTAATTAAATTGAAAGAGTCATGTCAGCGGTACACGTCCTGGGACTGAGATGATGATGATGACTTTTAATTGTACTTTTTTTGCGATTTTTCAACCGACGAAAAAGCGGAGAAGCTTCTCAAGTAGACTCGTATTTTCATATAGTAGGTATGATCACGCATAACTTTTTACAATTAATTTTTTATAATTTATTTTTGTTGGAAGGAGTTGTTTTCCAAAATTAGTCCCATATAAATTTTATCAAAATTGGTCACTTAATTTTTGAAAATTCGAGCAAAATATTCAAATTTTGTATTACGTAGACTGAAATCGGTAGTACTATTTTTGACGAAACATTAAATTTATCGAACACTAGCAATAAAGGAAACGTAACATTAACGCTGTCTAAACACCATGGTGAGCACAAAAGCCTTCAGCTATGGGTTTTACGTGCATATCTAATGTAGATAAAAAGTGGCACAATTGGTTAAGGTTAGTGAATTCTGGGTAAACCTAGTGATACCAATCGCTTATGGAGCCAGCGTTTATAATTTGTCATGACAAGCGACTTTTTTTGGTCTTATAGAAGACGAATTCAGTGAATTAAGAAAAAAAAATGTGGGTCAATTTTGCAAAAGGTTTATAGTTATTGTACAATCATGACAGTTAATAAGTGTGTGACATGCGTTAGCAATGTCAATCCTTACTAATATTATAAATCCGAAAAGTTTGTTGGTTTGTTGGTTTGTTACTCTATCACGCGCCAACGGAGCAACGGATTGACTTGATTTTTGGCATGGATATAGTATAAAAGGCGGAAGGAGCTTTAGGATACTTTTTATCCCGAAAAATTTCATAGTTCCTGTAGGACAGGACAAAAACCCTCGAAAGCGAAACTGTCGCCACTATCACAAAGACGCTAAGTGATTAATTCCTCTATGACGCTAATATGGACTAACGAAACGTCACAGCCAAACGTAATTAGATGACAGGTGACATTGTCTGCAGACTTTTATAAATCACAAGTAGCGTGGCAAGGCGACAAATTGTTTTTCTACCATTATATCCCCTTGAAGAGGAAATAAAGTATGGATTGAAAATGACAACTGACATTAAAATTGGATAAAATGTTATTTTCCCTCTGCATGCTACATGTTACTATGACGTTTAATACCAGGCCGTCATTTTGTCTGACATTAAAAATATTTTTAAATATTCTATCATTAGAGGTTCAACATGTTTTTTTATTCTACCTTTATGGTACAGAATCATCATACTTTAATATTGTCAATCCGAAAAGTTTTTTGGTTTGTTCCTCTTTGACGCAGCAACGGAGCAAAAGATTGACCTGATTTTTGGTATGGATACCTATGGTTTAATAGACAAAAAGTGATAATAGGATACTTTTTATATCTCGAGAAAATTCGTGATTCCCATGGGATAGGACAATAACTGTTTCTCAGCAATGGAGCAACGGATCGACTTGATATTTGGGGTGGGCAATTGGGCATAGTTTGGAAGACGGAAAGTGACATGGGATACTTTCCATCCCGAAAAAATTGTGGTTCCCGTAGGACTTAACGATAAATTTTTCTCAGCAACGGAGCAACTTGCCTTGGCATATTGCATGAATATAGTTTGAAAGACGAAAAGTGACATAGGCCACTTTTTATCGCAAAAACTTTAACAGTTCCCGTATGATAGGATAAAAACTAAGTGAGTGGGCTGCGGTAGCAGCCGTCTAAGCGCCAGAAATAACCTGTCATGGCAAGTTTAGGACGTTCCCACATATTTCGCACTCCTTCGCGGCACTCAACAGCACTAGCCCAGACTCGGGCTCCATAACGGAGCTTGCGCTCTCGCCATAGTGACGGAGTGTTTCGGAGCACAAAACACATCGTCATCCACCACTCGGGACTAACCAGTAGGTACTGAACGTCAGACAGCATTCCAACGCCCTGGTCCCAGTGCAGTGGGTCAGTCATAGTAGCCTAGCGCCTGCCTCTTCAACTGCAGAGGGCAGTGAGAACGGCAATCGCGATACCGACACCTCTCTTCCCCTGCAGCCCCACTGCGTCTGCCAACACGTTGACGGCCTAGCGGAAGGTAGGGTAGGTGGCGGCACCCACACCACCAGTTCCATATATCCCACCGCGGCCCCTTATCCTCGGCTGTCATATCAGAGTCCAAGAAGCAGCCTTGCTTTATGAAACTAAGAAAGGTTATTCCCAGCAAGTAACTGGAGATAGAGAGACAGAAAAGAAGCCACACCCAGCGCAGCAGGAGGAGCTGGAGTTCATATGCCTGGCAGACGGAGCAGCACTAGAGCAAAATCTTAACCGAGAAATTAACATATTTACAGACGGCAGTAAAATTAAAGGGAAAGTTGGGGCGGCATTATCCATTTAGGATGATGCCGCTGAGATCAGTACCCGCAAGCTGAAATTGGCCGATTGGTGCTCTGTGTAACAGGTCGAGTTATTGGCACTTCTTGAGGCTACCGAAAAAGCAAAAATCTTTTGTGACTCCAGGTCTGCACTGGAAACGGTAGTTGGCGTATCTTCCCTCCATCCCTTAGCAGTAAATTCAAAGCTAACATAAAGTTACTACACGCACAAAATAAAATAGTGAAACTTTATTGGATTAAAGCGCACGCGGGGATGGAGGGAAATGAGAGAGCGGACCAGCTAGCAAAGGAAGCAGCACTGCACTCGAAGTGCAGACCTATTAACGATAACTGCCCCGTTTCATTCGTCAAGCGAGAAATCCGAAAGGACTCTCTTGACGAGTGGAACCGGCGGTATCAGGATGGACACACAGCGGCGGTAACCAAAACATATTTTCCAGATGCAAGGGCGGCATACAAGATCGTAAGAGAAATAGCACCAGTGGGAATAATAACTCAAGTGCTGACGGGGCATGGTGAGTTTTCCCAATACTTACATCGATTTAAGTTGAGGGAAAGCCCATCGTGCATCTGTGAACCCACAAAAGAGGAGACTCCACTGCACATAATCTTGGAATGCCCAGTTTATGGAAAGCAGAGATTTGATTTAGAACAAAAAATTGGAATTAATCTAACACGAAAAAACCTTAGAAACAATTTTATCGAATTTTTGCACAAATATTTGTAAAAAAGCAATACTTAATTAGGAACAAGTAGGTATAAACTTTGCTGTACCATTGTAATGTTTATTATAACTGCAAACAGCCAAAAACATTGAAATATAGGTATACTTAGTTTTTATTAATTTGTAATTAAGACCCCTGATCATGTCAGGGATATTTCGCGATATAATAAAAAAAAAACCTCGGATGCAGCGTCGCAAGAGCGGCACTGCAGCCCGCCTAAGTTGCGACACTCCTCATAAGGCATGCAACCTACCGGCCATCCTCTCAGCTGCTTTAGTTAAAAGCGGCTGAAACTCGAGTGCCAGCCTCTAAGCTTCCTTGGGGGAAAAGACCCAAAGAAGAGGGAGGTTTGGAGCGCCGCCTCTTCAGCTGCCTCAGACCTCCCCCACGACAAGGCGGGAATACACGGGGGGGTTGTATATACACTCCAACCGTAACTTAACCAACAAAAGCATTCCTCTAAGGTATTTTGATATTTGTCAGTTAGGTTAGGTTTCGCAGCCGACATAAACATAAGCCAAAATCAAAATACAACGCGGGCGAAGCCGCGGGTAAAAGCTAGTTATTCATAATGATGAGTAGGTATAAAATACCTCCAACAGATTTTACGTTTGCAATTCAACAGCTTGTTTAGGTACGAACAAAAATGGTTAAGGAAAAAGTTCCTAAAAATAGGTAAAAAATCGAAAGTAAGACTTTCGGTAGAGTGACGCCAACATTCTAAAATTCTAACACGTACTTAGTTTAGCCTTATTGTTATAACAATTATGTTCGACCGTTGTTTCGTTTGTACAATTTGAACGTAATATTTTTTTTAATTGTAAACATTTGTGAAAAATAGTTTATTGAATCAGGCGTTACTTTGCGGAAGTTCATCTTCAAATTCTTGTTTTGAATAAATATTTAGTGTATTTCCGCTCTGTCGTAGTCATATAAGTTAAGGGTACTATTCAAAATCCAAATTAAATCACAAAAAAAATTAGTAATTAATCATCAAACTGTATCATGGTTCGACTATGGTTAGGTCAGGTTAGAAAAGCTAGGCTTAGGTATGTTTACAAAATATGAATGAACCTGAAACAAAATTTTTAATTAATCCGTTTAAAATAATAAAAAATAATTAAACCTGTAACAAAAATAGTGATTAGTAATCTATTTAAAAAATGTAGTAAACCTGAAAATAATATTTAATTAATATGTTAAAATTACAAATATAATTTATTTATAAAAAATGGTATAAAATTATTGAAAAAATACTTAGTCAATAAATAGCACCCCTATTCTTACTGTACTCTATTCGACACGTGTTTCGCCTCTAAACGAGGCATCTTCAGGACGTGTTGACTCTTCGAGCTCACTCGCAAGAAACATAATAACAAACAATATTTAATAATATATATATTTATATATATATTTATATTTTATATAATATTTTAACATATTAATTAAATATTATTTTCAGGTTTACTACATTTTTTAAATAGATTACTAATCACTATTTTTGTTACAGGTTTAATTATTTTTTATTATTTTAAACGGATTAATTAAAAATTTTGTTTCAGGTTCATTCATATTTTGTAAACATACCTAAGCCTAGCTTTTCTAACCTGACCTAACCATAGTCGAACCATGATACAGTTTGATGATTAATTACTAATTTTGTTTGTGATTTAATTTGGATTTTGAATAGTACCCTTAACTTATATGACTACGACAGAGCGGAAATACACTAAATATTTATTCAAAACAAGAATTTGTGAAAAAATCGCGATGAAATATCAAAAATACAGGCGTGACCAAAATCTTGTGTTAGAGCATGCTAAAGGAATAAAAATGAATTTAAATTCTGCCTTATTGTTAGGTTTTAAATTTTAGTTTGCATATATATTTAAATATCAATATATGCATTTAGGTATAAGTGTTTAAAAGACGAGCTACTTATCACGCTCGTAAAAATAAAATTACTGTTTTACAGATTTAATTTTAAGTACTTCATTCGAAAGAACTAAAGAAAGACCTTATCTTTAACCAGCGTTCGAAACATGAGTATTTTATATTATTATTTTATTTGAACAAAAAACATTACACCTTACTTTAGATTAGCCCCCCAACTGTGATTTCTTCTGTAAGTGTATCATAGAACACACAGATACCAACCTAGACAAGAGTAAGTAACACCCAGACCCAAAACAGCTATATAAAGTCATCGTATTATCGCATTTCATCAATTTGTGTGTATATAATTTTATTAAGTAAAAGTTTAGTTGTCCTATAATCATTTGTACTATTGACATTAATTTTATTGACCGACGAAACGGAGGAGGTTTTTTTATGTATAACCACGCTTAACTTTTTACATAGTGGTCCGATTTGAATAATTCTTTTTTATTGGAAAGTGTACTTTTCGAAATTGGTCCCATTTAATTTTATCGAAATCGGCTGAGCCATTATCGATAAATCAACAATAGTGTGTAAAATGTTACATCGATTCGAGCGAAATGTTGCGAATTCTGTACACGGTTGAAGACGGTCATGATATTTTTTGGAAAAAATAATTATTTTCAGGTCATTATTTACTATAACATTTAATTTTTCTTTTTTGAGATTTTTATTAAACTTTGACATTACTATTATTGTTGACTTGTTCCAATTGTTTTTTATTTTGAATATTTTTTTGTGCGTTCAATTCAATGTGTTTGAAAATGTAATTTATTTAAATTGTGGTTTTAATTGTTATGTAGCTTGTCGCATGCCTTGACTCCCGCTGTTAATGCGGCAAGCAATGGAATTTAATAAATAAATAATAATAATAATTCCTGCCCGGCACGAATCGAACCTGAGACCCCTCGCACAAAAGGCAGAGGCTAATAGTAATACCTACTGCACTAGAAGTGAATGGAAATTATTGGTGTTACGCGTAGAACAATTGTGAAGAGCTTCATGCAAAATTGGGTTCCTCCTACATCAAGACGACATATTATTCCATCTCGCGGGATCTATGTGTACTACAATAGCGCGCTGTGGTCTGTCTGATACCTACGGTTTGTGTCAAGCCGGTAAGTAGGGTAAGTGTACACAAAGTCGACAATGTCCCAATGCCCGTTAAAATTAAATAAAAAGACTTTTACTAAATTATACCTAAACTTACATCAAAACTTTTAATGGCAACAAATTCTCGGTAATATTAGCTTCAATTTCAATGGAAATTATTAGTCATATCTGTTATGGCCTAGGCACAGTGTTTATCTAAAGTGCAGCACTCCGAAATTTAGTGTTTTTTGCAAAGTTTAGCTCCTGAACCTGACGACTGACTTGCCGTGTTCGATTCAATGTTTACTGGGTTAGTTGTTCGTTTTTGTAAGCGAAATTATAATGAGATTAAAGCTTGATTAATATTCTAACATTATAACCTATAAAATTGTGCTTTCTTTAATCATAGATTTTTTAATTACGTGTGTCAGGTAATGGTGCGCCGTAACTCCGATTTGTCCCAATGCTCGTCATAATAATTAATAAATTAACGGCTATCGGGACACACTTGATATTCACTTTGAAAGGTGCACCTTATGTCGTTATTTTTTTAAAATTAAACTTTAATAGTGACGACATAAGGTACATTTTTATATGGCTCAGTGTCAAAAATATGCATAAGGTAGTTTATAATTTTATAAGCTATTTTTGATCTAGAAATGAATAATTATACTGACGTTTACAAAATGCGCGCGCCTATTGTGTTTTAATGCATTTTGTCGGAATATTTTTGTCCTATCATCTATCAAGCTTTTCGTTTGTATTTCGGTACTTGGCGGTTACGTATAAAGCAAGCTTTGTGTTAGATTAGGACGCGCAAATCTTTTCTAAGTCTTAGGATTTAGGCCGTAGGTCCGAATGTTTGCTGCTGGATACAGATTTCCAATACCAAAACCAGTCGGAAGTAGATTTCATCTAGTGTATTCCTGCGGAAGCAGCTTGAATCTGGTCTGTTCTTACAGTTATAATCAGAGCACCGTACCTACTCGTAGGTACATTCGTCAGAGCCACCTTGTGATCAACGTTTGACGTAATAAGATTTTTAGTTTTATAGTTTAACCCAGAAAAAAGGATGCCCGTAGCTCATACATATCATGATCTGACACTAGGGATGCCAACTCTAAAATTCGGCAACCAGGACAAGTCGCGTGACAATCCCGGATTTTAGAGCCCAGAACCCGGACAAATCAACCCTACCTGACACACGTGTTTTCTCTAAAAGTTTCTCATGACAATTTTATGTGCATCAGACTAATTTATGATGTTTCTTAATTTGTGTGCAATTTATACCTAAGCATTGATTGACAACATTTAATTACATCAGTTTGCTTGAATGAGAATTTACAGATCATCATGGCCGAGAGAAAATACACAACAGAGGCTATGATAAAGGCTATGGAAGCTGTTGCAAAAGGTATAGATAGATAAACTCTTGATTGCACACCAAGAAATAAACAAAAAGAAAAAACAAAGATACATAATCGGCCAAGTACGAGTCGGACTTGCACACGGAGGGTTCCATACTGTATGGGAGCCCTCCTTAAATACTTATTTTATTTTAATTTTATTATTTATTATTGATGGGAATATAAAACTAAATATTCTGTGAAAATTTCAAGCATCTACCTGGAATCATTATTAATACAGAGCGAAAAATGTCTAAAAATTCAGGTTTGTTGAATGGGAGCCCCCTTAAATATTTATTTTATTTTGTTTTTAGTATTTGTTGTTATAGCGGCAACCGAAATACATCATCTGTGAAAATTTCAGCTGCCTAGCTATCATGGTTCATGAGATACAGCCCAGTGACAGACAGACAGACGGACAGAACACATCGAAGTCTTAGTAATAGGGTCCCGTTTTTCCCTTTGGGTACGGAACCCTAATAAACAGTGCAACAATGGGCGGCCTTATCGCTGATAGCGATCTCTGCCAGACAACCTAAGGATGGAGAAGACAGAAAGCGTATAAATAATGGACAGGGTGCGCATTAGTTAAAAATATAAGTTTGATTATACATCATAAACATACATACTAATAAAATTGCTATAAATACTTAAAATACCTAAAATTAAAGAAAACAATACATGTTAAAAAAATATAAAAGAAACCTATGACTAAATAATAAACTAATACATTACAATATACTAATTACATAAAACAACATAAATAACAACAACAACAGTTAAATAATTAAAGAATTGACAATTTCAGCATGTTTTTAACCTGATCTTTAAATACGTTGAGTGATTAAGCTTTTCTGACAGTAACGGGCAAGGCATTCCATAACTGGACTGCCTAAAGGCAAAAGACCGTCCGTAAAAAGTTTCACACCGTGCGGTAGGGGTCTTATGGGAAAGGTTATCCTTGGATCGGAGGGGAAGGGAAAATGCATCTTGCCAGAAGGAAAAAGAGTCTTTAAGTAGAAGAATTGAAGAGGATATTATCAAGGAGATTAAGGATATGAGCATTCCGACGAAGACGAATTGGAAGCCACTTGAGCTTAGTACGAAAATGAGAGACGCGGTCATATTTGCGTAACCCAAATATAAACCTAATGCAATAATTTTGGAGACGCTCAAGCTTATCAAGTTGGACTTCAGTGAGATCTAAAAAGCTGGCGTCAGCGTAATCTAAAATAGGAAGAAGAAGAGACTGTACGACAGACTTTAGCAGTAGGCAGGAAGTTTCGGAGCCGTCTAAGAGAGCTACCAGCAGCAAACAACTTGCAGCAGATTGTTTCAATATGAATATCCCAGCATTGCGTACGATCAAACATGACACCGAGGTTTTTCACAGATTTATTATATGGCAAAGTGACTCCATCGAACTCTACGCAAGGAATTTCGGACCAGTCGATTCTTGTAATATTATCTTGTATTTATCTTGTAATATTATAAGAGCTGCCAATTATGATGACTTGTGACTTTGCGGGGTTGATCTTCAAGCCCAATGATCTGCTCCACTCTGTTACTTGGTAGAGATCAGAATTTATAGCAGGTATAGCTGAATCTAGATCATCTAGCCGAGCTTGCGAATAAATTTGGAGATCGTCTGCATAAAGATGAGGGGAAGAAGTAAGCCGTTGCGATATAGAATTAATGAAAAAAGCAAAAAGAAGAGGAGATAGCACGCCGCTTTGTGGCACACCAGCAGTAGTGTCACACCAGGCAGAAAAAGTATCTCCAAGGCGAACCCGCTGCCGGCGTCCGTACAGATAACTGTGAAGTCAGTCGATTGCTGATGGAGACATGTTCGAAGAGCGCAATAATACTAATAAAATGTCGTAGTCAACGGTGTTGAAAGCATCACTGAAGTCTAACAGGGTTAGAACAGTAAGCCTACCGTCATCCATACCCAAGCGTATGTCGTCGGTGATCTTAATGAGCGCAGACACAGTGCTATGCCCAGGACGGAAACCAGATTGGAAAGGATTGTGGAGATCATGTCTATTAAGGTAATCGTTCATCTGTCTGTGGACAAGACGCTCCAGAACTTTGGATAAGAATGGAAGGATAGAGATAGGTCGGTATTTGGAAAAGGATTTGGGATTGGATTGTTTTGGTAGTGGTATAATCTGTGCATCTTTCCAGGCTGTAGGAAATATTCCACAAGAGATGGAATTATTAAAAATGGTACACAGAATAGGAAGGATGATGTCTAAAATAGGCAAAAGCATGTTCCGGCTCACATTGTCACCGCCAACCGCGTTGGAGGATATCGACATTAGATTCCTCCTAACATCACATTCAGTGAAACGATTGGACTCAAAAGGAGGAAAGTCGGGAGGAGTAATGGCAGCAAGATAACGTAGAGTATAGCTTTTATCAACATCCGACATAATGGGAGCTGATGAGAAATATAAATTTAAGGCATTAAGGTCAATATTGTTAGCAGAAGTGTCTGATTGAGAGATTTGCCAATTCCCACAGACTTGAGAAATTTCCAGACTTTAGCTGGATTCCCATCATCATCTGATGCATGAACATAGCGACGCATTGCATCCCTACACACCTTATTGCAGCGATTTCGGGCCTGAACATATTTATCATGGTTGACCTCAGTAGGGCGCGACTTCAGCATACCTCCTTCTTCTGCTGCAAAAGAATTTGACGTACCAAGATTGACTTTGATTGATAAAATTAATGGCAGAAGTTCGGTCGACTGCTCAATAGGACCACCTACTATGTTGACAAAAGAAGAAGAAGAGCATTTGAAAAAAAAAATCCACATTTTTTAATATGATAAAAGTGAAACTGCAACCTAAGGTTTTGTAAAACAAAAGTCATAGGCCATAGTAGCAAAAGACTGTTGAATTATATATTTATTTTATTATGTTTAAGATTATAAAGATTTAGGTACATTTTTGAGTTTTATAAACTGATTTTGGCGGGCATTTAGAGAAGCATTGCAATAAGAATAGACTATCCGCGTAGAATCAAGACTATGTATTCTAAGAGCCTATAAATAATTTATGTGCAATAAAAACAATATTACCCCTCTCACAATGAGCTTACTCATTGGGTGATAACGTTTCATATTATTGATCACCAGATCTCAGATTTTTTTTGAGTGTCGCTACCATACAGTTTTTTTAGCTGTTTTTAATATAAATAATTATGACAATGTTGTTTTAGTAAAAATGTTTATTTATTGTATCACATGTGCCTAACAACCGGATTATTGTTGGATATAGGACAAGGGACTGATCTAACGTATTCCTTACGTATTATCCTCAAAGTAAATTTTGAAATAATTAATTTTTTGTTGATTCAAGATACCTGATTAAATAATAAAACAATATAATGCGTTTTATTATTATACAAATATCATTTAGAGGACAAAATAATTAGACTCTATTTAATAGCGAATAAGGTTCAAATTCAGTAAAAAAAAATCACGACTTTTGGGTCACTTTGACGATAATTACCTCAAACGTGACGGGCATTGGGACATATGGGTCTTTTTTACTATTTTAATATTTATATCAATGTTATTGTTATTATATTATAATAATAATATATTCCACGTACAGAATGATAAGTGTATGACCTCTCCAAAAATTTTCAGACCTCAAAGTTAATTACTTTCAGCATGACAGAGCTGCAAAGTCACCGAAGTTCAGAAATTCACGAGTATTGGGTCGTTTACCCTAGGTATAGTTAAAACCCCTTTCACGTCTAGCGGTCCAGTTTTTGTACAACACTTTTTGTATGCTTTCAATCTTATAAAATTAATAAGAAGATAAACACGTTTTTACATTCAAAATTATTTTCATTTTGCCTCAATTATCAATATGTTAATTTTCAACGTTTGGAACAAAGAGATGTGTATTGTGTGCAATGTTGGTGTCGTCGGAGAAATATATGGGAAAAGTCGGATTCAATTGAAAGTTGAAGTTTAGTTCCATCCATCCATCAGCCATAGCACGTCCACTGCTGGATATATGGCTCTTCTAAGAATCTCCAATAAGACCGGTTAGAAGCGGCTTGCATCCAGCGCGACCCTGCGGTCTTAATGAGGTCATCCCTCCACCTTGTGGGTGGAGGGATGGACCACCTACGCTTCGCTTGCCGGTATGTGGTCTCCACTCGAAAACTTTTCAACCCTATCGGTCATCAGTCCTCCGCTATGTGCCCTGCCTACTGCCATTTCAACTTGCCAATCCGTTGGGCTATGTCGGTAACACTGGTTCTTCTACGGGTCTCGTTATTTCTGATTCAATGTCGCAGAGAGACTGCGAGCATAGCCCTATCCAAAGCTCGTTGAGCTACTTGCAGTTTTTAATAAGGCCCAAAGAGACGTACAGACATAGAAGTTTACTTATTTGCATACTTCTTGAAGTATTAGACTAAAATGTACAGGGTGTTTATCCAGACGACGACGGTTACTTACAAAAAAAATCTCCCAAAATTAACGAACGATTCGAAAATAAATTATGCGTTGTGACTGAGCCATCCATTTATTCAAGGCTTCACCGAAAACTCAAAGGCCAATTTAAACAAACAACTTTGAGAATGAGTCTATACCTTGTAGGTATACGGGATTCTGCAGTCGAAATGATACCAGCTAGTACCTACTAAAACTTCGGACGTCAAGAGTGTACAGACCTTGTCGCATCCCCTGGATCGATATGTCCGGTGTCGGCTGCGGCGGGAGAGCGGAACGCGTCTCGCAGCGGCAGCGACAAAATTCGTCTGGTGTCTGTTACATTACGTAAGCCGGCGGGCCGATTGATCAACCCTAAATTAGTGGGCGAGGGGCGCGCGGCGCGCGGGGTAACGGCAAACTAGGTTGGCCGCGGAAGCACACTAACCCCTAGAAAACTAGGGGTGCGAAACTCCACCCCCTTTTCTGGTCACGAGAGCACAGCGATTGGTCCGCTCGCCTCAAACCCTCACCCCTCGCACAGATTACAATCGCTGGGGTGCGCTCATAGAAAATAGTTCTATATACCTGCTATATACCCGTACATAACATGTGTATATAGTGCAAGGATAGACCCCAATCCGTGACATTGAAAACATTAGGGCACCCCTAAAGCAGGAACGCTACAGTGCGCGTGTGTACGTGAACTGAACTCACAAATGTAAATATCATACGAGAAATATTATATACTTTTAAGATCCAAGGGCATGCGCTTATACGTTACGATCAATCCATTTCTAAAAATACATTATTCAAATTAAGCCTCCACGTGTGTCGGATGCTGGAATGTAAAACAAATTGTACCCTCTAATTGATAATTAAGGCTAAAGTTACTGATAACACCAAAAGATAAGGGTCTTATTACCAAGAAGAATTAATTTGAATCTGTTTAGTCAGATATGTCGCAAAAGGGCCCACGACAACCTAATAAATTACTAATGGTGTGTAGATAAACTACGAACTAAATAGGCATATTCTCTATCCTATGGAAAATTTAAACCATTTATATTAATTTTGTGTACGTTTGTCTTTATGATAATGGGAAAAAATAGAGAGATCAAATGCATGTATGCGAATGCATGTAAATGAGATGTAAAGTGCTTGTTTGTTTATAATATATATTGCCTATATATTATAATAACATTTCAATATGAATGGGCCACATTATTTCGATGTAAAACATTAGTCTAGCCTAAAAATATTTTACCAGTTTCAACCCAAAGCCATGTTAACGATCTTAACTGCGTGTTAACATTTTAAATCCGATTATTATAAGATATAATATGTTATAATAGGAAAAGTGATACACATACTTTAGCCCTATAGGTAGGTAAATTTATATTAAAGTACACCTCAGAATTACAATTATGTTATTCAAAGTAAAATGTACTTTTATAAATATTACTTATTTAGTTAAACACAAATTAATTTTGATAGGTGAATTGTTTAATAAATAGGTATTATACCAGCGTGAAATGTGCATTGTAACTTAAGTGGCATAGCGTAAGTTGAGTGTGAGTGAAGTCAAAGTAAAAAGCTAGCAACTTCTTAAGATAAACAAAAATTAATGAATCGTTATCATCACAGGCATCAAGATTAAGTATTTTTAGATTATTATCTTAAAATATTACCATAAATTTTTGGTTAACTGTAGGCAGACAAGGCATCACCTGCGTGAACTTCGAGAACTTTGATTTAGTGATTAATTGCATTTTAAATTAACATAATTATTAAGTAACACAATATTTTCGTATGTTAAACGTAG
The DNA here is from genome assembly GCA_964007245.1 of Hypomecis atomaria. Classification (NCBI taxonomy): domain Eukaryota; kingdom Metazoa; phylum Arthropoda; class Insecta; order Lepidoptera; family Geometridae; genus Hypomecis; species Hypomecis atomaria. The sequence continues at coordinate 14,012,205 of OZ023288.1, forward strand.
TGCGTATGGAAGATTAGCATAAATTATACAACTTTTATGGTATAATTATGTTTTTAATCTTATCTTTACGATCTCGGTACATTTGGCGGTCATAAACGACACTGATCGTAAAATATTGCCTGTCCGAAAAGTAAGCCGACACAGCCTACCGGCCGCGTAGTAGGGACCTACTAATTAGTGCGTTGTTTAATTTTGCTGACCGGTTAAGTCACGTCGGTTCCAATTCTGGACAAAGGTAAGTACTGTCCTGTTTAAATCAATTGCATGAAATCACAGCCTTGTTTATATTGGAATATTTTTGTATCGCCTTGGTTAATGTGAATGTCCCATTATGTTAAGCCTGTGTCATACACACTGGACGGTAGAGCTTAAATACTGATCACGATAAAATGCTAGATGGTTTACTAATAAATGCTTACTTTTAAGTATTTTTTGAAATTTGTTATTTACTAGCGACAGAGCGGGAAGCGACTTTGTTTTATACTATGTAGTGATAATTTGCTTCTTAATTGTGGCACTACTGCCACTTTCCTTTTTTGTAATTTCTTATTTAGAATCGGCATTCCACATATTTTTATTTATCTCATGCATACCTATTTAAGTTAACCATTAGCTTAATTATAAGTTTGAAATAAAAAACAAAACTGTACATACTCGTACCAACGAATACCAAACTACGAATTTTGTACACGGTTCATTTCTTTCTATTTTTGACTCTGTGATTTTTGAGAATAGAATTTTCAAAAGCTGTCAGCCGTAGCAGTTTTGAACTGAAAGTTTAAGCACCTATAAATTTGTGAGATAATAAATAATAATATTTATTATCTCGCATATTATAAACTACTAGGAATATTTTAGACATTATTGAACCAAGCCTATAAATTTCTTCGCAAATCAACTTATTCGTCATGTAGTAGCTGGACAGCTAGATGATGTTGATTCATATGTTACTGAGGTGTAAAGTTTCTAAAGTTAAAGTTAGGTAAAGTTATAAAGGGCTTGTAGCTTTAAGGCGTGTAGGTTAAGCAGCTTGTCTCTACATGAAAGCTTATAAAATATTATTTGTTCGTGCAAACTGTAGTCTCATCTTGGGAACATTTGAAATTAAAATGTTTTTCGTGGGATGGATTATATTCCCCGAGTTTCTTTTTTACTTTTTTATGTAGAATATGGCTACATTTGGCCACCAATCCGTCTAATGTAAAGCAAAGTTGTAGCCGAAGATGGAGTATGTGGACCTAGAAGATACCAATTCACTATTGAAGATATCCAAATTGCAATTGTCAGAAAACAATGACGGTGGCAGGGCATTTCAATCCCTGGCAGTCCGCATTATGAAGGAAGAAGCGAATCGCTTAGTACGAGCAGGTGGTACACAGGATTTTTAAAAATGCAATGCCTAATACCTACACACTCAAACTTGTAAATGTACAAGTAAGACAGCAGTGGCGGGGTAACATATTTTCACATAAGTTCGATTGTTTTATCTCTATGTTTTTTCTACTAGATTTTCAAATAGATTACAATTTCTCACGATTGAGGCAAAGGTGAACGATTTCTTTGAAATTAGTATTTAAATAACTGAGACATAGCTAATTAGTGCGTATAATTACTTTGTACTGTAAAATCTAGGTTTAATTAATTAAATTCGATGACTCGTAGATAATAATCTATTTTACAATTTTATTAGCTAAAACTCCTCTGCAGGATTCGATGCTAATTTGCTTTATTATTATTTATGAATATTTATCTATTTAAATCTTTTAGCTCGACGTTAGCTAACATTATTATTATTTCTCTATTTTAATCTTTTAGCAACATTAATAGAACACTAAATTTATAAAAATAGTAACGATAGAAAATATAAGACCTAAAATATTTTTTGTAATCTGTTTGGGTGATTTTAATACGACAATTTTTTTAAATGTTGGTAGTGTTTTTATTTTAGTTGATGTAATCTCTGACCGATGGGTTCGTAAAGTTCTTGAGTGGAGACCACGTACCGGCAAGGGCAGCGTAGGACGTCCACCAACAAGGTGGACGGATGACCTCATCACGACCGCAGGATCACGCTAGATGCAAGCCGCTACCAACCGGTCTTATTGGAGATCGTTAGGGGAGGCCTATGTCCAGCAGTGGACGTCCTATGGCTGAAAAGAAGAAGAAAGAAGTGGGTTTTTCATCTTGTGACTCACCTTCTAGCAAAGGACTTTACTGCTGATATCTTTCGAAAAAAACCTACACTAGGTCGATGAACATTAAAAATACGTCATGTTTAGATAACATTTAGTTTATTATGTTGTGTATTATGTCTTTTCTACATTTTTCTAGGTCACACATTTTGTGCATTAAACTTTAGCACCTAAAAGATCTTTCATAATCATCATTTCAGCTGCAGAACGTCCACTGAAGGAGATAAACCATTCCTACCAAAATAAGAGTCCAGTTTAAAAAATGTGATAGTCAATTGGGATATTGGTATTGGGATATTGGATTGCCCTCCCTCCACTTGAATCCACAGCTCGACTCCACATGTGGATACTTTTATCTCCTGCACCCAGCGCAATTTTAGAGTCTTAATGAGGTCATTTTAGTTTGTGGGAAAAGCTTCTGTCAGGAAGGCCAAAAATTGATAAGTTTTCGAATATATAAATAAACAACACAATGTTCTATGTATAACTACTATATGTTGACCAGAAACAGTTGAAAGTAGAGCAGTGGGGTGCGCAGACGGAAGCATTCTGAGTATAGCTATAATTTGTTGGCTTTATTAAACACTAACTTGAAGTCTGGCAAAGTTAAAACACCAAGGATGTATGAAAAGTAGGCGCGCCATCATATGTTGCTTGACAACCTACAGTAATTTTTCATTTGTGGTTAACCAGATCTCTTCTAGAAATAGAAATTTGATATAATTTAGTATTATAATACTAACAAGTCCAAAAATAAAATTTTACTTCTGGATATTGTTCAATTAAAATGACCTCTATCAACAAATTATTCAGAATTCTAGAAATTCATATCTACAAAGTTTGAAGTATCTCTTTGGAAAGTAAACTGCGAAGCAATTAAAAAAAAAATTCTAATAGTGCCGTTAGATTTCAAGCAAATTCTAATAAGTAGGTAGGTAGTAGTTTTTCTGTATAAATGAATTGTAGCATTTTCCTTATTCTACTCACAAAATTGCAGATGCCTCGAAATATAAAAACCTAACTTAAAATTGTTAAGTGAAAGCATAATAACAAGCATGGCCGTTCGTTTTTTCATGCAACGAGCCATTAACTTTACGTTATTGAAAATTTGATTCATTTTAGATGCTAGACTTTTTAGCTAGTTTACGTACCAAAAAAAAAAATATGTAAGTGTGTGGAAAAACTTCAGGAGACGTTTGTTAAAAAAAAATTTAAAGTCTCTTACAAATCTAACATATTGTTTGTACTTATAAAAACTCATATCTGGAGGAGGTACTCCACAGGATGCAAGGAATCTCCCCTCTGTCGAGTTCGAGTAAATTTAAAAGTCCTGTTTGGATGTGGAAGTGTATTCCCACTTTTTTTGGCTTCACGATTTTATTGGGGAAATACAAAGTAGGTAAATATTTGAAATAACATTTCTAAACTAAGACAATCTATCTAAACTGAGATAACATATTTAAATTAAAATTTCCTAGCTGTATTTTTTTTACTAAGTTTAACTAAAAAATTGTTATAGTATAATAGTAGGTTATTAATTAATATTAATTTAATAATATTAATTGTATTTGTTGTATCAACGTACAAACATTGCCATTCAGCGCAGCGTGGCAAAACTGGCAGTGGGCTTGAACATTTGGAATATCTTTAGACCTTCAAGAGTCTGTGGATGATCCAATTACTTTTATCGTAGTGTTGAATTTCGTTGTAGTTAATAAAGGCACTTGCCGTTATAAAAAAAAAACTTGTATTTTAAATTACATCTTCTTTTACCCATGTCAGAGGCATTTAGGCGGCTTAGAAACTCTGACAGACTAGACACCCGCGGCCTTTACGAACTTACTTACTTACCCAAGGAATGTAATTCTGATCTCTTCTCTCTCTCTTCATGTTTTACTAAAGAAGCCGTTTTACTCGACTCTGTCAACTAAATTCCAAGTAATTGAGCTTTTTCAAAACAATTTGGAAAATTTTGCCAAAGTAGTAAAAACTGTATCGTGACACTTTAAAGAGAGAAATATTTTATAAATCGTCTACGTCGTATGTTTTTTGTGTAGTCATTTTGTGATAGAATCTGCCAGAATCGATAGTCAGTAAAGCTTAAGATCTCAATCAAAATAAACCTAATTTAAAGACTCGAGATCCTAAGCCAGTACAATAACGAAAACAGTTACGATTTGATTGAGTTTTGTAGACGTAGAGTTGCGTACTTTTTGCTTTATCTTTATTATTATAAGGTATGAGAAACTATGCACTACTAACCCCACAGCTTTTGGAAAACTAGATATGAGGTTTGCAAAACTTTGAAAAGTGCTTTCAGTGATGTATTATATGCTCATCAATATGGACAACTTTTAGTATGGTACTAACAGCAAAACAAACAGAAAACGGGTTGCATTCCGGCATTACCGGCAAAAGTTAATACTTGAACATAATAAAGTAGGTACTATCATATTATTATGGTAAAATACAATATCACGCACACTCACGAAAGCGCCCTGGCAGGCATACATTTACGCCGCGCCGTATACTCGTAACAAGAGGGGGATATTACTTCCTCTCTACGCCGCGCCGGCGGTGTACTCTCGCACCATCGTCCTACGAATTTTCAATCAGCTTACTCGTATATCGCTGTAGAATTTTTCACTTCAAATATACACAAAATTATAATGCTGAGTATATTTCACTCTTTAGAAAGTATCAACACTTTTAAAAACTTGTATAGATTATAAATTAGACTAGGTTAAATATATACTTATAACCTAAATAAGGATTTTCCAAACTATGGGTCGCAACCCAACAGTGGGAGCGAAAATTAATCTGGCCACCACATTAAAACTAAATCACTACATAGTACGAGTATAAAACAAAGTCACTTCCCGCTGTCTGTCTGTCCCTATGTATGCTTATATCTTAAAAACTACGCAACGGATTATGATGCGGTTTTAGTGATTCAAGAAAAAGGTATGTACAATGCACTTGTACAAAGCCGGGGCGGGTCGCTAGTGCCGAAATAAATTGGACTTACCAAATTCACTGCGATTAAAAGTAACTCGAGTTGAAGTTGATGTAACTGTAAGACGTAGGAAATATCGTAATTATATCCTTTCCATTAAAATATTTAATTTGATTTAATTACAATGAAAAGTCATCTATTCGTATTGGTAACGGTTAAATTTCCTAGAAGTGGTCCCGTGTTTGTAAACTTGAGCCCAGACTAATATGGGAAATATGATTTAGAGCATATGTATGCATAGTACGAGTAAAATTAATATAACTAATCGATCAAAGGTGTAGAGTTATAAAATAACGTTTCAGAACTTTTTAATTTTCCTTTAAGCATATCTAGGATGTAAAACAAAGTATAATTAAGACCATGACCTTTGTATATCGATTAAAATTACTAAACTTCGTGATTTGTTTCACTAACCAGTTCTAAACTGTAAAAAACTAGACACACCTGTACAGGTGTATAATTGTGCATATAATTATGCCGCAATAATTTGTTAAATTAATACAATCAATGATTGCTAATTAATAAAATGTTAATAATTAGCAATGAGCATAAACAAAACATTTGACAACAACATCATAAAACATGTGAACGTTTGTGATGATTTTATAATTAAAATGTGAAAAAGAAAATTCATTCTGTTTTATAGCATTAACAACATTCGATATTTATTTTTCATGTGAAGTAGTTAGTGTATTTTTGTACAATTTCCCTTTCTCTTTAGTTGAATAATTTTTGTAATGAATATTTCTGAATAGCTATAGCATAAAAGTTATATTTAAACAGGTATTTCCCCAAGCTAACTTTTTGAGTAGTAACATACTCGTAGGTAGGTAAGTAGTGTACGGGGCGATTGTCTCGACTACAGGCATATCCTAGGATATTATTTTATATACTTAGCCTAAAGTATAGCCAACTTTTACTTACATTTCGGGGTTGGCCCCGCAGTGAAAGCTAAGAAAATATAATTAAGAATACTCTAAGATGCAGTTAACTACACATAAATACATCATAAAGGTATATTGGCATTTTGTACACGTAATTTTCTGACACGTTGGAATACGTTAGTACCCAGGATGCAGATTTTTTTGTCTGGGTACTAACTCAGATTTGATTTCATTATTTATCTAGTATGTACACATTAGCTTTGGTATATCTTATTAATTTACCATAAAAAACTTGTAAAAGTGTACTGAACTCAATAAAGTCTCGTTTACCGTTATTACGTTAATGCTGAACTAATACCTACAGATTATTGTCAACGTAAAAAAAAGTTTTTGTCTTTTAAAAGTGTTATAAAGGTAGTGTATCAAAAAGTCACCCGTATAGTTATTTTAAAATAATATCAGGTAGAATTGTGTTCACTGAATATTCTTATCTGAATTTTAAATAAGATCTCTTAGCTCTCCACCTAAGTTAATGTCTCCCTAACTGAACGTCATAAATGCAATGTCTTTGAATCAACACTATTTTAAACTAATGTTGTGTTGAAGGTACAGTTTAGCCGTGAGCATAGAACGAAGACGCAATGAAAATCGTGCGTTTCATTCGTACCACCTAAATTAAATAGTTTGTAGGTTATATAGGTGAAAACTTGTTAAATTTTCGTCCAAATGTCTACTAATAAAATGTTTTAGTGTTCGTTCATATAAGTATACTGCGAAATTTATACGATCAAATTTCTTAACAAGGTCCAGTAGAGTCTATTGAAAAAGAAAGACTTCTTGAAGCAAATTCCTTTCAAAATGTGTAACAACCCAAAATCTATAAACATAAGTATGGAGAAAATATGATAAGCATTATGATTGGGTAGGTATAAAATAATATATTATAACTTGTTAATTTTGATGAAATTTATAGCACAGATAAAGCGCATCAAAGTTCAGGAGTGGGGGCTTGCGACGGCATTTAAATTTTATTTTAAAAGTTTAGCTAGGCGAGACAGAAATTTAACGTGCTAGGTATATCTTCACAATTATAATTTGTTGAATTGACAAAAGAAAATAATCGTGTCACATATTTTCTGATTGTTTAATTGACAGGTTAATTCATAGAGCTGTTAGGTACAACCAGAGGGACAATGTGGTCGATAGAGAAAATCCAAAAGAGATGCATTGATTAAATCTGGCATGATTTAGAAAGAGACATGACAAATTTCTCAATTCAGTGATTAGTTGCCGTGTTTTTCTCCCTACAGTGTAAAATTCCAATTCATATGCGACAGTTTTGACAGCTCTGGGCAAGATTTTCCATACATTTTTGTGATTAAGAAGGGCCTCAAACGACAACAGCGCTATCTCGTTTTAGTTACTCTGTGGAATAATTATAATTTTAGTCATCTGTACTGTACAAACCTTTTTTAATGGTCCACTGCAGGACGTAGGCCTACCCACGAAGGGTGATTGGGCCTTATCCACCACGCTGGCCCAGTGCGGATTGGTGGATTCACATACGCCATCGAATTTCTTCTACGGACGTATGCAGGTTGCCTCACGGTGTTTTCCTTCACCGAAAAGCCAGTGGTGTGAAATTCCGTACATAAATTCCAAAGAATTCATTGGTACGGGACCGGGATTTGAACCCACGACCTCACGATTGTAAGGCGAGTGTCATTAACCACTAGACCACTATCTAGCCTAATGTAATTTTAAGTTTTTTTTTAATTTATGTATTTTACCACTTTACCTAACTGTAAATACCAACATTAAAATATTTTTTCGTTAAATCAATAAAGTTTTGGTAAATTGTATAAGATCTATAGTAAAAGGAGGATAAAGTCGTTCGTTTTCATCGTTCGATATTTTGAAATTGAATTTAAAGAGCTGTATTATGTAGGTTTATTGGAAACAAATTGTTTAGCAAATATAATAGAATCTCCAGACACGACAAGACAACACAAAAACGTTGGTTTAATACCTGATTTTTTTCATGTCGCTGGGCACATCGTCAATGTAAAGAAAATAGCCACTAAGTCGAAAATTGAAAATTGTCTTCTTGTGTTAATTTCAGAAAGTTGTAGGTGCATTTGTCAATTTATTTTTACTGAAATTCGAATCAATGTTTTACCATCATAACTTTGTTTTATTTCGAGCTCATTTATAATTTGATCGCTTCAAAATAATTGATAATTACTTAAACAAAAAGTTAATCTAGCTTCTTGTAGCAGAACGAATTATTGATCTTATTAAATTGGCCACCTATGAATTAAAAAATGATATGCTTTATTTTTTTTCTAATATTTCGTTAAAAAGGTACTAAAATAATTGCAGTTTTTTTTTTTAATGTAAGTAAAGTTCTTTTGTGTCGGGTGGCTTGCTAATATGTTCGATATTAAGAATGAACGGTTTGGACTAATAAATTCTCGCCAGTAAAATAATATCATCAAATTAAATTATGTCACATTAAGGGACTAATAAAATTACCGAAAAATTAATAAAACTTTGACTAGATCAGGTTTTGCGTATACGACATACCTTCTTCACATTAAGCTAGCTCTAGTGTTTCCAATAAAACGCATAATATTGTCTCTAACTGAACTACGTTATGTAAGATTGAACGAAGCTACAAAACAAATAATCGGTCAAGTACGAATCGGACTCGCGCACGGAGGGTTCCGTACTATATGGGAGCCCACCTTAAATATTTATTTTATTCTGTTTTTATTTGTTGTTATAGCGGCAACAGAAATACATCATCTGTGAAAATTTCAGCTTTCTAGCTATAACTGTCAATGAGATACAGACAGACGGACAGACGGGCAGCGAAATCTTAGTAGTAGGGTCCCGTTTTTACCCTTTGGGTACAGAACCCTAAAAAGTTAACATTGCTTACCGTTAAACATCTTTTAACGACGATTTGCATTTTTTTTTTGTTTTGTCGCTTTGTTCTTTCTTACAAAACGTGATCAAATTTTAAATCACTTTTTGCTCTATTGCTCTTCGCGTACGATATACCTTCTCCACATTTAGTGCGCTCCGGAACTTCCAACGTCTGCTTTCCCAGCAGCCGCGAGTAGCGAACTTTGTTTGAATGAAACTCGCGTAAAGACTTTCGTTTTCCATACGAGCAGCTCACATGTTCAGCTTTGCATTTTGTTTCCAGCTTTTTCCACTGTGACGTCATACGATTCATGAGCTCACTTTACAAATATACAGGGTTATGTCAAATCAATTAGCATCCTTTTAGGGGCTTATTCTGTACATCAAAACTAACAACTTTTGTTCTACGACTTTTATTTATTCTCAAAATAAAAAAGTTGTTGTTCCATAGAAAAATATAGTTCACCCGCGACAAAATGTATAGAATAACTGTTTTTTTTTTGAGTTCTGAAAAAAGTCGCAGAACAAAAGTTGTTGGTTTTTATGTACAGAATAAGCCCCTAAAGGGATGCTAATTGATTAGAAATAACCCTGTATATCGGTGATAGTTTTTGAAATGATCTGTATAATTTGGTAATATTTTTGTTAGCCTTGCCCTTTATCATTCTTTTCGCTTACTTAAAAACTTAGAATTTTATATTTACATCAAAGAGGAAATGCCACGCTATGCTTGCGAGAGTTGTAAGAATAAGAATGATGCAATAGGCATCTAATATATAAATCTAAAGAGGCACCTTGCTCACATAAATTTTGAAGTGCTCGTTGTGGAAGATATGTAAACTTTTGAGGTTAGAAACCCATCGTCCAAAAAATGCTGACCAGAAATTTTGCAGCAAAAATGATGATCATTTTGCTGAAATTTTGAAATTTGATTACCTCATGTTTCTCACGGGTATTAAATTTATACGCATATTATTTTGAAAACCGGTCTATAACAATTCTTACATTAATTCTTAAATTACATTCAGTACTTAATAAATCTAAATAAATGTTAGAATTTTCATACATCTAATTCTGAAGTATATGTATATTCTCTTACACCTATTTAATAGGTAGGTACTTAGCATGGTTTTTACCAAAGAATTTTAACTGTCTATCATTCAAATTAAACCTGCACCAAATGAAGTAAGCACCTACTAAAAGTCTGTTATTTTTCCTGGTTTAAAGTATCCTCACCTCATCACAGTTACATAATGTAAAATATCGCATAATTATATAAAAAGCAAAGTTATGCTACAATCGAACACGAGAAGGATACTTGTGTTGTCTATAAAATATTTCGATTATCAATTATTATTTATCGTCATCATGATCCCCCCTTATCTAATCAAAATTGATCATACCTTTTCTCATTTGCATTACTTATTACATTGGGTACTTATTATATGATGTATTTTATAAATATTTTTTTCTGATGTATAAAAATTATACAATGTTAAAAACGGTGAGCAATGTTAACTTTTTTTTTTCTCAGTCATCCATTATTCACAATCTAAGATACGGAGTTCACCTAAGCAAAGTTAATCATACATTTTCTCATGTACATAGTATGCCTTAAGTATTTTTGAAAATATTCATTTTTTTCTTCCATCATTACCGTCAATCGATTTCGTTCATCTCATCATCTTCAAAAATAAAATGATCTAATTCCGTTCACCCCATCAAAGTAACTCATAAACAATAGCATTATTACATAAGTAATGAGCGCGTGAAGGACGCTGTTTTGTTTAAAAATATCGATACCAACAGAGATTTACGTAATGCATTCCGCTATCGCACACAGGTAAGGTTGCGGTCACGACGCATGTGCTCATTCTGATAGCGCGGCATTGTTGCAAGGACAAGGTGATAACGATGCTTAACCCTCATTTTGTTTGAGATGTTGGGCTTCTGTTTTACCCACCTGTCAAGAAGGGTTATGTTTTGGCCAGTTTTCTGAGCCTTGATCCTAGTTTGATAACCTACAAACGGTTTCGGTTTTTTGTGGTATACTCATCGGCAAATAACTTGACCCCTAAACTATAATCGGTAGTTTATACTAAATATAAACTATATATTAACTATAATTACCTCTCTTTTGTTTTCTTTGCTAACGAAAGGGAGAGAGTGATATTTTTTGGTTCAACTTACGTGCCGGGACCTTTAAAGTACTAAACGACATTGGCTTTTTAAATAGTTCATTGCAAAACAAAAGCCTACTCACTAAAGTTTATTTCTATTTTTCGCACGAAGAGCCATTGGGCTTTACGTATACACCACGCTGTTTCTGTACAAGTTGGAGAGTTCATATACATACGCCATCAAATTTCTTCTACGGGTGTATACAGGCTTCACGATATTTCCTTTCGCCGAAAAGCCATTGATAAGTAAATCCGTAGCTATATAAATTCCAAAGAATTAATTGGTACGGAATCGGGTTTGGACGTCACACTTGTAAGGGAAGTTTTCTCAGGAAAGTTGTGCAATGATAGTTATTTCTTCCGGCACGATATCTTATAAAATTCTTCAGATGCCTCACGTGCGTAGGACTACTGTTTTATGCACCCACGACAAGTAGACCCAATCATTATGAAAACAAAGTCAGCTTTTCTTTCATAATTCCGTAATCTCATCCTAGTACGTGCAAATATATTAATAATTAATATTGATTGAGAAATAATATTTTCAGCAAAATATCTGGGCAATATGAGATTTAAGATGTTCAAATCTGTAAAAGAGTGCAGTACTTTGCCGCAAGGGTTTTGCTCTAGTATTGACAAAATACTGGGTGGGTGGGTGCATATACCTATCTGTCATGGGCATGAGTAGCGTTTAACACTAAGGTTTAGCGACTAAACGATTGCACAGCTTATCTCGTCACAGAATCGCATTCTTCTTCTTTTCATGTCGATTTTACGTGCTAAAATTTTTTATGTTCCGGCTTTTAACCAAAAATTGGCCACCGCAATGGCGTTATCTGTTGCCTCATTTAGTCCTGGGTGGTGCAGGTTTTAGGGTGCAGTTTTTAGGTTAAAAACAATTGCATTAAAAAAAAGATCCTTCTTCTTTTCAGCCATAGGACGTCCACTGCTGGATATAGGCCTCCCCTAAAGATCTCCAACAAGACCGGTTGGTAGCGGCTTGCATCCAACGCGATCCTGCGGTCTTAATGAGGTCGTCCGTCCACCTTGTAGGTGGACGTCCTACGCTGCGCTTGCCGGTACGTGGTATCCACTCGGGGACTTTTCGACCCCATCGGTCATGAGTCCTCCGTGCTATGTGCCCTGCCCATTGCCACTTCAACCTGCCAATCCGCTGGGCCATGTCGGTAACCTTGGTTTTTCTACGGATCTCCTCATTTCTGATTCGATCGCGCAGAGAAACTCCGAGCATAGCCCTCTCCATGGCTCGTTGGGCTACTTGAAGCTTACTAATAAGGCATATAGTGAGAGACCACGTTTCTGTGCCGTAAGTCATCACTGGCAACACACACTGCTCGAAAACTTTCGACTTGAGGCACTGAGGTATGTCGGACGAGAAGACGTTACGCAATTTTCCGAACACTGCCCAGCCGAGTTGGATTCAAAAAAGGATAGACTTCCATTTTTGCAAAGTAATTTCTGGAACCCAGGTGTCGTTGTTATCTCGGTAGCTATTTTATTTTAGCGAGTGACAGCTCGTGACTTGAGAACTGATAACGCACGTTTCTACCTACTCGTGCACTATCTGCATGAGATTGTTGCAAAAATGCATCGGCTATAGTTACATATTGAAAGGTACTCGTAATCTTGGAAATTATTATATTCTTATACTTTTGTACAGGTACCTACATAATCATGGCATTAGCCGTAAGACATCCTCACCTTCTACTTCATTAAATTCAAAGTATTAAAGGTGGTGTCAATAAATAGTCTTTGAAGCGTGCAAATACGTAAAAATATTCCCAGTTTATTACAAAACTATCTAGTGCACCTGTCCATTCTGCCAGATCCTAATATAAACTTAATTTGATTTTACCTAAATCAAAACTATCGATACACAGCTCCGGGCCATGCTCTATGGCTGTTACGCGTAAAATATTTAGTAAACTTCCGGTCTAAATTAAGAAAACTGAATACGAAATCGAATTTGCAAAAGTATAGAAGAACCTACTCATCACGAAATGCTATTACATATACATTAAACGAGTATCTATTGGACGGTCATAAAATAGCAAATTGAAATAAATAAATCGCTCCGCACAACATTGCTATACCCTAATAAGGTCATATCATCATATATGTAAAACTTATAGACACAAAACATGACGTTTGTATGACCTGCATGTAAATTGTACACATTATGATGTAATGAACGATTGATTGATTGATTGCTTCCACTGTAGTATTTCAAACAGACCAGGTGGAAGCACTTTGCAACAAATGCGCTCTAGCGGTTTTAATCAGGTAATTTTTTCACATTTTCGAGCGTCTAACGCCGTGGTTGCCGGTCCTAGCACAAGTACAACGATTGGTCGAAGGTGTCTTGTTTTTATACAAGTTCCAAAGTAAGTGTATATTTTTTACCAACTTACTTCAAACCAAATAAGAAGTCTTCTTATGTGGTCTGAGCAACTTACAGCGTTGGTGGCGCCACCCTTGATCTTGTACTTGTATTATGGAATAAATCAGCTTAATTACATCCTGCTGAATTATTTCATAATCCCAAAACGTAATCGTTGGCACTAGTCTGTGTCTATGTATTGTAAATTGTTCTATATAGTTATACATAATATGACCAAAAGGGTATGGCAATTTGGTTGTTAGTATGGAAACAATTAACGGTTAATTTTAAGCAACAAACTTGCTCGTTTCGTTACTAAACTGCATAAAAATATAACATAAATTAAAGCTAAAGTATATGTAGTCATTAGTTAATTTACTTAATATCAGTTCTATTTTAATGTTATTGACTGTTAAAATATTTAAATTGGTGATTAAATTGAAATTTTATAATTTTATTAAATTAGTATCTGTTAACAACTATTTTAAAATAACGAAGAACGCGGAAAAGCTCGTTTTAAACTTAGTAGTACCTAAATTTTTGAACCTATTCAATTTTCATACTACATTTAGGTATTACTAATTTTTACAGTAGCGTTCACGTAATTTTTTGGGCAGAGGGGTTAGTATGAGTTTATACATAAGCGAAAACACTAGTAGTTTTCGTTTAGTAGCTCCTTACATTTTTGTTCAGAGCTCCTGGCGGAAACGAGGAAGAATCAACAAAAAAATCCATACATTTTATTTTACCACATTAAAACGATAGTGTTTAGGAACTACGCAAACTCGTATTAATATTATTGATGTTAAATAAAGATGAGATTTGCTCGTAATATGTAGAGGTGTGTCGTAGTTTTGGTGGACTTTTTCCTAGCACATCGCCATAGGTTAGATAATACTTACTGCGCACATACCACATGAAGCCGTGGTGGTCTAGTGGTAGTGACACACGCCTTACAATCGTGAATTTCTCACCACTGGCTTTTCGGTGAAGGAAAACATCGTGAGGCAATCTGCATACGTCCTCAGATGAAAATCGATGGAGAATGTGAATCCACCAACCTGCTCTGGGCCTGCATGGTGGATATGTCCCAATCACCTTTCGTGGGTAGGCCTACGTCTTACAGTGGACTATTAAAAAGGCTCCATCCATCCATCTATCAGCCATTGAACGTCCACTGCTGGACATAGGCCTCCCCTATACATCTCCAATAAGACCGGTTGGTAGCGGCTTCCACCCAGCGAGATCCTGCGGTCTTAATGAGGTCATCCGTCCACCTTGTAGATGTACGTCCAACGCTGCGCTTGCCGGTGCGTGGTCTCCACTCGAGAACTTTTCGACCCCATCGGTCATCAGTCCTCCGCGCTATATGCCCTGCCCATTGCCACTTCAACTTGCCAATCCGCTGGTCTATGTCGGTAACTTTGGTTCTTCTACGTATCTCCTCATTCTTAAAAAGGTTGGTACATTACATTACATTACCTATACATCTCACCTCCGGATACGCAGCATAAAAGAAAAAAACTTTCCCGTTACGTCGATTCATCAGGTAGAGCCACAAGGTCGAACGAGCGATGGGTATGATCGCAAAAAGTGCCATTTAAGGAAAGTCTACCGCCAGACGACGGTCACGGTTCATGCACAATCCGAGTTCGTGTTTGTGCACTCTTACTCGTGCCAAGCCCACCGTGGCACGTGTAAGTAGTAGGCTGTACACGAGTTGGCAACAACCTATATTTCAGTACATTACTTGAAAAAAAAAAATATACCGTCTTACCACAAATGTGTTACGCACGCTTTATACAATGTTTAACAGTACAAGTTGCACGGTTAAACAGAGTTTAAAGCGTATTTAAATATTTTGTTGTAAGGCGGCTAACTTTTAAAAAAATACAAGCTTTTGATATCCTGGATATCAATAATGTAGCAGCAGAGTATCCTTTCTTCGAATGATGTGCCCTGCGTTTCAAGTTGCTAATCCACTGGACCTTCTTGGACCAGATTTCTTTTTAATAATAAGTAGGTAACCCTTATCAACGATTGCCCAATTTGTTTCAGTTGCAATTGGCTTAAACGAATAAACTATACAAGTTTTGTGCATTCTTTGCTTGAACTGAGCCAATTATGGCACGTATAGATCCTTAGTAGGCAGTACACGAGATGGCAAAAAACTCGGTCTCGGTACTTGCCTTTAAAACAAGTAAAACTTAAATTAAAAATTTAATAATAAAATAAAAATATAATAAAAAACCCCCGACACAAAAACCTACATTTGACAACCATTTTGGGCACATTTGTAGAATTTTGGTTCTTCCATCCCCACTTTAACCCACCATAACTCTTAAACGGCTCAATCGATTTTTATAAAACATAGCTAAGAACACTCTCGATTAAGTCTCCTTTCATCCAAAAAAAACTAAACTGAAATCGGTTCAGTGGTTCGGGCGCTATGATGCCACAGACAGACAGACAGACAGACAGACACACAGACAAACAGACACGTCAAACTTATAACACCCCTCTTTTGCGTCGGGGATTAAAAAGGCACTCGATATCTTGATTTCAGTATTTTTGGAGCAAGGGCTCCATTTTTGAACCAATAATGCACTAGAATTCATGCAATTAGTCGTGAAACCAAGTAAGAGTTGGAGCACAATATGGAAAATCTATTTTGGTACAAACAGGTTATAATTTTCGAACCTTTCAAAACTTGAGCTCCTGCATATTAAGTGACCCTATTATCTCTTCAACGAGTGCCCAATTTTTTGGAGTTACGATGGACTATAGACGAATGAGCAACCCAAGTTTGTTTTAGTTTTCTTTTAGGGTTCCGTACCCAAAGGGTAAAAACGGCCTGTCACCAGCCTGTATATCATGAACCATAACAAGACAGCTGAAATTTTCACAGAAGATAAATTTCTGTTGCTGCTTTAACAACAAAATATACTAAAAACAGAATAAAACAAATATTCAAGGGGGGCCTCCCATACAACAAACGTGATTTGAAAGTGGGTTTTTTGCTTGCTATTCATAACGGCAAGAGGAATGGGTTTCAGGGGCTCCAACACTGTACGGAACCCTTCGTACGCGAATCCGACTCGCACTTTGCCGATTTTTTTAGCTTGTGACAAACCCACTGTGGCACGTGTGAATCTGTACTAGGTTGTGAACATGAAGGCAACAAACTTTGTCGCGCTACTTTACTTGCAGTTTTCAGTAGGCTTTAGACTAATTTAGATCATGAGGCCGATTCGGTTCAAAGACGAATCTTAACAGGAATAAATCAATAGACAGTAAATCAAATTGAACAGCTAGTACTGCAGTATTAGGACCCAGTCCGAAATCGAAATTGAAACCACGCTTCACTTTTATAAGGCGAATGTTCTCCCACTAGGGCACCACGGACATTTTTTTATGTTTACATAACGCTATTAGCGTTTAGATAAAAATATTTTCAAACATGTCATTTTATTTTAAGATATATAACAGACTTGGTTCGTAAAAGAAGCGGCAATCGAAGAAAACACTTGGACTATTTTACTATTGCCGTCTCATATTCACGTACAAACAAAACAGATCATTGGTATTCTGTGGTAAATATGCACACTACAATAAAACAACATACATACTGAAATCAAAACTACACAAAAGCATGACCACTGAAGACCTACAGAATAAAATCCATCCATGCTGGCAGAATCACCACGCTGAATGTTAATGCTTACCTATACGTTGAGCCAAATAAACACCAGCATTTATTTTACGTCTAACATCGTCTTACGTCGTTAAGGGCTTAAGTTCATGGCTCTACACTTACCCAGACATCTGTAAAAAGTTTTAAGCGTCAATTAAGTTTACACCTACCAACTATAGAAAAAATAGGTATCTAATTATTCCAGACAATATTATTTTACCGGCCCAGACTGTCCGTATCGTATTTACGAAAACGCCCTAAAACGTATAAACTTAGCAAATTTTAGTCTTACTATGGTATTAATTAATAAGGCTATCGACCATAAAGTAAAACCTATAAAATTCTCAATTTTATTTCTCTATTTGGCTCTTTCGGATATTTGCTTCTTTTCACATAAAAATCTGATAAAACCTACGCAAGCCACGCCTAGTGCTTAGCATATCGCCTAATAGCAATTCGTAATATCCAACATCTTAAACACGGATGCATCTGCCAGTATTATTAATAGACCTAGGTTTGCGAGGTCTAGACCAAACCTTACAAAAGAAGTAACCAGACCAGTCGGTTTTAGGAATTCACGCTAATGCGTCTGGCGACCCACTTGAATACATTGACGTACTCATGTGGAACAGTACACAAACTTGGTACTTTGTCATCACTCGCGACCTGCCCCGACTTTGCACAGGAGTATTAAATCAAATCAAAAATTTGTTGCGATTTTAGCATACATAGGGACAGACGGACAGACGGCGGGAAGCGACTTTGTTTTATACTACGAGTATGAAGTATGATAGTGAATATATAGTGATTTTTCGTAAATGTCGATGGGCGCCACCAGAATTATTTTCAGGGAGGTGCATCCTCTGGGTCCTAGCGCGGAGCCAGCGTCACCAAATCACGAGGGTATTCATCGAATACATACATAATATGAATGTTCCTATGTACTTTCTTTCATGACAGGAGGTGCACAAGTGCATCCCCTTGCACCCCGCTCCCGTTGCCCATGTGACAGTCATCAACTTAAAAACAAATCGCCTTATTAATAAACGCAGAGTTTGGAGAAGCTTGTTCGTCTTTTGTCTTTAATAAGGTAATTAAAATTGTTATAATAACATAACATGGACTAACGAACCCGACGTAACTGTGCGTTTTTAATAAGGCGGTGAGTGATTTTAAAAGAGCAGGTTTTTGATTAGCAAAAACATTTAGAATTTTAAAATGTAAAATTATCGATTTTTAATGGCTTTAGTGGACAAGTAAATATTTTTTCATTACCATCAAATTTTCATCGATTTTTTTACTGACGTTAAAAACACGTTACGTAAAATATCGTTAAAATAGTAAATAGTGAATATACGTACCTATGGTGAATGGATATTCACCATACACCATGGTGTGCTTCACTATTTACTTTAAGGTGGGTTTTGTTTTAAGGTGTGATTCGTTTACTTGTCCATTTGTTCGAACGGATTCGGAAACTAAGATTGGATATTAACGAGACGTTTTGTCATAGCACCGCGTATTCGTGAAATTACTGCGTATTCGCCATACCATATGTGTTTTCAAGACCGAGACTATACATAAAAACACCAAGGTCAACCGCAAGATGACACTGATACATTCAAGTTATACTGACAGTGGGCTTGAGCATTTGGCTTATCCTTAGACCTTCAAGGGTCTGTGGATGATCCAATGCTTTTTATGCAGTAGTAGTTTAGGTAGTTTTAGCATATAAAGTAGTTTTGTATTTTAATGTAGTTAATAAAGGCACTTTTGCCCTTTAAAAAAAGTAATACAAAAATTGTCTTGTGTAAAATTCAGGTACTGTGAAGAAAGTACACTGTATCTGAAGTCGTCGTCTTTAAATTATTTAATAATATACTCTAAGCTGAATGTTGAACCCATCGATAGCGGTGCATTCACCAGCCCGGGTTTATAAAATTAAGCCGCCAATTTCTAAACCACAATTCGAATTAACTATGAATAATTAATTAAATGCGTCAGGAAGAATAAACTGCACATTTAAATTGAATCCAAAAACACGGCAATAAATTATACTTTACATGTTATGAGTGTTAAGAACTTAGTATCTACGAAATCTTAAGTCGCATATTTTATGCATTAGATTTTCTAGTATTCTAATGCATTTGTCAATCGGTAATGAATGAAATATATGTACATATTTTAATAACTGTATTTGATAACGGTTTTAAAAATAAAAGCAAAATGAACGTATTATATGTGAACATATTACATTCGGAACGAGATCAAACTAATTCGTAAAATTTTGAATAGAATATATAATCCGCTATTTTAAAAAATTGCGGAAAATTTCGTAGGAGTTATTGTTTTAGCTCCAGCTTTTGAAATGTTTTTTACTAGACGGCTGCCTCCTAGACGTCGAAACGTGAGTTCGTTGACCACCAAAGACAGTCTGGCCTTGTCTGTGTGCATGCGTCTGCAAGGTTCGTATAATGATACATTTTTTAACTCACCAATTATTTTGCAAGACTATTTTTGAAGCTTGATTCTTAGCTCTGCGGTATCTCGTCTCGACACTCGAGTAGGCAGGCGGCCACCCCAAATAAAGTGATTCATCCAACACTTCCAACAGCAATTGAAAGCATAGTGCAAATCATTAGAACCGTCACGTCTATTTAATGGTTTTTATAGAGTAACGTCTAAAAGTTTTCCTCAATATGTCATTGACATCTTGTTGAGTTTAATCAGGGCCCTATAACTGTTTTCCCACGCCGCTTTTATTTTAGTTTTTGATAATTTTTTAAGCGTCTTGGTTCAGCTCGTTTTTGTTTTGATGACCTGCAAAGAAAGTACTTAAGGTGAGGTTACCAGAATACTCATATACTCAATACCAATATAAGTTCTTGGCGATATGTTTGAAATAAGAGGGCTTAGAACAAATAAGCGAGCTCTAAAATATCCATAATACAGTTAATAATATACTAAAGCGATCTCGTAATGATTAAATTACTATAAAGAGAATAAGAGTTTTACTGTTTATGTGGATATATTACATTTTGTGTAATTTATAATTTAAAAGAATTTGAGGTATTAAGCCTGCCTAAGTAATGTCTCTTACAAAAAAAATACGAGTTTAATAATAATAAAATATTATCTAGTTCTAGTTTAAAAACTTTAAATTCAAAGTTTTTAAACTAGAACTTCCTAACGTAAGTTTTATAAACTGAAAGAACATCTACAATTGTACAAGTTTTTGGAGACATCAAGCCTATGATCGTAGGTCAGTAACATTTTATTTCTATTTCAAAAATCAAGGTTAACAGGGTTTTATAATGAACCATACTCTTCAAATGCTTGACATTAATGTTACTTAAATAGATTGTTGATAAGCTGATTATGAACTCTTACCGATGATGCCTTGAAAATGCTTCAAACCAAAATAATCAGGAATAATTATTTTTCCAAAAATGACATTTTTTTTATGTTTGATCACGCATGACATTTTACAGAGTGGTCCGATTTTGATAATTCTTTTTTGTTTGGTAGATCATACTCAAGGGTGGTTTTATTTAAATTTCATCGAAATCGGCTAAACCATATTTGATAAATCAACAATAATATGAAAATTTCTACATCGAACCGTGCGAGCTATTCGAATGTTGCACACATTTGAGGTAATAGATTATCAAAATCGGACCACTCTGTAAAATGTCATGCGTGATCAAACATTAAAAAAAAAACATATGCGCGTCTACTTATAAACCTCCTCCGTTTCTTCAGTTGATAAAATAAAATTACTAAGACACGCAAAAAAACACAATTAGGTACAAGAAGTTAAATTCATTTACCCAGTTATATTTTAGTGTAAATAGATACGTTTTACCAGCTCCTATTTTCGTAGGAAGAAAGCAAGGTAAATGCCGTAAGTTCACACGTTCACGTTTTGTCCACTATCATGGCAAACCGTCACCCAACATCCTAAACCACCGCAGTACTAACGTAAAATTGGATAGGATATTTTTAAAATTTTCAAAATATACGGATAACAATATAATACAATATAACTGGCAGTGGGCTTGAGCATTTGGATTATCTTTAGACCTTCAAGGGTATGTGGATGATCCAATGCTTTTTATGTATAGGTAGTCCTATACATAAAAAGCATTGGATCATCCATTTAGTTTTGGTGCCTTTATGAATTATAACAAAATAACTACTTAAGTAGTGTAGGTAGTTTTAGCATATAGTACTTATTGTATTTTGTTGTACTTAATAAAGGCTCCAAAATTAAAATATATGTATCAATTAATGCGTATCTGTAAATTTATTTAATTTTAGAGTCAATTTTTGCTTATTTGTTGTTTGTCTATTAGATAGAAGTGTATATTTATAGAGAAAGTCATTATTTTTACATCTTAAATTACACTATTCGTATTTTTAATTTGCTCCGCAGGTGGTTTTCTATGTTATCTGGTAATAACCGTCTTACTTTCAGCTCCTGCACTTTATTCACGCGTTTATTATTTAATAAATCATCTAACGGTACTGGTAATAAAACAGAACATAGTGTGATTGCAGATTAAATCTTGATTGAGTTAATTAATTCAAGTCATCATCATAAAATGATGCCTATGCCAATGTATGTTCGACTATCAAACTAACACCATGTATTAATAGTTACTCATTCTTTTTACAAGCTTTTATTTAACTTGCAATGGATGTACCTATGTATGTATGTAAGTTCGGGTGGAATCCTGCAAGTTAAATTTAACTAACTTCTGGGTTTCCGATTAAGCTCAAATTTTGCACACATATTATGTATATCGCGTGACAATGCAACAATATGGTACCATGGAGCTGATCTGATGATAGTGTCGGAAGGTGGCCATAGGAACTCCCATACTAAACAAGATATATCGTGTTTGGGCTCACTTTCACGTTTACTTTGGCTAGCACTAATATTTGAAAGTACATATATTGTCTAAAACCAAGATTAATCCATGTTTATAAGCAGCTCAAAGAGTATAAAATATATTCAGAGTATAAACTGATCTCCATTGCTGTTATAATTGTGTACAATGGATTTACCCGTATTTCAGAATTAGTACTCGTATAACTTCTAATTAACTAGATCCATTTTAGGTATTTTCACAAAATAACATCCTGGTCTTGAAAAGCAGGTACATAGGTACCACTGTTAAGTTTTAATCGCGTAATTAGTTCACAGGAAAATATTGAAATTAATTTGTATTTTTACCTATAAGAACAAGGATACGCACAGTCGCACAGCAAAAAGAAATCGTAGCAGTTTAAACAGAGTTTTACTTAGTTTTATAATTTTATGACAAAATAAATTGAAACAATTAACACACGAAACTAAAAAAAAATGGTCACTATTACAAACGATGAAATTTAATCAAAAATTACTAACGCTAGGGCTATAACTTTAGTTTTCTATCAACAAAGTCTATGCATTCGAGCTAAGTAGCAAAACAGCGTATGTGTGCGGAGTATATCTTTAATGTCAGTCGAGGTCACGAACGCGACGGGTTCGTTGAAAAAACGATGCCCAGCACGCTTTTTAAGTCATAAAAAGTAGACACGGCGCAAAAAATGATTCAAACATAGACGGTTGCAGCGCTAGGATTCCATTCGTGAGCGCACGCATTGTGGACGCTTGCCTTTTCGTTCCTGAGATTTTAGTAGGATTTATAATAAATAAGAAATGCAGCACTCATTGCGTAGTATATTTTGCTCTATTAGGTTTTTCTTAATGACTACTGAAGTTAAGTTCTGCACGGTCAGTTTTTTTGATGTGTGATCGTGGGTGGCATTTATTCGCTGCCGAAGCTTGGATACGTTTATTGTTGATCCCGGTTTTATTTATTTAAACGTATTTTAAAAGAAACAAACCGTTCTCTACGAAATTAAGTAAGTTCTTACTTACCTATGCTAAAATCGTTTTAAGATTTGAAATTACGAACATTATTCAATTTTAATACAATATATGCATGCAGTCTAGTCAATATTCTAATAGCTAGTAGATAAACTTTAGGAAGTTACGTTTAAAATTAAAAATAAATCAAATATAACATTTAAATCAATACCATTTAAAATTATTCTAGTCTCACACTGAGAAGTGAACATTTTACATTATGATTCATCGAAATATTATTTTCCGTTATATTTATTATTTTTAGCTGTTAAGTAAATATAATATTTTAGAGAGTATAAAGCACTGTTTAGTGTGGGTTATGTATTATATAATATATATAGCAGGCTGATTTTTCCATAACTAAGCAAAACATAAAATAATAGAAGAATGTAGAGTACAAAACCGGTACCTTTTCGTCAAGTATTTATTCTCTATAGTCTCTACTTCGACCAGTACTATCCTCCGTATAGCGTATTAATTATTTACTGTCACTGTATTGTAACCAGGCTTTTTAATTGTCCACTACAGGACTTAGGCCTACCTACGAAGGGTGATTGGACCATATCCACCACACTGGCCCAGTACTTACGAGTTGGTGGATTCACATACGCCATTGAATTTATTCTAACGACGTATGCAGGCTACCTCACGATGTTTTCCTTCACCGAAAAGCCAATAGTGTGAAATTCCGTACATAAATTCCAAGGAAAAAATGGTATGGGACCGGGATTTGAACTCACGACCTCACGATTGTAAGGCGGGTGTCATTACCACTAGACCACCACGATTCCTATTTACACAGAGCTTTAATAGGAAGTAGGTCCCGTAGTAAAAGCTGGTTATAATGATGACTAAAAATATATCCTAGCTAGAATATTTAAAGTGCTTAACTAGTCAGACAATGTAATAAGTATAACTGGTCCATAAATTATATATTATGCTATCTAAGTTATATTGATTCAAATCAGATATCCTAAACACCTTATTATCATACGTTATCGATGTTCTAAAGGTTGTTAGAATAAAATTCAGGTTTTTCTTGTACATAATATATTTTGCATATTTGGTACATGTATCAAGTCCAGTATCTAGATTATTTCAGTTTTATTATAGGAAAACTGATAACGTTTGGAATTAATTTAACCGTTCTGATAGATACATTATAACGAATCGATGCAAAATTATTTATTTTCGGATGTTTCCTACTTCTGAGATATCGATCTTTTGGCATTTTCTTACGACAATGTTACATAATGTATAAGCTAAACAATAAAACGATTTCAAAGATTAGATCAACTTGAAATACCTACATATACTTATTAATAAGTTTTTAGGTAGCGTTTTATTACAATCTGCGTTTACAATTGAAGTTATAGAACTCTATCAATGACTTGTAACTTCTTTTTGACCGACGAAACGGAGGAGGTACTCAAATCGACGCAAATATATTTTTTTATGTTTAACCACGCATAATTTTCTACATAGTTACATAGTCGATTTCGATAATTCTTTTTTAATTAGAATTACTAAACTTTGAAGTTGGCCCCACTTAGATTTTAAAAAAAAACATCCCTAATAGGGGATGATTGATTTTTCACTCACAGATTGTAACGTTTGACCACACATATTTTTTTACAAAGAGGTACGATTTCAATAATTCTTCTTTATTGGAAAGGGTACTTCGAAGTTGGTCCCATTTAAATTGTATTGTAATCGGCTGAGCCATTATTGAAAAATAAAAATTGAATTCTGCACACGGTTGAAGTCGGTCATGCCATTTTTGGCGAAAAATAATTATTAGTATTTTTTTAACCCCCGAAATTCATAACGGCGGGGTGTTTTAAATTTGACGTGATGTATGTGTCTGTGGTATCTTAGCCTCGAACGGATGAACCGATTTGAAAGTTGAATTACGCGGAACTGTTCTTAAATATGTTTCATCAAAATACTCGTAGAAATTGCGGTAACATAACTAACATTGTTAATATTTAGACGATTGAAATTATAGGAAAATATTTAAATTTAATACAAGTATATTATCGAGTGAGCAACTTTGCTGAAATCAAGCAGAAATATTGGATGACCAGTTTGATATTACGTCACCATACATTTTATAAGTAACTGTTGTTTTTTCTCGATTTCAGAGTTGTTTTTGTAACGAAAGTTATTTATAATGAGTTTGAGCACTTTTTTAGACAGGTATGTCTGATAGTCTACCTTGATGCCAAATATCAAGTTTCTAGGTCATCTGGAAGTGGGTTAGGTTTTTGATCTATATAAGTCAGAGAGTGAGTGAGTCAGTGAGTGAATCAGTCAATGAAACCCCGGTTTTTAAACGTTAATATTTCATTAACCGTCGAAGCAAAGTTAGTGAAATTTTGTATTGTAGATAAGCTAAAGAACTTTTATACATTTGCTTCATTTCATAATTTTAGGTTAAATAGTTTTCGAGTTATGAAGGGGTCAAAAGTGGCTCAAAATGGTTCGTGTAATATTACACACGTCGCGTCGCCAGTTCCTTTTTCTTAGACTTGGCTGGACACGCTTCCGCGTGTCTAGATAGCCTGACGAATCGAAAGTGTTGTTTTCTCGTACCTACCTAAATAATGTAAGCAGGCCAGGAAGAGGAGTTATCATGCCAAAAAAAACCCTACCATAGCTCGGATGACACGTCATTGACTTCCGATTTTAAATGGACCGATTTTATTTGGTTTTTCACCGATTTCCAAAAAGGAGGAGGTTCTATGTTCGTCTGTATGCTTTTTTTGTGTATGTTCATCGATAATTTCTCCAATTGTGCACCAAATCGAAAAATATTTTTTTAGTTCGAAAGGGTTTACTCCCGAGGTGGTTTTATTGAAATTTTACAGAAATAGGCTGAGCCGTTTTTGAAAAATCAACAATAATGTTCACGATTCAAGCGAAATTTTCGTTTTTTATACACGATGGGAGACGGTTTTACCATTTTATGCGAAAAATAATTATGTTTGTTATGACCATCAGACGTAGCTACGTGGGCATACCAACTTACTATACAGTCTTTTTTACTAGTCCACCGTTGTCCTTGAACCCGCTAAAGGTGATTGAGCCATATTCACCACGCCACGCCAGTATGGGTAGGTGGATATTTCTTACTGCAAAATATCTCATTATTTTGTAAGCATCGCCCACGTAGAATTTTCTTGGAATCAGGTGCGATGACCATTCTTTCCAAGCTGACATGCTACATTTATACTTTGGAAAATTATCCCACACACGGTGATATTATTTCAAAATCGAGATGAACTTTACATATCACTATAGTATACAGGGTGGAGAGCTGACACTGACATTAAATGAAATATTTGGAATTCTATTTTTAAGCGTTTCGATATATTTAGAATTTAATAATTAAAGCTGTTTACCTATGTGAACTGATATGATTGCTCTAAAAGTGTCAATCTGTATCTAAACAGCGATTCGAGCTAATTTGACATTAGTCAAACGAGCTTGAATAGCTAGTTTGATTATTTTAATGTCAAATTGAATGAGTGAGTTCCTTAAAAAGAACTAGCCTACTTACTTCCTTACTTCATTTATTAATTTAGTTTGTTTGAAAATTTTGTATTTTTTTTGTTTAAGGATTTTTTTTTCTTATGGCTTTTATGATTACTGGTTACTAGTACTACGTGTGGGTCAAATTAATGTCGGCGTCAGCTCTCCACCCTGTATACTTCAGTCGATCAAAGCACTTTTTTGACTTATAAGTTCTCACGATGAGATTGACTTGGTGTCTATTGTTAACAATCTGGTAACATTTAAAAAAGCTTCTTTTAATGACAGTTTCTTTGAGACACCCTGTAACGGCTTTTTAAGCCTATCCACGAAAAGCGCTCGGATCACATCAGCCACGCTGACCCAGTGCGGGTTGGTGGATTCGCTACGCCATGGAATTTCTGCTATGGTCGTCTGCAGGTACCCTCGCGATTTCTTTACCGCAAAAAGTAGAAGTAAGAAACCAACATACCTACTCTAAAATTATTCTGTATGTGTTGTTTCCTGATCCAATGCATTTTAAAGCTTATTTTAACTTATGTAATTAATAAGTTCATAATTGATGTCATAAAAAAAATCTACAAACTTAACAACAATGAATGAATGGTATGTATATCTGATGTACATTCAAACCCACCATTGAATCATGAAATACTATGAATGAATTACGTTGTCATTCCAAAGCGTCGTCTTCAATTAAAGTTATAAATAAGTAAAATATCACCTCACTTACTTATAATTGGAGTAACACAACACCCAGAGAAACGACTGTTGAAACATTCTCAGAATTAGAAATTGCTCGATTGAAGTATCAAAGTAGGTACCTATTACGATTTTTAGACGCAGAATGTACAAGTATTTTATATGACGTGGTCAGTAGTGGTATGTGGCAGTATTAGAAAGTAAAGCTGTTTTACAGAGCTTTAATTAGATTATTATGTGCATGTGTGTGCAAGGAAAATTGACAGCTGAAACGTACAAGTTTTAAGGTAAGTGGATAAAAATAGACACATGGTATTAAGTAAGTTCGTATAGGCCGGGTGGCAGTAGCGGCGTTAGGGTAGGGCGCGGTTGGGCGACCGCCCAGGGCGCGAGACATAAAGGGGCGCCGCAGGCGCCCTTTCGCGTTTAACCAAGGTTAAAATAAAATTTTGCCCGTGAAAAAAAAACAGGAAAATTTTCGCGCTCGCTTCGCTCGCGCTCTATCATTACAGTATATTCTTTAAGCAAAATGCCGCGCTCGCTGCTCTTGCGCTTAGTCATATTTGTCTTGTATTTTTTCACTGTTTTGTTTGCTCACTCTTTATGTTGAATTAAATAAAATATAAGCTCTACTGAAGGATAAAATCTAAAAATTTCTCGCTCACTGCGCTTGAGCTTTGAGGCACTATAGTGCGTGAGCAATCATTTGCTCACACCACTGTAGGTACACCCAGGCACG
Source organism: Hypomecis atomaria (assembly GCA_964007245.1). Classification (NCBI taxonomy): domain Eukaryota; kingdom Metazoa; phylum Arthropoda; class Insecta; order Lepidoptera; family Geometridae; genus Hypomecis; species Hypomecis atomaria. The sequence goes on from OZ023288.1 coordinate 14,040,395, forward strand.
TATCCAGCTTTGAATTGAAAAATCCGCCAAATGCGAGTCAAAACTCGCTTTTAGGTGGTCAGCCCAAGGAAAGGTGATCTAATTAGGATCTAATTAGAACTTGGTACTCTCTGGAACTGTTTTCTACAATAAATTTACTATACCAACAACAACACTGAAATTAATTTAAAAATATTTTAAGTTTCGATCCGAAAGTGTGTTTATTGGTTTGTTTGTTACTCTTTCACGCAGCAATGGAACGATATTCGTTAGAAAAACTATCTCAAAAGACACCTAACCACCTTAATTAGGTACCTATATATGCTTGTGAGATAATAATTAGTTATTATTATCTCACAAGCTTAAATATTATTTTCCATAAATGCGAGCCAAAACATAAAAAGATGCATTGTTCGTTTGTGTTTCTTTTTCAATCTAGAAAGGTCTGTGTTTGACTACATCCAGTCTGATTTGAAGCAGAGACGCGGTTTAGAGTGTAACATATTTAGGTAAGTACCTACCTACATGTTACGTATACTTGTTTAGATTCCCATATTGTAAGTTGACTAAGAGTTCCATATTTTAGCTGTTTTTCACTAGAAATACCGAATCAAAACTCGAAGACATCGAGTTGAAATTAAAGCGAGATCTACTTAAATGCTCCTTTGCAGATATTAAAAATTGAGTTTCTTTGCTACATACTGTGAAAAAACGTTACAGCGTTAGGGTTAGGGCTCTAGGTGCCTAGGTCGACGCATGAAATTCACATTTTTTTGTCTTGTTTTGGCATTTACAGATGAAATTCTCATTTGAAGTTTACAAAAACTCAAATGGATAGGTCCATAAGTACACTTAAAAACCAAAATAGTAGTCAGTCTTTGTACAAAAGTGCATCAATTAATTGTCACCTAAAATTGAATTTCGCGCGCTGACCGAGGACACAAACCATACGTAAATTCTTAAATTCTTCCAATTGTGAAAAAAAAACCTTGGTTATCGTGAAAAAAAAATTGATGGATATAGCCGTAAAACCCCCCCCCCATATTTCGACATTCACAAGGCAATCAAAACCTTCAGGGTACTGGTACTGTTGACCTAGAACTATGATTGGCAAAAATAATTGTCTGGTTTTTTGTCACTAGTTTCAATCATTCTTGAAACGATTGAGACCCCAAAATAACTGCACAAGTGTGTACCTAACATCTGATTTTTACAGAAAGAAACCCCGGAGAGTACAGATGTGCTTTTTAGTTTAGCGAGAATTCTGAGGATTCGGAGAAAAATAGCCGAAGGGTCATTTTATGAGTCACTTTCATTTTTAGGGTCGTCTACATAGCAACAACATTCAACAAATTGTTCAGCCAAATAATCAATTTTATCTAGGGTACCTATGTTCAAAAATTTTGGATACGTGCCTGGGTACACCTATTGTATTAAAATTTCAGCTCTATTGAAAGACAAAATCTAAAAATGTATCGTACGCTGCACTCACGTTTAGTGGCGATATAATCGTAGTTTGAGCAAAGGACTATCGAACCACAACACAATAGTTTTATTACCTACTTGTTATTTCGGTTTGAATTTCAATAGGGGCGCCGTATAAATCTCGCCCAGGGCGCTGGTAGAGCTAAAGCCGGCACTGCCGGGTGGCTAGCCCTGGTGTCAGAGTTTCTAGGCCGTCTGGAGGCCTCTGACTTGCCTAAACGGTTATAAACAAAATGGTATTAATGAAAATACTTAAATTATTTATAGTTCTTTCTACCAGGTTTATATAAAAGAGTTTCTTTTGCGATAATGTATTTCTTAGATATGCCTATCTAGAGCTTGATATGTAGTTAAACTTTGAGTTAAAACCCTAGTCAAACAGTTTTAAATTCGATAAACAATACAAGAAGTGGTCGTAACCGCTAGACTTGAACTTGCATGACTGAAAAATTCTGCGATTACGGCAAGTTTTTGAATTGTTTGTCGAATAAAGAACTTAAAGTTTACCTAAACCGACATACATCGACATCGACAGACAAGAGTTTTAACTCAAAGTTTAACTACATCAGGTAATGGCGATATCTTTAAGCCTATCTAGGAAATATCCAAGTAGCTACTTTAGATTCTAACTTACATAGCACAATATTAATGAAGTCAATGTTAAAGAATAAATTTTCATTAAAGACATTATTATTCAGACTCTACACTGCTTGTACTTGTATCGTATGAGTTTACTGTTAAGTTCACAAAAGATTTTGGATAACAGAAGAAGAAATATTGTCTACAAGGGTTTTAACAAGGCACTTGTACAAGTATTAAACTCACATGTAGGTATTTATCTAAAGGAAGAATTGAAATCATGTTCTGTTAGTTTTAATTTAATATTTAATTGCAAGAAAAAATCTGTTCTAAGCTAATTAACTAAAATAATGGTATTAGGCCGAAGTGGCCACATGTGTGAGCCGTGAATTTATGTTGAATCCCATATCAATTACTTTTTTGTTTTTGTTGAAGGAAAACATTCGCCTATGTCCGCAGAATAAATTGGAGGGTGTAGGTAGGTATGGGAATCCACCAACCTGCACTCGGCCAGCGTCGTAAATATGGCTCATTGCACTTAGTGAATAGGCCTATGTTCAGCAGTGAACTAATAAAAGGACGGTACAACTGTACTACAGCTGTAAGACTAAATTAAACACAGTTTAACTCTACTTCTGTACCATAGATGCGATTTAGAAGTTAAAAAAAGTGAGAGAAAATTCCACCAACAGAACTGCAATACGTCATATGACACATGTACATCGTATGACGCGATTTTATGGGTGGATAGTTTACTTGCACGCCGCTTATCTAAACACTCATCTTTGATAGAAAATAGTCTTACTCGTCAAGACAATTTTATTTAATTACTCAAAGCTAATTAGGGTTCGTTTATGTTTTTTACTGATTTTATTTAGAAACTAAGTTGAAACTAAGTTAGGAAACAAAGTCGGTGCGACAATTGCCGTGAAATATTCAGGATTGTTTTGCAGTTGGCTAATCTCTGTTGCTATAATTAAGAAATTTAATACAATCGGGTCGTTTACCTGACGATAGGCGTCAAACTTGATAGCAACTACGAGTAGTAGGCAGTAGGGGAATTAAACGTAAGCAGGCTGGTGAACTTTTGGATGACAGGTGACATTGCCTGCAGACTTTCATACATAGAAGAAGAAACAAAATGGAAATCACCATACGACATGATCACTGCAAAATGGCGTTGAAGATGAATAGAAATCGATTATTATAAACAAGAAAAAAATCTACAACAACACAATCTAAACAATTTGTTTTTTAAGCAAAACAAATTGTGACGCAGGCGTAGGCCCGGGTAAAAGCTAGTAATAAATATTTCCGACTTTGATTCTAAGTTCAAGTTAAGATTCTAATGGTTGCTTGGAAGAGATTGCTGGAAGCAATAAGGCCGCCCTTTGTTGCACTAGTTTTAAGTTACTTTATTTTTCCTTTCTGTGTATTTTTCTGTAATTTGTGTTAGTAATAAAGTGTTCATTCATTCATTCATTCATTCATTCTAAGCGGTAAAACGTATCATAATTATGTTGTTTTTTCTGAAGACCTGGTAATATTATTTAAGTATAAAAATTAATTGTTTATTTTTGACAAAAATGAAATGGTCCGAAATTCAAAATGCCCTAGGCTTCAGCCTACTCAACCTAGTGTTAGGTAAATCCGGCCCTGCTAGTAAGTGTACCTATTACAGAGTACAAGTACAGGCTATTGAATTAATTACAAATATAAAAAAGAAAACCATTGTGCCAAAATTAATTTATGAAAATAAATTTGCTTAAACTGTCAGCATCCATATTGTAATTACTAAATTAAACATTAGGCTTGCCATACACGCATAAGTAGCTAAAGTACAAAATACTTTATGTTCATAATTTGCCGGTCAATTTACGAAGAATATAATTAGTTACACTGTCGATCTAGATTAAATTAATAATGCCGATAAATTATAATAAGTAGGTACGCAATTGAACAATTTCTTTCCTGTACCTATATTATTTGCCTTTGGCCTTTCCATGTCGTTGTTGGAAAGTTGGAAATTCTGAAAGTACTTATCAATTAATATTTTTTTTACAAAGAATTCATGATGTTAGTTAGTAGTTATTACATCAGCTGTTTAGCACTTTCCTGTCATTGTATTTCAAAGTATTAGTCAATTGGGTATGTTTATGAGGTTAGGTTAGGTCATATTTTACTAAAACTGAATTATTTATTGGTTTGACTATTATACTCGTATGTGTTAGGTTCTGTTGTACCTATAGTATAGGTAACCTATTGGTTTATATTGCGTCGTATATTTTCATAGCTTGTGAAAGAAGTTGCGTTTTCACAAAGAGATTCCCTGAGGGTGCTTGTCGCTTTTTACTTGTGTTATATGCACGTAGAGCCCCTTTGTTATCCTGCATCTGACTTGATGTAAATGTACACGGAGGGGTAAAAGAATTACTACAAAAGAAATCCAATCTAATAATATAGCTAGTAAGATAAAGAGTTCATTTTGCAACTTTATAGTTTATTTTTTTAAGCAAAGTAGCGAAAAAATAGGTACAATACGTGGCAAGAGAAATTGCACTACTTATACCTAAAAGATTTATTACGTTACGGCTACATGCTCACATTGGGTTATTGAAGGGAAGGTATGATTGAGAGCTTCCAAGATTATTGATCAACATTATTATCTTTTCAAATAATTCCTTTAGATATTTAACTTTATACAAAAATACATAGACTATATGGATTGATTCACATTCAACACTATTTTTAGAAAAATATGTAGATCAGATCACGATTTCGTCGTCTTTAACAAACATAATACAAACATAAGTCAATAGTGTATGTGCAAGTGCAAAGAGAAACGCAGCAGTGGCAGCAGGTCCGCTGGTTGCAGTGGGCGCCGGTAACGGCGGCGGCGGCGGGCTCGGGCGGCGGAGGGAAAGGCATCGCTTGACCGTCGCGCCTCCGGCAGCGGCGGAGGACGCAAGGGCGCCGTGCGTCTTGCCGAAATTATTCGGGGCTCGCTGCACAATCGATTTTTCCCACCCGATGCGGAAAATTCAACGGGGCGGGGCGGGCGAGTGCGGCGGGTGGAGAGGGGGGCTCGCGGCGGCGGCAGGGGGGCAGGCGGAGTGCAGCGGGGCGGTGCAACGCGCGCCGCCGTCCGGGACGGCAGACAGTAGGACGGCGACGCCACTGAGAGTCGGTGACCACGGCGCGAGGAGCGCGCTCGCCGCACAGTGACATGTAGCGCGGCCGCCGCGCCGCAGCCCCGCGACCACACCGCCGGTGGCGGCGCGCCGATGCGCCTGCCGCCCGGCCCGAGCCGACCGCGCCCGCGCCCGCGCCACCGCACGCACCCGCGCGCGCCCGACACTACCTGTGACGCTTTCACTGTTACGCCTGAAGCGAGCCCTTCAGCCCGTCTGTAGCGACGACTGTCGTCGGATGGAACCCGGAGTGCGCCGATTCGCATCAAGGTTAGACGAATATTTCATAGTGAGTGTTTGTGTCCGCTGCAGCCGGCCGCCCGCCGCCCGCCTGCACTCGCCGTAGGTTCCGACACGTGAGGGAACTCGCCTCTGACTCATGTGGATTTCCGTGGTATGACACGCACACTTACAAATTTTCATGAAAATCCGATCGATTCGATAGTTGTTGATGCGATCGAAACGCACGTAGATCGACCTGTTCTAGCATTTTCCTACGTTTCCTGAAATTTGTGAATTTCCGTGAGTTTTCCGATTTCCCGCCGTTGTTTTGAGTTACGACTTTTTAATTGTTGGCAGATGCCAACTTTTCGTGCAGATTCTTCTTATGCATTATAATAAGCGCTAGTTTGTATTCGAAGTTCATGATGGTTGTTAATTTTTAGTGTTCAAAATTAATTTATGAGTCAGCTGCGAGCAGCGGCGCGACGGACGCCGGGCGGCATGCACTTTGTTCAACATTTTTCGTAGCATTTTTATACCACTTTAAAGCTATGTTTTTTTGTATTGTGTTACAGAAAATCATTACTGCGAATTCATTATTGTTAACATTAATCCACTTTTAAATAGTTTTATCATTTACGATATTTGTCAATTATATTATCAATTTTAAGCCTATTCATTTTCACTTTAAAACAATTACGTAATCAACAAAGACATAAATAAAGATCTTTTAGTACAATTTAATATTTACACATTAGTTGGACAATATTTTAAAGGATCTTTGGTTGTAGAAACATTGTAGTGTAGAGGAAACACGTGCTACGGTCACGGAATAAAAACATTGTAACATATCAAATTAAACATTAGCTACGAATGTTAATCAAGCGTTATATTTAGCTTTTGTGTTATTCTGTGAAATATATAATTAACATTTTTCTGGTGATTCTTGTAAGTAATCCAGTTTTAAGCAGTTTGACTTGCTCTATCTCTCTCCCTCCTTAAGACATGTGTTAAAATTTGGCTGTTGGAATTTTTACTATTTTTACATGAATACTAAATAAAATATGCTCATACTACAGATATTAAACATACTTGATGTGTAGACAAACTTAATATTAGCTGAAGGTGAAGAATAGTTCATAAATGAGAAGAACAGAATCTACTAAGTTCTACCAAACACTGTTGTGCTAGTTTTGTTAGTTTAAAAAATCCTAAATAAAACTATTTAGTTCAACAGTAGTTTATTCCATGGCAATAAGCGAAAAGCCTCTTTTCTTAACCACAAGGAAAACAATAAAAATTGTAAATTCTCAAAATAGTACTTTACTAAATACTGTTTTACAAAATATTACAACGAAAATATTTTTCTGCAAAGTATCTTTATGCTGTAAAAATTTAAATAAATTTTTAATGTAAAAGATCCTTAATAATATTATGAATCCGAAAGTGTTTTATTGGATTATTGCTTTGCTTGTTACTCCTTCACGGAGCAACAGAGAGGGATTGATTTGATTCTTTGTATGGTACTTATAGTTTAAAGGTCGCAGAGTGTTATGGAATACATTTTATCCCAGAAAAATAAAATGATCCATAATGATAGCATAATGGTTTTTATGCCTGATAGCATAAAAATAAAGCTTAGACGAAGCCACGGGAAAAAGCTAATCCTTACTAATACTTATTATATTATAACCCAAAGTGTGTTTTTGTTTTATTTGTATGTTGCCTTCACGCAACAACGGAGAAACGGATTGACTTGATTTTTGGCATGGACATAGTTCGAAAGACGGGAAGTGACATAGGCTACTTTTTAACCGACTTCCAAAAAGGAGGAAGTTCTATGTTCGTGTGTATTTTTTTTTGTGTATTTTCATCGATAATTTCGCCAATTGTGAACCGAATCGAAAAATTATTTTTAATTTTTAGTTCGAAAGTCCATTTAAATTTCACAGAAATCTGCTGAGCCGTGTTTGAAAGCCCCAAACAATAATGTAAACAATTCGAGCGAATATTCGAATTTTGTTTACGATGGCAAGCGGTTTTGCCATTTTTTGCGAAAAATTAATATTATCTCAGAAAAATTAAATGTACCTACCCATGGGAGAGCACAAAATTAAAATACTACGCGGGCCAAGCAGCAGGCAAAAGCTGTACGCATAAATGAGATGTTAATAATTTTACAACTGACTGTTTATTACACTGTTAAGGTGCAACAAGTGTACACGATGCAATGAATTGATCAGTTTTTCACATCACTCCAACAGGGAGCTCATTCAGTTAATTAAAAGGTAGGAATTGGTAGTTCCATATTTAAACCACTACCTGAAGCTGGGCACACACGACGCGATGATCGCATCAGTTCATAAGTTCACTCCAGCGTGGGCCAAATGTTGTTAACCATTGCCGGTATGTAGTTATTTAAGAAACAAAATGGCACACCTACCTTATTCGAAAAATATCAATCCTAGAAAAAGTAGATGGGTAACAAAGTTGTAGGAAATCAAATTTTTAACAACTTTTTCGCATGAAAGATTGAAATAACACAAGTTAACGAAATGGCACACCTACCTTTTTCAAACAATATTAATCCTAGAAAAGCCTATCATACTAATCAATAGGTATATCTTCACATACTTATCTTGAATTAAAATAGAAGACATTTTTATACATAAAAGATTTAGAGGTTCAATAGCTTTTTAAGCTAAATAAATATCTATTAGTTGTTTAATAGTTTTCAAGACCACTATATTTTGCAAATAAATTTCAATTTTAGAATGGTAAAAGAGATAGTGCAGTATAATAAAACATATTACCATAATCTGGTTACGAATAACATCTTAAATGATTCGAGCGACGCACAATTTATGCCGTTTTTTATTATACCTAAACGGATGATCTTTATTTTTTTGCAAAACGACTACAGAAAACTAAATTTCGAGTAGTCTTCATCTATTTTAGGTTTTATATTTATCTCAAAACAAGCAACCCCATTAGTCTTTAGTACATTTACATTTTATTACCTAGGTATTAGAATTTTGACTTCTCAATTTGAGTCTAAAATTTTAGATAGGCATGCTATTAGCGTGAATTGTAATATAACTATTCTAAATTTTGTTACTTAACAGTACCACTTAATCTGTATAGAAAAATATACTTGCAATATATACTATAAAAAAATTTTTTCTAAACCTAGCTAGGTATATCTCGATTTGCTCTACTCGGATAAATAAGTTGTTAGAATTGGGATATTAAAAATCGAAATCATCTGATAAGTGCTACATCAAAATTTCCCTTTTTGAGGGAAATTAATCTGCATTGGCAGAAAACTAAATTTTTAAAAATTATTTATAATCGACTGATTAAACCGTCCAAAATACTACCGATAGCTACGCGAGAAATAACTTTATTAAAATCCGGAAATATGAAAAAAAAATGTTACCAACCTGAAACAGAGAAAATATTTGACAACAAACTTTCAATTGACAACCATTTTGGGCACATTTGTAGAATTTTGGTTCTTCCATCCCCACTTTAACCCACCATAACTCTTAAACGGCTCAATCGATTTTTATAAAACATAGCTAAGAACACTCTCGATTAAGTCTCCTTTCATCCAAAAAAAAAAACTAAACTGAAATCGGTTCAGTGGTTCGGGCGCTATGATGCCACAGACAGACAGACAGACAAACAGACACGTCAAACTTATAACACCCCTCTTTTTCGTTGGGGGTTAAAAATGTATCGCGAATTTTCTCGACATTCTACAGAAAACGCGAAAACACTGGTCGATTCACGATCCTCGTGTTACCTGCTTAGAAAATTATATTAAAATGCTAGTAGGCTATAACAAGTCGTTTTATAGATGTGTAATCGTTATGATAATAATCTAGTGGCTGTTCTATAAATAATAATATTTTCGCACCGAGACGTTTTTACTCGTGTTATGGCATGTGCGAAATAGTGACACGTTCATTATGACAATATTATGTACTGCTGTCTAGATATGACACCAAACTTTATCGGAGTCGTCACAGTCACCCAGTTACTTCATAGCAAATAACTGAGTGACTGTGACGTAGCTTTGAATTGTATCATGTGTACAAACTTTTTTTGCATTATACCAAGTATACTTGGTTCCTCTTTGACCATATCTTACCTGATATTAATAAAAAAAAGAATTGGGCAAAAATGCCTCTATTAACTACAACAAAATACAATCTTGAAAAAATCTTGAATGTCCCTGGCAGTTTTATCTAGGTTTGAAGAAGCCTTTTTAAATAACTTGATCTGTATTGAATTGGGCTAAGAGTTTCATGTTCTTACTGCCATGGTGGCAACAATTTGTACTACAAAGGTACTCTAGGTATGTTTATACCTATTTACCAACAAGGCTAAGAACCCTTGTTCTAACACAACACGCAACCGTCATTACAAGCAATGAAAGATTATGTCATTTCTAGCTTGTGATCCGTAATAATTTTAATATAAAATACAACGAACATACTAAATTACTTTTTACAAATGTATTATCATACCAGAATGTAATGAATATTAAATAGTATTAATAAAAATACAATATACCTATTTGATAAATATTTTTTACAGATTGATAGGTAGATTAAATCTTTATTGTCCAGCGATTATGTATGATAACTACTTCATTTAGTGAAAGTGAAAAATGACACAAAATTAATCATTTAACTAGTTATTTAACATAATATCTGGGACGACTTAGTTAATGTGCTAAAAAAAGTTTAAGCGAAGGTATTATAAAGTTTTATTTGACTTGGCCTTAAGTAATAAATCATTCTTACGATGCTTTTTTTAAAAGTCATGTTTGACTTTGTCATATATTTCTAATAAAGTAAATTGGAAACTCACAGCCATAACACAAAATAAAATATTTGTGTGTGAAACAAAAAAAAAGGTTAAGTTATAACATGACAAACAACGCATGAGCGGAGCGAGCGAAGTGAACGTGCCGCGGTAGCGGCCGGCAGTGCCAGAAGTGAATCGCTTTGTAAAAAAAAACTTACGAAACGAAATCATAGTTGATACAACATTTGGTAAACAATAAACAACTAAATGAATATTACGCTAGCTAAAACATTCTGCTACTTGAAAGTTGCCCTTATGAAAAGTTATTACTTTCAGTGTCCCCGACCGGATATTATGAATAATAAACCGCATAAAAGTATAATTATTATTATTATTTATTTCAATTATATCTCTTTTAAAGATAGGGTTTTGCAAACAAGCAAGCAAGATTTTCAATATAATGGCTTATACTCGTACTTATTTTTTGTAATAGTTGACCAGTGCCATTTCGTCTAGTTTAAACAAAAAGTAAAAAAATTAAATGATATCTGCATGCTTATATGTAATTATTTTTCGCATAAAATCGCAACACCAACTTCCACCGCGTACCTACAGAATTCGAATAATTTGCACGAATCGATGTGACAACCATGTACCTATATTTTTATTGATTTATCAAAAACGGAGCTAATTGTGAACCGATTTAAAAAAAAAAACATTTTTAATTAAAAAAGAATATACTTCCGAGGTGACCACCATTAAATGTTATCGAAATTAGCTGAGCCGTTTTTTTATAAATCAACAATAAAATGTAAGTAAAGTAGTTTAATAATTTAAAATTTTACGTTTGTATGTTTATGATTTTATTGAATTAGTAATCAAAAGATGTGACTATTCTAGAACTAACTACCTATAATTATCGACTTACTAAGACACAAGTAAAAACCGTTTGGAGTTTAATTTCCTTACTTAACATGCATGTCTCGTCTACAAAGTGCATTACGACTTTGAGTGACCTATTCATGTGGAACATTAGTATAAAACATTATAAAAACTGTTTCTTTTTATCTCTCCCACTTTCATTTACTTATTGTATGGGTTATCTTTATTAATTAAGCAATTTCATTTTGAATTATGAAGCTCATTCATACATCAATCATCAACATGCTTACATCAATCTGGTTCTAGATATAAGTACCTATCTACTTAATTATTTGGAGACTCCTCAAAATATCATTTTCTTCAATTTTTATATCAAGATATTATTATGTCCCTGTCTGTTCTGTAGCATAGGTATGTACGTACATACCGACGTGACACCTAAAATACATATTTAAATTGCGTGCAATAGCGTACCTAGCTATTCATAAGTCTCTAGAATGTTTCGCGAAAACTTTGTATAATAGAATTTCTACAATACAAATTACCTAAAATTTGCAACATAGCTCTGACATTGTAGATATTCGTCTCGTTTTCAAGCCATTTTGGCATTGAACAGAATTTTTAGAAATATATTGTAACAAGCAAAATACAATAGTGCGTTGTTTATGCTGCTTTTAGCACAATGAGAATCATTTTCAAGGCTATTTCACAGCTTTTCAAGCTTATACATACTTCGTATTTACCAACTTATTGACAAATAGAAACTAACTTAGTTTAAGGAAATTAACTTAGTTGCACAATAGGCCCAAGTTTAGAGGCGACATCGTAATTATTATAGCAATTTAAAGTAGCCCAATTTCTTTTCAACTATATTCAAACTCAAACTCAAATCATTTATTGCAAAATATGAAATTTACATGCGGTTCTTGACATGTTTTGTATAGTTATACATATGACCCTGATAAAGGTATGGCAATTTTATTATTTGTATTGGAACGATTTACTATTATGTTTTCTAGATTATCGTTAAAAAAATCGTCCAATTTTATAAAACAGTTTTCCTTTTCGATATCTTTTAGATTATTTGGCAGTTTACTAAATATTTTTATAGCCATATAATGCGGGCTGGAACATAGTTCCAACGTAGTAATGCCTATGCTTTGCTACGAATTTGATCCCACGAGCATTTGCATTAGATAGAGAGAACACTATTTTACGTTGCTATTAAATTTACGATGGCGCTTTTAAAATTGGGCCTAATGTAATTGTAATTAAAATTATCTCTAATTTCGTTCTACACAAATTGTGCAAGTAAGTAAATATTTTAAAATTGTCCCGTTCGATGTAACTATCAAGTTGGTAGCAAGTAAATAGTAGCAAGTTATGTTTTGATTTGCTAACCAAAGATATTTTCCCTCCACATTGAGTTATAATACGAGTACATGTTCCCATTGAGTAATACACATGTTTCATCCATGCATTCATTCATGCACTCCAAATCAATATAACACATCAAATATCGCCAAAGGCCGAATCAAGTTTCTTGGCGTCTCTGAACACGAGGCGAGTTATTGCGCAATAGCAAATTCGTTATGTCATCTGAAGCGGGGATGTGCGCAGCTGGTAGCTAACTTCACAAACGCCAATTTAAGGAGTTTGGCGTTTTAAATTCGGTCTATTTAACCCAAAGACCTTGTATTTGTTAGTAAGTACAAGGTCTTTGATTTAAACTGAACTAAAATGACAACGGCTGTACGTAAAAATCGGCCAAGTGCAAGTCGGACTCGCGCACGAAAGATTCAGTACAGTATGGGAGCCATCCTTAATAAGTATATTTTATTTAAATTATATGTCCAGCTTATACTTCTTATTATTACTATCGAGCCGTAATTAATATCGAGATATAACACATTGGCCTACTGACCTCATTGAGGTCGCTCGCTTATTTTTTTTGTCTAATTTAATCGAAGTCTAAGGAATCGTGAGGAATCGTGCTATCCTGTTTTAACTTATGTGAATAGATTGCCAGTGAGACAAAGCGAGAAATAGTGGGTTTCGTCTACATTCGTTTCATACTTTATGTCTTCGGAAATTGGACTCAAATTTTTAGGATTTTTTGTTATAGCGGCAATAAAAATTAATTTTCAGTCTGTGAAATCACGGTTCATGAAAAACAGCCTGGTGAACGACAGACGGCCGGACAGACGGACAGCGGAGTCTTAGTAATAGGCTTACGTTTTTACCCTTTGGGTACGGAACCCTAAAAAACTACCCATTTTCCTCTCAATATAATATTCTATTCTCTACTTTTATATAGCTAAGGCCAGGAAAATTAAATAAAATCTTACCTATCCGAAATTCCAAGAACAATAGATGTAAATAAAATAAATAAAATAATAGATATAAATGTATAAAACTTACCTCAACATGCCTACAAAATAATCGCACTAATTAGTACTAGGTACCAGTACAAGTAAGTTTTGAATAACAAGGAAAGATATTTTAGGATAAATACCTAAGAGGAGTATTTGAACAGTATTTACTAACATATCTAGAATTGATACGGATAATGCTATTTCTATTATAACAATTAATTGGTAGTTTATGTTGTAGGTAAAACAAACAAAGTCCTGATTTTCTGTATTGTTAACTCATTACCTAATATATTATAATATTTTCAAAACCAAAGATATTTATATCAAAAATAACTTATCATTTCATGAAGTTATTCGTCAACAACTATGTTAAGACCATTTTTAACTAAATTGAATAATTTTAAAACCTAATGTTCTAATAAATAATGGCAGTATTTTATTGAATAGTTCAATTGATCATTAGGTACATTCCCAAAAAAATCCTGGTTATATTATTTTAAATGTACGAACACGCGAGTGGGCGCTGTCAAAGCCTACTTACTTGTATACTTAAATAAGGATTAGGCATCAACATTAATGGCATAATTTGAATTTGAATTTGATTGGCGAATACATCACTCACCTTCGAATTGCCGACAATGTCGTGGTCAAGGCAAAGTCGATGGAAGAGCTCAGCACGATGCTCGAAGGCCTCAATCGACAAAGGTCATGTGTAATGCCCATGTCGTACCCACACCAATATCTGTCGGGAGCTCGGTACTTTTAGTTGTTGACTCGTACGTCTACCTAGGACAAGTAGTCCAGTTGGGTAAGTCCAACTTGAAGAAAGAGGTCAATCGCCGAATCCAACTCGACTGAGCAGCGTTCGGAAAACTGCGTGAGGTCTTTTCGTCTCACATACCTCAGTGTCTCAAGTCGAGAGTTTTCGACAGTTGTGTGTTACCAGTGATGACATATGGAACTGAAACGTGGTCTTTTACTGTGGGACTTATGAATAAGCCCAAGGTAGTCCAACGCGCTATGGAGAAGGCTATGCTCGGAGTCACGCTGCGAGATCGAATCAGGAATGAGGAGATTCGCAGACGAACCAAAGTTACTGACGTAGCCCAGCGGATTAGTAAGTTGGAATGGCAATGGGCATGACACATAGCTCGGAGAACTGACGGTCGACCGCGTAGTAAAGTTCTCGAATGGAGACCACGCACCGGCAAGCGCAGCGTAGGACGCCCACCGACCAGGTGGACCGACGATATTATTAAGACTGCAGGAAAGCGCTGGATGCAGGCTGCTTCCAACCGGGCTTATTGGAAATCCATAAGAGAGGCTTATGTCCAGCAGTGGACGTCCTACGGCTGATAATGATGATGACTTAAATATGAGGCAGTTTTCCCACCAAATGTCTAGATGAGCAGTATACGTCAAAAATTACATGAAATTATACCGTTAGTAGTTTTTAGGGTTCCGTACCCAAAGGGTAAAAACGGGACCCTATTACTAAGACTTCGATGTCCGTCTGTCTGTCTGTCACCGGGCTGTATCTCAAGAACCGTGATAGCTAGGCAGCTGAAATTTTCACAGATGATGTATTTCTGTTTCCGCTATAACAACAAATACTAAAAATAGAATAAAAAAATATTTAAAGAGGGCTCCCATACAACAAACGTGATTTTTAGGAGTTTTTTGCTCGCTAGTATTAATGGCAAGAGGAATGGGGCTCCCATACGGTACGGAACCCTACGTGCGCGAGTCCAACTCGCACTTGATTTATTTTTTATAGTCTACCAGTCATCCATCTATGCTAAAACTTTTTATAAGTTGCTTTGCAGGGTGTGGAGACGTTAAGACGGATAATAGGCCCAATTTTAAAGCGCCATCGTAACTAACAACTTTTGTTCTGCGACTTTTGTCTAAACTCAATAAAAAGATGTTGTTCGCATGAAAGTCGCAGAACAAAAGTTGTTAGTTTTGATGTACAAAGCAATCCCCTAAAAGGATTCTAATTGATTAGAAATAACCCCGTATGCTTCAAAAAGTTAAAAGAAAAGTTGGCATTATAAATAGGTATATATTACAATAAGTCCTTCAATTTCTACACTTTGGGAAACAACACCTTTTGTGTATCTCATCATCATAATATAGTGAATACGCGGCCTTAGAAAAGTGCGAGAAAAGGGCTCCACGAAAATAGTATTAAATTTGGTCCAAAAATGCGAAATTAATAGATATAAATTTACTCTCAATACATTTACTATCAATGTCCGTATTTCTAATTATGTTAAATTTTTGAGAGTGACACGTCGAAAATGTTTTTGCAATGCTTTATTTAGCATAACATATAATTAATTTAATGATATAATTATAAGTTCAAGCTAATTAATCACGTTGAGCCAAACCAGTTTTCTTCTAAAAAAAATATTTGAATAACGATAGGATTAAGTTGTTCGGTGGTACGAGTATTTTCAAATTTATATTAATCAAAATATTTAGATGTAAACGACGTAGCGCGAAAAATCTATTTATAATGGAGTTTGTATTTTATTGAGTTAACAATTTTTTTACTTAACATTTTCAGTAAGTAAATTTGATTCTTTGATCATTATGCACTAGCTTTTAGCTTTTAGCATTACTTACAAACACCTTATGAAAGTGTCGTAAGTTGAGATTAAGCTTAATTCTTACTTAATATTATAAATCCCAAAAGTATATTTATTTTATTAGTTTGTTGGTTTGTCTTTCTTTCACGCCGCAACGGAGCAACGGATTGACTTGATTTTTGGCATGGACATAGTTTGAAAGACGGAAAGTAACATATTAAGCTACTTTTTATTCAGAAAAAAATTATAGCACATAAATCAAAATATCACGCGAGCAATGTTGCGCACAAAAGCTAGTCATTTTATAAAATAATTAAATACACATTTAAGTAAAAGAGTCTGAAACCTTTGAGGCAAAATATTTAGGTCATAACATGTATTTTCCTAAACAGAGAATATTTGTGATGAGCTATATAACATTAGTGTGTGATAACGAATTAATATAATCAATTGACGTAAGTACGTCACGCAATATTCTTCATATGTAATAATAATATAGACTACATCAATGTACACATGTCATATAATTATTACAATTATCGTGCCGTAGGTAAATGTGATATAACATATCGTGAGAAAGGAAAGGTGCGTAACAACAAATATGGCTTGAATAGTCCGCGTCCGCTGATAGAATTCAAGGAGATACCCAGTTTTGGTTAATCCTTGTGCGGCTTTCACACTAACCATATCCGTTTTGCGGGAAACTGAGTTCATTTTACTATAGAACTAGCTTTTACCCGCGAATTTGCCTCACCATCATTATATCAGCCTTTTTTGGCCAGGGAAAAACCTTAAATTTGTCTGTAATTAATTTTAACTCTATGAGAAGAGAAAGAACCTAGGTAGGTACTATCGCCAAAATTATACAAGGATCGCGCTGGATGTAAACCGCTTCCAATTGGCATTATTGAATATCTATATGGGAAGCTTGTAAAATTAATCTAATGCGCCCTTAACATATACCGCTATAATAAATGTAGAATGACGTTGGAGTAGTATTCCATCTCATGTCTTTTACAGGGGAAAATTGTCAAAGAAAGAAATAAAACAAAAGACGGACTCTATTCCAAAGGTACTCTACCTTAAGTCTTCTGCATAAGGCGGCAAATTAATTATCTCTAGTTGCCAAATCACGTTATCGTCCAAACGGATAGGTTATTTTTACTAAACATATATTTCTTAATTAGATAAAATAAAAATATGCATATCCTTCGGTAAAAGCACAGCGGGTTTCCGAAATCAATCTAAAACCTGAACATTACGACCAACAAGTTGGCCTTGAATTACCATGTTGAGTGATCGTATAAAAATTCTAACTTATCTGTCATAAAATTAGAATTAAAACGATTATTACTAACGCTCATTTTTGTTCTCTGCCTATTATACGGATATGAAACTTCTTTATAATAATTGTTTAAGCATAATCATCATCATCGTATTAACAGAACTATATAATGTCCACTGTTTAAATACTTCACTATGAAATATCAATTCGACCGATTGTAAGTAATCTGTTGCAATTCATTGAAATAGCGTGAGTATTCATAATAATTTTATCAGTAAATACGGCTAAATCTCACGAGCTAACTTATGTTGAATAATATATTTTGAGCCGTATTTAGGTACTATTAATCTGTTTACATCTCATTGGCTTACGGTTTTAGTAAGATTGACGTCCAACGCTGCATTTGTCCTGTTGTCGATTGAGGCCATTCTCAATCACAAAAATGCATGGAAAATCTTCCAAGCTGCTGTCAAAACTGTCAAACAAGAATTGGGATTTGATGTTCCTTGTCTGAAAATTCGACAACAACCACCAGATCGAGATATTTGTCATGTCTCTTTCTAACTCATGCCATCTTAAATCAATGCATCTCGTTCGGATTTTTTCGATCGACCACATTATCCCTCCGGTTGTAATAGCTCTATGGTCTAGAGCCTAGTCTTGTCTTGAAGAAAAAATTTTAAGGATCTATCGGCCATCAGATTTGCGTGATAAAAGTCTTACTGCAACTTACGAATCATCTGGGCTTTGTCAACAACTTTAGTTTTTCGTACTTCCCCGTGAAATTTATTTGCTCCTCTCTACATGTGATAGTAAATATGTAGTCTTTTCCACATTTTTGTGGTAATAGATTAAAAAATATTTTAATTAAATTCTTAATTAAAGCCTCGCAAACTTACGTTCTCATAAACCTTTATAACAAAATGAGTGCCCAACAACATTACACATAGGTAGTTAATTAGTCATGTTTATTTTAATTTTATTTTTAATTAATCAAAACAAGAGAAAAATAACACACCCAACTCGCGTGCAACATTATTTTGATTCTTTCCTTCTTATAGGTACGGCTTGATAGCTTTTGTTTGTTATTATTGTTTTAAAACTTTGACAATAACGGAATACAATAATTTATCGACAATTAAGTATGTTCTTAGTTACCTCAACCAATATATTTTATAATAATTAAAATGTATTTTTAATTAAGTAAAACAGCTGTTACTCACGCACAATTTTAGTAGAAAACTCAACGCATCAGTGCTATGCGAGACGAGCCCGCGTGCTAGTACTCCAACCTTGAGAAAGATCGCCAAATGCGATTGAAACTATAGTAGTAGTTTTCTACTAAAATTGTGCGTGAGTAACACCTTTTTTACTTACTTAAATAGGCGAAAACCACGCTAGTTTCCATAGTGAAATTAAAATGTCTACATAGAATAGCGCGCTACATTGTAGAACATTTCCGCCAAGTATTAGAAAGAATGTGGTCAAATGCAATTTTTTAGACCACCTTCAGTTTAGTCTGTTGATGATCCAGTTGCTTTTTAGTCATATTTGATACCTAAATCCAAACAAAAACCTGAAGTAAAATATTCATTCTATGCAGAATTAAGTCGAAAATTCGACACTTCATCATATAGAGCTAGACAACCCGAGCCGAATCTTGATGAGCAGGTTTTCGCTTGTAAAAACTCATAATGGAATATGAATAATAATTATGTATTGAAGTGCGCGGGCGATGCAGGCGCGGCGGCGCGGCCGCAGCCGTCTGCCGAATGTCGGGGCCTAGGCTAGCAATTAGCATTGATGCGAAATTCATCCGCGTTGTATTTCGGGCATGGCAACTATATTTGCAATCGAAAAAGTCAGCCGTCGCCGCCGCACTCACACCGACGCAACACACACATGCACTCTCACAATAGGCCTAGGCTCTTGGCTGTACACGAGTCTACACGCACACATGCACCGCGCGTGTGTGCGCAGACTTTACCCTTGAGCGCATGCGAAACGCTAGATAATTCCGCGCCAAATTGGTGCATTGATAAAAACGTGATAACCTGAATAATCCGTACACAGGTTTCAAATATTTGTGATACGACAAGGTAGGTCATTGGTGTGATATACTCGTAGATGCACTGTTCACGTAGGGGTAGATAATTATGTTTTTCTTTGTGTAAAAATATGCTACGCATTATTTGTTATTCTGGAAACTTCTTAAATCATTGTAACTATGAGCTATAATTTAATATGGTAAAAAAAATGGACTAAAAAAACGGAATTAGAGGCTAATTTACTTTAAAAAACAAAATTTTCTAAATTTATTTTTATTTGTATGATTGCCATAATTTTCGATAACTTAATACAAAATTCGATCGGGAAATATTTTTATGCCTAAAGTTTAGAACAGTATTGTAGAAAGTACATACTAGCGAAATCATTTTATAAATCAAAGAAAGCTAATATTCAGGTACATTACAATGGTTTAAGTTTTTTTGCTACAATTTGAATCTACATTATATTTATTTCTACAATGACATTAAAATTCAATGTAGGTAAATGAATTACTTAGGATATTAAACAGACATAAAAACTTTCTGAGGAAATTACCCAAAAATCCATTAAAAAAATCACTATGTTCAAAATAACTAAGTAAACGTGCAGAAACGCCGATAGCTACTTCATAATATTAAATAACGGCTATTTAGAGATGATGAATAAAAAAACTATTAAACATAAATCTATATTATTATTTTGCATTTTAATTTGATAGATTTATACAACAGTAATCAATTTTTAATGTAATATTTCGGCCGAATAGATTTATGTTGTTTACCTACGCAATATAATTTCGTAGAGCCGCTCTACGCATAAATAAGTGCTACGAACGCAATGTCATGTTTAGTTGCAACGCCTGTTATATTTCAATTGTTTTATTTGTATGATTTTTTTATTTATTATACCTATCTTATAAATTTCTTAGGATACGTAAAATATTTTCTTTTCTATTATGAAGCATTAAAATTTAGAACTACTATTCTATATTTTGTAATTTTATTACTTGTACGAGAAATAAAGTCTAATTAAATTACTAAGCATGGAGATTAGTTACAATATCACCACATTCTCCACATGTCTGATGTTGTTCATGTTTTTTTGTCTTCTTTGGCTTTGGTATTATCTCTTGATTTTTGAGTAGTGTAGTTCTGTACTGCGTGGGGTTTTGAATTAAATTAGATTAAAATGTTCTGGGTGGTACCGTAACCTGTGACCTGCTATGAGCAAACTCATTAACATCAGATATCTTACTCTTAAAAAACAACTGGTATACTCTATTTATAAAATAAGTTATACAGGGTTATGTGCTTACAGTGTACTAAGCCAAAAAAGGGTGATTAAGACCGTCATTATGAACAAGCTTTACTATGGGGCCAACTCAAAATTCGAGAAAAATAAACAATCAAAAATTGGCCTCATGGTAAAAGTTGTTTATAACGATGATCTGAATTACCTTCTTTCGGCTTTGTGCACCAGTTTAATATATCTATGATCTAGTAATACATCCTGTATAGGTACAAAAGGTTCTTAAATCTATTAAGCTACGTACCTATATCAAAATTGTGTGGGAGAATATACACATTTACAAACTTTTGCAACAATAATAATATGTATATTGGTGTGAACCCATGCATAATAATTTCATATAATATCATAACAACCAGTAGTTATATCTGCTCCAGCTTAATGCTTGTTGATAATGTTATTTTGGCCGTTTCATAGACAATAAAGATTTTGATCTGTAGATTATTTGAATAACTCGTTTATTTTGATAGTCTAGGATTTGTCCCTGAATTATAATTAAGCCTAGACTTTAATAACAATTTAGTTTGGCATCGTAAATATATAGCAAAAAATATAAGTAACAAAATTTAAATAGATAACGCTTCCACTTTAAAATTTGCATCTGAATGTAACAAAGCTTGCAAGTTAAGTTTAAGCCGAACCAAAGTTCTTGACGGCTGTGATGTTAGCTAATCTGACTGCCTCGGTGACTCAATAGTTAGTGAACCTGACTTCTGGATCAAAGAGGCGTGGGTTCGATCCCCACCCAGGGCAAGCATTTATGTGATGAACATAGGTGCTTGCTCTGTGTCTGGGTGTTATTTAGGTATTATCTATATAAGTATGAATTTAAAATATGTAAATGTAGTTTATCAGTCTCTGACAGCCATATCACAAGCTTTGCTTAATTTGGGGTCAGAGACCGAGTGTAAGATGTCCCCCAATTTATAAAAAAAAAAAAATATGTGAGCCTCAGAGAGAATTGGGCTATCCGCAGCTTGTAGCTAACATCTTTCAAAGGTTGATTCTTTTATAAATAGTTATATTTCTTAAAATGATTCATCTTCCATCCATACACCGGTCGCAGGACGCTCACTGCTGGACATAGAAATCTCCTATGGATTTTCAGTAAATCTGAAAGCGGCTTGCAATATCGTCGGTGTACAGTCCACTGTTATTTCAACTAGCTAATCCGCTAAAGGGCCATGTTGGTAACAGGCATAACGATAAGGCTTACTGGTAGCTACTATGGAGATTTGGAAAGAACACAGAAAGACATACTTCGCCCCCACATAATATAAATCATACACTGCATAAAATTAAACGTTAACGGTACCATGTTTTTTTACATTTATCTATTTTACCAACTTACTAAAAAGTTTGACCCGTTGCTCATCTTATTATTTTTGTTTTCATTTATTTGTTATTAAATTATCATTTTGGACGACTGAACGACCAAAAACCATGACGGAAGAACCGTTTCATACAATATTTTTGTCCAAATTTAAAATCTAAAGAATATAAGTGATAATGAAATTAAAGATAGCGAACCCTCGTTCACAAGTCTAACTCGCACTTAACCATTTGTTTACGAGGAAATCTTCATAACATATGCATAATACATATACATAGTCAATGCCATACTAATTTTATAACATCTATTCCTGTAGGCAGCTACTATATTAAGATATTATCTATGTATTAACATTGAAACTTAATACTAAGTTATGAATTTACATAGATCTGAGTCAAAGATAATAATGGATTCCATTACACGAAGTTATAAATTTGCTAAAGTGGGACGATTTCTTAATGTTATATTGATTTGACTTGATTATGCTGCTGTTAATGAATGTTCTTATCTAAAGGGCTCAAATGAAACGTAGATTTTTCTGAATAAGACTTGTTTTGCGTTTGAATACATCCTGCTCCATATTAAGCAGATATGCTTTTTTAAATTGTAGCACGTTTACCTATGTAGAATATAGTAATTTACATTGTATCCGCGTGGAAAAAAAATCCGCTAGGTAAAATAATACCGACTTTAAATGCTTGGTTCTGGAGAAGTATCCACCATAAAAGTGTAGCTCTTAGGTCGCGATTGTTTGTCCGTCCAATAGAAGAAAACAGCCAGCAGACTTCATGATAAAAACACATAAGTTCGTTTTTAAAACAGTATAGGCACTTTGAAAATGACTTCAATCAAGAATTGTATTATCATATTGCGTCTAAAATTTAAAACAATAAAATTGTTTTTACGGATACAAAATATTTATACAGCTAATTAGGTACCACCATCAATATTTAATATGAAATATTTACATTGTTAAGACGATTAGGTCATACTATTGCAAAATAAAATACAAAAGGTAGATTATGTCAACATTCAAGTATTAATATTTTATCCTACTTAGTATTTAAGTGCCTATGTAGGCAGCTTATCGGAGTTTTATACAATAAATGGTTGAAAATTCCCAGAAATTCCAGAAAGTTGAATGAGGAAAGCAACACAACAGGTAAGCTATTTTAAACTCTGTTTTAATATATTACATAGCTCTTTTAAATAGCCGATAACGTGATAATGAATTTATATTTTAGTACTATATACCTATTGATGACATACTTAGTGTTGCGTAGGAGTATATTTCGATAGAAAGGAATAAATTAATTATGATTGATTGTGATGGATGGCAATAAAAATATTTTGCATATATATAAATTTGAGGAATTTAATGTAACAGAAATAATATCACTGACATATATTTACACACTAATATTTCTAATAATATTAGTGACAAATAGATGTGAAGAAAAATATTCGTTTTGAATTGTAAATAAAATAAATTATAAATAGAAACGAAAGAAAATTTAAACAATTTAAAAAAATCACAGTCAGAAGAATTGTTGGTTAAAATAGCAGATTTTTATATAAGTACGGAAGTACCTACGTAATAAACTTAATTAATGCGTCATATTGTTAGAGTTCTGTTCACAATTTTCCGACGTTTTATGATTTATAGATTTATTTATAAATTAACGATTTTTACAATTTTACGTTGACATGTACAAATTTTACCTATATCAAAGTAGGCATTTAAATCAAAATTTATACATAGACTACACTAGCTATACTAGATATCTAAAGCTAAAAACTCGGCCTGAGCTTACTGTGTTATCATGTGAACGCGGCTTTATAAATTAGAGAACAGAGATAAACAAATTCAAAAATTTAAAGCTCTATGATTTTTAGTACTTACTGCTCTCAAAACGACTAGCGACTGGTAGACCCAGTCGCTAACATAGATAATGGTGAAAGAAAAAATATTTTGTTGTCAATTTGCCAAAAACCAGCTGTTGCTAACTGCAATGGAGAGGAAAAACTGACAAATACTTTTTGATATAGATTTTAGACGTCTAACCACAAAAGTTGTACGCACGCTTTAGGCAATGTTTAACAGTACAAATTGTATCGTTAAACAGTGTTTAAAGCGTGTTTGAATCTTTTGTCGTAAGGCGATAAATGTAATAGTAAATGTAACAGGTAAATTTCATTCTCTGTTGTAAGACTTAAGCGTAACGGTTACTTTAACTTTGATATTCAGAGCTTTACACAAATTGTACAGGGTAACCGCCAGTAAATTTATTCGAAATATTCTAGGACATAATTGTACTCGTCATTATGACCAACTCTCTCTATGGGACCAAACGCATTGCCATTTCAACTTGCCAATCTGCTGGGCTATGTCGGTAACTTTGGGTTTTTCTACGGATCTCTTCATTCCTGATTCAATCTCGCAGAGAGACTCCGAGGATAGCCATCTCCATAGCTCGTTGGCCTACTTGGAGCTTATTAATAAGGCCCATAGTAAGAGACCACGTTTCAGTGTTAAAGTACATAGGGTAATGTAATTACTAGGTATAAGCTAATTATATCTGGGTTTGCCAATATTCACAACCGGATGTGGTAGTGTTAACTTCCGACAGAAAGCTTTATAATGGAAAATAAAACAGTTTTGTACTCACAGTATGAAACTCATTATTGAAATGTTGTAAAAAAACTGTGGTATGGATTGTGATTCCTATTACTTAATTATCAGCTATTTTAATTAAATAGTACAACTAGCTTATCAAGTATAACGTGGAGATGTTGCTATTAATAAGATTATTTACTACACAAAAATGACGATAATGATTTTAGTGCACATTAAATAATATAAGGTAAATGAACAATATTCAATAGTATTATGTGACTAAACTATTACTCGTAAAGTACTTCATCCTAAAAAAAAATTAACCTAGAGAAAATCCATCACACAAATAAATAATTAAAACTTTTAAAGGATATAAAGCGACTCAGTGCATTTTATTTATGATAAGATTGACCTTTGTCTTTTATAATATAGGTACACATATTAATTGTTTTCTTATAATTTTTCTGTTAATGGAAGAAGAGTAAAAATTAATAAGTAGATTTCTATCATCTTCTTTCTTCTTTATTATCTTAGTAAAAAAAGATCTATCTCAGTAGTAGTCAGTTGATATTTATTTTTCGCGAAAAATTACAAAACGGCCTTCTATCGTGTATGAAATTCGAAAATTGCGCTCGATTTTCTAAAATTATAGTTGATTTTTCAAAAACGGCTTGGTCGATTACTGTAAAATTTAAATGGTAAAATAAATAAACTAAAATAAATAAATTTAAATGGTTTTATTTTACCTCGAGAGTATACCCTTTCAAACTAAAAAAAATCTATTCGGTTCATAATTGGCGAAGTTATCGATGAACATCCACAAAAAAAACAAAGAGACGAACATAGTACCTCCTCCTTTTTGAAAGTCGGCTAAAATAACAAAAGTATGACAGCTGAATGCAAATAGGTAAAAATATCGCACGCGTTGATGTCTATTGAAGGGCTTGTGTGTCCCTTTGTCGTAGTTTAGTCACAGATTAGATAATAGTTACTTGGTACGTAATTTAGGTGCAATATCGCGATGCGTAGGTATATGAGAGAGAGGGCAAGCCATTTCTATTGGTATATTTGTATACCCCAATTACGGGATTTGAAACCATAACCTCATGGTTCTAAAGCTAAAGTTCTATATCGACAACACGTAACGTAACTTTCCAAATGTTTCTTTTTTCACATTTTCGGATTTCCTTTGGGATAATTTTGTAATGATGTTAAAATTAAACAAAACCCAAATTTAAGTTCGACCTAATTTTGGAAATAAAAATAGAAATATTTGATGCAAACTCCTTGACAACAAAACCAAATTACGGGCACGTAACGCGCATGTTGTTAGAGAGAATCAATATTCATTATGGTTTTTAATTGTGATAAGACAAAATATGGGTAGAATCA
Source organism: Hypomecis atomaria (assembly GCA_964007245.1). NCBI lineage: Eukaryota > Metazoa > Arthropoda > Insecta > Lepidoptera > Geometridae > Hypomecis > Hypomecis atomaria. The sequence continues at coordinate 14,066,504 of OZ023288.1, forward strand.
AACATAATGAAATCTATGAATACGTTAGTTTGAAAGGGTATACTCTCGAGGTAAAATAAAATTATTCAAATTTATTTATTTTAGTTTATTTATTTTACCATTTAAATTTTACAGTAATCGATCAAGCCGTTTTTGAAAAATCAACAATGATTTTAAAAAATCGAGCGCAATTTTCGAATTTCATACACGATAGAAGGCGGTTTTGTAATTTTTTGCGAAAAATAAATATCAACTGACTACTACTGAGATAGATCTTTTTTTGAGTGAGTAATTCCGCAGTAGCAATTTATTCATAATTATGTCAGCGGCACAAGGAGTTGGAATTTGAGCAACGTGTAGCCTTGGAGGATTTAGCTAAAAGATAAAACGTCCCTGCTTGTAGCTAACAAAGATGCCACTAAGTTCGATTTGGCTTATAGAAAACAATAGCTTGGGCTATAGAACATTTTTCACTGTAACCACATTGTAAACTAATAAATACGTACTCGTAAGTAGGTACATTTTTCAATGTCTTATTGAAGCGTTGATGTGGATAATTTTAAATATTTTAATTTACAGTTCAAGGTAGGTTAAGTGGCCTGTATACCTAATAGTTAATCATTCGTTTTAGTTTCCTGTTAAGTATATATTATTATTTTGTAATTCAGGAAACAGTTCAGGGCACGTCGTGTAAAAACTGGAGCTTCAAGCTGCACAAGGAAATTTCACTCCCATTACACAGTAAATAGGAGTTAAATCTTCTAGTGGCAGCAAGGAGATTTAACTCCTATAACGTGTGCAATAGGAGTTGAATTTCTTGGTGCGCACCTTCTCCAGCGTTCATTTTACGTGACACGACGTACCTATAGGTATGTAGTGGGATTCTAACAGTTGCGTGAAAAATAAACCAAGATATTTTTATCAGCTACCTCTTTCACGCTTTAGTTATGTAAAACTACTGAGTAGTGTCAAAAATATCCAAATTGTTAGATAAAAAAAGAAATATTTAGTAATTTTAATAGGTAATTAATTTTGCAATTGGAATCGATTTATTCGAAACAAATATTTCAAATTGTCTAATACTTTTGAGAAATCTAGGGATTTAATATTTTCTGTTCGATAAAGCTTACAATATCTCAAGGTTTACTGAGAAAATTGTCAAATTAGAGTATTTTATGGTCAAAACACTAGAAGTTACTTTAAATTTCTTTATTTTATTCTACATATCATATACCTATTTCGAGTTTACAGTATGCTGATTCATTAAAATCTTACTCAGTAAAATCACGTCTTCCAAAATGGAGAAAGGTGTAAATGAAATAATCAATCATCGTAATAATTGCTTTCATGAAATTTAATTTTACATGTACAAAATTGATTGTTAATGTAAAACAAACAGACTACATTATTTTTACAAAAAAAAACCAGCTGTCTAAATAAACTCATCTAACATTTTTATAGATAAGTACTACGCATTTCCATAAAATAACGTAAATAACGAACATTTGACTACCTAATTATCCATTTCATCCACAACAAGTGACATTTATTACTAGAATGGCCTATTGCATAAATACATACACCGCGTAATTGCTTCAACACAAAAAGTTAATACATATTACAAACCATAAAACTCTCCCATTCCCACTTCCCCTTCGAACCAACTCAGTTCCGTAGCGATAGTCAACATGGGGAACTAGCCTATCCATACATAACTAATAAAAAATGATTGTTATATGCACGACCGCCTGTTCGCATCTTTATAACAAAACCATTACGGGTTTGCATGTGTGCGTCGGTCACGAGCTTGTATTTTTCTTACTAGACGCACACACACATGATTGTTACATAATTGTATGCAGAACCTGCCGCCTAGTGGCCAGACGTTTGCAGACTAGTATTATTAACGAATTTTAGGGTACCTAAATGGTCGTGCGAGAATTGTGTTATCGTTCTCTTATCGCGTCTCGCCACCGCCATGCGCCACCAGCACACATTGATTGTGATAATCCCGGAAATGTTACAGTGTGGTTATTGTAGCTATAAGTATATATTTTAATTGAATCTGGCAATGGGTTATGTTATTGGGGATTATTTTGACGTAACTGTGACCTATTTTGCTGTAATTTTAACATGCGAGTACTTTCTGGGTCACCATTTTATTTTAGAAGACTGGAAGAAGGAAAAGGAATTCTTTGTGACTAAGGAAATTGTTTGACTCAATAATGTTTACACCAACATAGGTACACTAAAATATCATACATTTACCCATACAAATGTTTATTAGTTATTCATAGCAATAGCTAAGTGTACTAAACAAAAACAGTGCAGACTTGCAGTGCACAATGTTATAGACGGTAATAAATTATTTTCGAAAGACTTAAAAATATTATGACAATTTGAATTAAATCTTTTTGAAAATGAAATGAATAAAAGTTTCCATAGACGTAATGGTCTAAAAACTCACAGCTTCAATCTGATTTACTTAATGCAGTAGCTATGATTTTCAGACATTAAGTATTATGCATATTTTATGACTCTGAGTCATCTACTGCCCAGTTTGGCTTAACCAATTTCGTGATTGCTAATTACATAGTCTGTTGGATTGTTCTTTAGAAATAAGTACAGTCACAGAATAAGTAATATTAGTAGGCATTATCACAGCAGCTTGCGAATCTTCTATTTTATTTCCCGAAGAAATAATGGTTTGATGATTTGTAACGGTTTGAAATAGTAGTAGGTTTGTACAATTGTTACAATATATACGACAAGTATGTATATAAAAATGGAAAATTTATGAGTATAAAATACAACAGAGAGTTCCTAAATCTTTAGTAGTTAGACACACTTTTCGAGTAGACATTGAAAACGATTTAACTAAAACTGTATACCTAGACGACGAAAACGTACTGTTCACGCACTGCCTAGCGCGAGTCTGATTACGCCTTTGTTTGTCGGATTCGTACGGTTTTCGGAACATCGACCTCGTGTTTTGCTATCTTTATTTTTTCTGCGCCTTGCGCTTTGGAAATCCCGGTGAGCGATCTATAATTCTAACATAATAACACCACTTCATGACCATCGACCACAATGTACTTACCTACATACAATGAGTTCACTTTGGGTGTGATTGAAATTGGCAGCAGCACAGCAGTACCTGTCTAAGTCTACATACAGTCTAGAGAGTTATTCGGAAAACTGAAAATTTAAACTATCATTAGAGCAACGTTTACTATAAGAACAATAAGGGATTAGTGGGGAAAAATCCACACAAAATTGTGAATTGGAATCGACATAATTAATTTTCGCAAAAAATAGCATGACCGACTTCATCTGTGTACAGATTTCGCGAATATTTCGCACGGATCGATGTAGCATTTTTCACATTATTGTTTATTTATCAAAATAGCTCAGCCAATTTCGATAAAATTTAAATTGGACCAATTTCAAAGTATACTCTTTGCAATAAAACAATAATTATCAAAATTGGACCACTATGTAAAAAGTTATGCGTGGTTATACGCGTCGAATTGAGTACTTACCTCCTTCGTTTCGTCGGTCAAAAATGTTATGAATGTTACGATACTATTGAATTATTTCTCGAATCCTGGGTTGGTTTTTGCTATCTAACTAAGATGTTAGAGCTCCATATTTCAATTCTAAAAATTAATCAATATTAGAGCAAACAACAAACACACAAATATATTTAAATTCAGCTGACCAAATTAGCCCAATTTAGTACTCAGTGTAAGATTAAAGGAAACCATTTCAATGGTGCCTAAATATAAGTATACTTATGTATCTTATCAACACATATAGCTTAACTTATGCCGCGCTAAATCCAGTAGCAATAAAAAAGGTTGAATTTTTTGAATATAAATTTGATGCATTTGAATCTAACAAAATAAAAACTGTTGAAATTTAATTGGTAGCCGGCTAGACAGGTTCTAAGCGCCAGAACGCTGCATAAAAACTAAACTGCTTAGAATGTCTGCCGCTAGATTAGGGTAAGCGGCCGTCTGGGTTTTCAAAACGAAACTTTTTGATCGCGTGGTGAATATGTTCGAACAGTTTTTAGAAACAAGCCTATAATTTTACGTAGTGTGGAAACCGTAACGGGGTGCTTACTTTGCATGCTCTAACTGGAATCTATCAATATCAACTTTAAATGTTATCGACGTTTATACTGGGTAGATTATTTTAGCTGTTTTAGCTGCTTTTATTTGCCCTTTTCGGATTCTTTAAACTATGCTTTTGGCATTATTTGATATTGTTGTTGCTCTTGAGGAAAATTTATTGACCTATTTACACCAGAAGCATCAACAAAATTGGAACTCCATAAAAATAGTAAAACCGTCATGAGTTTCGTTAAGCCATGATACGAGCCATGAAGACGAAGGGTTCCGCACCGTATAGAAGCCCCCCTTATTATATTTCATTTATTTTATTAATTATTTTTGATAGAAATATACCACTTAATGCCTTAATGCCATTATCAATATCGCGCGAAAAAATCACGTTAATTGTTTGGGAGCCCCCATAAGTATTCATTTTATTTTTATTTATTTATTTATTTTTATTTTAAAGTTCGTTTTTAACTAAATATTTTATGCATCTACCTGTCACCGTTATCGGGCAAAAAATGACAAAAATGCAGGTTTGTTGCTTAAATATTTGTTTTTTTTTTTCCTTTTTTATTGCTACATTTGTTGTTAAAGCGGCAACAGAAATACGTCATCTGTGAAAATTTCAACGTTCTAGCTACATTACAGTTCATGAGATACAGCCTGGTGACTGACAGACAGAAAGCCTGGTGACTGACAGACGGACAGCGGAGTCTTAGTAATAGGGTGTCGTTCTTACCTTTTGGGTACGGAACCCTAAAAAACATGTCGATGACCATGATGACTCGAACGCAGGTGAATAAAAAAGTCTGAATTATCTTACAATACTATTTAGTTAAATTCAGTTCACAGCTAAATTAAATTTGTAGTTAAAAATATTTAAATTACGCTTCTCGTTTCGTGATGATTGCAACTTATCATGACACTCGGATGCAACCAACTTGCTTAATCGTAGAAAATTAGGGACACCGCATACTTTGCGTAATAATAATTTGCCTAAAAGCCACTGATTGATGTGGCCACTAAAATTGTTTATGAGTTAGTGAAGCTTAAGGGCTTTTTATCAGCACTTAATCATCAGAATTAATTTGCATCAGTAAGATGTCAATTTGTATCGCCATACTTTCACATTTTTACATCACAGCGAGATTCTATCAGTAATTAAATGTCTCACGGTCTTATTGGAGTTTTCCAATTTGAATATAGGTTATGATAGAAATGTTTGAGTAATTAGAATAAGGATTTATATGCCTATTAATTGTCTCTAGACCCAAACGGAGAAAGCATCATTAGGAAACCACAAATGTTAGAGAGTTGTTCTTATTTTTCTTGATATATATATGAAGTCTGCCAGTCAACGACGTTAGTCTCATGATTTTTTATTGTAATCGTGTTTTTATCATGTTTTGAGGCTTTCAGGCGGCCTAAAAACTCTGACACCAGGGCTAGCCCTCCGGCCTATCCGAACTTACTTACTTTTTATTGTAATCGTAAGTTTAATAATTGTTCAATAGAAAAAAATAAACACGATGGATTCAAAAATCAGTGGTAGAATTATAAAGTAGATGTTTTCTTTAAATAGTTTAGCTTATTTTACTAAAAACATGGATGTAATTATTCCAACCTTAATTATTTATTGCAACAAATATTATGTACCTAATATTTACTTTTTGTTCTTAGGTTCTGTATAGTTATACATAGGTATGACTCTATATATAAGGATATGGCAATGTTATTGTTTGTATTGGAACGATTTTTTAAACTCTACGCCGCGGAGATAAGACACAACCAGCATAACATTGAGCCTGTTGGTGACATAACATATTCTGTGATAACTTGATAAGTGATTTATCGCTACTTTATAAAGCACGTTTATAGCAGTGCTATTCGTTTAGAGAGCACACATGCGTAGGCGCTACATGTGCTACGCCCACGCGTTCTCTGCTGTCGTGTCTCTAAAACATTGAATGAATTAATAATTCGACCTCGCGGCATATATTCTAAACTTTCTTGTTATCATATTACAAAAAAAAAAAATGTAAGTACAAAGCGGTTTGACTTAATATTTCTGTCCGCACGGGGAGAGAACAGGGAATCTTTCTGAGATATAATATGCATAATCTACAGTTTTTTTAAAGTTTGAGTGAATAGGTATCGTCTAGACAATCGCGGATCTATTTACGAGTACCATACAATAAAAGTATTAATATAGGCCTAAACTGTTTGCCTAATTTTGTGATGATATAAAAATTCAAAACTGGTAGTCTAATTCTGTGGTATCCTATTATGTTTTTAAATTTGTTCTTAGATGACGACGATAATCGAAATACGCATTATGTTTTATTTTAAGAAGTTTATGTTTTTGTAACACTTTTTTTTATCTATATATTTTTAGTGACACAAAACTTATATAACATTTCATAAACTTAACTATACATTACAACTACTATGCTATTTGTACAAATCTAAACAAATTAATAAAAAAACCACTTGAAATTAAAAGAACTTGTAACACTCAAATTCAAATATGATGGGAAAAAGTACAAAGTCGAAGTGTTGTACACTTGCCGCTGGACTGTTGTGGGTAGACTTCGTCGAATCATGCACAACTTTTTATATTGAAAGACATTTACCTCAACTCAACATTATTCAGTTTTATTTTGGCGCATTAAAAAAGTGCTAATAAAATTAAAATCGGCCAAGTGCGAGCTGTTCACGTTTGTTGTATGGGATCCACTTAAATATTTGACTTGACTGCCTCGGTGGCTCAGTGGTTAGTGACCCTAACTACTGGGTCAAAGAGGCGTGGGTTCGATCCCCACCCAGGGCAAATATTTATGTGATGAACATGGGTGTTTGCTCTGTGTCTGGGTGTAGTTTAGTTACCATCTATATAAGTATGTATTTAAAAATATATAAGTACGGATATCGGATTCTTAGTAATAAGGTCCCGTTTTCACCCTTTGGGTATGGAACCCTAAAACAAATCTCAAATAAACAGCTATCATCTAGGTAAGAGTCTTACACGCTATACTTTTGTCTGCCTAAAACATCAAGAATTTCAAACGCAAACCTATCTTATTAAAAAAAAGATTTTGAGATATTTTGAGTGCCAAACATTAAAAAAAGTAAGGACATAGTCCTAAGCTATACCTATTGAATTGTTGAATCATAAGTTGCCAAATGACATGTAACAATTCTAGAAGTATTTAATTTACTATAGTCACAATTTTATTAGTAGGTATACAAATGTATCTACATATTTAGGTAGCTAAATGTATGTATTATGTGATGTATGTATTTAGGTAGCTAAATGTATCATATATATACGTGATATTTTAATCAATTTGTTAATTAGGTATGTATTCTTGTAGAAGCTATCTAAAATATAGATTTAATAGCGAATATTTTCAATTAAATCAATTAAAATTCGATGAGTATTTTATTTTGTATTTATAAATAATGTTAGTTATAATAAAGTTAGTTTTTACGTTTATGAAAACTAATTTCTTACAAAGAAAATAATTTATAAAATAGCAATAAATTTGATGATATTAATATCACTTGTCTTGATAGCGATAACATAAACAATAACTTTGTATGGAAATGGAATGACTCGATACCAACGCTGTCCTGGGGCCTTATTGTGTAAGCGCTCTGGCGTTCGGCTTTGCTTTTTCTCTTGCTCGCGCCAGTTACTCACGCCACGTGTGGGAGCGGGAGGAAAAGCGAAGCCGAACGTCAGAGCGCTTACTGGAAGAAGATCCTATAGAAAATAAAAACATTACGCTAACGCTACCGAGAGCGTAAACAAGCTTTACAAACTTATATTAGGGGTACAGAATGTTCGCCAAAATTATGAGTTGCATGACAACAATGTTAGAGATATAGGCGCGACCGGATGCTCTGTCCTCTACCAAGGTCATAGTTTGCACAGTTACATTATCATATGGGGCATGGGCGCATTCGAATCTAATCACGGAACTGATTTAACAGTTATGAAATTCATACAAATAAATACAAATCAAATCCGGACGATTCAATTGCGACGATGGCGACGTAAAATGTCACTATGCAGCATACGTATGTAGGTATAGCGTCATAAAATGTATTACTCTTAGTCAAACTGAAGGTCTCTGACACGTGTCAGAGGCCATCAAGTGGCTTAAGAACTGACACCAGGGCTAGGCTGGGTGGGCCAATACGAACTTACTAGGCAGACATTTTAAAAATGGTGTCCCCTTACGTCTGTAGTTTTGTATTCAGTTAGGACATAGGTAATAATAGTATGATCAGAACAATAAACAACATAATTCAAAGCCTAACCTTTTTCATTTTCGCACTTATTCTAAAGGAAGATAAGTCAAAGCCAAATTCGATCTATTAACCTAAATAGCTTATTTGCTGTGTAAAAATATGTTGTCAGATTTTCGTAAACAAAAAACCAATTAGATATTCATTTAAAAAATCGGCCAAGTGCGAATCGGACTCACGCACGAAGGGTTCCGTACCGTATGGCAGCCCCATTCCTCTTGCCGTTATTTATGGCGAGAAAAAACTCTTAAAAATCACGTTTGTTGAATGGGAGCCCCCCTTAAATATTTATTTTATTCTGTTTTTATTTGTTGTTATAGCGGCAACAGAAATACATCATCTGTGAAAATTTCAGCCTCCTAGCTATCACGGTTCGTGAGATACAGCCTGGTGACAGACAGAAAAACGGACGGACAGCGGAGTCTCAGTAATAGGGTCCCGTTTTTACCCTTTGGGTACGGAACCCTAAAAAGGAAAGGCCTATCTCTACCTTCAAATATCAATCATGATAAAACTTACTCCTAGCATGCTTAAGCATGGACAAAATCAAACTCCTTAATCTTCTTCTGTCAGAAAGCATCAATACTAACGTTAATATAACGTCATATCTTCATATAATATATCCTCCAGGGAATAGATAAACAATGCTGCGGCTACGTTCACACAGTCCAATGAAATGATTCTGCCGATCGTCTCTACAATAGACCGCGTGCGTCCGTCCATAATGCCATAGAATCATAGATAATACGCGCAGTCACATGGCTAAACACAGACCAGTAAACGACAGATGGACAAGTTTAGTGTAAAAATATTGGGAGCAGTATTATTCTGGTGTAAAACAGACTGTAACAGCAGTTACTTAGCGCCGTATAAACTATATATGTATGTGCACAGGGTGAAAGAAATGGAAATCTATAAGAAAATCATTTGTAAACTTCTCATCACTAAAAAGATGATGATGATAAAAATAGACTGTAGTGTACAATATTATTGTACTCCTCAATATTTTATCCACTGCAGACAAAATTACAAAGAATATTTTGTTTATCTAAGCCTCCTCGTCCATTTTCCAAAGCACCAAAGTCCTAAGTGAGTTTCGAACCAGTCATTTTTTTTTTTTTTTTTGTATGATTCAGTCTACATAACCGACCGATGTTGCATTATCGTAAAACAATCACAGGTGTTAAGTCTCACATATATTTTTTGCAAAAAATGGCATAACCGCCTTCCATCGTGTACGAAATTAAAACATTTCGCTCGAATTGTTTACATTATTGTTGATTTTTCAAAAACGTCTCAGCCGATTTATGTATAATTTAAATGGGACTACCTCGGGAGTATAACCTTTCGATCTCGTAATTTTTTTTTCGATTCGGATCACAATTGACAAAATTATCGATAAACATACAAAAAAAATACATACACACGAACATAGAACCTCCTCTGTCGTAGAAAGTAGGTTAAAAATGACTTTTCAACCTTGGCCCGATTTGGCCCGATTTCAAACGCGTTCCATGCCGCAAGAAATGAATAACTTTTTATTGATCACCTAATATATCGGTCACTTTTAGAAATCGATTGGGAATCTCGTGTTTTCTACAACAATGTTTTTGAGTTATGCTTTTGGTTTGGCTATAATCGGTGGCAGTAATGGCGCGCAAAACGCGTCCGTGCAGCCGCTATGCGCCGCGCGGCCTTGATCCCCACGCACATGCGAGTCTATGCCGTCCGCCGCGCGTGTACCTACTGTAAGGCCATTTGTATATACATTTCAGACTAAATTCAGAAAATTTGCATGTTTTAGTATATAGTATAATAAAATAATTTTGTCTGTTATAGTCTTCCTGTATTTGTTTAAGTTTTTGCGTAGTTCTTAATTTACACATTTATTTTCACGTGCCTGTTCAATGGATAAATAGATACTATACCTACGTATTATATGTGTACATACCTAACTATTAGTCTTAGTTAAGCACATTTATAGACAACTAGTGCTACACGTTCCTGGACTCGATTTAAAAAAAAAACTTATAAATCACATCAACTGCATTTCTGCTTAACAATTAACATCAGACAATATGTGGTCAAATGTAAACCTAGGGTAGGTTTACACGGTTTTAACAAAACACTTTGCAATATTTTACTCGCATTCATATTTTGTTTGGTGCCTAATATTAACCTTGCCATAGCACGTGTAAGATTGATAATAGCTTATATATCAAAATAGTTTTTCTCATAATGCATATTAAAGATCATATTTTACGGTTTATTTATTTTAAGTTATGCACATAATGCTCGTTGGTATTGTTTTTATAATTAAGATTCACTGGTCTGTCAATAATTTTAATAGTAATAAGTAAATACCTAATACCTACTGTGTCTATGTTAGCATTTAACCTTAGATTTGCTGGTGTGTTCCACCGCACGAAGGGTTCCGTACCGTATGGGAGTCCCAATCCTCTTGCCGTTATTAATAGCGAGCAAAAAATCACGTTTGTTGTATGGGAGCCCCCCTCAAATATTTATTTTAATCTATTTTTAGTATTTGTTGTTATAGCGGCAACAGAAATACATCATCTGTGAAAATTTCAGCTGCCTAGCTATCACGGTTCTTGAGATACAGCCCGGTGACAGACAGACAGACAGACGGACAGACGGATATCGAAGTCTTAGTAATAGGGTCCCGTTTTTACCCTTTGGGTACGGAACCCTAAAAAACTAGCTATTAAAAAAATGCTAAAGTTCAAAGCAGTGTACAAAGTATAATTACGAAGCGAGCAAGGGTAAACTTTTCTTTCATTAGTAAATTCTCGTATGTTTGTTTGGATGTCTGTGTTCTATAAATCTAGTCTGTATGATATGAAAAATAAAACTACAAAAAATTTACAGTCAAAGTCCAAAACAGTGTACAAAGCATAATGACCAAGCGAGCTAAGATAGAGTTTTCTTTCATTTGTACAGGTATTTGTTATCGAAAGCACGCTGTTTTTACAAAGCCTTGACCCCCAAGTAATCAATCTGCACACGAGTCACACGTGAATACTAATGATAACAGAATTTTAAACGTTCAGTTTCGACTAAATTATAATTTATTAATTCTGTTTTAAACTGTCATTTTCTGTTAATATAAATCTAATTCGATTTATAATTTTATTTATTAAAATTTTTGATGACTATCTGTATTGCTGACTCGTTGCACGCTTTGGCGTTCGTTGCTTTTAATATCATAATATTATGATAAGTAACTAAATCTAAATAAAATAAAATGCTAAATTACCTAGTCTTATAAGGTCCTATAAGGTAATGTGTTTGTGGGATCGAAGGTTACTCAAACTATAAGAATATCAAAACGCAAAAGTTTGAGGTAAAACTTATGGCTTAGCTACCGAGGCAAAAATAAATCACTTACTAGATGATACGCGTGCGGCATTTCCAGCCTCGTTATTCGGGAACTTAATTCCTAGTTTCGCGGCGACTGGGTATAAAATTTTAGTGAAATCTCTGACCCAGCTCAATCAGCGGAAATAATGCGTTCTCTGAGAATATATGGACATATCTGTATCTATACAAAAAGAGGAGAAGATCCCCGTACAGCCAACCGGGCAGAGTTCTGGTATATCTCCTGTACCGGTACCTGCTATTCGAAAAACTGCCAGGGCACCAGCTAAATTATAAGGTTTGTACATTAGTCGAGTCATCGTGGACAGATTGGCTCGTACGTAATGACCTTGATCTTGTTGACAGAGCGTAGTTAGCAGCAGAAAAGTACCTGTAATTAAGATTACTTTGACACATTACCCACTACTATCGAGAGGTACAGAAAAAACTCGTTTTTTCGGAACTGCCACTTAATTGTACAGATATATTTAGAATAAAAAGCTGTATCTTAATAGTCATTAAAATTGTTAAACCATTTCCAGGATCGGAAATTTGAACAAACAAATAAATACATGATATAGAGATTTAACATATCAAATGCGGCTAACTTACTATTTTGAGGATCCAGATCGTGATTGCAAAGAGTGCAAGCAGGAACGAGGTGCTAGGATTGAAAATGTAATAGAGACATTCGAGATAGCTCGCTATTTTAACCTGGATCAAAGTTCTATTGCCCAATTCACATAAATGTTATCGTAAAAAAGCACTGTTCAGATTAGCTCATACTGACTTCTCTGTCAAGGATATCATGAGATACACTTAAAAATAATATACCTAGTTGAATGCAATTATCAAATGATATCTTTCTTCCAAAAAAAACTAGTCTAAGGGTTTAGCTCATCTAGGTATATGTTTTTCATTGTGGTACTTAGCTGATATTTTTACGAGTTGCGGAGTGCGTAAATTAGTTCCCTGCTCTTAAGTAGCAAAGCTATTCATAAACATTTGCCCATTACATACACGCTTCACATAAAATTTAATTTTAATTGCTTTATAAGTTTAAGTGGTTGCGTTTTATAGGCTTCTAAATTCTTAAAGATTTACGATATTGCGTGAAAATAATTATATGTTTATTTAATTATTGTGTTTTACCACTGTCTTTTGTTATCTTTACAGTATCTATGACACAACAATCCCTGAGTACTTACTTAGAGTGAATTATTAAAACTAAGTCTTTTTTAAACATTTGAAATTAAGTTATTTTGTATCCTCCCTGGTAGGGATTAGTGCACTTTTTGTAGATACATATAGTTCTAGTACCAGTAGGGATAATTGTACTGATCATTTTGAGGATGACTTTAGAAACTTTAGAAAACTCTAAATGAACTACTATTAGCTTGGGACCAACCCGCAAACAATACTGTTATGTACATTTTATCTATAGTGAATGTTTTTTTCTATGGAACAGTCGAATCTTTTTTTCCCTATTTCGGGATTGATTCCATTGTAATAGTGGTTCATCTTGACATATTAACGGCCTTTTAAAAGCATAAAAGATTATGTAATTAGTTGTAAGGATAAAGTACCAGTAATCTTGTACAATGAGACGTAAACTCAACTTACAGTTTTATCTATTGTGTTACTGCTTACAATGTTATGCGTTTATATTAATGGAAGTAGGTACCTACCTTCTATTATATAGGAATCTAAGATGCAATAAAATTAGCATGGTTCGTGCGTAACAGTATAATAACTACGCAGGTACTCGTATAAGATTAATCTATCCATATGATTAGTACGCAGGAAATAAAATTTCGAACTAATACGTTCAAGACGAATTACTTATATGGATTGATGCAAATTAAAATTCTAATATTGAGATAGAAAATAACACACTTTTCAGATTCTGTATGTGATAAGAAATATTTTTTACCTATAGCCCGTGAAATTGTCTGGTTGAAAGATTGACCTAAATATAAAACTAACCCAAGAAGAAAAACTTTGATTGCGAAATTTCATCAACTCTACGAATATGACTGATCTGATGACTGGATAGCTGGTGGCATAGGAGTAGGAATTTCAAAAGGAAACCAAAGACTAACCGGCATCGTATGTAAGATTTGTTATCCAAGGTTTAAAAACGACTACCTAAGTTATTTATTAAAGACTTCAGGTAAACGCAGGATGTAAGAAACTTAATTGTAGACTAGATAGTCTTTTTTAGACAGGCCGCACACATGCGGTTCTTTCATTTAGTAACCCTTGTGGGTTACCCGAATGCTCCCACATGTGCACCTTGTTGAATATATTCTATAATTACCTATAATAGATCATTCAGGTTTCCGAATCTGTGCTATCAGCTTTAGATCACGTACCAACGCACTATGCGGTTGCTACACGACGAAATGTACAAATCCGCAGTTTTCAGACGTATTAAAAGCGGACGCATCCACAAAGTGCGTACTTACGTGGCCTTAGGGTTCTTTATTTCTAGGATGAAGTGAAGAGACGATCTCTAAGCATTATTTTAGTGCCACGCATGTCCATGTTAAGTCAGCACCACCCAGAATTTAGAACTGTCCATTTAGGTTTAAGTATTTTAACAATTCATTTGTACCTAAACAGGGTTATTTCTAATCAATTAGCATCCTTTTAGGGGCTTATTCTGTACATCAAAACTAACAACTAACAATTGTTTGTCAGAAACTAAAAAAAAATCAGCTGTTCCATACATTTTGTCGCGGGTGAATGATATTTTTCTATGCAACAACAAAATTTTTTTTTGAGTTTTGACAAAAGTCACAGAACAAAAGTTGTTAGTTTTGATGTACAGAATAAGCCCCTAAAAGGATGCTAATTGGTTAGAAATAACCCCGTATAACAATTGGATTAAAATAAAGGACTTCAAATACGTTCGCTAAATAGGCAAGTATCAGGCGTAGCAGTAATAGATCATGTACCACAGCTATAATGTTGTTAATGAAATTAACGTGAAATTCATAATTATAAATGCAAGGTATAAAAAGATAAATATTAAATACTTGACTAGATGTGTCATATCTCCCACGTGGTCGCTACTTTATAATTTACCCCTACGCATGTAGAGATAAGGAAGGTAGAACATAGCGCTACATTGTAGAGTTTATACTTACCTATTTATGAAATGGACGATACACATACAATACAGCTGCTTTTTTATTTGTTTAAAGACATTTTTTAAGATAATACGTCTCCGTGTCGTGTTTGTAAGTTGTAGGAGTGTCGTGGAAGCCTTTTTTGTATTAGAATCGTCATTATACAATACGGGATCGATACGGGATCGTCATGATCCCGTAGGTACTGGTACCTATGGGATCATGACGATCCCGATTGGTCAATGAGATTTTTTAAATATTTATTTACGAGTGGCTTGCATTCCTCTGGATCATTTAAGGGTGAAAGTTTCACCTCACTGTGAATGGAAAGACAGTGAGTAAACCTGCACATTATTTCCGGAGCATACCTGCATTCGTTGGCATACTTAGATGAATCTCCTAATCTGCACCTAGGCTACCATTGTAGATATTGTCCAATCGCTTCAGGGGAGTCCGTTAACAAACACTGTGTAATGAGATTACATACATAAATAAATGTACCACGGTACTAATAATGATCTGAAATATTTTCACTGTCTACTGTAAACAATACTTACAAAATCCTTGCAAATGTTTTTGTTTAGAGTAGTGTCTGCTCCTTCATATCTACAACAAGTAGGTATAGCTAGACGCAAACGATATACAGTATACATAGTATTGTATAGTAATAGCATTGTGTGTTGAAGGCCGCATATGGTCACACAGAACGTCACGACACACCGTTCTAGTATTTGCTTGAATACCTAACCACTATGTAGGCTTTTCTGAATCTAGTTTCTATATGTTAGTAGAAGATAAACTGGTTTTCCAATATTGTGACATTTAAAAGATTTTCTATAACCTTTCGAATCATACATATTTTTTATCATCAAACGATAAATAATCTCTAAAAATTATATGACAGCATAATGAACATAAAGTTTAATCTTCATGCGTTATTTTTGGGGTTCCGTACCCAAAGGGAAAAACGGGACCCTATTACTAAGACTTCGATGTTCGTCTGTCCGTCTGTCACCGGGCTGAAATTTTCACAGATGATGTATTTCTGTTGCCGCTATAACAAAAAATACTAAAAAGAAAATAAATTAAATATTTAAGTGGGGCTCCCATACAACAAACCTGAATTTTTAGACGTTTTTCGCTCTATATGAATAATGGTAAGAGGTGATGGTAATGATTGAAATTTTTAGTAGTTGAGTGGGTAGTACCATTTGAATTACCTAAGACAACTTTGTATTACATAAAAAAATATTTATAATGGGCAAGTGCCCATATAATTTTAAAGTCATAATATTGATACATAAGCCAAAAAAATATCTATCATTTATGTAAAAATGGGCATTGAAGTGGGTTTCCCAAAAAGATAATATCGCAAAATTTCAAGGAAAAAAGTAATGACTATCCGGTGCAATATCGAACTAATATAAGCGGCTCTACCGAACTATAAAGTCATTACAGAGTAAGCAATTATTACTAATTTTACGGGCTTATCCTGAAATAAGCCCAAGGGGGTGATTAACAACTTTTAATATGGTGCCAACCGCCGCGGCATTCGTGAAAAAAAATCAGCTTTTCTGTTCAAAATTATATGAAACATCTGATTTTTGTTTCTTGAATTCAGTCTTGGCCCCATAACAAAACGAGCCCAGAATACGACATCGGTATCTCCTAAAAGGGGACCCCTTTTAGGAGACACTGATGTCGTATTCTAGTGCCCCGGTATCAGGGCAACTATATAGTAGGCCTATGCCCAGTAGTGGACGCTCCACGTCTGATAAGATGATGAACAACCTTGACGTGAATGTCAGACATACTTATGCTCATACATACATATATGTAAGCGTAAATGACTAAGGTACGTTCAGTGCAAATGACACAATCGTGGTTGTATGCCTAAGTTCCGCTTCTAAGTATTAACCTACACTTTTTACATAATAGCTCGGTGAAAATTTGCATCACTCAGATTATCACGGGTTATCGGCGCAAGCGCACAGTGCGTGCGTTGAAACTCTTTATCTCGTCGCTGAGTGAGATAAGGACAATCTATTGTTGCAATTTTTATCGCTTGCAAAAAGATATCTAACTATCTATACGCTCCTTTCATTTCGTAAAATAATTTATTCCTCTTTTTCATAACTTTTTAAATAACTACTACAAAATACAACACTACTTACGTAAACTAAAAACTATCTTCATAAACTATTAGGTACTACTACATAATAAGCAATTGGATCATCCACAGACCCTTGAAGGTCTAAAGATAATCCAAATATTCAAGCCCACTGCTAGTTGGCAGCGTGCCCAGCATGCTGGCAGCATTGCCACGCTGAATGGCAATGCTTATTACATTGAGCCAAATGAACACCAGCATTATGCTCACGCGCGCGTCCACCGTCCACCAGACGCTCAGAAAGACTTTTGAAATATAATTTTAACATAATTTTTTGAACTATAATCGGTAGGTAGATATTTGTTTATAAATACTGAGAACTCAATATGACTACATCGATGACTCTATAAAGCAATTTACTAAACATAAATTCTAAAACACGGTAACTCTACCTAAGCCTAAAATCCTAAAGCAATGTCTAGTTCAAATTTATCTTAATGACGTATCATTGGTAAGGTTAAATCACCAATTCGTTTAGGTATATGCATCCTGAACAGTTATATTTTTTGCTAGGTCTACAAATTATAGCAATTTAAAAGTCTGCCTACCTACCTACCTCAATAGATACAGAGATATACAGTCAAGGTCAGAGCGTCCGAAATGCCAAATGTGAGATAAGGATGTCTAATGCCTATCCTATACCTACGTATAGCTAGCGAACCACACCGAAAAATCCGCCAACTGACATATACCTATGAACCTATCGAGTTTGCTAGTTATTCGACCGCTACGCAGTATTGGGCAAGTATTTTTGTGTTCCGGATTGAATACCAATAATTTCAGTAAAATTCCGGTGCTACCTGAGATTTAAAATCTGTCATGGGCGTGTTAAACGCTTAACATCTGGCGAGCGTGTAGCTTGTCTCATCGATCAATAGTGTAAAAAAATTGGGCCTATTGCATGAAATGATTTTCCGTCAGCGGATTTACCTCACAGTGGATAGAAAAACGGGAAGTGTTATCGTGTGAACCCGGGCACAATATCACAAAGAGGCATAGGTTATAGTGTGGACGAAATTTAAAAATAGAACGTTCCGCGTCCGCGTAACAGACCGCGGCCTTTAGAGAAGTGTTATCGTGTGAACCCGGGCACAATATCACAAAGAGGCATAGGTTATAGTGTGGACGAAATTTAAAAATAGAACGTTCCGCGTCCGCGTAACAGACCGCGGCCTTTAGAGAAGTGGGGGGGACGCAGACGCCGATGACATCACACTTGCAGTGCGGTGCGAGCGCCAACTCTTGCGCAATCGCGCGCCCTTGATCTTGACTGCGTCGCGGCCGATGCGTGCGAACACCTACATAAGAGTATACGCCGCGCCGCCTATATTTATCTGAGCGCATGCTTCAACTGAAATAAAATGAATGGACGGGCCTAAGCTGTTAATGTTCAATCCAATTGAGTCAAAAACATCAATAAATCATAATCTTTATTAGATTTACCTAAGCTGATTAGGTTTAAGCTCTTTAAGCCGCTTCTACATACAAAAATTTATTCTTATAAAATTGTGGAGTTTGTGATCGAACTCCTCTTAAACAGCTTCACTGTTTTTTATACTTTTTTGTGTATAAAGGTAAGTCTGAGAATATGACATAGGTTATGTTAAACCTTTTGGCGATATGGGTGGCTCTCTCTAGATTTATTGAATGGCAAAGCGTTTCTCGTCTCAGCTAGAATTATTAGGTAGGCATAATCATTTATACACATCGGTAAATTTATTACATTAAATACAAGAAGCTATAATTTTGTATCATTTTTTTTGGAAGGCACTAGAAACGTGTCACTCGTGTTACGTCCAGATATAGACTGACACGTACTCGTACCTAATGAGAGCATATAGCCTACTTTATCGTCTTTAGGGCGCTTGTTGAAACGACCTTTCGTTTTATTTTGGTCGGAGAGCGCATATGGGTGCGAGTTATCAGATAGCATGATGTACAGCGGCAGTGTTTTGTTTTCTAGTTTTCTTAATAAGTAAACATAATGAGAGCATGTAGCCTACTTGATCGACTTTAGAACGGTAAGCGGATGCTGAGGGCACGTCTATTCATTTTATTTTGGTTGGAGAGCGCATGTAGACAGATGCTAATTATCAGATGGCAATGTACCTACTCATACAGCGGCAGTGTTTTTTAATGAGAGCATGTAGCCTACTTGATCGCCTTTAGAACGTTTGTTGTTGTTTGTTCCTTTCATTTGATTTGGCTCGGAGAGCGCATGTAGGTGCAAGTTATCAGTTATCATGATGTACACTCAGACCAAATAAAAAAATCAAGACAGAACGTCGTGAACAGCCAGTTGCCAGTTTTTTATACATGTGGTGAGCGCTTCGGTGTTGCACCGCCATAGTTCGACTGATGAGCCAAGGCGTAGTTTCGTTGTACGTGTTTGTGTGTGTAATTGTGTCTGTACACGGCGAGGCGTAGTTTGGCCGGTCTCACATGTTTGTTTCTCAACATTCTGTCTTGATTTTTTTATTTGGTCTGAGGATGTACAGCAGCAGTGTTTTGTACTCATTAGCGAAACTGACAGTTCCGGACAGTGGTCGTGACGTGGGTAAACGGTGCAATTAGCACCTTGTATGCGTTGGATACGTTTGATGTGTAACAAGATTAAGGTGCATTGTTTTTGTTCGCAGTTTCACCGGCAACTTTATGTTATGCCTACATTTAGTGTACTTGTATCTGATTGATTACATATCTTTTATGCACCTGCGTACTTAAATTGATTGTTATTGTTCGCTTTTATCTTTCACTTGATATTCATATATGTAGGTAGTACCTAGGTAGGTACTAGATAGGTACATAACAGTCCATTATGTCATGATGCTTACATGCATACATTATTCTTCTACGCACTTATTAAGTATATGAGTTACTTACCTACATGTCTAGCTAATTATTAGATAGGTAGGTATTTTTCTAAAGCTGTAATTAATACAACGACATTTTAAATTCTCATTTTTGTGGAAAAATAGATGGCCAAAGATCATTGATTAAAGTACCTACCTTTAATTAGACTACAAAGAGTAATCTGAATTAATGTTTCAATCAAATAGGTATTTATAGAGAAACCAACGTGATTTTCATACATTTTACTTTATAACCGACTTCCAAAAAGGTGGAGGTTTATGTTCGTCTGTATGTATTTTTTATGTATGTTCATCAATAATTTCACCAATTGTGAACCAAATCAAAAAATCTTTTTTAGTTTGAAAGGGTATACTTCCGAGGTAATCCCATTTAAATTTCACACTAATCGGCTGAGCCAAAAAATCAATGAGCGAAATATTCGAATTTTGTACACGATGGAAGGCGGTTTTGCCATTTTTTGCGAAAAATAATTGTTGTTTTAAATATGTACTTTATTTCACTTTTTTTAATCCAACTTCGTCAGCATTGCAGAGTCAGAAAGGTAAATGCCAGATTACCTATTTATTTCTGTAGAGTAAATAAAATAGGTACAGAATGGTACAGATATATGTAGTAGGTATGAGTGCGCACAAAAAGACTACGAAAATGGCGTCATTCTGCTAGCGCGGTTTGCTTGCAACTGACTGAATAGTGAATTTCCATTTTCCATCGGCCTACTGTGTATTTTATTTTCTTTAGTAGTTCTGTAGTAATTAAATTATGTCCATACCTGTTATTTGCCTAACAAGTATTTGTAATAATTTAAAAAGCTTATGAAAAGAAAAAGCACTTACCTACAAATATTTTATTCACTGTCGAAACAATGGTTAAACATATCCTGTCGATTAAATAGATCACTATTGCAATAATAAATAAATAAAATCGGCCAAGTGCGAGTCGGACTCGCGCACGAAGGGTTCCGTAACATATGGGAGTCCCATTCCTCTTGAAAAAACCCTATTAAAATGACGTTTGTTGTATGGGAGCCACCCTTAAATATTTATTTTATTCTATTTTTAGTATTCGTAGTTATAGCGGCAACAGAAATACATCATCTGTGAAAATTTCAGCTGCCTAGCTATCACGGTTCATGTGATACACCCCGGTGACAGACAGACAGACGGACAGACGAACAGACGGACATCGAAGTCTTAGTAATAGGGTCCCGTTTTTACCCTTTGGGTACGGAACCCTAAAAATAGAAACTCAAATAACGTTTTTCTATAGAACTAATTAAGTACCTACAAACGTATAAGTAATTATCCTACAATTTACATAACATATCTACCTAAAATTACCTATACCTATATTAATAATGGGATTTACCCATTATTATAGGTAATTTAAGGTATGTTTTTCTGTTTTTATCAAAAATGCCTCAAATAAGAAATCGTTAAGTCTGATTATTACTTATATGTATTACAGTTAGGTACCAAGTGCTTACCTGGTTAGTACTTAGTTAATTTATATGGATCGATACACCAAGTGGGGCTTTACCCACCAGATTACACTATGGTTTACCTATATAGAAGTATTGAGCATATCTAAATATAGTCTGCGACTTCTTACAATGGCGATTGTGTAGGTATTATTTCAAGCACTTGTCTCATGTAATACATAATTATAACAGGTATCAATATAGGCATTTATCAACGGAAATCTTCCTGTTAAGTCTTTTTAATTTTACAAACACCATTTTATATTATCAAACCTAATATTAGGTATCTAACCTATACCTACCTATTCAATAGGGGGATTTAATATGAAAGTATAACTAGTACCTACCCGCTAAGCAAGCAAAAGTTGCAGTAACATTACTGAAAGTAACATCAACAAGCTTGTAACTTACAAATATAAGGTTGCAACGTTCATGCAAGCTTACAGCGAGCTTGAAACGAAGCCCTAACGGCCGCGCTGTAGATAAACCCTGTAACTTGCCCAGAGCTGATCATCAAAACTTTTTATAACTTTAAAATGTGAAATTGCAGTAACATTACACAAGAAACATGTCTGAAAGTTGTAAAATAAACTTTCCGCAAGTATAACGTGTAACATTTCCACAACTTTGAATTTGAAAGGTAATAAATAACTTGTCTGAACTATCTTGCTTTAAGGTTACAAATGAAACATGCACGTGCATTGCATTTATTTAGTTGTCGCAAAGTTACATATCTATCTATATGATTTCAGTTCCAGGTTCTAAAAAAAAACATTTTTTTATTTAAATTTTTTGAGTTCTAAGTACAAGTCCGAGGGACGCGTTTGTGTGAGGAAGAATGAGAGACTTTATTTCTCTATCTGCAATAAGGAACGTTTTAATCAAATTTACAAATGGGGATACTAATTTCTGCAAACACAACGTCATCGCGATGCAGAAAATCAATGTGCGATGCTAACGCCATCTAGTTTTTTAATGTTAACTGAGACATTCCACAACTTTCAAAAATTAACTTCCAGCAACATTGCATAGGTAATGTAAAAAACAAGCCCAATTCATCATGTTGTAGGAAAGTTGAAAAAAATATATAACAAAAGACATATTGTCACAATGTTACAGTATAACATTTCAATAACTTTCATTTGTAAGGTACAGGCAATGCCGGACAGTGAAGTTAGTAAAATTATATTGCTGCAAAGTTTTATTTGTAACGTTCCAAATACATTTTTGCCACAATGTTAATTACTTACGTTTAGGTATGTTTGGGAGGCAATATCCCTGCAAAGTTGAAATATAAAGTTTCATGCGAAATGTATCAGTAACATAACTTAATAACTGTTAATAAGTTTCAACCTAACAATAAGATATATGTTACTGACATGTTCCTGCAACATGATGTTTGAAAGTTACAAATGTGCCATATACAAACTTACTACAACTTATTGCAAGTTTCATGCTTAGTGGGTACTAACTAGGTATTCCAGTTTTTCAATACGCCAATAATGGAAACATTACTTATCTAATAAGTACCTACCTACCTATGCTATGACTGCCTCGGTGGCTCAGTGGTTAGTGACCCTAACTACTGTATCAAAGGGGCGTGGGTTCGATCCCACCCAGGGCAAGTTTTTATGTGATGAACATAGGTGTTTGCTCTGCGTCTGGGTGTTTTTTAGTTATTATCTATATAAGTATGTAGGTATTAAAAAATATGATTATGTAGTTTATCAGTCTCTGGCAGCCATACCACAAGCTTTGCTTAGTTTGGGGTCAGAGGCCGTGTGATGTCCACAAATATTTATTTATTTAAGTATATGATTTACATACCTTACCATACTCGTACTTACCTATTTTATATGTAGTTTTTTACGTCAAAGTATGATTAGTATATTTTAGTTATTATTCATTTACACAAGTAAATTGAGCGAAGCGAGGCAAAAGTCTTCGCTTCAACTCGACGATTTTGCTTTCGTCGGTTGGGATTTTGTTTTTTTTGTCTACAGGTCGCATTTTTCAATGAATATCGACGAAACTTGATATACAGGTTTTATAAACCTACCTATTATAGGCCGCGGCACACAAGTTGGCGGATGTGAAGTAAGCTACAAGCTGCGAAATATCCAATCCTGACTGAAGCTCACATAAAGCCGCACGTTGATTGGCTATTGCACAGCCTGTAGCTAAATTCACATCTGCCAACTTGTGTGGCGCGGCCTATACCTAATATTTTTTTCCATCAAAAAGGAGGGGCATTTGCTGTCGCGCTATTTATCAGCCAATTCCGATAGCTTCTATTCTTTTGTCTACTCATGTAACATATAAAGCGATTCTTTTCACTAACTATGATGTATCTTTTTCCACAGCGGCGGGAGCTAGCTCAGACATGGGAAGTGAGCACTATTGCCTAAGGTGGAACAATCATCAGAGCAACCTGCTGGGCGTATTCAGCCAGTTGCTGCACGACGAGAGCTTGGTGGACGTCACGCTCGCCTGCTCGGAAGGTGCCTCCATTAGAGCTCACAAGGTACGACCGTAGTTTAAGAAGGGAGAGCCTTACTGGGACTCACAAAGTACGACCGTTAAGAGGAGAGCGTTATTAGGGCTCACAAGGTACGATTATTGACTAAGAAATACGCCTCTATTAGGGTTCACAAGGTTGAAATGTTATCTTAGAAAGGTATCTCCATTAAGGTTCTTATAGTACTGTAGACTAAGAAACCTAATGGTTCGACCGTAGTTTAAGAAAGGAGCCTTGTTAGGGTTCACAAGGTGCGAACGTAGTTTAAGAAAGTAGCCTTGTTAGGGTTCACAAGGTGCGAACGTAGTTTAAGAAAGTAGCCTTGTTAGGGCTCACAGGGTGCGACCGTAGTTTAAGAAAGTAGCCTTGTTAGGGCTCACAGGGTGCGACCGTAGTTTAAGAAGGAAACCTTATTATGGCTCACAATTCACAAGGTACGACCCTAATCTATGAAAGAAGCCTCTATTAGGACTGACAAAGTTCGATTGTAATTTAAGGAAGATATCTCCAATAAGGTTCACAAAGTAAGAATCTAATCAAAAGTGCCTCACGAGGTGCAACTGTCGTAAAGTGGATGAATCATCAGAGCAACCTGCTGGGCGTATTCAACCAGTTGCTGCCACGACGAGAGCTTGGTGGACGTCACGCTCGCCTGCTCGGAAGGTGCCTCCATTAGGGCTCACAAAGTAAGATGAAAGGAGCCTTATTACGGGCTCACAAGATACGACCGTAGTCTTATTAGGGCTCACAAAACACGACCATAGTCTAAGAAAGGAGTTTCTTTTAGGGCTTTCAAGGTAGGTACTACTGTTGTCTAAGAAAGCAACCTCACAAGATAGGATTATTGTATCAGAAAGGCGCATCAGACGGCTCACAAGATACGAGTATCACTGTTAAAGGTGGAATAATCATCAGAGCAATCTGTTAGGCTTATTCAGATTTCAATTCAATTCAATTCGTTTATTTACAAAAAATGTAACTTACAGCACTTAATACTAGGCGTTACATTTTTTATGCTTAAAGACTACGAATAAAAATATTACATAAAAATAGAATAGAATATACAAACATGAAAGATAATGTTGCACGACAATAGCTTGGGAACTTCACGTCTCACCTGGGTCTCTAGAGTTAGAGTTCTAGATACTAGATAGAGTTTACCTTAATAATATCAATTTTCAAAAAAGACCGCTTGTGAGATCCTGCAATCTTAGTCAGGTAGGTGTCCTTGTACCTAGATGTTCCGTACTTTGCTGATGGATGTTCTACGCGCTGGCCGGTATTACGTGGTTTTCACTGCGAACTTCTCAACTGCTACGGCTTCGAGCAAATATCTATAGAGTAACAATCATGCAAAAAAAGTGTCCGAACCAAAACTCTGCCCAAGCTACGTAGTGGGCAGGCTTTTTAGTTGGTTGTAAGGCGATTGCAAGCCGACTACAACGCTGCGCGATGCCAAATAGTTCTCGAGAAAACGGATCATTGTGAATTATTTACAATGTAAATATCTAAGTCAGTATGTACATATGACGGCGCTCGGACATTTTTTCACTACTTTCACTTAGGGACTGTGGCCACTGTGGCTCTGTAGATATTTGCTCGAAGTCTACTGTCATAAATTTATCTACACATATCTGCATGCTTATCAGCGCATATATTGAGTACACTACACATAGGTATACTTTTCAAAGTGCTAAGAACTCCATCGGGAAATTAATTTGCATAATACTATCCATGCTACAAACATTTTTTTACTGTCTACTAAGTACAAGGTGTCAGCGCGAGGTTAAGTTAGGTTTAATACCCCTAAGTAGACGGCATAACATAATTTTATTATCAAGAAATATTAATTAATTTTTATTACCGGAAATTTATATTAATATGGATATGAATAGACCGCCACGTGCATCCACGCTTCATTTTCATTCATTGTATTGTTAATTTAGCCGCCTGCCATAACGTACGTATCAGCATAATTACCTACCTAGGTAAGTAAGTTTATTTTGTGCGAAAAAAAAAAACATTTTTTATATCATTATAATAAGATAGGTAAGTAGGTACATCTTTTGTGTCAATGACCACAAAATGTAGAGAAACTTAATGGTAATAAAATAGGTAGGTACCTACTTTATTATTAGTAGGTAATGTTCTACAAGGGTAGAACCATACACTACCACTTCCCTACCATCTTGCTTTTTTCCTCTTTTTATACCTACATAAAGGGGGTATCTACATTTGGCTACCAACCACAAGTTGTATGCAAACATGAAAGCATGCTACCACGAAGAGCGACGAAAAGAACTCGTTTCGACGTGTGAAAAAGTGACAGTTACATACTTTGCCATAACGCTGTCTCGTTCTGACACTACGAACGAAATAATTCGTGGCGCGCATACTAGCCCGTGGCCTCGGAGTCCACGGAGTTTAGTCCCTGGTGGTTCGTATTATGAAGGAGGAAGCAAATTGCTTAGTAGATAGTACCTACCTAGAGTAGGTTGCCACACGATGTTTCTCCAACACTAAACGTTGTCATGTACACATTTCAGGTAGTGCTCTCGGCGTGCTCTTCGTACTTCCGATCTCTATTCGTGGACCATCCGTCGCGGCATCCCATCGTCATCCTCAAGGACGTGGGGCTGGAGGAGCTGCGGACCCTCGTCGACTTCATGTACAAGGGCGAGGTCAACGTCCAGTACTGTCAACTGCCAGCTCTCCTCAAAACAGCTGAGAGCCTTCAGGTAAGACGTGCTTTTTTTAGGGCTAGATATACCTACTTACCTATATCAGCCCTAGGACATGCAGATGCACCACTGAATAATAACCTGTGGTGTTGTTTTTAAACTTTCACGATTTGAACACATTGTTATTATAAACTACGAGACTAATCGCGCACTCAAATTACTAGATAAATAAACACCTCATCACCCCGACTTTTCAACCGAGTTGCATCGGTCGTGGTCACGGGTAGACTGGAATGTGAATCAGCTGGTACCGTCAATTCAACTTGAACTTGCAAAATTGTCACTCCGACACACAATACTGACGGTATATAATAATGTCTTGCTACCTACACTACGCGATTTATATTGTTGACAACAGGATTCCACGACGCCGATAACTTAAATCCATCTTCCCGGTTGAAATTGTTATGTTTTTTGTTACCACCACTTCACGAACTATTTTTGAAAAATAGCGTCGATCCGTGGAGAGGACTTTTGGGTCGTGGAGCTCGATCCAATGACCAGTACCGTAGTTCCGTCAAGCAAATGGTCAGATATAGCAGACTTCTGTATCTGGCGGTTTTTGACTGCCGCAATATGTTCTTTGATCCTTTCAGCACTAGTACGCTTCGTTTGACCTATGAAGGAACTACCGCAGCTGCAATCTATCTTATAAGTACCTATACACCAGGAGTCTGAAACGGAATGACATCCTTCGGCGTTCTGACTTGGCCCAGTAGTTTGGATAAGGGAGTAGGTATACAAAAAAGACCTATTTGGAAGCGGCTTACATTCGGTGTGTTTCTGTGTTCATCTTGTTTAGATCATCGATCCACTTCGTCGGTGTAGGTATTATTATGGCCAATCTCCCCATACACTTTGAGGGTAGATAAATGTGTTTGATGGCATTAACTGACCGTCTGGTCTGCGTCTATGTCTTCGTCCTTCTCTTGAGTACCACTCGGTGACTGCCTTGGTCCACCTTTTTTCATCTCGTATAACCAAGTGTATTGCTCATCTCCACTTTAACTATGTCATCACACTTGTCGGGATACAATGGATGAGGCAAGCACATGTCCGCAACGAATGGCGAGATAGAGAAGCCTATACTCAGCAGTGGGTTGAACAGGCTGAATATACGGATAGATAGAAATGTGTTTCCTTTTATTTTAACTTAGGTACTTGTCTAGGCTGATGCTGTGTTATTCCCGCCACTAGTATTTTTTGTGAAAAATATCGTGAGGCAACTTGGTTGCACCTGGAGGAAATTTGAAATTTTAACTGTAGGTATCTAAATATCTAAGTGGATCCACGCTGCAATAAAGACTGGGGATATGGCTAGATCGCCTATCGAAGGTGGAATAACTCGCATAGTAGGTACACGTACGTATATCCATGTCTTAGGTACTTTAATTCAAACATTATAACTCCATAGGTAGAATACCTACTGTATGTCGTGCTTAAATACAGGTTTACCTACGAGTATGTTAACCTATGTTACTATTAAAGTTTTCGATAACTGCTGCCTACCTATTGACAAAATTAAAGTATTGTACCTACCTGCTAGTTTTCGTTACATATAGGTAACTAACTATACATAAAGTCTAATAACTGCCTGGCCAAGTGACCAGTGAAGGCGGTAAAAATTATACGGAGGTAGATAAAGGATTTAAACTTACTTACCTACATTTAGGAATGCGTTCTAATTTTCAAATAAATTGGCAAAAGTGGATAAGCTGTAAGAACATTTTTGTGAATAGGTACCTACTAAGTTTTAAAATGTTCATTCCAGGTCAAAGGTTTAGCTGAAATGACGACACTAAGCGCAGCCGGCATAGATACAAGAAACGTCCCGGAACCGATGGATGAGTGCCCGCCACCAGATTCGAGGGAGTGTCCAGAACCACACGAGAGGTTGGACGCCAGAGAAACCCGGGAAAAAGAGGAAAGGCGAGAAGGAAGCGACAACAGAGAGTACCGCGAAAGAGACTGCAAAGAAACCCGTGACGTAAGAGAAAGTCACACACGAGAATCTCGAGAGCCGAGGGAATCACGGGAACCGAGAGACAGAGAGCACAGAGACAGCCGTGATTTAAGAGAACATAGAGATCCTAGAGAAATTAGAGAAAGAGAACCTCGTGAATTACGAGACCTGCGGGAGTTAAGAGAACATAGAGAACAGAGAGATTCTAGAGAAATTCGTGAACAGCGCGACTTGCGCGACGTTCGAGACCCTAGAGACATGCGGGAACGTGAGCCCAGGGACCCTCGAGAGGTCCCCGAAGCGACTCCACCCCGGATATCCCCTTTACTCTCGGTACGGCGGTTTCAAAGGTCAGAAACTTCGACAGAAACGCCGACGCTGACGCATCCGCCTATTCCAAAAGATGAACCACCCGACGAGCCCATCAGACCATCGTCGCCAGAAGATGATAGTGTTTCAATTAGATCAAATGGAGCTCATAATGATTCTATGGGTAAGTCCGTTTCTGTTTTTACCATAGACTAGCTGCCAGCCCTGGCCTCGCCCGGGTAAGAATCCTTAATTAAAAAAAGAATATACTTAATATACCTAGGTAGGTAGCCTATGTCACCCAGGGAAAATGTAGCTTCCCAACAGTGAAATAATTTTTCGAATCGGTTCAGTAATTTCGGAGCCTATTCAATGCAAACAAACAATCAAATCTTTCCTCTTTATAACATTGGTATAGATAGACGATATCGATACAGTGGCAATCAGGCAATAGACCAAAACTAATGGATGTAAAATACTTAATTGACCGAGTGAACGAAGTGAATTCTTTATTCTTTATTTCAAACCTTGCATTAAATTTAAAAATATGTAAAAATTTGCTCACTTAGCACTAGGTACATATTCAACCCTGTAAGGGCGTCGCAAGTATAATTATAATACAATTAATGAGAAACTCATAGAAACTATAAATGAAATAGGAACTTATGAGACTTATAACTATAACACTCATCGTCTGCTTACTTCCGCGAGTCAGAAACATTTTTGTCTTTCAAGTAATCTTCTATACGGTAGTAACATTTTTTTATAAGTATTTCTTTAAGATTTTTATAGAATTTTCGGTGGTTCGTTTCCTTTCGTAGATATTCAGGTAGTTTATTAAAAATATTTATCAACATATATTCAGAGCTTCTCCTTACAAGCTCTAGTTTCGGCTCTGGTGCAATTATTTTGCTTTTTTGACGAGGATTTTCGGAGATGGTAAAATGATTAGGATATTTTTTAACAAACATTGCTGATTCGAGAATGTATATACTAGGTAGAGTTAATATTTTTTGCTGTATAAAATGTGGCGTACAGTGGGCTCGCGGGCGGATGTTCATCAGAATGCGTAAACATTTCTTTTGTTTGATGAATAAATCATCGATGTCTGTACTGTTACCCCAGATTATCACTCCATATTTTAACCATGCATATGCGTATGCATAATAGGCACTCAAGGCGGTTTTTATATTTGTGTTTGATTTTAGTACTGATAAAGCGTAATGGAATTGTGACATTTTAGATCCTATTTTTTTAATATTAATTAATTAGATCTCCGTAATTTCCGTTTTAACTCAACGGATTTGTAAAGTCTGTCCAAAATATTGATTTTCCTCTATTTTATCAGCTGATTTCTATAATATATTTGGCAAGATCGTTTACTACCTAGGTACCTATCTAATCTAAATCCTTCAATTCAAGATTTGCGAGTATGAAGCAAATCGGTCAAGGGCGAGTCGAGTTAAAGCATAATTTGTTAAGATTTAGATAAAGAGATGTGCCGCAAACAGAAATCAGTTGCAAAATTAAAAGTTAAATACCTACTAACTTAGTAGATAATAGTCGTTAAAAAGTGTACAAAACTACTATTTAGTCGATTATAATATTTGGTCCTTGGTCTGAGATTTTAATTTGAAATGCACATCACCACAGAGAACATCACTAACTTTCCATGCTTATGGCGTGGCCACATCTGCGCCCTACGGCGAAGTTTTCGTCACTGGGGGCTCATTCATCTAATTCAAACGGTAGTAATTGGTTGTTCACGATTTGAACTACTACCTGAAGCTGGGCACACACGCTGCGATGATCGCATCTATTCATCAGATCAGTCCAGCGAGGTCCTAATATAGTTGCATTGCCAGTAGGTAGTTATTGAGGAATCAAAATGACACCCCTATTGTAATCGAAAAATATTGATTGAACAAAAAAAATAAATTGGCATCAAAGTTGTAGAAAATCAAATTTTAAACAACTTTTGTTCCTATAACTTCTGCTGAAAAATTGAAATAACACAAGTTATTGAAGAAATGAAATGGTACAACCAACTATTTAAAAAAATATCGATCCTACAAAAAGTTGATGGGAATCAAAGTTGTAGAAAATCAAATTTTAAACAACTTTTGTTCCCATCAACTTTTTGTAGGGTCGATCTTTTTTTAAATAGTTAGTTGTACACTTTGGTTCTTCAATAACTTGTGTTATTTCAATTTTTCAGCAGAAGTTATCGGTATAAAAGTTGTTTAAAATTTGATTTTCTACAACTTTGATTCCCATAAACTTTTTGCAGGATCGATAATTTTTTAAATAGTTGGTTGTACCATTTCATTTCTTCAATAACTTGTATTATTTCAATTTTACAGCAGAAGTTATGGGAACAAAAGTTGTTTAAAATTTGATTTTCTACAACTTTGATTCCCATCAACTTTTTGAAGCATCGATATTTTTTTTAAATAGTTGGTTGTACCATTTTGTTTCTTCAATAACTTGTGTTATTTCAATTTTTCAGCAGAAGTTATAGGAACAAAAGTTGTTTGAAATTTGATTTTCTACAACTTTAGTTCCCATTAACTTTTTGTAGGATCGATATTTTTTTCAAATAGCCGGTTGTGCCATTTCATTTCTTCAATAACTTGTGTTATTTCAATTTTTCAGCAGAAGTTATGGGAACAAAAAATGATTAAAATTTGATTTTCTACAACTTTAGTTCCCATTAACTTTTTGTAGGATCGATATTTTTTTCAAATAGCCGGTTGTGCCATTTCATTTCTTCAATAACTTGTGTTATTTCAATTTTTCAGCAGAAGTTATAGGAACAAAAGTTGTTTAAAATTTGATTTTCTACAACTTTATATTTCTATAATTTTTTTGTTAAATCAATATTTTTCGATTAAAATAGGGGTGTCATTTTGATTCCTCAATAACTACCTACCGGCAATGTAACTATATTAGGACCTCGCTGGACTGATCTGATGAATAGATGCGATCATCGCAGCGTGTGTGCCCAGGTAGTAGTTCAAATCGTGAACAACCAATTACTACCGTTTGAATTAGATGAATGAGCTCCAGTGACGATAACTTCGCCGTAGGGCAAATGTGTGGCCGGTCCATTAAAATTACACAGAATTTATCTGGAACAAATCCACTCAGTTGTTGACATTGACACTTGACATTGACAGCGAAATAAATGTAGTGGTCCGAATTAAATATAACAGTGCAAAAACTGTTAGCGATGTGAAATTCTAATATGTAGTCAAGTGCGTGTCGAGGCTTATGATGATGATAAAACTGATTTTTATGATGACTGTTATTAGATGGTTGAGTGCTATAAAAACACGATTCGATTTTCGTATGGTCTAATAACTTATTAGATGGTTGAGTGCTATAAAAACACGATTCGATTTTCGTATGGTCTAATAACACATCAATTTTGAACATTCTATCTTTGACACCTACTTTAGAAATTAAGGGGGGACGGACACTCTTTTTTCAACTTTGGCGACCTATATCTCACAAATGGTAAATGACTGTGACAAAATAATGTTTTAAGAAACCTTACACTCATTTTAGAAACACGAGGGGGTGGGGTGAAAAAAAATTTTCATCCCCACTTCACGGACTTTATTCGGGCAGACGGACGGAGGGACGGGCGGGCGGACACAATTATGTTATAAAGGTTCCTCGTATTTGTACGGAACTCTAAAAACTATACCTACCATCAAAATGTCAAATAGAGGAGTTGCTTCTTACTAGCGCTAGTGTTATGGTTTGCACTTTGAGCCTAATTTGGACCGCCTTAAAGCCAATCACAATCAGCCAAGCCAAACCGGCATTGTTCATTCATTGATGGCATCTATAGTAGTCTGCTGTGATAGTTGGGAGCCAATAATGTACGACCCAGTAATTCACGACATGATAATGTACAGCCTGATATTGTACGGCATGATAATTTATGTCACTTGCCATGGAATATCAGGCTGTGCAATATTGGGCTGTGAAATACAGGCCGTACATTATAGGCCTGTGTCGGTAATGTCCGGCACAGTATTGCACAGCCCGATATTGTACAGCCTGATATTTTGTGTCCCTGGACCTTGGTTATTATAAGGCAAGGTATGAGTTCTTTAAGGTAATTCGACTCTGTTGGTTAGGTTAGGTTTGAACAGTGACAACAACGCCAGAAACAACCTGTCCTCATTAGGAGTTAAAGATACTTTAAAGGTGTGCACAGTACACAGGTATGGGAGCCAGAGAGACTCGCGCTGGGGCACACCCGCCAACCTCATGTTTCCCGCACGCTCCCTACAACCGTGAACCTACGCCACGCGGCGTCAGTATTGTGCGCACATGCGCAATTATTAGCGAATCACGTCAAGGTGTCATCTGTGGCTAACTTCTCATCCGCCGACTTGTGTGGCGCTTAGTATATCTCTGTGGAACTGACAGTAGTCACAGACAAACCAACCAATAGGACCAAATATTCTTCGTGCAAATAATGTACAGCCCGTATTTTGCGACACAATAATGTACAGCATGATGTTTCGTGTCCTTTTCTTCGGGACACGTTTTATTATGCTGTACATTATTGTGTCGCGAAATACGGGCTGTACATTATTTGCACGAGTTGATAATGTCCGGCCAGTATTGTACGACACGTATTGTACAGCTTGATAATTGGTGGCATGGGACATGAAATACGGGCCGTGCTTTCCTGCCCGTACAATTTGGTATCATCAAATACGTGCCGTACAATATATACAGAGACTAGTAGTCTGCTGTCTGCTGTGATAGTTTAATGTTTACAAATTACAAACAAGTCAGTCGGCGGTTTTTAATAAATTGATTTGTTAATTAGCGTGGTTGTAATCACCAATTCTTAATAAAATTATGCATATGATAAAATCTAGAGATCTGGTTTGGAAAATGGTACAATACAATATACTAAAAAGAATAATGTTCGGCGACATAACTTGATGGCGGTAAGATCCACCAATATTTTAATAACCGATTATATTTCTTTTATCATCGTAATAGGTGATAAAAACTTGTAAATACTGATCCTAGTATCTGTAATAGTGGCCTGTTTGATGCAAACGTTTGTTAGCTACTATTCAATGACAGCTTTTAGGGTTCCGTACCCAAAGGGTAAAAACGGGACCCTATTACTAAGGCTTCGCTGTCCGTCTGTCTGTCTGTCTCCAGGCTGTATCTCATGAACCGTCGTAGCTAGAGAGCTGAATTTTTCAGATGATGTATTTCTGTTGCTGCTATAACAACAAATACTAAAAACAGAATAAAATAAATATTTATGGGGGGTCCCCATACAACAAACATGATTTTTTAGCCATTTTTCGCTCGATATTAATAACGGTAACAGGTAGATGCTTGAAATATTCACAGAATAATTAGTTTTATATTTACATCAAAATTAAATTATTAAATAAAAATAAAATATACTAAGGGTACCCATATGGTACGGAACCCTTCATGCGCGAGTCCTCGTACTTGTACTTCGCCAAATATTTATTTTAAATGTTCTGTATGTTTATACGTCTGACCAGATTTATTTTCGATTTCCAGGATTAAATATGGTAATGAACAGTAGCAGTAGTATATTGGCGGGGACGAGGTTCTCTCCGGTGGACCGGATTTCCATGCTGAACACGCTGGGCCACCCCGGGCTCCCACATCCGTCGCACCCGTCGCTGCCGAGTCCTCGAAGCGAGCCCATCGCAGGCCCCTCAGGTCTGCTGCCAGTTCAGGATAAGCCTCTGGTATGTTTACTCTTAGTGTTTGTCAGCGATCACCATGGTCAGTTTTTCGATGGGAGCTACTGTGGTTTGGATGACAGGTTACATTGTAGGTCCCGGTTCTAACCGTTTAGCCATGTCAGAGGCCTTCAGGCAGCTTAAAAACTCTAGCCACCTGGCCTATACGAACTAACTCTAGTACCTATTATTTAATTCTGCGTGCATAAGCACAGGTAAGGCACAGGTGACACAGAACTAGAAAAAATTAACCCATTCAGCGCCGAGCCCGTCCATCGGCGGGCATTTTTTTTTTACTTTTACGCCGAGACCGCCCATGGGCGGTTGATTTTAAACTGTAATAATAACTGCGGCATCTGGGTAATATTGTTACTTTTCAGAAAGGCAGTTACTTTTTTATTTTATTGGGGTGAGCAATAGTAGGTAGCTAGACCCTAGAGAATCTTTCTATTGCCAATTTTTCCGTGACATGCCAGGTATGCTATTAACTGGCAGTCAGCTTGAACATTTAAAATTTTGGTATGGTCTGCAGATGATTCTATTACAATTTGACTACTTGTAAAGTATTAGGTAACCAAGTTCATTTATGGTATTTTTAACACCCGACGCAAAAGAGGGGTGTTATAAGTTTGACGTGTCTGTTTGTCTGTCTGTGGCATCATAGCGCCCGAACCACTGAACCGATTTCAGTTTAGTTTTTTTTGGATGAAAGGAGACTTAATCGAGAGTGTTCTTAGCTATGTTTTATAAAAATCGATTGAGCCGTTTAATAGTTATGGTGGGTTAAAGTGGGGATGGAAGAACCAAAATTCTACAAATGTGCCCAAAAAGGTTGTCAATGTGTCGGGGGTTTTTTAAATTTTTAATTTATATTAGTTATGTTGTAGTTGCAAGCACAAGGTGATATTCAAATTTTTTTTGTCTGTAGCTTGTTGGTGAAAGATAACAAAATGACATAACTTTTATACATCTGAAGAAGTAATCACTCTTCTACAGAGTATATCATAATTAAAGTATAACATATTACTTTTTGAATTCCAGTCATTAAAAAAGGAGATAGAGTGGGAGCGGCCAGAAGAAAAGGGCGAGCCATCTACTGACTACAGACTTCAGCATGAATCCGTAAGTATTTTTAACCACCTCTTAACATTTACTAGTCTAATTGGAAATAAACATTCTAAAATCAAAATAAAATAAAGTTGACTGACACCATAAAGGATCCTACATACTGTGCCGGCAGCCATAGCTTATTGCTGGACCAATGATAAAGTCTGCAATGCCGTGAAATCAAGGCCTGTGATTGGTTGTAATAATCAGCGCCATACAATTCGGCGGATGGGAAGTTATGCGCTGAACGCTGCGCAAAACGCAAAATATAGGTTTGCGCGTGAGCCAACGACGAGGCGCCGGGGCACACCCGCCCATTAACCTCATGCCTCCCGCGCACTCCATACGCCCGTTCTCACTACTTCGCCACTTGTGTAGGCATTGTGCACACATGCGCAATAATTAGCGAATCACGGCGAAGTGTCATCTGCGGCTAACTTCTCATCCGCCGACTTGTGTGGCGATACCTATACCTGTGGACCTCAGTTAAGGGGCTTTACTCAAAATGGATTGCGAGGCATTCTGATGCTTTTGGTTTTATTTCTGTATCTACCAGGCTGCAGAAACAATATCTACTGCCCAGGAATAGCGTTAAGTTTGGATGAATGTTCTGTAGCATTGTGTTTATTTAAAGTAATCACGATCTTTTACAAATCAATAAATAGACAATATTTTTATAGTTTGTGAGTTGGTGATGCTTACAAAGAAAAAATAAACCAATTTGTCAAGCCTATTAATACTACAATATTGCAAAAATAATTGCAGCAATTTTCTGTCTGTCATAGTGTGTTTCTCTTTTTGTGAGTAGTAGCAGCACGGAATTCATATAATACATAGGCATGATCACTGGGTAGAAGCAAAATTGTAATTTAGATTTAGATTATCAAAAATTAATGGAGATGGGTTTTTTTTAATAAAAAAAATGGCATAGGTAAAGCGCGTAAAAGTTCAGGTGTCGCTTCTATGTAAATAAAAAGTTAAAACTAGGCGTGACGACACGCGGAACTTTAACGGGCTATATCCTCATCATTTTTTTTCAATTGGCAAATGAAACAATATTATGTGTCTTTTTGATAAATGTAACTGAAGGACTTCAATCATATTTTTATAGTCATCTAGCCCATTGGTTTTTCAAATAAAGATTGTGGTTACTTTAACTTGTGGTCTTTTGAGTATTGCATAAGCAACACATTTGCTAAGCAAGACATTAAAATTTTTAATCCAAGGAATGAAAAATTTAAGGATACATTGCTTGCTTATGTAACACTAGAAAAGCTTACTAGTAAGCAAGTAATTGAAAGGCTCAATTTTGATGGCATTTTGATGATTCAAATATTATTTTGAAGTTAAAGTATTGTTCTCCAATATAGATGGCAATAAAAAGGACAGCTATATTTTTAGTAAGTTTCGACTTGTCAATTTAAGCCACCAAAATTGAGCCCATTGTTGCTTTAACATTTTAGTTATGTGTAGTATTGGTGTTGCATGCAGTTCAAATCTTTTTGTAACATTAAGTATTTTTTAATTTTACAATTGTAAATGCGTTTGTTTATTCACTCATTTTAGTAAGTTTTAGTGTTGTTTCCTGTGGTTAAGTTTTTTTATGTTACATATTTTTGTAACATTGTAATACAATGACGTTATGATACACATTAACTTTGTAGTTAAGTGCATGATAGTTACTTGTATATAAAAACAGACAGTCAATAAACTGCAATTTGACTACTTTTGATGCCACTATTTATTCTTAGGGAGATAAAAAAAGAATATGTAAAAGATTGATGGCAAGAAATGAAATGATCGTTATGCATTTCGCCTACTTTAAAAATCCCTTAATTAACTAAAACTCAAGCGTTTACGCCCTCATAATCAAAATGTTTCAATTCAAAATAGTCAGTTCAATTCTTTTATATGTAATGTAAAAAAAAAATTCAAACGTGACTATGTTAGTTGTTATGTAAAAGCGAAAAGTGCAGAAATACAGGGTTATTTCTAATCAATTAGCATCCTTTTAGGGGCTTATTCTGTACATCAAAACTAACAACTTTTGTTCTGCGACTTTTGTAAAAACTCAAAAAAAAAAAACAGCGATTCCATACATTTTGTCGAGAGTGAACGATATTTTTCTACGGAACAACAACTTTTTTTTTGAGAATTATAAAACGTCGTACAACAAAAGTTGTTAGTTTTGATGTACAGAATAAGCCCCTGAAAGGATGCGAATTGATTAGAAATAACCCTGTATGTCACATAATAAAAATATTAAGCAGTTACTTGTTATACATAATATTATTGTGTCTATGTTGTGCGCACATTTTTCAGATGATTCAAGGTTCGTTTTGTGCCGTATGTAGTACGTATTTACTAACCATGCGTAGCTTGTAAATATTGAGTACACAATCGTATATTGGGTGTCTGTGAGAGTTGAATAACATGCATGCTTGTTTGATATGCTGCGCTATTTCAAACATCGAGTACTATGCCTTGCTGTCAAGAAGTTGACCTTCATTTTGTTGGCCATCATTTTATATCTACTCATTTCGTTTCATGTTATATTTTGGGCAGTTTTATTTATCTTTTCACTTGGCCATGTCCGCGCAAACGTCACGGTGCGATCGGTGATGCTAAACACGCGGTTGCTAAACGACAAGGCATTACGCGTAGCCGGCTACCCGGGTCACTCCTGCACAATATCTGGCAAAAATGAGCGTCAACTTCTCAATTACTTAGCGAAAATAAAACCAACACGAGACTGCATCTCAATTTAGAAAAGTAGTGGTAGATATGTCGCACGGTCCGCTCCGTGGGAACGGAACGAGAGAGAAAAAGAAGTTGATGTTCTTTTTTGTGGTTGCAGGAGTACGATGGGTCCGGTAGGGGGCGTATTGAGGAGGGGGAGCGGGGGTATCCGTGCATTCACTGCGGCGCTGCGTTTCCGCACCAGAGCAAACTGACGAGGCACATTCTGACCACGCACACGCTAGACACGCTGAAGTACCGAGACGTACTGCTGGGCCGGCCGCTGGCGCTGCCGATGTTCGGAGAGCCTTATCTCGTGCACGAAGAACCCCCGATGGACTTAGACCTGGGCCCCGTGGAGCCGGGGAATGTGGTGCTGTGCAAGTTTTGTGGGAAGAGTTTCCCCGATGTTTCTTCCCTTATTGCGCATCTGCCCGTCCATACGGGCGACCGCCCTTTCAAGTGCGAGTTCTGTGGCAAAGCGTTCAAACTAAGACATCATATGAAGGACCATTGTAGGGTTCATACGGGTGAGTTCCTTTTACTATTTGATTATTATAATAATTTTTATACACTGACTAAAGGCTCAAGTTTTTTTACTAATTTTAAATTGACTGTCCAGAAACAGGCTAAATGTCATTAAAATAGGCTGAATACCTAGCTTATTAGCTATTGCCCAGAATATCATTTTATATGAACTGGCGATATTTTTATATTGTTTACGACTATTTGCAAAGTCCTAAAGCATCTGCTAAATATCAAAAATAAGCGTCTGTTCATCTTGGGCCACACAGTGAACAATTAAAGTAAATTATGTATTGTTTATTATCTCTATTTAAATAAAATAAAATATATCAGTTACCGTTTCTTATCATTGTTGTTTCAACATTTCAGGTGAACGTCCGTTCCGCTGCGGCTTGTGTGGCAAGACGTTCTCGCGGTCGACTATTCTAAAAGCGCACGAAAAAACTCACTACCCCAAATACGCACGCAAGTTTTTATCGCCTAGTCCCGTCGACACCGAAGAAGAAAGCCCTCATCAATGAGGCCCTTTCTTAGCCCGCAATTAACACACGATAATTAATATATTAGCTAAAATATTCTAGCAAAGTGCGATGGTCCGCATGCGATACTCGAATGAACAAACGAGGACAATATGTAATTAGTTAAGAATGTGATTTAAACGCCGCAACTGTGATCTGAATGATATGAAATAATATTTGATATTTCACTTATAGATAAATTGACACACTAATGTTGTTAAATCCTTAGATGTTTCGTGAAAGGACTCTTTGTTTTATTGTTTTTCGCTTTCTTCGTAAACGTTTCGATTTTTAGGTGCTTTTTTTGTTGCTGCTAAGATGTGAAATGGTACTCGTTGTCGGACGAGTCTGTAGAAGGCATAGCCAAAGTTAGCTAGAGAAGTAAAACTTCTTTTATGTAATATTTTCTGACGAAAATATTTACAAACCGCTTTATTTCGAGTATTTCGCTTTGTATTTTCAATTATTTATGCATATTTCTACGATTTATGTAGAAGCTCTCATTTTGAGTTGTCATTTCAAAGCTTGAAAAAAATAAATTAATTGTAAAATACGTCGTTAATTTAGAGTTGAGAATAATCTTTAGATACTTGCATTATTTATTGAAGTAGTGTCA
The DNA here is from genome assembly GCA_964007245.1 of Hypomecis atomaria. NCBI lineage: Eukaryota > Metazoa > Arthropoda > Insecta > Lepidoptera > Geometridae > Hypomecis > Hypomecis atomaria. The sequence continues at coordinate 14,106,758 of OZ023288.1, forward strand.
CGCCAGAGTTGTTTTTAATAATAATAATAAAAAAAAAATTAAATATGAAGATTGATATCTGAGTGCTTTAATTATAAATATTAGAGACCGTTATTGCACTCGAAAATAGTAAGTAAATACTAACATTAGGGATTTGAGATTTTTACTAATTTCATATCTTTCGAATAACGACGCACGCTCCCCTGAGGTAATTCAAAAGCAATAATACGACATATAAAAAATTGTAAATAACAATATATAGTTTGATAATATTGGATTTTTAGGGAATTTAATAGTGTTTGAGACGCTTTGGTAGCTCTGTTTGGTTGGTAGCGGGGAGGCAGTCGATGTGATCATTGGAATCAAAGCTTTAAAAACAGTGTTTCATTTCTGTCCGTATGCCATGCCTTTTAGTCTGCACCTCGCCTAATTTAACTTTATTTTGACCACAGAATGAGTTTCGATGTATATTAATATAACAGATAGCAATAATATTATCTAATTAACATTTATACAAGATTTTATACATACGAATTCTACATAGATATAAGAGGCATGGCACATATATATAAATATATATTAAAATATTATATCTATTTTCATACTGCAAAACCAAATTGTTTTATGTTCGTTTTGAAAGTTCCAAATGCTGTGGACAACAAGCATATTGTAACAAAACTGTTCTTTGGTTGAGCCACACATCAGCTCAAGCATTTTCAGAAAAAATATTTATCAATGTACATCTATATCGAACTGTTTCGAAATCAGTTTCACAATATTTGAAACTCTTCAAAACGATCACTGTGTTCAATAAATTCAACAGAGTCAAATACAGGGATATTTTATGGATTGTAAAATCATTCAAATATTGATACATTCTATGGGCATAGCCTGCTGTGACGCGGTCAATACTGCTAGATAATTGTCGGATTTCGTATTCATATTATAGCTCAGAGCGAACTATTTTGAAACAATTTTGATACGATAGAAATGTCTTGGAATCTCATACTATCCCTATCCCTTTTGCACTAACTAATTTTGACAAACTTAATATTGACAATGGTCGTACCTCGATCGTAAGGCAAGATACCGAGAGGGATGGATAGTATAGTTTCTATCGTTTCCATAATGAAGTTCCAGAGGTATTGTCTTGCAATGTGAACCGCTTTATTTGGCTCATTGCTCATTGAATGTATTAGTCATCTTACAAACCGCCATTAACATAAACAAGAATTAAAAAAACTAAAGCTTTGATTTGGTACTGATTGGACGTTGGCTCACTTTAGTAAATAAGTATCATTAGAGAAAATGTTCACTGATTCGTTCTGATTTGCTAACGGTACTCTCGAGGAAGTTTCGGACACAGATACGAATAGAATAAAAAATATCATTATCGTAAAATATTGTAATGATTTTATGCTAGTCGATAGGACATACCTAAACATTTCATAACTTTCGATCATGCAAACATATCATTTTATAACAAAATTATAAATATTTTATCATGTGTCTCAAGCAAAATTGTTGCATTGTTTTAAAATATATTTTTTAAATTTAGAAATTTTAAATAATTTGGGTTTGGATGTAGGCGTTTAATAAGTTGTAATAGTAGGAAAAAATTGAGAGTTAAACGAAAAGTATTATGGTATTATAGGAAAACATCTGTGATAATTATATAAAGGTAAGAGTGCAACATCTGGGAGTTAACAAAGTCGATCTCAGATAGATTTTAAATTTTTAGGATTTTTAGGCAATGTGGTCGAAATTATCTCATTTTTAATTATCATATTCATAAAAGTTGGCTGCGTCAGACGCTTAGGTAAGGACCCCTTTATTCGAAAGCATTTATATATCCAAATTTATGTAAACGTAGAGCTTAAGTCGGGTGTAGTTTAGATATTTTTAAGACAATGGATTGATATAGAAGTCAAATTAGGACACATTTTATTCAGGTATCCAAATTTCCCTGGTACAGTTAGGAGTGACGTAAATGGTGTAAAGTGACGTAACCCAACTCTAAATAACTGAGTTTACGTTAAACGCGTCGTCTCTTTCATTTTAAAACAAATTAAACCAATCATATCTCGTGTTTTGGCCCGTGTGAATCCATCTCGCGCCGTGCACGACAGATCTCTTTCTGTTCTTATCGAAGTGAAAGAGAGGCACTGCGTTTGTTCGCTTGTTTATGTACACGGTGTATTTTTTTAGTGAAAAGTATCAGATCTCATTGCAAATTTTAAGTTTTAGGCGTCATCGCGTCATTTAGAAATTAGATCCATTTTGGATTTTATTAACTTATCTACTGTACTTATTTCTACTCGCAAACGCCTAACATTCCGTAGTAATTCCAATTTGAACGTATTTTTAATATCGAATTCCACCGATACTGTTTAGGTAATTTAGTATTTAAAAAATATATTTATTTAATCGATTGTATTGTAAAATTTTAATCGTTATTGTCGTGAGTACCGTAGCGTGTCAGAACGCACTGTTTGTTTTGATTTGAGTGGGAAGTTACGAATAAGTATTGATTAATGTGGTAGTGTCCCTAGGAAGATCTTCCAATCGCACTGTAATTGTAATTTAAGATGTTTCGAACTGTTTGTTTTTTGAGTTCCTGTCTAATTTGCTAGCGAGAGTATAATGTATATCAGAGGGCTTATAACGATCTCAAAAATAACCCGAATCCAATTTTATATTGAAAGTTGTCCCGCTCTTTCTATTGTTGCGAGAGTGATAAAGAAGATGCATGTTTTTGAGATCGCAGTAATCCTTTCTCGAATAACATGTAAAATCAGCTACGCGACATTCCATATCTGAGTAGATATTTTAATTTACAATTTGCCAATCTTGACTGAACACTGTCATCAATCTAGCGATTTGTAATTTTTTTGATCTTACTATTGAGTTACGGAAAAGTTAGAACTTTGTAAAAAGTACAGAGCGCTCGATTCGAGTTAAAAAATACCCACAAATGAACTGCCTCTCTTTCATTTCCATTGAAAAGAAACGAGATGCAGAGCAATTGTCTGCGTAAGTTCATACTCGTAATGGACGCAAACGTTGCGTCTTTATTCCACTCATTTATATTGATGATGATACAAGTTCAATTGCGTGACCAAGTATACATTTGCTTGGTAATATCATATTTGTTGGTTTAAAGTAAATTTAAATATCTACTCTACTAACTATCTTTTGAGTAAGTAATGTATAATTTCTTACTTTTGCACACTATATCGTTTGTAACAAAATACTTCGGTAAAGCGAAGATAATAACGTCGGTCTATTGTTATCAATTCATTCGTAAATAAAATTAATACAATTTAGATGATAGATTGGTAGATGCGCTACTTCCTGGAGTTAGATTTTGAAGGATCAAAATTCATCTAAAATGTATAAAAAAGACACGAGAATGTTGCCATTTGAAAAGCTGCACTAATTTTATTTTTCAGAGTTGAATGTTACCAAACACAATAGCGATGTTGCAACCTTGATTCAATGTTCCTCGTCTTGTTTTAAGAAAGATTAAATATTTACAATATACAGAAGTCATAGCAATAAATGAAGATTCCATGATCTTCATAACAATGTTTGTACAATTATTCGACGACATAGTATTTACAGTAGTACAGATTGCAGTTATAATATTTTGTTTCCTAACTTTCAGAGTAATATTTATTAACGGAATAATGTTAGAGAAGAAGTACATATTGTAATATTGAGTAGTTTTATAGTTAAAGTGGTAAATGTTGTTAGTTAAACGAAGGGAATTATATCTGTATCCCATGATAAGTCCCAATTGAATTCATTTTATGTAAAAAAATATTTTAAAACTTTAGCCCACACTAAAAGCGGTGTAAAATATATAATATCACTTACACTAGAGAAGTTATACATTCTCATTTTTTTTTTCTAAAGTGTTACTTATTTTTCGCTCCATTTATTCTGTGGCACAGATATAAAAATAATAATTATTGTCTACAAGTGCAGTTATTCAAATTTTAACATTTGCCAGTTTTTGCCACGTCCCTGCAGAGTTCACACGCCGTTAGCACAAATAAATATAATCTTTATTATCAAATATGAATTATTATCAATTTAAATTTTAAGTAGGTATTTGTTTTGTCGTACCTACGAAGCATGATAAATATAAGAAACACTAGCACGAATTCCATGAGTTGAAATAGATACGAGGTAGATTCATTTTTATAAAGTAATTGTGACCACAGTTTTATATTTAGAGTGCCTCTTGCCTATACAAGACTTATTATAAAGGCTGCAAATCACGGAATATACATAGTATATGTAGCTAATAGAGAAATAAAACTAATTTTATGGTGAAAATTGTAAGTTGCGTTATGATATGTAACTTGTCGATATTCTCGTGTGAGCAGCTCGGGGCAGAGGCAGTAGGACCTAGGCTGAGAAAACACTACTATAGGCCGCGCCACACAACTTGGCGGATGTAAAGCTACAAGTTGCGCATTAGCCAATCAACGTGCGGCGTTATGTGCGCTAGTCAGGATTGGATATTGCGCAGCTTGTAGCTAACTTCACATCCGCCAACTTGTGTGGCGCGGCCTTAAACACACTGACACGACATGCGGCTGTATTCACCAGGTATCCACAATCATCGTAAAAAGGTTAAATCGGGGAATATGAATTGGTTTTCTTTATCACAGAATGCTGTCTTTAACAGGCAACTTTTCCAATTCAATCCATATAATATACTAGATTTGCCCGCGTGATGTTTTGGTTTTTGTGCTATCCCATAGGACCCTTTTATTTTTCCGGGAAAAAAAGTAACATATTTTGTCATTCAAGCTTTTAACTATATCTATACCAATAATCAAGTCTATCAGTTGCTGTGCTGCTGATTGAAAGAGTAACAAACCAACAAACACACTTTCACATTTATAATATTAGTAAAAACCATATCCATCATAGATATTTGGGAAAAAAGTAACGAAAACGTTGTCCATGTCAAGGGCCATGCCCAATCATCTATAGGTATATTGATTTTACTATTACTTACCCTATTTCTTTTGTCAAGCCAATAAGCCAGAATAAAGGATGCTATTTTTGCATCATAATGGTACTGTCATTATTTAATTATTATTTTATTAGTATCCGATATTCATTATTCACGCGTAGTAGCGCTGAATTTGACGATTTGTTGTAGTGCTGTTAATATATCTGTCTCGTTCACTCGTTTGGCGTAGAGAGCACTGTTCCTCGGCTCAGAGCTTATTAACCCCCGACGCAAAAGAGGGGTGTCATAAGTTTGACGTGTCTGTTTGTCTGTCTGTGTGTCTGTCTGTCTGTGGCATCATAGCGCCCGAACCACTGAACCGATTTCAGTTTAGTTTTTTTTGGATGAAAGGAGACTTAATCGAGAGTGTTCCTATAGTCAAACCGCTAAACTCAGACTTCGCCTGCGCGGGTACGGGGGCGCGGGGGTAGACGACAAAGAGGACTGAGACAGGTGCGGGCGCCGGGGACCCGCTGCCCGCGCCTGTCTCAGTCCCCTGTGCCGTCTCCCCCGGCGCCCCTGTACCGCGCAGGCGAAGTCTGAGTTTAGCGGTTTGACTATAGCTATGTTTTATAAAAATCGATTGAGCCGTTTAAGAGTTATGGTGGGTTAAAGTGGGGATGGAAGAACCAAAATTCTACAAATGTGCCCAAAATGGTTGTCAATGTGTCGGGGGTTTTTTAAATTTTTAATTTATGTTTATATACTTAGTCATTTCCTTGCGATTGTTTCCACAACGATGATTGGTTACCTGCTGACCGCTACCGTGGCCGCTACCGCAGCCGTGTCCAGTGTTGGGGTTGAACGGAAACATGAACAGAGCGAAACCTCCGTAGTTAGCGCATTCCAATCTTGTGATGATAGTACGAATAACAACCCAGTGCAAATGTTATTTTCATGACCAATATAACAATAGAGCTATTTTGTATAGTGCTAGTTAGGAGACGCCCGAATCGACCGAAGTAGGCCGCAGTATCGTACTGTAGCCCTAGTATGAGTTTTTCAACTTGTTGAGCTCAATACAAGTTAATGTAAACAACATTTTTTATGAGAATTCTACAGCCCCATATGTTTCATTTCTATACGAAAATGTTGTTCATTCTATCGAGCGAAAAGCTTGACAAAATTATACTCAGGGCACTAGTTAGTTCGTCTAACTTACCATTTTATTAAGTGGCATACCTAAATATAGAACTTATATTGCAATTTTTCTAAGTTCCTGTAGGTGTATTAATTATTGTATATTGGTACAATTTGTTTTAATATTACGTGTTTTATTATAAATTATTTAGATGTAATCGTTCGTGACTAATATGTTATATTGGCAAAATATAGGTTTGTATTATTGTCTTGTGTGAAACGGTATACTTATATTATGCTACTATAATATATTTTCAGCACAAGTTCAAATAACGTAGGTCCAGTTTATTTATAGAGCTCGATAACGATCGTTTCTATTAGGTAGCAGCGATTGTTTTTCTTAAGCTGTTTTATTTAACATTCATTGTTGACATTTTAGATTAGTGAAATCTGTTTTGCCTTAACAATTATTATTACCTATAGTTCATAACAAGAGCAGTACAGTTTTGTTAAAAAAGGGTTTTACAGTAACGAGGATCAATCGGTGCAACTATTTGTCAATTGAGCAACAACCTGAAAACAGACCCATCATTGTAACTTTCGAAACAAATATAAGCATATCATAGCTGTAAAAATACAATTTTGACAAATAAAAGCTCTACAATCATTACAGAAATACTTTTTTATTGTATCTGTATTTATAGGTTGGCCTCTTTCGCTGTAAATTGATATACAGGTATGTAAAGATACAAGTTATGTAGCACTAAATCTATGTCTTAGTAGGTAATCTTGTAAAATAATCGTGACTAAGAGCTGATTCTCACACTAGTCTGAATTTCATATTGAAGTACCTTAGTTGCTTTGTAAGTGTCATAGAAAGGTATTTTCTACACTAAAACACTGCTACACAACCATCTACTTAGTATTTTTTATGTATACAACACTTGCAATACTTGCAACGCCTCTCCGCGCAGTAAAGCGGTGGTGGTGACGGTCTGCCATGCGTAAGAGTGGAGCGAGCAATGGTAGCGCGAATTTGTGTGAGAATCCAAACCGTGTTTTACACTCAATAATGAAATTGTACCTATGTGTTAATATGATTATTCCAGACGATGATTTCGATTTTCCCCTCGATAAAAAAATCAACAGCTTTTGTAACTTACAAATAAAAAGTCCAAACTTATAATCGTGGCATTGTATTATTTTGCAGTTATGTGCGGAGATGTGCGTGCCACGCACAGTGGGCGTGCGCAGCCCGGTGGCCGCGTTGCCTCTATGGTCGCCGCTGTTGGCGCTACAAGCGTGTCGGCTACGGCGGTACCTCAGCGATGACTGCATGACATACGGGGCCCGACCTCCCGCGACCGCGCTGCACGCCGACCGCGCGCGGCGCTGCGCCGTCTGCCTCGCCACCTTCCCCTCCGCCTGGCTCCTCGAGCGGCACGCGGCCCTACAGCACGCGCACACCGCCCCTCCCGACGACAAACCCTTCGTCTGCGAACAGTGCGGCCAGTCTTACCGCTACCGGTCAGCTTACGTCAAGCATCGCGAGCAGAACCACCGCGCTCGGCTCCCCGCCGACAAACTCTTCACATGCGACGTGTGTGGCATGCAGTTCCGTTACCTCAAATCATTCAAGAAGCACCGGCTGAACCACACGCTCGAAAGACTGCATACTAAGAATGCAGAGCCGTCGGACGGTGTCGAACTCGTGTCCAGCACCAACGAAGCTCTGCTCGGCCGCTGCGGCGAAATGGATCTGTCGATGAAGCGGCGCGCGCACTCGCCGCAACTCGACCCTGTCGGCGAACCTGATCAGGATAGTACGGTCGACTCGAACGGTCCGACCGAGTCAGTCGCCACCGCGGACGAATCGGCTGAAAGCCGAGGCGACAGCGAACGCCGCCGCGCGCCCGTCTCCTTCGCCAGCGTCAGCTCGATCGCAGACAGTTCGGAAAGCGAATCGCGCGCCGACAAACTCGAGAGCTCGGGCTCGAGTTCGAGCGCGCTCGGAGCGCTCGCGAGCGACGCGCGGGAACGCGACCGCGAGCGGCGGTTCGCGTGTCCGTTTTGCGGGAAATGCGTGCGATCGAAAGAGAATTTGAAGCTGCACGTACGGAAGCACACAGGCGAGCGGCCTTTCGTGTGCCTGTTCTGCGGACGCGCGTTCGGAGGTAAGTCGGACTTAACGCGGCACCTGCGCATCCACACGGGCGAGCGGCCGTACCACTGCGAGGCGTGCGGCAAGTGCTTCGCGCGCGCCGACTACCTGTCCAAGCACCTCACCACCCACGTCCACAACGCGCGCTGACTGCAAGCCCGCGCCTCGACCACGCTACACCAACGATAGATCGGAATATTTTTTAAAACGTTTTTAAAACTTTACAAACGTAATATAAGCAGGTTTAGTTAGAGATTTACAAGCAGGTTTCTTTTGGAGTGATTTTATATTTACCGAATCGATGATTTTCTATATTGATTCTTCGAGCGTAGATAGACGAATGGATATTGTGTCCGCCGCCGAGCGATGGATACTTTTACTGTGAAAATTGCGTTCAAAGTCACACTTTAGGTGGAAAGTTTGGGTAGTTTCGCTAGATGGTTCGTGGCGATCGCCAAGTTTTCGTTTGTCTATGGATCGTTTTGTTGGACGACTGAACGACCAGGCGACGCGTGTCTCTCATCGAATCATAGACTAGAGCCCGCCCCTCTCAGGCCTTATATTTTTACCGTAAACCCGTTTCAGTCTTAGATGAGGGACCAAGTTTGAACTTTTATTTTTACGGGAACGTAAAGTTTTAACTCTTGTGGGCATTGGAAAAATACTTATTTGCATTGCGATGCATAGTTATTTATTTTGCCATAAGTTTCGTGTATAAGATATTTGAACTCATTCCACTGAAAGGAACTAGGAAAATGGTAGTCGTATGACGGTAGGTAAGTAGGCGAATGCAAAACTGTGATTTGTACGATATAAGACCAGTCATACAAGTTTTAAAACATCGAAGAAATAATGTTTTATCTAATTTAAATTAATGTTATTTAACAACTAGATAATATACACACGTAATTTAATAATCTTAACTGTAAGAAATCTCTCTGTGCCAAAACATGTACCTCATAAAGTAAACATTGAAATAGGTGAATTATTTTATGGACGATCGTTTTAACATCTTGTTTTAGATTTTGATACGAAAACGTTACTCATTATTTGAAGGCCTTAAAAACAACAATCACTGCGCCGTGATGACCAAATTAAAATGACACAAAAAGTTCTTCAAATATTGAGCTACTACAGTTTTGTTCATTACAAAGAATATGTAACCAGTTGGTCGCGCATTCAGAAAAATCACTTTTCAAGTGCAATTTATCATCTTAGGGGCAAATTGACGAGATCGAGCCTACGATTGAAAAGCTGAATATTCATTCAAACAATCTGCGCTTATGATTGGCCAGCTCTACAAGCCACCTGTTTATAGGCAATTCAATCATGAATTTATAGTTTGATTGCACAATTGAATTGCCTATATTAATCGATATTTTCGTGAGGAGAAATTTATTAGCGGTCTACTGGTTTTATAATCTGTTGTTCAATTTTAAACACATTGAAATCAGCGTATATTTGTAGTTAAGTGACCACCAACCAAGTTTTGACTATATTTTATTGGTGATTTTGACGTATAAATGTAAATACTCGGCATTTAATTATGTACCCACTCAGAGAACAGGCGCCATTTTAAAAATAATAATAACTGCCGACATTGTGATATAATAATTGATTTTTATTAATAACGGATTCATATTTATAAATAGTAAAAAATATATTGATACATCGTACCTCCACAAATAAATAGCGGCCTAGTAATTATTATTATTGTTACAGCTCTACATCTGAATCAACGCATTTGCTCAAAAGGGCTTGCTTCTTTTTAACCGACTGCGTAAAAACTTAAACATTGATTTTGATAATATTAATCTTGAAAATCTTTTTTGTGGTAGGTACATATTTCAAAAACTGCGCTCACGAGTAATTTTAGAATATTTTTTTTCTATCGGTTTCCTAATGTTGGGCAAAGGTCTCTGTCATCTTCTCTTTATATAAGTCTCGATCCCCGCGACTTTCTACCAACTCCTCTCGAATGAGTCGAGTTTATTACGCCAGCCAGCGTTTCTTAGGCCTTCCCATTGGCATTGTTAGAAATTTTCTCTAATAGGCTGTCTATTTTTGCCCGCATCATAAAAAATAGAAAGTATTGAATTTCAAGTTTACGTCCTTCGTAGCTACGTCCATGTACTTTTCCTGGCTGCGTCGTCAGTCAGGCACCCACTGCGCAACTATCGTGGCCCATCCATCAGGATGCTTCGGAGCCATAAGCCATTTTATGTTCTGCCCAAACCAATTTCATTTTATCAGCTTTGCGGCCGACCTCAACTACACCTATGATGGAACGCATTATGACATTGCAAATTTTTGAAATGTCTTATCACAAATAAGATTTGCCAATCGAAAATAACGTCGTTTTTGCACAAAACAAGATTCTTCTATTATGAGGTGCAAAAACGCTGTAAAATAATTTTTATACTTCATTTTATGAGTATGTACTTACTATGATGAAGTGAATATTGACACAGGGTTTGGGGAATGACGCTAGAACGTAATTACCTATGTACTTTGAATTTTTCTAAGAACAGTTTTGAATTTTGAGTAGATCGTATCTAAAGTTAACAAAGAAGAAATAAACTTGTCATACATCTTGTAAAGGATGGTTTTAGGTTTGAGTATGTATGTATGTATGCTACCTACGTTACCATGTATTGCACTGCCTAGACGATTCGAATTTAGGCGGTGTTCAATACATGCCACAGCTACATCTAGTTGTCGGTTTTTCTTTGCTACTTTTTCTGACTGTAAAGCCTGCAATATCTACCATATTTTACGGACTAACATACTGTCAATTATTTAGCTAGGTTAAGAAGATCTTGCATAAGTACGTAATATATTTTTAAATAACTTTCTAAGTGGGTACAACGCATTTTTTTAAGTGATGCATTTTTTGACGGCCAGTATTTACATTTTATTACTATTTTAATCTACTTATTGCAACAAAACATATTTTTATGCCATTTTAAAGAAATAGTCAATGCAACGAAGTAATCAGGTACAGGAAAAGTTAACGAATATTTTTACTGTAGTCTAATGATTTAGTTAGTGCTAATGAAAACCGGTTTTAAACTGAAGATTTTAACTTTAACGTGTCATTTAGTTTTTATTGTTATACCTACTCTATGTACAATCGAAGAACAAATGCATTTTAGATCCCACATAAAATATGCAATGGTTAGTTACCTTCTATCTCTAGATCTAATTTTGATATGAATAATTTTGAATGCATAAATTGTTCGCTATAATAATATATCTTTCTATGAAAACGGCACAGCGCCATCTTGTGTCGCGTACGGAAAACTGAATAGGTCAGTGTGAGTTTTATTTACGGTAATATAACAACGAGCGCCAAACCGATCGCACACAAGCGCGGCAACGTCTGTGATTGGCTTAGACAAGTGTGCGTGTCAATGTGCTCGCGTGTGTGCTCGGCGCGCTCGGTCAACGCGACGTACAAGTAATTCGATTTGATTTGCAAATATCCCACTCGACACTGATCAGTTTTCGCTTTTGCCGACGCTCTAAGGTCACGATAATTTTACTGCGTTTACTGCATCTCTAACTAGACATGTTAATTTTTTCTTTGATTGTACGTAGCACAGTTGGACTATAGGTATATTATTCAAATAAAAATAATGACATTGCCAGAGGGATATAAATTAGGTAGATAGTCGAAAACTTTTAGTATAAACGAGAAGCAATACTCTGAATTTTTATTTTTACTACTGAAATACTCTTTATATTTCACCCAGTGCAAATACTTAAACTGCATATATAATACATTTTATTAATTTTAATATTAAACTTTGATAAGATGTCTATAGCAGTTTTACAGTTCTGGTATTTGCGCTGAACAATTTTATATAAATACCATCGAAGCAAGCACATTGTGTATAATGTAGATATTTTGCCATTACGTCAAATTTTTAACATGAAAATATTATTCGAAATTGATGTTGACTGTTTTATAATATTATCCGGTAGTTACTTGATGTTGTGGTGTACTTTAGTGTCTTATAGATTTAAGGTTTTAAACCACTCAAAGTGCCCGACAGTTGTGTATAATTATGGTATAGTTTCCATGGGAATTACAATTTCAGTTACTTACTTTATGGTCAAATCATTAGGTAGGTAAACGTATCGACTTGAATAGCACCTAAACGGCGACACGTGTCGTTGTGGGTTTTTTTCTTTGAAATTTCATTCCGCATTAGCTCTAGAATGCATCACGGTATGCATTTCGAGAAAATGCCACGACCTTGCAAGCGTAGGTATTGACCTACGCTTGCAAGCGTCGTGGCATTTTCTCGAGTAAGTAACAATTACTTAGTCTCGAAAACCCCTGCCTTTTACACGTTGACGTGCGCTGCAACCATTGTAAGATAAAGTAATTGTTTACTCAACCTGTATATTTATTTCTTTTCTATATTATTTTCCAGTTGTTTTCGCTTTAATTCTATATCAGTTTCAAAAAATTCAAAAACCGTAGTAAAGTCTTTCAGTCTCTCATAGTCACTTTGAGTGGTTCATTATTTTGATTCTCGTAGCGTAAAAATTGGTGTGGTATTCTTTATATCTGTTCATGTAACATACATTTTAAACTCTAATATAACTTATAGGTAATTTAATTTTAAATCAGATTTTAAAAAGAATTAAAGAGCACAGCGGAGTGTTGTAAATATGCGTGTGCTAACCAGGTCAAATGTGATAAATTAATTGGTAAGTAATTTCGATTTTTTAAAGTCTAATTTGTGAAAAATGTACCGTTTGGATATTATTTTTTCGGGTGACATATATTTTGTTTGTGTCCGAAAAGTCTGTAAAATATGTTTTGGGTAACGTCGACTGGGCATTATTTTAAACTTACATCTCGTTATTTCTGATTACTTCAGCATAAGATGACTTAGTTTAACTGGAATTGGCGTGAACTGTACAGCGACGCACAATTTTAACGTTTTATGAAGTGTTTTATAAAATTACCTCCGTCCATATGATATCTGAATGGGTGTCTCATTTCACACTGGTTCCACTGACTGATGTCCGGCATTGACTTATTAACTCAAAGCAATCTTGTACAATATTTCTCATCTACTTATAACATTGAACATTGTCTATGTTTATGGATATAAATAAATATTGCGATGAAACCTAATCATTTTAGATACATCGTAATATTACTGAATTTCTATTACACGGTACGAAAGGATCGTCTTTTGGAATATTATCTCTATTTTGGAATTAACGCATTTGTTCCGCAATCGATATTAGATAGGTACTTACTTATTCGATTTCTTTTTGTGGTGGTTTTAACAATTTTAATGTAATGGTTATGATTGGTTGTGGCCGGCGGTTGGCCTTTGCAATTTGATTTCGTAAAATGAAATGTTGAAAGCCATGGCGGAGGCTGTGAGTCATCCTTGATCGTTGTCTATAAGGGCTTGGCAATTAAAAGAGACGTGTTTTTGTCTATGGTCAAGTTTAGCTCAGCTCGACTTGTCTCAGCGGCCCGGCATAGCCCAATCGGCTCAAACCAACGGGGGTTTGTTTCTCCAACAAATCTCATCCACAAAATATTCTATTTTGCTTCTCGAATATGCCGATTTGTTTTTCTGAGCTAATTAGCAATCATTACGAACTAATAAGAGATTTAATTTACAGTCACTTAAATCTTCCATATATGGTATAGAATGATTTAATGTACAAACTATGCATGTAAACGTGCAAAGACTTTATAATTCAATTCCATACATTTTATTGTCCCCTTTCTTAAAAAAAACTTCATTTAATATCTTTTGTTGCTGAGTACTTTGACAACAGAGTCTTTGATGGCTAGTTAGAGATGTGACAATTTTAAAATATTGTACGGATCTTAGCTATAGCGTCACTTGGAAATATATGAGGCACTTACCTAGTATTGTTGGGAATACACGAGCTAGGAGGTCCGGCAAAGTCGTTGGAGGATTGTGATATTATTTTAAGTCATGGCTTCAAGTTAAATCAGGAATGGTCTCGACTAGCCAGCGATGATCGAAGTAGATAGACTGATTTTCGGGTAGAGGTAAAGTAGAGGTAAAGCCAGAAGTTTGCAGTCAATAGGTAAACAAAATATAAATAAGTATTCATTTAAAAAATGTCAAAAGCCAAAACACAGTCTCAATAGTTCTATGTACTTCATAAAACAGTAAGAGAGTTTATTTAATTGTACATAATCTTTTATATACCGACCGTAAATTATTTTTCAGATGTATCGTTTTTTATACATCTCCAATATACAACATTGAATAGAGGTAAGTGTAGACGTAGATGGGTCTATTAACCGTGTGGTGCTACAAAGTGTAAAGATATGTGATAGAAATTGTTCTTCAGAGACATTTTATTTATTGATGCTTCCATAGATAATAAATTAGTCACATTACACTATGATATACCGAAAACAGCAATAATTTGGTTTAGGTAAATATACATAAAGCAGGGTGTTCACTTAGAAGTGTATCACGCATTCTATCTGATAACATGGATCAAGTAATCGCGAGTATGTTGCTAGCTTTCAGTTTAGCGTACCTGTCTGTGGTTAGTCGTCATTTCAGAATAAAGTTATGCCTGTTTAAGGTGTCCAAAATGATAATTTTTTTGGAAGATATATATCTTGAAATTATGACCATCACATAGTATCCCTAAACCCTAACAAACACAACAGTGAGGCTAGTTTTGAGCGAACAACGTTGATGTGCACGTGTGACGTGAACGCTACAATTTCATAGACTCTGAGGCTCAAAAGGTTGATACAAGTTCAGATACCTACATTTCGTGATATATTTCTAAGTGAGTATCCTGCTTAGGATTTAGTTTGTCCAGTATTTGTAATGGTCATGTGGTTGGTCGAATGTGTCTCTAGAAACCAAAGTATCCAGTAATGTAAGTAATTATCGTAAGACTTTGGTGGTGTAACCATTCCGCGATGTTTAATATTTCTATTTCACTTACTTAATTATTTTCTACGAGATTGAGTCGACCAAATACCATCAAGGGTGGTGTGAGTTTATAATTAGATTTTTTAATTATTTTCGATAAGAAATACGTCCAAATGTTTTTGCCATGATTGTTAGGGCAAAATCGGTGTAAAGCCAGCTAGATAGAAAAATTCATTAGTTTCCAACCGATTATTATAATACTGATTTAACATTATTTGTAATTATTAATTGATGACCTTACTAACTTAAAGATTTTTTCACGTTGTGAGTAAATGCTTCTTGTAAATCAAACGTCGTTTTACAGTTTTTAAGTGCACATAAAAGTTTTTCATGTATTTTTATGGTTATTCCAAACGTTTGGCAACTTGGCAAATAGGAAGCAATGTGATCATGAAATCTATTAGTGGACAAAGGTTTTATACTACACTGTGAGATATTATTATAGTATTTTGAAAGTTGAGTCCTAATGTGGGCATTATTTACAAGTTGCTTTTTATTTCCTGTTACAAAAGAAAGGTTGAAACAATTTAAAAGGCATAATTTGTAGATTTTCAGCAGAATCGTTTTGTCGAATGTCACAGTTTGAGATTTTCTGAGGATTGCCAAGCGTGTGGTGCCAAAATTAGGTTTTATTCTACAAATGTACATAGTGTAATGTACTTCGGTGCCTATTTGTTGATTTTATTTTAACATGATGCTTCGGGTCAGTCATTCAAACACTAGTTGTTAGTACATACTGTTACATAATATATTTTTTTTACATTGTATATTTCAGATAACTATAATTGTTAAACAGATAGTCCTGTTTTATAATTAACATTATTAACGATTACTTGTTTTTTGAAGTTTTATTTTTGTTTTCTTGTAATATTTATAATTATTCGTCTATAAATCAGTCCATTTTAGTTAAAAGTCTTGTCCATTGTCCAAACTAACTTAGGTATAGTTCCATATTTTGGATGTATATTATACCACGTTCTAAATTTAAAAAATGCTATTGTGTATATTATTTCATTAAAATATCGATGTGCAAAATTATAGTAAACGTCTTGGATCTCTAAAAATAAGTAAAAAAAGACAAAAATACTTTACGAAATTTCTAAATGTGCAATAAATTATGTGTGTTGTAGTGTTACCATTAGGCGTATAAAATTAAAGCTTTGGGAATATAGCAACTGTTGATATAAACGAACAATAGGTACATATATTGTTCATTTTAAATGTGTTGTGTAGAGTTACAATGATCTCATTATAATGTGAGCAGTTACTATGTTTTCAATTGCATATTAAATATTTGGCACTTTAAAAAAAGGCACATTTCCCTATCATAATTGAAAATGGTTTGAAACGTGTTGAAAATGGATTTGTTGGTAAATTAATTTCGTAATGAAATATATTTGTTTCATTAAAATTTATTGATGTTCTTTTATTTTTAGCTAATACTTAATACTTTCTATTAGGAGTATCATTACCCTTCAGATAGGAACTCTTACTTATTTACTGGATTAAACAGATGCAAGAGAAGTGGTATGTGTGAAATTGTTACACTAGTGCAGCACAACACTGCGCTCGTTACTTTGCCCTGCTCCTATGTTTTTAGGTACTTTTAGGCCTTCGTGAAAATATCTATCTATAGAATTCACAGTCGTGCAAAAAGTGTCCGAAGTAAAACACTGGCCAAGCTATGTAGTGGGCAGGCATTTTAGTTAATCGTAAGGCGATTGCAAGCCGAATACAACGCCGCACGATGCCAAAGTGCTCGGTCACAAGCACTAATTAGGTGACATAACGTCGAGATTCGAAAAAACGGGTCATTGTGAATTATTTAATGTTAATATCTAAGTCAGTATATATGAAGGCGCTCGGATATTTTTTTTACTAGATAGGTACTTTCACTTAGGGAAGTAGTAAAAACATATTTGTGGCTCTGTAGACATTTGCTCGAAGGTACAGACTGAATCAAACGTATCTAATGGCACGGTAATGTTAGATATCATTACCGAGCTTATGTTATCTGTAAAGTTAACTAGCTGTACAAAAGTCCGCTCCTGAGCTTCGACGACATAAAATGAATTTGCTTCTGCATAACTACTCGCCTCGTCTTCTTAGACGCCATTAAGTTTGATTCAACCTGTAGTACTTATACCCGCCAATAAAACAATATGTAATACTTTCACACAGGCCGTTGCTTTGCAAAGGCCAGTGACTTTTAAATGTAACTAAGTACCTACATATTTATAATTATCATCATGAACAACTTTTACTCTGAGACCAATCCCAAAATCGCGAAAAAACATCAGCTGCTCTGTACATTTTTCCTAGAGTCGATAAATTTTTGAATGATGGAACAGCCGTTTTAATTTTTTGCGGTTTCTATTATGTACCTCTAAAAGTAACTGCATTTTCCATCACATTGTAGAAAGGTTGACTGTTGTAGATATGTAGATATAATTGGTAAATTAAAGGTACCCTTATAGGATCACTTTGTTGTCCGTCTGTCAAGACCCTTTTTCTCAGGAACGCGTGGAGGTATGAAGCTGAAATTTATATCAATTACTCAGGTCTACTGTCCCTTGAAGCTGTGAAAAAATCAAACTTCTAAGCCAACGCAATCAAAAGATACAGCCGTTTATGCCGCAAATTTTGAAACTCGCAAGTACTCGCAAGGGAATCAAAACCTAAAGGGTACTTCCAGTCGACCTAGAATCTTGAAATTTGGCATGAAGCAACGTTTTATAGCACACATAAAGGAAAAATTCCGAAAACCTTAAATTTTTAGTTACATTACAAAATATATATTTTTTAATAAATATAAACTTATTACTTTTTTTGTCGTAATGAACGAACTTTGTAAACCTTGCAGGTTTGTACGGAACCCTCGGTGCGCGAGTCAGACTCGCACTTGGCCGGTTTTTTATCTTAAGAATAACCCACAGGAAAATGGTATCATGTATCATATGTACCTGCCTACTACATGCATAGGTATTCTGAGTATTGATATCTCTACAACTAGTCTCAAGTAAAAAAAAATCTTTACTCAAGTCACCTTCGTTCGCCCCTGTCGCAGCACTTAGTATTCGAGACGATTACTATAGTACCGTCACGTCCAAGCCACGAACCGACAAGAAACATCTAAATGGGAATGAAATCATAGCAGTCTCATCAATATTTAATGACTTATAATGATGAGGTATTCCGCGGGGGCCCGATACGTCCGTCCGGTCCTTTAATTGAAAGATAATGATGCCGTAATGGATATGTGGATAATTATTTCCACCTGCCTACAAAAGAAATAAAGCTATAAAGAGGGTATCTATTGGTTTTTATTTATTTAAACGGCTTTATTTAGTGGTCTTCTTGAGCACTACATAGATGTACTCGTAGGTAAGATTATTTCAGAGTGACTTCGTCATAGCGGTTGTTTACGTAGAAACTGTTTGTTTTAACTGTTTAGCCACGTCAGATTAAGCCTTCAGGCATCTGAAAAACTCCAGGGTTAGCTACCTGACCTATGCAAACTTACCTACTTTTAGTACCTACCTAAGTATACCTCTATACACTTCTGAAGGCCCCTGCACTTTGCCTGCACCTTCGTAGCTTTTTAGGGTTCCGTATCCAAAGGGTGAAAACGGGACCCTATTACTAAGACTCTGCTGTTCATCTGTCTGTCTGTCTGTCTGTCACCAGGCTGTATCTCATAAACGGTGATAGCTAGTACGTTGAAATTTTCACAGATGACGTATTTATGTTGCCGCCATAACAACAAATATGAAAACAGAAAAAAATAATGTTTAAAGGGGCTCCCATAACACTTGTATTTTTAACCGTTTTTGCTCGATGTTAATAACGGTGAGAGGTAGATGCTTGAAATATTCACAGAATATTTATTTCAATATTAACGTCAAAAATAAATAATTAAAATAAAAATATATGGGGGGTTCCGTACAAGAAACGTCATTTTTTGCTAAATATTACCTATTAGCGGCAACAGGAAAATGCTTGATATATTCACATAATATTGAGTTATATGTATATTCCTTTCAAAAGTAAATGGTTAAATTAAGCTTAAATATACTCGTATTTAGGGGGGGCTTCCATACGGTACGGAACTATTCGCGCGCGAGTCCGACTCGCACTTGTCGACTTATTTCGGCTTTGTTTATCTCCGTTATCATCTTATCTGTAGGACGCCCACTGTTGAAATAACACTCGCTAGTTTCTCTGTGTTTAAAATATTGAAGCTCCTGTTGTTTTAGCACAGTAGGTACCTGATAAAAATACTTTTACACAGTAAGTATTTCTTAAGTTGTGTAGATAATTTGCATGTTTTTTACCTTTCTTAAAAACCCTTCTTTTGGGCCTTACTAAACGTGGCATGTCTAATAAGGCCCTGACAATAATATAATTATTTATCACGAAAATAAGAACTTGAGATTTAAAATTTATTAAAATATGTAAATTGCAATATTTTTCGACTTGGACAAAAGTGAATCCTAACTGATATCAACAATAGTTCATAAGAAAAAAAAATATTTCTGCTAGGTAGCAAAACAACCCGTACTCAGCCCTTTTTAACTTTTTACGGGAATTATTTTGATACAGTATATGTTTTTTTAAAGTTGATGTTATGATTAGGAATTTAATTTCAAGATTTTTTATAAATAAATACTTCCATACTTTGGGCCTTGATAGACAACACTGGGTTAAAAGGCCCAGCTATAGGGTTAGAAGGCCCAAATTATCTTTTCGGGATAAGACATGATATTTGTTGACCTGAAACGAAATATTTTCTAACAAAATACTCATAAAATGAAATTTCGATCACAGAAAAAACAATAAGAGCATAGGCATGCTACGTACCTACCTACTTCATATCAACAAAAAAGGAAGATAAAAAAATTACGCTTCTTGGAAAAATATATTATTTCAACGACTATTTGAGAAAAACAAGAACAAAAAAAAAAAAAAAAAAAGTTTCTGTCAACGTAAGTTGGCAGAATTTTTTCTCGGCCCCTTTTTTTTCAGATTATACTACTCTAGCGGGCCAAAACCTACTCCAATCTATCCCCTTTTTCTTATTTTCTTTCAAGGTAATATTTGTAGAGCTAGAGATAGTCGAATATTTGTTTTCTATTGTATATTAATATTCAGTAGGTTTTTGACAGTCGCGGCTCATTGTTGTTTTCTTGTTTCCATGTCAACGCCATCCGGGGAGTCTGCGCAGACCGCCCACGTCACGGTCTGACGTCCTGACGTCTCCACTTAGAGAACTTAAGTTTATTTTTATTTTATTTTAGTTTTGATTTTGTTAATCATGGCATTTTGCGCCCCGGCTGGGCCTAATGCAGTTTCCCAATTCATTAATGTGTCGCAGGGGGACATGATTCAGTGCCTAGAGTGTTCCCAAGTGCGGTTTTTTAAAGGCCAGAAAGGCCTCAAAATTCACCGTACGCGGTGCCATAAAAATAGCCAAATTACACTTTCGGCCCCTACTGCAGGCTCCGATGGAGCCAGCAGCAGTCCCGTGAGCGCTGCTGCTCCTTCCAAACCGCTTTGGGAGGTTCTTAGCTCACTCAAAAGTTCTCTTCCTGTTCTAAACGCATCCCGCGTGGTGCTCGTTTTTCGGTTGCCCAATGTTTATCTGCTGCTATTCGAAAAGTTATTTCTAAAAATTCGATAGACGCCTGGGAACACCTGCTGATTTTTCCTTACGTTGTGCTTTACGTACATTCGGACCCAACAAACAAAAAGTCCCTTACCACTAGGGTTAAGGAAAATTGCGTGAAGTACAGCGCATTGGAAGAGAACCCTTTAGATTTTGAAAGTATTATTCCGCCAACAAGGCAGAATAAACCAAATTCTAAAAAAACTGACGATTCGGTTACTATTAAAATAGTAGAAAGCAAAATTAGTGATGGCGATATCAAAGGCGCCGCACGTGTCTTGTTCTCCAGCGACACTATTGCCCCCCACACCCCCGATACGGTCCAGTCACTCCGTGACAAGCATCCGCCGGCAGCATGTCTCCACCTGCCTGAGCCACCACACCCTGATGACGTTGTCATTGAAGTGTCAGCACAGGAGATTGCAGCGGCCGTTTCTTCTTTTCGGAGCGGCTCAGCCGGAGGCCTAGATGGTCTTTCACCTCAACATCTAAAAGATCTTCTTTTAGCTCTGGTGAGGTGGCTGAGTCTCTCTTGAAGGAATTAACGGCTTTGGCTAATCTCATGTTATCTGGGCGGGTCAATGGTGACATCATCGAAGTTTTGTATGGCGCTAACCTATGCGCACTTGTCAAAAAAGATGGTGGCATCAGACCTATTGCGGTTGGCACCACATATCGACGTCTCGCAGCCAAAGCCGGCTGTAGAAAAAAGGTTGCTCTTTTGAGTAACCTTTTTCAACCAATACAGCTTGGCTTTGGTTCGCGGGGTGGATGTGAGGCTGCTGTTCATTCCCTTCGTACTTTTCTCGGTCAAAATTGTGGAGAGGTGTTGCTCAAGGTAGATGTCAAAAATGCTTTCAATTCGGTTAATCGAGACGCCTTGTTGGTACAGGTCAAGGAAAAAATTCCCGATCTTTTCAATTTTCTTTGGCAATGCTACGGCAAACCCACTAAATTAATTTACAAAAATGATGTTCTGCTATCTTCCGTTGGCTGTCAACAAGGTGACCCTCTCGGACCAGCCATTTTCAGCCTGGCCATTCATCCAATTGTTCAACGTCTCCATTCAAAACTCAACGTTTGGTATCTGGATGACGGGACTTTGGGTGGCGATGCGAACACAGTCCTACGTGATTTGGAAATTCTTATTGACGAGTTTCGTCAAATTGGTTTGGAGCTAAATTTTTCGAAATGCGAACTTTTCGTTTGCGACTCATGTCCAGATAAAGATTTGGTAATTAACAAATTTAATGATTTGGCACCTAATATCAAATCGGTAGACAAGTGTTCTCTTCGCCTTCTGGGTTCGCCGATACTAGATGAGTCTTTTCCGCCTTTCGTTCAAGAAAAAATTCAAAATTTTTTGAGTGCCTCTGATAGGCTACTCAAAATTAACGCCCACATGGCGTTTACCATTATAAGATGTTGTTTGTTTATTCCAAAATTCATGTACGCTTTACGTTGTAGTCCATTGTGGAAGCACAATGAGCTCCTTTTGAGCTTAGACGATGTTGTAAAGCAGACCCTAGTATCGGTTTTGAATATTGAGATGAGTGAAAGGGCGTGGTTACAAGCCTCCTTGCCTGTTAGGCTTGGAGGGCTAGGGGTCCGCCAAATTTCAAGTGTTGCTTTACCAGCTTTCTTGTCCTCCATTCATAGTACACATAAATTAGTTGAAAAAATCCTCGCACCTTCTTTAGGCCATTCCGGCGTAGATGTAGCTAATTTGAATGAGGCAACGAATGCTTGGAGGGTCGCTAGCCCAAATTCCGAGCTTCCAAAGACTTTGTCGTCGCAGAGACTGTGGGATCGGCCGATCTGTGAACTAGCACGGAAATCTCTTCTAGATACGTGTTCTAGCGTCGCGGATCGCGCTCGTATCCTTGCGGTCTCTGTATGGGAGTCCGGTCTTTGGTTGCAAGCTTTGCCCTCTTTCAATACTGGTAACCTTTTAGACCCAACTGCATTTCGTCTAGCTGTCAGCTTACGCTTGGGTGCAAGGTGTTGTGAGGCCCATCGCTGTCAGTGTGGTACTGCAGTTGACCAGCTCGGTCACCACGGTCTCTCTTGCTCAAGAAGCGCTGGTCGGATTGGTCGCCACGCCAGCCTTAACGATGTCATTCGCAGGGCTTTTGCCACCGCCAATATCGCAGCCGTAC
Organism: Hypomecis atomaria; assembly: GCA_964007245.1. NCBI lineage: Eukaryota > Metazoa > Arthropoda > Insecta > Lepidoptera > Geometridae > Hypomecis > Hypomecis atomaria. The sequence goes on from OZ023288.1 coordinate 14,129,808, forward strand.
TCGAACCGAGTGGGCTCGCGCGTGGTGATGGCAAAAAGCCTGACGGCATGACGCTGGTCCCATGGAAGTGTGGACGGCCCTTAGTATGGGACGCAACTTGTGTCGATACTTTGGCACCGTCACATCTTTCTGAGACTCAGAGTAGGGCTGGAGCTGCGGCCAATTCGGCGGAGCAGCACAAGCGGCGCAAATATGCTAACCTCGGTAGTGGTTACATATTTGAGCCATTTGGAGTTGAGACATTGGGTCCGTGGGGGCCGGGAGCTCATATCATTTTCAAAAGTCTTTCTGGGCGTCTGGTGGACGCGACGCGTGACCAAAATGCTGGTGTTTATTTGGCTCAACGCATAAGCATTGCCATTCAGCGTGGCAATGCAGCCAGCATGCTGGGCACGCTGCCAACTGGCAGTGGGCTTGAGCATTTGGATTATCTTTAGACCTTCAAAGGTCTGAGGGTGATCCAATGCTTTTTGTGTAATAGTAGTGTAGTTTTGTTGTAGTTAATAAAGGCACTTTTGCCCGTATTAAAAATAAAGACATTTTTTTTGTCAAGGCCCAATCAAGCCTTGTAAGGCCCAAAAAAGTAACTACTTGGGCCTTCCAAAACGACTTGGCTTTGAAACCCAAACTAACCATTTTCGTAATAAATTTGATTAAAAAATCACAATCTAAAACTAAATTGTGTTAGGTAATGATTAAATAAACACTTTAAACTAATTAAATAATAAACACTTTAAACTAATTAAATTAAATAATAAATAATAATATTTTATTATTATTATTATTTATTATTTAATCGTCTGCTTAAAAATCTTGGGATAGACAACAGAAAACTTACTTTTTGTGTCCGAGAAAAATAGCAGGATAGGTGACAACGTCCAAGCTCGGCGAGAAAAGTGGCGACACTGACAAAATTACGGTCGCTAGCGGAACGCTGCAGGCGCATTCTGCGTTCCTATTGGTCCGTTACTCACGTGACTAGAGACCAGTGCGCTATGAATGTATTTAATGTGTTTTTTGAAACTTGGGCCTTACAACACAGTGGGCCTTCTCAGTCGGCCCTACCTTACTTACCTTATTTTCATAGTAGATTTTTGCTTCAGTGATCGTTTTTTATCAGACAAACTCTACAAAGATGTCAATTTTACGTAGCTACATCCTGCGAGACCAGTTTAGTTCAGGAACCATCCTAACAAAATCTACGTTATACGTAGATAGGTACGCTGTAGATATTTATACCACATAACGAAACTATCAGTACTATTACTATCCACTAAAACTAATTATAATTGGAAACAATTGATCGACCTTCGTGTTAAAATAATTACCTCCCTATCTACTCATTTAGAATACAAAATCGTCCTTGCCGGTACCCTGCCAGGCTGTTACTAACCAAAACAAGGTTATTGATTGAGCCCAGCACCCTAATATTATTCAATGTCAAAAACTTCCTGAGACAGTGCTCTTTGCGGCTAGAACGAGGGGAAAATGATCCGGATTAGCGAACACCTGGCGGCACCCACGCGCACTGAGACTCCTTTTCTTTGAGTTTTAGATTTTTTGAATTAATATTTTTACACGTCAACAAGCTTGGTATCTAGACACGCAGAAGCGTGTCCAGCCAAGTCTGTAAGAAAAATGAACTGGCGACGCGACGTGTGTAATATTACACGAACCATTACGAGCCACATTTGACCCCTTCATAACTCGAAAACTATTTAACCTATATATATATTGTAATGTTGTAAACGGGGAAGCCGTTTGCAGCACCACAAGTTAAAAGAGGATTTGAGAACCCGTAATGTGGCAAGCGGGGGAGCCAGTTGCCACACCACAAGTTACGAGACTTCAGAGAACCTAACCGAAGAGTCCTACCTAGTGGATAGGATTCCTAACGGTTCGGAGAGAGGAGATTAAAACAGAAAACTAACCTTAGTATTTACACATTTATTTACACCAGACACACACTGCACTTATAGTCTATACGTTTTTCTTGAAGCGAATAGAGAGAGAATTTTGTAAAGAGTCCGTGGAATGTTAGCCTAACAGGGGAGGGGTAGCACACAAAGAAAACACACTGGAGGCTGGCCGAGGTTGGAGCGAAGACAAGCTGGACTCGCCGATAGACGTAGCGCCAGCAGGGTGCTGGAGATGGAAGCGCCTGTAGCGCCAGGTGTGCATTAGCGTGTATACGCCCGTGGTGTTGTGGCGCTTGAGGTGGAGGCGCATGTGCGCTAGCTGGGCGCTAGCGTGAAGACGCCCATGGTGTTGTTCTGGCGCTTGAGGTGGAATCGCCTGTAGCACTCGCTCGGCACTCCAAGGTAAGTGGCAAGGTCAGTGGCCCCAAAAGTTGAGGTCCTCCTGAAACAAAGTCAAAGAGACCGAAGCCTCGCGAAGAAGAGTTACCAGACGCTCATGCTGTCTTCTCTGCAGGACCCGTCACCACGTTCAAAGATCACACGTTAACATGTATACTTTCTTAAAAATACCACAAGACATGCACCATCTTTCGTGTCTCTTTCATGACTCCCTTCTCCAGACTGCCCAATTTTACAAAACAAGGATCGCTGATCCTGTCAGCGATAAACATTTCAAAAATTTGAATTTCATAACTAGAATTGTAAGTTGGCAGTGTTATCGTTGAAAGAGTCTGAATGTAGAGAAGCTAACAAAAAGGTTAGTTTCTCTACAATATATGAAATTTAGCATATTTATTAAAGTTCTTTAACTTATCTACAATACAAAATTTCATTGACTTTGCTCTGATGGTTAAAGAAATATTAACGTTTAAAAACCGGGGTTTCATTGACTGATTCACTCACTGACTCACTGATTCACTGACTCACTGATTCACTGACTTTTAGATCAAAAGCCTAACCCACTTCCAGATGACCTAGAAACTTGATATTTGGCATCAAGGTAGACTATCAGGCATATACAAAGGAAAAAATCTAAAACTTTGAACTTTTACCCCCCAACCCTATAAAATAGGGGATGAAAGCTTGTATGAGACTTCCACAAATTTTCATGCTATAAAACTAAAAATTGATATTAAGACTGCATGTTAGAAATAATAAAACACGTATTTCAGTATTTTTAATGAATCAGCCCCCACCCCTAAAATTGGGGGATGAAAATTTGTGTCACTTTCGAAACTTTTGATGCCAGAAGTCAGAAAATGAAATTTCAGGATTCTTAATAAACCACCCCCAAACTCTAAAGCTGGGATGAAAGTTTGTATGACATTTTTGCAAAGATTGATGCTAGATGTCCATAAATTGATAAAGGGACTCTTTATTACAAATATAATAAAACACGTATTTCAAGATTTTTAGTAAATCTCCCCCTAACCTTTAAAACTAGGGGTTAGTTGATATGAGACTTCCGCAAGTTTTGAAGCTAGAGATGTGAAAATCGATGAAATTACTCCTTGTAGTAAACTACAAAAAGAAGTGAAATCCAACAAAAACATTTTCATGTGAAATGAAGCCAAGTCTCAATCACAGTTCCCACTATCAAAAAGTTGTCAGATCTCACGTAAAGCCAAGCTTCTAACTCTACACGCCTTACTCTACAAGTCCTTACATTACAAACTCTACACCTTAATCAATATATGCGGCTTGGCTGTTTCGCTAACTGCGCATGGGCGTAAAGTGAAGATTAACTAATTAATTCTGTCATACAAACAGTTCTTGTTGTAACGAAACGGCCAAGTCACATATATTGACTAAGCTGTAGAGTTTGTGGAGTAAGGGCTTGTAGATTAAGGCGTGTAGAGTTAGAAGCTTGGCTTTACGTGAGATCTGACTACTTTTTGATAGTGGGAACTGTGATTGAGACTTGGCTTCATTTCACATGAAAATGTTTTTGTTGGATAATACTTTCATTATCATTGTCATCAACTCATGATATCAGCTGTAGTAGGAAGTCCAACGACTAGACAAAAGCCTATGTACCTATACCTCTTTACATTTTCAACAATAGATTTGTACTAATTTGCAGCTTGCATCCTACGTTTTATCATAATATTTCACGTAATATGCGGGTGGGTAGGTAGTAGTACGTACGTGGTCTCCAGCCAAGAATTTCACGGTCTCATTGGCTAAAGATTCAAAACACAAAAATCTAAATCCTACTTTGTATTATTTTGTATAAACATCATCGCACTATTCAGTGATTAAATTTCCTGAAGTGCCTTAAGACCCTGAAGTCGATAATAAGTAGATAGGTATCATACATTTGATTGAATTTTGTTTACTTAGATACTTACTAAGTTACCTACTAATTTATGTAGGTATAGGTATTTCAGTTGTCGTTAGGTAAGTGATCAAAGTTGTAAAATGATTGAGGTGGATGTTCATCGCAAAACTTTATTTATTTGGCACCAAAACAGTTTATTTTGTAGAGTAAGTATGAGTCAAACTTCCGAAGTGCTGCACCCAAAAGCACAGTGAAATATAGTTTTCAAAGATATGGGTACTAAAATATATTCACTAAATGCCAAAGTATTGTTGTAGCACGTAGCGTCATGACCATAGAATAAATGCATCAAGACCGGCAATTTAGCATCACGCTGACACCTATAAAAAACTACTCATGAGTCGTATTCGAATCAGCTTTACTTTATGTATTTAAAATAAACTTAAAAAAATAGAGCAAAAGTATGTTATAATCTAGTGGAGCGAGACCTTCATTCATCTATGATTATAATATTTTTCAATGTTTAATTTGAATGCTGTCATAGTTGGAGAAAATGTTGTATCTTCTAAAATGTCTTACTAGTTCAGTCAGATAATTCTGCGAACACTTCATATTTTATTTTTATCTCTATTTATCACTGAGTTGTGTTTCAAAGTGCGAGTAAATGTTGAGATAAATGATTGATATGATAGAGTGAAGTGTGGCGACCTAACCTAGTGGGATAACGGCGGAAAGATGATGATACATCACTTCGTTATTCAATATATCTTTGAACAAATTGTTCACATTTCGTATTGACTGAATAAATTTGAATAATGATGAGAACCTCTCGTCTCTATTTATTTGCTCTATGGTAATAACCTACTTTTATCCAGTCCAGTTTGTGGGTCAACGCAGAGCACTGCAAGCCGAGCATTCTATTCTTAACATCTTTCAGGGTACTTTATTATTTATAACTACTAAAACCTTATTTATAGTAACAGCAACGTCTGACGTAAATGTTTTTTTAATAAACACGGTACAATTTTACTAAAACACTTATGGCGGTTTTTTTTTTAAATATTTTTTTTTTTTTCAAAAAGAACAGGATTATAAAAAAATACTTGAGCGTGACACAGCTTGTCAGATCACTTTCGGAGCTTCCATCCCATTAGACTTTAGATGTCTTGTGGCTTATTTATCAGTAGCTGACCTAGCAAACGTCATTTTGCTATGCAAAAAAAAAACTGGAGAGAGCAACCCTTATCATCAAGGGATTCAAAAATCGGTCAAGCCGTTCTTGAAGAGTTCAATAACGAACACTAGTCGTTAACAACCAATCCTTTGGGAACCGGCGTGGCGGGTAGAGCTATTACTAGATATATTTAAAAAAATCTTCCACAAATGCAAATAAAAATAGCAATCACCGCTTGCAAGATAACCTTTGATGAGAACTTTAAAACTTTTATAAGAAGCCATGGTGGTTTAGTGGTTGAAGCTTTGGTGGTTTAGTGGTGATGACAGCCGTCACACAATCGTGAGGTCGTGAGTTCAAATTCCGGTCCCATACTAATGAATTTCTTGGAATTTATGTACGGAATTTCACATCAATGGCTTTTTAACCGACTTCCAAAAAGGAGTAGGTTCTATGTTCGTGTGTATGTTTTTTTTTGTCATCGATAATTTCGCCAATTGTAAACCGAATCGAAAAAATCTTTTTTAGTTCAAAAGGGTATACTCCCGAAGTGGTCCCATTTAAATTTTACAAAAATCAGCTGAGGCGTTTTTGAAAAAAACCAACAATAATGTAAGCAATTTAAACGAAATATCCGAATTTTGTACACGATGAACATCTATAATTTCGCCAATTATTCTTTTAGTTCGAAAGAGTATACTCCTACAGTGGTCTCATTTAAATTTTACAGAAATCGGCAGAGCCGTTTTTGATAAATCAACAATAATGTAAACAATTCGAGCGAAATATTCGAATTTTGTACACGATGGAAGGCGGTTTTGCCATTTTGTGCGAAAAATAATTATTAGTGAAGGAAAACATCTTAAGGTACGAGTAACCTGCATGCGTCCGTAGATGAAATTCGATGGCGTATGTGAATCCATCAACCCGCACTGGGCCAGCGTGGTGGATATGGCTTAATCACCCTTCATGGGTATACCTACGTCCTGCAGTGGACTGTTAAAAAGGCTGGTACAGATAAACTTTTATTTGACACGGCTTAGAATCCGTAATTTGCTAGCTAGATGACCTACAATTTTAAGTTGAAACGGGACGTAAAGTTTGAAAACTACTTTAACATTCGTGTTAAGACTCGATAGAATGTTAAATTTTATTCGTCTCTAATTTTATAGAACGGTGACAATTTTCCAACAATTGCTGTGGCGTGGCTTTAATTTACTTTTAAATGAAAAATACCTCTGTCGGTAATTAGGTTATGTAAAATTGGTGTCTGTGAGTTTATGGTGTTGTAATGTATATTAATTACAATCGAAATTATCAAATTATCAAAATGATACGATACTTAAATATTTTAGATCTAAAGAAGTAATTTTGAGCGACAAATAATTAAGTATCTAACTCTGTAGAGGTTTTTATAGGCTTACACTTACTCGTAGACTAATCTTAGACCAAAATAAACGTTCCAATGTACAATGCAATTATGTTATGGGATAAATGTATATCGAAGCTGAAATATTTTGCAGGACATACTTTGGCTTTTTAGGGTTCCGTACCCAAAGGGAAAAACGGGACCCTTTTACTAAGACTTCGATGTCCGTCTGTCACCGGGCTGTATCTCATGAACCATGATAGCTAGGCAGCTGAAATTTTCACAGATGATGTATTTCTGTTGCCGCTATACCAACAAATACTAAAAAGAAAATTAAATAAATATTTAAGGGGGGCTTCCATACAACAAACTCGAATTTTTAGACGTTTTTCGCTCTATATTAATAATAGTAACAGGTAGATGCTTGAAATTTTCACAGAATACTTAGTTTTATATTCACTTCAATAATAAATAATAAAATAAAATAAATATTTAAGGGGGGCTCCTATACAGTACGGAACCCTCCGTGCGCGAGTCCGACTCGTACTTGGCCGATTATTGAACTTGTACTACATAACTAGACTTTGGGGTTATGCAAATACGTTTTTTTTTTATCAAAGCTTAATTTCGTCTTCAAATTGATTTGTTTATACTAATGATTGCCGTGATGCTCGTCACTCTACTCAAATATAAAGTATCACTACATAGTATAAAATAAAGTCGCTTCCCGCTGTCTGTCTGTCCCTGTGTACGCTTATATCTTTAAAACTACGCAACGGGTTTGATGCTGTTTTTTTAATAGAAAGAGAGAAAGTTTTATAACATGTTTAATACAACTGTGCGTAGCCGGGACGGGTCGCTAGTTTTACTATATAGTTGGCACATCTGTTGGCAAACAGGAATCTATTTTGCTAAAATGTAGAGCATGTGTTTTTTATTTATCAATCAGGGTCCGTTTTCCTTAATTTTTCAAGAAATCAAGTGACCTCAAACGCTGATTGTTCAATAAATCTCCTAAAAAAATGATGTGCCCGCATCGTGAAACTTAAAAAAATATGTTTTAAAAGCTTGTAGAGTTTTTGTGACAAAACGGAAATAATACAAAAAAAAAAAAATGCTTTATTTTAAAATATGCCTGAGGAACTATTGAATAATTAGCGTGATCGAATCTTTAATAAAAATTTCTTCCGTATAATAAACAAATTTACTGACATAGCCAAACGGATTACTTAGCTAGTTGAAATGACAGTAGACACTTAGCACACAAAACCATATAGACGGCTACAAATTAATTATCATATGGAATTTGACGTCATGTCACACTCACCTTCTTCCTAATTTGTTCTACTTGCTTTTGACCAAAGGCAACAGTTGCCGTCAAATTCTATAGATATTTACGTAGAATTTTCTTATCCAACTTTATAACGGCAGCCACATGGAGCTCTTCAGCATGTACGTTACAGTTTGTAGGTATCTTCATGTCCGTATAATTAAAAATCATCAATGCGCAAAAGAGGTGAGTGATGGAGACGTAAAGTTCTCAAATGAAGATCGCACGCGCAAATGCAGCGTAAAACGTCTGCTAACAGGGATGATAGACGATCTGACAAAGATCACTAGGACGCGCTGGACGCAAGCCAATTCCATCTGGTTTTATGGAAAATGAATTGGAGAGGCCTCTCTAACAGTGGAAGTCCTAGATGATGATGAAAACCTGTTAAATTGACTAGTGAAGCTGCACACATTACATGTTTGTCTAAAGACGGTACCTATTTACAAATACTAACAAAATCATAAATCAAACTTAACGACTATTGATTACTATTTATTCTTCACTAAAATATAAGCCCTTTATGTCAATCAACATTTGTTTAAGGCCACGGGATGGAGTTGTCACCATTATTGTTACGACATATTACGTGTATTACAGGATACTTTACCACGATAATGTTATGTCGAAAAAGGTTGTATTGATATTTCAATATGACCATATTTGAAACAAACAAACTAATGATTCATTGAAAAATAATAATTGTTTTAAAGCCATACTTTATCCATAGGTGACCCAAAATTATTTTTGTCAAAAGTAACTGATAGGTATATCTCATATCACGTTCAGATTTATTTCATAACAAAAATCTTTTCTATTTTCATTAAAAAGATACAGTGAAGTGTTTTATGGAAATATGTATACTAATAAGAAATTAATACTACGGTGCAAACCTTGCAAACGAATTAAAAACTAGCTATTACGGTTCATAAGATACAGCCAGGTGGCAGATAGACAGACAGACAGACAGACGGACAGCGGAGTCTTAGTAATATGGTCCCTTTTTAACCCTTAGGGTACGGAACCCTAAAAACAACAGCTACGTCTTTAAATGCTACGAAATTATTTTTAAAGCTACAATCAGTCAAAACCTACGCGTATCACTAATATTTCGTAGTCGCGTAGCACTTAAATAAATTTCGTAGCATTTAAAATAAGCTAGTATACGCTACGCCTACATCTAATGACGCTACGTCATCATTTCTGTCCCATTTTTTCGCAAATCAAAAGTCCACAGTTGCCGTAATAACTAATTACGTGCTCTCTTTCCTCTCCTAACAACAGGAGATAAAGAAACTTACGTAACCCCGAGACGTTTGTAGGCTGCTACATACTTAAACAGAGCGGCCTACCTAAATATTGAACTAACAACCCTGAAAGCAGAGCCTTCGACAAAACCTCCCTATTATTTATTCATTAGGTTCAATGTAATCAAGAAAGTTCCCACTGAATGCCCCAATTTCGTCGAAAATTCACGAAAGAGCCGAGCCACAACCGCGAATCTGCAATTATTTAATCGTTTTCGAGGTGTTGCTCCTCGGGAACTGGAATCATAACTGTATCAGGGATTCCCTGAGTGAGATTTGGCCTGCGCACTCTACATTGCCGATTATGTTATAAAAACTTGTATTCGTTCTTTATGATACAGAGATGGACGTTAAAAGTGTAGATGATATCGTTTGATGTGTGATCGTGGTAGCAGGTCATCGTTGGTACTCCGGGCACGATACCGGTTGGGATGAGTGATCATCCACGAATGAGCTCAGTTGTGTGCAATCTCCCCGTCGTTCGGGAAAATAGGTCAGTTTACGGGTATGCGTTATGAGGGAAATGTAATAATTGAATTATTCGGATACGTCACAGATATTAAAGGATATCTTTTTCTGAAAGTTTTGTGGAATATGTACTGCACTAGGAAAATAAATAACCGTAATAGTCATATTTTGACAGCAGTTTATTAGATATATGATGATCTGTTTAGATTTTGATAATGTTGTGTTACGATATCAAAATTAAGTTTTGTGTCACTAGGTATCCGTTAACTTCGTCTTTCAATTCATAACAAGTACTTTTACAACTGAAGTTAATGGTGTAATATTTTTGTAGAGTCATACAAAATACTGTTTATCATACATTCCTAAATGCTAATAATCAAATCAAATGCCCATCTAGGTGATTTTATTTCTGTTTATCTACACTTAATATATCAATGAGTTTTTTTTTTTTTTTTTATGCATTTATCTAACACAACTGTCATAGCGTATTCTGTGAAAAAAACGTAGAGAGATACATTTCCATATATTTTTGACCGACGAACCGAACCGGAGGAGGTACTCAATTCGACGCGTATATTTATTTTATGTAAAACCACGCATTACTTTTTTTATAGCAGTCCGATTTCAATAATTATTTTTTTTTATTGGAAAGAGTATACTTCGAAATAGGTCCCATTAAAATTTTATTGAAATCGGCTGAGCCATTTTTGATAAATCAATAATAATGTGAAAAATGCTACATCAATCCGTGCGAAACATTCGCGAATTCTGTACACGGGTGAAGTCAGTCAAGCTATTTTTTGCAAAAAATAAATATTTCTCTAGGCGAGTCATGGCTTAGGTCTCAGGTGTCTACAACCCATTTGGACGATCGTCGGGAAAACTGTCCCCCGACCTTACAACCCTGATGCCGGTCGCCGGTGCCGCCGGCCTCACTGCTCAGTCAGCTCCGAACCGCCACCGGGAGCACACCGTGCGCCGTACCCTCCACAAATTACTCTACCACACACAATAGTGCGAGCGAGTGTGCGTGAACCGTACGAACTTAGTGACTACCCCCCTGCCCCCCTCCTTGGCGCGGACGGTCCACTCAAGGTCATCGCTCAGCAATTTGACACCTGTTGTGTTTGTATACTATATGTAAGTATGTAATCTTATACCTAGCTATTAAGTTATCATGGTAAGGAGTACTTACATGTATATAAAAACAAACGTGATATTATTACGGTTTCAATTAAATGGATTAATTTTAACCTACAGTTTAGAAGGAAGAAAATGTTTTTCAAGGTATGAGATTCAATGAAATATAATTATGTTTTTTAAAACTTAGACATTTATGTTAATTTGTGACCTACATTTATACTCGTAATGCCTAAACAGCTTAACTTATTTTTCGAATATTTTATCCTGTTAGAAATATACTCAAACATGTATCATCATAAAGTGTGTTTTTTTTAATAGAAGTTACTTTGTGGTTAATCCATCCATCAGCCGTAGGACGTCCACTGCTGAACATAGGCCTCCCCTATGGATTTCCAATAAGGCCGGTTGGAAGCGGCCTGCATCCAGCGCGTTCCCACGATTTTTATTATATCGTCCGTCCACCTAGTCGGTGGACGTCCTACGCTAAGCTTTCTGGTCCGTGGTCTTCATTCGAGATTTTTACCATCGGCCATCCGTTCTTCGAACTGTGTGGTACTTTGTGGTCGTTTTTTTTAATTAGACATAGCATATATAAATGTAAGTTAGTGAAAATAAGCTTTATTATCTACCTATTCTAGTATCAGTAATTACTAATTATGTGCTAGTAATTGCAATAAATAGAGCTGATGACTTACTTTCATAACAAGGGATGATTTATATTAGAACGGGACGTGCACGGGACGGGCCCGGACGGAGCCCGTACGGAGCCCCGACGACACACTTACGATGCAATGCACGTTCCATACATTTTGTGTATTCTAGATGAAATGGCTAGAATGGCTAGATGGGCCTAGTCCATGCTACTACACAAAATGTAAAGTACTAGATAGAGATGTTTTTTGCGCATTATATTAGAGAATTGACTCGTAAACAGGTTGTGTACCAGGAAACTTCGATGAAATTAAGAGCACAAGAAAGAAACCAGTTACATACATGTGAAGATTATACCGTTGCTAATGTACCTATTTTGTATCCATTTATATTCCTCTCTACAGAGTTGTATGCACTTATATTTTTACGTTCCCCCTAATCAGGATAGTTATCGTCCAATATATCAACTGTACTGTTTTGATAGGGTAGCTACGATAATGAAAAAATAAATTAAAGATATGTTTTTATACGAGTACACATGTCAATTAGATATAATTTACTTAACTTTTTCACTTCAATTAACTAATTTTAATTAAAACCCTAAAAATTATCAAAATTTTCAAAATTTAATAAAATTACTCAGTGGTGTATAGACAAAAGTATTATTTAAAGAGAGTAAGAATCTTAAAAATATTAAGCAAAGTCGCTTCTCGCCGTATGTAAGCTTAGATCTTTTAAACTACGCAACGGATTTTAATGCAGTTTTCATTGAAAGTTAGACATATTTCAAGGATAATTGAATTACCTACAAGGCGGATTGCGAGTATGATAAAATATAAAATGAAAATTTTTTCGCTTAAATTGAACTGTCTCTCATATTGTCGAACAAGAGCTTAAATTCAATTATTTATTGCAATATAATTATGTAATTTTTACATGCGGTTCTTAGATTACATGTAATAATAATGTCAAATACATAATGACCCTTTAATCAATAATTGCATTGGGACGGCTCATTAAAAAATTAAAAATAAATTGTCATCACAAAATCAAAAACAAATTATCATCACAAAATTATTATTTTTTTTTAACCTATACTGTCCCGTTCCTGGGCAAAGGTCTCCCCCATTTCTTTCCAGAAGTCGCGATCCATAGCAACTTCTTGCCAACCCATCTCAAATGAGTCAAGATCGTCACACCATCGCTTCTTGGGCCTTCCCTGGCTGCGTCGTCCGTCAAGCACCCACTCCGTGACGATCTTGGCCCATCGATCGATTTTTTTTGTTGTATTTGTGTCAATAGAACAAAAGTTAAATTATCATAACTAAATTAAAATAATATCTACATAATAATTGCGAAATTGCGCGGTCGGTCACATTAAAATTATATAAAAAACATTAGGAAAGAGGCGGACGCTATTATTTCTAAATAGAACAAAAAAAATATCAGCAGTGTGTTACGTTATCATTTTCATTAAAATTTTGCTTCTTCTCAATAAGAGAAGGATCAAAAATAATCCACCTTATCTGCCAATTGCTGGTTAGTAAATGTCACGCGTCTTCAAGAGTATAATAAACCAAACCACTCTCAGACATGCTTCTCCCTCTTCTTTCATCGTTTGGGTTTTTTAACCACATAATACGGCTACATGTACATATACTCGTTTGTACGCACAACTTTGCATAAGATAGAAATACCGACCTTGGAATAAGTCTGAACACAGGACTTCCACATTGTAAATCAAGATAAATTTGTGGGCTAGATTGCCGTTATTCATGAGTAGTATTAAGTAGTATACAAGCTGATCCTAAATCGGATTGTGAGCTCTAGTTAAGTTACGATATACATTATGCACATGCTATGTGCATATAACGCAAAAGAGGATAGGTATTGGGCGTGTACGCAGCTCAAACGTTCCAGGTATTATATAATACCGGCATAATTTATAAAACGAAATTCAATACAACAAAACACTCTCTGTTATAAGCCGAATCAAGCTTCTTTGCGGCTGTGGAGATAGCTATAAGCTGCGCAAATCCCTTTTCTCACTTAACAGCTGCCCAAAGATTGGGTTTCGTGTAGCTTGTAGCTAACTTCACAGCTTGATTCGGCATATATATAGTTCAATTTAATTATTTCACTTTGAAGCCCCATATATTTATGTGTCCAAAGAGTCTCTATAACGAACAATATTGCTCAGGGTTTCGAAATTTATTATTTTAAAAAGTTGACATGTATACAATTTTCATTATTATTAGAAAAAGTGCTTACATGACATTGTTCAAGCACCAAAATGAAATCACTATGATACAAACACCTAAATTACATTAGCGTTATTAACAACCCTGGCTTTGTAGGCTCTTTATTGTCTTAGGTATGTCTTACTCACAGCTGTCACTTGCAATCCAACATCCTCTTACCCATTCCGTCGTTTCCTTATTTTGCTGCTAGATCTAGGGGAATCATTTTACTGTACATTCTGCATTGGGTGCTTTTAAAATACATTTTAAATTCCTTCTTTTGTTATAAACTCTTCATGAAATGATATCTGATTCTGAGGTTGGAACTCGCTCAGCTTCGTTGGCAAAATACGGACTGACATTTATGTACGTCAGATTTCTCAACATCACCATTACCTACCGCAATAATTACCTACATAATTTTAATCTACATAATAATTTTACAATACGTACAAAGTGTAATTCTAGACGTTGGACATACATATTATAGGATACCTACTATTGCACATATCACTATTACCTACCAACTTTTTCTTTGGAATCAATACTGATATGGTGAAAAGAAAACAGTTGACTCTTACGGAAATTTCATAAACATAAACTTACCTTAAAATGTAAGGAATACGTATCTATTTTTATTTCACATTTTTTATGGCCCATTTAATGAAATTTTGTTAAATGGGTCATAAATCGTAAACAAAAAAATTTCGAAAACGAACTAAAACTTTTTGTAAAACGTAAGTTTTACTTTTAACTTTTTGTAAAACTTACGTTTTACAAAAAGTTTTACGATAAGTTTTACAAAAACTTACGTTTTACAAAAAGTTTACTGAAAACAAAAGATGCGAATTTTTTTTTCTACTAGGTAGATGACTTTTGCCCTTAAGCGCATAGTTTTCTATATATCGGCCAAAAACGTTTTTTCGAGATGGCGCTTGAAGCGTCACCTGGGTCTAATCACTTACTGAGCATAAAATCACAACCATTTTAAAAAATAACTTTGGATCGGAAATTTAGTGCAAAGTTGACCAAAAAAAAATCGTCCATCCGTTCTTCGAACTATGTGCCCTGCCCACTGCCACTTAACTTTGCTGCTCCTCATTTTTGTTTCGATCTCGCAGAGAGACACCGAGGATAGCCCTCTCCATACCACATGAATATTAAAATATTACAATATAAGAGCCATCAAGACACCAAGCATTGAAAAGTCCTACTGAAAGGTCATACTTTACCCACCTGAGTAATAAACACTGGAGATGCAGGGACACGGATTTATCAGCCGATCCAGGTGGATGAACGCAATGTAGGTCATTGCAAATGTGACGCGTACACTGGTTACCCAGCGACTTGTAATTGGCAGACGTCATTGACCATCCGGGAGCACGAAATGTCTTCCCCTTTTTGAATGGCTTTATTTAGTATTTTCCTGAGTTTGTCTGCTTCTATCTTTTGAAGTATCTAGTGAAGGGCTTTATTATTTATTACTTGGCGCGCAAGACACTTATACATAAATTATTATAGGGAGCAATAAATCATTATATTCTAAACATGCGATTTGGAAAGAGCTTTTTCATTACACGGCGCGTGAGTGTAATAAAAATTATACAGCGAAAAATGCATGTTTGTATGAAACCAGTATATTCCAGTAGGCAGTATTATTTTATGAACGTACATGAATATTATGATCTGTAGAGCTCTGCGAGTTAAAATTGTGTAATTTCTACAAAATTTACGTGTACTTGTGATTTTAAGTAGAGAGTTCGCTGAAATTATGTTCCCGCCAAGTATAGCCATTTCCATCTTGTTATGCTATCCATGAGATTTGAGGTCTTAATATCCCTGCGTGCCTGAGTGCAGTGGGTTTTGAATTGGTATCACTCTATATTCTGGGCGGTGCTGATCTGTTATGTGCATGAGAGGCGCTTAGCATCAAGCTAGTGTATTGCTCGTCTTAACACTCAAAAGTGTTAAATAGGCAACGCGTGAAAAAAAAATCCTGCGGTAAATTGCTAAACCAAATGTATGATAAATTCACATTACTTTAAATTAGACCAAATACATTGAGAGTTTGATGTAAAATATTGCTAGTACTTTCTTAAGATCAGTGGCGTGCACACAGTTTTAAGACAGGGTAGGCAGAAAATTTTGCTCACCGAAAACACGTTGGTTTTGGTTCGTCGTCTTGTCGATTGATAATTATCAACATTATAATGTAGGTAATTGCCAAATGCTAGCTCAAATATCCATAGATTGACTGCTTTTATAGACATATCAATTTACGGATATTCGAAGTGGCCTTTCGGCGCGTTTGTTTGATGTTTTGTAACCGATGTCGTTCCAGACGGTTTTATTATTTGAAAATAGTAGACAAACGAAACAAAATAACCGATTACTGTGTATGCAACCTGTCAGCCAATGATACGAGTATGAATCATATTGTTTTTTATTGAATTTACGACTGACTTTACCTTTAATTTGTATTAATTGCAAATCCGGTGTAGCACGACCTATCTCGGTAACTAGTTTTTTTCACCGAAAGATAGTTTTGAAAACGCATCATATTTTATTTTCTCAATACACACACTATCTGAACAACTTTCACAGATAATATTATCCATTTTTCACTCTATTAACAACTTTAAAATCCTAAATATCTGATAGCGTAGTCAAAAACACAATACACATCAAACAATATGGCGACTATTGACTATTGAAATTAGTAGTAAATAAGGGAAATATAATACCACAAAAAATGATGGCCATCTACATGTATAAAATTCAATGAAACAATGTTACTAAAATATTTGCATTGCATAGCAAACTTTCTTTCGGAAATGTTCGGTACGAGTCGTAATTGTTCGTGTTAGCTAAGCAAAAAGACACTGTCTTTTCATGCAGTTGTGTGCATGATTTTTGTCATTGTGTGTCAGCAAAGCCCACGTAGCTATAGGAACGCACACACATTAAATCCGCATGACCACGACTTACCACGAGAGCACACATACAAAACATTAAGAGATCAATAGTTTGTGTCTTTGCCGTGGCAAGGGCGGGTGGCGCTCGTGCAGCGCGAATCGGTGAATGCGAAATCGATTTTATCTTAATGATACCACCGGCACTCGATAGGTGGAGCTGATTTAAGATTTAAGTTTTTTATGTTATTTTGTTTATTGATAAAATATTAAGAGATCTATTATTAGAACTAGGGTAGGCAGTGTCTTTCTGTCTCTATGAAGCGTCCGCCACTGCTTAAGATGATACATTAAACCAGGAACTTGGCAGGTTAAGGTCCTCAGAGCTGTTATAGTTCAATTGGATAATCAGTTGGCAGTTGTGGTATGAGCAGGTGTCATTTCATCGTTGTTGGCCCTCTAATAAACAATATCCCATCGCACTGGCTACCGGCCTCTTCAGATTAGGTATAAGATGAGCGGAGTGATGGTCCAACTGCGATGTTTAAATGCGGGCTGGCATTGTTCCTATATCTTTGACAATATGAAGAAATCTCTGACACGAAGACTTCTTCACGATGTTTACTTTAGTGGTTTAAAGCTTGCGATGATTCCAAACATGCAGATAACTTCTAAAAGACAATCGGCGAAAGAAAACCTCCTTTGAAACTTGCAAGCTTAATAGTACTACAATGGTGTATTGGTAGAGAGTCTAACCTAACCCGTTTTGTAAATGGGAAAAGCCCCGTGCTGAGGAACAGTTTAGTTCAATGCTGTATGGAACCAAATACAAACAACATTTTATAGATTCTACACACATTGTAGTAGTCAAAAGTAGCACACTGACTAAAATAAGCATCGGAGACACTGTTGAATTTTATTTGGCAGCGCTTTAACTCGACCTACATTTCGTTTGTTAATTCGTCACTTAATTGGTTAATTGCTGATTCTCTAGCTAATGTTCTCGGTCGACAATTATTTATTACTCGCTACCGTAGACAAATAAAACTTGTCTTTGCTGCAATACTAACCGTTATTTCCTTCAGAAAATATAATAGTTGATAATCAGTTGCTTCAGTGAAACACGCAAGAAAGATAGTTGGTGTTGGCCTTTTGCCAGAGTTGGCAGAGAGTGGCCTTAACCTTCCCTTTTTCCTGAGCTCTACTATAGTAAGCACATAGCCATCGACTTGACATTTTTAGGGTTCCGTACCCAAAGGGAAAAACGGGACCCTATTACTAAGACTTCGATGTCCGTCTATCCGTCTGTCCGTCTGTCTGTCTGTCTGTCACTGGGCTGTATCTCATGAACCATGAGAGCTAGGCAGCTGAAATTTTCACAGATGATGTATTTCTGTTGCCGCTATAACAACAAACACTAAAAATAAAATAAAATAAATATTTAAGGGTGGCTCCCATACAACAAACCTGAATTTTTAGACGTTTCTCGCTCGATATTAATAATGGTAACAGGTAGATGCTAGAAATTTTCACAGAATATTTAGTTTTATATTCACTTCAGTAATAAATAATAAAATTGAAATAAAGTACATATTTAAGGGAGGCTCCCATACAGTATGGAACCCTCCGTGCGCGAGTCCGACTCGTACTTGGCCGATTATTTCTATAACTAAGTTCGTATAGGCAAGGTGGTTAGCCCTGGTGTCAGAGTTTTTAGGCCGTCTGAAGGCCCCTGACATGGCATTGTTTCTATGATCATAGCACACTAATCAATGGACTGTAAATCGTCAATTATGTCTTAGTCTTTCACATTTATTGTTTGATTTTTTTGTCGGGACCATTGATCGACTTCAGAACAGTGTTGTTTATTGATGAGAAAACATCCAGGTAGCTTAATTGATCGAATTCAGTTGAATTGTGTATGTGCCTATGATTAATCGTCAGATTTCACCATTAAGATTTTGATTTAAAGCACAAAATTTTCCAAAAGGCGACTATCAAAAGCTGATTGCATACACATGATCGATTATTTGGATTTACTGCGAGAATGATGGGCAGCTTGCTAGTGAATAAATGAGCTGAGTCTTGCTTCATTGTATCAAATAGATCATGTTTAACGAACCAGTTATTATCAATCGATATGTCTAATAGCTTAGCTGATAATAATCAATTAAAACTAATCACTGTGTTTTTGGCGTTACAATACCTTAAAAACGCGAAATGAAAAACGAATACCTCAAGAAAGCGAAGTGAAGAGAAAGATTTCCGAACGGCGGCTGTCAAAAGCTGATTGCAGACAGACACCCGATTATCGGGATTAGCTGCGGGAATAATGAGCAGCTTACGGCCCGTGGGATTGGTATTACAGGTTGAAGAGGTTGTAGAGTTCAATGAAATAAAAGCCTTTAGATAAATGTTAAAGGCTAAACCGCGCATTATAATTGCCTTATCAATTTTAATTTTTAAGACAAATGTAATACCTTTTAAACGATATAAAACGGGACTCACTCACGTGTTCGTATAGTCATAACACGACTATAGTTTTGGTCGCGTTCGGCGACCTTTCTCAAGTTGGCGAGTGCTAGCACGCGGAGACGATTCTTTTAAAATGTGTGACAACCACGTAAATTTCCATAGTAAAATGTAATACCTATTACCTACTTAGTAAATGAATTCGTGTGTCAAGTGTGGTTAATAAATCTGTGAGATTTCTCATTATACATTACCATAAATATTAATTAATCATTAGTGTTAAAAAGGAATGGTTGATTATAAGTTTAAAATTAATTGCGTTTCTGCTTATCACAGATATTTTTTTTTATTTTAAATGTTTTTGTGTTATGAAGGAGTAACTGATAATTAAACTTTATTTTTATCATGCAAAGCTCAATTTGGTAATTGACACTTGATATTATAATTGTATGCTTAATTTTTTTTACATCATAATTTTTCGTTACTATCCACAGTGTAATATCATACAATACAATGATATTGATTACTTAGCCAACATCCTCTATCAGACAACCAAAAATAGTCACGAAAATAGTTCCCAAACCGGAGCAACGGCTACAATGTTCAAACACAATTGTTTGTTCATTCAGTAAACAAACATTCGTCTGTATAAATAAACAGAAATACATATTTTGTAGTGACAATTGGTATATCCTGCATAGTCGAGCGCGCTCGGCGCTGGCAGCGGAAGCGTTGGGTTCACTCATATAATTCAATTAAACTTTGCTCTGAGCTGAGGGCAGTCTGTTTCACAGCTGCTCTGCAAACCGAATAGGGATAAGACGGACGGCTCGATAAAATACTAAAAAAAGCTTGTTGATATTAACGTCTCAAACTTACTGTACCTATTCCATCCATCCATCCCATATTTCCAAGCTGCCAAAATTTATAAGGCCGTTTGAAAGCGGCCTGCATCCAATGCATTCCTACGATCTTAATTATAAAGTCAGTCTACCTAGTCGGTGGAAATCCTCTCTGCGCTTGCTGGTCCGTGGTCTCCATTCAAGAACTTTACGGCCCTATTGGCTATCCGTTCTTCGAACTAGGTTTGTGCCCTGGTCACTGCCATTTCAACTTGCTAACTAGCTTGCTAGCTTAGCGGAGCTATGCCGGTTACTTTGGTTCGTCCGCGAATCTCCTCGTTCCTGTTTCGATCTCGCAGAGAAACTCTGAGCTGAGCACGTTGGGTTTTCTTGAGCTTATTCATAAGGCCAACTTACTCTACTATAACAGCCTTTTTAATAGTCCACTGCAGGACTGCAAGCCTGCCTACAAAAGGTGATTGGGCCATATCCCAAAACTTAAAAAGATATTTAATAATCGGCCAAGTACGAGTCGGACTCGCGCACGGAGGGTTCCGTACTGTATGGGAGCCCCCCTAAATATTTATTTGAATTTTATTATTTATTTTTGAAGTGAATATATAACTAAATATTCTGTGAAAATTTTAAGCATCTACCTGTTATCATTATTAAACGTCTAAAAAATCAGGTTTGTTGTATGGGAGCCCCCCTTAAATATTTATTTTATTTTCTTTTTAGTATATGCCGTCGTCCTCGAGGGCATAACGCCTGAAGCATGGAACAGAAGCGTGGTGGTGCTATTCTTTAAAAAAGGTGACAACACCTTATTGAAAAATTACAGACCCATCTCGCTGCTGAGCCATGTTTATAAGTTGTTTTCAAGAGTCATTACGAATCGTCTCGAACGCAGGCTTGATGACTTCCAGCCTTCCGAACAAGCCGGTTTCCGAAAAGGCTTTAGTACCATGGATCACATACATACGCTGCGGCAGGTTATACAGAAGACCGAGGAGTATAACCTGCCACTTTGCTTAGCGTTTGTGGACTATGAGAAAGCCTTTGATTCGGTCGAGACATGGGCTGTGCTTGAGTCTCTTCAACGATGCCGTATTGACTATCGGTATATCGAAGTGTTGAAGTGTTTGTATAATAACGCCACTATGTCGGTCCGAGTACAGGAAGAGAGCTCCAAGGCGATCCCATTGAAGAGAGGCGTAAGACAGGGAGATGTAATATCTCCGAAACTGTTTACTGCTACTCTGGAGAACGCTTTTAAGCTCCTGGAATGGAAAGGATTCGGCATCAACATCAATGGCGAATACCTCATTCACCTTCGGTTTGCCGACGATATCGTGGTCATGGCAAAGTCGATGGAGGAACTCAGTACGATGCTCGAAGGCCTAAATCGAGTCTCTCAACAGGTGGGTCTTAAAATGAACATGGACAAGACAAAGGTCATGTGTAATTCCCATGTTGTACCCACCCCTAGGGAACTCGGTTCTTGAAGTCGTTGACTCGTACGTCTACCTAGGATAAGTAGTCCAGTTAGGTAGGTCCGACTTCAAGAAAGAGGCCAATCGCCGAATCCAACTCGGCTGGGCAGCGTTCGAAAAATTGCGTAACGTCTTCTCGTCCGACATACCTCAGTGCCTCAAGTCGAAAGTTTTCGACCAGTGTGTGTTGCCAGTGATGACTTATGGCACAGAAACGTGGTCTCTCACCATGGGCCTTATTAGTAAGCTTCAAGTAGCCCAACGAGCCATGGAGAGGGCTATGCTCGGAGTTTCTCTGCGAGATCGAATCAGGAATGAGGAGATCCGTAGAAGAACCAAGGTCACCGACATAGCCCAGCGGATTGGCAGGTTGAAGTGGCAATGGGCAGGGCACATAGCGCGGAGGACTGATGACCGATGGGGTCGAAAAGTCCTCGAGTGGAGACCACGTACCGGCAAGCGCAGCGTAGGACGTCCACCCACAAGGTGGACGGACGACCTCATTAAGACCGCAGGATCGCGCTGGATGCAAGCCGCTACCAACCGGTCTTATTGGAGGTCTTTAGGGGAGGCCTATGTCCAGCAGTGGACGTCCTATGGCTGAAAAGAAGAGAAGAAGAAGAAAGAAGATTTGCTGTTATAGCGGCAACAGAAATACATCATCTGTGAAAATTTAAGCTGCCTAGCTATCATGGTTCATGAGATACACCACGGTGACAGACGGACAGACGGACATCAAAGTCTTAGTAATAGGGTCCCGTTTTTACCCTTTGGGTACGAAACCCTAAAAAAAGTTCGACGAATAAGCCGCTACACGGAGAGCTGCGGCCTGCGGTTGCGACCTAGTCAGTAGTATCAACAGGCCCTATTTAACCCAATTTTTATTTAACTTCAGTAAATATTTTACTATTACAGAGTATTTTTTATGTAATGCTGTTTTCACTCTACTAGAGTAAAATATGTACTGAAAACATAAACAAAAGATGAAATGATACAAGCAAAAAATAACGTGCTGACAGTTAGTTTTAATAACAGTTATGAACATACACGATGTACAAAAATAAGCCAAAATCAAATGTTTGTCTATTTTGTACTATAAAAATCGATTCTCCTAAAACTTCATCCAAACACGTGCCTTAATTACCCCTAAACCTTAAAAACCCCATTGGCTTTATAGATATACGTACATTTTATTGTTCTATGCGTTGAATTACAACGCAATCTCCTAATGGAACGTCGGGCTTCAGTTTAAGAGAGCTCCTCTCGGGTACAGGAATCTTCACAATATTTTCGTGGTCTTGATAAATTGATTCCATTAATGGGTTTCAGCGCGTATTGGAAATGAGTTTCAAAATCTAATTTTCTTTGGACTTACCTGACTACGTAATGTTTAGGTTGTGCCTACACAAGAGATATGTGTGCTACGAGTATTTGAACGGTGCCGGTGTGAAAGGAAAAATCTCACATTATTTTTTCATTTATTAGTTTATAGGCGAGCAGTGTATACTGATATGCCTATATCAAGCAGAGTCGAATAAAATTAGTATTTATCTGTCAAATTTTTTTTTTCTTTCTTTATCCAAAGGTCCAATCTATTCTTAAATGTGTTTATAGTTCTTGCTGAGGCAACCTATTCCAATTGTAGACGATTGCAGATGTGGTGTGCAGTATTGGTTTGTGATGGTGTAGGCTGCAAAATAAATCTATGGCGTCTGCTACAATAGCAATAACAATAAAATTGTAAAAATTATGTATGTGACAGAAAACAACAGAAATAAATAGTTATTATTATTATGATTTCCGATAAAGTAGACACATTTTTTCAATGGAATTTGAGCGCGTTCTGCTTACAGTTTTCATCTGAAAATCAAACTCTAGATGAATTGTGATTTACGTTAACTCTACCGAGTAATAAACAACTCGTACTACTCGTAAAAACAACTGTACTGTACTACACCAGCTTTTTAATAGTCCATTACGCTGGCCCAGGTTACTGGTACAGTTAGTTACAAAATGAAACTAGCTACAAAATAAAACTAGCTACTAAACCATACAATAAAGTGATACCAATACTGTAAGTGTTCGACTAGTCTCTCGCAAACCGCTCAGCTATATCACACATCTCTCGTGGACACAAAGCTTTATTCGGTTTAATCATAGCATACGAAAAACAAACACAATCATACACTGTTTGTTAAGCACTTAACAAAAAATGTGGGTCAAGCATTACATTAAATTCGATCGAGCGAAGGAGAGAGAATATTAATATTAGTGTGGGACGAACAAATAAAATCATTACTTGCCCTTAGGGTAAAACTTTACGGTGGCCCTAATCCAAGGGTTGTTATACTCGTCTTTATTTACTTAGGATCTTCAAAAGACTTAGTTAAGCCCGTAGTTTCTGGTCCGAAAGGTAAATTACGTACTTATACGGATTAGACGGCACGAGGCTTGAGTTTCCACCATTATCCTGCTTTTTGTACAGCGTGTGCAATTTTTGGGAGCGAAATTCCAACCAAAGGTGATAATATTTTATATTTTTTTTAGAACTTCTTCTTCTTCTTCTTCTTCTTTTCAGCCATTGGACGTCCACTGCTGAACATAGGCCTCCCCTAAAGACCTCCAATAAGACCGGTTGGTAGCGGCCTGCATCCAGCGCGATCCCGCGGTCTTAATGAGGTCGTCCGTCCACCTTGTGGGTGGACGTCCTACGCTGCGCTTGCCGGTACGTGGTCTCCACTCGAGGACTTTTCGACCCCATCGGTCATCAGTCCTCCGCGCTATGTGCCCTGCCCATTGCCACTTCAACCTGCCAATCCGCTGGGCTATGTCGGTAACCTTGGTTCTTCTACGGATCTCCTCATTCCTGATTCGATCTCGCAGAGAAACTCCGAGCATAGCCCTCTCCATGGCTCGTTGGGCTACTTGAAGCTTACCAATTAGGCCCATAGTTAGAGACCACGTTTCTGTGCCATAAGTCATCACTGGCAACACACACTGGTCGAAAACTTTCGACTTGAGGCACTGAGGTATGTCGGACGAGAAGACGCTACGCAATTTTCCGAACGCTGCCCAGCCGAGTTGGATTCGGCGATTGGCCTCTTTCTTGAAGTCGGACCTACCTAACTGGACTACTTGTCCTAGGTAGACGTACGAGTCAACGACTTCAAGAACCGAGTTCCCAACTGAAATAGGGGTGGGTACAACATGGGAATTACACATGACCTTTGTCTTGTCCATGTTCATTTTAAGACCCACCTGTTGAGAGACTCGATTTAGGCCTTCGAGCATCGTACTGAGCTCCTCCATCGACTTTGCCATGACCACGATATCGTCGGCAAACCGAAGGTGAGTGAGGTATTCGCCATTGATGTTGATGCCGAATCCTTTCCATTCCAGGAGCTTAAAAGCGTTCTCCAGAGTAGCAGTAAACAGTTTCGGAGATATTACATCTCCCTGTCTTACGCCTCTCTTCAGTGGGATCGCCTTGGAGCTCTCTTCCTGTACTCGGACCGACATAGTGGCGTTATTATACAAACACTTCAACACTTCGATATACCGATAGTCAATACGGCATCGTTGAAGAGACTCAAGCACAGCCCATGTCTCGACCGAATCAAAGGCTTTCTCATAGTCCACAAACGCTAAGCAAAGTGGCTGGTTATACTCCTCGGTCTTCTGTATAACCTGCCGCAGCGTATGTATGTGATCCATGGTACTAAAGCCTTTTCGGAAACCGGCTTGTTCGGAAGGCTGGAAGTCATCAAGCCTGCGTTCGAGACGATTCGTAATGACTCTTGAAAACAACTTATAAACATGGCTCAGAAGCGATATGGGTCTGTAATTCTTCAATAAGGTGTTGTCACCTTTTTTAAAGAATAGCACCACCACGCTTCTGTTCCATGCTTTAGGCGTTATGCCCTCGAGGACGACGGTGTTGAAAAGCTTCTGAAGGACTTTAAGTACCGGTTTACCACCCACTTTCAGAAGCTCTGAAGTGATTCCGTCGTCACCCGGCGCCTTGTTGTTCTTAAGTTGGTTCAGAGCCATTCTAATCTCGTACAGACTGATGTCCGGGATGTCTTCGGTGAAGTGTCGGGTCAGCTTGGCTCTTGGGTCTTTAGCCGTGCTGTTTACAGGCTTTGCTACCGAGGCGTATAACTGTCCGTAGAACTTTTCGATCTCCTCCAATACCTCTGCCTTGGTCGACGTTATACTGCCATCTTCTCTCTTCAGCTTTGTCAACTGGCTTTGCCCAATAGAGAAATGCCTTGCGAACACTTTTGAGCCTTTGTTCCGCTCTATCGTCTCCTTAATATGTTTGGTATTAAAGAGACGAATGTCGCACCGCACTGATTTCGAAATTTGTCTATTGAGCCGCCTGTATGACTTTGCATCATCGGAAGACTGCAGTCTTAGCGAGCGTCGTTCGGCCATGAGATTTTGAGTATGATCGGAAAATTTCTGAGGTCTATCTGAACGGCGGGGTCTAAAGAACTTAGAACCCACCGTTTGGACAGCTTCTACGAGCCCGTTATTGATCTCGTCCACCGACGCAAAATTCTCCAGGCAAGCAAAGCGATTTGAGAGCTCGAGCTGAAAGTTCTCGGGGTTTTGTATATGAGCATGAGTAGGTCGGAGCGTAGACTTCATCAGACGGGACCTTTCGAGTTTAACGTTAATATTCAGTTTGCCTCGCACGATTCTGTGATCACTACCGGTTTTTATCCTGTGGATCACGGAGACATCGTTAAATATCTGTTTCTCGCTAGTCAAGAACGAAGTAAATAAATAGCAGTGATAATTTAAACTGATCCTTACTAATATTATAAATCCGAAAAGTTTGTTGGTTTGTTACTCTATCACGCGCCAACGGAGCATCGGATTGACTTGATTTTTGGCATGGATATAGTATAAAAGGCGGAAGGAGCTTTAGGATACTTTTTATCCCGAAAAATTTCATAGTTCCTGTAGGACAGGACAAAAACCCTCGAAAGCGAAACTGTCGCCACTATCACAAAGACGCTAAGTGATTAATTCCTATATGACGCTAATATGGACTAACGAAACGTCACAGCCAAACGTAATTAGATGACAGGTGACATTGTCTGCAGACTTTTATAAATCACAAGTAGCGTGGCAAGGCGACAAATTGTTTTTCTACCATTATATCCCCTTGAAGATGAAATAAAGTATGGATTGAAAATGACAACTGACATTAAAATTGGATAAAATGTTATTTTCCCTCTGCATGCTACATGTTACTATGACGTTTAATACCAGGCCGTCATTTTGTCTGACATTAAAAATATTTTTAAATATTCTATCATTAGAGGTTCAACATGTTTTTTTATTCTACCTTTATGGTACAGAATCATCATACTTTAATATTATCAATCCGAAAAGTTTGTTGGTTTGTTCCTCTTTGACGCAGCAACGGAGCAAAAGATTGACCTGATTTTTGGTATGGATACCTATGGTTTAATAGACAGAAAGTGATAATAGGATACTTTTTATATCTCGAGAAAATTCGTGATTCCCATGGGATAGGACAATAACTGTTTCTCAGCAATGGAGCAACGGATCGACTTGATATTTGGGGTGGGCATAGTTTGGAAGACGGAAAGTGACATGGGATACTTTCCATCCCGAAAAAATTGTGGTTCCCGTAGGACTTAACGATAAATTTTTCTCAGCAACGGAGCAACTTGTCTTGGCATATTGCATGAATATAGTTTGAAAGACGAAAAGTGACATAGGCCACTTTTTATCGCAAAAACTTTAACAGTTCCCGTAGGATAGGATAAAAACTAAGTGAGTGGGCTGCGGTAGCAGCCGTCTAAGCGCCAGAAATAACCTGTCATGGCAAGTTTAGTACGTTCCCACATATTTCGCACTCCTTCGCGGCACTCAACAGCACTAGCCCAGACTCGGGCTCCATAACGGAGCTTGCGCTCTCGCCATAGTGACGGAGTGTTTCGAAGCACAAGACACATCGTCATCCACCACTCGGGACTAACCAGTACTGAACGTCAGACAGCATTCCAACGCCCTGGTCCCAGTGCAGTGGGTCAGTCATAGTAGCCCAGCGCCTGCCTCTTCAACTGCAGAGGGCAGTGAGAACGGCAATCGCGATACCGACACCTCTCTTCCTCTGCAGCCCCACTGCGTCTGCCAACACGTTGACGGCCTAGCGGAAGGTAGGGTAGGTGGCGGCACCCACACCACCAGTTCCATATATCCCACCGCGGCCCCTTATCCTCGGCTGTCATATCAGAGTCCAAGAAGCAGCCTTGCTTTATGAAACTAAGAAAGGTTATTCCCAGCAAGTAACTGGAGATAGAGAGACAGAAAAGAAGCCACACCCAGCGCAGCAGGAGGAGCTGGAGTTCATATGCCTGGCAGACGGAGCAGCACTAGAGCAAAATCTTAACCGAGAAATTAACATATTTACAGACGGCAGTAAAATTAAAGGGAAAGTTGGGGCGGCATTATCCATTTAGGATGATGCCGCTGAGATCAGTCCCGCAAGCTGAAATTGGCCGATTGGTGCTCTGTGTAACAGGTCGAGTTATTGGCACTTCTTGAGGCTACCGAAAAAGCAAAAATCTTTTGTGACTCCAGGTCTGCACTGGAAACGGTAGTTGGCGTATCTTCCCTCCATCCCTTAGCAGTAAATTCAAAGCTAACATAAAGTTACTACACGCACAAAATAAAATAGTGAAACTTTATTGGATTAAAGCGCACGCGGGGATGGAGGGAAAAGAGAGAGCGGACCAGCTAGCAAAGGAAGCAGCACTGCACTCGAAGTGCAGACCTATTTAGGATAACTGCCCCGTTTCATTCGTCAAGCGAGAAATCCGAAAGGACTCTCTTGACGAGTGGAACCGGCTGTATCAGGATGGACACACAGCGGCGGTAACCAAAACATATTTTCCGGATGCAAGGGCGGCATACAAGATCGTAAGAGAAATAGCACCAGTGGGAATCATAACTCAAGTGCTGACGGGGCATGGTGAGTTTTCCCAATACTTACATCGATTTAAGTTGAGGGAAAGCCCATCGTGCATCTGTGAACCCACAAAAGAGGAGACTCCACTGCACATAATCTTGGAATGCCCAGTTTATGGAAAGCAGAGATTTGATTTAGAACAAAAAATTGGAATTAATCTAACACGAAAAAACCTTAGAAACAATTTTATCGAATTTTTGCACAAATATTTGTAAAAAAGCAATACTTAATTAGGAACAAGTAGGTATAAACTTTGCTGTACCATTGTAATGTTTATTATAACTGCAAACAGCCAAAAACATTGAAATATAGGTATACTTAGTTTTTATTCATTTGTAATTAAGACCCCTGATCATGTCAGGGATATTTCGCGATATAATAAAAAAAAATCCTCGGATGCAGCGTCGCAAGAGCGGCACTGCAGCCCGCCTAAGTTGCGACACTCCTCATAAGGCATGCAACCTACCGGCCATCCTCTCAGCTGCTTTAGTTAAAAGCGGCTGAAACTCGAGTGCCAGCCTCTAAGCTTCCTTGGGGGAAAAGACCCAAAGAAGAGGGAGACTTCGAGCGCCGCCTTTTCAGCTGCCTCAGACCTCCCCCACGACAAGGCGGGAATACACGGGGGGGTTGTATATACACTCCAACCGTAACTTAACCAACAAAAGCATTCCTTTAAGGTATTTTGATATTTGTCAGTTAGGTTAGGTTTCGCAGCCGACAACATAAAAAAACATAAGAACATAAGCCAAAATCAAAATACAACGCGGGCGAAGCCGCGGGTAAAAGCTAGTTATTTCATAATTTACATTAACCAAAAAAATAGTTGGTTTATTAAATACTAGCAGCGCCCCGCGGTTTTACCCGCGTTGTGCCCGTTCCCGTGGGAATATCGGGAATTTTTATACATATAAACCTTCCTCTTGAATCATTCTATTTATTAAAAAAAACCGCATCAAAATCCGTTGCGTAGTTTTAAAGATTTAAGCATACAGACAAACAAATAAACAAACAAATAAACAAACGAAAATAGCGACTTTATTTTATACTATGTAAGGATTATAAACAAATCATTTGCAACGAAAAGAAAAACTTGTTTAGAATATTTTTATCTCTACGATGTAAATCTTGTAAACAAAATGAATGCTATATTTCACTGACTGACTAACTTATCTGATAATAGAGTCGAAAGACAATAGGTCTTTTACTGCAGATATATAAGTGTGCATAAATGTATATTTAAAACTTCTCAAACCTTTGTAATATGGAAAACATATTATGAACAAATACTTTATATTTTACTTGACTTACAATTTCGTACAGCGACAAACTTTTTTAGGACAAGAAACTTTCATAAACGTTCGTTGAATACAAATGTTTATTTTATATTCATAAAATCATTTTTCGTTTGTGTACCTACACTTTAATTTATATTCAACCAACTTTAGAAAAAGGAGGAGTTAGTTGGAGTGTTTTTATGTATGTTATCTTAGAGCTTGTATCTAGATGAACCGATTTTTGGCGATATTTTATTTTTATTATAGCTGGTATTTTTCATGTCCCATCAGAATCTGACAATTTACGTGGGACTAGTTGATGTCTTATAAGTGGGTACTTAATAATACGTATTTGACTGTCTTCGATATGAACTGTCTTGACACGATTTTGTCTAAATGTTATTATTATTATTCAATTTTATTTATCGATATGTTAACGACTTATTTCCCTACCTTTTTTATCTACCTACCTCAACTCTACAGCAGTCACAGAGCAGTGTGCTATCGGCGGTCGTTTAAAGATTTATATTGATATACTGTAGCAATGATTTCCTAGTATTATATACGTACAGGTTGGAGAGCTGACGCCGACATTAAATGACACCACATATTTGGCCTTATATTTTAAATCCTTCGACATATTTTGAATTTGATAACTAAAGCTATACTATATTACCTACTTCCTTTTTAAATTAGATTTATTTTTTTTACAATTTAAGGATATTTTTAGATTTCTATAATGATTACTGATTCCTAGTACTCGTAGTACTTGTGAGTCAAATGAATGTCAGCATCAGCTCTCCACCCTGCATGTTTTTTTGTGTTGTAAATCTGTACAATACTCCTTTCTTGCTAAACCTCTGGTTATGTTCAAGTGCTGGGTAGTTTAATATACGAGAACGATCGTGGTTGTTAGTCTTGCCAAGAACGGCTGAACCGATGTGGCTAATTTTGATCTTGTAATATCTGTGAAAGCTATGAAAAGGTTCAAACGGTGAGAAAATAAAAGAAGCGAGAAAAATAATAAAAACTTGACTTATATAAATAAAAATGAATCGTGGTTGTTAGTCTCGATAAAACTCGAGAATGGCTGAACCGATGTGGCTAACTTTGATCTTGAAATATCAGTAGAAGCTAAGAGTAGGTTCAAACGGTGAGAAAAATAAAACAATCGGCCAAATACGAGTCGGACTCGCGCACGAAGGGTTCCGTACTGTATAGGAGCCCCCCTTAAATATTTATTTTACTTTAATTTA
Source organism: Hypomecis atomaria (assembly GCA_964007245.1). NCBI lineage: Eukaryota > Metazoa > Arthropoda > Insecta > Lepidoptera > Geometridae > Hypomecis > Hypomecis atomaria. The sequence continues at coordinate 14,160,951 of OZ023288.1, forward strand.
AATATATATTATTAGTGAAAGTACAGCTAAATATTTTGTGAATATTTCAAGCATCAACTTGTGACCATTATTAATATCGAGCGAAAAACGGCAAAAAAAAATCAGGTTTGTTGTATGGGAGCCCCCCTTACATATTTTTTTTCTGTTTTTAGTATTTGCTGTTATAGCGGCAACAGGAATAAATTATCTGTGAAAATTTCAGCTTTCTAGATATAAGGGTTCATGAGATAAAGCCTGGTGACAAACAGACGGACAGACAGACAGACAGAGAGCGGAGTCTTAGTAATAGGGTCCCGTTTTTACCCTTTGGGTACGGAACCCTAAAAAAAGCGAGAAAAATAATAAAAACTTGAATTTAATTTTCCTATACAAAATGTTCCTACCTGTGAAAGTTTACTGTATTCGGTCACCGGTGGCGCTAAGATGATATGAAGTTCACCGGGTCGTGCAGCTACTTTGAAATCATTTGTAAATCCATCATAATGTTATTATAACGTGTAATATTACCGCCAATATACGTTGGCAGGTTAGTTTACTCTTCTTCGGGGAATAATATTAAAGCAGTTGAACGTAATTAACAATGCTGAAGGAAATTATTGCTCCCAGAGGCGCCAGGATTGCTATCATTTATGCATAACTAGGAAAACTTACTAAGTATGCAATGATAGAGATTTTGAAGAACCAAAATAGCAAGTTCTTTAATTTTTTATTAGTCTAGTTTTTTTCGTTATGTTTGCGTTTGACTACACACTGCCTGATGTTAAGCAGATATGCGGTCTAGGGTGTAACACGCTTTTCTAGAAGATACCTATTTACTCGGGATTCGAAGACACCTATATTGTACTTTAGCGGGAAGACATACTCAGGCAAAGCGTTCCACATTCTGGCAGTTCGTATGAGGAATGTGGACTCGAAACGCTTGGTTCCAACGCGCGGGATGTCCTCCATAAAAGGGTGGCGCTTTGGTCGCGTCTGTCTAGCCGTACGATAGAAGAAAGGGGCAGGTGGGACCAGATTGTGCAACTCCTGGGCGCTCTCACCGAAGTGAAATAATTTCGTAAATAAAATATAATATAAAGAAGACGATCACCATTATGTATATGTTGGCGCATTCGATCAAAGAGGCTGCATTCGATTATTTAGAGTGAACCCTAGGCGCTAGTTGAGCAGCGTGAGCCGGCGGCCGCCATTCAATACCAAAGAGAAGAAGATTCAATATTGGGACGCCAATCGGTTTGCATCGTGTCGCGTGCTACGTGTTTGGTGGAGTGTCTTCTGATTCTGGAGTGATTATTGATTGTAATGTTTGATTCAAGACCTATTTTGTACCGATAATTGTAATCTGACTTAAATAACAACGTGTAACCTAACGTTGCGCTTTCATTCTCCTCGCCCGCCATCCCACGCCCATCCGCAATCACACATTAACACTTCGGATGATGGTGACTCCTCTCATGTCCCTACATACATTTTTTATAAATAAACAAATGAACTAAAAAAGTTAATAAAGCGGCCAATTACAAGTTCTTCCAATAAAACTTTTTAGCTATAAAATTAAAGTGTGACAAGATTAAGCAAAATTAAAAATTTTGAAAAAACCCACGACGGTAAAAATCTCACCGAAAAAGAATAAAAGACGTAATTTTGATTATTTGAGAACATGAATTAAGCTACCACGTACACATTGCTGAAAACAGAATTGTAATCGGACATTTCGTTTTTATTATATTGCAACATTGTTTTGCACTAATATTGTGGCGCCCCCTAGTGAGTTACAGCCATGACACCTGTCTAAGAACATGAACTCATCAAACACAAACCCGTTATTGAAAACTGCATCAAAATCGGATCATTAGTTTAGAAGATAGGTGGGAACATTACTTTGCACAAACGCACACACAAACAAACATCTCTCACCCTAAACGCATATACCTGCTCCGTTCCGTCGTGGGTAGTAAAAATGTGGTTTCATGTTATTCTAATTTATAAATAGCTGAAACGATTTTGTTATGCGCTAGTTTCCAAATTATTTCAGGTAAGTTTGCCCATATTGTCTATGCCTGTGCCCTACGCCATTAAAAGAAACTAAATACGCGTAGTAGATTATGATAGTATTTTTTTTTTTTAAAGCTACCTACATAATTAAAAGCTTTTACTAAAATCAAAATAACACTATTCTAAAAGCCCTGTCGCAGAGGGTAACGTGGCCAGAATGCTGGCAGTATTGCCTCGCTGAATATCAACATTCAGCTTTGGCCAAAGTTTTGGCCAGCATTCTGGTTACGTTGTAACCTCTACCAGACGCCTGAACAGGTATTTGTATAACATTATTTAATGTACCTACCTATTTAGGCATTTCAAAAAAAAAATTAGGATTTCTTTTTAAAAAATTAACTTCGATTTATGGTTTTTGATTATTTAATTGTGATTAATCATTTTATACCTATTATATTTAAGCCATTTGTAAGCAAAAACTTAATAAAATATTTTTAACAATTCTCCAATAAGTAGACAATCTCTACCGTGATCGAACATCAAAAACTAAAGAGTAACATTCACGGAGGGATAAATCTTAAGTACCTAGAGCTACCTATATTTCAACCCTTTCCTTTTTATCAAGGGTTTTCGTTGTGAAGTGGGAAAAGCGATTTCAAATGTCAACCGTCTCTACGTTTTCCTGTAACGTGATTGTCCAGGGGATATAGCTCGAGAAATATATCACTATCTTACGCAATCTCCGGTTATGTCCGGTATCCACAGTAACGCGACATAGATTTTCTTAGTATAATTGATAATTTTTTTTTTTTTTTATAGCTTTGACTTGTGCAGATGTTTTTCTAATTTGTAGCAATTAATTTTATCATATGTACTCGTATGCTCGACTAAAGTCTACGTGTAAAAGTTAATAAACGATTATTATTGAATTTAAATTATTTCCGCACATCAGGGTAGAAGTTTTGAATAAGCTTACGTGCTTCAAAAACAAAATTAAAATCCATTGTTTTTGTACCGCAATGTACACTGGCGCTTGTACCTGTTTGTAAAAGAATATATTTGATAAATAAATTATTTTGAAAAAAAAAAGTCCCCGTAGTATATAAATAATCATTTATCAAAACGTCATATCGTTAAAGGACCTTAAAGGTCAAGGGAAAAAATGTAGTATTATATTGTTCTCAGATGATAATAGTTTTAGCCGACTGTTAATTAAATCTACCTACATATCGAACATTAGTTAATCGTAATCTAAGTTTCAGTGTCTCAATCTTGTAAAATTACCTACTTATGTATGACTATATTTATGTTTAGCCTTCGTAACAAACAAAATTCAGACTGTTGTGTATTGTCAAAATGCTGGTGTTTATTTGGATCAACGCATTTGCATTGCCATTCGGAGTGGTAAAGGTGCCAGCGTGCTGGGCACACTGCCAACTGCGAGTGAGTACCTTCACATTTCACTTCACACCTTCCACTAATGTTTCAATTGTTTTTATGTACAACTACTATAAAGCAATATAGCTGCGTAGTTTTAGTTGCAGTTACTAATTGCCATACTAAAAGACTTTGTAAAATCTATTCTACCTTGAGTTGTATTGGACCAATTAGATTGATATTAAAACAGTCGTAAAGCGAGAGCAACAATGAGGGTCACAAAAGAAGGGCACTTTGCGATATAAAGCAGCGACTGACATTAGGACAGGCCACACAAATTGCTGTAAAAGTAGCACAAATTGAAATTGACGAAGAGAGACTGACGAAGTTCAAGTTTATTTTACTTTATAAAATACATTTTTTCCTTGAAACAACTGTATGATAGCTACAACGTGAAAGTTTCTAAATTGACTTAAATAACTTTCTTAGCTTACATAACTTCTGAAAAATATTTTCTTTAAAGCAACTCTTATAGTATGAAGTGTTTGTTCTACTTATTATAGTCATCTAAGCAACTGTTCAATTCCCAGCTGTGAATTTATTTACAGAGGCAAAAAAATAGAAAATTCGGGTATCTTAAATCCCAGAAGAAATAATAATCGGCTACGTGCGAGTCGGATTCACGTACGATGGGTTCCATACCGTATGGAGGCCTTTAAATATTTGTTTTATTTTAATTATTTGTTTTGAAGTGAATGTAACTAAATATTTCATGCGTCTCCCAGTCACCGTTATTAATATCGAGCGAATTTAATTTTAAATTTTTATTTGACCCTTAAATATTTTTTTCTGTTTTTGTATTTGGTGTTATAGCGGCAACAGAAATACGTCATCAGTGAAAATTTCAACGTTCTAGCTATCACCGTTCATGAGATACAGGCTGGTGACACAAACAGACAGACAGACGGACAGCGGAGTCTAACTAATAGGGTCCCGTTTTTACCTTTTGGGTGCGGAACCCTAAAAGGGAAGAATTTCTTCGTCGTATTCAAAATAAATAATTACGTAAATGATAGATAGCTACATGTTGTATTTTCGTATATGAAAAATTCATTTCAGATTATAATTATTACTTTCGCTGTGCGCGTTCATATCGAATTACCAATGATAATTTAAAATGACTGATTTACATGGGTATTACTAACTCGACAATCAACCAATCTCCGTATAAAAACTTTTTAAATTTTTACTTAGTAAAGCTAAGTTTGATATTCACGAGCAATTGACAAATTAAAGCTCTTCAACTAGGTAACTCTGTCCATTCTGGATAATTTTATTTGTCTATAACTAGCAACTTGGCAGAAGGAAAATAAGAGCAATTTTGTCATAGTTTAATTAACAGTCATTGTTTGAATTGTCTTATGTCGTTAACCTATCCTGCTAGCTTAGCATACAAGACCACGACAAGAGTTTATCGACGTGTGCAAAGGTGACAGATATATGCTTTATCATAACTCTGTCACGTTCTGACACGTCAATAGAGTTATTTTATGGTCCGTATGCTAAACCTGATCATCATCACTAATATTATAGGATAATTTACACTTTGTTTTTGACTCAAGTCAGAAAAATATGAGTTTAGGATTATTACACTTTCTCCGAATAATTCTGTTATTCACTATTTTCCTTCTATGTTGCCGTAAAATATTTTCAAATTTTTCCATAATATATTTTGACATTGATCCTGAGAAATGAAAGCTCTCAGAGATAAAAGCTCACAAAAGGTAAAATATCTAATCTTACTAAGATTATGGGAAGAAAGATCTTTATAATTTTTTTTACTGATAGGTAAATGCCGTTGTTATTTTTTTAAACCTTACCTATTATTTTGATTTGAGACAACATATTATTATGGTTCTCAAAACAATAAGAGTTGCGATGCGATCACAGTCCTACGTGATTTAGGAATTCTTATTAACGAGTTTCGGCAAATTGGTTTGGAGCTAAATTGATCTCTCTTGCTCAAGAAGCGCTGGTCGGAGTGGTCGCCACGCCAGTTTGAACGATGTGCTTTTATTTATATTGGGTCAGTACAATGTGGCAATCGGTAAGATTTTTAGTAAAAACAGTTAAAACAGTTATTATTTTAAATCTTTGCCATAAACGTTAGTTAGTAAGTTCGTATAGGCCAGGTTTCTAGTCCTGGTGTCAGTTTTTAAACCGCCTGAAGGCCTCTTTGATATAATTGATTGTAATTTAAAATAAATATTTTCGAAGATCAGAGTCAGAGATTTTAAGCTGCCTAAAGGCCTCTGACATGGCTAGACAGTTAACACAACCGGAACATACTATTTAATGTATAATGTTAGAAACCAAATACAAGGTAAGTAATTCAGCAATCAATTGCGAAAACCCAAAAAAATTGAATTTCGGAGTCTGACTCTCACCTGCTGCGAATGACTGACCCAGAATAATTGTAGATGGCACACCAGAGTGAGCTGCCACCGGGCCTGTACGATTTTGATTACTTTATATTTAAAGAGGTAGGTAGTATACGTTTATGCAAAAAAACAGTAGGTATAATTAAAATATATGACTGTATGTATCTGTAAATACAAGAAAAATGCAAAGCTACTTGTATGCGCGCAAGTATCTAAGGCACTCAAAATAAACTCGACGCACTTGGAACACTCCAAATCTAATATCAGGTATTTCAGCAACGTTTTATTAATATGCTAATCGCGTCATGTACTTGCTTTCGCCACGGTACTAATCGGGCAATTTATTACTCTCTAATTACGGGTTCGCATTGAGAATGCCACCACAAAACGTAGTAAATTACGGGTAATTTTATAATCAATGCGGCATTTTTTCACAACCTGAACAAATTTGTTGAAGACTAAGTGTGATGTTTACGGGACATATCAATTAATGAATTATAGTTTCTATGTTTTTTTACAATTCCCTAGAGAAATTTATTAGTAAGGTAGTGCAATCTTCTGTAATTAAAAGTTCAAATTGAGACTGCCATCTCGATGTAACAATCGGGTAAATTAGGGGTAAATTTGTAATCATTGAAGATTTTTTTTAAACTGAACAATTTCGTTTAAGACTAAGCGTGTGTTATGCTTACAATGTATATCAATTAACGAATATGTTTCAATAAGTGAATTTATTATTCTCCAAATAAATTTATTGATATTTACTTAGTAGCTGTGCATTGCTCTGTTATTAAGTACTACGGTAGCAAATTGAGAATAGGTACTTACCACAACAAATGTTTCCATTAAATCTAAGAAATGTCTCTACATAGATGTATAGGTAAGTATATACCTACTCAAATTCACTTTAATCAACTACGACGAGAAAATTGACTGCGACACAAGGATAGACAAAGAAGGATGTCGGCAGCTCATACATACGAATACCTGTTGTATACGAATACAATCATTTTCTCCCAAGTTTATTTCTAGAATTTCGTCAGAGTAATTTTTGACGCTTCTAAAACTGATCTGATTTGTACCTACAAGTTCGATTTTTATGAAGTTTTAAAATATTTGGCCACGCAAGCATTGGTAGGGGATTAAGATGGTAAAAACAATAAAAATCATTAAAATATTTCTGTTAGTCTAATTTAAATGTTAACTAGTGATATGAAAACAGCAAAAAAAATACCATATCTTTGAAGCACACATCTTTTTCAAAAAGATTGTTCCATAATTGCAAAAAAAAAGTTTTGACAGGTCGAGTATCTGCATCCTTCTTTCAGAACAATTGAGAAATAAGCGTTGCCATATATATTCCAGTAATTCCCGAAACTTTATACTTTTAGATGACTTTGTATGCTATTTCGTCATGCCAAAGTTTTATTTTCATTTCTATTTATACGGAAATTTACTTCCAACAAAATAAGAGGTACAATACATAAACAATACTTCGTTCCAAATTGAACCTAGGGCGTGCCTACACGCATTTCCTTGAAATATTTGCATAGCCTCATGCAATAACTGGAGGACGGCCATGAACGAAGCAATGTTAGGAATAAGGGTAACTGTTATTATACCTAGTCGCTTCCTGGCTTTAGTTTTTATAGCGTTTTTATGTGAGCAATAAGTGGAGACGGAAAAGCGGTGCCTATGGTGACAATGCCGACTAGGGGTTAAAAAACAATAGTTCCCATTGAAATATACCGATACAAGGTTATTTCTAACCAATTAGCATCCTTTCAGGAGCTTATTCTGCACATAAAAACTAACAATTTTAGTTCTGTTGCATTTATCAAAACTCAAAAAAAAATGGTGATCCATAGAAAAATATCGCTCACCCGCGACAAAATGTATGGAACAGGCGTTTTTTTTTTTGAGTTCTGATTAAAGTCGCAGAAAAAAAGTTGTTAGTTTCAATGTACAGAATAAGCCCCTAAAAGGATGCTAATTGATGAGAAATAACCACCTGTACACAATTTGATAATCACCGCAAATACTTATGGGAATTTATATTTTTCTACCGACCAACCGTTTGAACGGTCGTATTGAAAATTTATGGTTTAGCAGTGGACGTGGACGTCTTACGATGACAGGGATGTTTAAATATGTTACTTTTCGTCGTTGTTATCGACCTTGCATTGATGTTAAACTGTACATACCTATCTCACTGTTCAGCAAGGGTTTCTCCTCCTCTAAAAAATCAAGTACCATCCTTTTAGGGGCTTATTCTGTACATCAAAACTAACAACTTTTGTTCTGCGACTTTTGTCAGAGCTCAAACAAAAATCAGCTGTTCCATACATTTTGTCGCGGCTGAAAGATATTTTATATGGAACAACAATTTTTTTTTTGAGGTTTGACAAAAGTCGCAGAACAAAAGATGTTAGTTTTGATGTACAGAATAAGCCCCTAAAAGGATGCTAATTGATTAGAAATAACCCTGTATTGTGGACAAAAATAATCCAATACGGGGAAGATCATATAATGTCACAGGTACGTATAGTACGCTCAATTTCTTTAAGGATTTTAGTACATCATCATAAAGTACTTTTAGTATTGGACTATCTTGATGTAAGTACTAAATTCTTACTATAAAAGTAAGTTACTGATAACCGTGTATAACTTTTTAAACTTCAAGAGCTCTCAAGAATGCAAGTTTTTAGAATATCATTGTTCTCCTTTTTCTGACCAAGTTTTACTATAATGGATAATCTAGCCATGGGTTAACTTAAATATCACTCGCGAAATTAACATAAACTATACCATATAGTATAATAAAGAAAATCTCGAAACATTTTATGTCGAGCAACTGTATTTTTTTTCGCCACTAAACGTAATACATTTTGGTTATGTGAGTAAATTGATATTCTAGGATATCTATAAATATTAATATGATATTAGATGACATCTAATATAGACGTGGTCTCTGACCCCGAACTAAGCAAAGCTTATGAAGTGGCTGCCAGAGACTAATATAGGTTATACATATTTTTTTTACATTTTTATTGATAATATACAACAGATATTATCAAAAAAACATACAGACTCAGAGCAAAAACCCATGTTCTTCGCGTAAATGAAGAATGTCCCTAGGTGGAAATCGACTAACTACTGGACATCTGAAAAAAACAAAATGTTTGTTGTCGAGAGATATACACCGTACACTTTTTATATTGTCTTTATTTTAAAACATTACGCCTTGCTATCAAACTTCATCGATATTTTATTTTCATACGAAAATGTTAAGTGATTCTCTTGTTGCTATTCTGTAATAAATGTAGGCGAATATGGTCTGTTTCTGATTTATATGTGTCAATCACACCCGAACTTACACGTGTTCAAGACAAATGGGTTGCAGGTGTGGCTCATTATCATAATGTCCACCAATGATATCTAATTCGAGCACTTTTTAAAAGAAAATGCTAACGTAGTGACCATAATTTTGAAGGCTTTACTCGGTAAGTTTATAGTTCCTAAAAGTAGATCTGTATTTTTTATTTCTGCAAAAAGAAAAAATATTTTCTTTCAAACTACTAGACATTTTGATTTTAGTCATTGGGAACAATTAGGTATATTTAAGCCGTTTTAAACAAAGATTAAGTAAATAAATAACTCACTTGCTTGGTCCTTTTATAGTAAATAAGCTTTTGTGTTATGAACGAATTTTTAATTAATTTTATTTTTATTTTAATTAATTTAACTAAGTCTATAAACTACTAGATCACATTATTTTAAATGAATACGCGAAAACGTGGCTAAACTGAAAAGAGTTCATTGTGCTCATATGAATAAATTTTAGACGTCTGTTAGACTCACAACTTAACGGCTTTTACTATTATGGGAGACCTACAAATTTGGCGAGATAGGCCTAATGCTTCGGTTCAGTGGAGATTCGATTTCATACAAAACTTCATATTTTAAATAACTACCAGATATAATGCTACACCTACAATATTATGTTGTTATACTAAGCGCCACACAAATCGGCGGATGGGAAGTTATGTGCAGAACGCTGCGCAAAAGCCGAAATATAGATACAACGTGTGTGGCGTTCAGTATACAATATGTATGTGTGTTATACAATATATTAAAAAACACCTACATACAATAGCTACATAAATTGCTTATTTACGAGTATATGCGCTTGCACAACAGTGCTAGTAGGTATGTATTTACTATACTATTTGTAAAGCTGACGCTGACATGTACTGGGATGATAATATATAATATTAAGGGCCGATTTCACCGTTGAAGCAACTAGACTAGTTTAACTAACCTCAGTTCTATTTAAGCGAGTTCAATTGTCATCATAGATCTCCGTTTACATCGAACAGATTTCACCAGCGTAAATTGGATTGCGTTCACGAAAACCAAGTTTACGAGTTCAAACGTGGCAAAATCTAAACGCAAAGCCAACCACAATCGTATTTTCATTGTCAAAACTGAATTTTAACGTCACTGTCAACGTAACGGTATTGTGTGTCATATTCTTCGTGTAGTTTTCGGCGGGAATTTGTTTATTTTTAAGTCGGTAGTAAGTCGTTAATATCTTCCTCATAAAAGCTAGCTACTTAAAAATCGGCTGAGTGCGAGTCGGGCTCGTGCACAAAGGGTTCCGTACCGTATGGGAGCCCTCTTAGCCCTATTTAGCCCATGTTTGTTGTATTGAAGCGCTTAAATATTTATTTTAATTCGTTTTTAGTATTTGTTGTTATAGCGGCAGAAGAAATACATAATCCGTGAAAATTTCAACTGTCTAGCTATAACGGTTCATGAGATACAGCCTGGTGACCAGCAAACGGACAGACGGACGGGCAGCAGTGTCTTAGTAATATGGTCCCGTTTTTACCCTTTGGATACGGAACCCCAAAAATCAGCTTAATTTAAATTATGTTCACCTTTGATAACGATATCCCCTCACTTAATTTGCTTTATAATCTCTTGTGTTGTCCTTAACAGTACGGCGTCGTAGCTTAAACAGAGAAGCTTATAAAAAAAATCTTAATTACTCCCGAGCGTTTTCCGCAGTCGAGCAGAGCGGGATTTCGAAGTCAATATAATTAAGTGTTGCTAATCTTTCTGTTAATTAAAACTTGGAGCTCGAGACTAACGAACTGAAAGCAGAGAACATCTGCTTTCTTTCTTTTTGGGGTGGAATCCGCTTACGATTAAAGCTTTCACACACGAGAGTTGTTTTAGGATGCTGTATGCAAAAAGTTATAACTAGATCCTATTAAATATTAGGTTATCGTCTGTTTTTTTTTGTTAAAGGTGTTAGGGATTGAACTTTTGACTACAATGTTAAGAAGTTAAATGAAATAAGTGGCAGAAGGTTAGCGGAGATCTTAGGGTTAATAATGATTACGCATAACAATGAATAAAATTATCTTGCTTTAGTAAATAAGTGAGTTCGTTTCAGGTGTCCGAGTTCTTAAGCCGCCAGAAGGCCTCTTAATTTATTTTAGTCAGATTACCTGCCGATGTTGTAATAACCGAGTTCTGTCTGTGGGAGTACTCGACCAAATGAAACATTATAAATATTTATTTTGCATGTGAGTAAATTCTCATTATAATATTACAAGTAAAATAACAAGTTTAGGTTCAAAACTTTTCTTTACATAGGTAAAAAAGCTAAATTACTTTTATAAAACCAATAATAATAACCTGATTGCAGACAAAAAAGAAATTAAAAAGAACAGACAAATCGCATACGTAAGATATACTATGTAGACTTTGTGAGAAGGTTTCTGCAGTCTCGAGTTATTAAAATTAGTATAGCCAATAGCTGACGGGGGTCCGCCTTATTTGAAATCCACGTAGATGATGCATTTTATCTTTCGGGTACGGAATAAATAGGCGTATGCTGTGTTTGTATTTATACGCACTCTCAAAAGCTCTAATTATAATCACTGGAGGTTTGTCCGCGCTGTTTATCTGCTTGGCTGGCTTTTATTTTATTCTTATAAGTAAATCAAAAATCTCGTGTCAGTGTTTATTATTTACCTATTTATCGAAGTCCCCCGAAACGGGATTCGATTCAATTTTATGGATTTGTTGTGAACCTATATTTTGTAGGTCAAAAAAAGTAGTGACCCTCTAGATTTTTTTAAATATATAGGTTATCAAACGCAGTCTAATTCACGATAAAAAATAAACGCTAGTTAATAGAAACTACTATAAATATTACAAAGTAAAATTGTTTTTCGCTCGTGTTTTCTAATTCTTCTATTATATAGTAATGTAGGTACATTACTAATTATTTTCGCCATTTTTTTGGATTTTTCCCAGAAACTTTGTAAAACATTCCAATTTGAATACATTTTGTAAAACCATGCCTAGTCGCTAGCAAACAAATACACCCTTTCAATTAAAATGATATATTCCATAAAATCTACAGTTCCGTGTACCGAGAAACCAAATATCGTTTTCCCGTAAAACCCCAACAAACTTCCACAGAAAATGTAATTAATCCATCTTTTCTCTGAAATAAAATAACATTGTTTTCTGTGAATTCTGTGATGCTGAACAATACATCGTTTTTCCGATCGAGCATGTTCCATTGTAATAGTCATCCATCACGACTGCAGGATTCTGCCAGAATTTTTCACGTTTCACGTCAGTATTTCAGTAGGGGAGTCAGATAAGAGTTTTCGTATTTACTGGAGGCGAATCGAGCTAAACTTAACGGTGACTGCTACTCGCTCGATAATTATCGTGATATTTGGATCGTAGCCCAGAATTTATCAAGTGTGTAGAGTATACTTATCATGTATCCACGATATGTATCAAGTATCGTCGATAAATATCGAGCGTCTAGTCTCTAATCGATATTTATCGCGTCGGTATTCATTCTGTCAACACCAGCGATCTGATGTTGAAAGCGAGCATCGGGCATGCGAAAATAATTTTCATAGGAAAATTATTTTCGCAATTATTCGGGAATACCAAGAAATGGATGACTATTCATCCATTTCTTGGTATTCCCGAATCTGATTATCTTGAAACCAATATTTAACCCATTTTTTCGATTTATACGACTTTTCAATGCTATCGCTAGTTTAATAGCAACGCAAGCTTTATTTATATTGTCACTGAACTCGTAGCTTTATTTATATTGTAATACGAAATGTACGAGTGTACTCAATGAAATTTACCGTGGCACTGACACAATTCATATCGTAAATATAGTATACCAAAATATATCTAGATAAATATCATGCGTGTAGCATTCGCCGTTCCTTGGATCTCAAATGGAGTACCGCTACTTCATACAAGCCCTCTAATAGAGCCGCGCCATTAATTAATCCGTCATATTTTACTAGTCATACTCTTCAGATAATCTTTAAACTAAGGAAACTGTCTTCATAAAACTCTTAGACATTTTTCAAATATTACCCATATAAGCACCTTAAACACAGAGATACCAGAAGGATAAAGTGGTCTATCGAGAAAATCTGAAAGAGATGCATAGATTTAATATGGCACGAGGTAGAAAGAGACATGAAAAATACCTTGATTCGATGTCGAATTCCGGATTTTTAGACAAGTAACGTCATATTCCAATACATACTTATTTGACAGTTTTGACAGCAGCTTGAAAAATTTTCCATGCCTTTTTGTGGTTGAGAATTGCCTCGAGTGACAACAGCATCATCAATCTGTTTTATATAGATAAATCTGTAACCATATATTATATTTTTGCATTTTGAGAGATAGCAAATGTACGCGCACAATATCAAAAAACTTGGGCCGTTCTGTTTGTGATTGAGGTTTATATTATTTGCTCATCTAGACAAATACATAGATCTTTGGATTCTCCCATGAATTCTTCGGAATATGTAACTTGCCCAAATAATTTTTTGTTCGAACAGTAGGCCGTAACGTTAGGCCTTAGTAAATAAAGTATGCGGTTGCTCTCCCTACTGACTTAGACTTGTGTAATATTAGGGTTCGAAATTTGTCAATACGAATACACAATGGTTGTGCACTAAATAACGTTTATTCGCTTACAGTCTTTTAACACAGAACTGACAATCACAAACATCATCTTTCATTATGAATATAATAGTGATCTTTTCGCGATTTTGTATCTTATGTTGATCTTAGAGTAAAAATTGTTAACTAAGATGAGCATAGTAATTTATACTTTCAGACGTATCACAAACTATTTACAGAGTAAGATGACTTTCTCAGAGAAATAAACTTCTCGGAGGAACTGATCGGAGGAGTGCTTCGGAAGAACTGAACTCTAAGAGCGATATGGGTCTTTTATATACATTTTTATCGCTCATAAATGAGGGGACTATAATTATGATGATAACGAATTTGGAAATTTAGCGTCCTTAGTACAATCAAAGGATAAAGATCCTATCTAGTAACGAAGGTTGATAATAATGATTAGGGAATGACGTCAATAACAAACTAATTATGATATCTCTCAAAGATACAAACTGTTTGATACAATACACTTGTACATGTGTACAAGTGTGAAAAAAAACATGTTTTGGCATGTGCCACAACATGTTTTTTTTCTTTTCATCTGCAGAATTCGATAGGTTTTCATGACGTTCGAGTAAATCACAGAGTAAAAACACATCTAGCATCATGGGCTTCCCTACTTTTTCGATGACGGATATATTTTTTCAGCAAAACGCAATATGAATTCAGTTCACGAACGAGGGGAGTGCGGCGTCGGAGCTTAAGTGTGATTTACTGGATTCATGAGGCTGGTGCCCTGCCCAGCTTATTTGCGTGTGACTTGGTTTACGGTGGCTAGACTCGTATCTCGTATCTCTGCTCTACATAATTTTGGAATTCCTATGTGAACCGAAAACTTTTCAAGTGTCACTTGTGTTATCCAATTTGTTTACTACTTGTGTAGTCATTTTACTACTGGTGTAGTCACTTTATTTCAGTTTTCATTTACTTCAGTTGTTATTTAACACCTTTATAACAAAGATTGTATGACGAATGTATATTTTAGTAAATAAATAAATAAACACGTTGGAAGACGTTAGCATCAAAGGGTAAAAACGGGACCCTATTACTAAGACTCCGATGTCCGTCTGTCCATCTGTCTGTCACCAGGTTGTATCTCATGAACCGTGATAGCTAGAATGTTGAATTTTTCATAGATGACGTATTTCTGTTGCCGCTATAACAACAAATACTAAGAACCTAAAAAAATATATTAAATTGTATGGGGGGCTACCATACAACATACCTGAACTTTTAGACGTTTTTCGCTCGATATTAATAACGGTGACAGGTAGATGCTTGAAATATTCACAGATTATTTAGTTAAATATGCACTTGAATAATATATAATTAAATTCAAATAATTTAAATATTTAAGGGGGCTCCCATGCAAAACGTGAATTTTTGTTCGATATTAATAACGGCAACAGGAAGATTCTTGAAATATTCACAGAATATTAAGTTGTATATTCCCTTAAAAATAAATAACTAAATTAAAATTTAATATATTAAGGGGCCTTCCATACGGTACGGAACCCTTCGTGAACGGGACCGACTCGCACTTGGCCGATTAATTACCTTCTAATTTAGTTCACCGCTATTTGAGAGACGATTGTCGTGTTTTATTCAAACCTAAGTATTTTATTGTTTCATTATTGTTTTAACTGACCCTTTTTATAAATTGCTTATAATGAATGTACGAATTTATTATCTTTTTTAATACACTTAATGACCCCTATAATCAGAATCATAAATCAGACCTCAGTCACCTCAGCTTCGCTGCAAGCTCTAAATCAATACGAGTATTATACTCAGCTGCAAAGTGAAAACTATTGTCTTCCACAAAGGAAAACTAACTGTATCGCGTCGTTGAAAGACTTATACTTCACTCTTTATCACGAGCTATGATTAAGTCATCACTTGCGTTATAGCTAATTAACAAGATGCCACTAAAAAGTTAATTGCAACTTAAAATATTGCGGGATTTTAGTGCCTATAAAATTAAGGTATTCACCACAATGTCTGTGATACCTATTTAGAGTACCAGAATAAATCAGATCTAAGTAAATCAATCAATGCAAATGCAATTTATAGCCATATTTTCCTTCTTTAAGTATATTACTATGTTTAGAACTCACTTTTCCGGTATTTACTTAGAAGCATTTCGGACGATTGATTTAAATAATTTTATACTTCCTCCATTTGAGCCCAAAATAAATTAATAATAATTCAAGTAGGTAAAGCTGCAATATTTTCATATTGAGCTACGAGTATAAGAATGGTTATTTCTTAGCCGTTTAGAATATGAGCAAAATTGTGTAGAAGTTTATTGGTAATCAATTTGCATACTTATGATATATTTTGTACATCAAAACAAACAAATGTTGTTCTATAATATACCTTACATACCTTTTGTCCCTGTATACCTATTCATATATCCAAAAATATGTTTGTTCGTTTGTTAGTTACTCAATAAGCAGCATCAGAGCGTTGGAGCAGCTTGATTTTTTGCTTAAATATAATTAAAAGTTCGGACAATGTGATAAGCTAAAAATAGTAAAATTAACAATAAAAAGAAAAACGTTTCTTTTTCTAACTTAAAAAACATTGAAATATAATTAGCGTTATGCAGCCAGCGTTCTTGGCACCCTACCACACGGACACAGTATTAGTTTCGATTATAAGACTCTGTTTATTTTTTATTTTATTTTGTATAATGGTAAGTTTCATATTTTTGACGCATCTGTATATATTAGGTAGTTTTGAATTATATTACAATAAATAACTAGAAATAAAAAAATTTGCTAACTAAGTACTAATTATCTACATCTACATATCTAGATCGTACGTGATCGTACGATCTACAGATATCAAAGAACTTGAATTGACTTGCCGTGCCACCCTCTATTATTTTAACCATACTATTTGATGATTCTATTATGATACAATACAACTGGTTCACCATTGCGTGACTAAACGTCAGCATTTATACTAAACACACTACTTTTATGTAGCATGTCATTTGACGCAACTATATTAGGACAGGAAAAAATGTTTAACTTAACTCATGATAGGTACATGACTTATTTTATATCTTATTCTTGTCTCTTTCGTGTTAGTATTTTCGTTCACAACTCTCCAAAAAATTCGTGAATATTACCAAATAAGGAGATTTTTTTTTTTATTAAAAAAAAACTCTTTAATCAAAATGTGTAATCTGGATTTGATTCGTGTACCTCCAAAATTGGTAAGCCAACGTCTTTCTTGCACACTTGTATTTGATATTTTTTGTCGGCCGAAACACTATTTATTTTAACTTTTTAACACTATTTAGCATTTGCTTACTAAAAACATATTTAATCACTTTAAGCGTAAGTATTTAAATTTTAGTAACACTTCAAGTAAAGTAAACTTGTACTTAAAAAGCTCTTATGTAAATGGTTCTTTCCATTTAGTGCAGCATTTCTTTTAACCTTTCAGTCTCTTTAATGTCAGAAATTCGGAAACTTTTGTAGTGTCATAGAAATTTCTGAAAGGAGATATTTCAAAATGGGCTCAGACTAGGTACAGTAGCTCAAAAAATCCGTTAAACTATGATAAATAAATGCGCAGAGTAAAACAACCGCATCAAATGCTTAATTTATGAGTAATTTCACATTTCCCAATTTGATTTTTGTTCAGTCATTGAATTACTGTCATTTTGGTCACATGTTACCTTAATACCCGAATACACGAAATTACTTTTAATGGACACTGTGACTGTAAAAAATAACGGGAAAATCATTTTCCGATAGAAACAAAGCAAATTATGAAATACTGTACCCTTTAGTGGCCCAATTTCTATGCATATTTGCAACATCTCCTTTTTTAAAATAAGAAATTTGGTGTAAATTTCAAAGTTGTATGAGTTCTTGGGCCTGTGGATGTAAGGTATTCAAATATGAATAGAATATAAAAATCACGTGACTTCACCTAGTTCCATATTATACTTACCTTAATTTTTTTTCAGGTTTATCGCAGAATTCAAGAGTTTAATAAAAATGTATTTAAATCGTGGAGGGAGAATAGGTGGAGAACTTACCTACTAACAAATAGCGTAGGTACCTATAAGGTGTGAGAAAAACGGTGTGCTATACATACTTAGATAGCTATATACACGTTGTTATGATTTAATCATATTTCGACTCTAGATAATAGTAAAACTTGTATAATACAATAGTTCATAAATAGGTATGTTGATTTACTTAATCTATCCCATCTATCCCAATATTATAAAGAGGAAAGATTTGATTGTTTGTTTGTTTGCATTGAATAGGCTCCGAAACTACTGAACCGATTTGAAAAATTATTTCACTGTTGGGAAACTACACAATCCCCGGGTGTCATAGGCTATATTATATTTTTTTTAAATTTGGGAGGCTGCTAGTCATCTCTTAAAAATCAACGGTGGTTTTTGGCGCGAAAAATTTATCTGGCATCGACGTCTAGGCCGTGTGTCGATGCCAGACAAAAAACGTGTACGCAAACAGAGACCAAATATATTAGTTTCGCATTGTTCACACTTTCCTTTGTAGTTGCACATCACATCCTCTTACTATTGTAATTATTATTATTTTAGTGTCCGGTCTACTTTATACTTCACTGTGATTTAAATGTAAGAAAGTGAGGCGTTAAAATTTGCTTCTACATTTAAATTTCGTTTTTATTTATAGTTAAAAGTAATAATTCACTCAACTAATAATACTCGTAAATTTTATAAATGTTAATTTTGATGGTGGTCTTGATTTAGTGTGTAAAATTGATAATTTTATTAAAACACTTAGTGACTCGAAAAAAATTATTTCACCATATTAACAATAGCCTGCAACTTTTTATCAACCTAATAAAAACATAAAAATCGTTTAAGCTGTGTCGGTGGTGCATGGATAACAAATACTTCAACGCGAGATTTTTATGTTAGAAGATTACAAAACGTTTGTTTCCGTATCTTTCAGCAAGTGAGACAAAAAATTCAGTCTTGCGCAGTCTGGTTCAAAAGGAAAATACTTCTCCTCGTAACTAATTATGACACTTTGCTCCGGACGAACCCTTTGTCCAAATTGCGTACCCATTTCCCAACGTTTCTGTGCGAGAGAATTAATCGTACCTACTGATTAATTATTTACAACAATTAGCAGCAAGGAGAAAATATTAGTAGCCGAGTATATGACATACCGTCGGCCTCGTGTTGCCTAACTGGCCTTGCGGCTATTCTAAGCAAGCCATCGAAGGACGTTTTAACTGAAAATATCTGATCTAAATGCAAATTTGATTATTTTCACAATACTGGGCGTTAGACGGCAACAGTGAAAGCTGGAAAACTGCTTGCAGTTTTAGTGTGATTACTCGAGTCGTGCAATGCTACAAAATCTCTGAATAAAATGACATTAAACGGTTTTTGCCTAAGAGCCAATCTCGTGTAGTTCCTAGAAACACTTAAGATACTTCACATCACTAATAGCGCGACTTTGTTCAAGTCAAATAAACAGCATGTTAAATATAAATTAATTCATGTAATAACTGTCCATATGACAGTTGTCAGTGTACTTTATCGTAATTTGACAGTTGTCAAGTTGAGAGTTATGAATGTGACAGCTGTCACAAAAAAAACTTATCGCAAAATCAAATCAAATCAAAATTCGTTTATTTGTCAGAATATTGCAAAATCGCATTACTTAAGTATTTATTATTATTAAGAGATTTCTCATTAGCATTAATATTTTGATTTTGATAATTATCAATAACTGCATTTTTGACAACTGTCATTTTAATGACTTATATCTATATATAAGCCATAGGACGTCCACTGCTGGACATAGGCCTCTCCTAAAGATCTCTAATAAGACCGGTTGGTAGCAGCTTGCATCCAGGGCGACCCTGCGGTCTTAATTAGATTATCTGTCCACCTTGTGGGTGGACGTCCTACGCTGCGCTTGCCGGTACGTGGTCTCCACTCGAGGACTTTCCGATCCCATCGGTCATCAGTGCTCCTCGCTATGTGCCCGTCCATTGCCATTTCAACTTGCAATCCGCTGGGCTGTCGGTAACTTTGGTTCTTGACGGATTTCTTCATTTCTGGTTCGATCTCGCAGAGAGACTCTTGCGAGAGTGCTTATGTACAATATATACGAACAAAATATTACTCGTATCAGTTGTTTAAGTTAAGAAAAATCAAAATAAATGTTTTTATACAAGTACATACATTTCCGTAAATATTTTTGATTTTTATAAAATTGTTTACATTTCATGAGAATATTTGATGAGTTCCATAGAAAGCAATTTTATCTTAAATAATAAAAAATGTGAAAACTTTTAAATCAAGATTTAAAACAAAAAGTAGGTAAAAACCGAAACGGTCCATGTCAGCACTGCGTCTATCAGCGAGTCTATTTTGGAGTATTCGTCCAATTTAAACGGAACCATCGATGTCCCAGTTTCAAACAATCGATTCAATCTCTGTGCAAACTTAAATATTTCTAGTTGTCTGTACCTATTTCTTATTCAAAATTGTATCCTCTGGATTTTAATAGCTACTAAAATAGTCGTCAACTCAATGAACTAAAAAAAAAAAAATTGATTAGTTTTCATGAAACAATTAGCAATCATTAGCAATTATCATCATCTACAGCCTTCTTTATCCCACTGCTAGGAATAGGCCTGTCTTTACTATGCCATATCTGCCTCGGTCCTGTGCCAGTCGTGTCCAATTACCAGGTTATTACTTAAATATCTATCGCAATCTTGATACTTGCTATGGTGCCGCCATGCTCTCCACGAGGCGACACGAGCACCGCAACTTTAGCTAACTTCACTTCGTAAACAAGTATACAAGTCGGCGATGTGAAGTTAGCTATAGAAGCTTCTGTAGTTCTTCAACTTCACATCGCCGACTTGTATCCTTATCCTTACATAGTATAAAATAAAGTCGCTATTTTCGTTTGTTTGTTTGTTTGTCTGTATGCTTAAATCTTTAAAACTACGAAACGGATTTTGATGCGGTTTTTTTTAATGGATAGAGTGATTCAAGAGGAAGGTTTATATGTATAAAAATTTCCAAAATTCCCACGGGAACGGGCACAACGCGGGTAAAACCGCGGGGCGCTGCTAGTACTTTTATACGATGTGAAGTGAGCTACAGCTGCGGTGCTCATGTCGCCTCGTACCCCTCGTGGAGAGTATGGCGGCACCACTAAATTAGTAAACTTGACAGAATATCAGTACCTAGTTAAATATATACTGTACTGTAACTACCAACCTTTTTAATAGTCCACTGCAGGACGTAGGCTTAACGACGAAGGGTGAAAATATACACGTATTTTCGAAATTATAAATCAACCTGTGTTTGTTCAGCCGGTTAGAAACAAATCAGGTGAACTTAAAATTTTGAAGAAGTACACGAAAGGTAGAAAGTCATAATCTCTCATGTATGCCGTTTGTATAACGATATATTCCTAATCACTTTGCATGTTATAATTATTTGATATTTTGACGACACGCAGAGAAAATAGATGGCTTTAGTTCGGCCGTTCAGAGAATGCGTTCCTGACCATTTAATGTTTTAAGGTCCATTTGAAGAAATTTCATTAAATGGGCCATATTTCGTAAACGGTAAGTTTTACAAAAAAGTTTACTGGAAACAAAAGATGTGAAATTTTATTTTCTACAATAATGATCCTGATGTTTTTTGCCCTTAAGTACATAGTTTCCGAGAAATGGGCCAAAAACATTTTTTCAAGATGACGTGTCAAGAACGCATTCTCTGAACGGCAGAACTATAGTAATGAAACCAGCAAAAATGTTCTTATAAAAACTTGGCACACACTTTCACGCACTTAACCTTATGATACAGACGCACACTTAGCCGTGCATATTTTCTTTTAGCCTAGATATAAATTCCATCTGTCTCGTCGTAGACGTCACGCCTACACATCTCCAATGTATTTGACAGTTCCGTCTAGGGGTCGGTACGTCTTCAGTAAAATCGGCCAAGTAAGAGTCGGACTCGCGCACGAAGGGTTCCGTACCGTATGGAAGCTCTTAGTATTTACTTTTGAAAGGAATATTTAACTAAATATTCTGTAAATATTTCAAGCATCTTCCTGTTGCCGTTAATAATATCGGGCAAAAAAACACGTTTTTTGTTTGGAAGCCCCCTTGATATATTTATTTTATTTTAATTTATCTATTTATTTTTGAAGTGAATATTTAGTAATTATTCTATGAATATTTCAAGCATCTACCTGTCACCGTTATTAATATCGAGTGAAAAACGGTAAAAAATTAGGTTTTTTGTATGGGTGTATTTATACCCCTTGAATATTTTTTTTTCGGTTTTTAGTCAGCTATCACTGTTCATGAGATACAGCCTGGTGACAGACAGACAGACAGACGGACAGACGGACGGACAGCGGAGTCTTAGTAATAGGGTCGTTTTTACTCTTTGGGTGCGAAACCCTTAAAATGTCCTATTTTGTCTCAGAACATGGATGTACTACTGAAGAAGATTGAATGTACAGATTAAGATTTATTTTAATTTGGCAAGTGCCTTTATTAACTACAACAAAATACAACACTATTTACATAGGCTAAAACTACTTAGACTACTACAACATAAAAGCAATCTGATCATCCACAGACTCTTGAAGGTCTAAAGATAATCCAAATGCTCAAGCCCACTGTCAGTTGGCAGCATTGCCACGCTGAATGGCAATGCGAATACGAGGCAAAAATTGAGATCCCTAAAGATTATAATGACTACGTGTACGGGAAAAACTTGAAAAATAAGCTCCGTTTTGTAATGGCTACCACATTCGTGACTTATGCGCATTTTGAGAAGACAAAATAATGTCACTTAGATCCTTGATTATAGTCGTTTTATAGCTTCTATGCGTTACTGAATTACCTACTGGCAATTTACACACAACTTCTTAACGGCGACTTTAATACATCAAGATAAACAACTTTTACTAATTATCTGATCAATTTGGAAATCACAAAAGAGCTGTTCCATCAATTTTTTCAGTATTTACTGAAGTTTTTAAATGGAACAAAAGATTTTTTTCGATTTAGGGGTTGATTACATAGTAAAAGTAAGTATCTTGATATTCTAAAGTCATCCTTAAAATGTTGTACTTACGTTGCCATTAAGGGTTACTGGCATACATTGGACCGATTCTATTCCATCCATGGTACTAAATCTTGGCTCAGAATTAAATTCCTCCTACGGAGTGTCACTTACACTACGTAAAGGTACAAATAAACTCCCTTCTCTTTGTTCGTGAAATAGGGACGCCAGAATAATGACTATCTCTCATTGTTTTTGGCTCTATTTATCTTAAATAGGCCAAAAGCATTTTCCTCGGCAAACGCGGCATACTATATGATAGAAATGCCGACCTATTTAGTGATTTAACTTGTAACGTTTCTTAGTTAGACAATACAAAATATATGATTTTATTTTGTAGCTAAACCTTTTTATTGATTTTTTACATTATTCTTCGCAACTCTCTTCTCCTTAAATTTTTACAATTTTTTCCTATTACTTAGAAAAATTAAGAACTTTTACTGTGGGGCATCTTAATCTTAGTATAGTTTGATGGTATAAAAAATTGATACGGAGTTCATGATAAAATTATGCTTATTTCAAAGTAAATGCACTTCTAAAATCTAAAAAAATGCGGAAACCATAAAATAAAGGCCTCGCCCACGGTGACTTTTTGTAGCGATGCGATGCAGTCGCTAGCTGTGTGCCCTCGCCCACGTAACCACGATACATGCAAACGCGCGACCGTCGCGCGTCTGTCGCGATTCAGACGCGCTTCCGTTGCATGTCTGTTGCGATTCAGTAATAAGTCTACACATTTTGCATCGATAGGTACTTACCTACAGTCGCAATGCTGTAGCGCGTAAGCATCGCGTCTGTAGCGCGTTTGCATCGCGTCTGTCGCGCGTTGCAAATGCGACCATTATAAATTATTTGATGAGACTGGCGCGCGTTAATACCGATACAATTGCGCAGTTTCGAAACGCGCGTCAGAAGCGCTACAAAAAGACGCCGAGAACGAGGGCCCTAACATGCATGCATTTTAAAAAAAAGTACTGTCCAAAAATAATATACCAAGTTACGCTTCTTTTACTGGTTAAAAGTATAAAATCGGTAGAGGGGCAACCATTTAGATAGATAAATATTAAAAATATTTTCGCTTAGCTCTCTTTGCAAAGCCCGCTGGCAGTGGAAAGCTTAAGCCATTTTTGACCGACGAACCCACCGGAGGAGGTACTCAATTCGACGCGTATATTTTTTTTTTTTTAATTTTTTTTTTGTGTAACAACGCATAACTCTTTTCATAGTACCTAGTCCGATTTCAATAATTCTTTTTTATTAGATAGAGTATACTTCGAAATTGGTCCTATTTAAATTTTATCGTAAATATTAAATTTTTGATAAATAAACAAGAATGTGGAAAATGCTACATCGATCCGTGCGAAATATTCGCGAATTCTTACACGCGTGAAGTTGGTCATGCTATTTTTTGCAAAAAATAATTATCTCTGAAACACTTGTTTAATGAAGGGATAGTAAGTACTATTTTACTCCATTCCACTCTCGGCTATTCATTGGCCCTTTCCCTTTTGCAGTGGAAAGCAATCAAGTACCTACAAGAAATGAATTTGAAATACTCGCCTAGCTTGTTAATCATAACAAAACATCTACCGAAACATGCTCGTGCCTGAAATGAGATCTGAAAAAATAAAGTTTGTTGTTGTCTTCACAAAAAGTCGTTTATGTTGGTAAAGTCCCTTAGTACATTAAGCTAATCGCAAGTTCAGGAAAGTTGGCAATTCTTTTTATGTCAATTTCGTGCCAATACCACATCGATCGATTTGTCAAGCAATTTTAAAGTATAGTTACCAATGTATTTTTCTTTCTCTTTTCATGATAAAGCTACGGGATTGACAGAATAGGATAACACTGAAGACTGTTCTTGTTACTTTAGTTCTTTTCTTTCGGTGCACAAGAATCCCCGGTTCGATAAAGAGAGATAGAGAGAGAGAGAGAGAGTTCGATTCCTGGACGGGCAGATATTTAGGTAATTAGTTAATTAAATATTTGGGTGATTGTTTACTCTGTGCGTTAATCTTCTTTCTGTTATGGAAAACGATTACTAAAATTATAACCATCTGCTATTTTTGTAAAAAAAACCTCTTAACAATTATATACAACAACAAGCAAATTAAAAACATACCGACGGTAACTTCCCTGTAAACGCTTTTATCTTTCTAAAAATATAGCCACCAAATAAGAGAATCTTACAAATGGTACAACAAATGTTACCCTTCTTTAGCTAGTTATCCAAAAATTAAACCGAAATAAGTTACTATTTTATGAAATCGCTTCAAACACAATGACCTGCTTCTATTCTAAAATAGTTAAAAAAATAAAATAAGAGTCCTGAACACCAAAACTAAGTAAAGTCAGTTAACAAATAAAATGAATGTAGAAAAAAATGAAGTCGTAAACATTATACCACACGGCAAGGTGATAATATCATATTTGACAAACGCTAATTATCAACCGTTTCAACGTTAATTCAGCACATAATAAACTACTCACATTATAGCCCATGAAAATTACTTAATGACTTCAAAAAGTCGGTTTCTAACGTCTACATATCAGGCGAAGCGAGCGTGGCTAGAATATTACCTGTATTGCTCTATAGGTTAAGAGCATTCTATACGAGTATGTCCATCTCACTCGTGCAATTTCACATTAATGAAGATAAAAAAATGGCCACAAGTGAATTTCTAAAAATTATAAGTAGTATTTGTGTATCATTAACACACATGACACTCGTTCTACAGCAGGTATTTTTACAAAAAACGAATAATACTAAGTTAGTTACTATACCGAAAAAATATTTGACGTTGTGTTTGCTCTTTTCTGTTAAATCTCAGGATATTAAAACCAATTTTTCTTCAGTAAATTATTGATAAATAAATACAACTTTGGGTTTTTAGAGTTCACTGTCTATGGTACTCAAACTCCAAAATGCAAAAGAGTGAATTGTGACCAGTTGAAAGATGTATTTTAATTATTAATGGAGAATGTAAGAGGGCAGATGTTTAGTCAGGTTCTCGAAAACTTTAGTAAAAAGTAAAAAGAACGATAGAACTAGAAAGCACTCGGAGAGTTCGCTCAAAAGTCATGAAGAGGAATACAAGGGAGAAAAAATAGAGGAGAAAATAAAGGAGAAGACGAAATCCATGAGATACAGGGGATGAATACGATCGTACAAGAAGTCTGACATAACTGAAATTACAAACTGTTTTATTTTCTTTTCCATATAACATAGGTAAAGTAGTACCGTACTAATACAACCACTACCATATCATTCTCAACGTGAGATAATAGCCTTATAAACTACTCGTATTGTCGCCTTTAGTTTCCACCACATCCGACCGCGTTATTTCGTAGACGAGCACGCGTGGACTCTCACTTACTATTGGCTCTGTATTAGTTGTAGAGCCGATTTGGGTCACCTGTCATATTTTGCTCGAAGGATGTTAAGAACTGTTGGCAATGAACTTGGGAAGACGGGGGTGTGTCTTGCAGCCTGCAGGCGTCAAGGCCGGGAGCCGCATAGCATTGTATTACTCACATCGATTTATCGAGCGGCGCGCGCCGACCTCTTGCCTCCCGCGCCCTCCTCTTTTCCCGACTGAGGCAGCGGGCTCAGTCCATGAGCGGAGGCGACTTGCCAAAGTATAGATAATAAGTCAACCCTGAAGGTTAAGGGTTCTTGCCCGCTGTTATAGTTTTCGACAGCTGAGGTGTGTCTTATCGTAATAGTCGCTATTCTATGTTATCTATTTTATCTTATAGAGTTATATTTTCTTTTTAGTTCTCTATTAGGTATCTAATGTTCTTAATCGAATTCTTTAACTTTTCGTAGGTACTTTATTTTTAGTTTATTAATGTACTAGTGTATTTCGTTAGGTATTTTATATTTCGTGTAAAATTTAGTTTTGTCTGAGTTTATCCATTATTAAACATTTTCAGTATGTGAGAGCAAAGAGTTTAATCTGTGGTTAGAAAAATATTTTTTAGAAAATATATTAAGGCATTCAAATTATTCGTAGAAGACGTAAAAATAATGAGGTTGTAGAAATAGCAATCCTGTAAAACGTAAAGACAAGAGAGTAAATAAACAACAAAACTAAACGAAGGTTGAAAAATTGAAGAGAATTAGTTAATTAGATAGGTACATAAAACACTGGTATGTACGAGTAATTATTGTGAGTTTTGTCTGTCTGCAATAGCGATAACCCTCATCACTACATAGTATAAAATAAAGTCGCTATTTTTGTCTGTTTGTTTGTCTGTATGCTTAAATCTTTAAAACTACGCAACGGATTTTGATGCGGTTTTTTTAATGGATAGAGTGATTCAAGAGGAAGGTTTATATATGTATAATACACCTGTGCAAAGCCGGGGCGGGTCGCTAGTATGAATAAGCAAGAAGCAAAACCCTCTTTTGCTTTTTTTATGTAAATCATAACTATATTTTCACACTGTTACTCTTTAAATCTTATAATCTTTTATTTTCACTTTAGTAACATTTTATAATAATCACTTTAGTTGTAATAACTATAGTTACAGGTACCTACAATAAGCTGATTATTATGACTTCTGTAATATTGTATTGTAATTTTGGATAACATAATAATAAGGAAGAGCCCAGGTCCCACGACCCAGTGTTCTAGAAATTGTTTTGTTAACTTTTTTGGAACAATAAACGTTTTATTTATTATTTACTTTCGAATAATAAAAGGGAAAGAGAATGAAATAAACGAAAAAAGAGATAGAGAAACAAAGCATAAGTAGTACACAGAGATCAAATGTAAATGTAGTAAATAGTGGTGGGAATGAAATAAAATAAATACTCAACCGGTACATTTTCAATCAGATTAGGTACACAAGTTGTTGATAAGTAAACCTAGTGCCATATAAAAAAGAAATCTGCAAAGTTTCTTCCTAACTCGACTTGTTTTCTTTTTACACTTCATCGGAGATTGACGTTAATGGTCAGAAGTTAACTGCGAGCACCTATCAAAGAAAATAGATACCTTGTAAATTCCCAAGGGCAGAAACAAAAAGTTCGCCGTAATCTATTTTGTAATAGTTTGAAGAAACTATGGCAGGTTGAAACTGAGGACGTTTTTAGGGTTCCGTAGTAAAATGAGGAACCCTTTTAACTTCGTTGTGTCCGTCCTTCCGTTCTAATGTTACAAAGACTTTTAACATCCACATTTCTTGATCAAAATACATTAAATTTTACATTTAAAAAGTTCAAAGTTCAAATATATTTATTCCAATTAAGTACCAAAGATACACTTTTGAAATGTCATGAATCTAAGCACATTTCAAATTATTAACAATAAAGTTAAAAACAATAAATAATAAATAACCTTAGATTAATGATTGGTTGCGCGACCATTCATCACAAACTAACCAATCATTAAACAAGATAAATTTTAAAATCTTGTATTTTGGGGGTAGTTCTCAAACATATAAAGTGGGGATGTCAAATTTTTTGAACCCCACCCTCTCATGTGGGGTATTGATGAATAGTGTTTTTAAACCATTTTTTGACACACATACCATTTGTCATATACCTATAGGCCGCCAAAGTTGAAAAAATAGTGTCCCCTTAATTTGTAAAGTGTCCAAGATCCTCCAAACGTTCTGAGTTAAAAGACCGTACCGTAACTTTCTCTCAAAATTGTTTCGAGCACTGTGGGATTATAACTTTTTGAGTTATAAAAGAAAATTGAAATTTTTAAACTTGCACACAACTCAAAGATCATTGAACTCATAAATATATATCTTAGGTGATGATGTTTTTCAAGCAGTCTACTTTCTAATGACCATCATAAAAATTGGTTTTTATCATCATCATAATCATCGTCACCATCTACGGAAACGATGATACGCGTGTCTCGACACGCACTTGACACCTTTTTTTAGTTTATAGCAAAAGGACTCGTTTCAAACTAGGTTATAAGGTTGCCTAAAAAACTTTGGATGTTTAGTCAAATGAAAGAATAGTGATATTAAAACGTCTTTTTCAACTGTACAGTAGTAATGTTTGAATGTGTTTGAGCCTCTTTTCCAATTAGGTGGTAGGTACGAGTATATGACAAACTATATAATTTGGAAAAATTAACAGTTTTTGTTCTAAATTATAAGAAATACTCGTACATATTAAAAATAGATGTATTTTTTGGTGTTACTTGAAAATTCATATTTTTTTATTTGCTAGTGACATGTACATACATACGAGTACTTAAGCTATTACTGCATAAACATCAATGCAATTAGATCATTCACTCGCCCTTAATACGAATGCCCAAGCCCACTGCCAGTTATGTTGAACACTTCGTTCAAGAGAAATTTATTGGCTAGTAAGAGCGCTTGTTTATGGCCGTTTTTTTCACCGGACAACGAACCGTCAATAAACAAATGCCTACATTTTTGCCACATGGATGTCCGGTTTCCTTCTATAATCTAAGCCGGTGCATCAAAACTCAAAACACTTTAATTATAAACACCGAATAACCGACTGAAAAAAGGGTTTTTACCATTTAATTTAACCTGTAAAATAATTATTGTCTAATACGTATGGTGTACTGAATCTGGACCATACATTATCTAACATATCTGCTAACAACGTGACATGTTTTACCCGTCGTAGTAACAACACGAGTACATACGTCTAGATATTATAACTTCATCCGAATTTCTGCCCAAAGATTTTTGCTGTAATGAAATGTTTCTCAGAAAGAAAAAGTAGTACGAAACCTAATAAAATGAAGCGAGACTTCAGACAGATATCTCAGGCCGGATTAGGTACGTGAATAAGAAACAAAATATCAAAGTTAAAACAAATCAGCACTTTTATTTTTCAACCTTCAGTGTTTACGGAATGTTTACGCTTATCAACATTCTCACAAACAAAATAAAATAGTCCTTCTCTTTGGGAGATTTGTAACAAATGAAAGCAGACATTGGTATTAGGTTCAGTGAAGTTACAACCGATCTAGCAAATGATCTCAATGAAGGTGTTTTGGTACTTGTATAAAAAACCATTTGCAGTGATATAATAAGATACTTTTGTGAGTTTAGTCAATTAAAGTGCTCAAAATTTGCTGTAATTTTTTATAACAATGTGATGAAACTGTATTGATATGAATAAATATTGTAAAAGCTTCAAAGTGTACTTTGAATAATTGTGGACTCGACAATTTTGTTCAAATTTGTTTATTGTTTAAATTTACCAAAAATACTTGTATCATAAAAAAATTGCATGTAACGGATTTTAAGCTACTCTCGTTGTAATTTTTTTAAATTATCGATACATCAGTTTCTTGATATTACTAACCAATAAACCAGTTTGAACAACATACAAAAATCAATGCAATTATGAAGTAGGTACTAAAATCAGTTCAGTACGAGTAATACAGTAGATACGAGAGTAGATAGGAGATTTTTCAACAATCTGGTGTTGCCAGATTTGAAACAAGCAAAAATATACGTAGTAGAGCAAAATGAATCGCTTAAATACCACAATTGAACGTTACAATAGCTAGTGTACTAAGTCTAGAGCAATTAAATAGCCATCATATTACCCAAATTGCGTATACCTATATAATATGACAACCAAATTGTATTTTTTAATTTCAGTCTTTCTGTGTGTGTAACAATACATCACTTTCGCGATCATTAAATTTGCAATTACTTTGAAATTTTGAACCACTTAACAAGTAGGTGGGTGTTTCTCAAACTTAGAGCAGGGGTGGCGCCGTAGGGTCTCGGACCTCGTTAGGCGAGACGACAGTCTGCATACAGAGTTACCCTAAGTTAATTTAGAGCGAGTATGTATCTCCAGGGAACCCCACTGATCCAAGCGTACTTTGATATGCAGTACTACCCTCACTACAAAGCCAGAATTTATTTATCGTAGCGATTAATACAGTTTGACTTTGGGAGCAATTCGCCTTGAAATTGGGTTCATCAAGTCAGAACTGGCGAGGATCGAGTGGATCAATAATTTTGTAGGAACGCCGACTTATTGGTTCTGGGCACGTATCCGAGTTTTTGCAAAGTTTGTTTACATGTATTTTGTTTATTCTTTTGCAGAAAGCATAGCGTATTTTGTACGGGCGATAAATTGTAAAATGGTTTCTCTTTGCTTCGTTTATTCATGAGCTTTTTAACTGTTTGAAGCCTTGAACTTCAGGTATAATAAGCATATGAAACCTATTTGAAGTCTTGGTATTACTGAATTGATACCAATCAGTTCGCTATTGTAAATGTGTAATGATACAGCACAATCATTTCACGATGTGTTCACAACTAGAAGGATATTATATTCTTTAATACTAGTTGAAGTACCTACATATTTATCCATTTTTGTAGACCTTAAATAAATAAACAAAGAAAAAATACTTGATGTATTAGGCCCGAGAGTGGTATCCTAATGGCAGTGGAGTTTTGTTTTAACCTTTAACTACCGACGTGCCCGTCTCACAGACGACATTACTTTTAAAATTAAAAATATCTTATTAAGTGCGTGTCTCATGGAGTTACCCTTCTTAGTTCCTTCCTTCAGCACCATCTTGTTGCAGCATCTGAGTGTGTATACATATCTGTATAGGTGCGATTGACGTCTCACAGACGTAAGCAATGTGTTTATGTATTATAAATTTGTCCATCTCTTGGACGTCACCTAGGTATTTGTGTATATTAGCCTATAGTATCTCATTGATGTAACCACTACCATCATCACCATGAGTCGTAGGTGTTTAGCCGTAATATCAGTTTGAAAGTTTTATAATATTACAAAACAACTAGGGGGAAAAAACTAGATAATCCTACGTAGATTGCGACGAATTATAGAGCAAGTTATGGAATACGCTGATATGTGAACACCAGTAAATTTATAAAATTATATGGGTTGCCAGTTTTTTAGGGTTCCGTACCCAAAGGGAAAAATGGGTCCCTGTTACTAAGCTTTCGATGTCCGTCTGTCCGTCTGTCTGTCTGTCTATCACCGGGCTGTATCTCATGAACCATGATAGCTAGGCAGCTGAAGTTTTCACAGATGATGTATTTCTGTAGCCGCTATAACAACAAATACTAAAAATAGAATAAAATAAATATTTAAGGGGACTCCCATACAACAAACCTGATTTTTTAGACATTTTTTGATCAATATTAATAATGGTAACAGTTACATGCTTGAAATTTTCACAGAATATTTAGTTTTATATTCACTTTAATAATAAGTAATTAAATTAAAACGAAATAAATATTTAAGGGGGGCTCCCATACAGTACGGAACCCTCCGTGCGCGAGCCCGACTCATACTTGGCCGATTAATATAGTGTAAAGTTAGAGAGACTTGTATTCTTTAAATGTTATACTCATAAAGTTATGAAGTTTGTTTGTTGATTTTCGTGTTTGGTAAAAATAAAATAAAGTATGAACTAAGTTTCTAAAAATTAAGCAAGCAACTATAGTAGTACTCTGAATAAATATTGATCAATCTTAAAATTGAAGAGGTAGTTTTTTATTTATTCCAAAATTAATATTTAAAACATATACCTATCAATATTAAAAAGTTGTAAAAGCCTAGCGTCTGTGAGACGTGACGTCGGCGTTAGTGATACGCTAATACCACGTCGGCAGCCAAAGGTTAAATAAATCTTAATAATTTTAACATCTACATAATGTATGATAGAGTATTAGTGCCTTCCAATATTTAAGTTCTATTACATTAAAATTTCACTACCACTATAATGGCATCATAATTTGCTAAAAGCTTTTCAGAATAATCTAAGTATTTGAAATATCAGAAATCCTTTGAGGCGATTTCAATGGATCGTCAAAATTATTTATGAAAAACACATTACTCGAACTCGCAATGTGCCATTTGCTTTGTCATGCAATATTTGACCTCTTGGATCTTTGATGTCCTTTCTCCGATGCGAAATAATTTATTTTTCCTTGCTCTTAAAGTGAAAATGAAATCCGAAACTTTGGGAGTTCGGTGGGCTCATTAATTATTATTATTATTTCAGATATTTCGCTTTTTTGCAGGTTTATCACCAGACTTAACGACGTGATTTACAAGCTCTATTAGACAGGCTTTTTCCGATTTCGAGATAGATGTGACCATCTATGGTGACATTCTTACCTCTTTTCTTAAAATATATCTCTACCTACTACACTACTACGAAGTCGCGGTGGTCTAGTATTAGTGACACCCGCCTTATAATTGTGAGGTCGTGCGTTCAAATCCCGGCCCCGTACCAATGAGTTCTTTGGAATTAATGTACGGATTTTCACACCACTGGCTTTCCGGTGAAGGAAAACATCGTAAGGAAACCTGCATATTTGCGTAGAAAAAATTCGTTAGTGTATGTGAATCTACCAACCCGCATTGGGCCAGCATGGTGGATCAATGCGGGTTGGTAGATTGACATACGCTAACGAATTTACTAAAAAGGCTGGTACAGTACAGTACTACACTACTAATGCATTAATTTTTATAATTAATAAGGTAGGTACTATTTAAAAAATAATGTGCACGGTGCAGGAGACGAATGCAAGAATCTTTATAATATCTGTTAAAAGATTAACAATCTTTGTGAAAAAATGTATGCAAGCAACGTCGCTGACATCTCCGCGTCGCACGACCCATTTCCGTCAAATGCTGTGTTTGATATTTCCCTCGCGATCGGCTCTTGCAGCAAAGACATGAGCTCGATGAGTTTAATAAGTAATTAAATCATTTACTGAAGTAATTTCTATCGACTAGCCTATTTCGATTGTTGTCATCGCCGTCAACGTATTGGATATAGGCATCTCTGTACATTCTTAGATTTACCATCTTGTCGTACCAGCTTTACTGTATAAAAAAATCAATTTACAGCTAATTTCAATCAACGAAAGTAAGGAAAAGATAACCATTATTTTTTCAGTGCGCGTAACCTGTGAACTCGAAACGTAGTGTTATGTGTCCCTTGAGGCCGATCCTGGGCCTCGATGAAATAATGATCACCCGTTCGGGCCCAATCGGTCGGGCAAGGATCGAAGTCGGGGCAGACCGATCCAGCACTAAATTGATGATAACCTCCCGTCGACTATCTGTTGAATGTAGGGTGAAATTGGTTATACGGTCATAATACGTTACGTCTGCTCTTTTCCATTTATTGGAAAGCGACACTCTTTTATTGAAATGGTGATTTATTTTATTGCTTTCTGCCGTCGGTGGTAAATATAATTTTATTGAGGCACGTGTCTGGTTTGAGAATCATTGGGAAGTATAAGGGATGTTATAAGGATGAGCTGTAAGTTTTGAGTTGGCATTGTGTCTACATAAAAGGTTACAAATCAATAGACAGATAAGTTTCGCCTTGTAAAAGCGAATATTAGTTTAGCGTAGCGTCGTAGTGTCGTAGCGGACTAATGTGACATATGAATAGTACTCCAAATCTCACTTATGTCAAGGTTCTGTCTTTGACTAGATAGGGTTTATTTTTATCGGATATGATTGAATCATCAGTATGTCCAACTTTTACCAAAAGAACAACGCTGAAACTATGAACGGAATAATTTGACAAATCATTAGTCTTTCAAATGTTACAAATATAAATCAAGGTTCTGTCCTTGATTAGACAGGGTGTATTTTTAACCGACTTCGAAAAAGGAGGAGGTTCTATGTTCGTGTGTATGTTTTTTTTTGAGTATGCTCATCGATAATTTTGCCAATTGTGAACCGAATCGAAAAATTCTTTTTTAGTTTGAAAGGGTATACTCCCGAGGTGGTTGCATTTAAATCTTACAGAAATCGGCAGAGCTATTTTCGAAAAAAACAACAATAAGCAATTAGCGATAGAAATATCCGAATTTCGTACATGATGAACATCGATAATCCGCCAATTGTGAACCGAATCGAATAATTCTTTTATAGTTCATAAGGGTATACTCCTAAGCTAGTCGCAATTAAATTTTGCATGAAATTGGCTGAGCCCAAATATTTGAATTTTGTACACGATGGAAGGCGGTTTTCCCATTTTTTGTGAAAAATAATTATTATACGACGCGTTAGACATATTCGATTAGTATCGGCACATCCCTAACGCGCGCCAAGAGGGCACAACACTAGTGACGCTACAGAGAAGACAGGAACGCGCAATGACGCGCATTAGTATCTTTTGTAATATTGATAACGATTGGATTAAAAGTGTAATTGGTGCTATACCAGACTTTATAATACGCCCACGGTCGACCACTAACAAAATAAGAGAAATCAGGCGCATCCTTTAATACTTCATTATCTAGAGATAGAGTAATAGTTTCTTAAAGATTCTGTGCCACACTGCAGAAAAGCTTGCTTCCACATTCTCAACATTTGGACCTATCTTTATACATCCATGAGCCGGATCGATAAACCGTTTTGATATGGGTGTGATCCAGGTACGTGGTGTACTCGCACCATGCAGAAAAGGGTACAATAAAATACTTATTACAAACGCGAAATGCAATAACCGATGGAAAAATAAAATTGGGTTCTGATGTGCCAGTTTGTTTCTTTTTTTATAGGTAGCATCATGTGGTTAAGGTTAGATGACTTGTAAACATTACAACAAAGATAGAGGATATGCAATTGTGACTTCGGTAAAACTAAGTCTATTTTATGATTGTATGATGTCTTATAGTTTTATTTGGAATTCACATACTTGTGAACTTAGTAGTTTATGTCTATTGTTGCATGTAGTTTCTTTTACATTGTTAAGTTTTTAATGTAAGTTGAAATAAAATTACATACCTGCCTAGCTACATTTGATTTCGTTCTTGGACCACGCATCTATAATAGTCTACCGGCAGAAGCGAGAATAACAAAGCACGAACACAAACGGAAAAAGATTATCAAAGAATGGCTTGTAAAATTGGGTTTTGTTAAACTGGAAGAAAGAGTATTTACTTTATTAGGATAGCCTTTTTCGATATTTACTTATTTTATAAATTTTAATATGTATTTACTTATTTTTGTTTATGTATATGATTATTATTATTATACATATATATAATTATCCACAAATAATTGTAATTACTTAGATAGTTCAAATAACTGGTAACATGGATTCGAAATCTTTTAAATAACTCTTACAAATATTTTAAAATTTAGTTTATGAAGAATAGATACCTACCTAATTGTATGCGCATACGTTTGCTCGGCTATGTGGCGGGATAAGCGGGCTGCAGTAGTCCTCGACACGGGTTTTCCTAGTGGGGGCTGCTTCGCAAGGCTTACTATTTTGCATTACCATTAATTATGTTTATTGCCAATATTTATCGTGCATACCTACCTTAAGATAACATTTCTAAGTACCCACATCTTTTAATTTAAGAATCTTTATATTGTTGTATTATTTATACCTATATGTGTGTTATGTATGATAAATAAATGAAATGAAATGAAATGATTATCTCTTTTTTTTTAAATAACTTTTTAATACTTTATTTGGCTACATTATTTAAATTAAAGTTTTATGCGCCCTGTTTCGTAGTTTTATGTAAGTTTACCTTATTTATGTAAGTTTACCTTATACTCAATCAGGCGTAAACAACTTTATAGTGTTAATACGTACTGGTAGGTATTCTAAAATATCGGTAAAACGTCGTTATCATGGTGGTTACTTGATGGTTTCATAACCTCGACCAATCCCTCACATTCCAACGTTTTCATTGAGATCGATTTACCATTTTCACGACAGTAAAAAATATCGGGTGAAATTACTCCTTCATTCTTATACCTACACACGCACAATATAAGCTGCTGCTTTGCCAAATGTTGTGACTTTCAGAAGTACTTCACATATCATCATTGTGAATATAATTTTGTGATGGGAACAATCCCGAAATTGCGATAAATCAGCTGCCTCGTGTTGCCCCAAAATTTCGCTGGAAACGTTGCTCTTCGGAATCGTCCGGAACAATAATGCTTGCACACTTCGGCCGTATATGGAAATCCATGACAGATCTAAACACAGAATACTCAGAATTTTGATTTATAGCAGTGCAAAACTCAATGCTGTTCAGCATTGTACTCTTCTGAGATGTAAAAATCTTAGTACAATAATTTTGCGGAAATTGTAAAGTTGTTTTTTTGCTTATCCCTATTCTGAGAACATTCTCAAATAATTCTTTCTTGATTTCGTAATGGATGGATAAGGTGCTTATCGCGTGGCGGTACCTATTCATCATCTAGGTAAGACACTAGGCATCAAATTAGGTCGAATTGAAATGAAATGACAAATCGTAAAATGTGTGGGCGTTTATCGCTGCGGCCTTTTTGATAAATTGAATAAAGAATTCGTCTTTCGGATGTTGTCAGTCATGAATGTTTGTGGAAAAAAAGGCCAAATGTGAAAATTGTACCGTACATTTAAGTGTGTGTTTCGGGAATTTTAACATGCGATGGGTTATCCAAAAGTTGAGGCGATAAATGCCACCTGAATTCTGACATTTTCTTGAGTCTACTCTGGCCTAATGCATGTCCATGACAAGTCAGCACCACCCAAGGTTTGGCGCTATAGTTGTAGATGATATACACTGCTAAAACTATATATTACTTGTATTGATCGGTTCCAGAGAGTGTATAAGATGCGGTGAAAATTTAGTACAAATAACGGTTTGATCCAAATTTTCCTATTTTACGTGACATTTTATCTACGCAGTACCCTAACATTGTTTTTAGTTATTTAGTACTTCAGAATATTGTTCTCACTCCGAAATTTACAAGTTTGTCAACGCTAACAATCATTTGATTTAATTATAGCTTTTTGCTAACAAATAAAGGAATATTACCCGCTGCAGGCTTAAACCACACAATGTTGGTTTAAATACCCAAGTTACCTCAAATGGGTCACAAGAGGTTTACATTCATCGGTCTATTTACATAATTGTTGAGCACAACAGCAACGTAGCTAATTGGTTAAGTTAACACTATAATCAATCCAGCTAGGTAAGCGACAAACGATGTGCTGTCAGCGAGCTGTAAAACATGATTTCCTTAAAGCTGACATGATGATTATGTGGAGGTAATCTAGGGTTAATTTATCACTGTCAAATTAAATTTGCATATAATTTTTAACTTACTAGACTAATAATGATGATATGTTTATACAATAATACACATGTTAAATTAAATTAGAAAGTTTAAGTCAACCGATGATTTATACAATTTGAATCTAAAATTAACTTTTGTTTGTTTCAGGTACATGAAAAGAGCCTAGCTATCGAATTCAAGTAGAAATGTGTTTCGACAAATTCCTCATCAAGCTGGCGGATTATTTTCGATTACATTCCAATATTTTTCAGTAAACAAACAGTTCAGAAAGAGAATTCAAAATGATCAACAACAGGAAAATAGTTTTCACAAAGCTGTTATTGTGCTTTTTCATCAGTGGAGCATGGAGCCGATCGTGGGCAAACCACCATGACACTACGACATCCACAACGCAAACTACGCCTACTACTAGCCCTGTGCCGAAAAACTTCCATAACGATCCACTTATCGTCGAAACCAAGAGCGGTCTTGTCAGAGGCTATGCCAAAACAGTGATGGGTCGCGAGGTTCACATATTTACCGGCATACCTTTCGCAAAACCGCCGCTCGGACCGTTAAGATTCCGCAAGCCGGTACCGATAGAACCATGGCACGGAGTTCTAGATGCCATCGCAATGCCAAATAGTTGTTATCAGGAAAGGTATGAGTACTTCCCCGGATTTGAAGGCGAAGAAATGTGGAATCCAAACACGAACATATCTGAAGACTGTCTTTACCTAAACATTTGGGTCCCTCAGCACTTGAGAGTCCGTCACCATCAAGATAAGCCTCTTACCGAGAGGCCCAAAGTGCCAATACTGGTTTGGATTTACGGCGGGGGATACATGAGTGGCACGGCTACACTTGACATATATAAGGCGGACATAATGGCATCTTCCAGTGATGTAATAGTGGCTTCAATGCAATATAGGGTTGGGGCGTTTGGATTTTTGTATTTGAATAAATATTTTTCGCCGGGCAGCGAGGAAGCGCCAGGCAATATGGGTCTTTGGGATCAACAGCTCGCTATTCGATGGATAAAAGATAACGCTCGTGCATTTGGTGGAGACCCCGAGTTGATAACACTGTTTGGCGAATCAGCAGGTGGAGGGAGCGTAAGTCTTCACATGCTGTCTCCAGAGATGAAAGGGTTGTTCAAGCGAGGGATACTGCAGTCTGGGACATTCAATGCTCCGTGGAGCTGGATGACAGGAGAGAGAGCACAAGACATTGGGAAAGTTTTGGTAGACGATTGCAATTGTAATAGTAGCCTTCTTGCTGCCGATCCGAGCTTAGTTATGGATTGTATGCGAGGTGTCGATGCTAAAACTATATCTGTGCAGCAATGGAATTCTTATACAGGGATACTGGGATTTCCATCCGCACCGACCGTCGATGGCGTATTTTTACCAAAGGATCCCGATACAATGATGAAAGAGGGCAAGTTTCATAATACTGAAGTGTTACTGGGCAGCAATCAAGATGAAGGTGAGTTTTTAGCACCACTTGTATATGAAAATATTACGAAAACGAATAGATTGTACATATTTTTTTTAAATATTGTACTGTACTGTATCAGCCTTTTTTAGTCCACTGCAGGACGTAGGCCTACCCACGAAGGGTGATTGGGCCATATCCACCACGCTGGCCCAGTGCGGGTTGGTGGTTTAATATTGATCACAGTTTATTTCTTCAGTAATTTTATTTTTATGACCTATCATAAAATAAAGCACAAAAGAGTATGTCAACAATTTAACGAGGCTTTTAACTTGCTAGGTATTATTATTTAACCGTATTTTTAGCAACCAAATAAAATTCTGTAGTACTTATTATTTAAAACGTACGTAAAAGTAATAGTTATCTATCATAAAATGATTATTTTCTGCGAACTATGTGAATCCCGATACTTACCTAGTTAGATGACTTAGTTTACATTCCACGAGCTTATAATATCATAGTAGTGTACTTACATACTCGCATCTTACATATTATAAGACATAGAAGGTACATAAACATTGTTGTGGTTTCAAATATAGCAGCACTAACAAGCATTACCAACTAAATAGCTAAAGTGAGGCAAACGCATTAAACTAAAGTATACAATAACGCGATAACTAAGTTGAGATAACTTTTGAAAGTCGAACTAGTGAGCAGCTTTTTTAATACAGCTTATCAGTACAAGTTCGAGGACTCCAGGTCGTTCCAGTCCTCTCGTATCGGCTGCGGGCCGCGCGCCTGCGCAAATCCATGTAGACACAACAATAACACACTGTGGGCAGCCTTACCTTACTACCAGGTACTACAGACTCGCCCACGTCGCCCGGCGCTCCCAGGACCTCCCAACACCCAACCCCCCTTTTATAGATACTGTTGCCACGCAGCTCGCAGCTTCAGCTTCTCGCAAAAAACGACTAGAAAATTAACTCCAATTTTACCTACATTTCGCAAAGGGAATTTCAAATTTCAAAAGAATTAGGGAGAATAAGAGCGAAGTAATTGTGCCAAATTTCGGCTACGGCATAGCGTGACGTTGCAGATTTACGGTAAACGACAATGTTTTGATTTACGTATGGCAATGAACTTGCATAAACAAACTGAAGCACGCAAGGGTTGTTTGAATACTTGCGGTCGTTTTAACAATAGTCCATTTGTGATTTTGTGGGGTATTTTATTAACCTGTTGTATTTTGCTCGTACATGGCATCGCGCTACATGTCTTTATCACAAATATTCTCAGGAAATAATGGGACAGTTAATTGAATAACTGGATCAATTTATTACGTCGATAAATTGCCATTTTTCTCGTTCGCTTTTATTTTAAAAGATAGTATCTATAAGCCTTTGATAGCACTGAGACTAGAACGTACTTGACTACTTATAGTGAGAAAATTGAAGATATGAGTAAATCTAACTGTTATTCAGTTCAGATAGGATATTTTACTCTAAAAGTAAGTTTTAGTCATGGTCATTTATTGATAAAACCACTGTTGTAAGTCAATTACAATAATATAATTCGATATCGTACTATAAAAATGCATCACATATTTTTCGCAGTAGGTTTACCTATTGTTATATCGTCAAGGTAGTCTTTTGTCCGGCTCTTTTTCAACTAATAGGTTGGGGAAAAAGTCTTTTCGCGTTACAGTATGTGTGAACTTGTAATAAAATCTCTTTGGCTATAATTTGTGTCTGGCTGATTTTGATTTCATTGAAAGATTAAATTTTAAAGAACATAATTCCAAATTCAAATTAGGAAAATGTGTGATTTTCATTTGTTTTTCTTACTGTCAAGCTGAGTGAATCTAATGAAGAAATTCGATACATTTTAAAATTTTACTACAAAAAAGGTAAAAATGCAACGCAAACCGCGAACAATTTTTGCGATGTTTATGGACCTAGTGCAGTGTCTGTGAGAGTAGCACAAATTTGGTTTAAGCGTTTTTAATCCGGAAATTTTGATGTCATTGACGCACGTCGCTCTGGTCACCCTATTACGGATAAAATGAATGCCATTTTTGAAAAAGTGGAGCAAGATCGGCATATCAGTAGTTACGACGAAGCTGAAGAACTGGGAATAGACCACAAAACAGTTTTGGCGCATTTGAAAAAAACGGTACACATAAAAGCTCGATATTTGGGTACCTCACGAGCTCACTAAAAGAAACCCAATGAACCGTGTACTCATAGTAGATCTCACACATCTTTAGCCACTCAGCAAAATTTACGAGAATTTGGCTGGGAAGTGTTAATGCATCCGCCGTATAGTCCTGACCGTTCACCTTCAGATTTCCACCTGTTTCGGTCTCTTCAGAATTCTTAGGTAGTGTCAGGTTAACATCACGAGATGACTGCCAAAACCACTTGTCGCGGTATTTTAATCAGAAGTACCCAAATTTCTATAGCTATATGTTTTGAATTTTCTTAAAAAATGAGAAGAAACTTTTTCCCCAACCTATTTTAATACAGTCAGCCTCCACAGTTGAGTGCTTGTATACCTTATACTTTTTAACCGATTTTATAATATTTTTGTTACACATAAATAAACTTAGAATTTAAAATTTCCACCCCGCGTAATTAAGTCACTAACGAGCTACTTAGGGTTTGTTTTGGAATAATAAGAAATGTAAGAACGCTCCGTCTATCAAACGTTATAATCTAAACAACTTGTATTTATTTACTTTGTTGTTTATATGAAACGTGCAACAAACTGAGGCTGTCATTAAAATAGTTCCCCTGAGGCAACACGAGGCTACCTTTGCTTGTTTATTTGCATTTATCTGGGTTCAAAGCATCTCTTGACGTTTATTTTGTTATGCGCTTTTAATGAATATTTGCAAAGATAAAGAGAATAACCGGCCAAGTACGAGTCGGCCTCACGCACGGATGGTTCCGTACTGTATGGAAGCCCGCCTTAAATATTTATTTTATTTTAATTTTACTATTTATTATTGAATTGAATATACAACTAAATATTCTATGAAAATTTCAAGCATCTACCTGTTACCATTATTAATATGGAGCGAAAAGCGGCTAAAACATCAGGTTTGTTGTATGGGAGCCCCCCTAAATTATTAATTTTATTTTGTTTTTAGTATTTGTTGTTATAGCGGCAACAGAAATACATCATA
Source organism: Hypomecis atomaria (assembly GCA_964007245.1). Taxonomy (NCBI): domain Eukaryota; kingdom Metazoa; phylum Arthropoda; class Insecta; order Lepidoptera; family Geometridae; genus Hypomecis; species Hypomecis atomaria. The sequence continues at coordinate 14,203,631 of OZ023288.1, forward strand.
TGTGAAAATTTCAGCTTTCTAGCTATAACAGTTTATGTGATACAGCCTGGAGACAGACAGACATACGGACAGACGGACAGCGGAGTCTTAGTAATAGGGTCCCGTTTTTACCCTTTGGGTACGGAACCCTAAAAAGTAATTAGAAAAATGAAATTAAAATGGCCACTTGTAGATTTAAAGATGAGCATAGATAAAATTAGACAGAACATATTTGAAGGACACAAACGATGCCAGCATGCTGAGCACGCTGCCAACTGGCAGTGGTCTGGAGCATTTGGATTATCTTTAGACCTTCAAGGGTATGCAGATGATCCAATTGCTTTGTATGTATGTACCTAGTAGTAGTGTGGGTAGCTTAAGCATATAAAGTAGTATTGTATCTTACTGTAGTTAATAAAGGCACTGTTGCCCACTAAAAAACGAGGCCTATGTACACTGAACAGTATGTTCGGAAGATAGACGGATAGTCATTCATAGTAATGACATGATAGATCATAGTATAACATGCAAAGAAATAGTAATTCAACGATCCTTTGAAAAATCTCCCGCTCTCTTCTATCGGGTAGTCTATTAAAGTGTAGAATCTCATCTCTCCAAAAAAATCACGTTACTTTTATCAGAGCTCACAGAATATTTTATTTTAATTATTTATTTTTAAAATATTCTGTGAATATTTCAAGTATCTACCTATCACTTTTATTAATATCGAGCGAAAAACAGCTAAAAATTCAGATTTGTTGAAAGAACCCCCCTTTAATATATATTTTTTCTGTTTTTAGTATTTGTTGTTAAAGCTGCAACAGAAATACATAAAATGTGAAAATTTCAACCTGCTAGCTATCACATTTCATGAGATACAGCCTGGTGACAGAAAAACGGACATCGGAGTCTTAGTAATAGGGTCCCGTTTTTACTGTTTGTGTACGGAACCCTAAAAAATGAAGACAAAACGTTCTTCCAGTGTAGTTCCTACGTATAGGCTCTTCACCTTGACCTCCGCAGATCGCGGGCCCCACACAATGGCTCTTCATGTTTGTTTGCGAGAATTTATGGATGATCATTTTGTTGATTTGCCTTTGTCTGTATATATTTGCTATCTTTTTATCTTGTTTTATAATATTATCTTTATTGGCTTATATTAGCTAAAATTTTGCCATAATTCAGATCAATTGGGCTTGCAAAGTAATGGTTACGCGGTTTTTGTACTATTAACAATTTAAATGGATGCTTTTTAGGGTTCCGTATCCGTAGGGTAAAAACGGGACCTTATTAGATACTAACTGTATGTCACCAGGCTGTAGCTCATGAACCGTGACAACTAGACAGTTGAAATTTTCACAGTTGTTGTAGTTATGTTGCCGCTTTAACAAAAAATACTAATAATCGGCCAAGTGCGAGTCGGACTCGCGCACGAAGTGTTCCAAACTGTACGGGAGCTCCTATTAACGTGTTTTATTTTAATTAAGTATTTATTTTTCAAACAACTAAACATTCTGTGAATATTTCAAGCATCTACCTGATGCCGTTATTAATATCGAACAAAAACACGTTTCTTGTATGAGAGCCCCCCTTATTTATTTGATATTAATTTAATTATTTATTTCTGAAGTGAATGAATATTGAAATAAATATTTTGTGAAAATTTCAATTATCTACCTGTCACCTTTATGAATATAGAGTGAAAAACGGCTTTTAGCCTTGAAATTTTTATTTCATTATATTTTTAGTATTTATTGTTATATCCGCAACAGAAATATATAAATGAGATACAGCCCGGTGACAGTCAAACAGATAGACATCAGACGGAAAGCGGCATCGGGTCCCGTTTTTACCCTTTGGGTGCGGAACCCTAAAACGGAATAAAATACATATTTAAGGGGGGCTGCCATACAACTAACGTGATATTGTGCTGTTTATTGCTGGATATTAATAACGACACAATAATATTAACAAAGATGTAGATGTTTACTTTAAAAATAAACAATTAATTTAAAATTAAAAAACTTAAAAGAGGGCTTCCATACAACCTAAAGATAATAATGGTACGGAACCCTTCGCATGCAAGTCTGACTCTTAATTGGCTGATTTTTTGAAGATGCTCATGACTAATCAGTCTTATTGGAAATTTAGTGGGAAGCATATGTCCTACAATCCATGTCCTACGGCGAAAATGCTGATAAAATTCAATTTATTAAATCAATTGAGTAACTTTATGGGAAAATTGTATGATAATTTATAATCAGCAAGAGTAGTAACATTAGTCCAAAATATTTGTGCTCCAAGACGTCACTTATTTGCTCAGAAATAAAATGTTAATCTTTTATTCTGTGGAATAAATTATTTAGTTTTGTATATATATATTGGATATAGTTCAGGTATTTTGTAAATATTTAAGCATAAGTTAGAATAAATTAAGTTACTTAAGTTTTGTGAATAAAAGTCACTATGAGGTAAAAAAAAAAAATGTAAGGGTCAAACTAGTGTTAGTATGTAGAAATGTATAATTGTACATTGAAACTAACTGTTTATGCAGTCAAATTACATGTTATATGCATAGGTGCAGAAGTTAGTAGATTAATAATATAAATATCAGACACAAAAAATCAATACAAATTTTTAAAATCGGTCAGTGGTTATGGAGTTAAATACGAGTATATGTGTACAATCCAAATCTAACTAATTATTACAGTTTCTTGTCACTTAAACCGAACATACTGTTGTTCATTTTTATAATTCTATAGAAAATTCTACTGTTTATTGAATTGTTCAATTTTCCGCTAAGTTTCCTCACAGTTCTGGCTGATTTCCAAAGCGGCAGTTGGCAAAGTCTTTAACGTCTTTAAGATCTCTATTGGGGTACTTAAAGGCTGGACGAGAGCAAACGCTTATAAAGGGACCGTTTCATGTTAAAACTTCCTTTATAAATTAATTATTCATTTTATATTGTTTGTTTGTAATTTCTTTTTAGTGTTGAGTGACAATTTGTGTTTAATATTTATATATACGTGGTTAGTGTTATTTTTTAGTATAGGCTAAATTAAACTTCTTAGCTATCTACACATATATTAGAAGTATAATGAAATCTAAAAGGTAAAATCAAAGAAAGTCAAGAAGAAAATAAGTGAGTTTTAGCTCCAGAATACAAGAATACCGAAGTATGTTGAAGTTTAATAATAAAAAGCTTATTTAAAAAAATCTAGAATCCAATACTAGCGCCAATTTTTTTTTTAATTTTTCTCCTATCAAGATTTTGATAGAGTTCACTTTTTTGTCATAATCCGTTATTTAACTTTGTTTTGGCTAAACATTAGATAAAAAATACTCTAAGTAGCCTTTTATTATTTTCAGGTTGTCCCTGAAACACATCACAATTCCATATCAACTGATATGGAATTGTGATGTGTTTTTTTCTTGATCAATACGATGTTATCTTATCACGAAGGTCGGAAAATCGAAGGATTTCAAATTGGGTCAAACCACCTAACATCATTAAAAATTTACCCCAGTTAGAATATGTCAATCAAAGTGGTGAATACGTAATGGTTTTGCAGGTAGTTCCATTTGTTTATTGTTATTTTTAACTTTAGGAGGTATAAAAACAAATTACAAAGTCGTAAATATTTTTTGACTGTTTTTTCTGTACTTTTTTTTATGCCACTAAACAATGACTATTATATACTATATAACTTATTGAAAACTTGTTTTTGTCTCACGTTGTATTTTAGTTTTTGAGCTATCCTATAAGAACCGTTTTTTTTTCCAAAGTAAAGTCTATGACTCATGACTATTGGACTGTTTCCATGAAAAAAATGATGTCGATCCCTCCATACGCTGCTGTGTGCAAGAGTAACAAACAAACCAAAAAACACTTTCCAATTCATAGTAATAATAAGAACTTAATAGAAAAACGGTGTCATTATTTCTTGACTCTACCTAACCTGCAAATAACTCTGCGCACTTTGCTCGTCTTTCTGAAACATTAAAATGTTAAATAAATATCTTGTTGATCTGAAAGCTATTAAAATATTTCTCTTCAGTTGATTGGCTTTCAATGAAAAATATAGTAATTGTGCTAGATAGTCTAGGCAACAGAAGCGAGTAGTTTTTATAGAGATGCATCCATTATAAAACTCCTTGAACTTCAGGCTTTCGTCTCATATTATCCTTATTCTTCTACTGAAAATGAGAACAGTATAAAGAAGGGTTCCTTCTTATTCTGTTCTCATTTTATATTCGGTACTCTTTTTTTTCGTAACAAAATTCTAAATGACTCACCTACCCACTAGAAGAAGAAAAAGAGTAATAACTCATTAATCACAATCCGCACCAAACTGTCACTCTCTGAGAGGATGCTTTGACTTTTCAAGGATCACTTGCGGGTTTTCTGAGCCCCAGATGCGGATGCAGTTTTGCTTGTTAACATACACTCCAAGATGGAAATGCGCCTCATTGAGAAAGATGATTTTTCGAGCAAAGTTGGGTCTACAGGATGCGCTACTGCGAAGCTAGCCGAGGGAGCCATGTATGAATGAAATTGTATTCCATAGATAATGGGAATGTTTTTTATTTCCAATAAAGTCAATTTAATTGAAAATAAAACTACCATTTTAATGTCAAGTTTTCATCGACAACAATAGTTTGCAGACAGTACCCGGTAAAAGCTACTGATGCAATAACAGACCGGTCGGTTAATACAGTTCAGCACTAACGAACTAAAGTTGACGCGATATACCTGATTGGGTCAACAAACCGGAAACTGAGCTTGTTAGTGTTTATCGGGACAACGGGATAAAGCCCATTTATTGGGATTGTGAGGAAAACATGAGAAAGAAATAATAAATGCTTTTTGACAAAAACCATAACTACCGCATTTATACAATTGACCACAAGACAGCGCAAGTAGCAAATCAATTTAATGGAATTGATTTAAACCCACTAAACAGAAGTAAATAAAAACTTAAAGGGACCATTTTGCAATGTAGTTCTACAGTAAGTATTTAAAACCGTTTGCGAAAAAGTCAGCTCACAAAATAACGGCGATTGGTAACGTCGGACCACAAAAAATGTTCAGATCAGTTTAAAATTTCTCATAAAATTGCAAACAATATATAATCATAATCATAATCATTTATTTCATAATTGTTCATTACATAACAATAAGTATAAATTTTTTTGGGTTCCGTACCCAAAGGGAAAAACGGGACCCTATTACTAAGACTGCGATGTCCGTCTGTCCGTCTGTCTGTCTGTCTGTCATCGGGCTGTATCTCATGAAGCATGATAGCTAGGCAGCTGAAATTTTCACAGATGATGTATTTTGGTTGCCGCTATAACAACAAATACTAAAAACAAAATAAAATAAATATTTAAGGGGGGCTCCCATACAACAAACCTGAATTTTTAGACGTTTTTCGCTCTATATTAATAATGGTACCTGGTAGATGCTTGAAATTTTCACAGAATATTTAGTTTTATATTCCCTTCAATAATAAATAATAAAATTAAAATAAAATAAATATTTAAGGGGGGCTCCCATACAGTACGGAACCCTCCTTGCGCGAGTCCGACTCGTACTTGGCCGATTATTTTGTCTTGTAGAGATTGTTTGAATACTTAAATTCATTAATATGTAGTCAATGGACTACCATTGCCTACATATTAGTGAATAAGTACAAAAATTTATTCCATTTTGTACTACTACTAAGTAGTACAAAATGGAATTACTTTTTGTACTCGTTGTTTCGAAGTCAGTAGGTATATTCACTGTTCGTCTGACTACTGGGAAACGGTGTCCCTTACGTTTCTATTTTGTTCTGTCTGTGACCACCATTGTCCAAACCAGTTTATAGTAGGTACATTCGGAAAGTTTAGAAAGACTACTAGACGATGGTAGCCTGTACCGATTAAAAGATACAAAGAACAATTAGGTAACAGTTGTTAGCAGATAATTAAATAAATGATTCGATAAAACTGCCTTATCATCATTATCCGCAGCCTTCTTTATCCCACTGCTGGGTCTGGGATACCCTCTTGCGGTGCCATTTGCTTGCCATTTTCGAAAAAACTCTTTTCAACGTGAGAACAATGACAGATACTTATATACTTAAACATAACTCATTCTGACACGTAGAAAAAATTATATCGTTGTGCGATGTATTGTCGTCAACCCACCCCGCTGCCGGGTAAACCACCTTATATACATAAAGAAATACACGAAAACTTTACATTCAAGGTTTTAACTGATAGAGATAGACCATAATATTGCGATATGTACCTTAATAAACCGTGCATAACAAATTGACACATAACACTGTCTGTTGGGGTTGAAAAAAAAAAGGTAAATAATGTCGCACCCAACACATCTTAGAATTTGTAAACCTCCTGACAAGAACGTTTTGCATGAAGAGCGCTACGCAGCCCTCGGGAGTTTAGCAACAAACTCTACATATTCTAAACACGTGATTTGAGGGAAATAAAGAAACGCCAAGAATATTTTATAAAGGTTCTTGAGTATCGTAGAAACTTACTCAAAATGTTTTAATATAATACTATTCAAAAAATTAAACAATTTGATTTATTTAAAGGAAGAAAGATTTAAGTGCTTTTTTGTGAGTTTTAGACTTTCGTTGTTAAGAACTCTTTGTTTAACGGGGATAAGATACTTGTGGCACTTGGTTTAAATTTTTTGGTGAAATAGTGTTTGTAAAATTGTAACGTCCTTTGATTAGATAATTTAGGAAATCAGTAATGTGGTTATTTTATTAGTGAGTAAAATTTTATTGAACACAAAACGCCAATGCAGCACTGTCTTATGAAGGTGAATAAAATAATCTTTCTAAACCCATTTCACAAAAACTTTTGTGTACTTATATTGTACGTAAAACACATATATGCACCTTCAATTTCAGACTCTTTTAATATTTGCCCTTACGACTTCAAACTTTGTTTCGCAGAAGAGAATTAAATGAAAAAAGAAAGACGAATATCTGAGTAAGACAGCCTATCAAAACTTTTGATTAGATATTGCGTTGTCAACTTTTAATTAGAAATATATACGAGTACAAGTCGTCGAGCCCTGTGACATTCTGCTTTACAAGTGAACCAACCAATCTATTGTAGTTCACTGGCTTCCCTATAGATCTTAAAAGAGCATTTTTTTATCGCGATGAAGTCTGCGCTTTACCACCATATCTCCTGCATAGGTAAGCGACGTTGATTGGAACCGGCTTGCATCCAGAGCAATACTGCTGCGGTCCTAATTAGATCATTGCTTCATTTATTACGGTAGTAACCGAATGATAGGATTAACCATCGTGTACTCGTATCTTGGTGACATCGTAGGTATGTTTGTAGGCTCCGCTTGTTGTACCTGGGGTCTTATTGTATAAGCGCTCTGACGTTCGGCTTCGCTTTTTCTCCTGCTCGCGCCAGTTACTCACGCCACGAGAGCGAGCGGAATAAAAAGGAATACCGAACGTCAGAGTACTTACACAATAAGGCCCCTGTACGCTTAACCGTGTCAAAGCCACTTAGGTCCAGACCTATTACCAGTGCTTACTACCTACTTACTATTCGCCAAAATTACAACTAAACGGAGAACCTCGCCCTCTTTCAACCGACATCAAAGCCAGTTGGACACAACTGTAATTATCACGCTGTCAGCCCCCTTACATCCCAACTAAGCCCGGATACAACGGGTTACACTCGGGAATATGGTACAAATCCATTTTTAATCAAATAAACCGTATTACGTACCAGTTCTTTGATATACGCAGGGAATTGCGCCGCAAAGCTTAAATAATAAAAGGTATGGCCGTGTACGACTTTTATTATATTGAGCAGTAGTGGAGACCATGCAAAAGGATAAATTGCCTGCGAATTTGTTTGCCTTTCATTGTCTCGTTTGTTTTGGTATGAAACTCGTACCTGCTCGTATGTTTGAGTGATGTTGTAACAAATGTTTATGTACTTACGTCGAAAACATTTACTTGCTGAAAATACTGAAAGGTCGCAATTGCAATTTAGATGTGTAATGAAATGCGTAAAACTGGGTTCGGAAAAAATATACCTATTTGTAGAATAAGACTTTTTTTATAAATTTTCTGAAGAATCCGCGAAACAAATTTATTTTTTTGGTGATTTTGGCTATTCCGAAGGAATAGTATAGACCTTTCAGGATACCTATAACTCCAGTATTGGTACACAAAATAAGCTTCTTCAATATAGTACCAAATGTTATCACTATCGATTCAGCCAGTTGGAGGTTTTTTTTTTAATCGGGCAAAAGTGCCTTTATTAACTACAACAAAACTACACTACTATTACATAAAAAGCATTGGATCAAGTTGGAGGTATTAATTGATGTCTTGTTATACAAAATTTGGAATTTTACTTATTATGAAAGAATCAAAAATATTGAACAAAACGTATTTTTTATTTTATTTGAAGAATATTCAAAGTTTCAAATCAGTCGGTCCAAGGAATAAAAAGTTTCATACAATCGAAAAGGCCCGAATAAAAGCCGAATTTTCAAAAATACCTACGCCATTACATTGTAGATTCATCTGTAGATACATCTTTGTTCTAAGTTTCAAGTAAATAAGTCAAGCGGTAGACCATCTGTCAGTCACTCACGCCGAAGCCTTTTATTAATATAGAAGAATAAGATAGATGTGTAAACAGATCATCATATTGTGGAAATGTTAGGTTATAACTACCACTGAACAGACAGATAATAATATTATTTAAATAGTATTAATGTAGTATGTACGAGTATAATCCACCAACCCGCAGTGGGCCAGCGTGGTGAATATGGCCCAATCACCCTTCGTGGGTAGGCCTACGTCCTGCAGTGGACTATTAAAAAGGCTGGCACAGTACAGTACAGTATGTATAAGATTTTAAATTTAGTGACTTATTTATATTGTTTATTAACGAAGCCCCTATACAGTAGATTATAATTTTAATTTAAATCATTAGGTACATGCTTAAAATTTACATTATTGCTTAGGCATGACTTTACAATACATCATGTTATCGACTATTCTATGTGCGGTAGAATACCTGTGGGTAGATCATAATATCTTTCATACGTACATTCAGAATATAGTTGCTTTCTGACTGAGACATGAGATTGGTTTTGGAACATAGTTTTTATTCAATTTTTATTTTTTGAATTATTATTATTTAGTTATTGTATTTGTTTATTTAATCATTTATTTCTGTTGTGATCTTTTTTGTTGGACGAGTCCATGAACAGGAACATTGATGAGCACATAATTTTATTTACTTAATTGTTTTCAATGTACTTATTATGATAATAACTTTAATAACTTTATTTCACATAAATTTACAAAAATGATTTTTTTAAATATTTGGACCCTACACTAGGTCTCGTAAGAGCCTGTATAGCAGGGTATAATTATTCAAAGGATAATAAATGATTTCATTTCATTGCTGTTCAGTACATTAACAATTATTAGATTTTAAACTTATTTTGGAGTTCAATGGTACCTATTTTTTTTCCAGGAACGTATTTCTTGCTGTACGATTTCCTTGACTACTTCGAGAAGGATGGCCCTAGTTTTCTTCAAAGAGACAAGTTTTTGGAGATCGTTGACACAATATTCAAAGATTTTTCCAAAATAAAGAGGGAAGCAATCGTGTTTCAGGTAATTTGATTGTTTTTTTTTTAATTATTAAAATTATACATGTGTTAAAAAAATGGTGTTCAAAATCAGGTCTATTTGTTAAGAAATCTATAGATCTGTTCGACTGTCTGATCTGACTCTGTTCGAGACAAGTAGTCGAGTAATAAGTGTATATTTTTTAAGATACTATCGAAACAAAAATCCTTTTCGTTTTTTAAGCCGTGGCTTCGCCCGCGTGATTTTTTAATTTTTGTGCTATCCCATAAGAACCTTTAATTTATTCGGAAAACTTTTTATCTCTTTCCGACCGTTGAACTATATCCATCCCAAAAACCAAGTCGATCCGTTGATTTTTTGCTGCTTGTAAAAAGTAAGTAAGCTCGTATAGGCCGGGTAGCTAGCCCTGATGTCTGAGTTTTCAAGCCTTGAAAAAGTAACAAACTAACAAACACACTATCGGATTTATAAGAAAAGTAAGGATTTTGCGAAACTCTATTACAGTCAATTTATAAAGTTTAGAAGGAAAATGATAAAGCATTACAATGAGCCTGTAAAAAATAGTATCACAGAGAGAACATCAAAATTAATCCCAAACATCAAATTGTATTGGAAGTGCTCTTTGTTTACTCATGTTACTTTTTGAGAATAAATGGTAAACTAGAAAGTTTGGAACTATTCACGTACACAAATATTTTTTTAACAATTGTGATAATAAGTACTTGTACCTAAGTATCTACTTAATGTCAGTCCAGACAAAGAACAAATGAGTACAAAAGCGTTTGTAATTTTAACTTTGAAACACATGTCACAGCAATTATCTTGTGTTAAAATACACAGCTTGCGGTTGTTAGAAGAGTCACAGAGGTCAACATCTAAATGACGGTCCTGTTGTCTTTACAAGATAGCAAGGTGATAGTTCTTGTATTGCTCACAGTTATCATACATTTTGCGAAACTACTTTAATTTTGTTTTTAGGCATTTAACCGATAAATACTCTACACTGCATTTATAAATTGCAGGTGTGACATTCTACCTCTATTGTTAACTAAATACTATACTACCTAATACGTAGGTACTAAATAGATATGATTATTTTTCGCAAAAAATGGGACAACTGACTTCAACTGTGAACAACATTCGAATAGTTCGCTCAAATACAACTTTTACATCATTGTTAATTTTTCGAAAACGGCTCAGCCAATTTCGATATAGTTTAAATAAACCACTTCGGAAGTACCCCTTTTGAAACCAATTTTGAATGAAATAAAGATATTTTTAAATTGGTTGTCTTTTTGGAAGTCGGTTAAAAATTAGGCTCCTTGTCGGTGGTCCTACGCTGCGCTTGTCGGTACGTGGTTTCCATTTGCGAACTTTACGCCCTGATCCGCCACTCGTTCTTCCATCTATGCACCCTGTCCACTGCCATTTTAACTTGCTATTTGGCTGAACTATGTCGTAAGAATAGCAATTGGAATACCGAGTAAACCCGTAGGGTAAAGCTAGCTACTAATAAGGATGTCCTACGTAAGCTCAAATTGCCGTCAATAACGAGAAAACGCCGCCGTTTCCATCGCTTGTTTTTCAATTGACCAATGAAGTAAGTGTGTATTAAGCATGACACTGACAATGACAGTTTATCCACAGAATATATGAAAACTAGCTTTTGCCCGCGGCTTCACCCGTGTGGTATTTTAATTTTTGTGCTATCACCAGAGGACGTAAAATTTTGTAATGGATGAAAACTAACGCCTTCAACCAACACGAGGTATTCTCCTCACAAAAATATATAAGGAATAGGTAAGGTTTGTAAAAATTATGCCAAAACTATCATAATACACTGAAAATTTCTGCATTCACCTATCGAGATGCAAGAAACTAATTGCTTCTTCTACGAACTCGTACTATAGTACCTATAAGATACCTATTTACCTATTGCATCTCTGGCAGAATAATCTCGATTAAACTTCTGATTATTCTGTACAGTGATTTTTTGCAGCTACTGTTAAAACGTAAACTTCCTGTAGAACTAACATCACGATAACGTAATTATTCGAGCATTTTCGATGTATTTTATGAAGACTTTTTTTTATTCCGTATAGGTTTGCGTTTGACTACATACTGCCTGATGTTGAACAGATATGCGGTCTAGGGTGTAGCACGCTTACCTAGAAGATACCTATTTACTCGGGATTTCAAGACACCCACCTCGTACTTTAGCGGGAAGACAGACCCAGGCAAAGCGTTCCACATTCTGGCTGTTCGTATGAGGAATGAGGATTCAAAACGCTTGGTTCTAACGCGCGCAATGTCCACCATAAAAGGGTGACGCTAAATATTTTCATAGCAACTCGTGCTTATCAATGGTTTTGTGAATAATTTAGCTGCAATATTATGCAAGATCTTATCATAATTATAGTGTTTGATGCAATTGCTCATGAAAATTATTTTGATTTTATCGGAGCTTATTAGATGTTATGAAGTCTTAATGGATTTACCTCCATTTTAACCCACTTCCAAAAAGGAGGTGGTTCTATGGTCGTCTGTATGTATTTTTTGTGTATATTCATCGATATTTTCGCTAATTGTGAACCGAATCAAAAAAAACAGTTTGTTGTTTGATAGGGGATTATACTCCCGAAGTGGTCCTATTTAAATTTTATTGAAATCGGCTAAGCCGTTTTTGAAAAATCAACAATAATGTAAAAATAAAATTGTAAACATCAATTTGAGTGAACCATTTGAATTTTGTACACGATATAAGTCGGTTTTGCCATTTTTACAAAAAATAATTATTCAAACATAATTCCTTATAGTTCTAAAATTGACAAAGTATTGGTATCATACTTAGGGAAATACCTAGATAAAAAGTGCATAGGCACAGATGAACAGAGATCTCTTTTTCATGGCGGTAAAAATATGAATTATTCTTTGTTGTTTCCCAATTATCTACTGCATATCTATAAGCAACGGGATCTTTTCGTTAACTTTTATTAGATCTATCGACTTTTAACGGGGTTCCTGGAACTGTCAACCCTTGCTTTTGCTGTCACATTAACGAAACATTATGGTGGTTGGTGATATTTTGGTAGCTTCACGGTTATTTTTAAAAATCGAATTAGAACACGGCTACGGAATACGACGCCAACTATGCGTCAACTACGTACTAGCCTACTTACTGTTTCTGACAGGAATTATAATGTAACATGTTACGTACAGAATAAAATAAAAGTTCTTGTTTACGTGTTATTGGTGTTTTTCTTAACGACGGATATATTCTAAAAACTCTTTGTACTCACATTGTAAAACAATTTTACTATGAGATTATTCTTGGCAACGCGAAAAAATTACTTGTTCGGTACATTTTATCGAAAGTAATAAACAACAATGTTTGAACGTTTTGAATGGAATGGCTGGCTTTAATTTGTGATTTCAAGCAGCTTGAAAACTCTGACAACAAGGCTAGCCACCCGGCCTATACGAACTTACATAACGATCACATCGTAAAAGTTGATCATAATAATTTGAACAATTATATCCTAAAATGGGTCGTTCATCTCGAGAAACACTTGATATACTACCCTCATTAATAATGCTAGTCAGTATGCACTATGAACCTTCATGGTTTCGCTTTAAAGTATTTTAATAGCTCAATGGTTGATAATAATTTATTTCATTTCTAGTACACTGACTGGGAAGAGCTGACTGATGGGTACCTGAACCAGAAGATGATCGCAGACGTGGTGGGAGACTACTTCTTCGTTTGTCCGACCAACTACTTCGCAGAAATACTGGCTGACGCCGGAGTCGACGTTTACTACTATTACTTTACCCACGTAAGTAATTTTTTCTTATTCTATCTCTGGTGTCCTAAAAAATGAGAGATCGATGATATTACCAGCGCGAGGCGTGTGTTCAGATCCGGTGCCATACCAATCAGCTCTTTGGATATGAAGTATTTATGTACGGATTTATACACCACTGGTTTTCAGTTTTCAGTGGTTTTAGAGTTGTTCTGAAACAGAATTAAAAATTAGCTGAAATGTAAAGAACAGCGTGTTTTGTGTATTGTATTAATTTTGTTGACTCGCAACAAAACATTTTAACTAAATATTTGTTGGCTTGATTCCCTAGTAAGAATTGTATTGCGTTTCACGCAAAACATCCGAATGTGTACATACCATAGCCGCAAACAGTCGCTGATATTACGACTCTAAATTGGCTGACTCGTAATTATTATTGTATTCCAATAAATTCTTTTTCGTATTAGGTATATCACTAAACGCCCAGCTTAGTCTGCCGCTACGTCTGATAGTTAATAACTTTGTTTCTTTTATATGTACCTTTTTTTGCAATTTTGAACTATAATGGTTGCCCATTAAAATGTTTGCTTTAAATTTTACTTGTTATATTTTAAAATCAAGACGAATTAAAATGTTTTACCAAATAAAGTACAAAAACGTTTAAACTCGCAGAAAGCACTGGCTCTCCGGCAACATGCCATTCCATATGACGTTTTGGAGACATTCCTGTGACGAAGACGCATCGCCGTACACTCGAAACTGCAAACCGGTTACAGAATGCGTAATGCAGACAAATGTCAGAGCCTGGCCATTTCAGAAAACCAGTTACCAACCTCCGGTAGGTTGGTAACTGGCTTGCATTCAGTGGGGTCGTTTGACGAACCGATGTCAAAGTATAGACGAATCAAATTTACCAACGACACAGCCCAGCCTCAGAATAACAAGCTAAGGCAGTGAACAGGGCAAATTGCAAGTCTGGTGGTTAATGAAGTTGTCACAAAAGGAGATCTCTTATTTAACAAACGAAGTGCAAGACGTCTACATATACACATGGACAGTTAACTCGATTACAATCTCAGGATCGTGCAGAATTCAAGCCTCTTGTAATTGATGCTGTTGGAAATGTATATAGCAGGCCTTATGAAATCAAATTGGACATAGACATCCCCTATATAAATGATGAGTTTTTGATGCATTGAATGATAAGTTATAGGTAGGTAATGTCAACACATTAGGAACATGACACAAAATGTCATCGTGTATTATGCGACGATTCCTCACATAACTAGCTAAACGTAACGTATATGCCATGTCTGCATTTTTCAATAAACGTTTTGCTACGCAGAATATTATGTTGACTCGGTAAAAATTACAAATCACCATTTTTACTAAAGTTTTTTTTTTATCCAATTTATTTTTCAGACTTTTGTACTACATTATTCCGGATCACTTGAGGCGACTTACCAAGCAAAGATTCTACAGTCACTTTTAATACGTAAACTTAAAATAACGCCATCATGATCTATACTCAGCATTTTAGTACGTCGAATTCCAGTACTAAGACCAAAAACCCTAGCAAACACGTTAATTTAGCTAACGAACCTGACACGAGAGCCCTCGTACTCGTAAAGAGGCAGCGAGCCCGTGGATGCTATTTGTTTTGGCGCTGCACCTGAACTCAAAGAGATGCTGCCACTGGTGTCCGCACGCTGGATTTCGAATCTCCAGCAACATTAACAGCTGTTATTTTGTGCTAAATTTATTCGGCTTTTCCCAGACCCGAAGTGTAGAGCTTTTCTCAGTTTACAAGCACGTACAAAGCGTTTTGTTTCCACTTACTTGATGCATGCTGCTAGAATATGGAATGCGCTACCTATCGGATGTTTTCTAATGTAGTTTTTGTGTCTAAAAGTTATGAATCCTGTTTTAGAGCATATTTATATGCTGTAAAATTAGGTCAGAGCCCTTAGTCCAGAGGGGTTAGTCCAGGTTTACACGTAAATTGAAACTACAGTTGTTTCCGTTTGGCTCCATAAATTTTTTTACAGCGCCCCTGGCGGAAACGAGGTAGAACTAACCAAAATGTATGGAGCTACACGCGAACGCGAAAGTTTAAGTAAACTACGCAAAACCTGAGGGGGCTAGTCCAGGTTTACACGTAAATTGAAACTACAGCTGTTTCTATACATTTTTGTACAGCGCCCCTGGCGGAAACGAGTAAGAACTAACCAAAATGTATGGAGCCACACGCAAACGCGAAAGTTTAAGTAAACTACGCAAAACCTGGACCGAAAGTTTAAGTAAACTACGCAAAACCTGGACTAAGGGTTCAGGTTTTGCGTAGTTTACTTAAACTTTCGCGTTTGCGTGTAGCTCTGTACATTTTGGTTAGTTCTACCTTGTTTCCGCCAGGGGCGCTGTACAAAAATGTATAGAAACAGCTGTAGTTTTAATTCACGTGTAAACCTCGACTAACCCCTCAGATTCCAGAATTGTAATAGACGTGCTACTCATCGTTCTTTAGTTCATTAGTCTTCAAATATATTCGAAAATGAAAATAACTTGAAGTCGCGATCGACCTAGAAATAGCTCTTTGTTCTGAATGCAATGTAGATATACGTATATATATAGTATCTAGAAAAAATAGAGAAGTGCACAATGAGATTTCTAGTACCTATTCGTCATCTATCTATCGTACAGATAACTCATTTTTACAACACGTTTTGTGTCCATATTACTGAAACATGTTATTTTAAATACATTTGTACACACCTAAATTTTTTGATTTTAAGTACACTTAAATCTATCTATTTATATATTTATTTGTCCATTTCATCGTCTTTTTCTTATCGTCTATCTATTTGTCTATTTTAAAGTCAAAACATTCGATTTCGATTCGATATTTTTTTTTCGATTATGTCGATTTTACATTTGAATTGCATATATTCATCGTTAGATACATCACTTGTAAAAGTATGGTATAAATTCTCGCGCGTACGCAAAACATATCAATTCCACATTTCTTACAGTACAAGCAAGGAGAAACAAGATTTTTTTACTGGAGACTGTGTTTTCCCTAAAGTGCAATGTAGAGTTAACTAATACCTTCTTTATAAACGGGCTATATCTATTACCGTTTGCAGTTTTGATGTCTTGCCGCTGAGTTACGTACAAAACCGTCCAATAAGTGTCTACATAATTATTTCTAAACATGACCTACTTTGAGTTCAAGTGAAATTATGAAAGAGTTTGTTTCTTGATTTGCTGTTTGTTTCCATACCTAGTAAAGTTGTTCTAATTGAAGAGCACAATCATGCCCTTGAAAATGTCAGTTGTCTAATCGATATAAGTTAATATTCATACGCCTAATATATCACAAATGCCTTCAACTATTAAGGTTACTAGTTCAAGAGGTAGTAGGTAAATGAAAATAACGTCTGTAAACGTAATGACAATGTTACATAATTTCCAAAATCGTAAATTGACGCTCGCCCAAACATATTCCAAGTACGGAGACTGTTTTTAATAATAAATAAGCGACAACATACTGACGGAATGGTCAATTTCACACAGAAAATCTAAATACCCTGTCTACTTACAAACTACCTTGTATAAATTCTCACGGTCGCGTTCTGCTGAAGGGCAAACCTTACATAATTACAGACATTAGGAGGGGGAGTTCGATAGTAGAATGAGCGGTAATAGAATGTGGAAAGGTTTTTCTCCATAGTAATTCAATGTCAATCAAATTGAACAACTGAGACGGTTTCTGTGGGAAAATTCACTAATCTGCGGCCTCAGACCAAATAAAATAATCGGCCAAGTACGAGTCAGACTCGCGCACGGAGGGTTCCGTACTGTATGGGGAAAAAATCAGGTTTGTTGTATGGGAGGCCCCCTTAAATATTTATTTTATTTTCTTTTTAGTATTTGTTGTTATAGCGGCAACAGAAATACATCATCTGTGAAAATATCAGCTGCCTAGCTATCATGGTTCATGAGTTACAGCACGGTGACAGACGGACAGACGGACATCGAAGTCTTAGTAATAGGGTCCCGTTTTTACCCTTTGGGTACGGAACCCTAAAAAACAAGACAGAATGTTGAGAAACAAACAAGTAAGGCTGGCAAAAATACGCCTCGCCGTGTACATACACAATTACACACACACAAACACGTACAATGAAACTACGCCTTGGCTCATTACGCAATAGAGATTTCGTTACCTATGTCAGCTTTACGAGAAGCGGAGATGTGCGCAGCTAAGTGTAGCTAACTTCACATACGCCAAGGAGTTATAAGAAGATTCGGTCTATATTACGGGACTATGCCGAAATTCGAGAAAAAATAATAAGCTGTGCCATACAACTCCTTACCTCGTATAGATAAGGAGTTGTATGGCACAGCTTATTATTTTGACAACGTTATGGAACAGCGTCATCGTCATCTGCAGCTTTCTAAATCCCACTGCTGGGTATAGGCCTCTCTGTTACCTTTGTCTTGGTTCTATGCTAATCGTACCTGGAACAGCTTATTTTAACTTATTTATAGTTTATAATTTTGTTATTATCTATGTGGTCAATAATATTTGTCTCTTTATAACTCGCTTTGTAATGGCGGCGTTATAGTCACATCAAAACAGCTATTTCTAAAGATTAAATACAAGTAAAAAGTAACGTTAGTATGGTACATATTTCAACCACATCATAGGTTAAATGTCATACAACTGAATTGCACACAGCATTATGCAGTGTAAGTCTACCCCTGGGTATTTTTACTGCTTTTGTCATTCTATTCTTCAGAATCACTCAAGTGCTCTATTGTGCCCGAGTCTGGGCGATCCTCATGTTTGTTCTTATTGAAATCATGCCGCGAGAGACGTTGAGGAATAAATTTTAAGGATTTCTAATCCTCTGGGTATTCTGCTTTGCATTTACCACGAAGGCTTTTTACATTTTCTTGTGTGAGGAAAATCTATCGATCCAAAGCGAATCACTTTTCGCTCCAATTGCTTTAATTTAGTAATTTAGTGTCGTGTTCAGGTTTTATTGTTCAACGTGTTTCTAATCTTTTTAGATTCTTGGTTTAGTCTTTTGTAAAGGTCCTCATTTTGTACTATTGAAACAGAAAGTTATAATGAAGAGCGAAGCCATGTTTCTTTAAATCTTCATGTCGGAATATTAGTTAAGAGAAATGGATTTAAATTCTTAAGAGAACGCAATTTAGCAGAACTACAAATTTCTAAACACTACTTAGTTTATATTTAAATAGATTTTCAATTTATTAAATAATGATAGCACCATTTAAAATTGTTCTAATATAAAATATGCTTATAGACGTGGATAGTGAATCCGACTTACTCGTATAATAAAATTCATTTAAAATTAAGTGACAATAACATTTATTAATACAACTAGTCAATAGCATTACTGCATATTCATGAGTGTATTATGTTTATCGCAATGATGCATTGGAACTTTGAAATATTTGCAACTTTTAGAGTGAGGTAGTGCAAGATTTAGTTAGTGTTAGATTTTGTGTGGTAGTATGAATTTATTTAGCCTAGAAGACAGACCTAAAGTACCGTGTTTGGCCATTTTCAATATAGGCTCCATTTCAGCGAGTGTGCACTCGAGCTCCATGACCTAATCCCTTCATCTCATTTTCATAGCAGGACAAGCCGGAAATCGCTTTATTACCATCCCTACATAGTCGACATACCCTGGTCGTACTAAGTGTTTCGCTTCTTTCTTCATAATAGGATCCACCAGGGACTGGAATGCCCTACCTCCTTTATTGTTTCCTAACAATTAAAATCTGGCAAGAGTGAATAGGTATCTTCTAGGTACTCCATCTTCGGCTACAACATTGCTTTCCAACAGGTGAGTTGGTGGCCAAATGTTATTAAATATTATGTATACTTATATAAAAAATATACAGCGTTATTTTGTAACCCACTAATACTTAAGATTTTTTTTTTTATTATTCTTTCCAAAATATGAGATAGGTACCATCTCATATTTTGCAAAGAAATATTTTAAACGAAGAAAAAATTTGTGTGTTATAATAGACGAGATTATTCTAAAGTGCGTTCTACTACAGTTGGGAATGAGATATATGGCTCTATTTTATTAGGATTGAGATTTCATTAAGTGTATATGCTTGGGATGCTAAGAAACTCGGCTTGAAATAATATTTAATTAAGCAATTTCTGAATACTATAACTATCTACTGGATAGCACATACCAGTACTCATCATCATTGTTTTTGTCACCGTGAACCATTACCAAGGAGCATGATAACCATGCTTATGCTCCTTGACCATTACCAAAGATTTGATTATAAGACTGCAAACACACATAAGTAGTCTAAAACAAATGACATTAAAACCATACTCGTCTTATGATTTATGAAAGCTGATTTATTTTCCTATTTCGATTGCAATTTAGCATTACAACGTTTTCCATTTTTTTTTAATCAGTCTCTTTAACGTGAACAGTTATATCATTCGCTGGATAAAAAGAAATCAATGACGTAATTAAGTAGCATTGAAAGTCGAGATTAAAATTTAACCGAATGTTACGTTATTAATTTATTTGGGTCAGTAAAAATAACACTACTTATCTAGTTCTAAAATATTCAAGAGTTTTTGTATTTATGCAGCTTTTCTAAAATTATATGAATGCCTAATACCCCGTTTAAAAGATATGAATAATGTGACCTTGATCAAATGACCAATACCATTTCATTTAACATTAATTGAATTTGATTTGTCGAATGATAGATGCATTCATCTATGATTAATTTACTTCTCAAATACAATTATAGTTTTAGTAAAAAAAAAAATGTAATGTCAATTGGGATTCAATGGTGCTAAGTATTTAAATTGCTTTTAGTTTAATAGGATGTCTCAAATATGAGAAATTATATCATTATAAAGTATCTCTGAAAATACCTACTTGATTTTTGTAAAACTACTTCTTACATACAACTTTTCATTGTTATATATTTAATTGCTACCAAAATTAAACAGTTGTGAAAATATCAGCATTATACGATGAGTTGAGATAAAAATCGCAATTATAGAGCATCCAAGATTCAGCCCATACAAAAAAATGCCACAAAGCACAGTAAAAAAAAGGGACTATACAAAAACCAAAGCTTACTAGTTCAGTTAACCATCTCTTACATCAAACCTGCAGGTACACGTGGCTGTAGGTATAATAAAGATTTAAGCACGCCAATCGTAACGACCCTAATGCGCGAAAAATGGATAAATGGGCGACAATAAATCAGGAAGTTAGCGTCGGCGGCTGGCGATTTGTCGTCGAAATAACCGTTTGACAGACGACGGCCAAATGTTTTATGGGTCACGACTCACGAGTCACCAAAACAAGCCACGTTGACTCGACGAGACGGTTGAGCTCTATAATTTATCTTCTCCGCTTCTGAATAATAAAGAAGCTCTAGATTTCGGAGATAGAACATTTATTACTTTTTACTACCTGCGTGGTTAGTTACTGGTGAGGGCGAATAACATTTTGGTGAATGTTTGATGAGTCGGATAACGTAGCGACTCTAGACTTCAGATAGTTTACAGCTACGTGCCGTTCTCTTGTTTTCTTATCAGTGTACATAGATATAATTTTTTTACACCAATTTGCAAGAAATTAGTTTGCGCACTTTGCTCTGCTGCTCGTTTACGTCGTCGTAAAACAGTTATCGTTGTCGTAAACTAAGTAACTACCATATGATTGGTCCTCGAACACGACAAAACCAAAATGATTTTCACTATCAAACATTTCAGTGTCTAAAACTACTTTGTTACTCATAAATAGAGCAAGTTGCATTTTTATTAAATAAATTGAATTGTATTGAATAAATAGAGCAGTTTGAACCGCGCTTTACTATTTTCTCTCTGTCCTAAACCACTCAGAGTGTTGCCGTACAGCATAATTACTATGTCATTTAAACGCAGTTGCAGTCCTTATAGTTGTTCTGTGTTTGATGAAACGTATTAATTGTTAAGAAAAAAAGAATAAAATGTCTATGTACCTACGATTTTGTCTTGAAGTGAGTAAAGTAAAAGTAAAGTAAATTGTTCACCTACATCTATTCTGTAATTATCCAAGCTCTATGAATTGTGATCTAATTATGGAACTGGACTAATTTTATTCATTAAAAAAGTAACTCCACATTGAGGGAAAGGTAATAAATAAAATTGCCGTCCTATTACATCTTATCCTCTAATTTGAAAAGCCACATCTACCCTACCCTATTCAGCCAAAGTCAAACAGAGATTATAATAAAACTGCCTCTGAACTATCCGCAGAGCATAACGAATGTGGCCACCTTAAATAAATTAGGCATGGGCAAGGTCTGGCTGGGAAAGGTCACAGATTAACAACGCTCTATTTCGGCATGACCTGATGCCGCTCTATATTTGCTCCCGTCGCTGTCTGTGATATTAAAGCATGTAGACGTTTCTTATGTCATTTTTAGGGTTCCGTGCCCAAAGGGTAAAATCGGGATCCTAATAGTAAGACCTCGTTGTCCATCTGTCCGTCTGTCTGTCACCAGACTCATGAACTGTGATAGATAGAACGTTGAAATTTTCAAAAATGACGTATTCCTGTTCCGCTATAACAAGAAATAGAAAAAACAGAAAAAAAATTAAGGGGCCCCCTTAATTTTTTTTTCCCATACAATAAACCTGATTTTATTTGCCGTTTTACGGTCGATGTTAATAGCGGTGACTGGTAGATGCTACCAATTAAATGCATTGCATTTACAACCCGGTCAAAATATCTGTGCACCTCGCTGGAATGCGGCGCCTCTCCCGCTTCCCCTGTGACCTCTCCGCGCACTCCCCGGTGCGGTTAGCATCTTCGTTGCCGATACACGTCACGATAATAATTTACGTCCGGACGGTATACTAGACGTCCGGTAATGTATATACTTCCCGATAATTCGATATGACGTCACGAAGTCAGGTGCACAGATATTGTGACCGGGTTGTAAGTTAAATGCACTCTAAAATAAAAACTTAAGATGAAATTAAATTGATATTTAAGGGGGGCTCCCATTTAAGTATTAACGTGATTCTATACGGTACGAAACCCGTCGTGCGCGAATCCGACTCGCTCTTGGCTCCCATATAAGTATTAACGTGATTCTATACGGTACGAAACCCGTCGTGCGTGAATCCGACTCGCTCTTGGCTGATTATTTAAATATGTTTTAACCTATTTTAGGCTATCGTAAAATTTTAAAACTAACACATATGTCTTACCGAGATGGATCTACTTTGAGGGCACAATATTTCACCATGTGCTATGTTCACGGATATACTCCAGTTTCAATATTTTTAGGATGTATGTGAGGATTTTTCACAGCATTTGTGGGGGAATTGATTTTAAAAAGTATCCTTTGTGTTATTTCATTCAAAACAGTTTATCAAATTTTGCGTGAATGAATAACAAACAAATGAAATACATAATATTAAAATTATTCAAACATACGAGTACATACAGATTTCCACATTTACCATTACAGGGTATTACTATCCTAATCTCAATGTACACTAAGCCATATTTTAAACGTACAACATATCCGGGCATATAACGCCCGGCATAGTGGATGATAGCCTTTCTCGTAATGAGAAACATAACGTTCTAAAAAGTAAAATAGTACAGGGCCAATGGATAAGAAAGGAATTTTAAATAATATCACCACACACGTTATTATGTAACTCTGAAATGTTGTTTTACTCAAGTTTTACTACATAATATTAAAATGATGAATGAATCATCTGGGTTGTTTCAGCAGACTTCTTGCGTAGCGTAGGTGGCATGATAAGCCTACGTATTATGTAAATGTACGTACAATTCGTAACTTATAGTAAACTCACTTTATTAATAGAGTTCTTGGCTTAAATAATAATATTCTTCTAATTAATAAACCACACAACTTTATAATTAAGACTAGTTATTTCGGCTATAAATAAGGGCATATCCAACCTACACTAAAAGTTAGAAGGAATTTGTTACGAAGGCCTTATGTAATTTAAATAATAATCACTAATTACATTCCATTAATATTCGGGTAGTTAGAATAGGTTAGTTTTAAATGGCGGGGTATGTATGTATTTCTATATTATTGGAATTGACAACGCAGGTTTATTTGTCCCACGAGTTCGAGCATTGTCTGTCTGATCTAATTTATTTTTGTCTGTTTTCTGCCTTCGTTGTGACCTTTTAATTCCTGAATATTAAACACTGATAGTATGGAAAACACTGCGATATATTTTCCTCTCTAAGATTATGATTGAAAAAACTTTCGCACTGTGAAACACTGGACTATTGCCACGGTAAAATTTAGAACGAATTTAACTTTTCTAATTCAATCCAATCGAGTTGTGATGTGAATTAAATCAGTCAAATTAAAAAAGCCATGAACACAGAAATAAATGCAGACGGAGCAGCAAATAGAATAAACCACCGTTGACTTTTTACCCGAAAATGTTCGAAATAACTACGGTTCAAACATTTATTCCACATCCTGACTTAAGAGCGTAGGTATATTTAGACGCTTGGCCGTTACGTAAGGGATAACACATTGTGCTGACCTTTCCGAGGCAGGTTCTATAGCTACTTTATACATATGCTTAGGTGCTCTGTACCTTAGCTCATGCATGACATCGCATACATTGCCAGCTCGTCGGCCGCCTGCATTATTAAAGGGCCTCCCGAACAAACGGCCCCTTTTAATTTAATGCTCACCGCTAAAAAATTCAGTAACCACACGGGAATTCTTTTCAAGGTTTTAGCTTACCTATGTACTTCATTGTGAACATTGACCCTTGACCGCCAAGACTAAATAGGACAAGGGTCATGGCAGTTGAAATTTAAATAGAGCCTGCCTGTCAGCCTGTAAAACGCCGTGATAAGAGCAATTTAGAGAATTTCGCGTATTTTTTTACAAAGAAATAATCATAATTTAATAATTGTAATTAGTAACCACTTTCATCCAAATATGTAGTTTTTTAAACGGCAACATTTTTAGCTTTCATGAATCTTATACCCGAAAAAAAAGGCGCGATATTTTTACAAGGGATGACGCGTGTTTTACCTACCGTTACCTATAGAATATAATTATGATATTATAGTAGTTCAGAGCTTTAGAATTAATCTTCTATTGCTCATGCTAGCGTCGTTATGAGCGATTTGTAGTCAATTGAAAAGTACTTTACAAAATTTTGTTCCCAATCAATTCTTTAGTGACTGAAGGAATTAAATACAATTTCTGGACAAAAGATGTTGTCAATTGTATACAATGTAGGTTGGTAGGAATTAATTAACTAAAAAGTAATTAATTAGTTAATAAGTAACGCAAATTTTTCAAAAAATCAAGTTGGCGATGGGTATTGTTTTTATTTATTACGTACTTACAATAGCAGGCCAGTGTTTTATTCTCGAAATTTAAAAAATAGCAAAGTGTTTAGACATCATTTTTTTTAAGCTTAATCGTTTTGTGTAAGCTGAATCGTCTGTAAAAATAACAATTTTTGTCTTGACGCAAAAAGGATACTTCAACCATACGAGTAAACAATGAGACAAAAGTTACAATGTTCGATTTACCTAATGGCATACGTATCAGAATTCAGCACATAATTATGTTTTTCTATTTTTAAAGCCAGCATTCAAGTTTATTATAATGTAAATTAGGACATCTGATACTGTATCAATAATTCCAATATATTGGTAGGTACTATCACTGTGTCATTACCAGCTCGATATCTAATTAATTATTATCCAATGGTAATAATCAGTCGGTGGGGAGTAGGAGAGCCAAAGTTTAAGTTGGTATAATGAACTTTGAATTATGAAGCAATACGTGCTCTAAATTTCAAATGAAATTTCCCTCTTCGCAGGAAGTTTTAACGACCCACTGACTATAAAACAAATTTTGAGTAGGTGTACATCATTGTACGGTTCAATACCTACACAATATTAGACTTAAGGTTACAGAGAAGCGGCAAATTTTCATTAAATTTGACTGTTAATTTATTTCTAATATCACTTTGGTTCAGTCAAGCAAGAAAATAAGTAGAATGGATTTTCGCAATAAGTTTGGAATTTTCTTTCATATATATTTGGGATTTTATATCAGCTTACGGAATATTTTTATATACATTACATACAGCTCAAATAATTATTTGTTTATTTATTATAGTAAATAAAACAGGTAGGTACATTAGATTTATTATTTTTGAAGCCTTTCCGTCTCACCACAAAAGTTTTACGCACGCTTTAGATAATGTTTATTAGTAGGTACAAATAATCATAACAACGACTATAGTTTCGGTCGCATGTTTCGGTGGCACTTACCAACTTGAGAAATGTCGCCGAACGCGACCGAAACTATAGTCGTTGTTATGACTATCCGTACACGTATATTGTTTAAACAGTGTTAAAATCATTGTGTTAAGGCGGTTTAAGTTTAAAATCCTGTTGAAACGCGGTGCTCTACCAGTTATACACTCTAAAAAATTTCTAGACGCGGTGACAAAAATCCCTTATCAAATGGGAGATTACTAAGGAAACTGAACACAGCGACTGCACAAATTTAGACGCTTGAAAATATCAATGACAAAGGAACTTATACACATTTTTTGTTGCCCCGTATTAGCCCCCTTTGAGGTTTGAAACTATCACAAACATTGTAGATATGACAACGCTAACTGTCCCTATGATAAGTCGCTATTACAAAGGTACTTTCACACTACGTTTTTGGCATGTTGTCATTTTGACCACTTTGCTTTGACCCAACGTTAAGGCACTGTTACTTTTATAATATAAAATGTCACCTTGTTCAATGGTAAATTGTTTATTTGTCAACGTTGCGTTGTCACTGTGACAGAGTATTCTGTCTCACGTCAAGGCAGTGTCATTTTGGACAATACAACTTTGTCCCCATATTTAAAGAATATTGTTAGTTTGTCTACTGTATGATGTCCCTTCATCTTCTGGGTATTATCACAGCGACAGTGTATGCTGTTCCAACGTCTACGACGTGTTGTCACTGTGACAGTGTTTAACTGTCCTTACGTCCACTGGATGTTGACGCTGTGACAATTTATGCTATCCCTACGTCTACGGTGTGTTGTCCCTGTGACAGTGTTTTACTGTCCCTATGCCTACTGGGCGTTGTCGCTTTGACAATGTATGCTGTCCCTACGTCTACGGTGTATTGTCCCTGTGACAGTGTTTTGCTGTCCCTATGCCTACTGGGCGTTGTCGTGTGACAATGTATGCTGTCCCTACGTCTACGGTGTATTGTCCCTGTGACAGTGTTTTGCTGTCCCTATGCCAAGCAAAACACTGTCACAGTGACGGCACACTGTAGACGTTGGAAGAACTTACACTGCCGCAGTGACAACACCCAGTGTACGTAGAGGCAGCAACACCCAGTCTCCTTAGACGATGGCACCTACGATAACCCTCTCGACTTGGATTTGGACAGCTTCATAGAGGAGTTTGTGGCTTCGCATCTGAAAATCCCAGGATGCCATCGTCATGGTAACTTTGTGGAATGTCAAAACTAGAAAATAAATTAAAATCAGCAAATCGATTAAGATAGTTTTATTACAAATACAAATTAACGAAAGATAGAGTAATTGGTCTTACTTATACAGGATTATACGTAATGGCTATGCTAAGCTGAAAGGGGCTCAAAGCACTAATCATTATAAACAACTTTTAAAAATTACATGTTGAAAGTAGTATACCATTTTCATCGTGCGCGAAAACTTAAAAAAATAGCGGGCGGATATGCCAGCTTCCATAGAAAAATCTTCGAGCCCCTTAGTCTTATCAAGGATCATATGAAGAGAGGATTGACAATGGCCATACAAAAGTGTGTATCTGGCGCTGTGCATAGCATTTTTTTTTTGCCGAAAACGTAAGTTTATACTAGTCCATTACGATACACGCTCTATTGTATAGCTATTGTCTATCCTCCCATTATAAGATTCTTGGTCTTATTTTAATGATTATTTAGATATAAAAACAGATAGACAGACACACACAGAGACACACTGAATTGATCTAGCACAAACAAAAACTGTCGAAATCGCCTTACAACACAGTTGCGTTTGCGCCGCGGCCGGACCGGAGAAAAATGGCAGATTGATTGGCAGAGCCAGTGTTGCCAACGACTAATTTTTGACTGCCGTGTTTGGTAAGGAAAATTGCCGTGTTTGTGAAGAAAAGTTATCTTCGGCTGCCGTAGCAAATAAATAAAGTAAAACATGTTTATTTTTAATTTTTATTATCATTATAATTAACCAAAAAAATCACAAAAATCAACAAAAAAAATTTACCTTATTTACCCAAATACATTTCTGATAGTCTCTACATACATAATCAATTTTAATTTTTATTCAGTTAGTATTTTTTTATCTTTTATTTTAGCGATTATTTCTTCGGTTGGAACAACAATAGTCAAAAGTCTATGTTTTTAGTATTATTTATTAACGGCAGCGAGAAGGAACTTTCGAAATTCAGTACAAATAACTTGATACTAGCGGTTAAAGTCCTAAGCTAAAGTATCTGTCATAAAACCAACCAATGATTCCCATGAGATTGCGCATTTTATTTTTAAAATTTTTGGCTTTGGCACTTTGCAATGGCGATCTTTGCAAATTGCCGTAGATTTTGCTACGGCAGTAGATTGGGGTTAAAGGTTTAGGGTTACATAATTTTTTTGGATAAAAACAAGTTAATATAAACCATGAAATACCTATGATTATCACTGTTTTTTTTTATTTTATTTAAATGTATACTTTTCTTAGTTAGAAATGCAACAAACTGCAAAAAAGGTAACGTCCTGTCCCCTTTTAATTCCAAAGCTTACGATGAAAAATTTAAGTAAGTTATGTAATTGCAATAGTATACTGAAGTATACAATGAAAAACACTTTCAAAACTATATTTATGTCAGATTCGTGGCGAACTACTAGTAAAATACATTACAACAAAACAATAAATTTACTTTTATTTACAGTCACTTTACTGCAAAAAATTGTTTACTTATGATCGTGTAATTTTAAGTTAACAAGTATCATAGTATTAATTCAGGATCCAATCGATTTTGTTTAATCAAGTCGTCATTTCTCCTTAGAAAGAGAGGAAGTTGGCCATAATGGCAACATTGCAAAACACAAGCAGCCTCTGGCGACGGCATTTTTTAAGGGCCAATGACGTATTCACTTCGGAGCGTTGACAGAAGCACAAAGGCCTTAGTGAAAATATTTTCTAAGTATCCATAGGTATTTAAGCATTGCTTATGCTTCTAGAACTTTTTCAAGTTTCTATAGGTACATTTAAGCTATGGTATGACCATACCGACTTATTTTTTAAAGGCTTCTGTTAAATCACAGAATAACGAATACTTTGTAGGTGCTCCATACAGAATCCTTAGTTTCTCGCCCCGGCGCGTAGGTACGGTAAACGCTACACTAACAGTTGAGAATATTGAAAAATGCATAGATTGTTATATGCTAATTGCCAATAGCTAGGTAACCGTCAAGATTATGTAAATTTTAGAGAGAAACTAAGTTGTTGTTACATTTATCAGCATTTAAATGACATACATTTTTGTCAATAATAGCCCATACACTAAAATTATTATGTCGTACTTATAGTTACTGAATTATAATAAATTTCGACGCGATCCCGTTAGCTGATTTTGTCGTAGAGGCTTACCGGCTAAGTCGTAGTTACTAAATCAAAATAAAACTTGACGCCACGTTCAGTTGTAAAAACTATTCTGTCATGTTGTTCAAGTTGCTTGTGAACCAGCGTATAAGCTCATATTCTACCGTTAGTGAATTATGTCGTCGTAACTACCTTCATATGTTGTAGGAAATGAGCTAAAATAAAATTTGACGCTACGTACAAATTAAAAAATGACAATATTGTTGAAAAAAATATTCTGTGATTTTGTTAAATTTGCTAGTGAACCAGCGTTCAAGCTCACATTTTACCGTTAGCGAATTTTGTCATGTCAACTAACCTAGTTTGTCATATCATCTAAAACGAAATAAAACTTGACGCCACGTACATGTCAAATATGAAAATAACTTTGTAAAAAAAAGACTCTGTCACTATGTCAAAGCTGCTTGTGAACCAGCGTTCAAGCTCACATTTTACCGTTAAGAAACTCTGTCATGGTGACTACCTCCTATAGCGTAGTGACAAACTACTTTGTCGTAGCGACAAAATAAAAATAATCATAGACGCCACCTGCTCGGGAACCTAGTCGTAGTGACAAAAAACCGTTCGACAAAAAAGATTCTAATGCGGCGTTTAGGTTTATTAGAACGTACCGTTCAAAAGCTACGTCAGGAGCACAAAAAAAAAACGACAAAGGAATTTAGCACCTTAGACGACCGATTTTTTTTTGAGTGTATGTTTAGCCCGTGGTAGGTACTGATAATATTATGTCAGTCTGTAGACGGATATTTAGGAATGGCCGAAACTCTGACCCGGTATCGATTCCTCGATTTGAGTTGTGTTTTAAATAGCTGACTCATCCCACGATCCCTATTCAGCGTGCAGATGCGTAACTAGACATTCCAAAATATTCAATAATGCACAACGTTAATGTTTAAGTTTTCACTTCTTCACCCGGAGTGCAACCCGTTGTTTTTTTTTTTTTTAATTTGTACTTTTTGTTTGTTTTTATGTTTGTAAACGTGGTACACACTTAATCAAATGTGGTGAAGACGCACTAACCTGGTTATGTGAGACAGATGTGACAGCACAGAGACGCGAGAAGAGGTACGATGCTATTTTAGTCAAATCGATCAAAGATTCTCCATCGCATCAAAGAAAATTTTTGTTTTTTAGGCTATAAGAGCAAATAAAAGCTCTGTAATCTTAAGAAGGCGTTGAAAACAAATCAATAGATGGTAAATCACAGTGCGTAGGAGTGATGAACTAAGGATCTAAGTAAATAAGACAAGCTGACGTCGCCAGCGGCAGCTTAACAAAGAGCAAGTACCCGAAACTTCACCACAAAAAAAATCTGAAGGCGTCTAACTTTGTAAAGTGCCAGAGTGCTAAAATATATATGTGTAGAGAAGTTAGGTGTGATAATAATCGGCCAAGTACGAGTCGGACTCGCGCACGGAGGGTTCCGTACTGTATGGGGGGCTCCCCTTAAATATTTATTTTATTTTAATTTTATTATGTATTATTGAAGTGAATATAAAACTAAATATTCTGTGAAAATTTCAAGCATCTACCTGTTACCATTATTAATGTAGAGCGAAAAACGTCTAAAATTCAGGTTTGTTGTATGCGAGCCCTCCTTAAATAGTTATTTTATTTTGTTTTTAGTACCTATTTGTTGTCATAGCGGCAACAGAAATACATCATCTGTGAAAATTTCAGCTGCCTAGCTATCATGGTTCGTGAGATACAGCCCGGTGACCACAGATCAGGGAACAAGGTTCCTTGATCTGTGCCGGTGACAGACAGACAGACGGACGGACAGACGCACATCGATGTCTTAGTAATAGGGTCCCGTTTATCCCTTTGGGTACGTAACCCTAAAAATCATTAATCTGATGATGAAGAATATTTGGGAAAATAGTTATCTACCTTACATTATTATTGAAATCAAGTAGATTTCATATTTAGGCACAATTTACCCGTGTATTCTGGAATAGAAATTTTGAACACTTTTACTCTAGGGCACAATACTTATTACTCATTACCACAATTTTTTTGACTGTTTTGTAGATCGCCGGCCACTTTAATAAATGTTTAGTCAATAACAAAAGAACCAGAGTATCAAGTACTTACCTTAAATACATTTTTTTTGGCAGAAACAAACACTTAAATGCACCTAAATAGAATCGTACGTTGCAAGTTGAGAATAAGATATTTTTCTTCAACAACAATACTTTCAAAATAAACTAACGAAATTGTTTCATTTTCAACATTCAATTGAAGTTCTGTGGGTTACAGAAATTGCAAAAGACTATCCACCTAACCACAAAACACTTAAACACGCCTTAAACACTGTATAACCGTGCAATTTGTACTGTTTAAAATTATCTAAAGCGTGTGTAAAACTTTTGTTTTTCTTTTAATTATAATTAACTATGCTTTTGTTTCGCATTTGTGTTCAAAGAATTAAATTATGAATTTCAGCGCACGAGCACGAGCCTGTGGGGAGAGTGGATGGGCGTGATGCATGGAGACGAAATGGACTACGTGTTCGGCCATCCTCTAAACATGTCGCTGCAGTACCACACGCGAGAAAGGGACCTCGCCGCTCACATCATGCAGTCATTCACCAAGTTTGCACTCACTGGGTAAGTAGACCTTTCAGTCTAAAACTGCACGCTCCTCCACTTTTTAACACAATTTAATTAGCTCGTGACAGGGATGATATTGCAATTTTTTAACTATGTGCAGAGCTATAAGCTTTATAGGGTTCCGTACCCAAAGGGTAAAAACGGGCCCCTATTACTAAGAATTCAATGTCCGTCTATCCGTTTGTCCGTTTGTCCGTCTGTCCGTCTGTACGTCTGTCTGTCTGTCTGTCACCGGGCTGTATCTCATGAACCATGATAGCTAGGCAGCTGAAATTTTCACATATGATGTATTTCTGTTGCCGCTATAACAACAAATACAAAAAACAGAATAAAATAAATATTTAAGGGGGCTTCCATACAACAAACGTGCTTTTTAGGAGTTATTTTGCTCGCTATTAATAACGACAATAGGAATGGGGCTCGCATACGGTACGGATCCGTTCGTGCGTGAGTCCGACTCGCACTTGGCCGATTTTTACAACATGTTCGATACACGTAGGTACGTAAATAGAAATTTTTGATTTATAGATATATTTTATTTTGAAATAAAGCTATTTTCGTTTAGTAGTGGGGCGTATAGTTTTAGACTGATAAATGTCTAAGTTGATGTAGAGCAATTGTGGCTTTTTTTACACGAAGTTACTGTTAAATGGAAATACACTCTTGAAACATACCTAGTAGGAACTGCATTCATTTCAACCTCGTCAATATACCAACACCAGCGTGCTTATTTAGAAAATCAAATAGACCTTCTTATAACAGCAATAAAATTATTCCACGGATTTGAGTGTTATTATTTTTGTGATTATCGTCGGTTTCTAGAATAAGTATCTAAGTAATTTCGCATAGGCCGGGTGGCTAGCTTGTGTCAGAGTTTTTAAGCCGCCTGAAGGCCTGTGACATGGCTAACCGGCTAATAGAACTGGTGCCTACAATTTAACATGTCATTTGAAACACGGCAGTGCTCAGTTGTAAATGCAACCCGCAGTCACCCATCCTAAGTCTGACCATGCAAAACGTTGCTTAACTTTGGTAAGCGCTGACTACCTAATCAAACTACACCATGAGCACTACTTATTCTACAGGTACTATAAAGTGAATAATTATGCAGTTGTTTATACGTTTTTTTTTATGCAACATTTTAATGATTTTTTAAAATAATATTATTCATCGCTATAAGTCGGTTAAAATATTAGACACTTCACAAATTCGTCGCGAAGTCAGGACTGCAAATTAGCTCAGTTGAGAGAGCGTCAGGCTAGTGATCCGAAGAAGCAGGTTCTGCATTCGCGACGAATTTAAGAAATGTTAATCACAAAAAAATAACTCTTTAAAAATAATTATCTTCAGGAAACCGCACAAAACTGACGAGAAATGGCCGCTTTATTCCCGAGCGTCCCCGCACTACTACGTGTACACTGCTGATGGCACGAGCGGCCCGGCCGGCCCGCGCGGACCCCGAGCATCGGCCTGCGCGTTTTGGAACGATTTCTTGAACAAATTGAATGGTAATTATCTTAGAGATCAGTACGATGCTCGAAGGCTTCAATCGAGTTTCTCAACAGGTGGGTCTTAAAATACACACTGATAAAATAAAATGCCCATGTTGTACCACCCCAATATCTGTTGAGAGCTTGATTCTTGAAGTTGTTAAGTCAGCTAGTTAAGTCCAACTGCAAGAAAGAGGTTAATCGCTGAATCCAACTTGGCTGGGTAGTGTTCGGGAAATTGAGTGATGTCTTTTCATCCGATATACCTCAGAGGGCCGAGTGGGAGGTTTTAACTATGTTCGAAACCTGCTCGATCGCGTTAACTTTTGATTGTTATTTCTATGGAAATGGCACAACGCAATCTTGTGTCACGTATACGCCTATGTCCAATATTTGGAATTATGAGTTTTGGCTCTACGCACTCGCTGAAACATCAATGAGCGCAGCATGATTATCTAGGTCCTTAATAACACGAGACAAGCTGCTATCCAAAGTAGTTACGTTGGCACAGCTTATACTAGCATAAGCATCTACCTAATATTTTTGCACATTACCTACTACAATTGCAAATATTAATAATAGCGAAGTTATTTGAGTTATTGTTGTAGATGTAGCAGAGATAATATCGATTACCTAACAACGACATCTACAAAACTCATGAACGTTAAAATTATACTTAGACCGTCGGTTCTGAAATTATTTTCATTTCAGGTTGTTTTGTCATACTCCACTAGATGGCGTTGTTGCATAACCTTCTTGTGAACAGAATAAATAATAAAGAGAGGGCGCAATTGTGAAAAAATGGCGGGTTGGCACTAATGTATCGTTGGAACTAAAACTATTTTTGAAATAGCTATTATGATAACCGACTATCATTATTCTGCCCTTATTCCACTAGGTGGGGTCGACACAGAAGGTTTCCTTTCGCCACTTCACTCTATTATATGTCATCTCATCATCAACTCTTTTCTCTCGCATATCATCTTTCACAGAATTCATTCACATTTTTAGGGTTCCGTACCCAAAGGGTAAAAAACGGGACCCTATTACTAAGACTCCGCTGTCCGTCTGTCCGTTTGTCACCAGGCTGTATCTCATAAACTGTTATAGCTAGAAAGCTGAAATTTTCACAGATGATTTATTTCTATTGCCGCTATAACAACAAATACTTACTAAAAACAGAATAAAATTAAATTTTAAGGCGGGCTCCGATACAACAAACTTGAATTTTTAACCGTTTTTCGCTTGATATTAATAATGGTAACAGGCAGCAGATGCTTGAAATATTCACAGAATATTTAGTTGTATATATAATTCAATAATAAATAATTAAATTAAAATAAAATAAATATTTAAGGGGGGCATACAGTACGGAACCCTGCGTACGCGAGTTCTACTCGTACTTGGCCGATTATTTTTTTTTGGTCGTCCCCTCCCATTTGAACACAATCAGCTTCGTAAAAATTGTTTTCGTTCTTAAAAATAACATGTACCTACATACTTACATTTTTTTTCGATTTACCAGCTCTACTAATGTTTCACAGCCTTATTTTATTTATTTTTAACTAAGATACGAGTAAGTTTTATCGACTTACTATAACTTACTGTTTTTATTTTTCAGAATTGGAACATGTGCCATGTGATGGAGCAGTAACAGGCCCTTACAGTAGTGTGGCAGGCACAACCTTACCAATTGTGTTACTCACTACCCTAGCGATAACCATCGCTCTATAAGCGGTTACTTCATAGAATTTTCAACCGTGTGTCTATCCAACTACAGCTCTTTATAGATAGACATGGACTATTAAAAAGCTTAAAGTGATTAATATTTATATACCTACCTACATTTTAAAACGTAGAAGTATTATAATTTTAAGAATATAACGTTAGGTATAATAATTAGCTCTATAGTAAGAATATTATTTATTTCAGATAATAATATATAATTTTCTATCGATGATCAGTGATTTTAGATCGAGAATTTACTCATTATATTGTAATAAAGTGATAGATCGTTATGAATACAAAAATAAGTTAAAATGGAAGAAGGAACAATGATCAAAAAGTGGATTGAGAACTCTACGGAATGAACGAAGTGATGAGTTATATTTGTGGTGTATTGAATGTAAAATTGAAACAATTGGAACAATGATTAGGTAAGAATTGTGACCTGATACGAGTACGATAGCGTAAAAAAAACAATCTACAAAATGTATGAAGAATATATCGTGATAAAAATTCTATTCTATTTGAACTGTGAAAATACACACACTGCATATACCCATTATATTATAGTTGTTTATATTTTGATTATAATTGTTGTAGCAAAAATTGTTAGATGTTATTCATAAGTAATTTAATTTTCACAATGTTCCTGTATCTAAAAATGAACCATTGATGTTTTAACTTTAAGTTTACGTTAAGTATTCTATATTTCACTACTTTATGCAATGTCTAAAATTAACACGTTTAGAGTAATACTCGTGTGTGTAAAATGTAAAATTAGAATAATGGCATAAGATATGTTTTAGAACGACTATCTGTTTAATTTATGAAAAGTATTTAATATAAAATTAAGAAAATTAAAAATATATTTCGAGTGAAAAGGCTAACAGTTTTTGCCTAAAAGGAAAATAATGACGCAAAAGAAAAGTGTGACAAAGAGATTGTTAATGAAAAATCCTAAATAAACAATACCCTTTCTTGACAGTCGGGTAAAAAGAGGGCGCAATGAAATAGCGTTTATTTAAAAATGATACTAAGTAATTTATAAAACAAAACTATCAATTTACTCAACTAACAGTTATTAGTTATACCAGGAAAATGATACATGTAAACAATACAATCAGAATATTGTATTCTACAGGATTCATTATATAATATTATGTTGGTATTACTAATGAGTCTTTTTCTTTGCGAGTCGATGTAGCGTGCTAAAAAATTATATTCCGGCTTTTGACCAAAAATTGGTCACCTCAATGGCGCTCTCCGTTGCCTCATTTAGGTCCTGAGTGGTGCAGATGTTGGGGGTGAGACTAATGAGTGTATTAGTTGTTTGAGAAGAGTCATTTCTTGATGTTTATCTTATAATGGCCTTACGTGATTTTTTGCCAACCCACACGAGATATATTTATTAATATACTTACCGTATTTTATATGTAATGCTTTGAATTAATTAAATACATACACAAGGGTGAAGGTCGTTCTTCAACGTACCCTCTACTATGACGTTAAAATGCCGGCTTTCAATGTTGAAGCGATGCTTTCACACGGCTGTTGAATTATCACTTTACATATCAACGTGTGCCTCTGCTTAAATAGCAAACCATACATATCTTAATGTAGCAAAATTTGATGGTTTTATATCGATAAAATAAGTATTAAAGTCAAGTATACTATAAGATAAATTTTTATCTATATTTACTTACTATTGTATTGTATTAGAATGCTACTGAATTCGTACCACTCGAGAATCTTATGAACTCCAAATTCTTATGACTTTGAAACAGATAATAAATATTTTGTAAATAATCCTTTCTTAAGCATAGATTGCGATATTTTAATCACGATATACATAGTCGCCTACCTTATACAGTGATATAATATACCTACCGTATGTTACGAACACAAATTCCGCATTATTTTTTAATATTGGCAATATACATTATAACAGCACTGATGAATAATACAAGTAGTATTATTTTATGGTAGATACGTGTTTAAATTCAATAATACTTTGTTTCAATATACTTATGTAAACATTTGTAGAAAAGAATTTTAACGATCACAAAAATGTAACAATTTGACATACTTACATAACAAAAATTCTCACTCAACAAATAGCAGAGAAGTAATAACGTAGCTTAATGATGCTTTAAATGAAAATTGTCTTATGAACTTAGTAAAAATTTTATACTTTTATCGTGGTATTGTGATGTCTACTAAATGAAATATATGAATTTATATCTTTGCAATGTCAATTACTATCCTTGAGCGAGTTTATATAATGCAGCGGCGGGATCATAGATAGTGGATGCCATAAATACCTGACGTAAAAAATCCAGTACCTACTCGTACTAGTTTACATTGCTAGCACTTATTGGGATCACATGAAATGTATATAAGTTGTCTTTTATACCCTGCCAAAGCTTGTAGTAAGTAGTTCAATGTTTTGTACAAGATGTCGCTTTGCAAAACGCTGATTGACAGAGCTTAATAGTTATACCCATTGTCGTTAAAAACAAATTTTACTATGAAAACAAAACTGAAATCGCAAAACCTGCTGTTCTGTCGTTTTGTCGGAAGTCAAATATTTTAAATGAAACAGTTGAATTTTTTTGCGCGTTCAAGCTTAGTTGTTTAGATAATTTTGCTCATAATGTTGAGTAATATAATTTTTCTATGAATCTGTGCACTTCCAAACCAACATCTTTTACATATAAATGATAGTTTACAACAAATTTATCTGCTAAAACATATGTAGAAACTTCTAGCGATGGAATCTTATAGCGGCTCGCATCTCCAGCCAAAAACTAATCGATACCTACATTTTCATCAAAACAATTATCCTATTTTTTTCGTAAAAAATTATTCCAATCCTTTTCAAGCTCTAAAAATGTTATTGAAATAATTTTTAAAGTTAACAATGATGAGAGCATACAAATATAAATATCAACTATAAGAGGAGCGGCCAAGAAATTCAACATTTTGAGATTCAACCTGCTACAAATTCAACTGCGAACTCAATATTTTAGAAATTCAATTTTCTGCAAATTTAACATTTTAGGATTCAACGTGTTGCAAATTCAATTTTTTGTACCTAAAGGGATGCCGTTTACGTAATAGGTATCCATGGGAGCGGCTAAAATCAGTTTTCAATTTGAATGTTCTTTTGTTTTATAATTCAAAGAAAAAAATCACTATGGCATTTTCTATTAACAAAATGACTATTAATGTCAAATCTGCAAGCAATCCGCATATCACTGTAACGGCGATCTAGTTTAAATAAGCACGATTTGAAAAGTTGTATGGGATAGCTTTAATTAGATAGATAAAATATTCGTAATATATTGATAAATTATTATGATACATGGCACATAACAGTTATTTTCACTTTAAACAATAGTCTCATTTAACTTACCGAGCAAAGTAGAGCTAACACCTATAATTTTGTTTATTGCTAAATAACATATTTCATTCCTACATAAATTTAATTCTAAGCAGATAAAACTTCATAGTTGATTTTTAGACTTAGTATGTAAAAAAAACGTTTTATACCGAAAAATCAGCGACAGAAATCACTTTGGCCGGTGATACCGGTAAATCAACATAGGTATTATATTGTCTAATGTATATTTTTTTCTATAAGTTATTGCCGTTATATTAAGGTAATTTAGAATGAATGTTATGTAGATCATAAATATGAATATTTCTACCAGTACAATGTAAAAGTCATACTGTTTGGCAATACATGTAAAATACAGAGCTTTGAATTAGTAGACCTACAAATTTACTATTGAGAGTTTTCAATGTTTTCATTTGTAGAACGTACTATTACAATAAAATTATATTTAGCTATATTTAATATGAAACTGACCTTATTACAATTAAAACGTCGTATATGGGCCGAATCATACAACTTGGCAGCTGTGATGTTAGCTACAAGCTGCGGGTAGCTCAATCCTGACTAAAGCTCACTTAACAGCTGCGTGAGGATTGGGTTATCCGCAGCTTGTAGCTAACATCATAGCTATTTGGTTTAGCCTATACTCACCCAAATAAAAACTGTTTCGTTGTTTTCCGGATTTCATTTCGTTATAGCTAATATGGTTTTTCTTATCTAAGTACTACCTTACTTACCTAATTTTTCTGACTAAATAATTTAAAAATAAAAATGATTTCTGAAACTTTATAAGACCACATTTTTTTAACCTGTTTTAGCTAAAATTTAGATACTTTCGTAAAAATGGATTATTTCCAATGTGTTATATACTCATGAATGTGTAGTCAATTAGAAAATCGTAGGTAAATAATTATTTATATTGATGGTATTAAATCGTTGGTTAAATATTATTTTAAAATGTTACTGTAATATAATGAAGCTTATATCTGTTAGTAGGAACTGCTTAAAATTAGGTGCTAATTATAAATCTAGGAATGTTTAAATAGATATAATAAGTGTGCACTTGTTCATTTTTTACTACTGAGTAATAAAAAAACTATAATGCGAATGACATCGACAATATCTGTTTCATGTTTTGGATTCTCACGATCGAGCAGTTATCATAGCGCTTTAATTATAACTATGTTCTGTGTAGATAATTATATTCTTTCATTTACTAGATGTGAATGCTATGATGCTTTAGGTCGTAAGGTTAATTTCACACTAAAGCGGTAGATAAATTTTATTTACCATCTTTATAACTTCACAGTGTATGGACAAACTTAAAAGCTCTTAAATATTGTATGAATCTCATTTCCTCGTAGTCGTAGAATTTGGATGGTTTATGTAAAATGTTAGATGTTTATAGTGTTTTGTACTGTACCTAATTTTGTACAGTTGCACGGATTTTTATTTAATCTAAGTTTATAGGTACCTATGTTCTATCTAAGACATACTGAACAATAGGCAAATGTAATTATTATGCTTTTAATAACTGAACATTTATCTGTATTGAAATTACCTACTTATTGAATAAAATTTAGTTTAAACTTGTTTTTTAACTTGCGTTTCTTTAAATGCCTTTAAATTGCATAGTTAACACTTATGCGGTCGTGAAAATTTGAAATTGAAATAATCTTGGTAGTTAACTTCTTTTGCCCTTTTCAGATAAACTACTCAAACGTTTCCGACTGGTGTTGTGGTCAATAATAGGTAAATAGTGTTGGCGAGGTACGTAAACCAAAAAACAAAAATAATGGTCAGTCAGTGTACAAAATATATTTAAAAGTGCATTATGTGATTTTTACTTTAGTTTTAATATACAGGGTTAAGTATTGCTAATCAATTAGCATCATTTTAAAGGCTTCTTCTGTACATCAAAACTAAAAACTTTTGTCTGCGACTTATGTCAAAACTCAAAAAACAATAGGTATTTGTTGTTTCATAGAAAAATATTGTTCACCCGCGACAAAATGTATGGAACAGCTGATTTTTTTTTTGAGTCGCAGAACAAAAGTAGTTAGTTTTGATGTACAGAATAAGCCCCTATAAGGATGCTAATTGATAATAAATAACCCTATATACTAAAATAGTGTTCTTCAGCTAACAATTTTTAATTTCCATTTGATTTTGGAATAAAGAAACTCTAACCAACGTTGATCAGAACGTCTCAGTTTGAAATTCCAAATCAAACTAC
This sequence comes from Hypomecis atomaria, assembly GCA_964007245.1. Taxonomy (NCBI): domain Eukaryota; kingdom Metazoa; phylum Arthropoda; class Insecta; order Lepidoptera; family Geometridae; genus Hypomecis; species Hypomecis atomaria. Next base: position 14,244,319 of record OZ023288.1, read on the forward strand.
ATATAAATGTGGTCTTATTGCTTGGAAAAACACTTACACGTGGGTACTCGCTGATATTTCACGAGTCCTTCGGTCCTATATATCAATCTAAGGTTTTATAGCTATTAATAATTATTCGTCCTATAGATTTTTTACATTGGTGTTATAAATTACCCCAGGAAAAATAGCGGTATTCTTTAACAACCTCGCACTAAATTTCCGAACCATTTTTTTTATTTTGTAAGCATTAGGTCCCTTACTGAGTATAAAATCACAAAATGCGGACAGATCCAGGTGGAGCTTCAAGCGCCACCTCGAAAAAAAGGTTCTGGCCAAACTATGCGCTTTAGGGCAAAAGTTGTGGATAGTTTTACTGTCGAAAATAATATCATGCATCTTTTATTTTTTCTAAACTTTTTTGTAAAACTTACTATTTACGATTTATGACTCATTTAATGAACCGGCTTTTCTATCTCGGCCAATTTGTTGTAAAACTAAAAAAGCTAAATACACTGATCTTTAACAATGGATAGATGCATTTAATTGATTTTTCCAATATTTGAAGATATCAGTCGAGATAGAAAAACTGATTCATTAAACGGGTCATAAATCGTAAGCCGTAAGTTTTGCATAAAAGTTTTAGGCAGGAAAAGATGCGAAATTTTATGTTCTACAATGATCTCAATATCAATGATCTCATAATTTTTGTTCTAAAGTGCACAATTTCCAAAATATCAGCCAAAAACTTTTTTTCAAGATGGCATTTGAAGCTACGCCTGGATCTATCCGCATTTTTTGATTTTGTGCTCCGGGGACCTTAAAAATTATAAATAAAAAAAAAAGGATCAACAATTTGGTGCTAGGCTAAATTGTACTACAATGACAGCAGCAAAATTGTTAACTTATTAGTAAATATCAAAAGAAAACAATTAGTTCATTTAATTACGGACACATTTATTTCATTCGACAAATACATAGTGCAATAATTTGATATACACACGTTTTACTACTTGAAAATATAAATATTTGACTAGATTTTATTGTATTTGGTATACAGGTAATAGGTACATATAGGCCGTTGTATAAATTCAAAACTAGGTGCTCGAAGTTTTAAAATAGAGCCACATCAGATACATTTGAAAATAATTATTGTTTAAAATATAATATTTCAGTAACATTTCTTACAAAACTCATTTTACAAAAAACTACATAATTTTATTTGGATGTATGACTGTACTCATTAAAACGTTTCTGAAGAAATTTCTAAATTTTAAATATATTATTTTTATGTAAATACACAAAAAAGGAATGTATTTCGATTTTAAAATGTTGAGTAGGTACAGGTACTTGAAACCTTACGTAGTTCTTCCGCATCGCAATATTTAATAACTATATTAATTTGATAATAATATTAAAACAAAAGGTTGTACGAGCCTCCTTAGAACAAGACGGTACAGAAAATAAACTTTAAAAAATAAATCGTCGTAATTAATTCGCAAAGATTAATTCATTATTTGACACATTTTCAATCAAAAATAAAAAAAGAATGTTCAATGAAATCAGCCCGGTCCTCGTGTTTTTATAGCCAATGCTTTATCTAGACACGCGGAAGCGTATCCAGCCAAGTTAAAATGGTACTTGAGATGAAAGTGAGGTTCAGACACTGCCAAAGGAAGGAACGCAGGGTAAACGACTAATTTAGATAGTTCTCTTAGGAACTGAAATAATACTACGGAAATCGTTATAACAAATTGATATAAAGTTAATTATGTATACTCTACATTTTATCTGTTTCTATACGTATGGATGTCTTACAATTAATTAAGTTGATAATATTCATTACACATAATAAAATGCAAACAACGTAGTATGTAGTCAAAAAAACTATACATTATAACAATATACTCTAACATAGTTACAGTAGTAAAATTAGTAATTATGTTTGTAAACAAATCACAATCAGAGTTCGTGGTTGATTTCTAGACACTAAAAAATTATGTATGATAAAAATCCTGCAATACAAAATAATTGTATGGAATCAAAATCTTCGAGATGCATGTGTTCTCACGGCATATTTTTAAGAAAATCAGAGGTCATCATAAAAGTAATCTGAATAGGTATAACTTTAGCGGAAAACCAATCAACACACACCAAATTTAATATTATTTTAATAGAATCTGATTCAGTTTATCTCTAAAATACAATTAGGTATCCAAGTTGCCAGTCCACCGAACAGTAAATACAATATCACTCTTGCAATCTACTCGTAAATTTTGTAAGTAATTTTTTTCAGCCAATACAAAATTTTCTCTTTTCTTTTCTTATTTACAGTAGACTCAAAGAAGTTAAGAGTACCATACTTAGTGCACTTCATACTCGTCAAGGCAGGACATGCGATAGCCTTTATCTAATTATGACACTAAATCATTCTAAGTTTTGGTTGTTGAAACCTCTATCAAAAATTTTAGGCTAGAGCTGCTTGATATTATATTTTCCGGAAATTACCACATAAGAGAAAACACGTTTATGAAACAACTTCAAAATAATTCAGAAGATTCTAAATTGTATTACATTTTAGTAAAAAATAATCTAGTGAAGTAGACGAAACTGTTTTTTAATCAACTTGATAATTAACAAGTCCTGATGAATGATTAGTAGATTTTTCATCGTACGTGCAAATCTTTGTAACATTTCAAGTTGTCACAAACCAAGAGTGTACTGTTTCGGAGGCGGGCTTACAGGTCGTTGAGGCCGCACATGAGGTCTGCATGCTCCAGGTCATCCAGCGGTAGAGGAGCGAAGGCGAGGGTCACGGAGTTGTGGTAGCGGCCGCTCGACACCAGCCGCACCACGGTGTCTTCGCACGCAATGAGCACTGGTCGACGACCTGGAATAGATAATGACAGTATTTTTAATAAATATAAATATTAGCGGATATCTTACACACGGTCTTTGACCCCAAACCAAAGAATATATAGTAATACTCCCAAACTAAGCAACGCTTTTGATTTATCTGCCATACATGCTTATATAGATAGTACCTAAATAACATTCAGACACAGAGCAACCTATGTTCATCACATAAATGCTTGCCCTGGGTGGGGATCGAACCCACGCCTCTTTGATCCAGAAGTCAGGGTCACTAACGAATGAATCTATGTCTATTAGGCATTCGATAAAGAGAACGCTTTTTACGTTGCTATTAAATTTACGCTGGAGCCTCTGTAATCGGGCTTATTATGTATCGAAAAAAGTTTATTTCATGTCGTTTGTATCAAGTAACTTACTAGTTTGGAAGTAAAATACATTTACCTACTTACTTACTCGTATTTCTTTTTTTTCGTATCGTTGACACCTACAAGTTAAATCAGAATGTAAATTTCAGTGATTCAGTATAACAACATGCACGCTACGTGCGTGCGTAAGTTGTCTAAGAGTTTTAAAAAATCGCGTGAAACATACTTATTTTTCCAATATGATTTCAAAGTCACTTTTCATATAAAACGAAATTTGTTAAAAAATTTAGTGTAAATTACGTTACGTTATGTCAATAAACGTTCAGCCAGGATAAGATGCGCACGAAGTAATATTTCTTTCGACGAATCAGAACGAGACAGCGGTAAAGTAGGCATATATAATCTGTCACTTTTTCACACGTCGATAAGAGTTATTTTCGTGGTCGCATGCTGGACTAGCTGTACGTTTACGGATAGCTTGAAAATTAAATTACCATGGCTTGTAAATTTCTAAGTGTCTGATTTTATTTATGATATTTTATTGCATCTAAAATATCATAACCAAAATCACATAGGTGGAAATATGCAATTGACATTATAATCCTTGATTTAGTGTTCCATAATTTTTACCGCTTTTATTTACATTACCTACATATTTTCTTTTGTTTACAACTTGAATGATTGATTACATTAACTTTTGTGGCTAATTAAAACTCTTTTTATAGCTGTTTGGCATAACTAGCTACGGAAACGGCCATGAAAAGTGTTTTGAATGGACCTAAATATCACATATTAAGATATTTTCAGCACAGAATCAGAAGATTCTGTGCTGAAAATGTTTGCAGAATTGACGTTTGGTTTTCTTGTGTAGGTACACGCTTTGTAAAGGACCATCAATCTACCCACTTACTCATTATCCCAAAAGTCACAAGTCTTTCCTTAAGATTTGAAGGAAACTAAGTGGTTTCTGTCCCCAATGGCCCCAGTTATTTTGCTATTTCCGCCCTTCTGAAAGGAGACATTACATTTCCCTAGTGGCCTGTTGCGTGGGAGACGTCAGAAACAAAACAAAGATTTCAGGGATTGACAGATCCCACACAGTAGGTACGAGTACGTCTGAAAAGTTGGCACTTTTTGTAAATTGTTTACGTCTACTTCGTTACAGGATATGCTTTTATTATTTACCTGTAGGTACAATCGTTTTGTGCTGAAAACGAAAATTTCTAAGAAATCTTACTTGCTTTTGACTACTTACGTGGTTGAAGAGGGAATAGTGTAAGTTTAGCTCGTATTGAACATTTTTTTTATTATTACGCGTACTATTACGTTACGTATATGATTGAGTTTCGGTTTATACTAATATTATGAGGGCTAATGGATTTATATACCAGAATCGTTTATTCACACTTGGGCAGTTAAAAATAATGTCGACGGTTTTAGGTTTTAATCTGAGCTCTTCATTCACTACATTTCTGAATGGTTCTTTTTAATGGCTGTAGCTGTAAAAAGTATTGCACAATATTATGATTCGAATGCCGCCTACGAGAATGTAATTTCGTTTTCATGGCAAAAAAGCGGCAAGTACGTGATTTAATATATAAATCAAATAATGGAATGCCACATGATACGACTGCCTGCTACGCATGCTTTTGGAAATAGAAACCCAAATAACAAAATGTAAATAACTTTACGAAGAACGCTATATTCGCGTGGGAGGTATTTGTACTTACTCCTTTGTTAGCAGCTTAAGCCAACGTATATATTTTGTCGTTCGGATCCAAATATGAAGAAATATGTTTTATCAGATATATTTTGACTTATCCTCAAGTCTACGTCTAGAATATTTTACCATTAGAGATGTGTAATGTTATGTTAGACTAACGTTACGAGTAGAAAACGTTGATCAATTTAACTTAGCATTTTATGTAGTAGTAGTTTATGTAGTTTTTGTCTATGTAAGTAGTGTTGTATTTTGATGTCAATTATGGCACTTGGCACTTGCCCTATTAAAAATAAAAAATATGATTGAATTAAAAAAGTGTTCGTCAGTGTGGTGTGCAAAAAATAATGAGCTGCCCAACGCGATGTGATGTTAATTAAAATTTTTTTGCAATCATTTACTTATTTTCAGATCATTAATTACGCAGATAGATACATACGCATCAATATGCAGCATAGCCGTTACATGCATGGATATAAACAAAAATTGTTTTTCACATTATACCTATCGGTAAACTGAAGGGATATTCAAAAAAGCTGTTCTAAACCAAAGGGATCAAACAAACGTTATTAATATTTACCGTGGAAACAACCCAGCTTTTGAAAAAAAAAAAAACAGTGGTACCTACCAAATAGGTTTGCAACTTGGAATCGACAAAATGTTTGGTGTACTTGGCTGATTTTTTGACGTGATAACGTCTAGTAAATCGAAGTGCGCTGGCTGCACGCACGAAAAATTATTTTTCGCAAAAAATAGCATGACCGACTTCAACCGTGTACAAAATTCGCAATATTTCGCTCGGGTCGATGTAACATTTTTCACATTATTGTTGATTTATCGAAAATGGCTCAGCCGATTTTGATAAAATTTAAATGGAATCAATTTCAAAGTATACAGTTTCTAATAAAAAAGAATTATCAAAATCGGTCCGATTTTAAAAAGTTATGTAAAAAGTTATGCGTGGTTACACATAAAAAAATATACGCGTCGAATTGAGTACCTCCTCCGTTTCGTTGGTCAAGAAGGATTGAAGAAGAACTCATTGTCCCGTTACACTCATTGTTCATTGACGCTCACTACGCGAGAGAGTGAAAGGTACGAGTACGATTGGCTTGAGCGTTCGGTGCATCATTTCATCAATGTTTTGTTATGACGTTAAACTATCGTCCGTAAACTGACTTTACAGAAAACCAATTTTTATCTTAAATCTCCGAGATGGCCTAATAGTAACAGTTGTTCATGTATAATATAATGATGGTCTGAATCACCCTCCTTTGGTTTAGTACACCCTTTTTGAATTATGTGTTATACCTACAGCGGTAAATAATCTACAATTGATCCCATAATAAATAAATGTGATCCCAATTAAGCTACGCCTGTATTGTTTTACATATTGCTTACAAAAGGATTTTCAGAAATTAATTCGCCCTTTCCTTAATAGAGAGGAAATTATTTCTGTAATATTCAAAGAGTATTAAATTTACGTTGGGATCTTAAGCTTTTTTGCTTGCAAAAAGGGGAGAAAATAATTACTAACAAGGCCTACCTAGCTTGCGGTGAGCTCGTATATTCTCTAAGAACTTAAGCTACAGAATATTTACAAAGTACGAGTAGTCGAGTAAGTTAGATAACATTGATAAATAAATCCTGCATTATTTGAGTATTAAGCTTCATTAAATCAACTAATCCAAATATTGGCCACACACACGTAGCTAATACAAACTTAACACTTAAGCACAAGAGAGTTATTTGCACGATTTTTTGTCATTTCTTTATTCCTAACTTTGTAAAAGTGTTAAGTTTGTATTAGCTACGTGTGTGTGGCCAATATTTGGATTAGTAACCGCGGGTGGCATTTTCCAACTGAGCGCTACCGTGGATCGGATGACATGTTAAAGTTGTAGGTTCCGGTTGTTTAACCATTAAGCCATATCAGACGCCTTCAGGCAGCCTAAAAACTCTGAACCCAGGGCTAGCCACCCGGCCTATACGAATAAGCTACGAGTACGTGTGAATTTAAAACAGAAAAATTGCCATATCGATGGTAAAGGATAGACCAAGGATATTAAACAATGATAGTACCTACTACTAGCTTGAGGTGAATAGATAGACATCTTTTTGCAAGGTGGTTAAAAATGAATAAATATTTTTTTACTGAAATCCGACTTAGTGGCTTGTTTCTTTGATTTTTTAAAGTTATTATTTTAATGTCATCGCTACTGTTTTGTGCAAAAATGCTTGAGGTGAATAGATAGACATCTTTTTGCAAGGTGGTTAAAAATGAATTAATTTTTTTTTACTGAAATCCGACTTAGTGGCTTGTTTCTTTGATTTTTTAAAGTTATTATTTTAATGTCATCGCTACTGTTTTGTGCAAAAATGCTTGGAACGACTTCTCGAGAAAATCATTGTTAAAAGCCGAAATAAAAGCAACCGTAATAATATCGAGAATATGTAATATTATACATTACCAAAAAGGTACAGATAGACATGCCACTAAAATAGTATGCTTATTAGCATGCATCGAACGAGCATGCTCTTCAGATTTATAAATTTTCTTTAAAAAAGTACACGCTTTTTAAACATGCCATTGAATAAGCATGCTCAAAGCACTGCTATCAACACACTTGCCATTTAATAGCAAGCACTTTGTCAGTGCAGCTTGTACTGTAGTAAAAAAAGGAAAACCAGGTGGCTCTCCGCACTGAAGTGAATAAAATAGTCTTTTGCTTGCTTTTCCTTCAATGTGTTCAGAAAATTTTATCATCAAGAAAAAAAGCGAAGGAATAGAACGATTTTCATTCATTGCGCGACAGGTAAGTATGCGTGAAAATCGATCGATGTTCGATTTTTGAGCATGCCCGTAATAAGCATGCTAATTACTAGCAACACTTTGACACACATACCACTGAGTAACTATTATGCTTTCGTGCTAGTAATGAGCATAATGTCTATCTGTACCTACATCTCACACTTAGTTGTAGGTTCAATAAACAACCATTACTGATCAGTTTAATATACACCTACAGTAAGCCCGATTACAGAGGCGCCAGCGTAAATTTAATAGCAACGTAAAAAGCGTTACGCCCCACGCGAAACGATACATTCTTATAGATAAAAATAAACGTATAAATTACCTTGGTTAGAGTCGAGCCCACACACATTTTCTAGGACCTCCATTTTGGTGTGGTCGAGACCGCCCGTGCCTCCAATGTCCACGTAGTCCGGCAACCCGCGCTTTGTGCACTGTGAATACCAATCATTACATTATTAACTGATTAAAGATAAGGGTGGACTTGTTTCACTTAGTCTTAAAAAATAACGCTACTCCAAGGACCAAAAACTGAAAACAAAATCTAAATAAAACCCGTTTTTGATAGGAATGCAACTAATCACTAGATTTTTTTAGGACATATAATACAAGTATCTAAATTGATATCTATATAAGTACGTATCACATTCCTCAAACGACGAAACTATTTTTAATAACTATTCTATGGCGCGACGGCGGAAAAGTCGCTGTACACGGTCGTTTTTTCACCGGATAACTGATTTATTCGCCGGATGGATGTCCGGCGCGTCTACACACTTTCATTATAACCATATACCATCGCGAATCCGGTGAAAAACGGTACGATGATCGGTGAAAAAAAAGTGCTATATGTCTTACTTTTTAGGGTTCCGGACCCAAAGGGTAAAAACGGGACCCTATTACTAAGACTTCGATGTCCGTCTGTCCGTCTGTCCGTCTGTCACCGGGCTGTATCTCGTGAACCATGATAGCTAGGCAGCTGAAATTTTCACAGATGATGTATTTCTGTTGCCGCTATAACAACAAATAGTAAAAAGAGAATTAAATAAATATTAAAGGGGGGCTTCCATACAACAAACCTGAATTTTTAGACGTTTTTCGCTCTATATTAATAATAGTAACAGGTAGATGCTTGAAATTTTCACAGAATACTTAATTTTATATTCAATTCAATTATAAAATAAAATAAAATAAATATTTAAGGGGGGCTCCCATCCAGTACGGAACCCTCCGTGCGCGAGTCCGACTCGTACTTGGCCGATTCTTTTAGAATGCAAATATCTGTCATAGTAAAATAATAGCTACGATTAACAAAAAAACATTTAAATAACAAATACTTAGTAGGCACAAACTTTCTGTAAAATTTCAAGTTCAACATTTCCGTTTCAAAGTTTCCAACTTCAGAAGTTACCTAGTTAGGTAAGTCCTAAAGTTGAAAATTTACTTAACTCCTATTGTAACTCATTCAACGAAGGTCAGTGATGAAATACCCACGTATTTTCGGTAGTACGAGTAAGTATGACAATATAACTAATATTATGCTTTCTACTACAAAAAAATATAGTAATGTTATCTTTTTGACCTATTTGTTTCAGAAACTATACGTTCATCAAAACTGTAAAATTATTTATCTACCATAAAATTAGTTAGTAAAAAAAAATTACCTAACTACGAGTAGTTAATAAAACATGTTTACATTATTTGTTTTTAAAAGGTTTATATTTCTTTAGTCAAGCGGGTCAATTCCGGAGCCGCAGATGTTGAAAATTGTTATCAGTTTAACTTCGCGGCAAAAATGTTTCAACAAACATCGGAAAATTAGTTTGTAACTAATTTAACAGCACAACAATTAAGTAGGAGTAGCCCAAGTTAAAGTTTGTCACTTTGATCTCTAACTCTACAATTATTATGTAAATCGTATTTGCATTCTAAGATCTTCGAAACGGTTCATAATAGAAATTCTACGAGAATTAGTTAATTTTAGAGACACATTTGTGTCTAATCGTCGTAATTCCAACCAAAGTCTCGTGTAGTTGGTTTGTTTATGTAGCTTGCTCTCAAACTGGCTTCATAGGGTCTTGATTACAAATTCAGAACATTTCGTAATTTAAGTTAGGTTGATTTACATTGTTACAGTGTTTTGATCCAGTTTTCAAAGCTAGTAGCAATTGAATCCAAATTTTTTTATTAATTTGTATAGTGATATTTATTTCTTAGATGCTGCTCTTTAATTAAATTTATATAGTTTATCTTCTAAGGGCGTAAACTTACCGTTAAAAAACTTAATTATTCCTACTATAAGAAGGTAGGAATATTTAAGTTCACTTTCTGATATAGAGCTCTGATTACCATGTGCGACGCGCTTAATTTTTTTAAGTATCATCAAAAATTATTTCATTCTAGATTAGTCTATTAGGATTCATATTGTACGTTTCACTTGAATATAACTTATATGATCATCATTTAAGTCTTAGTTAAAAAGATCGTCTAAGTCCTATAAAATGTACTTAAAAAAACCAAAACTTATCGTGAACCCCCAAAAATTTGGCCATTTACTCATTCACTATGGCACTTCCCAAGCATGACAATTTATTTTTATTAATAAACTTCACCAACGCTGTGCACATCAACACAACACACGAAAGACTAGATAGAACAAACAACAGCCAGGTGACACAGCAATTACAGGTGAAGACAGCTTGCCTTGAGATTGTACTTATTATACATCACCACAAAAAAAAATACAAATATCAATTTACATAGTTTTTTGAAATATATCAAGGGAATTTAAGCCAAAATTAGTAGTAGGTAACTCACATGATATAAAGTCCCAGTTTCTACCTCGAGCGAGCGGCCTCTTTTCACTGACTGCCCCACGTTGAGGTCCAGCACGTGGACTGTAGCCGGAGAGACGGCTATCACGGAGCAGTTGCCCGTCTCTCCGTGATTCCTCAAAGTGTAAACGCCCTCCGCGCCGAAGAGCATAACGTTACAAGCTGAAACAGGAAGTCAATATAAATGATGGATGCGACGTAGTATCAATGACGCGCTAAGTTAGTAAATTATTTTTGAGTTGACATAATTTTCTATAGCATTATGAAATGAATGATATCGCAAAATAATAATATGGTACTTTTGGGAAGTTATTATTTTGTGATTTAATGGGCTTGTCAAATCCTTTGGGATCACGCATGCAGACAGTCGTCTATCCAAAGTCCGCATAGCCCTAATGATAGCCGACCTCGGGTAGGAGATGGCGCCTCAAAAAGAAGAAGACAGTCGTCAAATACATGACTTCTATGGCTATATTTTTATCTTGACTGTCCCAGAGCTTGCTTGACAAAAAGCTCATTTGATGAATAAAGTATTACTAGGTATATTAAGAATTTGATGAATCAAGAAATTGACAGATATAGGTTTCGATCAGTCTATTATTTGACAAATTTAGGATTTGATGTGTCGCGAATTTGGCAAATATAGATTTGACGAGTACAGAATTTGACGAATCAAATATTTGACGACTGTCTCCGTAATCCCCTTTGGAGTTGCTGTTATCTAACTCTAACAACAGTCTCGCCACCGCCTATAAAATAGTTATTTAGGCAACCAAGCAGACACAAGCTATAATACCATCCATACAGCTGTATAGGTATATTTCGCGTTCAGAAGATATCACCAAAGGGTGTCTTTCAGACACCTTTCTTAGTCTTTTCTTAGTGCCCATAGTGTGGCAAGAATTTACTGATAAATAAATAGGTAAATAAATGAAGAAATTGCTTGAATTTAACCCTAGCTCTTGCTCTAAATAATTGCCTATCTACATAAATTATAATTTCTGTAATAATGTGGCAATGAGACCAAATTATGTAGTATGCTATCTATGTTAATTAATCGATTAGATCGTTCAATTATCTGTAGACATTAGTTTACGGATAATTCTATTGCTTTCCATGTACCTAGCAGTTAAGTACCTAGTTGTAGATAACATATAGGAAGTTAATATTCGTGTTGATCAAACTAACACAAATACCTATCTAATGTGAAACTATCATTAAGTATCTTTTTGAATATATTTCACAAATGTGGTGCTGATCAAAACGATACGTATAATGAATAAGAAAGACTTCTATGTTATTCGTTCAACCCGTTAGGTACAGCTAATTCAGTACTTAGTATTTTGATTTACTTAACATAATAATTTTATAGATAAGATTCCCAAATATTGTAGAAGGGTTATCGTGTTTTAATAATTGTATCCTAATAACATGACAAAAATTGATATTTTAGTCACCAGGTAGAGTTTGTGCAAAAAGAGAAGCGTTGTAGGTGAGGTCGCCCGTGTGCTTATATTAGTTTTGTTACGTTGACAACACTGTTAAGTTATCGCTAGTCCAACTAAAAGTGTTTGATACTTGGTGGACACCACTTTGGTTGTCATCAGTAAACTCGTGTCTATCAAGTGTAGTCGGTACCTTGGCTGCTGATTAAAATCTTATTGTTAGTTCACCGTAACGCCACGACGGTTCTCTTTTTGCACATACTTCACCATTGCAATCTACGTACAAAATTGGGAGACGAGTAGTTCGGTCGTATCGATGAATGCCATTTTTAAATTACTGAACCAATTTTGATAAAATCTATACATACTATGCAAGATTTTGATAAAATTTACACAAAGAATTATAAAAATCGTACTGCTCTGTAAAAAGTTATGTGCTTTCATACATCCTACTAATATTATAAATGCAAAATTTTGTGAGTATGTCTTCGAGCAAATATCTCCAGAGCCACAGTTCCTAAGTAAAAGAAAAGAAAAACGACCGAGCGCCGTCACACATACCGACTTCGATATTATTTACATTAAACAATTCACATTTTCGTCAAATCTTAACTCAAAATTGATAAAATTTTAATTCAAAATTGTTAAAGTTTTAATTCAGGATTGTTTAAATTTTAATTCAAGATTGTTAAGATTTTATTTCAAAATTGTTAAAGTTTTATTAAGTTAGCAGATGTATATGTTATGGTAACTAAATAAATTATTTATTATTATTATTACATTGACCCGTTTTTTCGAATCTCGACGTTATGTCAGCTAATTAGTGCTTGTAACCGACCACTTTAATTGGCACCGCGCGGCTTTGTAGTCGGCTTGCAATGGATGGCCTAACGACTAACTAAAAAACCTGCCCAATACGTAGCTTGGGCAGGGTTTTGGGTCGGACACTTTTTTGCACGATTGTGACTCTATAGATATGTGTTCGAAGGAGTATAATACTTATGGATGTTTGTTACTCTTTAACGCAGCAACAAAGCAACGGATTGACTTTATTTCTGACATGGATATACTTAGTACAACTTAACGCGGGCGGAGCCGCAGGCAAAAACTAGTAAAAAATTAAAACAATAACATACATCGACTGAGTAACTTCTCCGTTTCGTCGGTTAATAATTATGTTTTCCAAAACAATGGCACAATCGACATCAACCGTAGGTACTTATACAAAATTTTAATAGATCAGTAATTTTCACATTATTGTTGATTCATCAAAAATGGCTCAGCCGATTTCTATAAAACAAAAATGAAACCACTTTTGAAGTATGAACTACCAAACATAAAAAAACGTGTTGTAAACCTCCACCTCCTCGTGAGTAAAAAATTACTCACGCCGTGGGTTCCGTAAATGCCTTATAGTGACAGCAAATCCCTTTCCTCGCGCCGGGACTCGATACTGGATGAGGGCCGCGTTCTGGCGAGACACCAGCTTCTTGGAAGGCCTGTGGTCGCAGGACTCCACCAGTCGGTCGTCGTCCCAGCTGTCTGCCGGCCACACTTGCCCGTTCAGCTCCCACCCATCTACCCACTGAAAAGTTTCAATACCTTAGTATAAAGAAATAAGTGAATTCACAAAACAGTGAAAATTGGGATCGATGAGTCTATGCGAAATTTTGTGGGTATTGAACTACAAAGCTATTTGCTTGCCCTGTACTAAGACATATGATCAGATATCAATATAAAATCAGTGCATTTAAATTATTATTTTATCGATTCTGAGCTGGAATTTTGTATGCGGCATCTAATTTTTTTTTCTAGAATTCTGGGTTAGTCTTGTAGTAAAAGTTTTTAATAATGATAGTATTAATCGCCAACTTTCGGCTTCGTACTCATTACACTTTTTTGTTTGCAACATAATTATATAACAGCATGTACGGGCGGCGTTTATGTTACTTATGTACCTACATAGCAATTGGATATTATTATTTTATATTCTAATGTTGGTCGGTATTTTTGACAGAGTTAAATAAAAGGTAATACAATGATTGCTAATATTTTCATACTTGTTCTAAAGCACAGACACTCACAAACACATTTCTTTGTTATCGGTCGGTAGTCGTTCCAGTTTTCAGCTGGCCACTTCGATTCCCAACAGTCTATTCACTGGAACGTTTCAATGGGCTTACAAACACATCTACAAAGTGTAGGTACAGCTATAAGACACAGGGTTCGTACTAGTTGTAAAGCAACCCTTGCCCCGAGGAACAAGCCCTAACGCCTTCATATGCTTATTCATTGTAAACTTTGAATGTAAGCCCATATCATCTTGTTGTGTCGGCCACGACGTGTTCAGCTCCTAAATAATAAACAAATATAAATCTAGTATTTCGGTACGTCAGGTATTTTGTTTGAAACTCATGAATGTGGATTAACTGTGTTTCTGAACGCACTTGAAAGTTAGGTTAGACACGCACTATTACCTACAATGCATTATTTATATTGTATGCTTTTTAGTTTTTGCTTATAATCGTGTCAGATGATTTCTAAGATAAAAGTGGAAGAAAATAAAATCGGTCAAGTGCGAGTGGGACTCGCGCACGAAGGGTTCCGTACCGTATGGGAGCCCCATTCCTCTTGTCGTTATTAATAGCGAGCAAAAAATTCCTAAAAATCACATTTGTTTATTCTTTTTTTAGTATTTGTTGTTATAGAGGCAACAGAAATACACCATCTGTTAGAATTTCAGCTGCCTAGCTATCACGGTTCATGAGATACAGCCCGGTGAAAGACAGACAGACAGACAGACGGACAGACGGACATCGAGGTCTTAGTAATAGGGTCCCGTTATTACCCTTTGGGCACGGAACCCTAAAAAAGTCACACAATACTTTTACGAAATGGAATGAGTATTTTTTTTTCCTTTTTCCTGATATTTTCCTTGGCGTGTATTGCCATACAAGTAATTTGGTGAGCAATAAGCATTGTACTATGAACGAACAACATTCAATACAAAGTAAATACTTTATAGGCCGAATTAAACTTGTTAGCGACATTGAAGTTAGCTACAAGCTGCGCAATACCCAATCCTGACAGAAGCTAACTTACCTAACAGCTGCGAGAGGATTGGGTGTCCCGCAGTTGTTAACTAATAACTTAATAGCCGCCAAAATGATTGATTCGGCTTATATTGCTCTATCTTACTAACATATAAATATTCATGTTTAAGGGAGAGACCTGACAGAAATACAAATCAAGTTAAACCTTGCCTTTGAGTTAACATTCATGGTTTTATGTAAAGCAAACCTAAATATAGGAAGGATGGTGAATCAGTAAGGACACTATTGACCCTGTGGAATATGTAAATACGAGAAGTTGTTTTGCATTCTTCCCCTGACAATTTTTACTATAGACCCAACCTAGCACAAAACGAGTTTTACTGATATACTATATTAACTGATATACTTTAAACTGAACAATTCTTTTTTAATTCAAAACGAATATCTTTATTAGAAATTAAGAGTCAATAATGTCCAAAAATAAACTTA
Source organism: Hypomecis atomaria (assembly GCA_964007245.1). NCBI lineage: Eukaryota > Metazoa > Arthropoda > Insecta > Lepidoptera > Geometridae > Hypomecis > Hypomecis atomaria. Next base: position 14,259,887 of record OZ023288.1, read on the forward strand.
GTCAAGCAACCCGCCCCTTTAATCTGAACAATGTTATTTGCATGAAAAAACAGATTTTTTGCAATTTTATTATTGAGTCCAGAGTAAAAATTGTTCATAAATCTATCTCTAAAAAAACACTTTGTGTATTAAGTTTGTCGAACAAAACAGTTTCATTTTATAATTGTAGAAGCTGGTATTCTTATTTCCATTATCTAGCAAGATTTTAATAACCTTTTATTAAAAATTCACGGCATAAGCTTGTTAAGTTCAGCTTATTCATTTATCTCCCGTTCACTAAATACACTGTTTGTGCACCGTCTTATGAACTAGCAAGAAATAACTAGGTAAGTTTGTTGTAAAACTTTTCTTATTGACTTTAGTGTAAATCATGCTGATAGGAAAACGATAGTGTAAAATAATTTAAAATTCAATATTTTTATTGTAAAAGACTTAAATAACATTTTGACTTTAGACCGCGCCACACAAGTTCGCGGATGTGAAGTTAGCTACAAGCTGCACAATAGCCAATCAACGTGCAGCTTTTTGTGAGCTTCAGTTAGGATTGGATAGTGCGCAGCTGGTAGCTAACTTTACATCCGCCATCTAGTGTGTCGTGGCCTATACTAAACTACCATTATTTTTAGGTACGAATAAAAACAAGTTTTCAACGGGCAAATTGTGGCTCCTGTGGCTACCAAAAGTCAAACTCAGCTTGGGTTGCAGTAATTTATATACGAGTATATTATTTATACGAGATTCCAAAAAATACCTGCTGGGCTAGGATGCGCACAAAGTAATATTTCTTTCGACGTGTCAGAACGAGACAGCGTTATGGCAAAGTATATATCTGTCACTATTTTACACGTCGAAAAGTAATTTCGTTGCTTTTCGTGGTCGCAAACTGGACTAGCTGGGTCCTGATTTTCTATAGAGACAACACGTAATGTGCAAATACCTATTTTATTTTCGTGAATATTGTTATTTTTTCTATCAAAAATGATGTTGGAATTGAATACAAACCGAGTTTTAAGTTATACTATTTGATGAATAATCGGCCAAGTACCAGTCGGACTCCCGCACGGAGGGTTCCATACTGTATGGGAGGCCCCCCTTAAATATTTATTTAATTTTAATTTTATTATGTATTATTGAAATTAATACAAAATTAAATATTCCGTGAAAATTTCAAGCATGACCTGCTACCATTATTAATATAGATCGAAAAACGTCTAATAATCAGTTTTGTTGTATGGGGCCCCCCCTTAAATTTTTATTTTATTCTATTTTTAGTATTTGTTGTTACGATAGCGGCAACAGAAATACATCATCTGTAAAAATTCAGCTGCCTAGCTATCATGGTTCATGAGATACAGCCCGGTGACAGACAGACAGACGGACATCGAAGTCTTAGTAATAGGGTTCCGTTTTTGCCTTTGGGTACGGAACCCTAAAAATAGTATAACTTAAGCTTGTCTCATATAGCTGACATCACAGTCGCCAGGAAGTTTGATTGGGCCTATAACGCGCAAATTGTATACAGAATCACCGTGTAAAAGATTTACCACTAACTAAAACTTATTTCTTTTGACTTAGTCTCAGATTAAACCCTCCTACATATATGGGTTGCCTGGAAGAGATCGCTTCTAGCGATAAGGCCGCCTTGAGTTACACTAATAAGTATTTCTTGTATTACCTACTGTTCGTCTTATATTTCCTGTGTACAACAAAGTGTTTTCTATTCTATTCTATTCCTCCGTATTGGGTAAAACTCATCATTTAGGGTTTAGATAAATTATAGTTAAAATATTAACTTTCCGAGTTTCAGATGTGGCCTAATACCTACTTACTAATTTTGCAGTAAATTGAGTAACTATGTACTAACTAATTCAAGTTTGAGTTTGACCGGCATATTTTTTTTTTGCAAGGTATTATTTTTTTTCGTCAAACAATGCATACCATCATGTAGCTTGATATTTTAGCAAAAATGCTTTGATACAGGTATTAATCTAGTATTATATTGTTTTTCCATCAAAACACGCATTTTCCCAAAAGTAGTGCCGGGCGCGTCTTCCCGCTACGAAACAGTGTTACTTTGTTTACGTCTCAATAGGCCAAAAACGCTTTGCACATATTATATTACAAAAAGAAGTAAAAAGTGGAAGATGATAGTTAATAAGTGGATGGAGAGAGATTCAGAACTTACGATATTATTTTACTAAAAATATCTTAAAACCTGAAACGTCGCCTGCTGGAAATATAAAGATCACACAACTATTTTTTATTGATTCTGACTGCCTCGGTGGCTCAGTGGCTAGTGACCCTAACTTCTGGGTCAAAGAGGAGTGGGTTCAATCCCCACCCAGGGCAAGTATTTATGTGATGAACATAGGTATTGGCTCTGTGTATGGGTGTTATTTAGTTACTATCTATATAAGTATGTATTTTTTTAGAGGTTTAAGTTATGTAGTATTTCAGACTCTGGCAGCCATATGACAAGCTTCGCTTAGTTTGGGGTCAGAAACCGTGTGTAAGATGTCCCCAAATATTTATTTATTTTTTAATTGTACGACTAGCTTGGTAAAAATGTAAGAAAAGAATACTTAATAAATGTCTTAATATAGTTAAAATACGTATAGCTAAAATTACGGTTGAATACCTATGCAAAGATTAGAAACTGCTAGTAATAGAACAGCTAATCAAAAATATTTTTAAATTAAAATAACACTTTGGCAAAACTTCGTTTTAGGCCAGTGGCACAACACCTTGTGCTTGATCGACAACTGATAAAAAAATTAACAAACTGTAAAACATCCGATAAAGGTGCATGTTTGATGATGCTTCTCATAACATGACACAATTATTAGCTGGAAAAATGCCTGTTAAACCCAAGCCCTTTATAGAAAAACATAAACCAGACGATTATACAAACAATAAAACATTATTTTGCACCTACTTTACTATATTTACATTTAATTATATTTTAGGTGCCATACATTATTATATACATGCTTCATTATTTTTACTAATTTTGCCGGTCACGCTCTTACTAAGTGTACCTAATGATGAATTTTATGAAAAGGGAAGATATTTTTTTTTTCTGGTTTAAAAATTATGTAAACATCAAAACAGCTTTGTTAATAAAGGAGACAAATTGCTTTAGAACATTTTCAATGTTATTATTGAGAATTTGGCTGCTTATTTTCCGCCCATTAATTTATTTGTGATGTTCCAAAAGTCAGAAAATGGACTAAAAGGGTCGGCTTTGGCCAAGAATGCGATCTTATGGGGTAATTTTGTGTTGTAAAATATTTTTTGGGACAAAGAAGATATTGCAAAAATGTATGGAACTTGGCCTACAATTTTGTACGGTATCATAGAATTTGCTTTATTTGATTTAGTAAATGATTTTCCTATTCTTTTCGTCAATAATGGTTTACGGCTTAGATAGGAAAGACTTAGGCTAAATAGGATTAGTAAACTAACCTATATTAGGTTAGTTTAGTACTATCGTGCAAGGTGCACAACATACGACATAAAGAGATAATAGGTACTCGTACATTTATATGACACTGATCCATTGAAATGTATATTATTCTAGGGAAAAAAACCGCCTCCAAAGAGTTATTTTGGTAATCAGTAGCTCATATCCCTAGCGATCGTCCCACGCATATTAACATGAAAAGATAGTGTGTAGATGTAAATTAAATTAAATAAAAGACGGGCGGTAATAAATAACAGAAGTCATTTTGCCTTGTTCAACATACCATTTTATAAGCATGAATCTCTTGTTCTGTTGCGGTTAAATCAATTTCAAATAGCGGGTGGTAAGGTAGGCGCAAAGGAAACAAAGGTCAGACCTCATCGAAGGTACAAGGATAATAATTTACTTTACCCATTCATACGTAGTTAAGTAAGAATAATGAAATTAACTGCGTAGCGGGTGGTCAAAAGACCGTATTATTTTCTGTGGATGTAATTTATTTCGGACATATTCCCTTGAGACTTCACACCCAACCGCCCTGTTTAATGAAGTGTTGGGATTTTCCTCCTCGAGAAAGCTAATACGAAATGAAATCTGATGTGAGAGAAATTTACGCTCAACATAACGTTTTATGTTAATCCATCACTCGAGAATAGTGGGTGTCGAGAGAACGTCATAATTGTTCAAGAAAAGTAGGTAGGTAGTTAATACCCACGAATTTATCAGTGTACAAATAATGTTGCCGTTCATTCAATATTGTTCACACTATAACAGGATATTAGTACTACAATGACCTGTGAATTCGTGTCCTTCAATAAAACAATGCTTCATTAATTGTCCATCTAGGTACCTACAATTTCTTTGACATACACCTTTTTTGCTCAACAAATGCAGTGCTCTAAGATGTAGAATTTGGATTGGTAAAATTTATTACAACTATTTGGTTTTGGACGCGTTTATCATCAGACCAGATTTTACAAATTGTCTCTGTCTTAACAAAAACTTTAAAAAAATCTCGTTGTCATCAATGTTGATGTCTATCTGCCGACTTTGTATTTCTTGTATTTTTCATAATTTCCTATCCCTACGTAAGACTCGAAGTGAGTTCAATACCATAATTCAACAGACGCGTAAACCAGCTAATAAAAGTTGAAGCCAATCAAAACAAAAAAAAAACTCACCGCAACGAGTCCTCCGTTGTCGCACGGCACGTCGAGATAATTGAAAACGACCTCGATCCTCTTGTCTGGTTCTGCAATCATGTATATACCGCACACCATCGGCTCGTCTGTCGGAGATTTGTAGAACAGCTCGCCCTCCTCAGATGTCACCAAGAAGCAATCTGAAGATTTTAATCTGGTTACGCAAACTTTAGATGACGCGATGTCGTGATCAATTCGTTTTGAAGATGACTCGATATTACAGAGTTGCTGGAAATGCTGACGTCTACATTCAACTTCAAAAAGTAAGTGAGTGAATTTAATCTTAAAACAATCCAAGAGAGAGAAGGATATTTTATTTTTTTAATAAAAAATGAAAAAATAAAATACGTTTGTATAAAGACTTCATATAGTTTGATGTACCTAGCCGTCTCCCGTAGGTTCATTATAAATGCAATAAAGACCGGAAAGTTGTTTCATCCTAAAATGTAACCTATGTCAATCTGGACAGAAAAAATAGTCTAAAAACATAATTTGCACTAAAATTACACCTCATATTTAACCCCAAAATGTCGCTGTAGTTTGATGAGTCAGCCTGAAAATATTAAGCATGAAACGCCTACGAAAATTTTGATACATGACCCGACATGCGATCCAAAATCACTTAAGCTTTTTATATACAGTAGAAAGACCTCTGAAAGAGGATTTCAACCTTTGGTCAAAAACTGGTCAATACGGAAAACTGAGAAGCATTTTGTTACGACTAATATGAACTCTTTGATAATGTTATAAGTATGTAACCTGATATTTCCAACCTTTGTGTAGCGAGCTTTGAGAAGTTACATATGTATGAAGGGTTGAAAGGAACAAATTGCGATGTATCCATCATTTCGCCGGAGTAAGTTTAAGCGTATTTGTTTTTAAAAGTCACTGAGCTCGATGATTGGATTATATTTTATTCATTGATTCATTGTTGTATTTTGTGTCGAATAAAAATACGAGTACGGTTGGATGCGTTTCGTCCTGCACTTCATACGATTGTTTTTGGTAAGGCTTATTTTGCATATTGGTCATTGGTCACTAATTCATTCGTCCTTACCTTCGGTTGGATCTATAATTTTGTGTGTAGGTCTTGATAAACGACGCACTCTCGAAAACCACGAGATGGCAGAAGCTGGATTTCTTCCATACTCCTTGTTCTGAAAAGAAAATAACCTACTTAGAGATAAATCAGCAGAGGTTAAACTTATCATACACATAGATTTTGCACTGAGATGGAACACATTTTGGCTTCAGAATGTATCAAGTCGAGACGTATGTTTTTTTAAAGCCTTTATGACGCCTGTACCTAATGCTCTTCCATGCCCAGAAGGTAGCAACACAAATGCATCAACTTATTTCTAACTAAGTTTTTAGTTGATGCACTATTGTGCATAGACTGACCACTATTTTGGTTTATATGTGGATGAATCTCGTAAACTAGTTACCCATTCAAGAGTTATTGTAAATTTACAATGAGCAGTTTTTTTGTTATCAAAACACCCAAACAAAAAATTGAGTTTCGCGCTCTGTCCTAATTAAACCACCTTAATGACTCGTGCATTACGTTAATGTACTACTCAGGGTTAGTCTAAACTATTCGTTACAGTATCCAGTTATACACAACGAGCAATTTTATCGAATATCGACTCTATTATAAACTAGAAAACTGTATTAGATTAAGTAACACCTTCATAACACAATACTGCCTCGGTGGCTCAGTGGTTAGTGACCATGACTTCTGTGTCAAAGAGGCGTGGGTTCGATCCCCACCCAGGGCAAACATTTGTGTGATGAACAGAGGTGTTTTCTCTGTGTCTGGGTGTTATTTAGGTACTATCTATATAAGTATGTATTTAAAATATGTATATGTAGTATATCAGTCTCTGGCAGCCATATCACAAGCTATGCTTAGTTTGGGGTCAGAGACCGTGTGTAAGATGTCCCCTAATATTTATTTTAATAAGTAAATATTAAAACCAGCTATAAGCTCAGGGTGAAAATAAGCCTACCATAAGCCTGGATAACTATAGACTCCTGAGTGCCTTTAAATGTAGCCAACCAAAGCGCACTTTCGCGCGTACGTGATGCCCCCAAGAATGAGGCAACTCAGCCATGATAAATACTTTATGGGTTCCATTATATTTCCGTTATGTCCCAGTCGAATGAGGAGAAATGGTGTGAAGTAAAAGGTTTTTTGTTAGATGACACATATCTATAGGTATTAACCGAAAATTATTTATATGTCAAATTACATCGCGTACAAAATTTTATTCGAATGTTGTACGCGATGGAAGTCGGTTTTGCCAGCTCGCTCGAATTAATGTATTATTACGCGACGGATGTCAATACGGTTCAGAAATGACCGACGCCGCAGCCAATAGCATGCCAGCCAGCCGCCAGCCGACACGCCCCCTCGCGCGATGCCTCGCGTAGCTCTGCCCTGCCGCCTGCCTGAGAGGGGACGTGTATAAATGCCAGCCAGCCAGCCAGCAGACCTCATTATTGCTTGAAAAATAAAAGGATAAACTACCACTCTGAGTGTTTCGTCTTTCATCTCGTTATACTCAGAAGTGGGATATCTGAAAAAGACTTCTACGACGTCTAAACCCACGTGCATCAGCTGCAAAATTACGAAAATTTCGGCCTACATGAAACCATCAAAGAAGACAAAATCACCATGCCACCTGCGAGACCCGCTTTAGAAGAATCGACGGAAAAAGCATCAAGACGAAAAAGCCACGCCGCAATTATGAAGAAATATTCAGCAAGCGCAGAGCGGCCATCGAAAAAATAAGCTAACCACGTGAGCTGCGACAAATCATGAGGCTAAAAAGCGATGCAAGTTCAAAATGAGCTACAAAGACTAGATTTCCATGGCATCGACGCGAAGCTACTACTTGAAGACGACTGCAATGGCGACATATTGAACAGCAAGAAAAACATATTCACCGTTCTGTAACAACCGCCAGCAAAACAAAGACATGGCAGCAGAAACCACGAACACTACGATATCAAATAGCAAGGAGAAACTATTGCCGGCCTGTGGTTCCCACAAACCACGTTTTGAACAACCACGGGATGAACAAAAGAAGAATCGACCACTACCCACGTGACGACGCTCCACGGTGTCCACTAAGCTGGTCTAATTGCCAGACTGCCCACCTGCCTGCTGATCTGCGTGCCTGCCGACCAGCGTGCTTGCCTGTCTACCTGCCTGCCCGCCCGCATGCATGGCAGCCTATCCGTCAGCCTGCCTACCTGCTGGCCAAGCTGACCATCACCTCCAGCGGGCTCCTGATACGAGCCGCCACCAGGGAGCCTCGACAAGAAGTCTCAGCCAAACAGCCAGGTCTGTACGTTTTTGCTTGCCATCGTTTTTCTGTGATTAGTTTCTTTACGAAATCAGTGCCACTATTTTTCTAAGGGATTGTAGAAAAAAGCTAAAACAAATTCATCTTAAATAATAATGTGGAGCGTAGCATTTGGGTTAATAGATTGATAGGCGGAATGATTCCATTTGGCGTAAAAAGTCTAAAGAAAAGAAAAATACCGCATCGTTACTTTTGGATAACTGTTTGTCATCAGCCAACGAAAACGAAATACTAAGGCTTTTTCACATAGGTACCTAGTCACTTTAGTATGAAAACCATTGCATTTTTCAACTTAGTAGTCTTGCAAAAATAGCCACAGTGAGAAATAACATACACATTTATGACACTCTTAATTACTGAACTAGCTCGTATCACCATTCTGTTCTGCAAGTATGCTGTAAAACTCATAATCATTTGCAAACATTTGTTTACATGAGTTACTTTTAACTTCAGTACCTACATTTACTAGTCTGAGTTGGTTTGCTTCATATTGAAAATCTACTGTATGTGGGTAGCTTTGAGCCAGTGTCAAATTCACGTGAATTTCAAATGTAGGTAGCTTTAAATATTTAATTCGCCAAAATTGTAGCGTTGATTGTTCGGGTAGTCAAAAAAAGTAATCAGGGTTGCCGTTCTAGCTGCCTGATGACTAGATCTAGCGCATTTTCGACGGCCTTAGCCATACAATATTTGGGTTGATCCACTAAAGTGAATCTAGCCACTTCTATCTGTTTTGTGATGATACGCGAGTGATTCTAGCTATTTCTTATCTGTAATCATTTTAAATAAATAACTATGGCAAAATCGTTAAAAAACACCAAGGCCTGCATTTGTTTTAAATTTAGTGCTACTTTTGGCAATAAGTGCCGAAAAGTATTTATTTAGCTGAAGCGGCAGTCTATACCTTTTCGTGTAGTCACTAAGTAGTCTCATGTATTAAGGACGTTCCGCTAGTTAAAAAGTCAAATAAATATTTGTTTACAGCCATTCTTAGACGAATTTCGAAAGTAAGTTTTGTTCAAAACTAGCTACTTTTTCCAATTATGTAGTCGCAAAATAGATGGACCTAACGGCAACACTGAAAGTGACTGCGCTATTGAAATGTGATTGGAACATTTTTATCATCGCTAAACATTATTTTTGTATGTAGGTACTTATGATTATGTGCATTACCGATAGCAAAACTCTTTTCTAATAAGTTGAATTTTCTGTAAATCACTTCTTAGGTCATTATAGTTGTGCGCATCGAAACATTTGTAGTGAAACACTTATAAGAAAGTACAAAGTGCGAGATCTTTTTCTTCTTATAAGTTTTGTGTGATACTAGTATAGCTGTATGTCTATTGCTATTCTCATAGAAACGCGTCTATTTTGTTCTTAGTACCCAGGTGATAATTATAGTGGTTTTTATATTGTATGATTTACAGTTCGACTTGATATAATGAGCTAATAATAGTCGTCATATCTATTGACACAAAAGTGAATTTGCTGTAGCGAAACAGTATACATAGCTAGATAAAAGTAGACAATATTATTGGTGGCAACGCACTAAGCAAATATTTCAAATCTGTAGCAACATCTGAGTGGGTACAAAATCACAGTTAATCAGATTTATGAATTATTGTTCTTGGACAATAGACATCGTATTAGATATTAAAGTATTCTTGGAATGATAAGTGACTTCTTGCAATTGGAAGCTTTTACAATCTATTGATATATCATAACTGGAACTAAGTTTGTTATTTTATTAGAAAGTTTCGAACATTGGAACCACATTCATACTCCGATTTTCTACTTCAATGTTGGCTTAAGCTTATTATTTTTACTTTTGAATAGCCGGCTAACTGATAATAATTGCTTTGCTGTAGTGCTTATTGCAATCACTATCACTTACATAATGAAGCTTCAGTAAAGGGACGTCTTAGTTAATGGTTTAGTTAAGTCATCTACAATGAGGTCATTTTACGAAGCAAGTACTAAGTAGGTATGTCTAGCCTATGACACCGTGTCTTAAGCTGTACCTATAGTCTATACCCATATTTATAACAGAGCCGTAGATACACTATATTCGGTTTGCTTTGTCAGATGAAGATTAATGTTCTCAAGTTGATAATAATTAGGTACCTAGGTACATTGATAGTTGTGTCAGATCAATTGTTTTGCGTTGGCCTTTAGACATGATTTGTGCTTATTATTATTAGCATTAAAATAAGTAAGTAATCATAGTCGGTAGACTGGACACTGCCGTTAGTGAGGGTAAATAGCAAGAAGTCTGTTGAAAATATTTTATTGTAGGTTATTTTATTCATAGTAAACTATGTAGTGACATCAACACTTAGCAGCAGCGTTACAAAATAATATGTAGTGCCTACTTATCATAGCAATAGCAATGATATAGTTAAGTTTTGTGTATGACTGTGATCTTAAAGGCATTTATTCTATTTGTTTGACAGCATAACCATAAAGTCGTGTTATGATATTGCGTAAGTAGGTTTGATAACTAATAGTCATTCTAGTGTACGATTTCTGTGGTGACTACAGTTTTTGTAGGTACACTGGTAGTTTCGATGGCGTGAGTTGACATAGATAAAACTAGTAGGTAAAATAATATTCTTGTTAGTGCCACAGCCCCAGAGATTCCAATGCTATTGATTGCTGATGATGCCAATAGCCCTGATGGTACCTTTAACCCTGATGATGCCTATAGCGCTAACGATGCCTATAGCCCTAACGATGCCTATAGCCCTAACGATGCCAATAGCTCTGATGATGCCAATAGCCCTGATCATGCCCATAGCCCTGATGATACCCATAGCCCTGATGATGCCTATAGCCCTGATGATGCCCATAGCCCTGATGATGCCCATAGCGCTAATGTTGCATATTAACCCTGATGTTAGTCCAGAGATAACTTGTAGCCGTAAATTATCTCTGAGAATGTAAGCAGCCATGAAAAACTTAGTAGCTCGGAGAATATTAGTAGCCACAATGATACCAGTAGTCTTTGTTGTGTATTGCCATTGGAAATGCTAAACTTTGTCGTTTGTTCCCATCGCGGGAGCAATGGTGTTTCAGGAAGGCCGATATTACGCGACGGATGTCAATACGGTTCAGAAATGACCGACGCCGCAGCCAATAGCATGCCAGCCAGCCGCCAGCCGACACGCCCCCTCGCGCGATGCCTCGCGTAGCTCTGCCCTGCCGCCTGCCTGAGAGGGGACGTGTATAAATGCCAGCCAGCCAGCCAGCAGACCTCATTATTGCTTGAAAAATAAAAGGATAAACTACCACTCTGAGTGTTTCGTCTTTCATCTCGTTATAGTATACAATTTTTACATTATTGTTGATTTTTCAAAAACTAATTAGCTGATTTCGATAAAAATTAAACAGGACTACCCTCGGAAGTATGCCTTTTCGAACTAAAAAAAGATTTTTTTGTTTCGGTTCACAATTGGCGGAATTATCTATGAACATACCGGAACGGAAGTCGGTTAAAAAGTAGTAAAACTAAAACTTGATGCCGATTACCAAACTATTTAATTGAAATGAACTTAGCTAAAATTAAATACTATCGATTTCATCAAAGTAATGTAAAAAATTACATCAAAATTGCTTAGTCTTTTAGTAGACAAGTATAATGCCACAGATAGGGTATACAGACATACATCGTTTACATATCTGTATGTCTGACCGTATTATGTATGTACGAGTACCTATATGCATAACAAACATAATTTATTATAATAGGTAGATAACAAAATTCGTCCTTCTTTTTGGATCAAAGTTGAAATCAAATGAAATACATTTATAATTGAATAGATTCATATGAAACATGGCTACATATAATTATTGCACTCATTAATTTGAAGATCCTTTCTAAAAAAAAAAAACAAAAAAACAACGGGTTGCACTCCGATAGTGCCGGCAGAAGTGAAATCACCACTTGAACGTCAACGTCACTACATCAGCGGTGTCAAATTACACGAATTCAGGACCATAACATAACTAAACAACAGGAATAAATCAATATATCATACTACACCATCAAATTAATAAAGTACAACATTTGTATACGCATTCGTGAACTTACGTAATGCCTGCATTGATAAAACGAAACAGCTCGGTAGAAAAAGAGAGGGATATCAGCGGCTACTCTTCCTCAATCTTACGAATTTTTGATCAAGATATGTACATGTCCTGACTTTAGTTTAACATGTTTACCCATCCCAAAAAGTACACAAAGCCGCTAAAGAAGTTTTCACTTCAAAAATAAGCCTCTGTTTAACATCAGTCTAAATGAACGGAAACGCTACTTTGAAAAATAAATAATCTGTCAAGGACGAGTTGGACTCGCGCATGAAGGGTTCCGTACCGTATAGGAGCCCCACGGCAAAAAAAAAACACGTTTGTTGTATGTGAGCCCATTAGATTAAATATTTATATTATTCTGTTTTTAGTATTTGTTGTTATAGCGGCAATCGAAATACATCATCTGTGAAAATTTCAACTAAGTATTACGGTTCATGAGATACAGCCTGAAGAAAGACAGACTGACAGCGGGGTCTTAGTAATAGGGTCCCGTTTTTACCCTTTGGGTACGGAAACCTAAAAAGGCAAAAATGACATATGGGGCATATGTATATTTTGCAACTATTCATTACTAATTTATACTCCAAGCCTACGCATAAAAAAAAGAAAATACAAACCCAATCTCGGGAAAGGAACTGGTCCTCTAAAGCTGTCAAATGAAGTACCTACTTAGTTGAAAAAATATAGGTACATACTCTTACACAGGGAAATAAAAATCACAAAAGTTACAAACAATTTGCTTTAGTGAAAACGTTTGGAGGTATACTGATCTGTGTGGGACGATAAAATAAACGGCCGTATAAAACGTCACATTATAATTATTATTAAGGTAATATTCATTAAGAGTAACTTAATATAAGATTCGTTTATTATAATTTGTGGTAATTGCAAGAGTGACGTTAATTTCCCTGAGACGTTTCTGCTTGAGCCTTTATATTCGTGACCGAATTCCTAAACCGCCACAGATGGCAGAATTTCGTCACTTCATTGTCAAATTTAAATTATTTATGTACATATATGAAGAAGGTTGTACTCGGAGTCAGTCTAAATATTAAGATTGATACAGGCACAGGAATATTGCAACCAGCAAAGTACGTTGCAGGTAAGTAGAATAAATTGTAGATGGTCGTGAAGTGTTTGAAAGTGGATCACGTAAGGGTCAAAGCAGGATAGGCCGTCTTAAGGAGGAGGAGGAATGTCCAGGATCATGCTTGATGAAAGATCAGGTGATACATTTTATTCACTCTGATTTTAAAGATTCTTAAAAGACATAGAAGGAATAAATCTTCTATTCTTCAAAACTTTTGATGAAATTGCTTTTACGCACGATTTTATTTTTACCGACTTCCAAAAAGGAAGAGGTACTTACAATGTTCGGCTGTATGTATTTTTTTTTGTTTGTGTATGGCCATCAATATTTTCGCCAATTGGGAACCGATTTAAAAAACATGTTTAGTTCGAGAGAGTATACTTCCGAGGTGTTCCCATTTAAATTTTATTTAAATAGGCTCAGCCGTTTTTGATAAATCAACAAAACTGTACATGGATGTCACATCGATTCGTGCAAATTATTCGAATTCTGTACACGGTGGAACTCGGTATTGAGATTGTTTGCGAAAAATTATAGATAATCAATTTATATTGAAATATGGATAACCCATAAATAAATCACTGTTAAAGTTTCACACTATTTAATATTACCAAGATTGTTGTAAGATTTTAGTTTATAAACCCTACTCATGTTAGCAACATGTTGGCTTCTTCAAGTTTACGAAACAGTTTGCCTGAAATATCCTTGAGATTGTTAACTTTGAACTAATCACAGTTTACAATGTACGTGCTAGCATATTATAATAAGTATTCGCAGCAGTTTTTATTTTGATTTTGTCCATGTCAGTACTTTGTTTTAGGTATTGTATTAATATACCTAACTATAATCTCGCTCTTTTACTAAAAAAAAAAACTTTTAGTTACATAATAAGTCAAACGCTTTTTACGTTAGCATCTATAATAATTTTTTTGGTGCCTGATTTCAGTAGTGGATTTACCAGAAGGCTGTGGGCCTAAGCCTAGAGCAGCAGATTTTAGATCTTTCTAGGGGGCGGCAAATTTCGGACCATTTTTTACCGACCTCCAAAAAGGAGGACGTACTATGTTCGTCTGTATGTTTTTTTTTTTTGTGTATGTTCACGGATATTTTTGCCATATGTAGACTGATTCAAAAAAATTATTTTAGTTGGAAAGAGTAGGTACTTCCGAGACTTTAAATGGGACCACCATTTAAATTTTACTGAAATCAGCTGAGCCGTTTTTGATATTTCAACAAAAATGAACATGATGTCACATCTATTCGTGCAAATCATTCGAATTCTTTGCACGGTGGAAGTCGGTGTTGCAATTTTTTGCGAAAACTATTATAAAAAATAAAAGATTAAGTGCCTGATTTTCTCGGGTACAAAAATAATTAGCCTACTGGCGGCAAATACGTGAATCTGTCGCGGACTGCTTTACGATAAAAATTACATGATAATGCAAAGTTATATTTTGTGATAAACAATTCGGAATTTTGTTTTATCAGAGTGTGACCAGGAACGTGCGTCAGTTAGCTATGCAGGTTCAAATTCTGCGGCTACGACATGTACTTTAAACGTTTTTTTATAAAGATATCTTGTGACCTTCATAGAATCACTAGAAATTAAATAGTTTCATAAAATATTGAATGGTTACATTGAAACGCTTTTTCAGCACTAGTTAGAATTATTACGTTTATAATTATTTTCATCCGTGTACAGAATTCGCGAATATTTCGCACGGATCGATGTAGCATTTTTCACATTATTGTTGATTTATCAAAAATGGCTTAGCCGAATTCGATAAAATTTAAATGAGGCCAATTTCAAAGTATACTTTATCTAATAAAAAAAGAATTATTAAAATCGCATTACAATGAAAAAGGTTATGCGTATATGGTTATATATGCGTATATTGGTTATACATAAAAAAAATGCGTATATTGGTTGTACATAAAAAAAATATATAACGCGTCGAATTGAGTACCTCCTCCGGTTGGTTCGTGACACTGACAGATAACAAAAACGGATACATACGCAGTATCCGCTAGTTTATTATTGTATCAGATCAAAACATTATTTTTTTTTAAAATATTTATGGATAGTAATTAGTCTCCGAGGCAATAATTGGCACAATTAGTGAACACTGAGCACCGAAGGGATAAAATTCATAGTTAAATTTCATCATTCTTGATATTCGTAGCTGAAAATAAAATGTTTCCTGAATTTATTTTAAAAGGAATTTTAAATCACTACTTTTTAAAAAGTCATCAGTAAGATTCAATTTTTTATAATTATCTCTGTTAAAATTGAAACCAAGCTATTTCTTAGTAAAATATTATTTTAAATATTTTCACCAATATTCAAACATTTTTACAGGAAAATCTGGCTCATAACTGTCAAAACTGTCAAATATGCATTGGAATTTGACACTACTGAGAATAAAACACGGCAACACTAGCCACTCAATCGAGATATTTTTCATACCTCTTTCTAACACATGCCATATTAAATCATTGCATCTCTTTCTTTCTTTTCTCGATCGACCACATTATCCCTCTGTTATCTCTGTGGCGTCAGTCAACAAATTAAAATTACTTGGAAATTATACAAATGTCACATTAAAATTAAAAATAATTAAGAATAATTAGGATTCAGATTTGTTAAAATGCCATTACTTAAATTTGCGTCAATGTTGCCTAATTCACTTTGTGAGGCGTGAAATGTAATAATTTACTGCCATCCGAAACAGTTTCTGTGAAATGTTTGTGACGTAAATCTGCTCGTATCGGCCGGTGACACGTGTCAATATAATATTTCAAATTCGTATGATGACTGTTATAGGTTCAGTCGCTTTTCCTCACATACTAGGAACTGTCTACGGTTTTCCTTTTAATATAAGTAATTATTTTGGCAAAACCGCCTTCCATTTTTAAAGTCGATTAAAAATAACAAATTGACAGTTATGATGTGTGTGAACTAGGTATACTTATTTGAGCACTATTTTTAAGTTGATACAGCTCTGGAGGCATTATTTTTTACTTCTGTGCGGCTTGGAAGTACACGGAACTTGTATTATTATTGGCTAGGACATATACGTAACTTTACGGATTCTTCACACAATCTGTCAAAGTTCCGCATACGATCGAGGAGTTCGAAAGTCAAAAATAGAGTCTGGGCCACATCATTACCAAAATGACAATCGTCCTTTCAATTAATATAGATATAATGGTACATTTGGAAAAAATATGTGCGTATCGAACTTTATTATCTGTTACGAGGATATTTTCACATATGAAAACATGTAAACATAATATTTTTGCAGCCAGAAAAATGCGCAGAGTTGTCACATTTAGATACAATATTGGTGAGTTATAGAGACGGAATAACGCTGCCGAAGCGATGGTTCAGCATATTGAACATTTGTTATTGTACATAACTGACTGCTTTTAATGCGTGGTAGATATATTTTTTGGATGTGTGTTAGCGTGTAACTACCTATATATTATATGCATTATGTCTGTAAATACTTCATGAAATCATTTATTTATGGCTTAGCAAATGATAAGATAAATTATTAAAAATAAAATAGCGAGATTTACAATTTTTTACCGAAGCAAAGCGCAGTCTGTGCTTTTTGCTTTTGTTTTTGCTTTCGTCTTTAGGATGTTTATTTTTGGCTACAAGTCGCATTTTTCAACAAATCTCGACGAAACTTGGTAATTAGGTTCAATATATCTCTATTATATAAAAATGAATTGTGGTTGTTACTCGTAGTCTCGCTAAAACTGGAGAACGGCTGGACCGATTGGGCTAATTTTGGTCTTGAAATATCCGTGGAAGCTTAGGGAAGGTTTGAACGGTGAGAAAATATAAAAATATATGTAGTGAGTAAAATAATAAAGACATTCATTGAATTTTCCCATACAAAATGTTCCTGCATGTGACAGTTGTCATTGACAGTTGACAGATGGTGAGATGAAGTTCACCGGGGCAGCTAGTTTATGATATATTTGTCGTCGGCGATTTTCGACTGGAGGGGTATTTCCCTCAAAATAGGGGAAATTTGCTGTCTCGCTATTTATTCGCCGATTTCGATAATAGGTAGGTATTTAGTAATGTTGCTTAGTAGATATGTAAGTTCTAACAAGATTTGCGAGAAGGAACCAACACCTCATCGTTAATCGGACAACGTCACAGAGAAGGACCAAAGTAGATGCCACTACAAGAGAGTGGCCTATTTATGTCCAGCAGTGGGACAGAGAAGACTGTGAATGATGATAATGATGAAGACTGTATGGCTGAATGTAATGTATTGCAATTATTGTAATGTGATATTTACTACGTGACTTGTAACAAATGAGGTTATGAATTAATGACTATGACTAAAACCGAGACATAGGTATACTTGTACATACAATTGAAACATAAGCCCGAATTAATTTGTCTAAAGCTTGTAGCTACTTATCAAAACTAGTAGTTCTAGTCTAGTTTAAGTACATCTGAAGCTTCTTTGATCTTATTCTAATCAATAAATTTATACAGTAGGTACCTACACATAGGTATTTAAATTTTTAAATATTAATTTTATTACACAGAAATATTTAAATTTCAAATCTTAATGTTAGGAACTATATTGCATTATATATAATCCTAAAACAAATTTAATAAAAAAATCAGCCAAGTACGAGTCAGACTCGCGCACGGAGAGTTCCTTACTGTAGGGGAGCCCCCCCTCAAAAAAAAATATTTTATTTTAATTTTTATTATTTATTATTGAAGTGAATATACAACTAAATATTCTGTGAAAATTTCAAGCATCTTCCTGTTACCATTATTAATATAGAGCGAAAAACGGCTAAAAAATCAGGTTTATTGTATTTTTTGCACTAAATTTCCAATGCTCAATAAGTGATCCTAAACCTTATAAAAACAACATATGGAAACTCATTTAGTGAATAAATGAAATTTCATTAAATGAGCCATAAAGTTATACATAAATGTTAGCTGAAAACAAAAGATGCTAAATTTTATTCCCTGCAATAATATTCTTCGTGATTTTTGACCTAAAGTGCATAGTTTCCAAGATATTGGCCCGAAACTTTTTTTTTTAAGATGACACTTGAAGACCTTGAAGTTCCACCTGGACCTGTCAGCGTTTTGTGGTTTTATGCTCATGAAGTAATCCAAAACCTTATAAAAAAATCGGATCGGAAATTTAGTGCAAAGTTAAATTCTTTTTTTTCTGTACTATAAGTATATTGAGTAAAATGCTTTCAGATCTGTCAGCTCATTTCCTAAACAATAATGTAAAAAGTAACAATATGTACTTTTTAGGTAACTCATATTACAAGTTGACTGGCTACAGGTTAAATACTTAGATCAGTTTCACCAGCACATTTCGACAAATATTTTTTCTAGAAAATATTACATTGAGTGGAGCCCAGCCATGGAGATCTAGAGAAAAGACATTGTATTTACCCAGTGCGCAAAACGCTTATATGCAGTAAACAATCAAACTTCTTCTTCTTTTTCGTGTCGATGATCCAAACAATATTTAAGTGAGAATTTATAAGGTCTTTTCCCAGTGCCTTGCCACTGCCACTCCGCGAGGGGAGGCATACCGAAGATCCTGAAGTGTGCAGGTATTTGGGCAGTTAGGGCATGAGAGAAGATGTTGCATATTTTGTATCGGAGCACCACACTGGCACTGTGCGCTTCCAAACTATCATACTAAAGTAAGTTCGTATAAGCCGGGTGGCTAGCCCTGGTGTCAGAGTTTTTAGGCCGCCTGAAGGCCTCTGACATGGCTAAACGCTTAAAACAACCGGGGCTTACAATTTAACGTGTCATCATACTGATCACCGCAAAATGCATTATAGAATGTAGGTACTGTTGAGTAAGCGCAGAATAATACAATATGAATAAGGATTGTGAGGTCAATGTGTTGTAGAATGTAGTGTTTTAGCGCTAAATGATACACGAATAAAATTTTGCTGTCAGTAGTAATTTTTATTAATAATAACTGATTAATTATTGGCGTTTTACGTAGTTATAATTTTAAGTACAGTTTTGTGCGAAACTATATGTCCTCACTAGATGGAAACGATATGTCTTATTCCACAAAATCTGTGAGCCCAACTTATGTCGAGGTGTATGTAATCCTTCCCTCTCAAGTAGGATATTTGCTTGACTGAACCTTGACAACTGAACTGAAACTGATATTTCGTCAAGCGTTAGCGTTCCATTCAAGCTAGTGAGCATTATACACGAGATAGGTACAGGTACTTACCCTGCAGGGTTAGATCAGACAGCAGAATATCTCAAGATGCTTTACAAGCCCTCTTGTACAAATATGTACGATAAGGATTCAAAAGCACTAGAGAAATCAGAAACATATTTTTTTGACAAAAACCTAATAATGTTTTTTTACTACGTGTTGTAGTAAAGTGTATGGTTGTGTGCTAGTCTATGATTGACCACCAACTCGCTTGATGGTAAGTAAAGTTGTATTCAAAGATGAAAAACGCATACGAAAAGGTATTATATCTATTCACATACGGGAAAGAATGGTTACAGTTTGTTCCACTCTCTAAGGTAAGTACGACGTTTAGTACAAATTGAAGGGAGATCTGTTTTACTTATTTCTTCCTTTTTAGGGTTCCGTACCAAAAAGGTAAAAATGGGAACCTATTAATAAGACCCCGCTGTCCGTCTGTCTGTCTGTCCGTCTGTCTGTCACCAGGCTGTATCTCATAAACCGTGACAGCTAGAACGTTGAAATTTTCACAGATGATTTATTTCTGTTGCCGCTATAACAACAAATACTAAAAACAGAATAAAACAAATAGTTAAGGCGGCTCCCATACAACAAACGTGATTTTTAGGAGCTTTTTGCTCGCTATTAATAATGGCAAGAGAAATGGGGCTAAGGGGCTCCAACACGGTACGGAACCCTTCGTGCGCGAGTCCGACTCGCACTCGGCCGATTTTTTATTCTCTTCTGTTTACTCCGGATTTGATAACAACTATGTTATTTACTGGAAACATCGATTCAGATGAAATGTTCATTATGATTATAAGGCTGACGCTCTGTGCGCTGTCTATCTGAAAAGAAAGAGGCTAGTGGAAATAACTTGGTAAAATCTAGCGTTTTCATGCGATGACATATTTTGTATTTACTTTCAAATAATCACTTTTTAATCAAATTTTTAAGCAATAGGTAAAAACTATTTACCTGAGTAAATAGTATTGGCAACATTAGGCAGGTATATGCTATGGGTATATGCAAATTGATTCAATGTCGCAATATAACATCAGTGACGTAAGTACCACATAATTAGAACTAAAGTAATAGAAACCGTACTAAAATAAAGCAAGAGATACACATCACTTTGTCTCACTTTAAATGTAAAATTTTAAAGGTGTTAGAAAAAGATACACATACACCCGAACTTACGTAATTTCGGAGGGTTTCACAAACTAGTATTGAACTATCTCAGATGTCCAAATTCAAAATGGTAAAAGTAGGAAGGTAAAATTATCAAAGATTTGAACCTTCTCACTGGAAGAGGGTTCAAATTTCCGATCATATCGCAAATGACAAAGTGGAACCACTTTTAACCATTTTGACATGACCAACTTGTGATTTTGACTGCACAGACAATGCTTTTTTCTTATTCCACTCACTCTCGCGTATGCTGTATAACCAGATATGAATATGACAGCTGGGCTGTTATATAGTTTTTATTTGAGCAAAACGTGTAAGTATTCTATTCCTTTAGTTCTGATTCTATGACTAGTATCTACCTATAAATTTACATGTAAAAAGGATAGTTCGATTGAGAAAACTTTCATTCTTGTGAACAAGTAGGAAGTAAGACAAGTGAAAAATACATTAATACACTTTTATTTACCTATGTGTACAATATTCAGAGGTATGGCATCAGGCAAGACATAAGTAGTCAAAAACAAGCCTATCGTAACGTAAGTAAATGAACATATTTTGATTAGAATTGGGTTACGTTAAAAATACGCTGAAAAAAACTTGTCAAGTAAGATAATATATGAGGACCTTACCTCCGACATATTGGCTAAATAAAAATAACCTTCTATTTTTAGCTCTAGCATATGGCATACCTTTCAACTTGCTTACTTTATAATAATCTTTTTAAATAAGAAAAGATTTACTTTGTACCTATGTAATTTACTTAATTTCATGATGTACTTAAGTAAAGTATGCTTTCAGTAAAACCTTATATCACAAAGAGATCATTGAGAGAAGGATGCTAATAAATAATTTGTAAGAAAATGGATCAACAAAGTAGATTACTTCATAAAAAGTGCTATTATAATATTTTGTAATACATAAACATTCAATCAGTTTATTTGTACCTCTATGTTATTTTTGATAAAATATACATTGACAACGAATAGGGAATAAATTAACTACATCACGTGTTGTTAATTGAAAAAATATTGATACTAAAATTTACCGTATCATTTAGCAAAATTATTGTATTATTTATAGACTATTATGTACTTTCAACTTGCTTACTTTATAATAATCTTTTTAAATAAGAAAAGATTTACTTTGTACCTATGTAATTTACTTAATTTCATGATGTACTTAAGTAAAGTATGCTTTTAGTAAAACCTTATATCACAAAGAGATCATTGAGAGAAGGATGCTAATAAATAATTTGTAAGAAAATGGATCAACAAAGTAGATTACTTCATAAAAAGTGCTATTATAATATTTTGTAATACATAAACATTCAATCAGTTTATTTGTACCTCTATGTTATTTTTGATAAAATATACATTGACAACGAATAGGGAATAAATTAACTACATCACGTGTTGTTAATTGAAAAAATATTGATACTAAAATTTACCGTATAATTTAGCAAAATTATTGTATTATTTATAGACTATTATGTATATTGTAAATTAAATTAAGCATGCTTTTTTTACCGACTTCCAATAAGGAGGTAGTATGGACTATGTTCGTCTGTATGTATTTTTTTGTGTGTATGTTCATCGATATTTTCGCCGATTAAGAACTGATTTAAAAAATATTTTTTAGTTTGAAAGGGGTTCAAGGTGGTTCTATTTAAATTTCATTGAAATCGGCTGAGCTGTTTTTGATAAATCATCAATAATGTACATGGATGTCGCATCGATTCGTGCAAACTATTCGAATCCTGTACACGATGGAAGTCGGTGTTGCAATTTTTTGCGTAAAATAATTATCAAATAAACAAGGGGTTTCTTTAGATTTTCCAGTGTACAATAGTACCTACACTTATAGGTATGGAGAGTTTTTTGTCTATTTATGGAATATTCAATAAGACATCAATCATTTTTAATTTAATTTGCACAACTTTATAAGGGGAGCTCACTCATTTTTGACCGACGAACCAAACCGGAGGAGGTATTCAATTCGACGCGTATATATATATATATATTGTGTATAACCACGCATAACTTTTTTAGTAGTAGTCTGATTTCAATCATTCTTTTTTGTTGGAAAGAGTATACTCCGAAATTGGTCCCATTAAAATTTTATTGAAATCGGCTGAGCCATTTTTGATAAATCAACAATAATGTGAAAAATGTAACATCGATCCGTACGAAATTTTCGCGAATTCTGTACACGGGAGAAGTCGGTCATGCTATTTTTTGCGAATTATTGAGACGTACAAGCTTTAAGCTAAGTCAAAAATCCGAAGCTGCATGAGTAGATACCTATAGTAGGAAATTATTTCGTGTTACGTTATATTGTTATATTGTCTTCTAAGACTGCATGCTACAATGTATTTTATAATTGTCAATAAAATAATATTGAATTTTAATTTGACTTTATTTCAAGGGTTGTTAATAGGTACTCTACGAGTATGTCTAAATACCTACAACTCATAACACACTAATGCATACCTACCTAGATAAGTACAACGAATAGCTTAGAACTGCGAAGATAATGGACATGCTATAATTCATTAGAGCAACTACAATAATTGTAACGTAATTAGAATAGGTAATAATAGGTATAATCGTAGAAATCGCCGTAATAAAGATAAGTACGCTAAAATCAAATATTTATACGGTTTACCTAAGCAAAACATAACAATATTTAATTTACGCTGTTAATCAGAAATACACTGGCTATGTACGAGTATATGTATTATACACCGGAACACAACATAAATTATCTCACGGTATTTGGATCAATTTAACTTATTTAGACTTTGTATAGTTTTTAGGGTTCCGTACCCAAAGGGTAAAAACGGGACTCTATTACTAAGACTCCGCTGTCTGTCTTGCACCAGGCTGTATCTCACGGTTTGTAATAGCTAGAAAATTAAAAATTTCATAGACGATGTATTTCTATTGCCGCTATAACAACAAATACTAAAAATATAATAAAATAAATAATTAAGGGGGGGCTCCGATACAACAAACCTGATTATTTTGCCGTTTTTCGATCGATATTAATAACGGTAACAAGTAGACGCTTGAAATGTTCACAAAATATTTGATCTTAATATTATATTCACATCAGAAGTAAATAATTAAATTAAAGAAAATGAATATTTAATAATATGGGGCACCGATAAAGAAACGTGATTTTTCGCTCGATAGTAATAACTACAATAGGTATGTAGACACTTGAAATGCTCATATTCACATAATATTTAGTTGTATGTTCACCTTAAACACAAGGAATTGAAATAAAATGTATTAAGGGGGGCTCCCATGCCGTACGGAACACTTCGTGCGCGGATCCGACTCGCACTTGGCCGAATATTAAATTAATGTTGTGGAACAAAATTTCATTTTCAGTAGAAAGGAATAATAATTTTCGGTTACACTTTCACTTTAAACAATATTAATTAAGCTTCGATTATCTAATATTTACATGAATAAGTACCTATTTTTGCATGCTCTAATTTTTATATCTGAGTTTTGTAAAAAGTTTAATAAGTATCTTACAGCCAAATGCCTAATTTTTTTATTTGTCATGAAAAACATTTTCAATCAAATTCATTGCCAAAAAACTCACCGGTAAGAAAAGACCGCTAGTACAATCGCAAACGAGTACCGCCGCCACCAGAAACAAAAACGCTTTCATTTTAAAAGTTTGCCACTTCACAGATGCGCTCAAAAGTTCAGAAGGAGCACTCGCGTCCCCTCGTGACGTCGGCCTGGACTAACTTGTGAATGGGGCGGGATCACCTTCTCTTTATATCTCCACTGGACGGTACTGCGCACCCTCCGCTGCGCTTGGATCAGTTCACTTAGTTAGGCCACTTCCGTGAATGTTTTATAATATCCGGAAAACGTCCGGAAAATAAAAGCTCAATTTTGAGCTCCATTTTGAAACGTAAACGCAAAAAGATACGTAATGTTGTTAACTGTAAGAACAGTTCCAGAGTACTTAATTTAAGAGACTCGAGAGATGTTATCTGTTTGCAGCACGAGCGTAACTTATCAGTGTGCTATTTGATCAGCAAATATTTTGAACGTTTGCTTTTACGTTGAATTTGTGAAACGGATTCGTTGGTGGTATTTTGTAGAGTGATAACGGCTTTCAATTATTGTGTACTACTAATCTGATCTTCTCTAAAATCTTCGAAAGAAAGTTATTACGAGCGTGTCGGTTACTTACTTACAGGCTCTAATTATTTGAAATGTTAGTTTTGATGACCTTTATTTTATTAGATATCTATTATTATGACTGTTTTGTAATATTTCATTAAGTAAATCTCAACACAGGGTTTCTGACCCCAATCTAAGCAAAGTTTGTTATATGACTGCCAGAAACTGATATACTACATTTACATATTTTAAATACATACTTATATAAATAGTTCCTAAATAACACCCAGACACAGAACAAACACCTATGTTCATCAGAAATGTTTGCCCTGGGTGGGGATCGAACCCACGCCTCATTAATCCAGAAGTCAGGGTAACTGACCACTGTGCCACCGAGGCAGTCTCTCTGATATACTCTACACTTTAGTCACTGCTGGCTGTTTCGCTAACTTCACATGGGCGCAAAGTAAAGATCAATTTATTTAACTGTTCTTCAATTCTGTTATACAAATAATTCTTGTTGTAACGGTTAAGTCACATATATTGACAAAGGTGTAGAGTATGTGAAGTAAGGACTTGTAGAGTTAAAGCGTGTAGAGTTAGAAGCTTATACATGAGATGTGATAACTTTTTGATAGTGCGAACTGTGGTCTTGTCTTGGCTAGATTTCACGTGAAAATGTTTTGGTTGGATACACATTACAGAATGTTTTCCAATATTATAAAAATACTTTTGCGTATTGAGTTCGAAATTTAAAAACATTGTACTTAGAAAAGTATAAGTAGGTACCTGACTATCTCTCTTTAGTCATCACGATACGTAGAAGAGTATCTTAAATACATACACTTGAACACTACGATACTAATACGAGTATACAGGGTTGTGTCTAGTCGATTAGCATCCTTTTAGGAGCTTATTCCGGCTTTTAACCAAAAATCGGCCACCTCAATGGCGTTATCTGTTGCCTCATGTAGGTCCTGGGTGGTGCAGGTTTTAGGGCATGCTGCACAGTTGGTCAGATGTGACATAGTCTGCAGTTATAAAATTTTTAGCACGCAAAATCAACTCGAAAAGAAGAAGGGGCGTATTATGTACATCAAAACTAACAACTTTTGTTCTAAGACTTTTATTAATTCTCTAAAAAAAGTTGTTGTTCCATAGAAAAATATCGTTCCCCCTCGACAAAATGTATGGAACAGCTGATTTGTTTTTTGAGTTTTGACAAAAGTCGCACATCAAAAGTTGTTAGTTAATAAGTTAGTTAGTAAGAGGCCGCTAAAAGGATGCTAATTGATTAGAAATAACCCTGTATATAGGATAGAAGGGATACTCCGCGGCGAATAGTCTTCGAGACTAGAGACCTGTGTAATAATAATAAGAATAGTCCGTCGACTGCTCACATTGCATCGCATGTTACACCCGCGCTCGTCTGTCATGAGACTGTACATTCCGCGGAAGTGTGGTGGCCGAGGTTTTTTAAATGCCAAGGACCTCCACAACCGCAAAGTGTACAGTCTCCGGGATTATTTTCGAAACAGCGGACGTGGGATGCATTGCGATGTGGTGGCGGTTGACAGAGGCCTCACCCCGCTCTCCCTGGCGAACGAGAACTGGCGCAGGCCATCGGTGCTCAGCACCGATGATCGCAAGGCGGTATGGAAGAGCAAGGAGCTGCACGGGCGGTTCTATCGGGCCCTAACAGGACCCGATGTGGACCTGCTGGCGTCGGTGGCCTGGCTACGCTTCGGTGACCTCTTTGGGGAAACCGAGGGTTTTGCCTGTGCAATTGCGGACGAAGTTATCTTGACGAACAACTACCGGAAGTATATCCTGAAGGACGGTACGGTCGACATTTGTCGGGCATGCCACCGTCCTGGAGAATCACTCAGGCATATTACTTCTGGTTGTTCTCATCTTGCTAACGGCGAGTACTTGCACAGGCATAACCAAGTGGCCAGGATCATCCATCAGCAACTTGCTCTTCAATATGGCCTTGTCGAGTCTGAGGTGCCGTACTATAAGTACGCACCAGCGCCAGTTCTTGAGAATGGTCGTGCGTTGCTCTACTGGGACCGCTCTATCATCACGGACAGGACTATTGTCGCCAATAGGCCTGATATCGTGGTGGTCGACCGGTCCCAGCGCCGGGCAGTGCTCGTCGACATCACCATCCCGCATGACGAGAACCTCGTGAAGGCCGAGAAGGACAAGCTCAGCAAGTACCTTGACTTGGCTCACGAGGTTACCGCCATGTGGGATGTTGACTCGACGATCATTGTCCCGATAGTCGTGTCGGTGAACGGTTTAATAGCAAAGAGCCTCGACCAACACCTCAAGAGGCTCTCGCTAGACGGTTGGGTCAAGGGCCAGATTCAAAAGGCAGTGATCCTGGACACGGCGCGCATTGTCAGGCGGTTCCTCAGCCTGTAGCCCCAACCACCGGTAGCTTGGGCCCCGCCTCGATGCCGGCGGCACTCTAGGTTTAAGTTTTTTTATAGTATCTTGTTCTTTTTTATAAATATTGTAAAAAAACTTAAATTTAAGATAATAAATGCATATGTGAATAAGAATAGAAGCTGATGATAATACTTATTTATAGTTACGATTTAGTGATGAGGCGGATATTCTTCCACGAGAGATCAACTCTATTTACTAAATCTTTTTACGTGTATTATCTCGCGTTACATTACTGTTTTAAGTTGAGAGTTTTAAATTATTTTTATGTTTTTTCTTTTACTTTTTAACGGTCGTGGATTTTTCAATGTTTTTAATTTTGCTTTTTATTCATATGTAATATAGCCTACATTCGTAGGGCATAGCAATTTTTTTCATTGTTGTTTCTATAATAGAAGGTTTCCACAATGAGTAAAATTTTCCTCATTGGTGTATCCTTGGATCTGTAGACATTCTAATCAAATACGCAATGAAGATTTAGTATCTGGTCATAAAATGAGGCCCCCACTCAGTCAGTCAGTTTTCATTCATAAAACGCGTGGGTAGAAATAATGGTAGATTCTAAATGTTTTGGTCTTTCTCCGAAATATAACTGCAATTCATGGTGAGAATTGCTAACCGAATATTGCATTGTGAAAACTATCCACATTTTAGATAAAAGAGAATTATGCAAGGTAAAATAAATATGTCCTCTTTAGGGTTCGTTACCCAAAAGGTAAAAACGGGACCCTATAATTATTACTAAGACCCCGCTGTCCGTCTGTAACAACAAATACTAAAAACAGAATAAAATAAATAAAGGGGGGCTCACATAGAACAAACGTGTTTTTTTTTTTGCCGAGGGGCACCCATACTGTACGGAACCCTTCATGCGCGAGTCCAACTCGTACTTGGCCGATTTTTATAAACTAGCTGATGCGGCAAACATTTTGTTAAAAAAATATCTGGCGAGTAAAGTTGGTGCAAAAAGAGAAGCATCGTAGGAGAGGTCGCCCGTGTGTCATTTTACTAATTTTGTTACGTTAACAATACTGCTCAGTCATTGCTAGTTTGTTGCTAGTACAACTAAAAGTGTTTGATACTTGGTAGACACCAATTCGATTTTCATCAGTACTCGCGTCTAGTAAGTATAGTTTGTACCCTGGCTGCTGAAATCTTATTGTTGGTTCACCGTAATGCCACGATAGTTTTTTTATGGTACATACTCTATCACTCTTATTACCCAGGGAAATAAAATAGCCTACTTACAACTTATTCTCAGACATACCAAATATATAGGTCCAAAAGAAATCAGAAAAGTCGGTCTAGCCTTTTTGGAGGATTTTGATAGCAAACACTGTGACTCGAGATGTTTATACAGGGTGGAGAGCTGACGCCGACAATAAATGAAATCACATATTTTGGGTTTATGTTTTAAAGCCTCAGATATATTTTGAATTTAATAAATAAAGCTATTTCGAGCAACCTGTATCTACACAGTGATTCTAGCTATTTTGACATCAGTCAAAAGAGCTATTACGATTAGTCTGGTGTCAAAATAGCAGGAATAAATTCATGCTATATTACTTCCTCTATTTATTATTCATTTAGTTTGAAAATTTAGTTATTCCAGTTGAGGATTGTTTTTCCTTACTGTTTTTAAATTTCCGTACCCAAAGGGAAAAACGGGACCTTATTACTAAGACTTCGATGTCCGTCTGTCCGTCTGTCTGTCTGTCACCGGGCTGTATCTCATGAACCATGATAGCTAGGCAGCTGAAATTTTCACAGCTGATGTATTTCGGTTGCCGCTATAACAAAAAATACTAAAAACAAAAGAAAATAAATATGTAAGGGGGCTCCCAAACAACAAGCCTGAATTTTTAGACGTTTTTCGCTCTACATTAATAATGGTACCAGGTAGATGCTTGAAATTTTCTCAGAATATTAGGTTTTATATTTCCTTCAACAATAAATAATAAAATAAAAATAAAAAAGTATTATTATTATGATTACTGGTTACTAATACTACTTGTGGTTTAAATGAATATCCGCGTCAGCTCTCCACCCTGTAAATTAGAAGAATATAAAGCACCACTTATACATTCTACATTCATTATTATTCTAAACCTAGTCAGTCTCAGATTTATGAATAATCGGCCAAGTACGAGTCGGACTCCCGCACGGAGGGTTCCGTACTGTATGGGAGCCCCCTTCAAATAGTTATTTTATTTTAATTTTATTATTTATTATTGAAGTGAATTTAAAACTAAATATTCAGTGAAAATTTTAAGCATCTACCTGTTACCATTATTAATATAGAGCGAAAAACGTCTTAAAAATCAGATTTGTTATACGGGTGCTCCCCTTAAATATTTTAAATTATTTTAGTTTTAGTATTTGTTGTTAAAGCGGCAACAGATATGCATCATCTGTAAAAAAATCAGCTGCCTAGCTATCATGGTTCATGAGATACAGCCCGGTGACAGACAGACAGACAGACGGACATAGAAGTCTTAGTAAAAGCGTCCCGTTTTTCCCTTTGGGTACGGAACCCTAAAAAAGCTTAGTTTCAACGGGCGACTGAGGCACATATTTAATTTCTACGTTCGCCGGCTATTTCGTCTTTTTTATAATTTACGTGCAAGATCCAATCCTTTCTTCAGGCGTATTCACGTTGTCGTATGTTTTCTATCATCGGAAACAATTCGTACTTAAATTGTTAAGAATTAATTTCCCCGGTCCGTGGGGGCCGGGAGCTCATATCATTTTCAAAAGTCTTTCTGGGCGTCTGGTGGACGCGACGCGTGACCAAAATGCTGGTGTTTATTTGGCTCAACGCATAAGCATTGCCATTCAGCGTGGCAATGCAGCCAGCATGCTGGGCACGCTGCCAACTGGCAGTGGGCTTGAGCATTTGGATTATCTTTAGACCTTCAAAGGTCTGAGGGTGATCCAATGCTTTTTGTGTAATAGTAGTGTAGTTTTGTTGTAGTTAATAAAGGCACTTTTGCCCGTAAAAAAGAAAAAAAATTCAGACAAGATTGAAATTTCAACTCACGACCATTTTACATTGTAAATCAACCGTTCTTGCACTAGGCTACAACGATCACAGAATAGGTACCGGACTAAAAACAGGACTGCTGCTACTAGAAAACATTACGTTGTACCTAACAGAAAAAAAAACAACTTCCAATTTCGTAATATTAGGGTTAAATGTTTCCTTTTTGGAGTTATTCGATGATACGTATTTTTTCTTCGCGAGCCTGCGCTGTCAAGATAATAATGTTATATCAACATTTCGTTTTCAATCTACCGAACAGAATGCCTCCTTGTTTCTAGTTCAGCTAATACGATTTAATGTTAATTATAACTGAGGAGGGTTTATGCTCAAATCTACATTTAGTTAGGCAGCAATTTAAGCAGAAATTTAAGTTGACTGAGCCTATGAAAATCACTAACTTTACGAACGAAATTTAATTACTACCTACGTTGCTTCTTGGTATTGAAACTTAATCTATTTATTTTCTCGTTTTATTACCGTTATTTTTATAATTTTATTCATATAAAATAAGACTAACATCTAGAAAGAAATACAGAAGAAAATTAAATATGTCATCATCATAATCTTTATGTATGTTTATTAAATAAAATATAAGTCTAATCGAATCAAATTTAATGGCTTATGTGATGTTAACAAAGTACAAGCTGAGAAAATCTTAAATATTCACTCACTCTAGCTGACATGAATTTACAACTACGCAACGACTTGTCCTGTATTCGTAGACGTTTTTAAATTCAAATTTGGCCTACCATATCTAATAAAAAAAAAAAAAATTGGTTGCCTGTAAAGTCGGTATACGGGCGAAAGTTTTACGTGACAACGACTTTTAGACGAATGAGACGAATGAGAGCGCTCTCATTGTGAGCGCATAACGTGAGCGGAGCGTAACGCAGTTTCTTGAAGTGTCACCCGGCAAACCAATTTATAAGACGTTGTCACGTCAAAAACATTGGTGCATGTTTCTGGAAGAGTAGTAGCAAGCAAGTACCATTTATTACTTGCAATGTAAAGACTGGTCCTAGTAGTTAATGTAGATCTTAACCGAGTTCTAGTTTGAAATGCTTGTTTACTTCTAATTAACAATTGTACAATAATTCATGTATCATAGTAGGTAAGTTAAATATTAATGTGCTTTGACATCGATTAAATAAAGAAATATAAATATGAAATTGATTTAAAATTCAGGAATAAACTAATTACAATGAAAACATAATTTAAAACTAAGAAAGACCTGTCGTAAAACACACACAGATAGGTTTTAGAAAAGTTTGAAAGCTTTGTTTAAAGTACGTAAGTAAATTGCTAATATAAATATAATGTATTTGCCTGAAGCAAACTCACTCAGCTAATGTTAACAAAATTATGTAGAAATTGTGGCAAAACTGTGTTTGGTTAATTAGGAAAGATTCGATCAAAATGTTCAGCAGTCTGAGTCAAAAAACTGTTTAGCAACCAAATAGAATAATGTTAGATAGAACTGCTTGATCAGCAATTTGAGATTAGACTTAGCATGTAATTATATCTACTCCACTCCTACTCTATCTACTTCACTAAGACCCTAAAATTGATATCACGAAATTAGTAGTCGAGATAAATTTACTATTGATTATTAACTCTTAACTCATTGCTCCTTTTTTTTTAGAGATTGCATCTGATTTGTTTCTTGCAATGTCGGAGCTAAAAACTCTCCTACTCGATTTATTTTTCGCTTTTGTGCTTTTGATAAAAAAAATACTAAAATGTAATTGTATTATTTTTACTTGACTTGTAGTAGTTGTTATAAATAGTGTCATGAATAAATGACTATTTGAATGGACTACATTTGCAATGATTGCTGTTAAACCTTTAATGCTGCCACGTGTTAGAATAGGCTTATAGGTTAGAATAACATTATCAGCGAACCATTTAAATAATTCCCATTAGGAAGCACCGACATGGCAACATTGTACGACGTCCTTGTTAAGTTAAACTGAGAATTAATCCTGCGTGAAATGGAGAAACATGTAGATAACCTTTGAATGTTCTACACCAAAATGTTGAAAATGTCATCATTATCACATTCTTAGTCTTAGGACGCCGACGGCTAAACCTCCGCGTACTTGTAAGCTTTACAGATTTAAAAATTGTTGCAAAGCGCAAAATTCTGATGCAGGGACTGGAATACCCTCCTCCTATAACGTAACAGTGAATATGTATCTTCTAGATCTACGTAGTCCATCTTTGGCTGCAACATTGTTTTTCATCAGGAGAGTTTGTGGTTAATTTACTTTAACCATTGCAAAGCGCAAAATTCTGATGCAGGGACTGGAATACCCTCCTCCTATAACGTAACAGTGAATATGTATCTTCTAGATCTACGTAGTCCATCTTTGGCTGCAACATTGTTTTTCATCAGGAGAGTTTGTGGTTAATTTACTTTAACCATTGCAAAGCGCAAAATTCTGATGCAGGGACTGGAATACCCTCCTCCTATAACGTAACAGTGAATATGTATCTTCTAGATCTACGTAGTCCATCTTTGGCTGCAACATTGTTTTTCATCAGGAGAGTTGGTGGTTAATTTACTTTAACCATACCAAAACGCAAAATTCTGATGCATGGACTGGAATACCCTCCTCCTATAACGTAACAGTGAATATGTATCTTCTAGATCTACGTAGTCCATCTTTGGCTGCAACATTGTTTTTCATCAGGAGAGTTGGTGGTTAATTTACTTTAACCACCAACTCTGTAACAGTGAATATGTATCTTCTAGATCTACGTAGTCCATCTTTGGCTGCAACATTGTTTTTCATCAGGAGAGTTGGTGGTTAATTTACTTTTAAGTAACAATACTTCTAAGTTGTGATATTGATTTTTTTCTGGTGCTTGATATGAATATAAGAAAAATATTATTCTAAATGTGCTTTACTTAAGGCAATCGTGAGGCGCCAACTTGCTTGACCATACAAAAAGAATATGCTGTTATCTACCTCTGAATGTTATCCGAGTTGAGTGATTTGATTTTCATATGATCAGCACTTTAATCGCCTAAAGTCTTAGTTTTTACAGTTTTTAAATGAACTTAAAGTTATAAATTAAAAACTTTTCTGGAAAATTTAAGACGTACTCGTACGAGCGAGCAATATTTCTTACTCATGCGATTGACACCAAAACCATAACATTTTGTTACAATTTAAGGGGTGAAATGAGTTTTCTTCTAGAACGTAAATTTTATCAAATATGTACCGAAAATTTTCTCGATGTTCTACAGAAAACACGAAAACACTGGTCGATGCATGATCCTCTTAATGAAACCCTGATAAAGTACTAAGATATCAACAACTCTCAAAACTTAATAGGTAGCAGCATGCTGGGCACGCTGCCAACTTAGTGGGCTTGAGCATTTGGATTATCTTTAGACCTTCAAGGGTCTGTGGATGATCCAATGCTTTTTATGTAGTACTCGTAGTAGTGTAGGTAGTTTTAGCATATAAAATAGTGTTGTATTTTGTTGTAATGAATAAAGGCACTATTGCATATTAAAAAAGAAAGTTAAACTTAAGTACTCGTATCTAAACATTCTGCTGTCTGTATAAATGGGGATTCAAAACGCTTGAAACAAATCTCAAAATACTTAGCCTGTTTTTGACGGACAACAATAAAATATTTGTATTATTTCAGTCACATTTCTGTTAATAAAACTCCCTTCTGCCATGTACGTAAATCAATGTAGCCTTGGAACGCAGGATTTTTTCCTCTACTGGTAGAGCAGTGGCCTTATCGTGTACGCACTCTGACGTTCGGCTTCGCTTTTTACTCCTACTCGCGCCAGTTACTCACGCCACGACAGCGAGCGGGAGGAAAAGCGTAGCCAAACGTCAGAGCGCTTACACAATAAGGCCCCAGGTAACTATTTACCTCAATTTACTTCAAGTGCCGTTGTCGAGCGTTCTATCGTTTCCAAACATCGGGGGTTAAAGAAAGTTCAGGTTTACGTAGGTACGATCATAAGTACCTACGTAAGTAAATATTATCTATACCCGTTTCCCCTTTTATCCTCAAGCTACTCGGAGCCTCGTCGACCTAGAATGAAATTTGAGTTATTGGTCTCGGATATAATCTGCCAATTTATAACGTACCTACTAACTTAACGTATACATTACCACAATACTTCACTGGAGAATATATTTATGGTTTTATTTAAACTTCGACGAAAAAATATGGGTGAGGTAAGGAAGACTGCAGAATTTAGTTTAGTGTATCTTCAGATTTCAGGAGGATACCTTTTGTCTCACTTCATGAACTAAGATTATATCTAATTTTTAATACAGTGCTGCTAGACTAGAACATGATGCTCAAAGTTAATACTTATTCTTATCCTTACTAATATTATGGGATAGCACAAACATTAAAATAACACGCGGGCAAAGCCGCGAGAAAAAGTTAGTAAATATATAATTATCTACATCTACATCATAACTATGATGAGTCATGGGTACATGTCTCTGCAAAATAAATCTTTTGGCTTTGAAAATAAGAAAGTATTCATATTTGTCTAGACTTAGATGATGATACTTAGTAATATAATTTTTTTTTTCAAATTAACCACAAAAATACAATCTTGGTTTGCAGTACAATAGTAAAGTTATCATGACCAACTTATTTTTTGCCCGAGGCAATTAATTAGTTTGGTATTTATTTTAGAAAAGCCGTACTTAAACTGGTATTATTTTTAAAATTAAACATAAATTCTCACAAAAAAAAGATATTTTTGGAAAAAATACAACTTAAACAATGTTTGCTAGAATACATTACATATTTCACTACGCCCACTGACAGTGGGGATTAATTGAGATTTAATTTGTCCAAAAGATTGCATTGTTAAATATTGTACCTTATTATTATTTTTCGGATTTATTCATTAAACTGTTTTACCTGCATTATCTGTCCCATGTGATATATATTTGGATCTTTAGTATTTTTTTAATTTATTTATATAACCCGCCCCCGATGGTTCCTGGTGCAAAAGTGCCCATAAGGCCCAGCATGAACAACGAGCTGAATAGCGATAGACAATATAAGACATCCTATGCACCTAGTAGGAACCACCCAGAGCCGGAGTCACCGCCCCTTATGCTTTAGTAGGTAATTGCTTTATGTGATCGTATGCTTAGTAATTTAAATTTTACCCTCGACGTTTTGGCAGATTGGCCTAATTTTCTAATACTTTTACTAGCAGCCTCCCTAATTTAAAAAAAATAATAATATAGCCCATGACACCCGGGAATTGTGTAGCTTCCCAACAGTAAAAGAATTTTTCAAATCGGTTCAGTAGTTTCGGAGCCTATTCAATGCAAACAAACAAACAATCAAATCTTTCCTCTTTATAGTATTGGTGTAGAAGACAATAAATGTTTATGTGCTAAATCCAAAATGGCCGACTCCACAAAGCGTCGTCATAGTCGTGGTCGAGTTATAAATAACTAACTCATTACACCCACCACGAGATTCTATGTAAGGTATTGCTAAAACAACGTTGATTGACGCCTAGAGTCAGAATAACATTATCATCATCGCAGTTTATAAATATACGGATTTGTATCCAACGTATCGCCTGTATCGGCGGCGCGGGAGGCGTACCTAGGTTCGTACGCCTCCACCTTTTAGTGCGTATGTATGTAGTTATTTATCTAAAACATTCTGACATCGGGGTAAACTTACCTTGGCAATTATTCCGCTGCCCTACATTTCTCAAATTATCTATTTAGGTGAGTAATTTTTATGCTCTAACTTCGTTTCAACAAGTTTAGTTTATTTGCATAACGGTGTATAACGACTGTCAATGCAATATACGCAGTGATATTGCAAAACAACTAGTAATGTAATATGTGGCGTGGATTGTTAGAAAAAAAAAAACAAGGTTTTTTCCAATCTAGCTTCTGAATTGTTAGCTGATGGGCATAGTGCTCTAACAGCATTTACTAAGATTCTAGTAGGATACTCAGATGTTACACCATTGGACAATAATACGGACCTCCAATATCTCTGCAGTCATTATAAAACTCAAAGTAGGTACTTACAAGACTTGCTCCAACTACTGGCTTATCACACTACTGATGAATTTAGTGATTTAATTTAATTTGATTTATGTTTTTAATTTAATTTTAAATTTAATTTAATTTTATAATCTATTTGTAATTCGAGTGTGTTATGGATCTTTTGTGTCTGAAAATAAATATATTTTGATTTGATTTTTTTTTTATTTTTGATCACTATCACAGACTGGCACTCGAGCCCGTCGCCCAAACCATCTCTCTGACTACCCTCATTCCATACACTCCTCACCGTCGCAATACCGAAGTGTGTTGCGACTATGTGTAGGTACCCTCTTTAAATAAGCGCAGCTAGCAAATCAGCTAAATACAATAATTGTGTTAGCAGAGTTAAAAGTCTTTTGTCACTGTTTTGTTAATATGCTAGGTATCATCATCATCATCGTAATCAGCCGTAGGACGTCCACTGCTGGACATAGCCCAGCAGCCTGCATCCAGTGCGTTCCTGCGGTCTTAAATCGTCGGTTCACCTAGTCGGTGGACGTCCTACGCTGCGTTTTTGATCGTATAGAAAAAAATGCATTAAGCGATAAAGCAAATGGCAGCTTTATTATTTTGATTTAGTAATCATTTTGAAATATTTTTGTCGTTGTGATTTATTACTTTTTTTTGTGATGTGGTTGTCTAATAAAGAATTATTATCTATGTAACATGGTTCAATATTATTGAACTTATAATGGGGCACAATAATTGAATATGTTGTTCCCAATTATTGTACTTATAACTCTGTTACCAAAAACGTGAAAATAATAATTATTTAAAAAGTTTTCAAACCAAAAAATACGGATTTCATAACTAGTAAATTTATTGCTTAAAGTTTATAATGTACATAAATACTACTTACGCTAAAGTTACAGACTACATTAATGTAGTACCCTTAAAAAATCTGGTAGTCCGTAAGTATTGTCGTAATTTTTTGTACATCTACAATTATGTATTTTCGTTGTTTTTTTTTTCAAACACATATTTAATATAATTTATTCTTACACAAATATCTTTGAATTACCGTTAGATCACAATAATAATGAAGTATGTCTTAAAGCAGATTGGCAAGTTGAAATGGCAATGGGCAAGGCACATAGCTCGGAGGACTGATGACCGATGGGGTCGAAAAGTTCTCGAGTGAAGACTACGTAGGACGTCCACCCACAAGGTGGACGGATGACCTCATTAAGACCGCAGGTTCGCGTTGGATGTAAGCCGCTACTAACCGGTCTTTTGGGGAGATCTTTAGGGGAGGCCTATGTCCAGTAGTGGACGTCTTATGGCTGTAACAAACGAACGAATGTCTTAAAGAAAGAAATATTTAAGATATTATACATAATAATTTTTCGCTTAAAATGGCACAACCGTGTCCAACTTTGTACAAATAATTCGAATAGCTCTCACGAATCGATGTATAATAATCAAAATCAGTTCATAATTAGTGGAGTAATCGTATATACATACAAAAAAAAAAAAAAAAAATTAGACGAATTGAAAACCTCATTTTTAAGTCGGTCAAAAACAGTGGTATACAAATCTTTACCTGTACCGAAATCGTCCTTCATGGGTAGACTTATTTTTAGCTTTGGACTACAAAAAGGCCAATAGATACAGTTATTACGTACCTAATGGCTATTCAATCATTTTATTTTTAGAAAGCAAAATCTGTTATCTGTGAAAAGTCCCAAATCCTTTCCTAGTTCTAATTTGCATCTATTTTTATTACAGCATTCTCCGAAAGTCCCATAACTTTTATATAAATGGATCCAACCATCGACTTGGCATTTTTTCTTTCCATATTGATGGATTCATCCAAAGATTTTTATGCCAGACACTATTTTTCTAGATTTATAAGCATTTTTAGGAAGCTCACAATTCCTAATTTTAGAAAAGTTTTCGAATTTAAAATAAAATTATGGCTACATTTGTCTGACAGTTGCGTAAATTGAATTTCGTTCCACTGGAAAAGGGCATGAGTCCAGGACTCATGCCATTTCTTTGACCATAAAAGTTGACGTTTGGTAATGTACTCGTAGATGCGCCATTTTCACAGGAAATACGTAAAACGCAACAAGAAATAAAATGGCGTCAAAAAGTGAAATATTAAAAAAATGTGACTTATGCCCTATCGAAATGACAAGTTCAACTGTGAATCAGTATAATGCTACTGCGCATCCACTCGCCTTGGGTTCACACACGCCAAGATGTTTGACTCAGCCTGTGCCATACAGCTACTTGGAATTATACAGGTTTGTGAAAACCTTAGCTGAATAAATAGGTAAATCGATTTTTCAGTCCTTTAATACCACTTCTAGGCCTAGATAATCTGATAGCTAAAAGTTCTCTACAATCATTGAAATCAATTTAAAGATTCACTTCGAACTAGGTATTCGATAAATGTATTTTACTAAGGCTTACAAGAATACCTAAGTAGCTAAATAAACTAAATTTAACACTAAATTTAAAATGAAAATGTATTTTGTATTTTAATAATGAATTTAGAGGAGACGAAACAATTAACCCACGCAATGGTAATTTTGAGAAGAAAAAATGTTAAAGATAGATATTTCTTACGTATGATTACATGAGGCATTTATGTTAACGTACTTTATTAAACAATCAACTGAAAAATCATATTTTTTTCTTACCTCATTGTAGCTTATCAATAATTGGCATATTTACTATTAAAATTTTAAAATAAAATCGATAAAGTTGCAATAAATAAGCTGTTTCAAAAATGTATTCATATGAAATATAGGACGTAATTGAAGATGAATGATTATAAACTGATAAGACATCATTTTTACGCGATTTCAGGACTTGTTCTTCTATTATTATTTTACTTTCACTCAGTGGTATTTCCCCAACAACCACTGATAAATTATTTGGATTATAGTCACAATAAAAATAAAACAACTATCTCCTTCCCCTTTGTTTTTATATACACTCCAAAGAAAATAAATTATTTAATAGTACAAATATCTGCGAATAACCCTTACGTATTATTTTTATAGCTTTTATTTCTAAGAAAATAGGGCAGCTCTTTGATATTTACGACTTACTTTAATAGCTCACATCCATTATGGGTTATGATAATAAAACACTAGGATCCCTCTCTAGGTACATTACACTCCAGATTTATTATTTACGACACACACTTTTATTACACAACAATGAATAAGTACGATTAAGGGACATAATAGCCAAATATATATATAAATTAATGACAGTATCAATTAATATTTAAATGCTCCGCTCTCTGACACTTTAACGTGCCAATCCGCTCAGCCACGGTAATCATAGATAGATACCATTACCGTGGCTCTGCTATATCGATTGCTTCGGTTCTTTTACGGTCTAAGTTGAGACGTGTATTTATACAAGTGACTACGTGGTTTATTTTGTTTTAAATCAAAGATAAATCAATAGACCGATTTATGTATCTTAGATGCTTGTAAATTTTTAACAGTCAATAAAATAAAATAATAAATACTAAACTTGTGGCACGTGTCTTAATGCGTGCATTTGCGGTCAGGTGGTCACGTTGCAAGTTGTAATCGAAAGCCGTTCGAACACAAGGCGAGTTAAGTATCGTTTACATGTTTACCTAAAGGTCGCATCACGGTTCACATTAATTAATTAATTCGGTTTATCCCATACGTATTTCAATAGAATGATAAAATTATATTTACTAAGCAATTACCTAATGTCACATCTATGAAATTTTTTAAAATTTGCTCCGCAAAATCTGTACGTTTATTTGATAGTGTCGCCTTGTGATCGAATTGCCATAGATTCACAGGATTCACATTTGAGGTATTAAATAAGACTAAGATTTCGGATCTGATTTCGTTGATTTATATATTTACAGCTGTATACCTATTGAAATACAGAATAGCTTATCATGTAAAAATTTAACTACCGAGATTAAATAAAGCAAATACAATAAAAGGAATTGCAGCAAGTGGCACCATGAAAGACAAACCCAAAAACGAAAAATTAAGGGCAGTCGGCGGTGTTGGTCGAGAAATGAAGAAATTCCTAACTAAATCATACAAAACTCTAAAGATTGAATAACTAAATATATTACTAGGCTGAAACGACTGTAGTGGGACTTTGAAAACGAAAATTATTGTAGGGAAGTTCTAGCGAATATTCCGCTTGAACTTCCCCGGGTCTTGTCGTGAAATCGACCAAAGGTGTGGGAGCATCGATAGCTGTAAAAATCGGCATCTGAGTGTCTATGTGACCGGCATAAACAGGATACAGGCGTGGTTCTGGTTTCACTCTGATTGCCTTTGACAATTCAGGTCTCCAAGTAGTCGAATCAGTTTGCTTCTTTTCTGTGGTATCTTCGATTTCTTTAGCGATGTGTATTCTGTCGACTTTGATGTCTGAGTACCACGGGTCGTTTGACATAGCAGGCGGGGGAGTCATGGGCATCACTGAAGGCGGTGGCCAGTCGTCTCTACTTCTTCTTTCGTAGTGTTCGTAAGGAGGGTAGTGGTAGAAGCCGTAGTTCAACGGACTTGCAGCAATCTGGAACAGAACGCCTGTTAACACGTTATCTTTCAAGTTTGGTTAGAGTGCAAAAAGCCTATCAGTGAA
This sequence comes from Hypomecis atomaria, assembly GCA_964007245.1. Lineage (NCBI taxonomy): Eukaryota > Metazoa > Arthropoda > Insecta > Lepidoptera > Geometridae > Hypomecis > Hypomecis atomaria. The sequence goes on from OZ023288.1 coordinate 14,300,868, forward strand.
TTACATAGAAAACATCATGCTTGACCTAGACCCAAACTAAACCAAAGCAAAGATTTGCTGAGATAGGCAGCATGTGAGTCCATTGCATAAATGCCACATTTGCTTTGTGAGAAACAAAACACAATCGTCACCGGGTAGACTCCACTGCATAATAACTAATGCTAAAATAATTATGCCTTATAAGAAATGTGATCCAATTGCGATAGATTTGATTTTTTTGTGTTTCTCTACGAAAATGTGTTACTTCTACAATGCTCAATGCTTCACAACAGTTTGTAACGCACTGTTCATTTCCGTTCCTCTTTGCTTGGTAGAGTCTGGGCTCAATTAAATTTTAGTATAAACAGTACGCAAGGAGTGAAAATTTAGTGTTGTTATTCAAATTCATACCTTCCCCCTGTCATGATACCCATCATTACTAGTGTCTACCTAAAAGAGAATGTTTTAACAGTGTGTTAGTGGATTAATGCACGCCGTCGTTGTGTCAATAGGTTATCTGTTAATTCTCTTTTTACAGCAGTGTTAGTGTGGAATGTTAGAACTGTAGAGATAAAACACATCTAGGAATATTATGTATCAATGTAAATAAGTTAAGTTAACAAACACATGGGGAATAAAAACACCAAAGAGTGAAAGCAATTCTAAGAATGCAGATGATATGATATAACAAATACTAATATTATGTGACTGAATTTTGTACTTTAAGTTTAAGTTTAAGTAGCAATGCTAAATGGTAGATGATAGTGGTGTTTCAATAAACTTAATTTATTTAAGAGACAATGCTTTGATTTACTCGAGCTAATAGTTTAGCATCAGCCAAAGATTTTGCTCGTGTCGTTTTGTAAAAAAATACTTTTGTACCAATCAGTCTTATAGGATACGCTCGATTACGTACCTAGAGCAAACCAAATATACAATGACATTTGACTACCTGGCTAATACATTTGACACTTTTGTTGGTAGGCCTACGTCCTGCAGTGGACTATTAAAAAGGCTGGTACAGTACAGTACATCTTACATCTTAATTCAGTACATACATCTTTTTATGTTGTTTTTTCTTGCTCACCTTTTTCAATCCCTGTATAGACGCAAGTATAAGTGCCATTTTGGCCAGTAGAAGGGCTTTCCCCCCCAAGACGGCCAGAAACTGGAAGCCCATGGGAATCATCACCATGCCGATGGAAACGACGCCGAACATCATCATCGTCATCATTTGATGACGACGGCGACCGCGAAACTCCGCTGTAAATTAAATATTTATTTGATGACAATATGCATGATTATTATTATATATGGGACTAATTGGACACTAAAACAACGAGATAAATAAATACCTCATCACTCGGTTTAAACGTCTCGTAATAAGATATTTATTTATAATTATAATAATGTGTGCGAATCGAGAAACTTTAAAAACAACAATAGGCTGGTAAAAAAAAATTATTATAATAACAATTAGTCCTTGAGTTAGATTATCAAAAATTAATGGACACGTATTTTTCTTTTGTCAATCAAACAACAACTGACAAAGATAAACCGTGTCAAAGTATGGGAGTGAGGGTCGTGACGTCACCTCTCTTACAGAAGTCTATACATTTGTGTAGCACTTGTCACGTCACGCGGAACTTTAACGGGCTATATCTTCGTCAATCTTTGTTCAATTGACAAAAGAAAATAAACGTGTCTAATACTTTTTAGGGTTCCGTACCCAAAGGGAAAAACGGGATCCTATTACTAAGACTTCGATGTCCGTCTGTCCGTCTGGTCCGTCTGTCTGTCTGTCACCGGGCTGTATCTCATGAACCATGATAGCTAGGCAGCTGAAATTTTCACAGATGATGTATTTCTTTTTTACTATGGAAGTTTACGTGGTTTTCACACATTTTAAACGATATTAAACGGGACTCACTCACGTGTTCGTATGGTCATAACACGACTATAGTTTCGATCGCGTTCGGCGACCTTTCTCAAGTTGGCGAGTGCTAACACGCGGAGCCGTCTCGCAATGCACTGCGGGCTGCGGCGCGTAGCGCTCGCGATGACAGCGGTTGCGGTGGCGGGGCGGGGGCGTGTAGAGAGGATTGTTGTGTCGGCGCGCACTGAATATCCTCTTCTTCGATATAACGGTCTCCGTCGGGGATACTCCAGCACACTGAGCTCACTATGTCTCCACCAGTCCCACGGTCAAATCCTCTGGTTCCCTGAAGACACGGTCTCCACGTCGGTGGCAGTGTCCATCCCCCGTCTCTATTGAAGTTAGGGCGTCTGCTAATCTCAATTTTTTTTTTTTTTTTTTTGTTCTGTTCCATATAAATCTACGATCAGTTTCACTTTAAGTAGATGTTTTGGGTGTTCGGTTGACATGTCAAGTGTGCACTCCAGTGAGTGCATCTCCTCTTATTGATATCCTTTTAATTGATGACAGGCTTTCTTTTTAGCCTCGGTTCATATTCTTGCTCTGTGAGTGTCACAGCCAGCTCATTGGGATGTCTTTCCAGCCGATGCTTGTATTTTTTGCAGGTTGCGGATATCTCTTCTTGGACTGTGCTCATTTCCAGGTTGCTGTGGATTTCAGTATTGGTTGTGTACCTGGACACTTCGCTTATAGTTCTTAAGATCGTGTTTTGCATCCGTTGGATCTTTGAGATTTGTGAGTTACAAGCGGATCCCCACAATTGGATACCATACATCCATATTGGCTTGAGAACGCTTTTGTATGTGAGTAGTTTGTTGTCGATTGACAGCTTGCTGTTTCTTCCAAGGAGCCAGGAGTAGCTGGTGTATCTTAATTTGATTTCTTCTCTTTTAGCTGAGATGTGGTCTTTCCAGGTTAGACGACGGTCCAAGTGCATTCCCAAGTATTTCACTTTGACCTGGTGAGGCATAGTCACACCTTCTAGGTTTACTGGTGGGCAGTTTCCCTTTCTTAGTGAGAATGTTACCTGGACTGATTTAGACGCGCTCGCTTTTATCCTCCATTTTTGACGCCAGTCTGTAATCTGATCGAGACTCTTTTGCAGGTTTGCAGATGCTTCTTCGGGGCTGGAGTTACTAGCGAGGATAGCCGTGTCGTCAGCAAATGTGGCCGTGGTAACATTCTCTACTTAGGGTAAATCTGCTGTGTTCAGTGTGTATAACACTGGACCCCAGACTGAGCCCTGGGGGACTCCAGCTTTAATGTCAAAGAACTCAGATGTCGCATTCCCTTCCTTTACTTGAAACATTCTACCAGATTGGTAAGACTCGAGCAGGAGGTAGTAGCTGTGCGGTAGGTACTTTTTAATTTTATATAGTAGTCCTTTATGCCACACTTTATCGAAAGCTTGTTGTATGTCAAGAAATGCAGCCGAACAGTATTCTTTTTGTTCAAGAGTTTTTCTTACATGTTCATATACTCGGTGGACTTGTTCAATTGTAGAGTGTTGCTGTCTAAAGCCGAATTAATGACTTGGTATAACCTTATTATTTTCCATAATTGGTACTAGTCTGCGCAGTAGGATCCTTTCAAACACCTTTGATAATGTTGGGAGAAGACTAATCGGTCTATATGAGGTAACTTCATGTGGTGGTTTCCCTGGTTTGTGGATCATTATTATGGTTGATACTTTCCACAATTGAGGGTAGTGTTGGACTCTTAATATACCATTATACAGCATAGTGAGGAATACGATTGCTTTCCTTGGGAGGTTTTTTAGTATCTCCTTGGTTATTAAGTCATACCCGGGCGCTTTCTTATCTTGTAGCTCTTTGATTGTTTTCCACACTTCCCTAGCCGTTGTAGGTTTGGGTGGTGGGGCGAGTTGGAAGTCCTGTCTTAGTACCTCGTCTATGCTTGGATCTTCAGCTACGTTATGTATCTCATTTGGAGTGAACACTCGTGAAAGATGAGCAGCAAATACGTCCGCTTTTTCTTGCGCTGTTCGCACCCATGTGTTAGTTTTAAGGGGTGGTTTCATCAGCTGTGGGCGATTCATGTTTTTAGTAAATTTCCATAGGGAGTAATTAGTTGCGGGAGTAGCAGTCAGCGATTCTAATTGAGATGCAAGTGTGACGTCTCTCCACTCTTGTAGTCTTATTTTGAGGTTGTTGGATGCGTCATTCAGAATTCTCTTGTCTTCTTCCAGCCGACTGCGCTGCCATGTTTTACGGAGTTTTCTTTTTTCTCGAATCAGTTTTTTTATTTCTAACGGGATATTACTTTGTTTCGTGTGAGTTATTGTGGGTGTTGACTTCCAGCACGCTTCCTGTATTAACATAGTTATATGTTTTGTTGCATCTTCAATGTCATTGTCAGATTTTAGAGCTACTTTGAGATTTATATTTTCTTCAACATGTTCACGAAATGATACCCAGTCTGTTTTTCTATTGTATAATTTAACAGATTCTTCATATTCTATGAGTAGTGTGCTGCATGTGAGCAAAACTGGTGTGTGATCAGAGTCGCCGTCGTGGCACGATTCTGCCTTTAAATAATCTCAATAGCCTCCTTAACTTTACGGGGCACGAAAAACTCGAAAAGGTCGCCGAACGCGATCGAAACTATAGTCGTGTTATGACTATACGAACACGTGAGTGAGTCCCGTTTAATATCGTTTAAAATGATGTATTTCTGTTACCGCTATAACAACAAATACTAAAAACAGAATAAAATATATATAGGAGGGCTCCCATACAACAAACCTGATTTTTTAGACGTTTTTCGCTCTATATTAATAATGGTAACAGGTAGATACTTGAAATTTTCACAGAATATTTCATTGTATATTAACTTCAATAATAAAAAAAAAATTAATTTCGATTGTCGTTATAACAACAAATACTAAAAGCAAGTCAATATAAATATTCAAGGATGGCTTCCATACAACAAACGTTATTTTTTTGCTCTCATTCAGTACGGAACTCTTCAAGCGTGACTTCAACTAGTAATTGGCCGATTTTTTATGAATATTTCAAGCATCTACCTGTCACCGTTATTAAAATTGAACGAAACACGGCTAAAAATTCAGGTTTGTTGTACGGGAGCTCCCTTAGATATTTTTTTTTTGTATATTATATTTGTTGTTATAGCGCTAACAGAAATACATAATCTGTGAAAATTTCAACGTTCTAGCTATCACGGTTCTTGAGATAAAGGCTGGTGACAGACAGACAGACGGACAGACGAACTGCAGAGTATTAGTAATAGGGTTTTTTTTCCATTTGGGTACGGAACACTATAAAAGACACACCTACTTTTTTTTAAGTCCATCCTTATATATTATAAAATAAAGTCGCTATTTTCGTTTGCTTGTTTGTTTGTTTGTTTGTCTGTATGCTTAAATCATTAAAACTACGCAACGTATTTTGATGCGGTTTTTTTTAACAGATAGAGTGATTCAAGAGGAAGGTTTATATGTATAATATACCTGTGCGAAGCCGGGGCGGGTCGTCTAGTTGAAATATATTTTGAGGCGTAGGACGGAGGTTGTACTCGTACATAAAAGAGTCATAAAATATTATTACCCTCACTTCTTTTTCGTTGACCTCAATTATTTTGAATTTAACCCATTCTATCACAAATAATAATATTTTCAATCATTTGACATTTTTGAATGGTTAAGGAAACTTAACCTAGTCACTTGGTAAAATTAGAATCAAACGCCTTCTACGAATTTCTATTGCGGCAACTTGAAATTAAGATGATTGAAAAATATGATCGATCGTTGATTCTACTTGAGTAGGTATGAGGTAAATTGAGATGTCAGGTTTTTGCGTACCTACAATGAATGGATATTTGTTTGCCGCCCGGGATATAAGCCTAATATCCATCAATAAGTACCTATGTAGATTTTGTAAGTTATAAGCACAGTAAATATTAGTTTTGCTTGTGTTTAATTAATTTCAATGTTATTGGAACGTGACGTGGGTGTATGCTCTGGAATAGGTGCACACATATTCAAATGCAGTTCATGATGCATCTGATTAATAATGCCACAAATAAATTGCATAAATGGGTTGCATTATAAAATTTATTGTCTTTTCGAAGTTGACATTAAGATTGAACATCAACAATTTTAGCACAGACACAGAGTAAAGATGACAATATGAGTAAAGAGAAACATCTTCATCAATCAGTCTTATAGGATACGCTCGATTACGTAGAGCAAACCAAATATACAATGACATCTGACTACCTGGCCAGTACATTTTACACCTTTGTGGGTAGGCCTACATCCTTCAGTGGACTATTAAAAAGGCTGTTACAGTACAGTACATCTTACATATCAATTCATTACATACATCTTCATATATTGTTTTGTCTTGCTCACCTTTTTCAATCCCTGTATCTTATGTTACCTGCTAACTGATATTACCGGTATTTTAACTCTTTTCCTGTGTATTAGTAATCAAGAAAATCTATGAATAAAATATTCAGCAGGCAAACGGATAGCCATAACCTATTTTCTTTTGAATGACATTATCGTTATAATGTAGGCCCCGGTTGTTTTAACCGTTAACCATGTTTGAGGATTTCAGAAGGCTTAAGAACTCTGACAAGTGGCTGACACTAGTGTCAGAGTGACCAGCCAACCAGCCTTTATCAACTTACATATTATTATGCATAGAATAAGGGAATTGATAATTTAATTGATTAATTGACATAATTGACCATGGCTATAGTATGACTGACATATAATTGAAGTAATGTAATTGTACAACTTAAATTATCTAAGTACTTGATGTACTCGTATTGTCATAAATATAATACATCAATATAAATAAGTCGACCAACATTTAATTTTTTAATTGTTTCAATAATGTCGTATACTATACTGATAACTGATAACATATGATTAGGTATAATTGTCAAAATAAAGATAAGCATATCGCATCGGCGTAGCATTATCACATTCACTACATAATATAATATAATACTATAAAACAAAGTCGCTTCACTGTCTGTCTGTCCCTATGTATGCTTATATCTGTAAAACTTCGCAACAGATTTTGATGCGGTTTTTTTAATAGATAGATTGAATTAAGAAGAAGGCTTATATGTAGAGTGTATACTTGTACCTGTGCGAAGCCGAGGCGGGTCGCTAGTTGACCATAAAATATGAAGAACAGCAGAATAAATAACACATTAGGTACGGATCACACAAGACTTATCATGATATTTTCGACGTTTCATACCTATTCTTACTCAACTCCATCGTTTGATGTGCTATTTACGATTTTCAAATGTGAAATTTAGCTAAAATAAAGTAAAGTAGCTTCAAGAGCGACCTACCTTTTTCAATACCCTTTTCGCCCTCAAAGTCAAACTTGATGACGTGTGTACGAAGCACTTTCGCCATCCTTTGTAACGCGAGATTCCGCCATTCTCCTTCGTCGAGTTCTTTTTCAGTCCACGTGCTGTTAAAACAAAGATTTTTAGGCATCAAAGAAACAACATTGGTAATGTCGACAAAAAAGGTGTTTATTTGCTTATAAAGAGGTAGAATATAGATCTTTCATCATTACTTAATGACGTGAGAGACTGATATTGCAAAAAATATCATTTTCAGAGTTACATTTTATCGAAGCTAAACTGATTTTGTATCTAGCATGTTTCTATTTTTTTTTCCTGTATAACTGTACTGTACCAGCCTTTTTAATGGTCCACTGCAGGATGTAGGGCTACCCACGAAGGGTGATCCTGTATTAACTGCAACAAAATACAACACTACTACTTATGCCAAAATTACATAATTAAACTACTACATACAAAGTAATTAGACAAACCAAAGTTCCTTGAAGTTCTATAGATAATCCAAATGCTCAAGCCTACTCCCAGTTGGCAGCGCGCCCAGCATGCTGGCGGCATTTCCACGCTGTATGGCATTGCTTATACGTTGAGCAAATATAAATGATTTTTCCATTGTAAGTTAGGAGCACAAGGAGCAAAGCAAATAGCACCGAGTTAAAACGATATTCCTGAATTTAGTATACGGCGCTATTCTGATCGGGTTAAAATAGATTTTCGTAAAGTCATGCAATAACTTATATAAGCTTAAAAGTTGTTGTTAATAACTGCCAAAAAGACATTGACGAGAATTATTCACAATCTTTGAGTTTGTTGTCATATCCAAACAAAATTAATTTATTTCATTATACGAATTTCCAGTGAAGACGAGTTCCTGTAAATGGGATAAATAAGGCGTAAGGATAATAAATAAGGTAACGTGTTATTAATAACTGAAATGCTACCAAAAGGTTAATACTATATTGAAATAGGTAATTCATTGATAAAAGAAACAACGAGGATAAATTTCTTTAATCAATGAATTTGTTGTTTCTATAAGAAGAAATCGACATAGATCGAATCCACAAAGTTTGTTATTGGGAATCGAAACAGATAAGTTTAAGTACTATACCTATTTTGAATTACACCTGTCATTAATTTATTCATGGTATTTGTTTGTCAACTATTCCAACTTTGTATTTAGTCACAACATTTTTTTTATTGGAGTAAATAAATCATTGGAATCCTGGGGCCGTATTGTGTACGCGTTCTAGCGTTCGGCTTTGTTTTCCTCTCGCTCTCGTGGCGCGAATAACTGGCGCGAGCAGGAGAAAAAGCTAAAGCTGGCGACTGACATGAGCATTTGGCCGTAACGTTTCATTCAAAGCGAGCGTGTTACGTTACGGCATTACCTGACTGACCAGTACCCTTGCTCATGGCGAGCATAGTGCTCGACTGTGCTCCGCCATTGGTAATGCCATCCACGTCTCTCGGGGTTGTACTGACCAATAATTAAGGCGTAACGTAACACTCAAAGGGATTCGCGAAAATACCGACAACCGGCTGGAGCACGCGGCGCTCGCAGCGAGCGGATCGGCTCGCTCTACTGACCTGCAACATTTCGCCGTAACGTAACGTTGCGTTACGAGTCGAGTCGAGTCGGCGGCTTAAGCCGAAAGTCAGTACGCGTACCTACACAATAAGCCTGATTACAGAGGCGCCAGCGTAAACTTATTAGCAACGTAAAGAGCGTTCTCTCTATCGAACGCCTAAAGTGAAAAAAAAACAGAACTATGCTATTTAGCTAATATAATTACGATGGCGCCTCTGTAATTGGGCTTAATACGGCCCCAAGTTCTCTTACCACTGTAAAGGACAATCCTAATAATATTATAAACGTGAAAGTTTGTTAGGATGGGTGGATGGATGGATGGATGTTTGTTACTCTTTCATGCAAAAACTACTGAACGGATTGAGATGAAACTTTGCAATTTTATAGCTTATATATCGGAATAACACATAGGCTATAAATTATATTGATATTGCGTAAATTTTCCATTTTCAAGAAGTGTTAATTAAAGACATTAATGAGTAAGTAGGAAAAATTCTGCCATCTGCGAGCTATTATTCTAGCGTGCGCTCCAAGAAATGTCAAAATAGAACATCTCGATTTTTTTTGTTTTTTTATTTTCCACCTCCTTTATTAAGGGTGGTAAGGTGGGCCTCGAAATATCATGCGGGCGAAGCCGCGGGCAAAACCTAGTAGATTATATTACCAATGGGACCAGTAAGAAAAGCAGTTTGCTTCTCTGTGGCAATTCTCAAATCGTCTCTCTTCTTCGGCGGTGGACGTTTTACTTACACTTGACTTGCCAGTGCGTGATCTCCATTCGAAAACTTAACGGTCCTATAAGCGAGGGTTTCACGTACTACGTGGCACTAGGGAGGCCTCAATCCAGCAGAGGACGTCTAATAACTGATATGGTAATAATGATACTAATAAGTACCTATCACATTTTTTGGCATGTGAAGCTCATACAACCACTTCTCTTTCTTATATTTCTACGGCATTGAAAAATTATGTAAGTATTCATACTGACAAAAATTTACAACAAAACATTAAATATACAGTCTACTTTACAACATCTATTTTAAGTTCTTAGAGAAACTCAGCAAAGTCACAACTGACTTGAATGAAATACCTATTGTAAGTACTTACTCCTAAAAGCTCTAAAAAAACTAGTAAATCGCGGAGCGTTGTAAGAAGAAAACCTGCACGGATACTTTTCAGTCAACGATTTTTTGTCTTGTTAAAAGTTTTTCCTCGAGAAGTTTCATCGTTACTGTTTGATGTTGCTGCCTTGGCTTGGTGTGAGCTAAAACTTAAACATGATACGGCAGGGAACCTAGTTTCTTGTTTGAGTTTATTTATACTCGGCCGTAAAAACCAACCCTTCTCAAGTAGTTATTTAGCTTATTTTTTCAATTTTTTAATCATTACTTAATTATTTTGTTTTTGGCTGTATTAGGTGTAGAGTCGAGATTTTTAAAAACAGTATTGTGACGAAATAATCATAATAGCAATACAGATTATGGTTATTCAGACAAAACATGCTACCAACGGGGCTGTTTTCAGCTTTATGTGTACTGTTATTTTGTTAATGTGTTACTTGGGCCCTTTTTTATATAATATTCGGCCAAGTGCGAGTCGGACTCGCGCACGAAAGGTTCCATACTGTTTGGGAGCCCCCCATAAATTTTTATTTTATTTCAATTTTATTATTTACTAATGAAGGGAATATAAAACTAAAGATTCTGTGAAAATTTCAAGCACCATTTCTACCATTATTAAAATAGAGCGAAAAACGTCTAAAAATTCAGGTTTGTTGTATGGAAGCCCCCCTTAAATATTTATTTTATTTTGTTTTTAGTATTTGTTATAGCGGCAGCCGAAATACATCATCAGTGAAAATTTCAGCTGCCTAGCTATCATGGTTCGTGAGATACAGCCCGGTGACAGACAGACAGACAGACGGACAGACAGACAGACGGACAGACGGACATCGAAGTCTTAGTAATAGGGTCCTGTTTTTCCCTTTGGGTACGGAACCCTAAAAATGTAGGTAAATATTTTATTTATAAATCGAATTACTTAAGTATGTAGATTCTGTTATTAGCGGTTACCCTCTTACATATTTAATTTTTAAAAGAATGCAATAAATAAATAAAAAAAATAATTTCGAAGGAAATTAAAGTCAACAGCAATGTGGAAATTAAAGTAAACAGTAATCTCTTAAATTTTATTTTTTATTTTATTTTTTTATTTTAAATTTTGATCGTATGTATTGAGCTGAGCTCTAACTCCTAGCTAGGTTTCCCTGTATTTAGGATATTATTAGTCACGAGATCACGAAAATATGGGTTTATTTTTTGAAAAAATTATTTACCTAAAGTGGAGTCATTTTAATAGGTCACTTTTGACAGTTCATGAATGCAAAGAAAAATATACCTTACACTAAAGGAATAAAACTCATGAAAACAATATTGACGACGACCGATAAGTGTTCTCGAATACGGCTTGGAGTTTTATTCCTTTAGTACAAGGTATATTTTTCTTTGCATAAAATGAAATGTCAAAAGTGACCTATTATCTTGTCCCTACTTTAGGTACGAGTACTAATTAAATTAAATGCCATTGAAGTATATGCATTTGGAGCAGAGCCAGAATGGTCAACATTACAGTTCTGTCGGATTATTGTCTGTCTGAAATTGTCAGTTGTCTGAATGCACGAACAAATAAAATGCATGTAACAGTGGATAGTGAGTAAGTTTGTAAAATCCGGGTGGCTAGCTCTGGTGTCAGTTTTTAAGCCGCCTTTGAAGGCCTTCGACATGGCTAAACGGTTAAAACATCGATCAACCCCGATATTTCAATCAGGTGTTCCATGTGAAAAAATGTACAGAGCAGATAATTTTTAACATTTTCAGATTTAATTGTGAGTTTGGTAACAGACTTAAACTTAGATTTTATTTAATTTTAGACGACGACATGCTAATGCTAAGCCCTTAATCAATGATTCGATATAAAGTAAATAAAATAGCATTTTTATTTATTTCAAGAATATACCTCAATATATAAGAAAACTGTTTTGGATAATTTTATTACAGTGCTGCAATATTCAAAAAACATGTAGCAATGTCTCAATAAATACATGTAAATAGCTTGTAGGTTTTTATTTTATTTTTTATTTATTTTTAGTATAAAGTAGTACTATAGTAGTATATTAACTATTACCTAATACAGAAGAACGCTAAAACGTCGTGAAAACCATTTAAATCTGTGAGTAAATTTAGTCAAGAATGTTATCTAAATTGGTACTACTATAAAATCCAAGCAGTTGCATCAAAATTGCGTTACTTAGCCCAAAGTAGAGCGAGCGTTGCGCAATTTCACCCCGACATTTTGCGACGTTGACGAATCGTCGCCGGTCACCAACCTACGCCTGTATTCTTGGCTGTAATTGAATTTTTAATTGTGCACATGGCTAGAATTATTACTGAGCGCAGACGCGGCGAAATAAAATTCATTTAATGATTTTGACAGAAATTGTGATATCACTAGGTACATAGTACCTATAAAACAAAGTTTCCCTGTCTGTCTGTCTCTATGTATTATTCGCTTATATCTTTAAAACTACGCAACGGATTTTGATGCATTTTGTTTTTATTAGATAGAGTAATTCAAGAAGAAGATTTATATGTATAATACACATGTGCAAAGCCGGGGCGGGTAGCTAGTTTTGCTTTAACTCTATCAAATTATATTATCAAAATTCGCAACAAACGTTGTGGTTTTTAGGGTTCCGTACCCAAGGGAAAAACGGGACCCTATTACTAAGACTTCGATGTCCGTCTGTCCGTCTGTTTGTCTGTCTGTCTGTCACCGGGCTGTATCTCATGAACCATGATAGCTAGGCAGCTGAAATTTTCACAGATGATGTATTTCTGTTGCCTCTATGACAACAAATACTAAAAAGAGTATAAAATAAATATTTAAGTGGGGCTCCCATACAACAAACCTGAATATTAATAATGGTAACCGGTAGATCCTTAAATTTTCACAGAATATATAGTTTTATATTCACTTCAATAATAAATATTGAAATTAATATAAAATAAATATTTAAGGGGGGCTCCCATACAGTACGGAACCCTCCGTGCGCGAATCCGACTCGTACTTGGCCGATTTTGATGTTTGTGCTATCTAGTCTTGCGAGTTTGTTGGTGTTGGTGTTTTTCTAGTTGCCCTGTATGATTTGTATGATATGTTTTAATTGTATTTTATGTACTTTTCTCTATGGGACTATACCTAGGTAACTATAATTATGTCGTTGTGTTTGTTATCAAATCTCGATGAACTTTGTTTAAACGTTTGTCTGAAACAGGTATTTTTTTTGCGATTTTGGTGCTGTTTCCAGCTCAAAAAAGTTGCTTACGAGTATTTGTGGAGTAGGTACAATTATATATCTCTTAAAGTCAATGTACAATGCAAAGCAATAACTTAAATGTGAAAAAAATGTGAAGTAATAAAAAATCTGACGGTAAAGGTTGAGCGAAGAATATCCCAAGCCTGGGCAGCATTCGGGGCAAATAAGCAAATATTGCGTAGGAAGTTACCCATGAAGCTGAAGGTGAAAGTATTCCAGCCGGGCTATTATCTTTACGTACGGTGCGGAAACCATGTCTCTCACTGAACGATCAGACGAAAAATTCAGAGTTAACGTAGAGAGAAATAGAGAGAGCTGAGCTTGGAATCACCTGGCGTGACCGTAAAAGGAATGAGTGGATTAGGCGAAAAACAATATTGAGAGATGTAGTCGAAGTGTTCGCTGGAAAGAAATGGAGTTGGGCAGAGCATATAGCTCGGATGGACAACCATAGATGGACTAGACGCATAATTAAGTGGAAACCTTGGGCGAATACCAGACCACCAGGCCGCCCGCCAAACCGATGGGTGGACGATGTGCCGAGACGAGACTGGATCGCAAAAGCAGCAGACCGTAAAACACGGCGTGAATTGGGAGAGGCCTACGTCCAGAAATGGAAAATTACAAAGAAGAAGAACAAAGAAGAAGAATCAAAAATGTTATTAGGTACCTCGTTTCATTTTCTGGTATAACATTCCCGGACTTGTCGACGAGCTCAAATCGCACCAGGTTGACTCCGTCCGCGATGGGCACCACATCAGGGCTCAGGGATCGGTCCATGGCCCTCAGGGTCTTCCTCTTCATACATCGCACGAACTTGGGGAAGTACTCCTTGTGGTCTATCACGTCTTTGACGTCCACCAGCTGAAAGTAGTATAGAGTAAGAGTGAAAGTAGTCATTTAGACTCCACATTTCTTGTATAAAAAGAAATGGATCAACGCGTGGGATTGTCTTCCCGTTTCAATAGGTATCTTCTATGTAAGTCAGGTACTGTCGTAGCCGTTGTACAGGTACCGTCTAGGTAGGTCTTTTATTAGATAAAAATATTTTTGGATCCTAAAGAGAATAGAAGTAGTTTTAAAATATTCTATGTTATTAACTGTACCTACCTACATAAATAGGATCACGTATAATGTTGAACATGCATCATGGGCGTTTGTTTTTCTATGTCACTTTTTTATACGATTTCAGTGTACGTTTGCTAAACTAGCTAGCATTCATTTGTGAATAATCAGTATGCCAAAATGCATATTAAATATTTTTATAAATATATTAGTTGTGTAAACTACCTAAGATTATTTAGTACTATTTTTGCGAGATAATACCTGTATCGATACAAATGATTGTTGAAATCATCAAAGCATAAAACGTTACAAATCCAATACAACTTTCGGTTCAATACATCCAATTTTCATAAATCTGTATCAGTAAATATGTACAGCAATTATAAAAGTTTTCGCTACTAACTTATGCGAGAAAAAATAATTTGCCTTTCAATTTTTCTTCACAGCTGTTTTACAAATATACAACAATGGTAGCTGATTTTGTGTTTTTTTGCGTATCTAAAACTTGTTTAATATTTTTTTCAGCCAGTAAACTGAATGAGTTAGAAAACCTATGTACACAAAATAATATTAAGCTTGAAATCTAGAACTGAGTTTGCTCTCAAATGGAACCACGTACTGGCACAAGCAACTATCCAGTCATATTGCAGCTGATTGGAAATAAATATATATTATGGACGGACAAATGGGAACATGGAAATCGCGCTGAAAGAAGGTGGATTTATGGGCCTTCTTACAAGGTCCCAAATCGGAATTTCTATGTATCACCCCTGTACAGAATTCGCGAATATTTCGCACGGATCGATGTAGCATTTTTCACATTACTGTTGATTTATCAAAAATGGCTTAGCTGATTTCAATAAGATTTTAATGGGACCAATTTCAAAGCATATACTTTCCAATAAATAAAGAATTATTAAAATCTGACGACTACGAAAAAAGATATGCGTGGTTATACATAAAATATACGCGTCGAATTGAGTAGCTCTGATTCCGTTCGTCGGTCAAAAAAGTGTGGTTTGACCTTCGAGCAAATATCTATGTGTTTGCTCAAAGATTTTGACCCATAACACTACATTTATTTGTTTACTTTTATTTTTTACTATTTTTATTTATAGCCTGTGAGATTTTGATGACGAATTAGTATTATACATATTTTGGAATAGCTTAGATACTGTCTAGCTTTACTTGTGATTTGTAGAGTTGTAGAGCTAGCTATATTAGATACAAAATAGATTATTAAGCATGATTTTTTTTGTGTATAAACCAGCCATAAATTGTCTATCGTAGTATCAATTCCCAACAATTTTCCTGCCGCCAACGTTTTACACTCATTATAAATAAACGATCTTTCTTGAATCTATTAAAAGCCATACTTTAATACCTCTTTTGAAGCTGTACTATCTTTACTTCAAACAAAATCTTATACAGATACGAAAATAACCATTCAACATCTATTTTAGACGTGCCTTCCTGGTATAATTAATTTATGAGTTGCGTAGATACTTGAACCGTCTTAAGCTCATTGCTTAAGCTCGAATCAAAGTGACACTAACAGCAGAGAACCATCAAACATGTATAATATTCTCAATAACTCAACATGTACATTATAATTATGTTTGATGAAAATGTATTTGGTATAGGTACCTAGAGTTCGAGTGGTTGATGAAAGGGTAGAAATATTTATTTTAAAATTTAGTTTGAATAATGTTTAAAAGATCCTACTAATATTATAATTGCTAAAGCTTGTGAATATGCATGGATGTTTGTTACTCTTTCACGCACAAGCGGCTGAACCGATTTGGATGAAATTTGATAAGAAGGTAACTTTAACTTTGGATTAACACATAGGCTACTTTTTATCTCAGGCAACGCGGGTAACACCGCGGGGCGCAGCTAGTCTATATTTATAAAAGGAAAATATAAAACAAAAACTAAACTTATGCACTTGTTTGCCTTTTCATCTTTAGTTGCAAATATATACCACCTAAATTGATAGTCTGATTTCAGCCTAATCGGGAGCTAAAAACCTTTGACAGATTAGAAGACAGATAAGTGCTATATTATTTCGGTCTGAGGAACTTCAAATAAACCGGAACAAAGGGCACATCTTGTCAAGGTCTATTATAATTGTAATTAATGGATTAGTCTAGTAAATTAATAGTGAATAAAGAATGGACATCGGGTTTCGGAAAGAGATAATCAGTTGAATACATTTTTGCTTGAATTTTTCTTTCACACAAACTATATACCATGAGATAAATTAAAAATTGACACCACAAAAAAGAATAAAAATAGCAGAAGAAAAAGATTATAGACGAAAGTCACAAAATACCATCTTACTTACAGATAACCTCTGATGAAAGGAAACGCGTAATTTACATTGAATTGACAAACGTCACATGAGACTGGTTTGTCGTAGCTAATTTGTCAAGAAGTAGTTCGGATAGAAATTATGCTCAATTAAATCAAAATTAGCCGCACGCATTCCAAAAAATCCACAGATTTCCATATTCTATTTGCAAGCACTGTAGGTATTTCAGGCATGATAGCTTCGTGTCATTGTCAGAGTAGAGCAAAAGCTTCAAACGATAGCCAATCGGATTACCGACTCTATAGGTAGATAGAGTGTTCTACGGATTAAGCCGTAATTTGGCCGTAATATCAACATGAGCAGGACAGACTAGTCTCATCTACAATTAATTGTTTGAGGCTTAAGTGTTGCCTGTGTTTACGTGTTTTTAGGGTTCCGTACCCAAAAGGTAAAAACGGGACCCTATTACTAAGCTTCCGATGTCCGTCTGTCCATCTGTCTGTCTGTCACCAGGCTGTATCTCATGAACCGTGATTGCTAGAGAGCTGAAGTTTTCACAGATGAAGTATTTGTCTCTTAAAAACAAATCCTAAAAACAGAATAAAATAAATATTTAAAATATTAGGGGGCCTTCCATACAACGAACGTGATTTTTAAGAGTTTTTTTGCTCCTTATTACTAATGGCAAGAGGAATGGGGCTAAGGCGGCTCCAACACGGAACGAAACCCTTTGTGCGTGAGTTCAATTCGCACTTGGCCGATTTTTAGCTCTTATTTTGACCTTTTTACCTACGAGAACTAATCAAGGATGAGATCCCCAGACGCACTGAAGTTACTAAGATAGCCCATTGAATTAGTCTTAGATTTACGTTCTAACTAGGTATGTGTATTGTTTACTTATGTATAAATAAAGAAAGATTTAATCAAGATTGAAGGAACACGATGGATGCAAGCTGCTTCCAATGGAAAGCCATAGGGCAGGAAGTAGATGTGCTACGACTATGACAGTGATGACGATGGGGTTTAATTAGAATTTGAAATTTGCATAACTCAAAGGCAAATTTTGAGTTTTTGGCATTACGACTACCCTAATTGAGAATACATATTTTTGCATGTGCAAATTGTGCACAGTGATTGAAATTGTGTTGTGAACAGATTAAGTACTCGAAAAATTTACAAATTACCAAATACTTGCAAGGTCTTCCGCTTGGAGAACTATTAGTTTATCATTAGCGACTTCGAAAAAGAAGGAGTTACTATATTCTATGTATTTTTTGTTTATGTTCATCGCTATTTTCGCCAGTTGTGAACCGATTTAATTTTTTTTTTAGTTAAAAAGAGTATACTTCTGAGGTAGTTCCATTGAAATCGGCTGAGCCGTTCTTGATAAACCTACAAAAATGTAAATGGATGTCATATCGATTCGTGCAAATTATTCGAATTCTGTACACGCAAACACGGTGGAAGTCGGTGTTGTAATTTTTTGCGAAAAATAATTATCAATTACATTTAGAATTATGACATACCTTTTCCGAGAATTGAACAAATACCTATTATTTATTACCTACAGAGGTATTTCATTCCAGTCTGTATCAATTTACAATGAAAATTGCTAGAGAAAGCAACGAGCGCGGGTTTCTAGTTATGAAACTTTAGAAGGGTTTCCTGTTACGAAATATAATAACGAAATTTAGCTAATCTATCTTCATAATCAAACTAAACCCGTACCTATTATTTGTTTTGTATAGATACATTTTATAACAGCAATTTAGGTAAGGCTGTAATTTTACTATTGTGGAACCTCTATAACATCGACTAGTAAAATTTATATTGTAATGATAAATAAATTATTTGAAACAATTACCATATGGCTCAAAGTTGTTCCTAACATATTATATTCTCGTACATAAATGGTAAACCGTTGGTACTAGCGCTCGGGCTGGTCTTAGCTTTAGTGCTATGCGGGAGCTAAACCTATAAAACACCTGTGTTATTATTATTTTTTCTGTGTGATATTCTAAATAAATTGTAATACACATAGCGTGTTGCATTGTAACTGGACATAAATTATCAAAGTGACATAAAACATAATCAAAACTTATATATTCAAAGCTTGTTCTATACAAACATTAGCCCTAGGACGTCCTTTGCTGGACATAAACCACGTCTATGGATCTAACTATAAAATAATTAAAGTGCGAGTCGGACTCGCGCACGAAGGGTTCCGTGCCGCGTGGAAGCTCCCCTTAACATATTTTATTTTGTATTAATTATTTATTTTTGAAGGGAATATAAAACTCAATATTTTGTGAATGTTTCAAGCATCTTCCTGTTGCCGTTATTAATATCGAGCAGAAAAATCACGTTTCTTGTTGGGAGTCCCCTTAAATACTCGTATTTATTTTATTTCACTATAATTTTGATTTTAATAGTGAATATTTAATTTAATATTCTATGAATATTTCAAGCATCTGCCTGTCACCTTTATCAATATTGAGCGTAAAACGGCTAAAAATTCAGGTTTGTTGTATGGGATGGCCCCCCTTATATTTTTTTTCTGTTAGTAACATACAACGTTATCTGCAATAAATTTCAACGTTCTAGCTATTACGGTTCATGAGAAACAGCCTGGTGATAGACAGACGGACAGATGGACAGACAGCAGAGTCTTAGTAATAGAGTCCCGTTTTAACCCTTTGGATACGGATCCCCAAAAAATAATAATTTAACTTAAGTAAAAAATATTTAACTTTAGTTTGTCGTTCGTCATTCTTGATTCTGATCTTGCAGAGATGCTCTGCGCATAGCGCTCTATACCACGTAGATAATTACTTTATGCTTACTTATAAGGCCCACAACTAAAATTAGAAAGTTTGTTACTGCATCACATTACATAAATTTTCGTTTAATTTTGTATAAATTGAAATAGGAAATAGAGCTTAGCTATTGACTTTATAGCAAAGAATCTGCGGGACAATATACAATAATTTACACTTCACAAAATATAACAGTATCAGGTTGTGAATTGAAAAGCTTACTTAATTCATTTCGAGGTTAAACCAAATCGATAAAAACTCGACGGGTCATTCCCTCGACAAAAAGAAACTGAGATGAAAGAGGTAGTAAAAATCTCCTATTTACACCACTTTTCATTTCTTTCGAGCTTCTTTTGAGGCTCAGGTGATATTTATTACAAACCGCCGTATAATGTAACGAGATACACGTTTTATGGATACTTACCAGAACTCGTGATATAACCAGCTGACTAACGTATACTTTTTCACGATATAAATGTTGCTTCTTTAAAATTTATTTGTGTTAATCGTAAAGGTAAATATATTAACTATTTTTACAAGCTTTTATTTACTTTCACCTGTCTGACCCGTTGTCTGTAATCAAATCTCGCAAGTTAAATTTGATCCACATCCCGGTTACCGATTGAGATGAAATTTTGCATGCAATGTGTAAATAGCGTGACAGTGCAACATTATGATGACATGGTGCTGATCTAATGATGGAGCTAGAAGGTGGCCAAAGGAACTTAGCAATGAAACGACACAACCTCATCGAGTTTGGGCTTATTTGAATGGACTTGGCGAGTAGTTTGTCTTTCAATGGTAACGAGGGTCTAATGATGGAGCTGGAATGTGGTTATAGGAACTCTGTAATGAAACGACGGAACCCTATCGAGTTTCGGCTCGTTTAATTCGTTTTGGCGGGTACTTCATGGCGAGTTCAGTAAAAACTTGTTTACAAAAAAAGGTTCTTTCTTAATACAATACTTTTTGTTAACTATTAAGCCAAAAACTAACGAATAAGAAGTGGTGGCCTAGTGGATAATCACTCGCTTTGCAAGCGTTAGACGTGGGTTTAACCTCGGTACTGTACCAATGAGTTCTTTCGAATGTTTCAATTTACTCACATTCAGAAAATCTGAATACTCTCCGCTGAATAAATTAGATGACACATGTGAATTCACTAATCCCAATAGGGCCAGCGTAGTGGATCCGGCTCTTAACTGAATGGCAGTGTCCACTAGTTTTTAGGGTTCCGTACCCAAAGGGAAAAACGGGACCCTATTACTAAGACTTCGATGTCCGTCTGTCCGTCTGTGCGTCTTTCCGTCTTTCCGTCTGTTAGTCTGTCCGTCTGTCTGTCTGTCACCGGGCTGTATGTCATGAATCATGATAGCTAGGCAACTCAAATTTTCCCAGATGATGTATTTCGGTTGCAGCTATAACAACAAAACTAAAAACAAAAAAATATTAAAGGGGGGCTCCCATACAACAAACCTGAATTATTATGGTATATGAATAATTATGGTAACAGGTAGATGCTTGAAATTTTCACAGAATATTTAGTTTTATATTCAATTCAATAGTAAATATATTGTAAGAAAAAAATCTAACATGACAGCTAAGATAATAAGATACAGCATTGCCATCAGCTGATAAAAGTACGAGTAAAAGCCTATTAAGTATGTCCGGATTTCTCGGCTTGTTGGTAAGTAAGTTCGTATTGGCCGGATGGCTAGCCCTGGCTTGTTCGTTTTTTTTTTTTTTTTTGTTTAAGAAACGCTGACGAGCATTTCTTAAAAAATGACTATCTAGCTATGGGCTAATAAGTAATTTAAATCTTAACTAGTTTAAGTAACTTATATTGCTAGGTTTAATAAACTAAGAATGTGTCCATCAACACTTTTCTTATTGTCTCCATTAAGGCGAAGACACTACGTTATTGTGTTCTTTATACGCGGCACTAGCACTATAGTACTATGATTACGAGTTAGCACTCAATTAACTTTTAAGCTAGTTCGAATGGTTTTGTTCGTTTAAGTCTTCTCACTGTGTCCGTTTGGTCGAGGAGCTGGATTGCCTCAACATTCACATGGTGGTGAAGTCTATAGTCGTGAGCTTCTGCGTATTTTTGTATCGTACTTTTTACGGATTCCACTTTAAGGTCCCGGTGGAGATCATCATTTCTTACGTACCAAGGTGCATTTGTGATGTCCCTTAGTACGTTATTTTGGAATCTCTGAATGATAAGGATGTTACTTTGGGCGGCACAGCCCCATAGCTGTATACCATAAGTCCACACTGGCATCAGGACTTGTTTGTATATTAATAGTTTGTTCTCTATTGACAATGAGGATTGTCTCCCAAGCAGCCAATACATCTTGTTGTACCGAAGGTTTAGTTCTTCTCTCTTTTTCTTGACATGTGCCTTCCAGCGAAGCTTTGCGTCAAGAGTCATTCCTAGGTATTTGGCTGTATTCTCATATGGTATTATTTTATTGTTGATAAAAATCGGAGAATACTGGTATTGCTTGTAACTAAAGTCTATGTGGACTGACTTTGCTTCATTCAATTTGATTTTCCATCTTTTGGTCCATTCGTAGACTTTGTTTACCGCCAATTGTACCATTTCTGCAGCTTCTTGGTGAGTACTGCCAATAGCCATTATAGCAGTATCATCAGCAAAGGTGGCAATTGTGTTGTTTTTGAACTCTGGTATATCACAAGTGTATAATAAGTACAGGACCGGACCTAACACACTTCCTTGTGGTACCCCAGCTTTTATATGTTTCAGTTCTGAATAGGCATCTTCTTGTCGAATCCTAAATAGTCTATTGTTAATTTATGATTCTAGGATATCTACATATTCTTTCGGTAACATGGCTCTTAGCTTATAATATATCAAGCCTTCATGCCAAACTTTGTCGAATGCTTGTGCTACATCTAAAAACACAGTAGAACACACCTTTTTGTCTTCAAGGCATTTCTCAATAATATTTGTTATTCTATGTACTTGGTCTATGGTTGAGTGTTTTTCTCGGAAACCAAACTGATGCCCTGGTATGAGATTCAGACTTTCTATAACAGGTTTTAACCTTTTTAGCAATAGTTTTTCAAAAAGTTTTGAAACTATTGGCAATAGCGATATAGGTCTATATGATGATGCTTCATGTGCTGGCTTTCCTGGTTTAGGAATCATGATCACTTCAGCAATCTTCCATAGATCTGGTACATATTTTAGTCTGAGGGCGGCGTTAATTAAAGTTGTTAGTTTAACAAGGGCCTTCTTTGGTAGATTTCTAAGTATTTCCCCTGAGATCAGGTCAAACCCAGGAGCTTTTCTAGGACTATATTTCGGTTGATTTCGTTCTTTACTTCTTTTGGAGTAACTAATTTAATAGGATTTTCTTCGGATAAAATATTTTCATTTGTTATAGTTATTTCGGTTGATTCACTTTCATTTGGCTGGAATATAGCTTCTAAATGATTCACAAATATTTCAGCTTTTTGCTCATTGTTCTTAGCCCATGAATCATCACCTGATTTTATCGGTGGCGAGTGGGCTATAGGTCTTTTTAGGTTTTTTGTAGCCTTCCACAAGGAGTAACCAGTACTGCTGTCACTGGTAAGTGTCTGAAGGAATTTGTTCATTGAGCTATTATTATAGTTTTGAATAGATTGGCTTAATAATTTTGTCAGGCTGTTAAATTTTCTTTTTTCCTCAGGATCTCTGGATTGTTGCCAGATTCTTCGTTGCTTTCTTTTTGCTGATAGAAGCTGTTTGATAGATGCTGGATAGACTTTTCCTTTTGTAACTTTTCGTATGTCTGGCGTGTTGTTCCATGCTGCTTGTTGAAGATTTTTCATGAATAGCTCAACTTCGTAGTCGAGCTGATCTTTTGTCTTTAGTTGGCATTTAAGGTCTATAAGATTGTCTAGTTCAGTTTTGAAACTCACCCAATCTGTGAGTTTATTAACAAGAGTTGGTAATTTTTCAGTATAACAAACATTATCTCTTATTTCTTAACAGACTGGAGAATGATCTGAGCTCATGTCGAAGCTTTGTTCTTGTTAGTGGTTGGATAATTATAAATTTAGCAATGTAGTGAAAATTATCCAGGACGTCATTAATTTACAACGTTGAAGAAGCAGTCACATCGGAGGTAATAAAGTAATAATTAAATGTGGCGAGATTTATTGTGTCTTTTTGGATATCCTGGAACCTCTCAAGCCAGAGAAGGTCCAATGGAGAATTTTTATTAGCAACCTGAGATTGTATTTGTTAATTGAAAGACACTGAAATGAACATGCTTTAAATATGTACCTACGATTTAGCCAACGATAAAATCCAATTGCCAAGAAGCCATTGGCAGTTTTCTAGTAAATTTACTTGTAGTGCCTAATTAATTAAGTAGAAAACAATCTAATCTTAGTTGTTGAGTGTAGTATTTTACAGTGGATCTTTTAATTACAGAAAACAAATGAAATAGATACATACTTTCTTGGAGCAATCCCTCCAAATAATTTTCAAGACGTCAGCGCCTTCCAACCAAAGATCTGCAATGAATCGACTCAAATACGCATCAGCGTCGCTCTCTCCTTTGCTAGGAGATATTAAAGATACTGACAAAAGCGATATTACAGCGACGAAATAGGGACTTATTGTCACGTACTTCATTTCGACTTCGCTAGAGTCATTTCTCGGGGAACGCAAAGAATCTGCGCAATCTAAAACAAAAAATATAAATATATTGCTTTTGCTATAACTATCACAGTGCTAACTGTGACATTATTTGATAAACGTGGCGAAGTAATAATGCCTTTGATATATGGATATGGGGTAGGTTTTTATCTTGACGAGGGGCTTATTTTAGGATATCATTGTACTTAACATATTGCCGCCTTTTAATACGGACTAACCAAAGTCGTGAAAAAAGTCAAATGTTCTGTATCTGTCAAGACTTTATGATTTTATATTTGTATGGAACAGTTTATTTGTGTCACAGTTTCGGGATATGTCTAAATATATGAGTTGGTCAAAATTACGCTTTAGAATATGTCCGTCATCTGCAGAAACACCATGATTGCACGTGTTATTTTATTCTACATAAGTCCCAGTTATTTAACTAAATGCTTTTTTATCTATTTTATCTAGTAATATAACAATTTGGGAACTCCGTTCCAAAATATTATCACTTCATTATACAAATCTGAGTTTAGATTTTCATTAAAATACACAAAGGTCGCTGGGCACCTTTACAAACACCGGACCCTACATTATAAACTAGACTCAATTACACCAAGCCCAAGTTAAACACAAGTTACCTCGAGAGTTTAACACAAGGTCCTATTGAGCACTTCGTCGAATTAAAAATGTACGAACTTGTTCACTGGCTACAGTCAAGGTCAGCTGTACTATGGAGGACTCTTATTGACCCCCATACGTTATATATCATGGTTAATGGAAAGCGAACCGATTTCCTCGTGGTCACAGACCAAATCGTGATATAATAAGCAGTTGAGTGTGGACATTTACGCACAGTCGCACACCCATGACGAGAATTGACGTGGGGGTGTATTTGCTATTGGTGCTGTGATAGCCACATTAATAATAATCTTTTGACGTAGTCCAGTTTCTTTTCATTATAGCGAAGGGAACAAAACAGGATGTTGACATTGCACGAGTTGAGGTTTGAAGGGTGTAGTAGGACCTTCATTATTGTTGGAACTGATTTAGAACTAATGAAACGAATAACAGACTGAACAGATTTTCTAGTAGGACAGCTTTTTAGATCTCGTTATTGCTGCGTACGTAGCATAGTACATATGTTTTCTACAAAACTAATTCAAATGCATCAAATTAACAATTTAGCCTGATTTAAATCCACTTACAGTGTTGAATCGTGACGTCACAAACGGAACAGCTAAGTGACAGTAATAAAATTTCTCATTGTCCCTTAGTAAGAAAGGTTTAAAACTTGATTAAAAATTCGGCCAAGTACGAGTCAGATTCGTGCACGGAGGTTTCCTTAGGGGGAGCCCCCCTTAAATATTTATTTTATTTTAATTTTATTAGTGACGTGAATGTGCACCTAAACATTCCGTGAAAATTTCAAGCATCTACCTGTTACCATTATTAATATAGAGCGAAATACGGCTAAAAAATCAGGTTTATTGTATAGGAGCCCCCCTTAATTATTAATTTTATTCTGTTTTTAGTATTTGTTGTTATAGCAGCAACATAAATACATCATCTGTGAAAATTTCAGCTTTCTAGCTATAGCGGTTCATGAGATACAGCTTGGAGACAGACAGACAGACGGACAAACGGACAGACGGACGGAGTCTTAGTAATAGGGTCCCGTTTTTACCCTTTGGGTACGGAACCCTAAAACCTGTTTAATTGCACATTAAGAGATTCCTAAACTCTTTCACAATGCCACATTCACAAGTGCTACAAAATTTTAGTGAATTATTTAAAAATATTTTCACTGATTACAATTATAATTTAAAAAAGACTAGGGTTAGTGGTTGTCTAGGATTCCATCTTTTTCAAGTTTCGGAAAAGTAATTTATATCAGAATCTTGCTGTTCGAATCAGTGCTCGGGTTTTCAGAAAGTGTATTTTTGATTTCCATCATGTATTTAAATATCCTTATGCAAATACCTCTTCAAGTTTCAAGTATCTCATCGGTAATATAGACACACTCGTAGAGTGACATTAAACTCTGTTGGGTATACAAGATAGAAAAGCACCCGGTCTTTGATATGCAAATGCTCTTCGACGATTGGTGATTTATCCTGCGCTTCGAAGCTGGAAATTCATTCTCAAACGCGCCTGTTTTGACAAAATCAACAGATGTATTTTATTTTGGAACCTGTTATTTTGCCAATATATGAAAATGAATTCGGATTTTATTGGTAAACATTTGCAAGATGGATTTTTGTTGAGATTTTTTTTTAACTGAATACGATCAGAGGCGTAGGATGCGTCAAGTAACATAAGTACCAGCGTTGCTTTTAGATAGTAATTACAGGCCTAAGTCCGGCAGTGAGTTATATATAGCTGGATAAGACGATAATGATAGTAAAACAGTAAAAAAATTGTACCTTTTTGTTTGTACTTGCCAATTGAATTTATTGAGCACTTATAGTGGATAGGCTTACGTCCTGCAGTGAACTATTAAAAAGTCTGCTACAGTACAGCACTTTAAGAATACTATTTTTTGTTTGGGTCCTGAAAAATCACAACCTACTCAGAACAAGATTTACGTCAGAAATCCTTACTTACACACGGCAAGGGATAAAGATCAATCAGCTAATGGATCGGACGTGCCTAGAAATAGCCTCTAGCCTATTAGGTAGGTCTACCAACTAATTGATTTGTATTATGCAGCCGCACCTCACCGCACAATTATGTGGGCAAAACCTATATGAAATTTACACATACAATATTGGTTTTTCATAAAGTTTTGCACAATGTCTAATATTGTTAGCTACAATCGTTTTTTATTTTATTTTTTATGATAGAGGATAGGTTGAAGTGTCTACGTTTACCTAATATAGGCTGCTCTCCTATAGAAATATTAATAGGAAGTACCTTTCCTGAAACAAAAAATACTAAGTACTATTTTCTCTGAGAAACAAGTAGGCTATTATAATAAAATACTGGCTGATCCCAACTCGGACGCAGCCAGAGCGCTGTTCGATTTGGTGAGTCGCCTCAAGTGATCCGGAATATGTAGTAGTGTTAAGTAGCTAGTAAGTTAAAATAGTTAGAATATACGATGGGACTGCCATGTATTCTTGTATAAAAGTCCCAAAAAAAATTGGAATAAAAAAAAAAAAGTAGGCTATTACGGGCTAGTGTTATTAAATACGAAATTACTAATCGTTGCATTTTTTTACGTTTTTTTTAAATTTTACTTTAGTAATATTTCGACCAAAAATAGTGTATTAGCATACTTAAACTATGAACTTGAAAATAACAAAGTTATGAACATAGTGTCAGCTCTGTTTGTTTTAATTTATTTTTATACATACTGCAAAGCGTGCCACTATTATAATTTACTTTTGTTCTGGAATTCATACAATACTAATGTCATTAATTCAGAAATCCCCTAGAAAATCGATGAAGGTATAGATGAGCAGACAAATAATGTAAGTTTCGTAATCAAACAGGTCATCGACGTTTGTAAGGAACTTATGATGAATTAGCACCATCCGTAAGTACTTAATGAACAACTCTAGAACGTAAAGTTCAGAGAAAAAAATATATTTATGTCGTTAGATGGTTGATTGCTAGAAAACCATAGTTGGCTAAAAATATATTTGTGAGGCCAACGACCTGTTGTGCGGAAGTTTAAAAATTTAAATTTTTCTTCATAGCTCAAAAAGTTATGATCCCACAGAGCTCAAAACAATTTTCAAACAACAGCAAAAATCGTCAAAGAAACCTAATTAACCTAAAGGTTTCTTTTTACTCGTACATATATCATTTCTGAGATAAATGTCGCCAAAGTTGAAAAAAAAGTGTCCCATAATTTCTAAAGTATACAACTTGGATTCTTAAAACTTTCTGTGTTTATAGACCATACTAAAAACTTTCTTTGAAAATTATTTTGAGTTCTGTGGGATCATAACTTATTGAGCTATGAAGAAAAATTTAATATCTTTAACTTCCGCACAAAGGTCGTTGACCTCACAAATATAATCTTAGCCAATTATGGTTTTCTTCAACGATTCATTTTAAAAACCATATTCAACGATAACCCACACGTGGGGTTGGGGTATCTTTGAATAAAAAATCACCCCCACTTTACATGAATGGGAGCTACCCTTTAATTACAGTTTTAAAAATTTAAAGATTTGAATATTGATTTTTATACCTAATCTATCAAAATGTTAAATTTCATGCAATTTGGTACATAAATGTGGAAGTTATAATGCTTTGTACCATTAGGACGGACGGACGGACAGACATCAAAAATCATTATCCCGTACCTAAATATAATTTTAGTAAATCATGCCTAACCAAACATTAAAACGTGTAATGTAACCTTACGTTCTCAGGCTGAAACATACCGAAATCAGCGAAATAAATGTATGCCAGTCCAAACGGCGAGGATCAGCATTTTGCGCCAGTTGCCTCACTGCAACCAGTGCAAGTGTATCAGCACAATGTGTCCGTGATAAATACTCTGTGACGTGCATCCTGTGACTTAGCTGATGTGAATATTCTATAGCAAAATGGTAAGTTTTCTGAATTTGGTCATGCTGCCTCAAATTGTACAGTTTAAATTCAAATTTGATCATGGAAAGTAATATGGTTTGCATATGGTTATAGCATAGGGTTTGTTATGCACATTCTAAACAAAATACAGCACAAGTGTTACTCACGTACCTATTTTTAAGTAAGTACCTAAGGTGCTATGCGAGACTATCCCGCGTATAGTGCGTGCCAGAGACTTGAGAAACCACTTCGGTTTGTAATAAATATACAAATTATGTTTACCATTATAACTTCATTTTAGCAAAACACGTTTCATGGAAAACTATATTTTTTCCTAATATTATTCGAATCGTAAGCATATGCCTATTTATAGATGAACATGCTATTTATTTCGATCATCGTTATCAGACGTCTCCATAGAAATGGCGTCCCACTCAATTTGAGCGATCAAGCATTTTATCGCCTGTAATAGAGCAATAAGATGTTTACTCTGTAGCAATGTAGGCAATAATACTTATTGGCAATATTTCCCGTAATACGTATCTACCTACTATACATTCCGTCGAAAAAATAGTCCAATTCTATAGTTGTCAATTCGCAGTTAGCTGAACCACATAACGTCCCACCCACTACTGAACCTACCGCAGAAAAATACGTTAGTAATACGTAATACAACCATTTCGAAAAAGGATTTCATTCAGCCCTTTCTCATGATAAATTTATCTAGATATCGTGTATCGTTTAGCCATGTCAGAGGACATCAGATGACTTAAAAACTTTAACATCCTGTCTTCGACAAATATCTACAGAGCAACAGTCCATAAGTGAAAGTATTCAAAAATGTCCGAGCGCCGTCATACACATCGACTTAGATATTTACATTAATTAATCCACATTGACCCGTTTTCTCGAACCTCGACGTTATGTCACCTAACACTTTTACATCGCGCGGCGTTCTAGTCGGCTTGCAATCGCCTTACGACTAACTAAAAAGCCTGCTCACTACGTAGTTTGGGCAGTTTTGGCTCGGATCCTTTTTTTCACAATTGTGACTCTACAGATATTTGTTCGAAGCATCCGGTCTATATCAATTTACTATCATCAGCCTTTTGCAACTTACTACTGGGTACAGCAGGGTATTGCACAAATACTCTCATCATACGAAAAACTTTTACCATGGTAAAAATAAATCACAAAAAAATATATTCAGGTGCTTCTTGAAAATGTTTATTGACTTGCGCCAGAATATGTGGAACAGCTGATCTTTCACAATTTCAAGGATGGATCTTATAATAAAATTTAGTTAAAATGATGAGCACAATGATACCCTGAATGTAGCCTTCGTCTAAAGATCGTCCGTGTAATCGTTCGTTCTAGCCATAGGACATCCACTGCTAGACATAGGCTTCCCCTAAAGATCTCCAATAAGACCGTTGTAATACGTCGTCTCTATTCGAGGAAATTTCCTGCCCCGTGGATGAACTCATTCACGTAATATTGCCACTTTGATATATTGCGACTTTTTAAATGATTGCGATGAGGTTATTTCTATTTGAGCTAATAAGAATTACAATAGACCCTAATCATACTAAGTAGGTACGAATAAATATCCTACAAACATGAATAAATATCCGGAACTTGTCCTATAAGAGGTGCTTTAGAATTTCTGAACCCTTCAGGTTAACCCTTATGTAAAGAATTTAGTGGATCCATACCTTTTTAGTGGGCAGTTGAGTGACTTCTGGAATTTAATTTTACATACTTACCCACTCACGTTTCTTACACCCACGGTCTACATATTCATGCTGAGGACAGTAATACCGAATATGGTTTTGAAATGAACTAAAATAGACAGTAAACCGCATGAAATACGCCCACTTATCATAAAGGGATTGGTTGTTTTTGTAAAATAAAGTTTTCTACGTAGTGTTACAATTTGATAAATTAAATTGTTATCATAAAGGATGAATGAATATTTTTATGTCTTAAATACTTATAATGATACAGATACATTTTGTACATTGATAAATACAAATTTACATATCAAATTATATTTGTAAGTAGGTACATAGCACGTTGTACATTTAAATTATGAAACCAAGCAATAAAATGTTTATAAAATGAATGTTGGTTGTATGCGCAAAATAAAGTTTACCGCGAAGTGTTTCAAGTATATTTTTTAAACTGAAATAATATTGAAATAATCTGCGTCAAGTTTGATGATTAAAAACCTCGTAACAATAAAGTACAACATGGTCAGCTTTTAGGTCTTAGAGTACAAGTAGCGTTCTATAAAAAGCCAATTTAATTTAGTCACAAAGTAAAAAAACAAAATAGAAAAAAAATATTCTAAGTAAAGATTAGATGAGCAGATTATTTTGCATTCATCGGTGATGCACTTAAAACACAAATCTCTTGACGTCTTATGAGATACGGTTTATATTTTCATTGTATTATGTGTGTAATATTTCAGATTTCCGACAATAATAAATCAGATCGTGCTTACGACCAACTCGGCTTACCACCGATGCAACTGGCAGAGTCTTCCAATGGTAATTGTTTAAGAAAAACGCTATATCAATATTATATTTATTTGTCTGGATGAAAAAATTGATATGTGATTGATTAATTTTTCAGAACGCAGCTCTCGTTGCCTTTACAGATGTATATATCCGACGTTACAAAAAGTATTTATTATGTTGGTCCTTATTACATTCACTGCTGGCTTATATGTTTTAATATTGAAATTACTAAGTGGCACAGGTAAGGTAGACTTATTTTTGATTTTTTAATAATTTTTACTCTTTGGAATATTTGAAGCACAAAACTTATTTAACAAACTCCATTTGCTTTTCAGAAAGTACTCAAGACACTGAAATTATTTTAGTAACTGGACATAATACGCACAATATAACAGTACACCAGAATGATTGGGAAATATGGTTCCAGTTGAATAACAAAAGTGACACAAATATTAAACGAAAGAAAAGAGATGTTCTGAGCACAGCTAAAACACATACTGATTTATTAAGCCATTTAGAAGGCGAAAATTTAGAAAGAGCAAAAGAAATAATAATCAAACACAACCTTTTATGCCATAACGGTAAATATAAGAAAACATGCTCGGAACTCATTGCTAAGCTCAAATCTATAATACATCATGATAAAGATACCGAAGTAAAAGAAAAAGATGCACCAAAAGCAACGGACAGTAAAAAAGAAATTGAAATTCATAATGATCATGATCATATTAATGTTTTGCCTACTGATGTTTTGAAACGAGACACAAACCCACTAAATAAAATAAAAAATATAATCAATTTCAATTCTGCTGCGCCTTTGGGTAACCATATTGCACAAGCTCCTTTACATCTTAATCCAAAATTAGGGAATCATGCACATTTGCCCGATACTTGTCTTTTAGCGAAGCTTTTAAAACAAAGCTATCCTCAAGCGCAAGGTACATATTGATATACCTGTCATTTTGACATGTTTCTGGTCATGGTTATATTGTTTAAATATTAAATTTATCTTTTGCAGACATATATGATCCATCAAGTTCGGATAATATAGTACCTCACATTGGCCATTCACACATACACCAAATGAGGTAGTTATGATTTAATTCTAAGAGTATACCTACTTACTAAGCATGAGGTACACTACTGATTTTCAATCCATTTTTTTTAGTATATTCTTTCTATCTATTTATGATCTCTAACATGTTATCACAGATGGCAATTATAATAAATAGTTAAACAAATTCCTTAATGTTAGTAGAAGTAAGATGTTTCTTGTTATTATAAATAAAAATCCTTAGATAACATTATTACAAAAAAAAATTACTGATGAAAGATTTTTTTTCCATTCCAGGTATTTTCAGCCTTCTGTACCATCGTTCACCCATAGCCGCGAAGTTGAAAATCATTTGCAAAAACTACACCCACAGGATCTGAATATATTCATGAACTTCTTTAACAAGTAATTAATTAGACTTTATTTTTTATGCTCTTTTCTGGCTCTTGTAGTAATATCGTTTATCTTACTATCGTTTTATTATTGATTATCATTTAACATAGAGATTCTTATGATATTGAAATGTTTAAGCTCTAAAGACACCTCAAAAATATATAAACAAATTGTATGATTTCAGACAAGAAAATTTGCCAAAAGAAGACACTAAAAAGTCAAGTCGAGCAATGCAATGTGCAGTAGGGTCGTTACCTTGTGATAATACTGATGATTGCATTGAAGAGAACCAATGGTGC
Source organism: Hypomecis atomaria (assembly GCA_964007245.1). NCBI lineage: Eukaryota > Metazoa > Arthropoda > Insecta > Lepidoptera > Geometridae > Hypomecis > Hypomecis atomaria. The sequence goes on from OZ023288.1 coordinate 14,333,793, forward strand.
GACGGCAACGTAGACTGCGCAGATGCTAGTGACGAGATCAGATGCAGCTGCAAAGCCAGAGTTGATAAAGCTAGGCTTTGCGATGGATACTTTGACTGTCCGTTTGGAGAGGACGAAATGGATTGTTTTGGTAATTGTACTTTTACAATTTTTATACTATACAAACATCAAATTAGAAATTGTGGAATTAAATAAAGTAGGTAGGTACTATATCCTAACATTACACCAATAATTTCATCTATTAATTACACCAATAAAGATTAAAACTAAACAAAAAAAGGATTGGGCCACCCATAGACTACTTAAGGTCTAGCTAGAGGGTCCAGAGATTATCCAAATACTCTAGTCTACTGCCAGTTAGCAATGTAGGTAGGTACCTAGCGTGCTGGCAGTATCACCGCTAACAGTAGATATTGATGTCGCTATGGAACGACATATTTTTACGTCTAGGTACTATTATTCGGATAACAATAATTATTTTTCTCAAAAAATGGCAAAACCTACTTCTATCGTGCACAAAATTCGAACAGTTCGCTCGAATTGATGTCATTATTGTTGATTTTTCAAAAACGCCTCACCCGATATCTATGTAATTCAAATGGGACCACCAGAACTACACTTTTCCGAACTTAAAAAATTTTTTGGTTCGGTTTACAATTGGCGAAAGTATCGATAATCACACACAAAAAATACTTGCAGACGAACATAGTACCCTATTTGGAAGTCGGTTAAAATATTACTTGTTCAAAGCTCTTAGTGTTTATACTCTTCTTTATAATTTTAATTCTTCCGAAACATGTGAACAAATGAATGTGTTAGATAAGTACTTGTATGAATAGGTAAGGAAAAAATGTAAAGCTTATTTTACCAAGAAAGCGATTTGCTCCTCCTTTTACTAAGGGCAGTTTAATTGGAAATCTTAAATTCCAAATTTATTTAGATTCGTTTCGGCTTACGTCGTCACCTTTTTATGAGTAATTAACACGCGAAACGTTTGCAAATGGTTGTCTCAAACTAATAAGAGAGTTGGCAAGGTAAATAAAATTATGGAGAATATTAATTGCCGCTAAAATATGTTATTTTTTCAGGATGTACTGGAAACACATTTAGCTGTGGCAATCCTCAAAATACCTGTTTTACGAAAGAACAAAGATGTAACAGCATCAGCGAATGTTCGAATCATAAAGACGAACTCGAGTGTAATATGCTCGCTCCGAGTTTACACAAAAAACCGGTAAAGAACGAAATATTTTAATTTAAACTTCCAACGAGAAAATGTAAAAATAAAACTTCGATATCTCTTAGAGTATTGTTACAAATAAGAGTGGAACACCAGTGGATACCTCTGTTTCCTTCCTGCATAATGAGATTGCTCTTGTTTCAGCTGTTTGCGATCTCGAACACCGATGGATATTTGCATCGGAATTTCAAAGGAGATTGGTACGCGGTGTGTCAAAACCCTTACATGTGGGCACACGATGCTTGCCGTCGGGAAGCAGGTCTCATAATTAGGTGCGTAAATTTCACTCGCATTTTATAAATCCTTACATAGTATAAAATAAAGTCGCTATTTTTGTCTGTTTGTTTGTCTGTATGCTTAAATCTTTAAAACTACGCAACGGATTTTGATGCGGTTTTTTTTAATGGATAGAGTGATTCAAGAGGAAGGTTTATATGCATAATACACCTGTGCGAAGCCGGGGCGGGTCGTCTAGTTACGTTATAAGAGTAGGTACGTGGGCTTACAGCTCAGCTCTGAAACTCGACATTCTAATAATAATAAATTATTAATTTTGCTTTAATCATAGCAATTTTTACTTTATTAAAAAACGTCTGCCATTACAGACAAAAGTAATGTGATACGTTCTGATAATATTAAGCAATATTTTAACTAACTAGCATTAGGTAGGTACTAAGATCATATTCATGCCATTTAGGTCCAAGTAGTTTTGTTAATATCAGAAAAACTGTTTCAATGCAAATATTAATAGGTCGTAGTTGCAATACATCACTAAATTGATGAGTTGCGAATTTACGACATTTACTTTCGCTACAATTTCTGCTATTGACATCATAATTTATAATACACTAGCGACCCGCCCCGGCTTCGCACAGGATCTATCATAAAAAACCGCATCAAAATCCGTTGCGTGGTTTTAAAGATATAAGCATAGGTACATGGGGACAGACAGCGGGAAGCGACTTTGTTTTATACTACGAGTATGTAGTGATAGTAATAAAAAGACTCTTCAGATATGAACAAGGTTTAAATTTTATTTTCATTTTTCAAATTGTAGGCATAATTTCAATCTGTTTGTTAAATTAATACCTAACGGTAGAAGATTTATTTTTGCAAGATTTTTGTACTAAATGTAATTTGTTAAATGATTGTTTTTACTAATGTGTATGTCTATTTTTAAGGGTTTTGTAAGAAGACGAGGAACCCTTATATCTAACTTCGTTGTGTCCGTATGTCTATCCTAATTTTACAGATCCTTATAATTTCCACACATACGAACCAAATTGTATGAAATAATAAAATGGGCCAAGTGCGATTCGAACTCGCGCACAAAGAGTTCCGTACCATGTTGGAGCCAATTTAGCGCCATCTCTTTTGCCATTATTAATAGCGAGCAAAAAAACTCCTAAAAATTAAGTTTTTTGTATGGGAGCCCTTAAATATTTATTTTATTCTGTTTTTAGTATTTGTTGTTATAGCGGCAACAGAAATACATAATCTGTGAAAACTTCAGCTGTCTAGCTATACGGTTCATGACAAACAGCCTGGTGACAGACAGACAGACGGACATCGGAGTCTTAGTAATAGGGTCCCGTTTTTACCCTTTGGGTACGGAACCCTAAAAAGATCTTGCAAACTGGGCTCTGACTATGTACAGTAGCCAAAAAGCTTAAAAATGGCAAAAAAATTCACGGAAAAAAAGACGGTATTGAATGCCGTATTTTTTAATTTAAATCGTGACTTTTACTAAAGAATATAATAGGAAAATCATTTTCCAAAACAAAAAAAGCAAATAATTAAATACTGCACCAGGTAATGGCCTAAGCTTGATATATTTTAGGATTTTTGAAATTATGATAGTTTTAGTATGAATCTCAATTTTGAATTCTAATAAAAATCAAACTAGTGTAATTTAAGAGCAGCTCCTATACAGGTAAAGTGAGTGTGAAGCCAAAAGAAGAGAATGTTATTACATAAAGTTTAAACTTATGAGGATTTCAGCGCACTAAAAATGCGATAGTTTAATCCCTCTATTAGACAGCAGATTACATCTTAAGATGAGTTACACGTATTGCGTGGGCCTATTCAGACAATGGCGGTATTCACGACCGTTGTGGGTAGTGAATACCACACATGTATTTTATAGGTTAGTCCGAAACATTGTATAAGACAGTAGGGTTATTGCGTATCATCTCGGATTTTCCTACCGCTTCCGATAGCGGTAACTGTGTGTTCTGGTGTAATGGTAATTGGCCTTTATTGTTATTCATACTTTCAACCCACGACTCAAAAACGACTGGTTATAAGTTTGACGTATCTGTGTGGGTCTCTCTGTGGCATTGTACCTCCCGAACGGATGAACTTTTGTTCCTTTTTAGGGTTCCGAACCCAAAGAGTAAAAACGGGACCCAATTACTAAGACTTCGATGTTGGCCGATTTTTTATTTTGTTTCATAGATTGATTAGTCGGGTGTGTTTATAAGATGTTTCATCAAAATCATTTCAGCCGTTTCAAAGTTATCAGTTCTTTTGTCAGCTGCGGTAAGAATCTAATTGCGTTGGTTTTTTTTAAATTAATTTAGTCTTGTTTCAATTACAGGCCACCAATTATTCAAATTGTACCGATAGACCCGACAATGAAAGTGAATTACTTGAACACTGATCCTGCAGGTCTGATGCAGACCAGCGATACTTGCTTCAACTCCTCAGCAGTGTACGTCACTTGTCCAGACTTCCTCTGTGGTACCAGGGTTCAGACTACTTCCCAATTGTTACGTGAGGTAACTATTAAATAGTTATTTTGAATGTACATTCGTTAGTTTTCCGCTGTAGCATTATGTAGGCTAGTATTTCTATTATTTATCTATCAAGTCTCATGAATTAATTAGGTGTTATTTTAATTACCTATTTTAAAGTAAGTTAAATACGAATGTATAGGCCGGGTGGCTAGCCCTGGTGTCTGAGTTTTTAGGCCTCTAACATGGCTTAACAGTTAAAACAACCGGGACCTATAATTTAACGTGTCATCCGAGCTACGGTAGCGCTAATTTGGAAAATGCCACCCGCGGACACCCATCAAAATACTGACCGTGCGGAACGTTGCTTAATTTCCGTGATCGCTGAAAACACCTTGTCAAACTACGCTACGAGCGCTATCTTAATCATTATTACATCGATAGATAACAATTTTTATAACACCAGCCTGAAGATTGAGTAGCCGGAATTATTTAAAAAAAATATGTAAAATAATGCGGCACAAATTGAATAGTTACTAAAATTTACATGTTCTGATTCCGGAGTATAATATATAACAAAGTTTCTAGGGTTCCATCGTTTTAATGCGTACACTCATGTTGTTTTATTTTAGGATATTGCCATTGAAAACCAATTGTTTGGCCGCAACAAAAGATTTCTCTACCAAAAATATAACCCATATCGTATGATGTATCATGGGAATCGAATGAAAAGAGATACATCTGCGACCACAATCATTAATGAAAATACAGAACCAAATGTTAAAACAGTGGCCAACGAGTCCATTGATATAGAAAGAAATGATACAAAAGATAACAGAAATAAAAGAGCTGAAGGTAGAGTGGTGGGCGGTAAGCCCAGCCAGCCCGCCGCTTGGCCGTGGATGGTAGCTATATACCGGGATGGTATGTTCCACTGCGGAGGTGTTATCCTGACTCAAAACTGGATCTTATCAGCAGCTCATTGTTTACACAAGTAAGTTTCTTTAAAATATTTACAACAAAGTACAGCTGCATAAAAACAATCGCTTCATTCACAGAATATGTATTTCTAGAGATAGTCTTAATGCTCCAGCTTACTGCCAATCGGCAGCGTGCCCAGCATGCTGGCAACATTGCCTCTTTAAATACTTTTTAACCGACTTCCAAAAAAGAGGAGGTTCTAAGTTCGTCTGTATCTATTTTATTTTTATTTTATGTTCATCGATAATTTTGCCAATTGTAAACCGAATCGAAAAATTATTATTTTTTAATTCAAAAGGGTATATTTCCGAGGTAGTACTATTTAAATTTTAAAGAAATCGACTGAGCTGTTTCTGCAAAATCAACAATCATGTAAACAATTCGAGCGACATATTTGAATCTTTTACACGATGGAAGGCGGTTTTGCCATTTTTGTGAAAAACAATTAAACGTTGATCTAATTATCTAGCAGAATGAACTCTATAATAATATTATTACTCGTACACTATTCTTTCAATCTCAAAAATAAAAGTAATCCTTAAAGAAAAAAATACATACAGACGACCCCCTCCTTTTAGGAATTCGGTTAATGAGGTATTGTTTAAGTCTAAAAAACTTTTCCATTTATCAATATTAGTTTAACGTTGGGATAACAGTACGCAATAAATATTAATGGACCTACATTGTAAACTCTCGCATTAAGCAATGTGGAAGGTTTCATATGTATGCTTGTTTGAACTAGGATTTGCTTGTAGTCTGAAAATTATGAAACGGTATCTTTTTCTTCTAAGTGAGACAGGTACTTCAATTTTGTGCTAAATACCTAACGTAATCTTTTTTCTTATATACAAAAATGAATCGTGGTTGTTAGTCTTCTCTTCTCGCTGTATAAAACTCGACGACGGCTGAACCGATGTGGCTAATTTTGATTTGAAATATCGGTGAAAGCTAAGGGAAGGTTTAAACGACGAGAAAATTTAAAAAATATGCAAGAAAAATAATAAAAACATTATTTTCTTTTTCCAATACAAAATGTTAACTGGATGTAAAAGTTGTCATTCACAGTAAAGTTGACATACCTATGGTGAGACGAAGTTCACCGGGTCAGCTAGATTTTTACATAAAATTGTAACATAATTAAATAATTTTCTGTATCATATGTTATTCTATTGAAATTTTGTAGTGAAATGGATTTTATAAACTTTTTGAAGGAAACTAGAGAAACAAAAAAACGTAATCCAATTATAGGCTAAACTTTTGAATCGTACCAACGTCAAGGGGGGGTGGGGGCGGGGTGGGGGATGGCGGAGGGGTTGGTATACCTCTCCTGGGAAGGGGGGGGGGGTTGAATCCCCCCCCTCTCGGAGATATGATTTTTTTATTTTTTTTTTTCTACTGTGGCAAAAACAAGTACTAAGCTATAGGGAAGATGGTAGCAAGAACATAGTACCTTCAAAAGAGGGGGAGGGATGTAGAAGCGCTCCCCCTCTTTTGGAAATTTGATCTAAAAATTATCGACTTACCAAATGTTGCAACCTAACCTATTTTTTGTTTCACACCTAATCTATAAAGGCGATTCGCTTCTGGCACTTCGCCGGCCGCTGCCGCGGCACGCTCGCTTCGCTCGCTCGGCTCGTGCGTTGTTTTGTCATGTTCTAACATAACCTAACCTATTTTTTGTATCACACCTAATCTAATTACGTGGGGTCGGGGTGCCCCGATTCGGATCTGTGACTCATTTCGAACCTAAATGTACCTCGTCGGATCTGTGACTAATTTTAATTTGACCAGGCATACATAACATAGGAAGAAAATCCCACAGGACTATTATCAGATTTTTTTTATGAAAAATAGGGAATTTTACTTACTTTTTTTGGGGAATTTGGAAGTAGATGTTGGCGGCCCTGTTTCTGCCATTCCAGTCTATGATAAAAAAACCTTCGAAAATACGCAGTGTAAACAAAATTCTAACCAAAAAAGTGTATTTTCAAAAATTAATTTCTCGAAATCTATTCGCCTTCGCAGTTCTAAACTTTGTGAAAATCGATTGTAATAAAGTATTTTATCACTTAAAAAACAGAAACAATACCAAAGCCTTTGGTACGTTTCAAAAGGCGAGCCCAATTATATTTAGCAGTAGAATGTTCAACCAATTGATAAAAATATTCGTTAGCCTTCCGTCTTTATTTACTTCATTCTGCCAGTTCAAATATAGTCGAAAATGTACAAATAGACAGTTAAACAAAGCAATGTCTCGAAGTTGCCCTTAAATTAATAGACGTCATTTGCAAAACCAGCTTACGTCGGCGTCTCCGAAAGTTTAATGAGACGTTTTCGTTTTTGCCACAAAAACATGAAATTAACTGACGGAACTTTTGTGGCATTGAACTCAATTTATTACAGTAGTACATTTCTTTTTTCATTTTTTTATTACTTTTTACATAAAATACCTACAATTTGTATCTATTTTAGGTTTTGGGATCATTACTACGAGGTTCAAGTGGGCATGCTTCGTCGCTTCTCGTTTTCACCTCAAGAGCAGAACCATCGCGTCGCTCACGTGATTGTCAACCATCAGTATAATCAAATCGATATGAACGGTGACTTGTCTTTATTGAAAGTGGAGCCAGCCGTCCAATTTAGTCGGTGGGTGCGTCCGATATGCTTGCCCGGTCCGCACACTGCAGGCCCAGATTGGCTATGGGGACCAGCTCCGGGTACAGTTTGTACTGCTGTTGGCTGGGGAGCCACTATAGAACATGGACCAGACCGTAAGTGAAAGCGATGTAAAATCAATACCTTGTTTTATAAGCAACCTACTGTAACGGTAACAGATGATTACTTTGGTACGAAATGAAACAAGGTTTGTTCGCGTAGCATTCATGATAAGCGAAATAGCAGAAAAACATTTTCCAGAAAGAAATTTAGCTAGATATTTCAAGTTTTTTTTATTAATTTGGTATATATTGTAAGCTGATGGGCATACTGCTCCAACAGCATCACTCAGATTCTAGTAGGACACTCAGATGATAAATAATACGGACCTCCAATATCTCTGCAGTCATTATAAAACTCAAAATACTTACAAGGTTTGCTCCAACTACTGGCTTATCAAAGTTGTTTCACAGTCACCCATATAGCACTTATCACTATCACAGACTGGCACTCCAGCCCGTCGCCCAAACCATCTTTCTGTCTACCCTCATTATATCTACTCCTCACTGTCGCAATACCGAAGTGTGTTGCGACTATGTGTAGGTACCCTCTTTAAAAAGCGCAGCTAACAATAGTTTTCAAATACACTAGAGTGTGTGAAAATCTTTTCAGCTGACCATTTACGTGAAGTCGAATTACCGATTTGGGAACAATGTAAACACCGTGAGGATAAAGAGGGCAAAGAAATATGTGCAGGCCTTGTGGAGGGTGGAAAAGATGCTTGTCAGGTAAATATTATTTATATTTTGTATATTATTAAATAATAACGTAATGTTTTCTCCATCACTATCACTACATTGTATAAAACAAAATCGCTGCTGCCTGGCATATTTTGAATAACTTTTACTGTGGGGTCAACTCTGAAAACGCAAAAAAAAAAAGCTATTCCATACTTTTTGTCAAAAGTATAAAAAAATCGTCTGGAACAGCAGTTTGTTTTCTATGTTTTCACAGTTGGTTCCATAGTAAAAGTTGTTCAAAATTTGCCATAGATGTCACCGCTTAAGGTTCCGACACCGATAGACAAACACATTGTATATGCTTATATCTTTAAAACTACGCAACGGATTATGATGCGATTTTTTATTAGATAGTGATTCAAGAGGAAGGTTAAATGTATAATACACCTGTGTGAAGCCGGGGTGGGTCGCTAGTTTTAAATATACTATGAAATAAAACAACCACCTCATTAACAACTTTAATAAGTAGGTGAATAGATAGTTTAGAGCCCAGACAGTATTATTTTCGGGTCCAGACTCGTGGTTACACCGCTTTGTTACACCAGTGTGACTACGAGTAAACTTTTTTACTCGTGGTTACACCGAGTGGTGTAACCACAAGTAAACTAATAAAACGTAGGACTCGTGGTAACACTGCTAGTGTGGGGAAATAAAACAAATCTGTACTATATATAAGATGACCTTGTAAACCCAGAGACTAAATATATATTGCTCAGAATATATACTAGTACCACACTATATTTTCTTTGCTAGTACATACTACGTGTTTAACTAAATTCTAAGAATTTCCGATCCCTACTCAGCAATAAAAAAATATGTAATTTTTTAAGTAACAAAAATAATAATTGTAGGTCTTTTAAGAAACAAAAATAAAACAATTATGAAATATTGCGAAATATGAACAACCCGTATCCACCTGTGCGCCGGCCATTTTCGTCATTATTATAAATTCTATAGAAAGAAAAAAATAGGAATGCATTTAATTCTTTTTGTATAAATGTTAGAGTTTAACATTTATGTATTTTAATTATTAAAAACAAAACAAACAATTTTTGTTTTTTATTAAAATTGAAATTAAAAAGACACCTTTCTGAAAAAATTAAAAACTTTACTACATAACCGCGCACTGCGTTAGGGATCGCCAATCAGCCGAGGATCGCCGAGTCGCCTCTCCCCCGCTTCATCGTTTTTTAAATGAATCGCTTATGTGTGTGTAGCTAAATAATGCAGATACATATTGAAACATACGCCGATAACAGCACAGCGTCGTGATTTTAACGAACATTCATTGCCGACACACCACACGCTCTTATAAATGCATCATTTTAAGCAACGTACTGTTCATATACTTCATGAAAGCGTTAATTTTATTGTAGTTTAAAAGAGCGCATTGTGAAAGAGCAGTGCACAAACCTACTATTCGGCGATGAAGTTCTGTCTTTATGCCTATAAATTTTATTTTTCGCCACAAACTATTTGTGAAGTAACTAGTGGCATTTTTTTATTTCGATGTTTGGGAAAATTATTTTGATAGCTTTGGAGAATACTAGTTCAAAATCTTGATGGATCTTTTCCAGTTTCCATCCGATTTTTTTTTAATTATTTTTACTATTTGTTGTTTCACTTGGTTTTCTTTGAAAAGAAGCTAAAACACTAAAAACTCTATACTACAATGTTAGTGTATACATTTTATTTACCATGACATTACTAAACAGTTTGCAACAGCATAACATCTTGACATTAAAAAGATTTTCAACTATCAGGCACATCACTACCTACCCAATATATTGTTTGGTCAAGCGCGATCCTTTTAGATTAGTGTAACCACGAGTAAAAAAGTTTACTCGTAGTCACACTGGTGTAACAAAGCGGTGTAACCACGAGTCTGTACCCTTATTTTCAACAAATAATTTATAACGTTCAATTATTTTATTAATAGTGAAATACAAAGCTGTCCAGCAAACACTAATTTCATAACGTTCAACTTATTTCAATAAGCACAAACTATTTTATCAAAACATTGTAACGCAATAAGTTTCTGAAATTTTGAGCGTTATAAATTTTATAAACACTTAAGCCAGGTGCCTACTCTCTCACCAAACAAAACGTGTTTGCTAGAACAATACTACTTACACGACCCTGAACTATCACATAAATCAGAAACACGTCTCCTCATATTTTGTCGGATTATTCCAGGGCGATAGCGGAGGACCGCTTTTGTGCAGAAATCCTTTGAATTCTCAACAATGGTACATCGCGGGGATTGTAAGTCATGGAGACGGGTGTGCTCGCAAAGATGAACCAGGAGTTTACACCAGAGTCAGTCTATACGTGAAGTGGATTAAATATCACATTTGTGAGTAATTTGACTACATATTTTATTTGCTAATTTAGTACTTTACTAGCTTGTAAAATCTCCAGTTCATAATTAAATAAACTTTGTCATTGTCACTGAAATATTTTGCGTACTAGTGCAATCCATATCCAGTAGCCATTAATTAACAAGTTTTGAGTTTTAGCTTTATTGAGTATCTTACCTCTGAGCATAACATGTACGTATTAAATGTTTTTGGGCATACTCTACACACATTAGAAATTAGAAAGTTATAAAGTTTCACTATGGAAACCAGCGTGGTTTTCGCACATTTTAATTAAGTAAAGCACAGGTGTTACTTTAGCAGTGCTATGCGAGACGAGCCCGCGTGATAGTACTCCAACCTTGAGAAAGATCGCCAAATGCAATCGAAACAATCCTTCCTTCCTTCATTTCAGCCATAGGACGTCCACTGCTGAACATAGGCCTCCCCTAAAGATCTCCAATAAGACCGGGTGGTAGCGGCTTGCATCCAGCGCGATCCTGCGGTCTTAATGAGGTCGTCCGTCCACCTTGTGGGTGGACGTCCTACGCTGCGCTTGCCGGTACGTGGTCTCCACTCGAGGACTTTTCGAACCCATCGGTCATCAGTCCTCCGCGCTATGTGCCCTGCCCATTGCCACTTCAACCTGCCAATCCGCTGGGCTATGTCGGTAACCTTGGTTCTTCTACGGATCTCCTCATTTCTGATTCGATCGCGCAGAGAAACTCCGAGCATAGCCCTCTCCATGGCTCGTTGGGCTACTTGAAGCTTACTAATAAGGCCCATAGTGAGAGACCACGTTTCTGTGCCGTAAGTCATCACTGGCAACACACACTGGTCGAAAACTTTCGACTTGAGGCACTGAGGTATGTCGGACGAGAAAACGTTACGCAATTTTCCGAACGCTGCTCAGCCGAGTTGGATTCGGCGATTGGCCTCTTTCTTGAAGTCGGACCTACCTAACTGGACCACTTGTCCTAGGTAGACGTACGAGTCGACGACTTCAAGAACCGAGTTCCCAACTGAAATAGGGGTGGGTACAACATGAGAATTACACATGACCTTTGTCTTGTCCATGTTCATTTTAAGACCCACCTGTTGAGATACTCGATTGAGGCCTTCGAGCATCGTACTGAGTTCCTCCATCGACTTTGCCATGACTACGATATCGTCGGCAAACCGAAGGTGAGTGAGGTATTCGCCATTGATGTTGATGCCGAATCCTTTCCATTCCAGGAGCTTAAAGGCGTTCTCCAGAGTAGCAGTAAACAGTTTCGGAGATATAACATCTCCCTGTCTTACGCCTCTCTTCAAAGGGATCGCCTTGGAGCTCTCTTCCTGTACTCGGACCGACATAGTGGCGTTATTATACAAACACTTCAACACTTCGATATACCGATAGTCAATACGGCATCGTTGAAGAGACTCAAGCACAGCCCATGTCTCGACCGAATCAAAGGCTTTCTCATAGTCCACAAACGCTAAGCAGAGTGGCTGGTTATACTCCTCAGTCTTCTGTTTAACCTGCCGCAGCGTATGTATGTGGTCCATGGTACTAAAGCCTTTTCGGAATCCGGCTTGTTCGGAAGGCTGGAAGTCATCAAGCCTGCGTTCGAGACGATTCGTAATGACTCTTGAAACTTATAAACATGGCTCAGAAGCGAGATGGGTCTGTAATTCTTCAATAAGGTGTTGTCACCTTTTTTAAAGAATAGCACCACCACGCTTCTGTTCCATGCTTCTGGCGTTATGCCCTCGAGGACGACGGTGTTGAAAAGCTTCTGAAGGACTTTAAGTACCGGTTTACCACCCGCTTTCAGAAGCTCTGAAGTGATTCCGTCGTCACCCGGCGCCTTGTTGTTCTTAAGTTGGTTCAGGGCCATTCTAATCTCGTACAGGCTGATGTCCGGGATGTCTTCGGTGAAGTGTCGGGTCAGCTTGGCTCTTGGGTCTTTAGCCGCGCTGTTTACAGGCTTTGCTACCGAGGCGTATAGCTGTCCGTAGAACTTTTCGATCTCCTCCAATACCTCTGCCTTGGTCGACGCTGTACTGCCATCTTCTCTCTTCAGCTTTGTCAGCTGGCTTTGCCCAATAGACAAATGCCTTGCGAACACTTTGGAGCCTTTGTTCCGCTCTATCGTCTCCTTAATATGTTTGGTATTAAAGAGACGAATGTCGCACCAATCGAAACAATAGTAGCAGTTTTCTTCTAAAATTAAACGTGAGTAACACCTGTGCTTTACTTAATTAAAAAGTTTTAAAGTTACGTAAATGAATTCCATATCTATTAATTTTCAGCTCAAAAATCTCTACCCATTTTACAACCAAAACAAGAATGTCCTGGTTTTAAATGCTTGTCTGGAATTTCAAAATGTCTTCCTAACACTCGCAAATGTGACAAAATTGTTGACTGTCTTGATGCTGAGGATGAAATTAATTGTGATTTTATGAGATCATCTGATAATTTGGTAACAAACTCAACAAAGGTAGAAAAAAAGACAGAAAAGTTTTTAAGAGAAGTAGATAGTGAATCATTTTCTTCAAGTGAGGAAAATAACATAAAAACCGAAACTTCTACGAAAATTGTTCACAAAGATATACCTTCAACTGAAAAAATGCAAGACAGGGAAAAAGAAACTAATAAGATTAAAAATGAAAACGAAATGAACGATTTGAAGCAATCAGAAAGTAAGCTAACTTTGACATCTACTGTTGAAAATCCTGATTTCGAACATGCATCTACTGTAGAAATATCTCCTACTGTAAACTCGAAAGAAATAATTTCTGACAGTACCGAAAATATCACTGAAGATCCAGTAAGCAAAGAAATTACAGGTTCACCAAATAAAGTCAAACACAACATGCCTTCTTTATCTTTAAAATCTGGGATATTAGAAACAAGATCGTCAGATTTAGAACAGAACAACAACTTTGAAACTGAAACAACTACATTCGCGAATACAGATGAATTAACGACATCGGAAAATACCGATATTACCACTTTATTAACGTCAATGCATGTCACTACTACAACACAAAAAAGTCGCGGAGATAATATTCCTGAAGACAATACAAACACATTAAGTAACCATCTAGTTCCCACTGAAACTCAAAATAGTAATCATAATGAATCTGAAACATTGATTGTTAAATTACCTTTGTCAAATTTGTCAGAATCCAATAGTACAACAGTAGAAGGTGATAGTCAAGATTTGGTAGTAGAAAGTAAAATACTTGAAAATAAAGGAAACGATGATAAATTGGCCGCAAAAATCTTACCAGACATTGACAATCGACACGATTTGATCCAGAAGATTATTGATTTTGAAGATCCTGTATTATCGGAACTTCAACCGGCTACTATTAGACGAAGACCTCGTGTCCCAAAAGAATTTGAGTGCCGACGGTAAGTATTTTAATTTTTTTTTGTTGCTTCTTATTATTTGTTTCATCATTTCTTCTTTTTTTTTATTATAGAATATTTCAATTAATTCCTTATAATCGACGTTGCGATCGAAAAGCTGATTGTGAAGACGGAACAGATGAATTTGACTGCACTTGCACTGATTATTTGTCGGCATTTGATGACAAATTAATTTGCGACGGAGTTTTTGACTGCGCCGATGGTCAAGACGAAACTGATTGCTGTAAGTATAAGCATACACTTTACATAAAAAAATATACAAGCTGTTTGTGCAATATTATTAACGCAAACAATAAGTATATTCAAGACAAATATACTGTAATTAGTCAACTGACGTTTCAGAAATAATCGGCCAAGTACGAGTCAGACTCGCGCACGAAGGTTTCCGTACCGTATGGAATTAACCCTTAATTTATTTTAATTTAATTATTTATTGTTGAATGTTCTGTGAATATTTCGAGCACATTTCTGTTGCCGTTATTAATATCGAGCGAAAAAATCACGTTTCTTGTATGGGAGCCCCCCATAAATATTTGTTTTATTTTAATTTAATTACTTATTTTTGAAATATATTATTTAACTAAATATTCTGTGAATATTTCAAACATATACCTGTCACCGTTATTAATATCGAGCGAAAAGCGGCTAAAAATTCAGGTTTGTTATATAGGAACCTTAACCCTTAAAAATATTTTTTTTTTTCTATTTTTAAATACACCACCTGTGAAAACTTCAACGTTCTAGCTATCGCCGTTCATGATCATCTGTCACCGCTACAGCCTGGTGACAGACAGACAGACGGACATATGGACAGACGGACTGCGGAGTCTTAGTAACAGGGTCCTGTTTTTACCCTTTGGGTACGGAACCCTAAAGAAGATGTATTTTAACAATGTCATTAAAATACAAATTAAGTTTATTCTCCGGTTGGTAAAATGTTTCGTTAGAAAATAAAAATATGATAGCTGAAGCGTTTCTCATAATTGTGACATATTATTGTTTAAACTAACTAAAAAATCGATCCAGTGCGAGTCGGACTCGCGCACGAAGGGTTCCGTACCGTGTTGAAGCCTCCTGAGCCCCATTCCTCTTGCCATTATTAATAGCGAGAAAAAACTCCTAAAAATCACGTTTGTTGAATGGAAGCCCCACTTAAATATTTATTTTATTCAGTTTTTATTTGTTGTTATAGCGGCAACAGAAATACATCATCTATGAAAATTTCAGCTGTCTAGCTATCACGGTTCATGAGATACAGCCTGGAGACAGATGGACAGACGGACAGACGGAAAAACGGACATCGGAGTCTTAGTAATAGGGTCCCGGTTTTACCCTTTGGGTACAGAGCCTTAAAAAATAATTACGAGTGTTATTTATGCTTGCCATAATATCCCAACCAACATAATTAGTTAGACGTTAATGATCTCTTTATTTTTAAACCTTTTTTATTTTTTTTAGTAAAAGAAAACATTCATTACAAATTAAAATTATTGAGTAAAATGGTTCAGAATATTTTTCCCTATTAATTCCAGATAGCTGCCCAGACGATCATTTCTTGTGTAAACGGAGCGAAATATGTTTGCCCACAAAGTATGTGTGTGATGAAAAGGCGAACTGTCCTTTGGGTGAAGATGAGCAGAATTGCTGTAAGTTCTTTATTAAATTCTAAAAATAGCAATAAGGTATAATTTCAAAATAATCAAACACGATTAAATTTTTTTTAGTTGCGCTATCCAATGGAAGAGAAATGTTTTATGATACTGATGAAAGACCAGAAATAAACTTGGAAGGCTTTCTGACGAAGCGTAAAAAGGATAACTGGCAAGTGGTGTGTGATGACAAACTGACTATTGAAGAACAAGAAGAATCTGCAGCACATATTTGTCGCTATTTGGGATTCAGGTAAAATATTGTTGTTGTTTGTAACTTAATATCAGTCAACCTACTATTTATTTTATTTGTAACTTATTAAAAGTATAAACAGACTTATAATTTTGTAAAGATTGACAAATTCAACCGAACTAAGCTACGTTCATTTTGTGCCAATGATCTTTTTGATAAAGTAGACATAAAGTACCCAAGCCCGTAACGCACGGATACACGGTTTCACTTAACACTTTACAAACTGTAAGTTTGGAATTTTGTACCTCTATATTTTGTCAGTCTATGAAAATGAATGAAAATGAAATTTATTGGCTTAAACAAACGTTTCTTATCAATAATATTAACACTAGTCATGAAATGCACAGTAGTTTAGCAAGTTGAGAAACATTGGCATCCAAGCTAGGAACTAACCTGTGTTTTGGAATAGCAATGCCCTCCGCCGGATAACAGTAGGAACTAAATCATAATAATACAATCGAAGAAAAAATAGTAATAAAATACAATGCCAATTTAAAATTTTGAAATAACTAATAAGTTTTTGTTATGGATATGAATGGAAGTGTGTAGTGTAACTGAGTGTGTGAATGTATCATCCCTGCAATACGCTAGGTCTCATGAGAGCCAAGGTTTGCAGGGATGAAGTGCATGTGTGTAAATGTGAGTAAATGAATGTGTTTAAAAGGGACCTTATGAAGGTTCATTTAAAATATCTTCAGTAGATTGATAACCTGGAGTAAGCAGCCAGGTAGTCATTTTAACTTAAGAGTCGTGTCTATTTAACTTATGAAAATTTATATATTTCTCATAAAAATCAAATTTAGTCAAACGCATATCAAGTAAACTTTTTGAAATGTTTTATTTATTTCATGTTTACAGCTCTGCAAACAAATATTTCGTCAAATACGTGAACGTCAAAAATGAAGATATTATACGATCAGGATTGACTGATATTGTAAGAAAAAAGAGAACGGCATCAAAAAGTGTACCGGTTCAATTTACTTTTACTGAACAAAACCAGGATAACAGAACAGCCAGGAATATCGTTATCAAAGAACCGCAAATTATAAAAGAGGAATGTGTCCCAAATGTCACAAAAACATGTAAATCTTTATACGTATTTTGTGACCGTGCTCTTTACACTAATTTTGATATCGGTCAAAACATTATATACAGCAGGGCTGTAGAAACAGAAAATGCATCTAAAAGTATGAAAATACATGCTTATGCTTGGCCATGGATTGCAAAAGTGTACGTGGATGGTGATTACAAATGTACTGGAATTTTAATAGAACTAGCGTGGGTTCTCGTAAGCGATTCTTGTTTATGGGATTTATTGTAAGTATGGTTGTATATATTTTGGAACGTTACTTTACGGAACTAATATTTTTGGTTAGTAACACATGTCAAATAAATTAAAATTTGTCTGTTTGTCTGTTGTTAGTTTTGTAACAACTATTGATACCATACTTTGAAATAAGTCATTTCTATTATATCTATATAGTAAGTTTACTTAATCACCTTTTCTCCAAAGAAGCTACATACGATTTTAAAAATTTCGTAGACGTTGAAAACGTGAAATATTGAATAATCATGATAAGACATTGTATAATATTATTATTTATATATACCTATTTAGTTCTTATTATTTTATTTTTAGGTACCAAAATCTTTATCACCAATTAGCTTCGAGCAAATATCTACAGAGCCACAGTCCCTAAGTGAAATTAGTAAAAAAATACCGAGCGCCGACATACATACCAACTTAGATATTGACATTAAATATTTCACAAAGTGTTTTCAAATTTCGACGTTATGTCACCTAATTAGTGCTTGTAACAGTTAGGTATCGTGCGGCGTTGTGGTTGGCTTGCAATCGGCTTACGACTAACTAAAAAACCTGCCCACTGCATAGCTTGGGCAGAGTTTTGCTCCAGACACTTTTTTTGCACAACTGTGACTCTATAGACGTTTGCTCGAAGCCAATTAGTTATATTATTTTTTGTTGTCAGATTTTACAATTAAGTATTTTGTTTTTCAGACCATCTCGGAACTTCGTGACCGTCATTTTGGGGTCACATCGAACGTTAAATTCTATCAACGGGTGGTATGAACAAGTTCGGAAAGTCGATGCTAAAAAAGATTTGTATAAAAGTCGAGCTATACTACTACACCTGAAGAAACCAGCTAAATATACCAATATGGTAAAACCGATGACCGTTTCTTCACCGTAAGTAGACTGAATATCAATGTCTAGTTTAAATAAAAAGACAACGGCTCTGCAGTTCAAGAAGTTGTAGAAAATGTAGAAGCTTCTGTGTTGAAACTGAAACATAATGCCTTGGCTTAGACAAATCTATTTTGTGAAATATTCTGAATATTCTACTGAGCCCTTTACTACCCGTCTATGCGTACCATATTCAATGCAATTTGGTCAAAACGTCGGGACAGTGAGGTATTAATTTATTTTATTTTTATTCAAATGCTTTCTGCGCTTACAGTATACACCAAAACGCACAGAAAGCCAAGTTACAAACACATTTTATACACAAAAACAAACACGAATATTATCTTAACCTTACATACAGTGATCGCCCACGAAGGCGATCACCGACATCCTAAAGGATTTAAATTTGTCAGCAAATACATCTACATCTGGCATATGAGCAAGCATGGCGTTGAGCAAATGAATGGCTTGGGCCGTAGGAGCGTACCAAGGAGTGTCAGTGCGCACACTGGGAGTCTGGAACAGATTCCGCACGGCGCACTGCACGCGCGCGACTGCCGCATCCGGTCCGGCACCGCTAGCGAGCAGCGACTCAGCGTGGAAGGGTTGTCAATCAAACCATTTAGCAACTGGTAATAGTGCATCAGTAGGGCACATTTCCTTCTCAACTTTAACGTTTTGATGCCCACCATACCACCAACAAACAGTGGCGGATACAAAAAGGGATAGTACCCATAATTTTTTTTTTACAAAGATAGCGAGAAAATTTCCTCTGCACCCTTTCAATCATCAGCTTAAACTTGTTTTCGTGCGGATCCATTACTATAGAGTTGTTTTCCAGCTTGCTGCGAACAAATGAATAACATAGTATTACTATGGCACATCTGTCTTCAAATCCAGCTGCTTGTCGCATAACAAAACCCAGTGACTTAAATGCTCTGTTACATATATCGCTAATATGCTTGTTAAAAGTTAGCTCTGTATCGAGAATTACTCCCAAGTCCTTAATTTCTGTGACACGCTCCAGTCTAACACCAGCTACTTGATAGATATAGTTAATGGGGCTTCGAGAGCGGGTAAATGAAATAGTTTTGCACTTAGAATTATTGAATTCCAAGTGATTGCGCTCTGCCCATTTAACCACAGCATTGATGTCTTTCTGGAGCACCTCGCAGTCATTTATACTTGCTTTTGGCTGCGAAATCCACTCCGCCAAGGCTTAATGTGGACATCCTCCGCCCAATATTCAGGTTTCATATATTCCTCGATGCATTTGGTCGGAACAGTCAATTTAAACGATGCGTAGTCATCACGTGATTTTAACGCCTCAGCTGTACATTTATCATTATGACAAATAGATCGAAGATAAGCTAGTACTTGTTCGACAGTGGTACCAATTTTAACAAAATACAAATGGAAATAAGTCTTCCGCTCCGAAGCTGCTATCGTACATACTGCCGAACCTGGGGCGGCCGTATCTCGAGTTACGTTACTCGGGGACGCCGAGATCGCCTATGTGCGACCTCAACCCAGCCTTCATTATTACTTGCATTATCGGTTTGCGGATGATTCATCTCTGGCTGCCTAGCGATGGTACGCTTTGAAGCGTTATCACCGGTGGCGTAGATGTAGTCGGAGAAGCAGGCAAACTCGATGACGCATTCAACTTGGCATCGCGGGCGCATGCGACAGAAAGAGACGGCAATATGTTGAGCGCGCTTGCCCCTTTCCTCCGAACAGCCCGTAGTTTTGCTTCAAGCGCGGGTCGTTTCGCACTTCGGACCGCGGATTCACTGACAGATTTACCCTCTTCAGATGATTCAACGTTACCCGACGACGTATTTGTTGTACGATGATCGACGATAAGTTTCTTTATGAGCACATTTTGATCCAATACTATCTTCTCTAGTGATATAATTCTTTACTGCATAGACAACACAGATTTTGTGAGTTCACGGATTGCAGTGTCTTCAGGTTTGTCAGACATTACTAATAAAATTATTATCACTAAAATAGACGGAGCAAAACAAACAACCTTTGACCTCGGCGGGGGTGCCGGGCACTTATTTTATGATCAGTGCGCTATTAGTCCCGTGGTTTATAACAATATAATCACAACGGTTTTTTGGTATTTCTAACCAACTCAATTTCGTATTTATTTTCAGAAGTTTTCATACAAATGAGAAAATTGTATGTCTTGCCATTGGAGAGGATAATAAAAACAATACGATAAGCGTATTTGTTAATGAAACGTCGAAACATTGTAAACTTGGCAACCGATGCTTCGTTCGCAGTGGGCATGAAAATATATGTCCGGTAAGCATTAAAGGTGTACCCCTAGAATTAGTGTTGAGTTTTTCACGCGCTCAATGTAGGTAAAATATAAGCTAATGTTTTTTAGGGTTCCGCCAAAGAGTAAAAACGGGACCCTATTACTAAGACTTCGCTGTCCGTCTGTCTGTCCGTCTCCCGACTGTATCTCATGAACTGTTATAGCTAGAAAGCTGAAATTTTCACAGATGATGTATTTCTGTTGCCGCTATAACGAGAAATATTAAGAACAGAATTTTAATAGTTAAGGGGAGCCATCATACAACAAGCCTGATTTTTTAGCCGTTCTTCGCTCTAAATTAATAATGGTAACAGGTAAATGCTTGAAATTTTCATAAAATATTTAGTTGTATATTCACTTCATTAATGAATTATAAAATTAAAATAAAATAAATATTTAAGGGGGCCTCCCTAACAGTACGGAACCCTCCGTGCGCGAGTCCGACTCGTACTTGGCCGATTATTTAGTAAAACTATCAAAATTCAAAATAATATCATTGACCGAGCAAGCGAAATATAGAATAATTAAAGTACATAATTTTGTTTTATTTTATTTTATTAATAAACCTCACCAACACTGTGCACACCAACACAACACCAAAGACAATAACAAACAACTGCCAAGTGGCACAGCAATTACAGGTGAAGACAGCTTGCCTTGAGTATATCTATACCAATATTATAAAGAGGAAAGATTTGATTGTTTGTTTATTTGCATTGTAATAGGCTCCGAAACTACTGAACCGATTTGAAAAATTCTTTCACTGTAGGGAAGCTACACAATCCCCGGGTGTCATAGGCTATTTTTTTAAATTAGGGAGGCTGCTAGTACATCAATAAAATGGAATACAAATGATTAATTTACATTTACGAAATTAAAGTTTTTTTTGAAAAATATCAAGAGAACAAAATTTACATTCTAATCAAATATAACAAACAAAAATTGAAGTAATATAAATTTTACAATATTCATTACTTTACCTTTATTTTTTACCAATTTACAATATAAAAACCGAGGTAATCAGAGTTCAGAAAGTACCAGTCCAATTTTAAATTCATGAATGTTGCCCGAAAAGACATCAATTTCGTGCTGTCTTTTCAAACCACACTCACTGTTAATATCAATTTTAGAACCATGAATCACATTATAATTGCCAACAATCCTGTTTAATGGTGAATAGTAGTAATGGTGAATAATAGAATACTTACTAAATTTTCTCAAATAAAAACTATGTTACAGCTTTCTTATTCATTTCTGGTTATACAGCATACGCGAGAGTGAGTGGAACAAGAAAAACGCAATGTCTGTCGGCATAAGTCAAAATCACAAGTTGGAATGTCAAAATGGTTAAAAGTGGTTCAACTATCTTTTGCGATTTATTTGGAAATTTGAACCCTCTAGTTCCATTCAGAAGGTTCAAATCTCTGATCATTTTACCTTTTTGAATTTGGACAGCCGAGATGGCTCAATGCTAGTTTGAGAAACCTTTCGAAATTACGTAAGTTCGGGTGTATGTGCATCTTTTTCTATCACATTTAATGTGGGACGAAGTGATGTATATCTCTTGCTATTTTAGTACGGTTACTATTACTTTACTTCTAATTCTATGGAAATAAGCGAGGCGGCAATGCTTCAGGAAGCAAAATTTTCTTTATTGTGTCTAGAAATTAGTTTGGATGTTGTTTCTCCTCTCTATATGTCGCATTTTTAAGGAATCTGGGCAAAACATGGCGCACATGCTCTAAGTATATTTTCAAAATTTTACAACCATCAGCAATTTTTGATTGGGGCCGTATTTATTTCCAAAAAAGGTGGAAATGTGCTGTAGCGGTATTTATTAGTACATCTACGAAAGGTGTTTTGGACAAATGTTATCTTTGTTATGTTATTTTTCTAGAGCGGTACAGAAACTAATCGCAAGTGGTCTGGACTGATAAGTTGCCATGGCGACCAGGGCTGGTACCCCACGGCATCTTTTGTCGATAGCAGAGGCGAATGTGGCCTTGGAGAAATCATTGTAGCTACAGATATTGAAAACCTTCGACAGGAAATCAAGTACTATTCAGGTATGTTAAATATAATTTTAGACCACCTTTATCGTCATCCGAAGCTCTTCTTTTCTGAGGGTAGGACTTTTTTTTTACTATACCTACCAGTATCTTCAAATAGCGGCACGTAAGTCTAGCGCTGAGGATACTGTGGAGGGGGTGGCTGCGCATGTTGACCGCCATACTAAACTCATGCGCAGCCATCCCCTCCACACTTCGATCATCGCTAGACTTATATGCCGCAAACTGTACCTCGATTCGATTTTTTATTGACATCATTCGAAACATCTACCACTGAATACATACGCCGTCTTTATTGCCCTTCTTATGATAAACAGCGTATGTGCATTGCGACGTAATCTGAAAACGCAACCTTCTGTCTGTAGATCAGAAGATTGCGTATTCACATTACGTCGGAATACTCGTACACATATTATGCTGTTACCTATCATATGAAGGGCAGTTCATAAATTACCAAAAACACAGGTTAAAAGGTTGCACTGTCCAATCAATTTTGTAAAATTCTGAAAATAGAATCCAACAAAAACATTTTCATGTGAAATGAAGCCAAGTCACAGTTCCCACTATCAAAAAGTTGTCAGATCTCACGTAAAGCCAAGCTTCTAACTCTACACGCCTTACTCTACAAGCCCTTACTCAGCAAACTCTACAGCTTAGTCAATATATGTGACTTGGCCGTTTCGTTACAACAAGAACTGTTTGTATAACAATTAATATAATAATTGTAATTTATGAACTGCCCTTCTTATGATAGGTAACAGCATAATATGTGTATATGCTGTCACCTATCATAAGAAGGGCAGTTCATAAATTACCAAAAACACAGGTTAAAAGGTTGCACTGTCCAATCAATTTTGTAAAATTGTGAAAATAGAATCTCAGAGAATGATTTATTCTTTCCAGGAAAAGATCTCATATCCGACTCAACAGAGCAAATACCCGACGATATATGCCAAGGCTTGCGATGCGGTCGTGGCAAGTGCGTGTCTCTACGTCTCATGTGCGATGGAGTGATGGATTGTGAAGACGGGCGCGACGAGTCAGAAGTCGCATGCGAAAACAAGCGGTTTGCGTGTTCGAATGACCCGTTCCAGCGTGGTTGTGGTAAGTGTTTCTCCCTGATAGATGATAAATCATAGTGAAGGATAAGTAGACCGGACACTAAAATAATAATAATTACAATAGTAAGAGAGCGTGATGTGCAATTATGAAAGTGTGAACAGGACGAAACTAATATATTTTGTCTCTGTTTGCATATTTATTTGTCTGGCATCGACACAATGCCTAGACGTCGATGCCAGACAAATTTTTCGCGCCGAAAACTACCGTTGAATTTTTGATGAGATGCTTAAGTAAATCAACATATTTATGAACTATTATCTATTTCCTATCATTTCTATTAGTTCTTTGCAGGTTTTTACTACTATCTAGAGTCTAAATATGATAAAATCATAACTACGTACGTGTATATAGTTATCTTAGTATGTACCCATAGCACATCTTTTTTCTCTATTCTTCCTATTCTCCCTCTACGTAATAAAAGAATGTGCGTGACGTATAACTGTATCACCACGTGTATCTACCACATGTACCACGTACCAAGAAAGTCCATCGTAGGACGTCCCCCAGATTGACGGATGACCTCATCAAAGCCACAGGTTAACGCTGAATGCAAGGCGCTTCCAACCGGTTTTATTGTAAATATATTGGGGAGACCTATGTCCAGCAGTGGTGGCCGATAGATGGATAGATGGATGATAACTGGATATTTTTTCATTGCATCTGTGGTTGTGTGGCTACCTGTGAAAAGGCGTCAACATCTACCAAGACTATCATGAGTCAGAAGTAGTATTCAAGAAAATGGATTAAACCTGAAATAGTTTATTTGACGTAGGAGTAGGTACTAGTATAATTGTGATGCCTCACTTCATTTGTGGTAATTTCTGTACTGTACTTACTAGGCTCTTTCTCCCTCTCTGACTTCCTATATCAAAATAACGATCTCGATCTCGCGGTAATTGGGTGATAAATAAAGTACTTAGGTACTTATTTGTGACTCCTGAGAGTCTATGGGGTGAAATTGGCACTCGGTTTTTTCATGATGATCTAAATGTATAATACCTACGAGTATATATTTTTCTTTTCACGTTCTTATGTAACTTAAATCGTTTAATAAACTTTAATCTGAATAGTACCTATTCCTAAAAACATTGTCAAACGCCATTTTCTTAAAAAGGTTTGGCAGTTTTCAGCCAAAAATTGAAAAAATGAAATAAGCATTCGTTAATTAAGCTACGGAAAAATGAAGCTATCTGACAAGTTTTGATATTTTCGTACACTCACAGACAAGCAACCGCTTATGAGTTTATGTATTTACTTAGTTCTGATTCATACATAGCTACATTTAACATACCATTAATTTGTGCACAAAAATGGAATAAATCATGTTGATTTATTTGAGTTTATAGAATATGAGTCAATTAAGTTTTTGTTAGTTTGTAACGTATTCAAACAATTTATAATTAATTATACTGTACCTACGTGGAGTGAACAAAAATTTGGTATTATTTTGATAATAATTGACGCAAACGGAGTAAAGGTCTTCGTATTAACATGGCGATTTAGCTTTCGTCTGTACAAATGTTGGTTTTCGTCTAAAGGTCGCATTTTTAACGAATCTCGACGAAACTTGGTACCCAGTTTCTACACAGGTATGTAGGTACACAGTTTCGTTATGATATTTAATGGAATGTACAATCAAAATTTCTCTCAAAAAGAGAGGAAATTTTCTATTGCGCTATTTGTTGGCCGATTTCGATAATATGTACTTGACAAGGTCGTTAAGTATCTAAATCATAATAAAATTGCGAGTATGAACCAAATTGGTAAAGAATTAGTCGAAATATAGACTTTGTAGATTCAGTTAAAGAGGTGTGCCGCGAGGTCTACTGTTCTGAGTACTACTAGTTAATAATTATCATCCATCTATCCATCCATCAGCCGTAGTACGTCCACTGCTAGACATAGGCCTCCCCATGGATTTCCAATAAGGCGGTTGGAAGCGGCCTGCATCCAGCGCGTTCCTGCGATCTTTATTATTATCATCAGTCCACCTAGTCGGTGGACGCCTATGCTGCGCTTGCTTGTCCGTGGTCTCCGTTCGAGAACTTTACGGCCCCATCGGCCATCCGTTCTTCGATAATAATTATTATGAGTAATTAAAAATACAATTCTTTTCCAGAATGCTCATCCAGTCAGATGAAGTGTAAGAACGGGAAATGTATTTCAAAGACACTGTTCAGAGACGGTAATGACGACTGCGAGGACGGCACCGACGAACCTATGAAATCCAGTTGCTCTGACTACCTGGCTACAGTCATGCCTTCCAAGTTATGCGATGGCATCGTACATTGCCATGACAGGAGCGACGAAAATCCTATGTACTGTAAATGTTTCGCCAAGAATGGTTATAAGTAAGTTTTAATACCCTATTGTAATTAATGACGGCGTATAAAGTTTATTTAGGTATTTTTATAAAACCGTTTTACACAGTACAACTATAAAAATCTTGCGGTAAAATCAAGATGAGATTGTCATAATCTCATCTTGATGTAAGTAACAAAGATAAATAAGCGAAAGGTCCTCTCTAGTTTTTATAATTTTTTTCTGTAGTGTGCTGGAGGTGACCAAACGAATTATATATACTAAGCGCCATACAAGTCGGCAGATGGGAAGTTATGCGCAGAACGCTGCGCAAAAGCCGAAATATGGGTATGCGTGGGAGCCAGAGAGACGAGACGCCGGGGCACACCCGCCCGCCAACCTCATGCCTCCCGCGCGCTCCCTACGCCCGTGCTTAACACTACGCCACGCGGGTTCGGCATTGTGCACACATGCGTAATAATTAGCGAATCACAGCGTATTGTCATCTGCGCTAACTTCTCATCCGCCGACTTGTGTGGCGCTTAGTGTACTTAATATTGTATGTACTTTTTCTAGAGTAAGGTTGTAAGGTCGTTTAGGGAACTCAACACAGGGAATCTTAGCGAGGTGCTATGAGTGTGAAGCATCATCATGTAATAGCAGGTATTTGAGTACGCGGCAGTGTACCCGAACAAGTCAAGCAAATAAGCACAGTTGCGACTAATTTTCTCAATGCTATTCAGGCCTCAACCTCCATTTTCAACCTCTTATAACATTTTTGTGTTTTTCTTTTTCTCAGATGTCGCACAAACAATGATGAAGGAGACGACTATTGCGTGGCTTCAGATATGATCTGCGACGGAATACGGGACTGTCCTTTCGGTGACGACGAGAGGCAGTGCACCGGGCTCAGTGCTCCCAAAGGCACTCCGTATGTATCTCATTCTATCTTAGTTTATAAAGTAATATGATATCTCTCACTACGGGCCTTAGTGGTAAACTCCAAGTAGCCTATTAACGACCTATAAAAAATACTCTCTGCGAATAAATCAGAGAATAGAATATCCATAGAAAAACAAGCTGTCGGCCAAGTTAAAATGCCAGATGACGACCGATGAAATCAAAGAGTTCTGATGTGGTCTCTACGCGCGGGCTTGCGTAACTCAGGACACCACACACAAGAGAACAAAAGACCGAATTAAAACTGGAGGATGTTGCTGGATGTTTGTCGTTTCCATATCTCCTTGTGTGCCGAAATGTGATACCTGATGCTGTTGGTAACACCTACCTTTGATTCCAATTCACGTAACGTGCTTATAGGTTTTATCTAAAGCTATCATAATATCATAAATAATATTAATATTAAATATTAATATTAATTAAAATTAATTAATATTATTTATGAATTGTACTATTGGAATGATGAGAAATCAAAGGCTTTTTTATTTTATTTATTTATTTATTTTTTATAATATCAGGTACCATATGAAGCCGTGTGAAACCATCAATATATCACGTAGCTTCAACTTTAGTCCTGTCGCAAACGTACGATTTACCTCAGCTACTAACGCTGTCACCAGGGTTTTTATGCAATTTTAAATGTTTTGGAAAGAAGTGTCTAGTGATAACTTTGAAGCCTGATTTTAGAAAAAGCACTTTTTTTCAAAGTAAGTTTTACTGGCTAAAGCGCAACGCTCGTTTGCAATCAATCTTACCCATGAATACTGCCAAAATTATTTATAGTTAGGTACGTTATGACAGTAATTTAAATAAACACATCTTAAAATAGGTTCAAAACACTTCAGTCAAATGTCAAACCTTAACACCCACATCAAACTATCCATGATGTACTTAAACGTTTATTGGAGATAATAAATTTACATAAATTGATCATGTCATTTACTTAGCGCAAGTTAACAGAGATATTTTAGGTTTAGGCTATGGACAATTAGTTAATTTACTGAGCAAAATTAAATGGATACAATAAAAGTTAAGTTTATCAACAGTAGTATAACTAACTATCTAATATTAATTGGTCTTGCTTCATTATAGTAATATCATCATTGTCACAGTCGTTCACTTACTATCGATATTAGGCCTCAACTATAGGCAACTCAACTCTAGGCTGTCATATGCAACTCAGCTCAAATCCACGTTTAGAGATTAGTAATGCTAGGTATACCTATATATACCTAGGATGCCTACATCCTTAGCAGACTTCTGAGTGCTGCCTCATCTCCCTTGTGTCAATATTAACTGTCTCGGGCTAATCTCAAAACCCACTGAACTGAACTGAACATATTTTTGTCCTAGGTAAATTAACATACATAGAAAAAAGTGTTCTTCGTACGAGTATATGTCTGTCGATGAATCTGTGTATGTATGTCTATTGCATGTCACTAGCCCTTCCAATTCATTTAGCAATTTTTGTGTATTTGAAAGCTCATGTATTCGAAATGGTTTTTAGCTCTATTTCAATTATACTTATTCATTAATACTAGTTTTCTTTTTTTTTTTTTTCAATTTTCCATTTGTTTTCCAGGTACGGCACTGGACAAGTAACCGTTCGCTCCCATGGTGTTTGGCGTTCCAAATGCTTCCCCACGCAAAACCACACAAAGTCAGAACTCGAAGCAATTTGTTCGGAATTAGGCTTCTTAAGCGGCCATGCAAAGGAGATCAAAGACGAGAGGTACCTCGTCTACTCACACAATAACCTGGTATTAGAGCCGTTCACCGACGTCGTGCTTAACAACCAAACTGTAATTAAAATGAGAAATACCAATGAACCAGTAGCGAAGACGATGTTTGATGCAGATTTGAAGAATTGTTTCCCAGTTATCATTGAATGTTTGTAGGATAAGAATTGTTAACTGTTAAATCAATATTTATGTACGAGTAAGTTATTTATTGTATGTTTTATTACATTTATTTATTTATAGATTTATCAACTTAAGATACCGACTTAAATTTAGCGTGTCTCTTCAAGAGATTAAAGATAAAACAACAAAAAATACCTACTTTTTTGTATCTCATATATTGATGGATGTGTTTTTTTCTTTACATCGTTAGGTATAATGTTCAAAAAAATATATATGTGTATACGCAAGCGTAGGCTAAAATGTATATATTGCTAAACAAATAATAAATTATTACATTAATTCTGTGAATTCTTATTTTCATTGTTCCCAATAGATCCTTGATCTTTAATTTCTTTTATTGGATAAAATTATCGACAATTGCCAACCCATAAACAAAACGAATGGTATGAAAATATTCTAATAAATTTTCCGAAACCTTAATATGGATTGAACAAATTTTCAAACAATATACTTAGTGTAATCAAGTTATTTTTGTAACAGCTAATCAGATGTGAAATATTGTAAACAACATAATAACGAAGTAATGAAAAAATTATGGAGAATTCTTCAAGATGTTAAAAATAAACCTTATTTTATCGTTTAAAGATATGGCTATGATTATAAGAAAATCATTTATTTTGAAATATTGCTATTAAAATCTTAAAAGTTTTCATGAAAACTGCAATAGTTATTACAGGTCGTGGCATATACGAGTAAGTCTAGCGCTGAGCGAAGTTGGAGCGGATAGCTATGCATGAGTTTAGTATGACGGTCAACATGCGCAGCGCTCCCCTCCACAGTACCCTCAGCGCTAGACCTGCGTTCCGCTACTTGTATTTAATATATTTTAAAAGGATAAGCTTATCTTTTAAGAAATAAGATAATAATTACTACAGTTTTCATGAAAGCTTTCAAGATATTGCCTATTATTTATACAATATCTTAATGATCATAACAAAGTAGTGTTCCTATTTTCAGCAACTTCCAATACGGACAATGGACATTTTCTTTTCACATAGATAACTCTTTATATTACAAAATGAGTCGAGTGAAATACAGGGTTATCTGGAACTGATGAAGCTCAATTGTTAAAGTTGAGTGTATAGTATTGTAATCTCATTGAATTCCATAACTAAATTCTAAATTATATATTTCTTATAATAATGTATGTAATCTGTTAATATAAGTAGGTATATGCTCCTATTGTTTAAGTAATGCTGCATTATGACTGAGTGCCTCTCACGGAAGGCGCTGGATCCCGTAGCACAGTATTTTATACTAGGTAGTTCGGGAGCCAGCCAGTTACCAATAAAGTAACTAATAGAATGTGCATTATATTAAAAGTTGAAGTGTAAAATTTATTAATACCTCTAAATATGTAAAATGTATAAACTGTATATTTACCATTTAAAACTTTTTATAAGAAAATTGTATGTATGTCAATAAGTTGAAATGTTGTTTTGGTCAATAAATATTTTTAATTTTAATTTTTTAATTCAGACCATAACAGCTGTTTCATATATTTTGTCGATTCTGAGTTGCAATTTTGTACGGAACAGCAGATTTTTTTTCTAGGATTCTTGGGGTTCTAGGGTTGGCCTCATAGTAAAAGTTGTCCATAATGATGATCTTAAAGGGGTGACCCCCTTTCAGTTCCTACGTACAATTGTGATCACAATTGTACGTAGGAACTGAAGTGCCCAGTTTGATACATGAATTTTCCAAGATGGAAAGCGGGAAATCCGGAAAATTAAAGCAGATTCGTAATCTGCGCCCTCATACCTAAGATTTAGGTACAAAATTAGGTAAGTACAAATATCTTTATAGTTTAAGCGCCGGTCCGAAAGGATAACCCTGTATAAGTAGATAATAATAGGTATCCTATTTTAAGATAATAGCCTATTTTAAAAACAATGCCATCTTGCGGGCGCAGTTAAATTATTTAAAACAAATATTAAGTTAACTTTGCCTACTTTTAGAGTGTGTCGAAAATACGAACCTCAGCCCAAGTAATAAATAACCTATCGTCGGGTCAACGAAGTCGACGCGCTTCAACCGGTTTCCAGAATTTTCTGGCAGATGGCATGAATCCAAAATATGTCTTATTCTTACTTCTCTAACGTTTACTCTCTCTAAAGCTATTTCATCAAAAATTAAAATAAGTATTTTGTAGCTGGTAGTAACTTGTAGGGTTATAATAGGGCAGGGGTAGGGTAGGCTTCCCTGGGGCATTTTCCAACTTTTGTTAGTTGTACAACCACTTACCTGTAGTGTAAAAGGATTATTTAGTACTGTGTGTTGGATCAAAAAGCAATGTTTATACAGAAATGTAAGGGCAACAAGAGACAAGATGTTATTGTTAGAGATGTTGTGGATGCTATAATAATATGGGTTCTAAGACTATGATATGATCTGCGATCACCAGTTTCCTATACCATTCCCCATCTAAGTTTGGTGTTTTGTATTCTACCCACTGCTGCATCAACTTACCTATTAGTACGCCAATCATCCGCCGCCGCAGTCATATCGATAAAAAAGTAAGAATGCAAGTTGTATGCTAGACTGCTAGCCTTGCCGCGGGCTAGGATGCGCGCCACGAAATATTATTTCCGTTGTGTCAGAACGAGACATGCTTTATGGCAAAGTATATTTCTGTCACTTTTTCACACGTCGAAAAGAGTTCTTTTCGTGGTCGCATGCTTGACTAGCTGGTGTCAGTGTTCTAAAGCCGCCTGTAGGCTTCTGACATGGCTAAACAGTTAAAATAATCAAGAGCCACTAGTTGACAAGTTACCCGAGTCACGGCAGTGCTTAGTTGTAAATGCCACTTGAGGTCACCGATCCGAAAACTAGCCATATTACATCGATAACTTTTGTTCATCTATGGATCTCGTCATTTCTTCCGAAGAAGATCACATTCAAAACTAACTCGTGCTTCACACTATACCACTTGTTATGCAAATCATATCCCATTAATTTAAATAATCGAGAATCAAAAGATATTAACGGTGGCAAAGAAAAGAATAAGTGGTTTTATTAAACAAATCATGGGTCAAGTATGTCACCTCTTTGGATATCGATTTAATTTAAAAACGGTTATGATTCATGCATTTTTCTTGAGTTAAAAAGAAAATTGTAGACATACATAAGTTTTGTTAGGATGTACTTAAAGTATTACCGCCTGTCAACAAAATATTTATACACGCTTTAAGCACTGTTTAACCGTGCTATTTGTACTGTTTAACATTGTCTAAAGCGGCATAAAACTTTTGTGGTAAGTAAGACGGTTATTGACATCAACATTATATTTATACCCTCTTTACCTCTTTTCAGCTCGGCGTGTCCAACATGCAAGCGGAATTATAACAAAACCAAATACCGCTGATTGGCGATTATTATACGTTTATATTACTTAAATAAATACTAACGGTGAGCCTCTAGTAGAGACCTGCATCGATTGACCAATTACAGCAATATCTAATTAATAGACCACAGCGTCCAAATATGGTTGACTATACCACTACAAAACCAATAAACCATGCTAGAACTCCTACTGCCCCGCAACATTGCTCCTCATTCCATAGACACATTATTTCTTGACGTTTGAGCAGCGAGATTTACATATTATTAGGTACTAGCTTTTACCCGCGGCTTCGCCCGCGTTATATTTTGATTTTGGCTTATGTTTATGTCGGCTGCGAAACCTAACCTAACCGACAAATATCAAAATACCTTAGAGGAATAATAATAATTCTTTATTCATCAAAAACATTTTAACAGTACATTAGTATTTAATTTTTAGTATGTATGTATTGACTTGTGTCCTGTGTGACTGTTATCCATCATTATATTCTCTAGCCGCCGCTGTAGGATTCCCTGTGTCGCGGTGGCTAGTTTCTTTCCAAACTGTTCAAAAGTACAAATGTTTACAAAATATAACTCCTATGTACCTATACATGCGCAATGAGTATCATATATTCCAAAAAAAAAAAATAATAATAATAAAAAATTAATCGCGTTAATTAGTAATATGAAAAATCATTAGCTGTATTAGTAATAAATTTAGTAAATATTATTTAATTTTGTTGCTGTTAGATTGCAAAAAGCACGCAAAGTAGTGATTCGTATGTATTAGTATTGTGTATTAAATAAGGTATTTTGCTGGAGTATGTATTTAGTATATTACCTATTATGTATAGTGTTTAGTATTTATGTACTGTTTGTTCTGTAGGATGATTTAGCTAATAATTCGTATAAGTTCCTCAGTTTCCAAATAATTCAAACTATTGAGATATGCTTTAATTTTGTTTTTACTAACTCTTTTTGTACACTGTAATATGTCAGTTTTACTATTTACTTTTTTATAAATATAGCTACCACGGAAACTGAAACTTCTTTGACCTATTTGAGTATTTGTTCGAGGTAGTGGCCAGTGTGGTTTGAATGCTTTTATTGGTTAAGTTACGGTTGAAGTGTATATACAACTTACAATGGTACAGCAAAGTTTATACCTACTTGTTTCTAATTATTGCTTTTTACAAATATTTGTGCAAAAATTCGATAAAATTGTTTCTAAGGTTTTTACGTGTTAGATTAATTCCAATTTTTTGTTCTAAATCAAATCTCTTCTTTCCATAAACTGGGCATTCCAAGATTATGTGCCACTGCACATGAGTCTCCTCTTTTGTGGGTTCACAGATGCACGATGGGCTTTCCCTCAACTTAAATCGATGTAAGTATTGGGAAAACCCACCATGCCCCGTCAGCACTTGAGTTTTGATTCCCACTGGTGCTACTTCTCTTACGATCTTGTATGCCGCCCTTGCATCCGGAAAATATGTTTTGGTTACCGCCGCTGTGTGTCCATCCTGATACCGCCGGTTCCACTCGTCAAGAGAGTCCTTTCGGATTTCTCGCTTGACGAATGAAACGGGGCAGTTATCGTAAATAGGTCTCACTCGAAGTGCAGTATTGCCAAAGAATATATAATAATACTAATTGCTTAGTACTGCACTACCTTTGCTAGTTGGTCCGCTCTCTCATTTCCCTCCATCCCCGCGTGCGCTTTAATCCAATAAAGTTTCACTATTTTATTTTGTGCGTGTAGTTACTTTATGTTAGCTTTGAATTTACTGCTAAGGGATGGAGGGAAGATACGCCAACTACCGTTTCCAGTGCAGACCTGGAGTCACAAAAGATTTTTGCTTTTTCGGTAGCCTAAAGAAGTGCCAATAACTCGGCCTGGTACACGGAGCACCAATCGGCCAATTTCAGCTTGCGGGTACTGATTTCAGCGGTATCACCCCAAATGGATAATGCCACCCCAGGGAAAGCCCTTTAATTTTGCTGCCGTCTGTAAATATGTTAATTTCTCGGTTAAGGTTTTGCTCTAGTGCTGCTCCGTCTGCCAGGCATATGAACTCCAGCTCCTCCTGCTGCGCTGGGTGTGGCTTCTTTTCTGTCTCTCTATCTCCAGTTACTTGCTGGGAATAACTTTTCTTAGTTTCATGAAGCAAGGCTGCTTCCTGCACTCTGATATGACAGCCGAGGATTAAGGGCCGCGGTGGGATATATGGAACTGGTGGTGTGGGTGCCGCCACCTACCCTACCTTCCGCTAGGCCGTCAACGTGTTGGCAGACGCAGTGGGGCTGCAGGGGAAGAGAGGTTTCGGTATCGCGATGGCCGTTCTCACTGCCCTCTGCAGTTGAAGAGGCAGGCTCTGGGCTACTATGACTGACCCGCTGCACTGGGACCAGGGCGTTCGAATGCTGTCTGACGTTCAGTACTGGTTAGTCCCGAGTGGTGGATGACGATGTGTCTTGTGCTCCGAAACACTCCGTCATTATGGCGAGAGCGCAAGCTCCGTTATGGAGCCCGAGTCTGGGCTAGCGCTGTTGAGTGCCGCGAAGGAGTGCGAAAAATGTAGGAACGTCCTAAACTTGCCATGACAGGTTATTTCTGGCGCTTAGACGGCTGATACCGTAGCCCGCTTACTTAGTTTTTATCCTATCCTATGGGAACTGTTAAAGTTTTTGCGAAAAAAAGTGGCCTATGTCACTTTTCGTCTTTCAAACTATATTCATGCAATAAGCCAAGGCAAGTTGCTCCGTTGCTGAGAAAAATTTATTGTTAAGTCCTGCGGGAACCACAATTTTTTCGGGATGGAAAGTATCCTATGTCACTTTCCGTCTTCCAAACTATGCCCACCCCAAATATCAAGTCAATCCGTTGCTCCATTGCTGAGAAACAGTTATTGTCCTATCCCATGGGAATCACGAATTTTCTCGAGATAAAAAAGTATCCTATTATCACTTTCTGTCTTTTAAACCATAGGTATCCATACCAAAAATCAAGTCAATCTTTTGCTCCGTTGCTTCTTCAAAAAGGAACAAACCAACAAACTTTTCGGATTGATAATATTAAAGTATGATGATTCTGTACCATAAAGGTAGAATAAAGAAACATGTTAAACCTCTAATGATAGAAGATTTAAAAATATTTTTAATGTCAGACAAAATGACGGCCTGGTATTAAACGTCATAGTAACATGTAGCATGCAGAGGGAAAATAACATTTTATCCAATTTTAATGTCAGTTGTCATTTTCAATCCAGACTTTATTTCCTCTTCAAGGGGATATAAAGGTGGAAAAACAATTTGTCCCCTTGCCATGCTACTTGTGATTTATAAAAGTCTGCCGACAATGTCACCTGTCATCTAATTACGTTTGGCTGTGTGACGTTTCGTTAGTCCATATTAGCGTCGTAGAGGAAATAATCACTTGGCGTCTTTGTGATAGTGGCGACAGTTTCGCTTTCGATGGTTTTTGTCCTGTCCTACAGAAACTATGCAATTTTTCGGGATAAAAAGTATCCTAAAGCTCCTTCTGCCTTTTAAACTATGTCCATGCCAAAAATCAAGTCAATCCGTTGCTCCGTTGGTGCGTGAAAGAGTAACAAACCAACAAACCAACAAACTTTTCGGATTTATAATATTAGTAAGGATACCTAGTGCAATGCGTTTGAGTAACAAGCAAAACAGGCAATGGAAGAAAGTACTGGGAACCATACTAGGTATAAGCTGAAAATCATGGATCTAGAATACTATTAGACCATCCCTACGCTTTATTTTTTTCGTCACGTCGTAGATCCAAATATGTTCAAGTAGGTATACCTATGCGAAACATTTTCTCTGCGCTTTGACAATGCTACTCGATGAGTAGATGCCTGGTACATAAAATTACTCGTTCCTATTTTTTTTATTGGCCTAATAGCCCATTGTCTACTAAATTAGTGAAAATAGTAGAATAGCGAAATAAATCAAACTTTTAATAAATATTTTTTAAAAGCTTAAGAAGGTCAAAGTGTGAGAAGTAGGCGCTACATTAA
This sequence comes from Hypomecis atomaria, assembly GCA_964007245.1. Lineage (NCBI taxonomy): Eukaryota > Metazoa > Arthropoda > Insecta > Lepidoptera > Geometridae > Hypomecis > Hypomecis atomaria. The sequence continues at coordinate 14,370,166 of OZ023288.1, forward strand.
TAGTTACACGACGAATCAGCAGGTGGCCACATATTGCAATTCGCAGCAATCACCGCCTATGGATTCTATGACAGGCGTTCCTAATTACAATCAGAATTTATTAACCATGAATAATAATTTATCCAGCACACTCAATCGTCCCATGCTCATGTCCATGCTTCTTCTAAACGAAACTATAAATAACGTGGAACGTGATTATAGTCAAAATTTAAAACGAACGACGCCATAGCGTCTGCTCAACATCATTATGACTACTATTGAGATTTGATTTGTAACATTATATCTTGAATACATTAGTAAAAGATACTATGCAAATAAGTACTAGTGTAAAAATTAGAGGGAAGTCAAATCAAATTGCGGTTTGGGGGCTCCATTTTTGAATCAGTTGCTAAGTTTAATGTTGTTAACAATCTGATGATGCTTAAATACGAGTATCTTAATTATCACCGCGTACCAAAAAGCGCCATTGGAAGTCCATTATACATTAAGGTAATATACATGTGTACAAGGTAATCAAATCTAATCAAACTTATTAAAAACGTTCAAGTTACAAGTAAGTATGTAGGAATATGTCTATAGTAATTTGGCGTCCTACGATTCATATAAAGAACACTTATTATTTTTGGAAAAAAATAAGTAGTCAAATAGAATGCATCCTATCTTATATTATCATCTCATAAATTGTCTATAATCCATCCATCCATCAGCCATACATAAGACGTCTACTCCCGGATAAGTCCGGGCTTCTGCTATAGATTTCCAATAAGACCAGCTGGTAGCGGCCTGCATCCAGGTGATTTTGCGGTCTTAATGAGATTATCCGTGCACCTTGTTTGTGGACGTCCTACGCTGCGCTTGCCGGTACGTAGTCTCCACCTAAACGTAAACTTTTCGATCCCCCTCGGTCTTCAGTGCTCCGTGCTATAAAAAGTAAGTTCGTATAGGCCGGGTGGCTAGCCCTGGTGTCAGAGTTCTTAGGCCGCCTGAAGGCCTCTGACTTGGCTAAACGGTTAAAACAACCGGGACCTACAATTTAACGTGCTATGTACTCTGCTCACTGCAATTTCAACTTGCAAACTATGTACATAGGTAACTTTGGTTCTTCTACGGATCTCCTCATTCCTAATTCGATTTCACAGAGAGAATCCGAACATAGCCCTCTCCATAGCTCGTTGGGCTACTTTGAGCTTATTAATAAGGCCTTTAGTAAAGAGACCACGTTACAGTGCCATTAGTCATCACTGGTAACACACACCGGTATAACACTTTCGTCTTGAGGCACTAAGGTACCTATGTCGAACGAGAAGACATTATGCAATTTTCCGAACGCTGCCCAGCTGAGTTAACTCAAAACATTTACATGTGTACCTTATGTGTAGGTACCTAGATATATTTTAAGATTAATTACTTTTTACATTTTCTATCTTAACAGCAATAAATAAAATCGGCAAAGTGCGAGTCGGACTCGCGCACGAAGGGTTCCGTACCGTATGGAAGCTCCGTTCCTCTATTAATAGCGAGCAAATAACTCCTAAAAATCACGTTCTTTGTATGGGAGCCCCCCCTTAAATATTTATTTTATTCTGTTTTTAGTATTTGTTGTTATAGCAGCAATAGAAATACATCATCTCTGGAAATTTCAGCTGCCTAGCTACCATGGTTCATGAAATACAGCCCGGTGATAGACAGACAGACGGACAGACGGACAAGCGGACATCGAAGTCTTAGTAATAGGGTCCCGTTCAGATTTAGTAAGCTTTCAGAATTAGTTCCTAAAATTTTTGGTTAGCAAAAATGTTATTTATTAATGTTCATTTTATTTTATTTTTACTAATAAATAATTTCCGAAGTCTCTGAAACTGCAATTTTATGGAAAAAACTAGCTATTACCCGCGGCTTCGCCCGCGTTAAATTTTCATTTTGGCTAATGTTTATGTTGGCTGCGAAACCTAACCTAAGCGACAAACACCAAAATACCTTAGAGGAATGCTTTTGTTGGTTAAGTTACGGTTGGAGTGTATATACAACCCCACTGTGTATTCCCGCCTTGTCGTGGCAGGGGAGGTCTAAGGCAGCTGAAAAGGCGGCGCTCGAAGTTTCCCTCTTCTTTGGGTCTTTCCCGCTAGGCAGCTTAGAGGCCGGCACTCGTAGTGCAGCCGCTTTTAACTAAAGCAGCTGAGAGGATGGCCGGTAGGTTGCCTGCCTTATGAGGAGTGTTGCTTCTGAGGCGGGCTGATGTGCCGCTCTTGCGAGGATTAGGGGCTGCGGTGGGATGGAACTGGTTGTGTGGGTGCCGCCACCTACCCTACCTTCCGCTAGGCCGTCAACCTGTTGGAAGACGCAGTGGGGCTGCAGGGGAAGAGAAGTGTCTGTATCGCGATGGCCGTTCTCACTGCCCTCTGCAGTTGAAGAGGCAGGCGCTGGGCTACTATGACTGACCCGTTGCACTGGGATCAGGACGTTGGAATGCTGTCTGACGCTCAGTGCTGGTTACTCCCGAGTGGTGGATGACGATATGTCTTGTGCTCCGAAACACACCGTCATTATGGCGGGAGCGCAAGCTCCGTTATGGAGCCCGAGTCTGGGCTAGCGCTGTTGAGTGCCGCGAAGGAGTGCGAAAAATGTAGGAACGTCCTAAACTTGAAATGACAGGTTATTTCTGGCGCTTAGACGACTGCTACCGCGGCCCGCTCGCTTACTTTTCATCCTATCCTACGGGAACTGTTAAAGTTTTTGGGATAAAAAGTGGCCTTTGTCACTTTTCGTCTTTCAAACTATATTCATGCAATAAGTCAAGGCAATCCGTTGCTCCGTTGCTGAGAAACAGTTATTGTCCTATCCCATGGGAATCACGAATTTTCTCGGGATACAAAAGTATCCTGTTATAACTTTCTGTCTTTTAAACCATAGGTATCCATACCAAAAATCAATTCAATCTTTTGCTCCGTTGCTGCGTCAAAGAGGAACAAACCAACAAACTTTTCGAATTGATAATAAGTAAACGCACGTAATTGCGGACGAGTCCCAGAACGCGGACGTTACTCGGTTTTTTAATTTTTGTAATTTTCCACGAAAGTTTAACTTAATCTTATGAATGACAATAAATTCTTGGTTATATTTCAAAGTGTTATACAAGAAAAACTCTACGCGTAGTGTAATGGTGTCCAAACCAAATGATCTCAAAAGTGCGGTGTCGTAAAATTTTCGTTAATCTGTTAATTCAGTAGCTGAATTTGGTGTCTACCCTGTCATAAACTTCAGATCATTTCTTAGTTGTGTAATGTGATACGGTAAGTGTGCTATTTTATTACGATACTTAGATAAATTACCTAATATTATAACCTCTAATCTAGACGTAATCTTGTTGATTAATTATAATATTTGCGTATCCGCCTAATGGTACTCACAAAACCCGTACTTGACCCAATGCACGGACAATAATCACATTTTTCGTCCGAGAAGTGGGACACACATCAGTTCTTTAAAACCCGTTGTACCAAAGGTTGGATCTCGACCTTATCGCCTTGAAATAAGTTTCATGTAAGAACGTCGTTTTCAAAACCGTGAAAAAGCAATTATTATAATTCGGTTGTGTCTCATTCAAAGGAATTAAGAATTATTTTGGACTGGTTCAAACAATAGTCGTGTCCAATTTGCTTTAAACTTTGTATTGTTTAAACTGTTTTTTGTGCATGAGAAAACAATTGTTTTTGATCGATTTACAACATATATTTTAAACAATATTACATTGTGTTTAAAAGATTATCTTAAGTAAGATTTATTGTTCTCAGATTTTGATATTATGTTTTTATTTTTTATTAAATACTAAACTTTTGGTGTTTCATAGAAAATAATAAACATTTAATTTGTCATAAATAGGTAGTAAAAAGTAAATAAGGACGTTCGTATGGATCGCGTGGCTAGTCCTAGTATCAGAGTAAAAATCTGTCTCTTGATTGACCCATTTTTTTTTGTAAAAGTTGATTATTATATCGATACAATAATCAACTATAGTATTAAAAAATTGGGATTAGGATTATATGATTAAGATTATAATATAATAAAACAATTTGATTTTCTAAGTTACAACTGAATCTTCTCTCTTTGGAAAGCGTGTCTGCTATGTTGTTGCCTGAACATGATCTGTGACTCTTTTTCCATCGCACTGTTTATTTGATAGAGTTTGGAATGTTGCATGACGCGCAGCGATTAATTTTTACCTTGTTTCTTTGACTCGAGTTGTTTTCTAGCTATTGTAAAGGTTCCTCTTTATAGCTATTTTGAGTTTGTTTCTAAAAGTTGCTATATCGGTATGCTTCACGTTCGTGCTTCGGAATCAGAGTATTCATCAGTTACCACGCGCCACTCATTGATGTTTTAGAGATATTACTCGTAGCAAGTTTGATGTCGATAATTGATTCCCAAGACGTTACGGAAATAAACACAGAGCCATGGTTTAGTAGATTTGAATAATGCCTGAAGATGGAGTCAAGTACGTCATTTCTCCTCTCATTTGTATTGGGACATTCCCAGACAACACAGTGGGCGTTTGAGTCACACCCTACTTTAGTTTCTTGTTTTTTTCTTGTACTGAAAGCATTAATTCTTCGACCGCCAGATGTTGCGCCACTTCTACGATATCCAGGTACGCCGTGCTCTAAAGGTAAATATACTACTGAGGTTGCCTTAGAGACTGGTATCCAATTTAACTACCGTGAAATCATCATTACACAAATGTGTCACCTAAGGTGCCTTATACGGACCTGTGGGATATAATTATAAAAAGAACGAAGAAAAAGGCAGAGTATAATGCACTTAGGGTACAGTATAATAATGCCTTGCGTATATTACTGAAACTGCCAAGATTCTGCAGTGCTTCCGGAATGTTCACAGAAAGAAGACTGCCCGGTTTCGCAGCTCTGATGCGACAAAGATCAGCGAACACACGCGAGAGATTCCACCGCTCAGAGAATACAGTGCTCGCCACGATGGTGCAAGTAAATGAACCCATTCCTATGAGATGGAACAAGCTTCACATTGGAAGATAATAATATATACAGACTGACATTATTTAAATCAAATTTACATTGTATTTAATTATTTTGTAATTATTTAATAATACTGTTGTAAATATGGAATTTTATTCTGGAATAAATTTATATTATTATTATTACCTTGGGGATCATTTAAGTCGATTATCTTGCCACGGACTAAATACGGTTCCTATACCAATGCCATTGTGCTAACTACCTAACGTTTCAGCATTTTTTTTTTCGTAATGTGATTATTGTTTTTTTTGAAATATAATTTATTGCATGTAAACTATTGTTTCTTTGATTTAAGACACCTTGAATGGCTTTAACTAAAATATTCTTTAATAATAGTAAGAAATAATACAATATAAAGGCAATTTAAATTCTAATGTAAAGCAAATAGAGTTCTAATTCGCATAGCGTCCGTGAATTAGGACAATTTGTAATAGATTTGGGTCGATTTTAAAGTTCATACAAATAATAACACGGTAGAAAGGCTATTTAAACTCTAATGTAAAACAAATAGAGTTCAATTTTGTATAGCGTCCAGGAATTGGGACGACATTCCGCGCGTTAGGACAAATCGTCCGCGGTTTGGTACATTTGGGTATTTTTTTATATTTTGGGTATTCATTTCCATTACAGCTCAAACAAATAGATAAAATTTAATTATTATAAAACTCAGATAAATGCCCTATATGGTCATATTCACTTTGTTGTTGTAAGTCTGTTAGTATCAGCGTAGTATTACTGCAAAGTCAGCGAAGTTCAAAAACGTCCGTACATTGGTACGTTTACCTTATTAAAGTATGATGATTCTGTACCATAAAGGTAGAATAAAGAAACATGTTAAACCTCTAATGATAGAACATTTAAAAATATTTTTAATGTCAGACAAAATGACGGCCTGTTATTAAACGTCATAGTTACATGTGGCATGCAGAGGGAATAAAACATTTTATCCAATTTTAATGTCAGTTGTCATTTTCAATCCATACTTTATTTCCTCTTCAAGGGGATATAATGGTGGAAAAACAATGTGTCCCCTTGCCATGCTACCTGTGATTTATAAAAGTCTGCAGACAATGTCACCTGTCATCTAATTACGTTTCGATGTGACGTTTCGTTAAGTGTCATAGAGGAATTAATCACTTAGCGTCTTTGTGATAGTGGCGACAGCTTTGCTTTCGATAGTTTTTGTCCTGTCCTACAGGAACTATGCAATTTTTTGCTTAACGTCTAATGATTAGCATCTAAAATTCGACGCGCTTGGTTTTGCTCTTGAGTCTCAGCAGTTCTTTGCGCTGCGTGATGCTCGGCATCTAAAAGTCGCTGCGCTTGACTTTCTCCTTAAGTCTCAGCAGCTGTCTGAGCTGCGTGACGCTCAGCATCTAAAATTCGACGTGCTTGGTTTTTTGCTCTTGAGTCTCAGCAGTTCTTTGCGCTGCGTGATGCTCAGCATCTAAAAGTCGCCGCGCTTGACTTTCAACTTCAGTCTTAGCAGCTCTCTGAGCTGCGTGACGCTCAGCATCTAAAATTCGACGCGCTTGGTTTCGCTCTTGAGTCTCAGCAGCTCTCTGAGATGCGTGGCGCTCGGCATCTAATGTCAAACGCATTTAAGTGTGCTCTTCAGATTCTTGGCTTCTAGCAATTTTTTTTACGCGAGCTCCGCTAGAACTACGCGCTAGATTCGATTTGCGTTTTGTAGGCATACCTATTAGAATGAAAACTACGTAATTAAACTGAAAAAATACATGTAACCTTCTCTAAATTTTACAGGAAAAGATTGATTGACTTTGACATTTGCAACTCGAGCAGCCTTGAATGGGCATTGGGCATAGAGAATGTAATTTGGAAAGTCAAGATGCAAATTACCATTTGTCATGGTAGAAAATAAGTTTTTTTCTTCTAAGATTCTAGCCAATGCGTTTTCATCCCCCGTTTTCCACCCTTTAAAACTATTTTTTCGAATCAAAAAGTAGCCTATGTCCTTTCTCAGGCTCTAGACCATCTGTGTACCAAATTTCATTCAAATCGGTTCAGTAGTTTTAGCGTGAAAGCGCGACAGACAGACAGACAGACAGACAGAGTTACTTTCGCATTTATAATATTAATATAAAATATAATATATAATAATATAATATATAATAATATAATATATAATAATAATATATAATATATAATATAATATTAAAATATTAATATTATATATTATTATTATTATTATTTTGTAAGTGTTGTGATTCTCGAAATATTTAGGATATTTCGGTTTAATGAAGATCACGGGCCTAAGCCAAGTGAGCATCATTTTCTACTTCGTGGTTATTAAGATCTTCCTGCAAGAATTTCCGGACAATGCGGCATGTGTTCAGCATCACAGCCTTTTGCATAGTCATATATGTCTGCTCGGCGATATCTATTATTTTTAATGATTGGAGAAGGTGTTTTGGGATTACACCTGTACTGGACAGAACCAGAGGCACGATGTAAACTTTGTTCATTTTCCAGATTCGTATGATCTCTTCTTTTAATTCTGTATATTTATTAATTTTCTCTGTGATTGTTTTATGTAGGTTATGGGTATTGGGTACAGCAATATCAATTAAATATACTATTTTGTCATGTTTGTCAATTAATGTGATATCAGGTCTATTGTTGTGGATGGTTTTGTCTGTTAATATTGCGCGGTCAAAATATAATTTGTGTCTGGTGCTCTCCAATACAGGCTTTGGATTATATTGGTAATAGGGTGCAATTTTGTCTGGTATGAGTTTATGTTTAAGAGCCAGTTTCTGGTGTATTATGTGTGTTACTTGATTGTGTCTATGAGTGTAATCTGTTGGTGCTAAAGTTGGGCAGGCACCAGTTACGTGTTGTATGGTCTCAGGTTGTCGGTGGCATTTCCTGCATTTGTCATTTTGCATACGAGTATTAGGGTCTTTGATTATATACTTTCTGTAGTTTTTGGTGTTGATAACCTGATCCTGTATCGCGATCATGAAACCTTCTGTTTCAGGGAATGGAGACCCTAGCTTCAACCACTTATTAGACGCTTCTGGGTCAATATGGTCTTGTTCAAGATCATGTATATGTCTACCGTGTAATTCTTTTCTACGCCAGGTATTTAATTTATCGGTTTCTGCAGTTTTTGGTGATCGAATCTGGCTGTCTCTGGATTTTAAGTTTAAAGGTGTGTAGTTTTTGTCAGACTCTACTATGGCTAGGTGTAAATCACTATGTTCAGCTTTATTGTAAAAGAATTTCCTTAGATTATCGACCTGGCATTCCCAAAGCATCTTCAAATCTATAAGGCCTCTTCCTCCTTTTGCTCGTTTGACTGATATTCGTTCAATCGCTGATTTTGGATGCAAGCTATTATATTTTGTTAATGTCGTTCTAGTTTTAATTTCTAACTGATTGATATCTGTTCGTGACCACTTAATAATCCCAAAAGAATACGTAAGCACTGGGATCGCATACGTGTTTATCGCTTTAAACAGATTTTTAGAAAATAGTGACTTTTTACATTTCAGATTCAGTCTACGTGTGTATTCTTCCCCTAATTTCTTTTTTATATATGTGTGGTTTATAGTTTTTGATTCCAGAATCCCCAAATATTTATAGGTGTCTGTCGTATTCATTTCTGTAAAATTAGTTTCACAGGCATCATTTTCTTGATTTGTATTTATGATTTTACCTTTATGTATATGTAGTGTTTTGCATTTATCTAACCCAAAAGACATTTTAATATCATTACTAAACTGTGTTGTTTGTTTTATGAGATTTTGTAAGTGAGTTTTGGATTTGGAAAACAATTTTATGTCATCCATGTACATGAGATGACTTATTTCTGTATCTGTTGTTAACTTGTATCCACTATTTTCGCTGTTTAGTATATGAGACAATGGATTTAGTGCTAGGCAAAACCACAAAGGACTGAAAGAATCTCCCTGGAAAATACCATTTTCAATAGCTATTTCATCAGTGCTGATGGTTTGTACTGAGTTCGATAGAATAAGCATGGTTTTCCACTCAATCATGGTATTTTCCAGGAAGGTAACTATGGTCGGGTTAATTTTATAGATCTGCAAAATACGGATGACCCAAGAATGAGGTACACTATCAAAAGCTTTTTTGTAGTCTATATAAGAAATATGTATATTTCTGTTATGAGTTTGTGCGTGTTTTAGTATTGTAGAGTCAATTACTAGTTGTTCCTTACAGCCTTTGTGATGTTGTCTGCACCCTTTTTGCTCTTCGGCTATTATATTGTTTTTAGTTAGATGGATATTTATTTTGTGTGTTATGCATGAGGTGATAATTTTGTAAATGGTTGGCAGACATGTAATTGGTCGGTATTGTGATGGATCAGTTGTATTACCACTTTTTGGTAGCATGTAGGTAATCCCTTTCGTTACAAATTTCGGCATTTCAGCATTTCCTTTCAAGAGGTCCGAAATTATTCGAGCTAAAGCATCATGTAATGTAAAGAATTTCTTATACCAGAAATTGTGAACACCATCAATTCCAGCCGCCTTCCAGTTTTTTGTCTTCTTCGTTACCATTTCAACATCCTCTCCAGTTATATCAGTAAACTCCATCTCTTGTATATGACTCCATCTGTTTTCTTCATTCTTGATCCATTCCGCTGTATCGTTATGGCTATCTTGTTTTTTCCAAAGATCAGTCCAGTAGTTTTTTAATTGATCTGAGTTAGGCAAATCAAAGTTTTTGTTTGTTTCTTCTTTACGTAGGGACCTATAGAATCCTTTTTTGTTGTTTGAAAATAGCTTATTATCGTTTTTGCGCTGTAATGCTTTTTTATACCTGGCTAATCTTTGTGATTTAAGTGCTAATTTTTGTTTAAGTGTGTCTAAATATTCTTCGGGTCTAATGTTATTCTTTTCATGTGTGGAATGAGTTTTTGTTTTTTGAAAGATTTTTTCAACATGTTTTACTACTTTTTTTGATCTATTGTTGTTGATGTACTGCGTTACTCTACCTATGTCTGCTCTCAATTTTTTGATATCATTTTCAATTCTTATTTTCCACGCTGGTTCGTTTGGTTTGCTTTTGTTTCTAATATTGTCTTGATTTTCTACATTGATTTTATAGCCTAAATTTTCGCTTATTACAAATGCGCTGCAATATATTAGAGTGTGTAATTCAGTGAAATCTATATCAACCGAGTAAAATTTACTTAAAATTTCTTTATTAAATACGTCTACTAGCTGGTACAACTTTTTATTTTCTTTTATTTTAGGTAACTTGGGTCTAACTGTGGGATCTGTTCCTGTGTATAATGTTAGTTTTGTTTCCATTTGGTTAAAGAGATGTTGTTTTGTTGTATCTGAGAGCGGTGACAATATACAATTTTGATTTTGGTTTGTTAAGGTGTCTGTATTAGTAATTGTTAGAGTTTGTGTTGATGCATCTGATGTCAGTGTGGAAAAATTATAAATTATAATTATAATATTAGTAAGGATAGTAAGGAGTAAGGATGAAAAATGTACACAAGACTACAATACAAATGTAAGCTTACAAGCATTGCCAGATCATTGAATAAGAAGATATAAATTTAACAATGTCCATTGTATTATAATATCCGTTGTAAATCAGCCTTAAACGCATGCTTTAATTTGCGCCGATCGATTTATTGTTACTAGCGGCTAGCTTTTAACAGCTTTCGGAGTTACTATTTCCAAGAAAATTGTAGTGTTTGCCTGTATTTTGAGAATTTATCTGTAAAATGTATATCAAGACATATTATGTGTTTGCTTTGCATTTTTACGTAGATGTGGCTATAAAATACAATATCGTAATTATGTTCCTTTGTGTCTCTATCTCTACCATCTCTATTCAGTAACTTGCTGTGGCAAAAGAAATAATCAGTCAAGTACGAGTCGGACTCGTGCACGTAGGGTTACGTACTGTATCGGAGCCCCCTTAAATGTTCATTTTATTTTATTTTTACTATCGAAGAATTGAATTTATATTCACCCTTCGTGGGTAGGCCTACGTCCTGCAGTGGACTGTCAAAAAGGCTTGTACAGTACAGTACTATTGAAGTGAAAATACAACTGAATATTCAGTGAAAATTTCAAGCATCCACCTGTTACCATTATTAATATAGAGCGAAAAACGGCTGAAAATCAAGTTTGTTGTATGGGAGCCCCCTTAATTATTAATTTTATTCTGTTTTTAGTATTTGTTGTTATAGCGTCAACAAAAATACATCATTTGTGAAAATTTCAGCTTTCTAGCTATAACGGTTGATGAGATACAGCCTGTAGACTGACAGACAGACGGACAGACAGACGCACACTGGAGTCTTAGTAATAGGGTCCCGTTTTTACCCTTTGGGTACGGAACCCTAAAAAGAAAACTTAGTATTTCATGCACCTACTGAGAAATGCCAAGGTTTATAATTTTAGCTTCGAAGGGTCTAATATCCGCTTTAAAAAGTGATTTGACCAGATTTTCAGTTTTCAAAAATGAGTCAACAATACGAGTAAACGATACAAAATTGATCATTTGTTGTGGTGTCACTTACATCAGTGAATTTATTTGAGTATCGATCAAGCGTTCTCGTTAAAAGTCGCACTCGAATTCGCCTTGAATTTTAAGGTTCTTGTGTAAGCAATTTATTGGGCGATGCATCACAAAAACTCTTTCTTCCGAACTTGTATAAAGTTCATGTTAACAATTATTTTTGTCGCATAACTTTTTAATTTTTCCTTGAGTGAGTTTATTGGAATTTTCCTAACACTTGACACGCGCTGCGGTTTTATTTCAGCTGAATTTTTAAGGAATTTCCAAAAAGGAGGAGGTTCTATGTTCGTCTATACCTATGTATTTTTTTGTGTACATTCAAAAAATTAGTATAATCAAAAAAATATTTTTTAGTTATAATACTGTAGTCCCTTTTAAATTTTACAGAAATCGGCTGAGCCGTTTTTGAAAAATCAACAGTAATGAAAGCAATTCGAGCGAAATATTCGAATTTTGTACCCGATGAACATCGATAATTTCGTCAATTGTGAACCGAATCGAAAAATTATTTTTTAGATGGAACGTGTATAATAACGAGATGGTTCCATTTAAATTTTTCAGATATCGGCTGAGCCGTTTTTGAAAAGTCAGCAATATTGTAAACAATTCTGGCGAAATATTCGAATTTTGTACACGGTCGAAGGCAGTTTTGCTATTTTTTGCGAAAAATAGTTATTAAGCGTTGATTTTTGTGTGATGAAATGAAATGAGAAAGGTGTAATACCAGCAGTAAAAGTTTCCTTCGAGACAACTCGATCTCAAGTGATGCACGAATGCTGTTGACTTTTTGCACGAAGGCCATTTTATCCCAAGGTTTTAAAGTTGAACCATCGGCTTTTTATTTCATGCACGTAGGTAACTGTTTTACTGATGGTTATCGCCAAAAATAACCTTTAATTACTGAGTAGTTTGAGCCACCCTGACCTTTCACATATACACTTGTACGACCGCTTCTTGTTTAATATAGATGTATGGATTGGATTCGACGAGCCGTTTGTTTTTTCATAGATCATGTAAAAAATTATTTCAATGAGTAAACATGGAAGTTGCCACTACCTATTGAATAGGTTTTATACAAATGACACGTTGCAAAAAGTTATAAGGTTTTTATAATTTAGGCAAATGTTATTTACCAAAAAATATGAGTGTAATATTTTTAGATTTGAAAAGATGAGGAGGATTATTCTACAAAAGTATATACTCAATTGATCGTTTAAAAATAGTTGACATTATCAGCAAAAACAAAGTGGAATATAACAACGATGAGTGATGTCTTTTGCTAATTTTAGTAGAGATTATAAGCTTTACTGCGATAATTAATAAATAATTGTAAACGATACATTATTTCTAAAACGGTACATGTTGATGGTTTGATGATAGCCGCTATAAGATTTGATCTCTTAATTACGTCCTTGCCGACGCGACGTTTGTACAAAATTTTTAAAATCAAGTTTCATTAACTTATATCCCATTTTAAATTTTAATTTTGCACTAGCTTTTGCACGGCGGCTTTATTCGTGTGATATTTTTACTTGTATGCTATCCTAAAAGATCCTTTGAGTTTTCAGGACATAAAGTAGCCAACTTTACTTTCCAATCTTTGAACTATATCCAAGTCAAAAATCCGTTGCTCTGCTGCTGCGCAAAAAAGTAACATACCAACAAACACACTCTCGGATTTTTATATTCTGTCAAGATAGTTGTATTGTGAAAAAAAATATTAGTAAGGAATTTTGTAAACTTTTATCTACCTATTTTGAATCTTACTGGATATTTAGGTATTAACATCGAATCATGGGTACTTTAAGGTAATCCAAGGCTAGCTTGATTTGACCTAGATTGGTGTTTACATATTTTGCGGAAACCTTACTTTACAAAAGGTCGTTTTAAGGAAGTGATTAACAAACTGTTTTATTACCTTGCCCTATAGAATTAATCAATAAAAGTGGAGAAATGTACTTGACCTTTTTAGCTTATAGAAATATTATTAAGTGGAAAAAAGAACACAAATTTACTTGCCAATAATGTCAACACTAATAAATAGGTATCTACTTATGATCTTGTTTGTAGTAAAAAATAATGTACAGGACAGGATACCTATACGAAAAACTGCAGAAATGCGTAATGTAAAATTTAGTCAAACGCAAACCTGTGTTGTAATAATAAAAAAATGCATTGGATGCAAATAACTAGTATCTGGTGTTATTGAAAATTTGTAATTTAAGAAAGTGGAGCCTTTCTGTAATCACATAGACAAATTATTTTTAAGCGTATAATTAGGCTTTTGTGACATTCATCCATTCACCTATCAGCCGTAAGTTATCCACACATAAGCGGCTTTTACGGATTCGTCACACAAAAATAATATTTTTCACAGACATAATTATAATCAGTGTTTTAGTACTTACAGAAATGTAAAGTAGTGGATGGCGTCACAACATTAAAATTAAACTATGATACAGTATTGCATCAAAATAGTCACACGGAAAAAGGCAATATATTTTAATCAAACACGAGAATAGCAATGATCGAATACCAGTAATTCTACCAAAAATTAGGCGCAAAATAGCTATGCACAATACAACAAGACCAGGAAGAATTCACGAAACATTACCTTGTACAAGTAATAAATCTGTCACTTCGCACATATCAGAGATCTCCATCGATAAAGAGCCAATAAAAAGGCATCTAATTAATGATTGTTCAAATAAAAAAGCCGAATCAACGTTTCCGACATCAGTATTTATATTCTTTTTGAACTCTACGCGAATTGGCGCTAAAAGTTCGACTGTAACTTTTTGTAAGGGAGAAAAAATCGCACGCGTCTCCATTTATCTTTTTCAATCAATCATTTGAGTGTTGTTTGCAGTTTTTGCAAATGTCACGTTATTACATTGCTGGTTGACGTTTCCTGTATCGCTGTTAGGTGGATGTCAAGCATCAAGTAGATAGTCAACTTTGTGTTGTTAGGGCCATGTTGGATTTTTCATGTCTATTTGTGTTATAATCACAGGTACTTATGCGAGAAAAAATGACTTCGTAAAAATTACTGGATAGCTATTCTGACATGACCGTGGATCCTGATCAATGTAACTTGGGACATATATATGAAAGTAGATGGCATACAGTAAGTATAAACTTAAATAAAAATACACATTATTTATTGTATTAAGAATCTCTTTAGCCGTTCAGCGTGGGAATGCAGCCAGCGTTCTTTGCACCCTACCACACGGACACAGTATTTGTTTCGATTTTTAGCCTCTGTTTATTTATTTATTTTATTTTGTAGATATAAAAGATAGGTTTCACATTTTTTGTGCATATGTATATATTATCCATCCATCATTTTAGAATTATGTTTTTTAAGTTTTAAATTTAACTCGACCGAAAATTAACAATTTTAGAAGTATTAAAGTAATAAATTGCCTTAAAAAGACTAGCCCAAACTGCGTAAAATAAGTTAACGTTAGGTTTTAGATAGCAAATCTCTATTTATTCTGAGCAGCAAATATATAGAGAATCCTAAATTCGAATATCTTAAAAATATACGTGTGATTACTTTAATATTAATTATTCTTGATGTACAATTACGTACCTATGTATTCCACGTTATTATAAACTAAGTAACTCTGAATTATGTAATGGTTTTTCTGTTTAAAAATGCATTTATGAGTATTTTGTATAGCACATATTTATTGGACAGGGTAAATAGCGTTCCCGAACATACATCAACAAATTTCTGTGCGACATGCCATCTGATTAGTTCTAAAATTTGTATTGTCTTCATTTTCAGCATTATTTATCTTAGAGGCCAACGTTTGGTCATCGCCAATTTGTACAGACAAATTTGGTATAAAAAGCCTTTTTGTCGTTGACTAATTGGTCGTATTATGTACAAAAGTATTTCTAGCAAATGCACGATCAATCCATCGAACAAATTTGTACAAAGTGTTAAGGTTTAAGGTTATAAATCTTTGTTCCTTAATATTCTATGTACCTAATCATTTAATTTTGTAAGAGACTTAATTTGTGCAGCACCGTCAATAATACCTATAGTAATGAATAATGGTTTGACCCAATTATGGAAACTGTTGATTTGTCTTCTATTATTTGGTTCCTAGCACACAGCCTCTGCTGAGACTATTAGACTTTAGGATAATTGTTTTGGACCAGTGCAAATTGTTACGCATATAAATGATTAATTCTGGAGTTAAATTGTTATTAGTAGAGTGGAATGATTTATTTTTCAGTTTTCATTTACTTTAAAATTAAATTTTATTTAGCACGTTGGAAGACGTTAGCATCCGGGAATCAGAATTTTCTGTCCGGGTGCTAAGACATCTTTATATATCTCATGTATTTCTGGTTAAAGAATTTATTTCTCAACAAGAAATTTACAATTTCACTTATGTGAGAACTTAATTACTATTGTACATACAATGCTTCAACAGTCGTAAATAAAGTAAATATGAATTATATATCACGTTAAACAGTTTTAGTACGTAAAAGAAAAGTAACAATATTTGTATAAATAAAATTTTCACAAAAACAAGTAATAGTGCCTACCCGCTACTTAGACAAAACAAATCAACAGCAAAAAAAACAAAGCATGATTTATGTAGTTTAGTGTAAAGTATATAAAAATAAAGCATCTAATTGTATAATTCCACATTTTTCTTAACATAGTTATCTACCATAAACCAAAACAATGATTTTTTATTTACAATATTGCACTGTCCTACCGTATCGCGTATCAATACCGGTTGCAGTCAAACAAAAGAACTAAGCGCTGCTGTGTGCGTAAATGCGCCACAGTTCAAAATGTGAGCAGTTAGACTAGTTATTTACATAGAAGTGTCACATCGTTCAATATGTGGGTTTTAAATTTGGTTTTGAAAATATTAAAGGAATTTGCATTTTTTACCTCTTTTGGGATTTTATTGTAGATTTGTACTCCCGCGTGACTTACGCATCGCTCCCCGTGTACAGTATTTTGGTGTCAATAAAGATTAAAGTTTAATTTTTGACCTACTAACTTATCATGAATACTTATGTCAACGAGAGCGTGTACCGCTAGAATAAAAAGTAATATTTTCAAAATTTTCCTGTTGCAGCTTAAAAAGAAACAAAGATCATTTTATCACTGACACATTTCCGAACCTCAAAAAGAAGTAAAAAAATAATTGACACTTATCTATTAATGAAAATTCATCGTTGATTCATAAAATCAATGCGATGATGTAACCCATGCAGATAAGGAACTAAATTAAAATTTTGAGTCAGGATCTCATAAAATAGTCACATTATGCCGCCCTACTGAATAGAAAAATTATGCGAACCGCTTTTAAACCACACCTGCTTTTCAACATGTCCGTTTAGAAAACTGAACGAGCCTTATTTATATCTACTCTTCGACCCTCAACCGTTTCGGCGTAAGATTTTATTGTCTAATTTTGTAAATAATGTATTTAAATAAGAGATGAGTCATTGCGTGACATCATTTACTGTTTTACTTAATGTCTACAAAATGTTAAAAAGTATAAGAATTATTGTTAGTAAGCTTGAACTCTTGACCTGAGGCTAAGTATGCCGATTAAAATGTGGTTTAGTTATCTGCCGAAACCGATAATGATTCAGAGGCAAATAATTTAAGGAAGATAAAGAATGAGTCATTCGTGCCCTTTATTATATTGTATTGAAAACAGAACCAACCTTTTAATAAACAATTAGAGGTAAATATAAACACGAAATAGCATATAAGTAAGTAAATAAAATATTTAAGTACTTAAATATTTTATTTACTTACTTATATGTATATATGTAAGTATAATTTACATATATGTATAATTTACAGTTTTGTTCAACTACTTGGCTGTAATTATTTATGGAAATCTTGTAATTTAAGAGGATTCTGAATCGACCCAGTGTTTTCGCGTTTTCTGTAGAACATCAAGAAAATTCGCGGTACGTTTTTGATAAAATTTACGTTCCGGGAGAAAACTATTATCAGCCCTTAAATTGTAACAAAATGTTATGGTTTTGGTGTCAATCTTAAAAAATATATTTACTTGTTGATCAAAAAATGTTGCAAGCTCGTAGGTCTTATTTTTTTTTCAGAAAAGTTTTTGGTTTACTTATGTATACTTTTCAGCCAAAGTTTTGCGTAAAAATATGACTTTGAAGGCTTATAACTTTAAGGTCATTATAAAACTGTAAAAACTAAGACTTAGGTAATTATAATCATATAGACAATGACTCACATCGGATAATATTTAAAGGTGGATAACAGCTTATTGTTTTTGTATAGACAAGTTGGCGCCTCACAATTGACTTAAGTACAGATTATGGCCTATGAGAAGTGAAATTTGACTCTAATTGAAATTGAATTTCATATACCTATGGATTTCCCACATTACGTAAAAAATATAATTAATTACGTACAACTAATTACGAAAAGCATTTCTTTAAAAAAGTGGCACAAAGCTGCTAACGATTTTCTTAAATTGTCCTAAAATAAAGAATTTCCGTCGAAATAACACACAAGAATTAACCTCCTTATTTCGGAGAAATCAGTTTGCAATTGGATATAATTATAAAGTTGGAAAACTAATTATGTTCCAATGTTAAATATTTTCCCCGTGTGTTAATATTAAGGTGACATTATGATCTTCTTTTAAAGATAAATAGGTAGGTATGTAAGTAAATTTCTTCAAGGTAAAAGTCAAGTCAAACACAAAAACATGGTATGTAAAGTTTTTGTCATTGACCTGTATTGTAAAAGAAGATCATAATATCACCATATTAATTAATAAAATAGATCTTATCTCATTTAAAACATTTGAACAGAACCATTTGAACGAAATACGTTTAAATGGTTCTTATGTTTTACCGAAATATGATACTTTTCCTTCATTATGTGGAAACAACTCTATCAAAACGACAGACACTACTTTATAGCAGTGCCATACAGGTTCAGAAGTCTCATAATTGGACTATAAAGTAACCAATTTTAATAAATCAACAGTCGCTCTCCAATTTACATCAACATTCTTCCTAGCCACGGCTCGAAGTGTTTAAGTTATCATGTAAAAGATTTACAAAGAAATTGTCGATGCGTCGATGCGTGTGGCAGCCGCGGTAGGTAGCTTTAGACGGATGAGGGAACAACTCGCCGAAGGCTAACAAGGTGCTAAAGTAAACATTATAATACGTAAACGCTTTAAAAATTACCCATCGAAAATTTTCAAGATGTCAAATGCAACCAATAATATTGAAACGCTAAAAGGTTGAAGCGCGTTCATGTAGGTAAATGAACGTTATTTTGAACTTCACATATTGATTTATAAACGCTACGATCAATAAATTAAAATTATAACTCTATTAACTTATTTAAGTGAACATAAATGTTTATGAAAAAAGAGATGTAATAACAAAACTACTTGATATATTGTGGCAGCGAAATCATTCTCGTAAATTATGCTTAAGGAACCCAAAAACAACAATCTTAGTTAATAACAAAAGTTTTCAAAGTAAATATTCCTTTTTGATATTGAATACGACATTAACAAACAAAATAAAACCTCTATTGAATGGTCCCTCTGTGGGTACTTGACATACCACAACTATATGTATAAGTGCCATTTATTTTGGTCCGAATAATAAAAAGCTTAAATAAACAACTGATAAGGACAAAACGTGTGCATTTCATGAAGTTTCCGTGATTTGTTTCTGTTTAAGTACGTTTTTACTAAAAAACGATTCAAATTACACTTTTCTCTTTGCTAAATTATCAACACCCTTCTTTTATCGTCGAGGGTTAAACGTCATCCAAATTTCTTCGTGACTCACAATAAACTTAAATACACATTTCAAGTCACGACACTTCTCACATAATTTTCATAGATAAATCACATTTTACAGAGATATGAATATAGAGAATATATCCTTATTGGTATTTATCGTAATTTAATATTAAAAAAGTATCTATGGCCTATATTTTAAAGTTAGCTACTAATATTAAAATATTTCAGATGAGATGAAATTCACGTAAGTATACGTGTTGATAGTATAAGACTTTTATAATACTGTTGCCACTCTGTCTGCGGCCTCTCTCGGCAAATTTACATAAAACTCGTGGAAGCAACGTGACCAACCAATACATGTAATGTTCCATATTCAACGCCAGTCGTAAATTTCAACGACAAATAAAAAGAAGATATGACACGAACACCTGAACATTATAAAATCAGATAAAAATCACCATCGAGATTTATTCCACGCCATGTTCGCCATTAAACGGAAAATATTAATTAGTCAAAAACGGAGGTCAACAATCTGTTTATTATTATTATGCTTATGAATATTTATGAAGCCCTGAGTAAAAGTAGATTGTGGAGCAGGTTTGGCGTGACATGTGAAGATAGAAGATAATAAATTGCAAATGCTGCTCTATATCACATTACACAGAAAAATGAAGCACTTCAAATTTTCATGCATATCTCACAAGTCAGTGAAAGATTAGTGTTAATAATGTAATTTTTAAATTTAACCCTGTATGTTTTACTAATCTAGGATCTGGACTAAAGAAACCTTAAAATGTTTTAGGGTTCCGTATCGTAAAGTAAAAAAAAAATCGGTTCACAGATTGACATAGGCCGAATAAACTTGTTGGCGGTTGTGGTGTTAGCTACAAGTTGTGGATAACCCAATTCTAACTGAAGCTCACTTAACAGCTGCGCGAGGATCGGGTTATTCGCAACTGGTAGCTAACATCACAGCCGCCAAGAAGTTTGAATTGGCCTATAGCAACGCGGTGCGCTAGTTAGATATACGCGGCAGCGTGTCCAGCCATGACAAAGAAAAAGGCGACGCAGCAGCCGTTTGTAATATTTCGAGACACTTTTGAACCCTTCATAACTCTAAACTATCTATTTTGCCGAAATATATAGCAAAATAGGCTATTTGACTATTTTTTGGAAATCGTTTAAAATTCTTCTTTAGTACTTAATAACATTTATATTTCCGAGAGATCTACTGTATTAACAACGAAAATCCCGCCAAAAACTACATTCTGTTATGGCGCTGGTCACCCAGGTCACACGCTAGTAAATAGCGTTAAGTTAACATCCAAAAAATGACAAAATTTACTTTAGAAGTAACTTATACTAATCCAATACTATTACTACGGAAACATAAAACACAAATTACACAAACAAGTTAATCGAGAAATTCTCGCTTACTAGCATGTGACGTCACCAGAGTTGCCGCCCATATTAGAGCGTTTTCGACACAGATAAAATCCTATAAAAATATTGTTTTTTATTTCATGCAATTTGCAAAAAATATGCATATTTTAGTTTAAATTAAGTAAAATACATCTTTTTCAGGCTATAATATACATACGTAAAGATTACCACAATCAGTAGTATATTTTCAATTTTGTCAAATAGCCTATTTATTAAGGTTCTTCAGCTATCGTTTCTTGAACACAAAACGAATTTCTGATAGAAAAAATGTTAACCGAATAAAGAACCTTTAGAAATGTGCTAAAGTTTGATTATGAAAAGGTGAGTATGTAAATAAAATCAAATTAAGATTTGGCGCCAAGTTTTATTGTTCAAGTTTCGTATTGAAATGTCAATATTTTTATCACCGAGCTCTCTACGCGATAAATTGTCAAAGTTGATCTGAATATTTTATCAAATACTTTATCATAATAGCCTACAAAATCATATTCTGCATCTCCATTAGCATGAAAAGTGTCGTTTAAAGAGCAAAAGTGTAATAATTTATCTTATTCTTGTCGGTGAAGTGAAGTCATCGCGGACCAGTCACCCAGTCAGAGGGAACATATAGTTATAGAGCAAGCTACTTCTGTACTAAGTGGGTGATAAAATAATGATGGTCAAAACGGCCCCGCGCAATAATTCTCAATATAGGTTGTATGCATCAGTATATTATGTTATGTTCATCTGTAAGAACCGACTTGGTTTTTTTAGGTTGCGCATATATAATAGTTTAATGGATGAACAATGACAGCTTTTATCTCGGAAAAATAAAAGGTTCCATAGAGCACAAAAAAACACAATAGCACGTGGGCAAAGCTGCGAACAAAAACACTAGCTTTAGTTTAGGTTACTACTTAAACTAGCTTTAGTTTAGGTTACTACCTAAACTAGCTTTAGTGCCAATAAACTGCGTAGAAAACTATTAATTCTTTGTTATGGAACAACTTTCCAAGCATTTTTGTAGCAAAACCTAGGCAACTTTATTTATTAAACTTTACACTTTACTGAGCCACAATTATTACAGAGAGATCCGTACATAATAATATGATGAAAAATAATTGTAATGGAGATTTTTTAAATGCAATTGAATGTACTGTGCTTTTTCATATTTCATATGGTTACTTTTTAAAAAACTTCTTCGACATTAAGATCTTTATATAGAGGTAAATGTATACAGCACATGATCTTTATCATGATTATAATAATTGTGTGTGTGTAATAGTGTAGAGGGATGTCCATCCCTGGTGGGTTGTACTTCCCTGCAGTTCTCTCCCTCTAAATACCGAATAATAACATTCCATAAAGAACTGACTACCAAGTTGTAAACCCCTTTAGAACGGCTAGAGCCACTAAGAACCAAACGTAATATTACTTCAGTAAATTACTCTGCATTATTATTTTTATATGTCCCTTTCATTGCATAAGCCGGTTAAAAAACCTGCCTTCAATGGTGCTATAAATATCTACTATGGTTGTTTTAAAATATTGTCCACAGATTGCCATGACAAGACCATTAGCCAAATTCTATTTCTAAATATTTTCTCACGATAGCTGTTGCCAGCTACGTGTGCCACTTTTTCAGTGAATTGGAAAAATTATCGACGATTTGTAAGCAATTAATTTTATGTCAGCATTTTTTTTTTCAGATAATAAAATATGTTTAGTCTTCTATTACAAACGTATGAGATCATAATAGGTAGGTATGTAAGCACAGAATCAGTCGATTTTACCTACTACAGATTTTTTAAAAATATCTACTTAAAATATATTTTTAAGCTATGTCATAGAATGTTATGTATCTATCAAGCTGCAGCGCTATTAAAAATATTTAATTTACTATGAAATATTTATTACAAAAAATATTTGCAGTCGTTTGTTTAAAGAAGTCACATTCTAGTGAAAAAATTGAAAGAATTAAAAAAAAAAAAAATGAACTATACCGTAACTTTCTATACTTCAAAAAAAAAAATTTGAAAAAATTGAACTATACTCCAAGTACCTAATATACTCCAACTACAGAATAACTATTTATTTTTTCAAATAGAACTTCTGATTTTTTTCGTTTTATATTCAAGCGTCGCATGGTTTATGCATTTACCAGTATCAAGTGCAAGTGTTTTTATGAAAGTAATTAGGTACCTTTATAATATTATCAAAATATTCACAATCGTAATCATGTCAAAGTCCAAAAAAAGTCACGGTCAAATCCAAATTATGCCCCAGCAATGAATTGGCGACATTACTAAAAGCTTCTATGGAATTTACACAACAGGATAACACGTTGAGTACACCACATTATATAATTTGTCTACACTCTTGCACGCAACTCGGCTCATATTCACAAGCATACCACTATGTTTCACTAATTATTATCACTGATAGAAACCTAAGTTTCAAAAAATAAAATATGGCGGCTTGATATCACCACGTTCCCACCGAAACTCAAGGTATAAAATCGAGCCATTGCCATGCATTGGACTTAAAACTTAACGTTTCTGCAGACGAACCACATACGCGACCGCAAACGACGACACCAGCCACAAAACGTCACTTCCCACTGACGTTTGTGAGAAATTGTATAAAATGTAAAATAAGTTCATATAGGCCACGTAGCGATCCCTGATTTAAGCCGCACTGAAGGCCTCTAACATTGCAGAATGAATAAAACAACCGAGATCTACAATTTAACGTGTCCTAAATTGTGTTGTAAAATGCCCGTGGTTGCGCCAGAAGCCGCGTTTTAGCTATGGCGTATCACGCGCTTGTATGCCCTAAACCCTTATACAAAAACACGTGACAGAATAAAAATTGAGACAAATTAATAAAGTACCTACACAAAAATCATATTGTAATGCATGATATGTTTCCTAAAAGTTTGTTTTTATTTATAAAACCCTCATTATGACTGGCATTTTGCATTTGTTTTGGCCTCAGGCCTCGGCTTTAGTTAAAAAACCATTGATCGCAATATCTGTCACGTTGGCATGTTTAGTTATGATGTTGCATTTTTTAATTTTAGTTTGTTGATCAAATACATTCAACGTGGCGTTAATTGAGACTATATTTCCATACATTAGCGTATTTCAGATATAAATGTTATTTAGTGGGCATGAAATCGTTTTGTTCACCTCTAGGTATAACGCAAACCCTTAGAAGATACCCGAACGAGTCCTTTTAGGCTGATTTCATAAGATCAATGGCACACATTATCATCGATATGTTTTAGGCACGCAAGTATTGATTGGATGTGTCTTATTCCATTTATATCAGCAACAATGTAAGTAGGTAGAGATTTTTCAACGATATTTCTTTACTGCGGTAGGTACCTAATATATCTATGTGAAACATTAGTTACTGAATTACATATAAAATATTTCATATTAGTTGTGCTTTTACTAGCTGTTTTTGTAGCAACAGAGTATTCATAAGTCATAAAAGTAGATAGTTTGATGAAAACTTTCAGAGGTAACTTTGATATATCTACTACTAACTTTGATTGAGATATCCCCTAATATGTAGTAACATACTCTAGTAAATAATTTTCCTCATCAATATAAATAATTTTACTCTGCTATTAATATGAAATTATAATCGAGGAAAGAAAACCTGCTGTTCAAATTACCATGCTAGGGGTTTTGCGTTCATTTTGTACCTGAACTGGATAATGCGGAAAAAAGAAATTACCGTAAACGTATACCACAGATTTTCCTAAAATAACTGTGACCAAAAAATAGGAAAAATACAGATTGATGGCTTTTTGTAAATTTAAAGCAGAAATCTCATGAACAGTTGAAATTTCCTGTAGTTTACTTTTGTGAAAAATTTTTTCTGACGAATTTAAAAATTATAGTTTAAATACTTATTGCATATGTAAAGGTTATAAAAAGTGGTTCAATGGTAATGATTTAAAGATTTAGTAATTGCAAATAATGTTCTACTCGTATCACTAGAATATGCTATCAAAATCGAAAATGTTAGAGATATCTGAGTAGAGGCAGATTCAGGTGCCAGTTTCAATATTA
Source organism: Hypomecis atomaria (assembly GCA_964007245.1). Classification (NCBI taxonomy): domain Eukaryota; kingdom Metazoa; phylum Arthropoda; class Insecta; order Lepidoptera; family Geometridae; genus Hypomecis; species Hypomecis atomaria. Next base: position 14,395,060 of record OZ023288.1, read on the forward strand.
TAATTAGAAGATTTCGTGTCGTTGAACTCCTAATGCGGCCTCTGTGTGCCACATTTTGATTCCTATTAGGTATAGTCGATTTTATCCTCCAAAAAGAACATCATTTTATCGACATAAAAAGTATCAAATAATATTATTTATTGTCACATTTGAACATAAAATGATAGTTTTTAAATTTATATTTTATGGCATGCCTAGACAGACTTCTAATCTAATATAACGTGTTCATTATAATCTTGAATTAATAAAATAATTTCATTCAAACCTTGAATGAGTCACACGTGTACTAAAATTTTTAACAGACATACTGGGCTAAATTTTACTCACAACAAGTCTAAACTTAGCTGAATTTTTCAGTAAAATCTACAACGACAACGACAACAAGAGCAATATTTATAGATGCCAAAAAGCCTTCAAGATTGAACTCACTTTTATAAACTTAATTACTAGATAGAGACAACAATGTAATTTGTAATAAAGACACGGACTTAGGAGTACTTTACGTAGGATAAGTTATCTTTATACGTAAAGTACAGTACTTTGTGTATACGTAAGTAATTTTAAAAATACAAAACTATGCACGTTATGCACGTGTTTTGTATTTTTGTCACAATTAAAAAAAAACTATCTTTGTCTATCTTAGCTTACATTGCATATTTTAATGTTTCCTAGCATTACAAATAATTTAGACAACACTAACATTGCCTTACGTCTTAATTTATATGAGCCGTACCTTCAACAGCAGTTTTTTTTTAATAACTGATGAAATAAAAGTAAGTATTCAGCCACTATTAATTTTTTTGACGATTAGTCGTCTTTTTGTTATTGACGAAATTGTCAGAATTCATGTTCATTGGTAGCGACACAAAATAAATTCCTACGTTCCTAAAAATACTTGTAAATACCTACTCTAATAAGGTTATTTTCCTAAATGCTGAAAACCACACAGTTGACAATCCATTTGTCTTAAATGTGTTCGTTTCTATTGCAGAACTAATCATTCATAGTTACCTTTACACGTTAAATAAAAAAAAGGTCGCTTCCCCGTATGACGCCACACCACAACGTCTAACAAGAAAAACTCTACAAATTGAAGGAAATGTCAAGATTTCATACAAGTTTTTATCTGATAGCATTATGACCATGTAATTGATGCATACTACCTTTAAGTTTACTATTGACACGTATCATAGACGCACCCAAAACATGGATCAACTCAAGGTAAATTTGTGGTATTATGAATCAATTTGTTTTTACAACAGCAAGCCATGTAAGTAATAGACCTTTAAATTATCATGTCTCTCACTAAATATTAATTTAATACATTAAAAAGATACGGGTATGAACATCTGATAGACATCTTTGATATGTTGAACTTGTTCACAATACGATATTATTTTTGTAATATTTTGCTCAATCGTAAATACTTCAGATGAAAAGCACGGTTGAAGATATAATCGGTTTCAAATAAAAACCTCAATCGAGTTCACATAATAATTATATCGTTCTGTTTAAATCTTACAATGACAATTAAAATCAGTTGGCATTTTAACAGCGCTGCTGTAGTTTGGCTTACTGTGGATTCTGGTTGTTTTAACGTTTTTTCCACGACAGAAGCCTTATGGAAGTTCTCGAAAGATAAAAAACTCTAGAAAGCAGGGCTAGCCAACCAGTCTAGACGAACTTACTTACGTAATCTACCTATAGAAGTTAGTAATAATGTTTACGTACTAATGAGCTTGAAATTAAAAAGAACCCGATTTCTCTATCATTAACCTAAAAACATTTAAAGATATCCACCAGCTGCTCAATATACATCAATTAAGACCATACCAATATTAACATTCAATTAATCTCAAATAACTGTTGAACGTTAGCGAAGCTTCTGCTAATTGTGAACATCGTGTTAGTAAAAAAAAAATATCTATTTCGTGAGATAAGGAAGACTAATTCGAAACATTAGCTATGCGTCAGATTAATATCGCACAATTCGCAGACGTATTTCAAAGGAAAGCTAACGGTCAAAATATTGACATAAGTTTTGCGCAAGAGTTTGTTTTGATGTGTAAAGCTTGTTATTTGACCGCATTGTGGCGTTTAGTCTATGAAATTGACGTATATTACACCTATAAAGCAAATAAATAAGTGCCTCTGATTTCGACGCTTTACACAAAACGGGCGTACAATGTTAGTTTTCCTGTTTTTATGCTATCACTGAATTTTTTAGATTATTAAGAATCTGCGCGTATTTGCTCACATGTGCTTTCCTGTTTATGATTTGAGTAATTCACGGATCTTAAAAAACCGAAAAATCATGTTTGCATCTAAATAACCAATAATATAGTAATGAGAAGGGTACATGATTATTGTGTTTATTTTATTTTGCAGGGAGAGATATAATAAAGCATTATTATTTAGGGAATAAATTGTGAAACAATACAAAGTAATTTATCTCTTAAATTTAAAACAATACATGATTACTAGTGACGATTTCATGAGTGTGGCGATGTGAATGTTACGTGAAAAGCCATAATTTATTATTTTAATATCTTTGTTTTCTTAAAGCCATTTTCAAATCTCATGATGAAATTAATGACTACCAATTTAATTAACATTTAAAAGGTGTTAAATATAAGTATATAACATTAAACAAATTACACTTTCACTAAAAAAACATTTAGTCGTACATGTGTGGAGAGCGGAGAAAGATATCAAGTTTCTAAAACAAAAATTTTTTTGCTAAATGAAATTAGCTCTACATAGGACGTCCTCAGCTGAACATTAATCTCCTTCATCGGTCTATAGTCTGTCCACTTTGTTAGATAACGTCTTATACTGCGCTTGAGACCACGTGATCTTCGTTGAAAACATCTTGACCCTATGCTATGGAGTATATGTTCATTATTAGAAACTTTGATCATGAGAGCAAGAGAGAAATCTTCATAAAAAAGTCAGCTGCCCCATTATTTCGTCAAAAGTCAATAAACTATTGGTACGTTATGGAACGTCTGATTTTTTTCGTGATTTCGCAATTGATCCCACCGTAAAAAAAAATGAGTCATATTATCATTTATACTTCTGAAGTGCACTTTTCAATGTAACACCCTGCATTATGGAAATGTTCACTGACTTTTTACCGACTTCCAAATAGGAGGAAGTACTATGTTCGTCAGTACGTTTTTTTGTGTATGTTTATCGATATTTTCGCCAATTAAATCGATTAAAAATTCCTATTTCGAAAGAGTATACTTCTGAGGTGGTCCCATTTATTTATTTTTAGAAATTGGCTGAGCCGTTTTTGATATTTCAACAATAATATACATGAGTGTCACATCGATTCGTGCAAAATATTTGAATTCTGAACACGGTGGAATATAGCGATTTTTTGCAAAAATAATTATGTTAAAGAAAATTAACTTTGACTATTTTAATTTTCTATTCTTACTATTGATGTCCTAGTTCTTTATAATATTTAAAAAAGTATAGCAATGAATAAAGTCATCAGTTGTCATTATCGAATCAAATCCAATGTCCTTCACACTAAAATACCCGCGAAAATTAAAAATATAAGTTCAACGTATTTAAAAAGAAACTTGCAGAATACATTATTGCCGACAATTCATAAGTAACAGTTGTTATGCATCTAAAATCATTGAACGAGTTTTGGTTTTTATTTTGTAGTACGAGTACATAGGTATACGCGTGCGATGTACCTACCTATTTTAAATGTTGTCATGCACATATTTTAAATATTATTTTCTCAGTGACGACGAACTGTTATTTATAAGTTTATAATTAGTAGTGTTCTCATAGAAGCGATGTATCTATACTTACCAATATTATAAAGAGGAAAGATTTGATTGTTTGCATCGAATAGGCTCCAAAACTACTGTACTGATTTGAAACATTCTTTCACTGTTGCAAAGCTACACTATCCCCGGTGAACATAGGTTATATTATATTTTCAAAAATAAGGGATCCTTACTATTTGTCTTTTTTAGCCAATCGTAACCGGGTGAAGCCGGGACGTATCTTATAATGAGAATAAATATCCATAGGCCTTACCTAAGTTAATCAGTGCGTCTTGGATAATCTCTTATACAAAATATTATGTAAGCATATACAGTTTCGTCACAATTTTGTCAGAAGAAATCGTCCTACCTACTTTCCTTGCACGAACAAAAAGTCAACAATGTTGCAACTTCCTATCATAAATAAGATCTTTGTTTCGACATTTCCCCATTGCACTTCAGCCGGGCTAGTATGCGCGCCACGAATTATTTCGTTCGTAATGTCAGAACGAGACAGCGTTATGGCAAAGTATATAACTGTCACTTTTTCACACGTCGAAATGAATTCTTTTCGTCGCTTGTCGTGGTCGCATGCCAGGAGTGACATAGAATTGACTTTATGACTGTTTACGACTACCGGTTCAATTTTAACGTCACCCCGATGACGCGGCAAAATGAATAAGCTTTTGTTCCCATTTTTGGTAAAATGAATACTGCAGAATGCTAGTAGGTAGCTATTGTGAGTATTAATTTCACTGTAAATTTTGTAGTATTTCAAAATGTTTATGCTGTTATTGTATGCTGTAAATACCCACATATTGTTTGTGGATGACAGCCTGGTTTTATTTAATGTGAGTGTCATGATTATTGATGAACATAGGTCTCTACCCGAGGAGCGATACTACGTTACACTCGACCTACGATTAGGGTTGGTGAATTCACCTATGCACTGTTCTGTAGATTGGGCCATACCTACCACGCTGGCCTATACGTATCATGGTAAGTAAGTAAGTTCGTATAGGCCGGGTGGCTAGTGTCAGAGTTTTTAGGCCGCCTGAAGGCCTCTGACATGGCTAAACGGTTAAAACAACCGGGACCTACAATTTAACGTGTCATCCGAGCCACGGTAGCGCTCAGTTGGAAAATGGCACCCGCGGTCACCCATCCAAGTACTGACCGTGCGGAACGTTGCTTAATTTCGGTGATCGCTGATAATCACCTAGTCAAACTACGCTACGAGCGCTACATCATCGTATCATGGTGGCATTACGTACGCCATCATACCTCTTCTGATGCAGTTTGCGACACATCAGTGATGTAAAAAAATCGTAAATGACTTCCAAAGAAACTTTATCACTACACTACCACAGCTTTTCGCAGAAATCATCACACCAAAAACGTTCAGTTATGGAATTACATTTTAATTTTTCATATTTGGCATATATAGCAGACATGTAACGCAACAAAACTTTTTTCCTTATTGTTATTCAACCATAAATTGAATATGTAGATGCTACTAACCTACGTGACAAAATGGATCAATCTCGATTACGTAATTATTCTTTTCGGTATCAGCATTATAATGTTGACCTTCAACTCTTTTATGACCATTTCAAACTTATCAGCTCTATTCTTATAGTGGGAGAGATGGTTGTACTGAAAAAACTCTATCAAATTTAACGTTACAATATTTTTCTCTCAGATATTTAATTTCAGAAACATTTCATGTTGTGAATATTTTGGCATTGGAGTATTGAGGTTTTTGTCTATTATGACTATTATGTTATTTAATTTGCAATCAAAAAGCAGTGTATAAATACATAGTCAATCTTCTTTAAGACTTTTAACTGACCTCAAAAAAAGAGGTTCTCAATTGGATTGAACGTTTTTTTAAAGCAATTATTCCGCCAGTTTTGAACCAATTTTGATGATTCATTTTTGTTTAGAAAATCATACTTCAGAAGTGATCTGATTAAAATTTTATCAAAATCGGCTTAATCGTTTTTGAAATGTGGAAATTACTACAACGATGATATATCGCTCCGTGCAAAATATTTGAATTTTGTACACGGTTTAAATCGGTTCATGTTTTAAGGCAAGAAGGAAAGAGTAAATAAAATAGAAACAAAGGATCCTAAATTCTGCATGTCGCGGCAAAAGGTATGAATGGCCTGCAACTCATTTTCAATTGTCTTTATCAATAAATATATGCTTATCTCGTTGCCAATATGTATACCTCGTACTAATTTACCTGCGTAAATAATAATTACATTTTATCTTACAAAAAATGTATCATTATAGACTAATTTAATTTGATACCAAGCTCCCCAACTAACAAGCGTACTAAATACTGGATTCACCGGTTTGATATATCGGACCATATCTCACATAGTATTATCATATTAATTGCCAATACTTAAGAATTTTACGCTTACGTAACCTCTCATCAGGATATATGCTCTGCCAATAATCCATGTCAGTAAGTGTCAGAAAAAATATATTAATAAATAAACCAGTCCCCTGTGTTTATACAGGGTTGTTTGAAATTCAGCAAAAACCTCATCTCCTTACATCATGTGATTAGGAGGTATTATTTGCTTGAGTGACTTTTGCCAATGAAAACACAACTATTGGCTTTTAATTGACAAAAAGCAGACTCTTATTTTTGCTTACAGTGATAACTCCCAATTTCAAGACTTTCAAAATAAAAAAGAAGAGTAAAGGTCTGAAATACTCTAAATAACAATAACTCAAAGTAGTCTTATAGAACAGGACCATAAAACTATGACTTAGGCTTATAGATGGAAACTGTACTAAACACTAATAATAATAAATAAGATCAGAACTGATCTTATTTATTATTATATTTACGTAAAGTAAGTAAATAAGTTCGTATAGGCCGCTTGGCTAGCCTATACTTATTTACATTTGTGGTACTATAATTACATTTGTATACTACATTTGTGGTGATATTTCAATATGATATCTAGACATCGGATTTTATGCATTAGCAAGTTTGCATATGCAAATGCATATATCTCTCTAATTAAGGCGTTAATGCATATTTTGGCGTTTTTTAATATATAATGTTTAGTAGCGAGGGGTACTTATTTAAATTGATATTGAGGAATGTCATTTATGTTGATGTTTTGTATAGTTTAAAACACGAGACACCATTTTACAAATAACTAAACGATTTCCCACGAAACTCTCTACCTAAAAATTAAAACAACGCGAAACGCCAATAATGACATAAGTATTATTACTCATAAATCACTTATTCATAATTATGCATTCATTCAACTTTAAATTCTGCAATGTATGCATGTTGCGAAGGGGCGTGGCGGCGCGGCGGCGGCGGCGGCATGTCTCGAGCGCCGTGTTAGAGGAGACATCTATCTGGTAATAAGTAACCTTGTACAGGTAAAATAGGTGAATAACTATTCAATAAAAGGTTGACATAAATAAAATGATATACTTTTTGTATAATATGGCAATTAATTTAGTAAATCAATGATATTTATCTTCTTTGCAGGTGGTGTCTAAGTTTTTGTTAATTAGGATAGATTTTATGGGCAAAATTAAAAGGAGAGGTAGATAATTAAAAACATGACTATATTCCAAAATGTTTTTACCATTTATGTATCTAAAAGGTAAAGTCAACGCAATGAAAATACTAAAGTCTAAAAATTCAACATACTGAAGTCCCAAAACGTGATTTTATGTGTAAATATTTCGTATCACAGAGATTATCTGCGCATTTTACATTTGACTAGGCTTAGATAATTTGTGAGGATTGATGATGAGGATGGATTGTTCATATTATAATACCTACTAACTTTATCCACCGCTGGGATATATTTATTGAAGTGTACCTGCTCTCCGATATCTAAAATTTATTCACGCAAATAGTCGTCCCGTGAAAAAATAACAAATAAACCAACACTTTTTTCCGGTGTATACCTATTACTAATGATTTTTCTTTCAGATATTACATGTTACTAAAACGTCCGTTACACAAATGAATAGCTTGTTGAAGAGAGTGTTTTTTAATTAATATTTCATAAGTTAGTAATAATTCTATTCAGCGTGGCAATGCAGTCAGCATGTTGGGCATGCTGCCAACTGGCAGTGGGCTTGAGCATTTGGATTATTTTTAGACCTTCAAAGGTCGGTGGATGATCCAATGCTTTTTATGTAGTAGCAGTGTAGTTTTGTTGTAGTTAATGAAGGCACTTTTGCCCGATAAAAATTTATTCGTTAGCGTCTACTTGATTTGACTTTATTATCATTTATATGATTTACTTGTGAAAACTTGTAATTGGTTATATTTCTGGCCTGCCTCGGTGGCTCAGTGGTTAAGTAACCCTAATTACTGAGTCAAATAGGCGTGGGTTCGATACCCACCCAGGGCAAGCATTTGTGAGATGAACATAGGTGCTTGCTCTGTGTCTGGGTGTTATTTAGTTAATATCTATTTAAGTATGTATTTAAAAATATGTACCTTTAAGTAGTTTAGCAGTCTTTGGCAGCCACATCATAAGCTTTGCTTAGTTTGGGTTCAGAGGCCGTGTGTAAGATGTCCCCAAATATTTATTTATTTATTATTATTTCTTGACATAATCGGCAACCTAGCCGTAAGGTAGATAAATAAAACTGGGAGAGCTGCCACTATTCTGCGTGTCTTATTTATATTGATTGTTTACAACTTCAACCACACATTAGGATCAGTCAAACATCTAGGCAGACAAGCTAATTTTTGACTTATGCATAATACAAAATTATCTTTTCTTCTACGTACTAATCTATATATATAAAAATGAATCTGCGAAATGTATGTACGCGCATAACTTCAGAACGGCTGGACCGATTTCGCTAATTCTTTTTTTATTGTGTTCGTTATAGCCAGGACATGGTTTGTATTAAAAAAAATAAAAACAAATTTAATTCTAATTTTTCGAATACGGTCACTTTTTGCCATCCTGCTTTCCATCAAATACACATAATTTGGGGAACAAATACAAAGACGAGAAAGAAGAGATATGTATATTATGTATGTTTATAAAATACCTACCTTTATCTGTTTATTTTTATTTTATTTTTTGTATCTAAGTATTGTTTATTCTCTCTCTCATTATTTATTTCACAGTATTTATACACCACTGACCGTATTTCTATTTTTCGTGTCCAGTCCATCCAAAGGTTGCCTGGTAGAAATCGCCAAAGGCGATAAGGCCGCCCTTGTACAACATTTTTTTGTGTAGTTTATGTTGTAATATTACTGTAATTTTGGTGTACAATAAAGATATATTTAATCTATATATATAAAAATGAATCTGCGAAATGTATGTACGCGCATAACTTCAGAACGGCTGGACCGATTTCGCTAATTCTTTTTTTATTGTGTTCGTTATAGCCAGGACATGGTTTGTATTAAAAAAAATAAAAACAAATTTAATTCTAATTTTTCGAATACGGTCACTTTTTGCCATCCTGCTTTCCATCAAATACACATAATTTGGGGAACAAATACAAAGACGAGAAAGAAGAGATATGTATATTATGTATGTTTATAAAATACCTACCTTTATCTGTTTATTTTTATTTTATTTTTTGTATCTAAGTATTGTTTATTCTCTCTCTCATTATTTATTTCACAGTATTTATACACCACTGACCGTATTTCTATTTTTCGTGTCCAGTCCATCCAAAGGTTGCCTGGTAGAAATCGCCAAAGGCGATAAGGCCGCCCTTGTACAACATTTTTTTGTGTAGTTTATGTTGTAATATTACTGTAATTTTGGTGTACAATAAAGATATATTTAATTTAATTTAAAGACAGTATGGCTGAAGACATTTTGCATAGGATATGCTTAATAACCGAAAATTCTGAACTTGAAATTTGCGCAGAAATACAAAATAAGGTATTAATATCATTTATAGAAGATTTGTGCTCGATGTTGTCCGGCAAGATGCTGCAACAATTAAGAATGCCTGCACCTAATCAACCCATGCACGATGCATTAAATCGAGAATTTGAACGAGAACGGCAATATGACATATGAGTCAATCCGTACAGAGCAAAGTCCCACTTTTAAATCGGTAGCAAAAAACAGCTAACGATACTATTATGAAAGCAGTAAATTATGGCAATTGAGGATTAATTTTGGAGGATTTTTATTGACAAATAGCACTAGCAATATCTTTATCCGGGATCGCTGCTACATTTTTAAATTAATTATCTGGGATGAGCGCTCAAAGTGGATAACGAGGGGTTTAAAATTATGTTCTAAAAAGAGAAGAGAATTGCTTTGGAAATATAGACGTGAGCCTAATAAGAAAAATAAAACACTGTTTAAAAATTATTCACTTAGATATAAGAAGATAATAAAACTTACACAAAAATCGCAGAATGACTATTACATAAAATCTGCTAAAATCAAGTCCCAAGCTACATGGAGAGTCATTAATAGTACAAAAAATAATTTCCCTAATGAACAAATTACTAAAATTATAATAGATGGTGAAAATATCTCCAACCCCAATGACATTGCTCAACATTTCAACAATTACTTTATTGACATAGTTAATCCGCAAAATAAACGAAAATTTGTTGCTAAGAATCGAAACGTAATATCTAATTCCTTATTTTTAACACCAACAACACCAATTGACATTTATGAAGTTATAAATTCTCTGAACACCACTTCAAGCTTTGGTTATGACAATGTGTCAACAAAGGTAGTTAAATTTGTCAAGGTTGAAATATCACCTATCTTATGTCATATAATTAACTTATGTTTAGAAAAGGGAGTATTTCCTGACAAGCTTAAAATCTCGGTTATAAAACCACTATTTAAGAAAGGTGATAAAGATGAGTTATGTAATTACAGGCCCATTGCACTCACTCCTGTTTTCTCTAAAATTATAGAAAAAATATTTAATCAAAAGCTAACAGCGTACTTAGAAAGCCAAAACATCTTTTCTCCGAACCAATATGGTTTCCGAAAAAACAAAGACATAAATATGGCCTTATATAACTTTCTCTATAAAGTGACTAATGGCATGGATAAGGGAGCATTTACTGTAGGACTTTTCATGGATATGACCAAAGCCTTTGACCACGTTGATCACGAAATTCTTCTAGGCAAGTTCTACAAATATGGGGTCAGAGGTAACGCCAACTTATTTATGAAATCATTTCTTAGTGACAGGCTCCAAGAAACTCACATTAATCGTATTTGTCATAAAACAAAAACAGAAAAGACATATAAATCAGAATTAAGAAAAGTACATTTTGGAGTGCCACAAGGCAGTGTTTTAGGCCCACCTAGTTTTATAGTATATATCAATGACATACCTGAAGTCATTCAAACACAACACTCTATGACTCTTTTCGCTGATGACATAACTATTTTATTCACTGGTGATAAGAAAAGGGTAACTGAATTAGAAACTGACATTAAATCCTCTTTGACATCTGTTATTGATTGGCTGGAAGTCAATAATCTGAAAATTAATTTACAAAAGACTAAGATAATGACATTTCGACAAAGAATTACTAATCTGCATAATCAAAATATTGACATTAGCTATAATGGACACAAAATTGACGAAGTCGAAACGATAAAATTTCTAGGACTACATATAGATAACAAAATGACATGGAAAGAACAGTTAAAGGCAGTATCTAAACGTGTAACTCAATTTTCATTTGCTTTGTTCAAACTCAGTCAAATTGCCAATCGTGACACCGTGCTCACTGCTTATCATGGTTATGTCGCTTCTGTGTTACGGTATGGGGTAATATTTTGGGGTAATTCCACCGACAAATTATTGGCATTCATAGCACAAAAAAAGTGTATAAGGGCTATGTGTGGCTTGCGAAGGAGACAAACTTGTAAGACATCCTTTATTGAACTCAAAATCTTGACATTTCCATGCATTTACATTAAAGAGGTTGCGCTGTTTGTACATAAAAATAAAGAACTTTTCCATAAATTCAAACCCGGTAGTCGACATGAAAACAAACTACGTTTTCCCACCGGTGTAAAAACTACTCATATGTTGAATAGCATGTTTTGTAAGGCACCACTTATCTATAACAAACTCCCTCAATCAATTCGGGAATGGAGTGATGTTGCCAGTTTCAAAAGTAGACTCAATGATTTTCTTCTGTCTAAAGCATACTATTCCCTAAATGAATTTTTGACTGACAAAGATATTTGACATGACAATAATTCAGACGCATATTTATTATTATTATTTTTAGATTATTATTATTTGACATTTATTTTGTATTTCAATATTTTGTTTAATGGTATAATTTAATCATAATTTAAACCTACTTTAGAAACGCTTGTATGCTGACTTTGCGGGTTCTGAGGAGCTTTAGTTATTTAAGTACCACCATTGTAAACCAGAATCACAAGCTGAATAAATTGAATTGAATTGAATTGAATTGAATGAGTGTACGATGTCGCACAAACGAGCATTAGAGGCACTCGATCGAACATTGAAATATTTAGGTACGTAGCAATCAGAACCTCTTCGGGGGTGCGATGATTCTAATGGCTGGTGATTTTCGCCAAACGCCACCAGTCATTCCCAGATCAACAGCTGCTGATGAAATAAATGCTTGATACGTAAAAAAAACTTAAATTAACAACCAATATGCGAGTGGAGTTGCAAAATGATTTTTTTTTTAATTCCGTATTGGTTTGCGTTTGACTACATACTGCCTGATGTTGAGCACATATGCGGTCTAGGGTGTAGCACGCTTACCTAGAAGATACCTATTTACTCGGGATTTGAAGACACCCACGTCGTACTTTAGCGGGAAGACAGACCCAGGCAAAGCCTTCCACATTCTAGCTGTTCGTATGAGGAATGAGGATTCGAAACGCTTGGTTCTAACGCACGTAATGTCCACCATAAAAAGGTGGCGCTTTGGTCACGTCTGTCTAGCCGTACGATAGAAGAAAGGGGCAGGTGGGACCAGATTGTGCAACTCCTGAGCGCAATCTCCGAAGTGTATACGATAAAAGGCCGATAAGCACGCTACCTTACGACGATTCTCGAGACTTTGCAGCTGCGACTTAGTCAAGGTGTCGTTGTCAATCAGCCTCCTGGTTCGCCTCTCAATCAACTCCAGAGCCTCCATCCAGTTGATATTTGGCAGAGCCATCCCAAAGGTGAGAGCAGTATTCTATGCAAGACCTGACTTGTGCTTTATACAGACTAAGCAGTTACTCAGGTGTGAAATACCGTCTCACCTTAGAAAGAACACAAAGTTTTTTGAGGCTAATTGAGCTTTTGACTCTATATATGAGCCAAAGTTAAGAGTCGATGAGAAAGAAATGCCTAATAGTTATCGGCAGAAATGTTTTGCAAAATTCAAATACATGTTTAGACATTGGCAATGGGAAAATTCCTGTTGACGCTACTATGCTGGCCTTATTTCATTTCTAGCTGACCCGGCGAACTTTGTTCCGCCATATTTTCTAAATTCAAACACTTTGGAATATTGCAAATTCTTTCAATATGTGGTTCTATAACAGAAGCTATTGTTTATTTACTTTTTTTGCTGTCATAAAACAAAGTCATCGAATTTAGAAAATATGGCGGAACAAAGTTCGCCGGGTCAGCTAGTAACTAATAAAACAAGCTTTTTAAAAATATCTGTGTTATTCTCTCATTCAGTCGAAAAGATCGCGAAATTTGACACCATGAGAAGTCGTAAAATATAAAATATGACTCAAATCTAATTAGACACAAATGGGCATAACTGTAAATTAACATGTTGGCCGATGGCTATTTTAATATATATTTTTTAATTACAAAATCGCAGACAATGTCGGAAGTTCGTAACATAAATAGAAGACATTTGTCACGCACTGTCTCCTTCCTAATATAAACTAGTTCCCACGAACAAATATTATATTTTTGTGTCAATATAAAAAACAATAACTAATTAATTATGTGTTGTATATACCATTGAGTTATTTGTTTTACAGTTGACTAGTAGTTGCCCGCAGCTTTTGCTCTACAATTAATTAATATTGTGCCAGCATGTTGGAAAGTGCTATTATAGTGTTATTATATATCATATTTTTTGCAATGAGAAATACCTACTTAGATATACATAAAACGAAAGATATAAAAACAATTTGATTATGATGCAGTGACGAAAATTTTGTGGTGTAATAAAGCCGTCGGGTAATTACCTTTTTTTTATTTTACATTGTAGATAAATTATATTGATTTTTAAACTGTATGTAAGCAAACTATTGTAAATTAAGACTGTTAGTGACCACTTAATTTACAACTTAAACAGTAAGGTAAGTTTTTAATACCATTATTTAATTTATCTTTCTAGCAAAAAGCTTAATTTGCAACCGGCTCAATACAATCGTGAGGATCGATAAAAAAATTGGCGCAAAAACCATATTGATTTTGTAAACACACCCGGTCTCATACGTTCGTGCGGGATGAGCAGATAACCGCACGATCGTATGAAACCGGTTGCGTTCACAAAATCACCATGGTTTTCCCGTCAATTTTTTTTTGATGATTTTATGCCTATATTGAGCCGGTTGTAAAGGGTTAATGTGAATTATCTTTTATCTCAAAAAATAATATTCTCCCTTAGCCCATGAATTTTAAGTTTTTATTTTAAATCAGTTTTATTAATCTTACTCACAATTTGTTTCCACTAACATGAAATATGAGACATACACACAAAAGAAGACATATTAATAGTTATACGGTTTTAATTAAATGTTAAATGAAATAACATCGTTTATTTAATATTAATTAATTATGTTCGACAGGCGCTGTGTTCCTTATGACCCTGATGACTTTGGTCGCCTGTGACCGTGACCGGCTAAGGAGGTGTAAATACATAAAGATTGTTTGAACACGTAATATATGTTTATTGTATTAGAAAACATCTACGCTTTATCAATGGACCTATCTCTTAGCAGATATAACAAGGTAGATATAATCACTAAATTTGAACAAATTGACAGAAAACATTATTAAGTCACATATAACAGTTCGCAAATTACAAATAGGTATACGTTCGTTCATACTACTTTACATGCATATTCACTAGCTACATGTGCAAGTTTCTATAGCACTATAGAGACAAAGAACTAAACATTCTTTCCATTCAGCAAATATTCCGTAGACATTAGCAGTACTATGTTAGACTTGACTAAGTTAACATATGCCTTACACAGTCGAAGAGTAAAAAAACCGGCCAAGTGCGAGTCGGACTCGCGCACCGAGGGTTCCGTACAAACCTGCAAGGTTTACAAAGTTCGTTCATTACGACAAAAAAAGTAATAAGTTTATATTTATTAAAAAATATATATTTTGTAATGTAACTAAAAATTTAAGGTTTTCGGAATTTTTCCTTTATGTGTGCTATAAAACGTTGCTTCATGCCAAATTTCAAGATTCTAGGTCGACTGGAAGTACCCTTTAGGTTTTGATTCCCTTGCGAGTACTTGCGAGTTTCAAAATATGCAGCTTAAATTGCTGTTTCTTTTGATTGCGTTGACATAGAAGTTTGATTTTGTTACAGCTTAAAGGTATTATAGACCTGAGTATTTGGTATGAATTTCAATTTAATACCTTTACGCGTTTATGAGGAAATGGGTAGTAAGGTTAAAATTATTTAAAAAAAATATATTATGTGATGTAACTAAAAATTTATGGTTTTCGTAATTTTTCCTTTATCAATGCTATAAGACGTTGCTTCGTACCAAATTTCAAGATTCTGAGTTCACGGGAAGCACCCTGTAGGTTTTGATTCCCTTGCAAGTGTCGAAAATTTGCGGCATAAACGGCTGTATCTTTTGATTGCGTTGGCTTAGAAGTTTGATTTTTTCACAGCTTCAAGGGACAGTAGACCTGAGTAATTGATATAAATTTCAGCTTCATACCTCCACGCGTTCCTGAGAAAAAGGGTCTTGACAGACGGACAGACGGACAACAAAGTGATCCTATAAGGGTTCCGTTTTTTCCTTTTGAGGTACGGAACCCTAAAAATACAGTTTGTATAACCAAATATTTGGAAATGCACCAGACATCTGTTTTCTCAGCGTGATAAACATATTTAGATAAAATATTCTTCATGATAACTTCGTGGAATAGGTAGTTACCAATAACGTGGAATACGCACAAGAAATATAAACAAGTCATACGCATTTGTTTATTATGGAAAAGACATCGTTTATGCATACATGATTTTGTGGTGATATTTTTGCGGACACACACAGTATGCATGCAGAATACTAATGTAAAATGTACTAAGGACACAGGAATTTTATTTTAACTTGGGGTATGAAGAGTTCGCATTCGTTCATTCTTCATTTTTACTAAGTCGAGGACATGAGCTGTTGGACCTGTAAAAGAGCAATTTAAATCATCAAAATTAAATCAAATAAGCAAATCTAAGCTTCTGCATTATATTGGATATTTGTAGAGGACTTTATCAACCTGCCAACGAAGATAATAATGGTGAATATTTGATTGTAAGCTTTGAAATTTTCTACAAAACACAAACAAATAGGTGACAATGCTCCTCACACTATTTGAATACACTTAATGAACTTGTGTTTATCTAGTGTCCGAACGCGAGGACTAACATTTTGGGTAAATGATACACTGATTTGGGTACAAGAGTCACTTTAACAACTCTTGGGACTAACTTATTATTTCACTTTATTTTTATCGTAATATGTAAGGTAAGCATGATTTTTGCAGATTTCAAGTAACATGTTCGGCTTCTACAGATTATATCAATGACGCATCGTTCGTTCCTTTTCATTCAAACATGCATTAAAACCGCAACAAATTGGTTCAAGTGACCTCGATTGAAATATTGCTGAAGATGATTCACCAAGCACATGGTGTTTTTGATATTAAACTTACATAAAAATAAGTAAATAATAACAACAATAAAATAATAATAACAGTACCTAATAGTAAATAATAATAACAGTACCTAATAGTCTTCTGTACAAACAAATCGTCATCTCTAGCCCATAAAATTTAAGCATTGCTAGAAAGTTTCCTAGAAAGTTTTCTAGCAATGCTAAAATTTTATGGGCTAGAGATGACGATTTGTTTGTACAGAAGACTATTAGGTACTACATTAAAAAAGTTTTCCTTTCTTTTGAATTAACTCCTACAAACTAAATACCTACTGGTTAAAATAAATAATAATTTGTATAAACATAGACAAAACTAATCAAGAGACTTGTGAGATAAAAATTCTAAACCATATAATTATGTAACCAAACATTGCTTTTACGATATTTTAATATTAAAACATTGTGAAAACTATAGTATATTTGTATATTGCGATATACTAAAAATGTAAACAAGTTTTATCACTGCGACACTGATTTTTATTTACCACGAAAACTATAACTAGCGACTATTATTAAGGACAAATACAGGTAGATACATAAAAGTTGCGGGACGTGATATATAGGTGTCGCTCGTCAAGCGCCTGAGTCGAGCGTCTGGCGGCCGGCCCGGCGGAACGCAGTCCGCCACAGCGTACTACCAAGTTGTACACTGCATACAAAACCTGCTTGTTGGGAGCTGGCCCAAGCTCATAAGAATTTTAGATTTTATAGAATAGTAAAAATATTACTTTTTACGTGCAGGTTTTGCATAGGCGTATGGTAGTACGCCACATGTTCCCCCCGGCCAGACCGTGACTACGGTCGATAGAAGTCTGGGAACCTCACTCTTCTGCCGCTTCGGGTCGTTTTCTCAGCAGGTTGATTAGTTGGCTGGTGGCTGGCAGGCGACTGTGTAGATGTTGTAGTCGTCTTCTCCTGCATCAGATACGCCGGTTTAAGTCGGTCTACCGTGACGTTAGTTTTCCTGCCGTTTACGTCAATGGTGAAAAATTTAGGCTGCCTTTTAATAACCAGGTAGGGACCGGCGTATGGAGGTTCTAACGAAGCACGCACGTGACCCTGCCGCAGGAACACATGTGTAGAATTTCGCAGATCTTCTGGAAAGTAGAATGGCGTTGTTGTATGGGTGTGCCAACTCGCTGGTGTAGGAGTCAATTTTCTCATGTGGGATCGAAGACGAGACGCATACTGCGTGATGTCATCTGCGCTGCAGTCGGTTGTTGGTGATAGGAACTGGCCGGGCAAACGTAGCGGTTCGCCATAAACCAATTCTGCTGCTGAAGTCTTCAAATCTTCTTTGAAGGCACTGCGTATGCCTAGTAGTACCAACGGAAGGGCTTCTATCCAGCGCGCAGTAGTGTGGCACATTATGGCAGCTTTCAGCTGCCTATGGAGGCGTTCGATGATGCCGTTCGCAGCGGGATGATAGGCTGTCGTGCAGAAATGATGAGCACCAACCAAAGAGGCTAGGGTCTTGAACAGCTGGCTAGTGAACTGGGAGCCACGATCTGTTGTAATTCGCGCAGGACAGCCAAATCTGGAAATCCACCCAGATACGAGTGCAGCTGCGCAGGTTTCCGCTGTGATGTCTTTCAGGGGGATTGCCTCAGGCCATCGAGTGAATCGGTCGATGACGGTAAGGCAATACCTGTAACCAGAAGCGATCGTTAAAGGCCCTACGAGGTCCAGGTGTATGTGAGAGAACCTGGAGGAAGGAGAAAGGAAAGGGGATAGGGGGGACTTGGTGTGTCGAGAAATTTTTGATTTCTGGCAAGGTAAGCATTGCCTAGACCACTCTCTACAGTCCTTACGTATCCCTGGCCAAACGAATCTCTCTGAGACCAGCCGTACTGTAGCTGAACTTCCGGGGTGATGGAGCTGGTGAATCATCTCATAGACTTGTCTGCGAAGCTGTGGAGTGATGAAAGGACGAGGTTGTCCGAGTGAGGTGTCACAATAGACTGCAGTATTACTATCGAGTGTTTGCATCTTCTGAAGTTTCAAGCTGGAACCTCGAAAAAGCAAGTCTTGCAGTTCTGGATCTGATTCCTGAAGTCGTGCAAGCTCTTGATAGTCGATAGCTCTAGTAATTTCTTCTACGCGAGATAAGGCGTCTGCGACAATATTTTTCTTCCCAGGAAGGTATCGAAGGTCGGTGGTAAATTGTGAAATGTAATCTAAATGCCGATACTGTCTGGGAGAACATTTCTCTTTACTCATTGAAAAAGCAAACGTCAGAGGTTTGTGGTCAGTATAAACAACAAAGGTCCTAGCTTCCACCATATGTCGAAAGTATTTGATTGCTTCGTACACAGCAAGTAGTTCTCGGTCATAGGGACTATACTTGGCCTGAGCAGCCGAGAGTTTGTGCGAATAGAAGGCTAGTGGTTGCCAGTCTGCACCTTTGCGTTGTTGAAGTACAGCACCAATAGCTGATTCAGATGCGTCCGTGACAATCGCCAAATTTGCTGAGGCATCAGGATGAGCGAGCAAGGCAGCTTGCGATAAAGAAGATTTGCAGTCTTCGAAGACGCGCAGGAGCTCGGGAGTCATCTCAACAGGGTGAGTGCTTTTGATATTAGGTCCGGACAAGATTGAATTTAATGGTGCTTGAACCTGAGCTGCGTTGGGGATGAAGCGACGGTAAAAATTCATCATCCCAAGGAAGCGACGGAGCTCTTTGACGTTTTTAGGCACAGCGTAATTCTGTATTGCTTGAATTTTAGTTTCCAGTGGTCTAGTACCAGCAGCTGAGACACGATATCCTAAGAAGTCTACTTCAGACTTGCCTAGAACACACTTCGAAGTGTTAATCAGTACTCCAAACTGCCTAAGCCTGTCGAACAGCTGGCGCAGGTGACTCTTGTGTTCCTCTAGTGAAGAAGAGAAGATCAGGATATCATCGATGTACCCGTAGCAGAAGTCAAGACCAAGAAGAACTTCATCTATAAATCTTTGGAACGTTTGAGCAGCGTTCCTGAGTCCAAAGGTCATGAACTCAAACTCAAATAATCCAAAAGGAGTCGTAAGTGCAGTCTTAGGCACATCCTCTGGATTAACGCGGATCTGATTGTAGGCCTTGATGAGGTCGATCGTAGAGAATACAGAACATCCGGAGAGTTGGTGGGAGAAGTCCTGGATATGACGAATCGGGTATCTGTCGGGAATAGTGCGGGCGTTAAGTGAACGATAATCACCGCACGGTCTCCATCCATCGTCCTTCTTCCTTACTAAATGAAGTGCGGACGACCAGGGACTTTCTGACCTTCTAGCTATGCCACTCGCAAGCATAGACTCAAACTCCTTCTTCGCTGCTTGCAAACGGACTGGATCGAGACGTCTTGGTTTGCTGGCGACTGGAGGACCTGGAGTAGTTCTTATGTAGTGAAGTGTAGAATGTTTTGGAGCTGACGGAACTCCAGCAGGTCTGGTAATCTCAGGAAACTCACGTAAGATGTGGTGGAAGTCCGATTCTCCTGTGACAACTTTGACAGAGCTGATGTCGTCAGGTGAATTGGTGGAGATAGCGTTGACCGAAAGCGAAGTTATTCCATCTACAAGGCGATGATTTTTACAGTCCACTAGCAAGCCATAGTAACTGAGGAAGTCAATCCCTATAATAGGCTTTGAAACATCAGCGATTGTGAAACTCCATTTGAAGGCACGTCGAAGACCTAAATCCAACTGCAGCTGTGTGAAGCCGTAGGTATGGATTACCGAGTTATTTGCAGCAGTGAGGTTGTACTTTGACTTGGTGCAGGGCGTCCTTACAGCTGAACGCGGAAAAACACACAAGTCCGACCCAGTGTCGACTAGGAACTGCAGTTTTGTTACTTTGTCGGTGACGAATAGACGGCCTGAAGATGAGGGGCAGTCGTTGGCCGCTATTTGCGACCGCCCGGAAAGTTTTCCGCATTGTAACTGCAGGGCTGCTTACATTTACGTGCTTCTTCTCCATACGTAAAATGATAAAAACAGTGCGGGTGGCCTGGTGGAGGCTGACGTGGTCGTGAGCGTGAGCGTGAACGTGTGCGAGGATTATATCTTGGCCTCGATGACGAGCGCGAACGATTTCCGTTGGCTACCTGTTCCGAAAGCTTTGCGACTTGACGAGTCAGTTCGCTCACTTGCCTGGCCAAATCGTCGTACGGCTGTGCTGAAGTACTGGCTACTTGCACGTGAGGGTAAGAAGGGGCAATGTCGTGCACTCGGTCAGCTAAATCGGCCAGTTTCTCTAAGGGTAGCTCCGACTGTGATGCTATGACTGTTTGGATCCCCTGTGGTAGACGGCTTGACCAAACAGTTCCTAAGAATTCCTTTGGCACAGATGGACCGGCAAGACTCTGCAAGTGCCGCAAAAATGTAGACGGTTTTCTGTCCCCTAATTCCTCATGCATGAGAAGCTGCTTTACCTTTTTTTCCTGTGACGCCGAGAGACGTTTAATCAGTTCAGACTTAAGTTTCTCGTACTTGTCTGTGGCAGGAGGGTTAGTTATGACATCCTTCACTTCGGCGGCGTATTGGTGGTCCAGCTGAGCGACCAGATAGCAGAATTTCGTTTCGTCGGTTGTAATTCTCGACAACACGAATTGGCTTTCCACTTGGGCGAACCAAAGTGCTGGTTCCTCGGGCCAAAATTGCGGAACCCGTACACCGACTCGCAAAACTTCCGGCACGTCAGCGGCGCGGCTATCCAATGGGCGGCCATCGGCGGCGCGGTGGTCAGGTCTGTTGCCATCAGTTGACATTTTTTTTAATCGCTCACCTCTTATGACTTGGACCACACAAGTTCGAGAATGTTCCACTTTGTCCACACTTCCAACTTCTTATGGGCTTCTTTTGTGTAAAATAGGTACCTCGCTCTGGTGGTGGTGGGTCGCAGCAGTGGTCCAACTTCACTCCAAGGGTGGTATAAAACTTCACTGACTCCAAGGTTGCGTGTATATAGTATATTTGTATATTGCGATATACTAAAAATGTAAACAAGTTTTATCACTGCGACACTGATTTTTATTTACCACGAAAACTATAACTAGCGACTATTATTAAGGACAAATACAGGTAGATACATAAAAGTTGCGGGACGTGATATATAGGTGTCGCTCGTCAAGCGCCTGAGTCGAGCGTCTGGCGGCCGGCCCGGCGGAACGCAGTCCGCCACAGCGTACTACCAAGTTGTACACTGCATACAAAACCTGCTTGTTGGGAGCTGGCCCAAGCTCATAAGAATTTTAGATTTTATAGAATAGTAAAAATATTACTTTTTACGTGCAGGTTTTGCATAGGCGTATGGTAGTACGCCACAAAACCAACTACTTACATTTATATATTACTTAACGGGAAGACGACTAAATGTCAGACGTACAATTAATAATTATGTAACTCGAATAATAATTTACAAAAAATAAACTCAACACCATGTAGATATAAACTAATTCGCCGACATAAATGCAACCGTAACGGCGACAGTAGGTAATTTGAGGCCAACCCGCGGTCACAAGTTCAATATGTCGAACATCCATCTGATAGATAATGAGGCCAAAACGTTACAATCAATCAAATTGACCATAACGTGTAACCTGAATGTGAGAAACGTGCTTCGAAGAAATAAAACAAGGACGTCATCCTTTATTGCAAAATGAATGCCAATTTCGAAATTAATTAAACGTTAAGATTTTCCTTAAACTTTAACACTTTTGATTAAATTTTAAACGCATGCTGAAGCGTCATTATAGCTTTACTTTAAACTATAGTTATGTTTTCCTCGATGAAACAAAGCCTAGATTTAATCTAGTGATTTATATTCTTACGTCAACTTTATAAAAATCCAATTTAAAGCATGAACTTTCTTTGTCGCCACCGCATACAAGATATCAATAAAATGTTAACAACGTCATATTATGAGTAAAAATATTTTTGTTTTGATGCTATCTGACCGTGTCCATGTTTAATTGACGGTCATAAGTGATCTTGTTAAATACGTCTTTCACATCTAAATGCGTCATTTTGAGACATTCATCAAACAGTTACAAAAAAATGATCTCTTGAATATTGTAATCCTGTCCGCAATTTGCGTAAAAGTTTTCCTCCTGTCGCGAAATGTAAATGACTATACTTAGTAGTTCTATATCCATTACCGGTTAGTCATTACGAGTTTTAAGTGATTCTTTACATAGGAAGCCATAGAGACAGATGTGTGACAAGAAATTCCACTATAATGGTAGCATAAGTAGTGTCTATTTCATGTGATAATAAATTCTATTTGTTTAACTATTAGCGCTGACTTGACGTGAGTATGCTGATTGCAAACAATAATAAATTGGTCGAAAGTAAAGGGACTCGTTAGAGTAGGGTCACTGTATCTTATAAAGGTCATTTTGATTATTATGTTACGGTTTTGTCCTTCATACTTAGGTATTTGTATGAACATGCGTTGTAGTAAACTATGAAGTTTTTCATATATTCACATAACTTTTAACCTTTTTGAGATTCAATGTCTCTTATAGATCGTAATAGTTTCTCACGGCACAGTCTCAAGACCATTGCAAACCGCAAAAAATATTTTCGAAATTAACGATAAGTTTTTGAGTCTGGGAGAAATTGCGGTGGGTGTTCCGTGAATTTAATTTAATAAACCGTGAAAAAACCTTTACAAAAACCTTTTAAAACCTGTTCATAGTTTACATAAATGAACCGGCTACATAATTCCACCTACAAACTGAATGGCTATT
Organism: Hypomecis atomaria; assembly: GCA_964007245.1. Lineage (NCBI taxonomy): Eukaryota > Metazoa > Arthropoda > Insecta > Lepidoptera > Geometridae > Hypomecis > Hypomecis atomaria. Next base: position 14,418,526 of record OZ023288.1, read on the forward strand.
TCTATATAAATTCAAAAAAGCTTCTCTGAACTCTTTTTAAGCCATTCGGATTTCCACAGCTACATATTTCACTTTTTGCGTCTGCTCTTTTCAATTAACATTAAGTTAACATAAATAAAAGGAGTTTAACATTTTTTGTCACGCAAAACTTGTTGTGAAGTGTAGGCTATTCCTCCGGAGTATTGATATTGTTAATTGAATTTAAATATTTGAATTGCTTCATCAAATAAGATAACTTGCCGTTTAATATTCTACCGGTAGAGAAGTCTGCGGTACTGTCTACAGTAGAGTGGTTTTGCGTTGTACTTTTAAGATTCTGATTCTTTTAAGATTTATGATTGTTGTTACCTACTACTAGTGAAGTATTTCCTGAATTGGCTCGTTACTTATTTTTGTAGACACAGAGATATTAGAATCTCAGTGTCTACGAAAATAAAGAGGAAAAGAGACGTTCACAAATGGTACATATATTATTAAGAGAAAAACCTAACCAAGATGATACATGCATTATTTGAAAGCTTGATTTATGGGCTTCCTAATAATATTAAATCTATATTTTTTCATCCCTCCATTTTTTTAATGATAAAAATAAATTGTATGATTGAAATATATAAAAATACAGTTTAAATTTTGTTTGTCACATTATTTTAGCCATATTAATGTGCTTCTATAGTTTTTTTAACTCGCATTACTACCTGATTCTTCCATTTTTATGTCATATTTTGCTAAAATTATAGTATTCGTAAAAAAGTTGGTGCATACAGTAAAATGGAAAAAATGACAAGTCGATGATCCAGTTAGAGCAATATTTCAAAAAAAATCATTAAGAATCAGGTTTAATTGATTAAATGCTTTTATTTTAGCCAATTCAAGGTTGCTTAATCAGATTTGCCAGAAATAATCTACCTATTCTGACATATATATATCTATTTAACCCAAGAAAATCAAAATTAATTTTTAACAATGGGGCTCTTCTTATATTTAACCGCTTTATTAGACTCAGAATAAAATGTACTTTCTGGAGATGTAACGCATGCTGTGGTTAATTTATTATTATTATTCCTTTTATTCACATTAACTCACAAGCAAAGCTTGGTCCTTTGGTAGGCATCAGTGGAGCCGAAGCCAACACTGAGAGGCCCTTTTCCATCACTTATTATAAAACATATAAAATGTTGTGTACAAAAAGTAGAATGAAAATAATTATAAATAACTATTGCTAGATGTGACTTACAGGATATCGGGCTATTTTGATGTAGTGATCGATGACTTAAAAATATGGTCTATGGAATGAGGTACGGCACCCGCCAAATAATGCCTCATTTCAAATATCCAGGCTGGTGGTGACTTGCCATCCACTAAATGGGCCCCCCGTAATAGCTACCGTATATTGGTGGCGGAGGGGCAACATTGGTGTGGACGGCTTAGGGTGTCGAGAGGTGTGCTGCACTTTCACTAGACGCTATTGCTATTATTATTATTATTTTTATATTCCGAATAGGTTTGCGTTTGTTTTTATTATACTCGTACCAGCCTCCATACATTTTGTGGACGTGTCCTTTGCAAACAAGGGATATTTTTGCTCAGTTTAGTGTATGAATAGTCGTTTTTGCTGTAGTCTGTGGAGATTATTATTTAAATGACATAAATGTGTTATCTGAGTGTAAACAAAATTACAGGACATAGCTCAGTAGATTAATGACAGTGAGCAGGGTACATAGCATAACATAACTCTGTGTCCTATCCTATCCTATTAATATTATAAACGCGAAAGTTTGTAAGGATGGATGGATGTTTGTTACTCTTTCTCGCGAAAACTACTGAACGAATTAAGATGAAACTTTGCAATCATATAGCTTATATATCAGAATAACACATAAGATTTAAATTATGACGATATTGCGTAAATTTTCCATAATAAAATAAAATCTCACGCGGGTGAAGCCGCGGGCAAAAGCTAGTACACTAGAATGGCCGATTAAGCTGAGGATGATAAGATTTAACAAAATAGAATAAAAACCCTGCATGTTACATAGTGGGGATAATTCGCGGGCATCAGCTTAGCATTTTATTTAAGCTTATTTGTTCAAAATAAATATTATTATCATTTGATAAATTAAATAAAGTAAAAGCAAATACCTACAAAAATTGTGCATAACAACAACACACTAATAAATAGGTAGGTATTGTACTTAAATTACATAACAGCTCTATTTATTCTCATACTGTTCAAATACTAAAATCATTTTCCCTATTGCTTCGAGATTACATAATATTATAACAGCAATACACAAACTTTAGTGTTTGCTTGCATTAATTTTATAAATACCAATCACTATGTGGTGGTGAGGTAAAAAGTTCAAATAATTGGCTAAGACTCCGTGGTAGTAAGTCAGCTCTTAGAGGCTGGGTAACTAGCCCTAGAGTTGTAATCCGCCTGACGGCTTTTGAAATGAACAAATGTGTTTCCGAGCCATGGTAGCGCTAAGTAGGAAATCAGATTTCACTTAATAGTAAATTTCTATTGATTTCTGACTAGCCTTCTACGTACCTAAATAAAATAATAATTGGCCAAGTACGAGTAGGACTCGCGCACGCAGGGTTCCGTACAGTATGGGAGCCCTCCTTAAATATTTTTTCATTTTAATTTAATTATTTATCATTGAATTGGATATACAACTAAACATTCTGTGAATATTTCAAGCATCCACCTGTTAACCTTATTAATATCGAGCGAAAAACGGTTAAATTTTTTTGTTGGTTTGTAGGTAGGTTTGTTGTATGTTGTTTGACCCTTCAATATTAATTTTATTCTATTTTTAGTATTTGTTGTCATAGCGGCAATAGAAATACTTCATATGTGAAAATTTCAGCTTTCTAGCAATAACGGTTTATGAGATACAGCCCGGTGACAGACAGACGGACAGACGGACATCGGGGTCTTAGTAATAGGGTCCCGTTTTTACCCCTTGGATACGGAACCCTAAAAAGTGGTTTTAATAGTATCTAAAATTTAAATGCACGAATAAATTTTTATCACGTCCGTTGTGACTTTATGAGTGTCATGACATATACCAAACACGTGATTGTCTCCAATAAAAGTTTTTAAAATTTTAGCACTTTTCTAAGCAGCAGGGGTCAGTGCAGGCACAGACGTGACGCAATACAAAATTTTTTTAAGCCAAGCTACACTGTACACAACACATACGCTAGCTTGCTAATCGTCGCTAGACGCATCTCCGCTATCTCTGCTTCGCAATATTAAAGGGTACCATAGAGTTGTATCAACAAACTTTGGAAGTACAAAATACCGCACAAAAAAAGTACAGAAACAGTGAAAAAACTTAGAGTTAGTTGATTAACCCAGTTTAGTCTTCTTCGTTTATAGTTGATTCATTTTATCATCATGATCAACAATGTTTTTAGAGAAAAAGGATATTTTGGAGATTTAATAATTATATCATGCAGTGGAACTGTACAGTCTTATTTCACAACACGGTTTAACTTTAGTACTAGTCTAAGTACCTAGATACCTAATAAAACGTTACTGTAAAACAAAGTTTATTTTCACTATACCACGGATCATCTGTGGTGCTAAGTTAAACATCGTAAAGTTTAACTTAAAAGCTGCAATTGTGCTTGTGTTGTTTTAGTTTTGCACAATTTATAACATTATCTTCCCTATCTCATTGCATAAAAAAACTAAAAAAAATATCATCACAAGGGCCGCGTCGCGATACGTTTCAGTTTGAACTGACTTTTAGGTGTTTGACCGACCCCCTCCAAAGATATTATAAAAGACAGTGCTTAATTTACAAAGCAGAGTAAAAACGAATGACCATAATTTCGAAATTCGTATTAATTTTACCTTATTACCCCTTCAAACCGGTTAAATTTCTAATTTTGTTTATTGATTTGAACCCACAATATACTTACTTAAATTTGTGAGATAAGTAAAAGTGATTTTAGTATAGTTATAAATTCACAAAAAAGGAAAAATCAGGGTCATCGCCTCGTTTTGCTAATCACTGCGTATTTTTGGATGAAAAAAATATTAGACAGCGAAACCGAAGGCACCCATACTGGTTTATTTGATTTTGTTTTAGTTTAATGACACAATCATATTCTTGGTAGGTAAATAATCCCATCGTAGTTTATATTCATCGACTAAAACTCTTTTTTTAGGGTTCCGTACCCAAAGGGAAAAACGGGACCCTATTACTAAGACTTCGATGTCCGTCTGTCCGTCTGTCACCGGGCTGTATCTCATGAACCATGATAGCTAGGCAGCTGATTTTTTTTTTGTCATGAGTTGGTCCACGATTGACCACTTAGTCGCTTGATGGACATTGTGGTCTAAGATAAAACAGGGAGATTTAGACTAAGGCCTGTAGAAGGCTTTTTTCCAGTGTGTTCCTATTGTAAGTAAATTCGATCAAGCCGCCCTGGCTAGCCCTGTTGTCAGAGTTTTTAAGTCGCCTGAAGGCTCAACGGTTAAAACAACCGGGGCCTACCATTTAACGTTTTATCCGAGCCAAGGTAGCGCTAAGTGGTAAATGCCACCTGCAGTCATCCATCCGAATTCTGACCGTGCTGAGCGTTGATTAATTTCGATGATTACTAACGAAGACCTAGTCAAACTACGCTATGAGCGCTACATTATTATGTAAATAATGCTTATTGTGCTTATTAGTAAAAATGTAAAAAAATTATAAACCGGACGAGCATGTTAATGAATCAACAATAAGCAATATTTTTTGTAATATTCGGTTCTATTAATATCAATAAAGTTATCTTATCTTATCATTATTGCTATAGCAGTAAGTCTTTATTAAAGAAAGTAACAGCCACAACACTTCTACGTACTATGTCTCCTACACTGACACTTTAATTTGCTGATCCGCTGCTCATATAACGTTAGTATATGACAGTATTATAGTATTATGATTCTATTGAAAACGCAGTACAGGAAGCGAATTAATCATTAATTTTACGAGGTTCATGCGTTTAAGATCTATAACTGTGATGTAGGGTCTTCTCAACTTTCATGGCCGTTTTCTATAAACAAGGAAAACGTTTGTACAGATGTGTCAAGGTTTCATTAATAAAGTTATTTTTATGACCGCAACTTGCTGTACAGTGATCCGAAACTAATAGACGTGCGATGATTGGTTTTGCTTGTAATGTTCATTCCGATAAAATCCACTTGATGCAATTCAACTTAAGCGTTCGTTAGAGCTACTGATTAGTATGGTATTGTTTTTAATACGTAGAATACGTAATGCTAGATGACAATACCAATTTCTAATTGTTAGGTTGAATGACAAATTTATCATCGTTATCACCGCAGTGATACAACTTCCGCTACTGCGTATGTGCATCCAATCTTTCCCATGATCTCAGTTTTAAATAAAACCAGCTAGACAGGGTCATAGGTATTAAACGCAAAACCTTTTAAGGGCGGGTCTAGTACATCTAGACAAACAACTTTATACTACGACTTTTGAAAATTCGCAAAAAAAAAAAAACACTTCTGCATACGAATGCCGCGCGTTGTCGAACTTTTTGTATGAAATGCTGATTTTTTTCTTCGTGATTTTGCAAAAGTCCTAGAACAAAAGTTGTTTGTCTAGATGTATTAGACCCTAAAAGTTTTTGCGATTAATACCTATGTCCGTATATAACCATTCATTTCATATTAAAGTATTTTCATAATATATCTTCTAAAGTATGGTGTTTATTGCACAAACAAGAAAGAATATAACAATAGTAATAACAACATAATCTTAATATAACGTCGATCGGCGCCTTTATCAATGGAAGCGATCTCTTTCAGCCAGAGCAGACTTTTCGACCGATAGATGATATGGCAAAAGCTGTTTATCAGTCTCACTCTCTAAATTCATTAGATATTAATTTATCGTCGATGTCGTTGTCGGTACACGTATCGAAGTGGAGAGATACAATCATTATTACCTATGCTACTATAACGATGCAATTCGAGAAAGCTGCTTCATAGCGTATGTTATTCGTACCTATATGTAAATTTAAATAGTTATGAACTGCACTATGCAGCTGCGTTGATCAAAAGGACTATTTATTTAATATAAAGTTTGTTTGTACTGTCACATATTTATTTTCGTGTCGTTCACTTAAATGATTGATTTAATAAGAGAATTGGTTATTAAAATTTTAGAATAGGTACATACTTTTAGGGTTCTGCATTATTTTTGTTTAAAAATAATAAAAGTAATGGACTGTCGTTAAACTCCACGACGTTTATATACATTTTTGCGGTTCAATTAATTTAAAAGTGCAGCTTACTGCTTTACTTAGTTTTCTTATATTTTTTATTCACTTGACCTCTTTCTTTGTCATTGTTCTTAATATTATTCAGAATATAGTTCTAGTTTCTGCAAAATCAGGTTTTATCAAATCAAACCACAATTGTTATAAATATATATCAGCGTATACCTATTGTATTTTTTTACAGAAACCATAAATAATCTGTCAACGCGATTCCAGACTTAAAATTCACGAAAACCCCTATGCGAAAACCAGCGTTATAGGATTAAATAAGTTATGTATTAGAATTATACTAATTTTTACATTTAAGCTACAACATAACAATTGTTATCAATAAATTCTGTATTTGCTCTATTTTGCAATTTTAGCTATTCATTGTGATATAATGATTCTTTTGATATTTTAATAGAATTAGCATTATCTTCATTGTATTCTTAAAATAGTTTTTAATGAAATAGAATTTATGTACTCTACAAGGTTTTTTGAGATAAAAACTTTTGGTATCTACTTATTGTTTCTTTCTAAATGAATAAGAAGTAATATCGAATAGAAAGCAAAATCAACTATACTTTGGACTTTCTCTCTAGGCATGCTGTGTTTTATGAATTAGCCAATTAATTGCATTAGGTTTAGTACCTGGCAGTTAAAATTTATTGTATTTTGTTGTAGTTAATAAAGGCACTTGACTACATCAAATGAATATGTATAAAATAGTAATTATAATACTAGGAAAAACTGCAAATCGCTAATAGCGTATTTTCTTTCAATCTAGCGGTAATCAGATACTTATTAACTTATAGCTGTTTATGTATCGGATACAATTATTAATAGCTCGATAAAATATTGTTATAATTAAGATTGACTTTGTAAAGTTTGTAATAACTTGTTGGCAATGTGGGTATCAAGTTTATATCTTTAACTGTTGTCGTTTGTACCTTGCTATTAGTTTCCAACAATCGGTTGTGCGGAACAGTTCACATGGTGTTTTTAATTGTTATTGTTCTATGTGTTGCTATTATAGTGTTCTTTTATACAGTAAGCATTTGGTGATAAGTATACTTTAAAATTGGTACACTGATTTTAAATGGAGTTTTTGAAGTTATTGTTATAGGTCAATTAATTTTTTTAAACAAATATATTGATCTCTTTAATATCAGTAACTGATATTAATTTGAGCATTTAAATATTATTGTTATAACAAGAAAAAAATATGTTATATTAGATCTAGCATAGGAAAGTAGACTTCAAAATCATCTAGCGCAGTAATATTTATGAAGTCAGCAGTCAACAAAATCTTTCCCAGTTTGCACTTTTAATAAGTGCGATTATTGCGTATTTCATCTATCCGTCGATCCTTAGTTCTTCCTTTACTTCTTTTCACGCTTGGACCTGCCCATTCTGTGACACGCTTTGTCCATCGCTTATTTGTTGTCCGGGCAATATAACCTGCCCATCTCCATTTAAGCTTCTGTGCGCGCTACCTTGCGTCCAATAATTTAGTATTTTTTCAGATGTCTTCGCTCTTCTGTTTATCTTTAAGCTTGATACCTAAAATGCTCCGTTCCATAGCTCTCTGGCACATCCGTATTTTGTTTTTTGGTTTTTCCTTAGAAAATCCATGTTTGTGCTCCATATGTTAAACAAGGCAACGAACAAGAATCTATTACTTTTTTCTTAAGCATTAATGGAAATCTTGCTTTTAGGATTTCTTTGAAGGTCCAGTACTTCTTCCACGTCATGTTTATGTGGCGCTCTAGCTGCGCATTTTTGTCCCTAGATTTCTTGAATGGCATTTATTTACCTAGATATACATAGCGATCGACATACTCTATTGTTGTTCCGTTAATCACTGTAGGATTTTGTTTGCTAATCGTTGCAAATTTAGTTTTTGAAGCGTTCAATGTTAGGTTTTTTTTTTGTTTCTGGCGGTGCTTAGCTGATTTATCATTATTTCTAACTGTTTCGATGTTTTTGAGAATAAGACAATGTCGTCTGCAAAACGTAAGTTACTTAGAAACTCTGTATATATTTTTATTCCTTTTTTGTTCCAGTCTAGGTCTTTAGTGCAAACATTTTCTAGCTGTGCTACAGGATATCAAACTGTGCCTACCTAAAATTCTCTCGAGCTAATACCTACAACACGAAAACAGTGATTTTGACTCATACATTTTTGATTAATTCCTTTTAAACTCCCAAATACAGGTATTGCAAACTGCCTGTTTGTTGACATTTTACTAACATGACAGTCTGCAAAATTAACGATGATAATATGTATGGCGTAATATTTATTTTTCTCCTAAAAATGTAAAAATTGTGATTTAAAAGCTAACCCTGCAAAAAAATAATTAACGGTCAATGTTAGCAACCGATATTTCAAACTACTTTCATGCAGGTGTCAGCCATTTGAACTTTATAAATATCGAATTAAACAAAATAAGCGGTTGTCATCTGCTTCCACGCAAACGAATTTATCACTTTCTTGCAAAAGGTGTCAGTGTACCCATAAGGTCTAAATTCCACCAAGCGAAACTATAAGAGTGAAGCAAGGCTGCGTGCAGCGTGCGTTGTAGTTCGTGAACTCATTGCAAAAATGGGGGCAATCCTTGGAGTCTCAATGCGTGATAGAATCAGAAATGAGAGCTGATCCGTAGTCCAACCTTACCAACATAGCCCAGGATTGGGAAGTTGAAATGGCAGTGAGGATGGCATTTAGCACAAAGGACTGCCGATGAACGATGGGGTCGAAAAGTTCTCAGTTGGAGACCTTGTACCGTTAAGCGCAGCGCAGTACATCCTCTCATAAGACCATTATAACCTCATTTAAACCACAGGGTTGCACTGGATGCAATCCGCTCCCAACAGGTCTTATTGGAGATATATGGGAGAAGCCTAAAGCTTTGATTACAATACTTTATTAGCGAGATCAAAACAGGTTCCCGGCTCCGCTCAGCTTACAACTGTTTTGTTCCTGCTGAGCAAATATATCATTTATGCCGTGGCCTCCCAAATTTTATAGATAATTATCGCTCCGCCTAGCTCTTCACTCCACTTTGATGGAGTCAGAGCCTCATAGTTTATTCGACTATTAGTAAATATTCAATTTATTCAAATGAAAGCACTACAACTTCAGTGACAGCGCATCGAAAGCTCGCGGTCAGAGACCTCATTATTTTTTTATACCTCTAGTATGTTTGTTATTGTGATTCATCATGCATTAACCATTCGCGGTAAAGTTCTGACCGTCTTTATTTATTGAATCATTTATTCTTCGCCGCACAGTCATCGACATACTTTTACTCGACTAAGTAGTTGATTTATGTTATTTACGACTTTTTCCTCAAGGCCTCTTTATTTTCGCGATAACGATCCATAAACTACTAAATCGACCGTATAAATAATTTGCAGACCTAAAAAAGTCATCTAAAATGGTTTAATTTGTTTAAGCCGCTTAGATTTTCAATTATGGCACAATTATGTAGATATTAATTTTACTGTCCTCAAACGTGCGAATAAAATCATCAAACTTGACATAACTGCGCTTTAACATTTTAAATCTAATCTTAAAGTATAATAAGGCTGAAGTCTGAGAACAGAATAAATAGGTAGGTACATGTACATCGTAAAATGTGTTTATGTGATTAAAAACGGAACAACCACCCAAGTTTCTCCAGGAAAACATTCAGCTCTTGTTGACATTAATAAGTTTTCCTAGAAATATAATACGCACAATTTTTTATTCGCAGCTCATAAATAAACACTTCGGTAATATTACATTTGAATATATTTAACATGAGATCAGTGAAAGTAAACGTAATATCATGTCTAGTCATCGTTGTCACTTGTTAAGTGACAGATGAATTGAAAGGAAAGTGATTCTAAGAACGAATTTGGCGAAAGAAGTAGCTGTTTGAGCCAATAGTAGAACCACTTTTTGTTGTCTACTTTTTTACTTTTGCTGTGTTTACTGCCATTGCGGTGAATCATGCATATTGAAGTTATCTTTAAGTAAAAGTTGCAAGACATAATTTGTAAATAATGCAATGTTTTCGCCCTGTTACGCTACATTTCAAGTTTTCTAAAAATCAAGACACTTCATATGAAAACATATTTTTACTTTTGTAATTATTAACTTTTGTATATTACTACTTTTGTAATAATATGTACCTATCCATCATTCTAATTATTTAAAAAATTGTTAGACCAGTGACATAAGAAATCTGTTATATTAAGTTAATATCAATATCAAGTAAGCCGGCCAAAATCAATAAAATCCAAAAATACGTACTTTACATTGATTTCCTGAATGTATATCGTAAATCACAACTAGCGCATCTATTTATTTTATTCACATTACAAATGAGCTGATTTAATGGATACTTATTTAAGTTTCAATAAAACAAAATTATCATATAATTAATTCAGTTCTAAGAAAACCACAAAATTTACCCGTATTTTTTTACTGGCTGGTTTTGGAAAAATACAGGAGTCATAAAATTAATCCTTTACCTGTCTATGTCTTATATTTTGTTTGGGATAGCCCGACTATTCTAAGAAAAATAAATAAAAATAGCAATTCTAGCTAATTAATTTAAAGAAGCAGATAAGACGCACTCAAAATCGTATGATACAGCTTTTCCTCGAAAGATTTAGGAGTATTTTTTGACAAACCAACGAAATGTAGGCCATTACATATTTTTTATTATTCGCGATAGGTTTGCGATTGATTGCAAAACTGTATTGATTAATGGCAAATTCATCTTAATTGTTAGGACATTATGCTTACTTAGGTACATGTTTTAGAGTATAGATTCAATTTAGATAAAAATTTGTGCCTTACCCTAAGTAAAGATCTTTAGTAAGCATTGAGCTTAGGACGGCACTACAAGCTATAGAGAAGGTAGGTTCAATCCAAGCACTGCAAGGAATACTGCATATAGCTTCTGAATAATTAATTATCATTACAATGAGCTTAACTTTGCGTATCTAACGAAACTTAATTCTCAAGTGTGATTGGCGTGAATGGATGTAGTCGTAAAGCTTCTAATCCGCGAGACCGAATCAGGAATGAGGAGATTCATAGAAGAACCAAAGTTACTGACATAGTCCAGCGGATTCGGAAGTTGAAATGGCAGTGGCCAGAGCGCATAGCACGGAGGACTGATGACCGATGGAGACCACGTACTGTGAAGCGCAGCGTAGGAAGTCCACCCACAAGGTGGACTGATGACCTCATTAATACCGCATAATCATGATACAAGTCGCTGCCAACCGGTCTAATTGGAGATCAATGAGGGAGGCCAATGTCCAGCAGTGGATGTCCTATGGCTGATGGATGGATGATTCTGAAAATATAAACACAATGTAACCCCATCAAAATGGTACTAAACAAGTCTTTTTTTAAAACCTATCTATAGGTGGATCTGCAACTTACACTGCGTTTACTAGTGCGTGAATTACATTATTATAAGCAGTACCCTGCCCACTGCCACACCATCGGCAGTCAAACATAATGTATACCTTAAATCAACTGCCATTTGATTTCAATTATTTTCTCAGATTAGTAGGAAGCGTCTATAATTACAACGCAAAAACTTAAATACCGTAGACATCATTGTTATTTTGATCAAATACGAACAGACAGTAATCAATCATCCACTAATATATTTATGGGCCCCTAAAGTCATAAAAACTCAGAATTACAATCAAAACGTGTTCAATTTGTACGTCATCTCCGTACATTCATTAGACTAGCTTTTGCATCTGTCATCAACCATATTTTTGCGTACCTAAATAGCCAACAAAATAAACAACAGTCTACAACACAAAACATAAATTTTGTCTTTACATTATATTTACATATTTGTATCAGCCTTTTTAATAGTACACTGCAGTACGTAGGCTATTTACATTTTTAACTATTGTTAATTTGATTGTTTTTTTTTCTTATTTTACATGTCATGTTGGATCATATTACATGTATTTTGAACAGGTGTTATTTAAACCCTCATGTAAACCCAGATGTAAATTATGTATCTGAACTCAATACATTTTCCTAAAGAAAATAGGATACAACCGTGAGTTACATGTACAGGTGGCGGCACGTAAATTTGGCGCTGAGCGAAATGTGGAGGGGATGGCTGCGCATGGCTTTAGTATAGCGGTCACCATGCGCAATTGCGCAGCCATTCCCTCCACACTACCCTCAGCGCTAAAGTTACGTGCCACTACCTGTACGTGTAACTCACGGTTGTGTCCTATTTTCTTTAGGAAAATGTATTGAGTTCAGGTACATAATTTACATCTAGGTTTACATGAGGGTTTAAATAACACCAGTTCAAAATCTATGAAATATAATCCAACATGTAATAAGCAAAAAACTATCAAATTAACAATAGTTAAATAGCGTACAATTGTGCAAAGTATGAGTAGGTACCATCAAATGACTCACAATGTAAGTATTTAATCGACATTTCTAATTAACAAAGAAAATCAATACGTCTAATTAATAATAATAATAAAACCACTTATATCTTAAATTTCTACGTAAGGTTTAATGTATAATGACATTAACAGGGTTTAATTTATAGATGAACTATAATTACTTCCTGAAGTTTAATCACATATAATTAATAATGCAAAACAAATAAACTCGTAACGGACACTTTATCTTATCTTCTGATTATTATACTAATAATTAAAAATGTAAATAATAACAAAGGTGCACCTAGTTTTAGAGGTGACGGCATTCAACATTAATATATAATAAACCGGTTAATTAAAATTAATCAAATTAACACCTATGCAAATTTGAGAAGTAACTTGTTGATAGAATAGGAACTTTTTTGCAAAGTCATGTGGGTATTGTATCGGAGTTATTCTAAATAACTATAATAAAATGATACAAAGCAATCCGTTCTAAGAATTAAAACTTTCAGAAGAATAAGTAGGTATACTTATCGTTTTGAATATGTTTTACAATTAGACCAACCCCAAAGTTGCGAAAAAACATCAGATGTTCTATAAATTTCGACCTTATTGTATTTTATACCAACTGCCATATCTTCACGATTCAGGTTTAGTCCGATGAAAAATAGTTTATGATGATTACTAGATATACAGGGTTATTCCTAATCAATTAGCATCCTTTTATTATTGAGTTTTGACATAAGTCGCAGAACAAAAGTTGTTAGTTTTGATGTACAAATAAGCCCCTAAAAGGATGCTAATTGATTCTGAATACCCTGTACATTATAAAATGACATCTTGTAGATACACCAGCATAGCTAGAAATAATAGTAGTACCTACACATAGTCATGGACTAAACTATCAAGCGAAAGTAAAATAGATACTTAGCTAAAACTCGACAAGTATGTTGTTTAACAATAGACATCTAATTTGTGTGGACTGGATGATCAGTCTTCGTATTTGTGACCGCAGATTTGCCGGTGGCATTTACAACAGACAGTTATTATGGCTCTGATAATACACTAAATTATACAACCCGGTTATTTCAACCATTTGGCCAAAACACAAGGGCTGGCCACCAGGTCTTTGGGATCTTATTTGTACTCCCTTTCAAGGCATGATAACATATCTTATTTTAAACTATTACCGCCTTACCACAAAAGATTTAAACATACTTTTAACACTGTTGAAACGTGTAATTTGTACTGTTAAACATGGTTAAAGCGTGCGTAAACCTTTTGTGATGAGACCGCTATAGTTTACTACTTACTTCTTGTCTAAAATTGATTAAAATGTTTAATTATATTATTTACAGTCAAATTCATTTAATGACAAACTAATAAAAATAATTTGCATGTTTTTAAATTTTAAACTTTGGAAGGATTAAATCATATTGCAATACCATTGTCTACAATGAATTATTAAAAATCCGTGGCCCGATTCCGCCCACGCAAAATATAAATTAAAAGAAAAAGTTACAAAAACTATTTAATTGAGCAAAATCAATTCATCAGAACTAACCCATAAAAGCATCGAAACCATAATAAAACTCCAGTTGCTATCTGTTTTCTTATTTATTCACCAAACTTAATACCAAAGGTAACATCCATTCATAAGCTTGGATCCAAATTGACGCCGGCGCCGAAATCTTTTTATCTAATGCGGATGGCCACTTAAACAAGACAAAAAGTCTAGACACATCAACTGCGTTATAAATTGAAGACATGAGCGGATGAAGGTGTCGCATTTTTTTTAATTTCGGTTTTTTGTCATGAATGAAGGTGTTATGTCAACTCGGAAGTCATGGCACCTTCAGATTTCATAGTTATAAGCGTAAACAGTGTGAAAAATAATGGATGAAGGGTTTATGTACACACAACACTTAATTTCTTAGTGGAAGAAAGTGTTATGTACGTACATAGCACCTTCTTCCATGACCAAACGTGCTAAAACGAATAAAACCGTATTTTGGTATGGATGAAAGTGTCATGTTGTGTACATAACCCCTTCGTTCATGTTTGAACGTGTTAATTTACGAGAATGTTATCATTCAGTTCAAAAATTAACGTTGGTCGTGGTAAAAAAAATAATTAAAACAGAGATCGGGGTGGGTACAACATGGGAATTACACATAACTTTCGTCTTGTCCATGTTCATCTTAAGACCCACCTGTTGAGAAACCCGATTGAGGCCTTCGAGCATCGTGCTGAGCTTTTCCATCGATTTTGCCATGACTACTATATCGTCGGCAAACCGAAGGTGAGTGAGGTATTCGCCATTGACATTGATGCCGAATCCTTTCCATTCCAGGAGCTTGAAGGCGTTCTCCAAAGTAGCCGTAAACAGTTTCGGAGAAATTACGTCTCCCTGTCTTACGCCTCTTTTTAAAGGGATCGCCTTGGAGCTCTCTTCCTGTACTTGGACCGACATAGTGGCGTTATTATACAAGCACTTCAACACTTCGATGTACCGATAGTCAATACGGCATCGTTGGAGAGACTCGAGTACAGCCCAAGTCTCGACCGAATCAAAGGCTTTCTCATAGTCCACAAACGCTAAGCAAAGTGGCAAGTTATACTCTTCGGTCTTCTGTATAACCTGCCGTAGCGTATGAATGTGGTCCATGGTACTAAAGCCCTTTCGGAAACCGGCTTGTTCGGAAGGCTGGAAGTCATCAAGCCTGCGCTCGAGACGATTCGTAATGACCCTTGAAAACAGCTTATAAACATGGCTCAGAAGCGAGATGGGTCTGTAGTTCTTCAATAAGGTGTTGTCACCTTTCTTGAAAAACAACACCACCACGCTTCTGTTCCATGCTTCTGGCGTGATGCTCTTGAGGACGACGGTGTTAAAAAGCTTCTGGAGGACTTTTAGTACCGGTGTTCCACCCGCTCTCAGGAGCTCTGATGTGATACCGTCATCACCCGGCGCCTTGTTGTTCTTAAGCTGATTCAGGGCCATTCTAATCTCGTACAGGCTGATGTCTGGGATATCTTCGGTGAAGTGTCGGGTCAGCTTGGCTCTTGGATCTTTGGCCGCGCTGCTAACAGGCTTAGCGACCGAAGCGTATAACTGTCCATAGAATCTTTCGATCTCCTCTAATACCTCTGCCTTGGTCGACGCTAAACTTCCATCTTCTCTCTTCAGCTTTGTCAATTGGCTTTGTCCAATAGACAAATCTCTTGCGAACACTTTGGAGCCTTTGTTCCGCTCTATTGTCTTTTTAATATGTTTAGTATTAAAAAGACGGATGTCGTGCCGCAAGGATTTCGAAATTTGTCTATTGAGACGGCTATAATGCCTATATGACTTTGCATCATCGGAAGACTGCAATCCTAGCGAGCGTCGTTCGGCCATGAGATTTACAGTGTGATCGGAGAATTTCTGCGGTTTATTTGAACGGCGGGGTCTAAAGAACTTAGCACCCACCGTTTGGACAGTTTCTTCAGTTTCATTTTAATACTTTCATAAAAACTTTCAGTTAATAAACACGTTCATACAAAATAGTTGTTTCATTTATCACCAAACATATTTGTGAATGAAGGTGTTATGTACATTTTTTTACATAAATTACCCTCATAAATATAATATTTTTCTAACAGCTTTATGTACTTGAATAAAGACATAATAACCTATATTTTTTGAAAGTTTTAGCATTGTAACTCTACTAGTACCATTTCTACAACTAAAAAACCTTTAACGCTAATTTTCTCGAGTTTTTGTTTTTGTATCATAACACTTTCATCCACTCATGTCTTCAATTACTATGTCTGTTATCTATGTAATTAATGTTTTAAGAGGACTACGTACCGCAGCCCGACGATATAAATGAGTATGCGCGGGTGCAAGGATCCGGAATGAAATAAGATTCCGGGGATATATACGGGATAACTTAGCATGCAATTTATTTTACGAAAATCAATTTATTTTTTATAACTTTTTTTCCCCATTAAAGTTGAAAAGTAAAACCACTTGACTGTTGCACATGCCCATTACAGGACAATGTCACCCAGATTTTTCAAAAATCCTACATGGTACGAGTATAAAATAAAGTCGCTATTTTGTCTGTTTGTTTGTCTGCATGCTTAAATCTTTAAAACTACGCAACGGATTTTGATGCGGTTTTTTTTAATGGATAGAGTGATTTAAGAGGAAGGTTACACCTGTGCGAAGCCGGGGCGGGTCGCTAGTAATAAATAATTGTAAACCCTGTACGGCAGCACTGCATTTTCCACAATGAGATAATTGCTGCTATGTGTGACTTGCATAACAAAAAAAAACATGTGAAATAAAGTTACGATGCTAAACTGATATATATTTAACTAGCTTTTACCCGCGGCTTCGCCCGCGTTATATTTTGATTTTGGCTTATGTTTATGTCGGCTGCGAAACCTAACCTAACCGACAAACATCAAATTACCTTAGAGGAATGCTTTTGCTGCTAAGTTACGGTTGGAGTGTATACACAACCCCCCGTGTATTCCCGCCTTGTCGTGGCGGAGGACGTCTGAGGTAGCTGAAAAGGCGGGGCTCGAAGTCTCCCTCTTCTTTGGGTCTTTGCCCCCAAGGCAGCTTAGAGGCTGGCACTCGAGGTTCAGCCGCTTTAAACTATAGCAGCTGAGAGGATGGCCGATAGGTTGCGTGCCTTATGAGGAGTGTCGCAACTGAGGCGGGCTGCAGTGCCGCTCTTGCGACGCTGCAGCCGAAGATTAGGGGCCGCGGTGGGATGGAACTGGTGGTGTGGGTGCCGCCACCTACTCTACCTTCCGCTAGGCCGTCAACGTGTTGGCAGACGCAGTGGGGCTGCAGGGGAAAAGAAGTGTCGGTATCGCGATGGCCGTTCTCACTGCCCTCTGCAGTTGAAGAGGCAAGCGCTGGGCTACTATGACTGACCCGTTGCACTGGGACCAGGGCGTTGGAATGCTGTCCGACGCTCAGTGCTGGTTAGTCCCGAGTGGTGGATGACGATGTGTCTTGTGCTCCGAAACACTCCGTCATTATGGCGGGAGCGCAAGCTCCGTTATGGAGCCCGAGTCTGGGCTAGCGCTGTTGAGTGCCGCGAAGGAGTGCGAAAAATGTAGGAACGTCCTAAACTTGCCATGACAGGTTATTTCTGGCGCTTAGACGGCTGCTACCGCGGCCCGCTCACTTAGTTTTTCTCTTATCCTATGGGAACTGTAAAAGTTTTTGGGATAAAAAGAGGACTATGTCACTTTTCGGACTGCTGTACCGCTCTTGCGACGCTGCAGCCGAAGATTAGGGGCTGCGGTGGGATGGAACTGGTGGTGTGGGTGCCGCCACCTACCCTAGCTGGGCATTCCAAGATTATGTGCAGTGGAGTCTCCTCTTTTGTGGGTACACAGATGTACGATGGGCTTTCCCTCAACTTAAATCGATGTAACTATTGGGAAAACTCACCATGCCCCATCCGCACTTGAGTTATGATTCCCACTGGTGCTCTTTCTCTTACGATCTTATATGCCGCCCTTGCATCCGTAAGATATGTTTTGTTACCGCCGCTGTGTGTCCATCTTGATACCGCCGGTTCCACTCGTCAAGAGAGCCGTTTCGGATTTCTCGCTTGACGAATTAAACGGGGCAGTTATCGTAAATAGGTCTGCACTTCGAATGCAGTGCTGCTTCCTTTGCTAGCTGGTCCGCTCTCTCATTTCCCTCCATCCCCGCGTGCGCTTTAATCCAATAAAGTTTCACTATTTTATTTTGTGCGTGTAGTAACTTTATGTTAGCTTTGAATTTACTGCTAAGGGATGGAGGGATGATACGCCAACTACCGTTTCCAGTGCAGACCTGGAGTCACAAAAGATTTTTGCTTTTTCGGTAGCCTCAAGAAGTGCCAATAACTCGACCTGGTACACGGAGCACCAATCGGCCAATTTCAGCTTGCGGGTACTGATCTCAGCGGCATCATCCCAAATGGATAATGCCGCCCCAACTTTCCCTTTAATTTTGCTGCCGTCTGTAAGTATGTTAATTTCTCGGTTAAGATTTTGCTCTAGTGCTGCTCCGTCTGCCAGGCATATGAATTCCAGCTCCTCCTGCTGCGCTGGGTGTGGCTTCTTTTCTGTCTCTCTACCTCCAGTTACTTGCTGGGAATAACTTTCTTAGTTTCATAAAGCAAGGCTGCTTCCTGGACTCTGATATGACAGCCGAGGATTAGGGGCCGCGGTGGGATATATGGAACTGGTGTGGGTGCCGCCACCTACCCTACCTTCCGCTAGGCCGTCAACGTGTTGGCAGACGCAGTGGGGCTCCAGGGGAAGAGAGGTGTCGGTATCACGATGGCCGTTCTCACTGCCCTCTGCAGTTGAAGAGGCAGGCGCTGGGCTACTATGACTGACCGGCTGCACTGGGACCAGGGCGTTGGAATGCTGTCTGACGTTCAGTACTGGTTAGTCCCGAGTGGTGGATGACGATGTGTCTTGTGCTCCGAAACACTCCGTCATTATGGCGAGAGCGCAAGCTCCGTTATGGAGCCCGAGTCTGGGCTAGCGCTGTTGAGTGCCGCGAAGGAGTGCGAAAAATGTAGGAACGTCCTAAACTTGCCATGACAGGTTATTTCTGGCGCTTAGACTGCTGCTACCGCGGCCCGCTCACTTAGTTTTTATCCTATCCTACGGGAACTGTTAAAGTTTTTGTGATAAAAAGTGGCATAAGTCACTTTTCGTTTTTCAAACTATATTCTTGCAATAAGCCAAGGCAAGTTGCCCGTTGCTGAGAAAAAAACATTGTTAAGTCCTACGGGAACCACAATTTTTTCGGGATGGAAAGTATCCTATGTCACTTTCCGTCTTCCAAACTATACCCACCCCAAATATCAAGTCAATCCGTTGCTCCATTGCTGAGAAACAGTTATTGTCCTATCCCATGGGAATCACAAATTTTCTCGAGATAAAAAAGTATCCTATTATCACTTTCTGTCTTTTAAACCATAGGTATCCATCCCAAAAATCAGGTCAATCTTTTGCTCCGTTGCTGCGTCAAAGAGGAACATACCAACAAACTTTTCGGATTGATAATATTAAAGTATGATGATTCTGTACCATAAAGGTAGAATAAAGAAACAGGTTAAACCTCTAATGATAGAAGATTTAAAAATATTTTTAATGTCAGACAAAATGACGGCCTGTTATTAAACGTCATAGTAACATGTAGCATGCAGAGGGAAAATAACATTTTATCCAATTTTAATGTCAGTTGTCATTTTCAATCCATACTTTATTTCCTCTTCAAGGGGATATAATGGTGGAAAAACAATTTGTCCCCTTGCCATGCTACTTGTGATTTATAAAAGTCTGCAGACAATGTCACCTGCTGTGACGTTTTGTTAGTCCATATTAGCGTCATAGAGGAATTAATCACTTAGCGTCTTTGTGATAGTGGCGACAGTTTTGTTTTAGATGGTTTTTGTCCTGTCCTACAGGAACTATGCAATTTTTCGGGATAAAAAGTATCCTAAAGCTCCTTCCGCCTTTTAAACTATGTCTATGCCAAAAATCAAGTCAATCCGTTGCTCCGTTGGTGCGTGAAAGAGTAACAAACCAACAAACCAACAAACTTTTCGGATTTATAATATTAGTAAGGATTTTAAACTCAATCAATAGCACCTACTAACCATTCCTTATACTTTACAAATAAACTAAGTATATTGCCCTCTTAAGTTAGATGCTTCAAAGTCTCGCCTAATAAGATAATTAATGAAGTGTCAGTTGTTATGTCTAATATAGTAAGTTTTGTTTTGGATTATTGAATTTGTGATAACAGAAGTGAAGAATAAGAATGACTGATATAAAACTAAAAATAACTGTTATTTAAGAGCTTGGGTAGGAAATAAATCTAGCTAGGTTTATTTCTCACTCGCCTATTATCTTGATTTATTTTGTCTTATGCCTTTAATTTAATATTAATGAGTAGTTTTTAGCTTAATTGACAAAATTCACAAAATTATTGTTTTAATGCGAACCGTTACAAATTGGCGGGGTTCCGTAGCTATAGGTACATTTAATGGAGTATAGAGAAACATTCAATATTTAAATAAAAAGTATTAAAACTTAAATTTGAATTCCGTATATAGGCTTTTTGTTAATAACGATTATCCAAACTATACAAATTAAGTAAGCGCGATCCAAATCTATACGTAAACGATCCGTGAATCATATACGAGCCTCGATAATAGTGAAACGCAAGACAACTAAAAGCAAAATAAACGTTTTCGTTACGTACCTAAATGTAACAGAAAAAAAGCTAACCTGTCATGGTCATTACACCATAGGTAATTATGTTTTTTATCAATACATTATAATTATAAATATAATATCAAAGGAACTTTCTGTGCATGACATTTCTGAACTACAATATTAGGTACTACGTTCCTTCCTTCCTTCCTTCCTTTCAGCCATAGGACGTCCACTGCTGAACATAGGCCTCCCCTAAAGATCTCCAATAAGACCGGGTGGTAGCGGCTTGCATCCAGCGCGAACCTGCGGTCTTAATGAGGTCGTCCGTCCACCTTGTGGGTGGACGTCCTACGCTGCGCTTGCCGGTACGTGGTCTCCACTCGAGGACTTTTCGACCCCATCGGTCATCAGTCCTCCGCGCTATGTGCCCTGCCCATTGCCACTTCAACCTGCCAATCCGCTGGGCTATGTCGGTAACCTTGGTTCTTCTACGGATCTCCTCATTTCTGATTCGATCGCGTAGAGAAACTCCGAGCATAGCCCTCTCCATGGCTCGTTGGGCTACTTGAAGCTTACTAATAAGGCCCATAGTGAGAGACCACGTTTCTGTGCCGTAAGTCATCACTGGCAACACACACTGGTCGAAAACTTTCGACTTGAGGCACTGAGGTATGTCGGACGAGAAGACGTTACGCAATTTTCCGAACGCTGCCCAGCCGAGTTGGATTCGGCGATTGGCCTCTTTCTTGAAGTCGGACCTACCTAACTGGACTACTTGTCCTAGGTAGACGTACGAGTCAACGACTTCAAGAACCGAGTTCCCAACTGAAATGGGGGTGGGTACAACATGGGAATTACACATGACCTTTGTCTTGTCCATGTTCATTTTAAGACCCACCTGTTGAGATACTCGATTGAGGCCTTCGAGCATCGTACTGAGTTCCTCCATCGATTTTGCCATGACTACGATATCGTCGGCAAACCGAAGGTGAGTGAGGTATTCGCCATTGATGTTGATGCCGAATCCTTTCCATTCCAGGAGCTTAAAGGCGTTCTCCAGAGTAGCAGTAAACAGTTTCGGAGATATAACATCTCCCTGTCTTACGCCTCTCTTCAAAGGGATCGCCTTGGAGCTCTCTTCCTGTACTCGGACCGACATAGTGGCGTTATTATACAAACACTTCAACACTTCGATATACCGATAGTCAATACGGCATCGTTGAAGAGACTCAAGCACAGCCCATGTCTCGACCGAATCAAAGGCTTTCTCATAGTCCACAAACGCTAAGCAAAGTGGCTGGTTATACTCCTCAGTCTTCTGTATAACCTGCCGCAGCGTATGTATGTGGTCCATGGTACTAAAGCCTTTTCGGAATCCGGCTTGTTCGGAAGGCTGGAAGTCATCAAGCCTGCGTTCGAGACGATTCGTAATGACTCTTGAAAACAACTTATAAACATGGCTCAGAAGCGAGATGGGTCTGTAATTCTTCAATAAGGTGTTGTCACCTTTTTTAAAGAATAGCACCACCACGCTTCTGTTCCATGCTTCTGGCGTTATGCCCTCGAGGACGACGGTGTTGAAAAGCTTCTGAAGGACTTTAAGTACCGGTTTACCACCCGCTTTCAGAAGCTCTGAAGTGATTCCGTCGTCACCCGGCGCCTTGTTGTTCTTAAGTTGGTTCAGGGCCATTCTAATCTCGTACAGGCTGATGTCCGGGATGTCTTCGGTGAAGTGTCGGGTCAGCTTGGCTCTTGGGTCTCTAGCCGCGCTGTTTACAGGCTTTGCTACCGAGGCGTATAGCTGTCCGTAGAACTTTTCGATCTCCTCCAATACCTCTGCCTTGGTCGACGCTGTACTGCCATCTTCTCTCTTCAGCTTTGTCAGCTGGCTTTGCCCAATAGACAAATGCCTTGCGAACACTTTGGAGCCTTTGTTCCGCTCTATCGTCTCCTTAATATGTTTGGTATTAAAGAGACGAATGTCGCACCGCACTGATTTTGAAATTTGTCTATTGAGCCGCCTGTATGACTTTGCATCATCGGAAGACTGCAGTCTTAGCGAGCGTCGTTCGGCCATGAGATTTAGAGTATGATCGGAAAATTTCCGAGGTCTATCAGAACGGCGGGGTCTAAAGAACTTAGAACCTACCGTTTGGACAGTTTCTACGAGCCCGTTATTGATCTCGTCCACAGACGCAAAGTTCTCCAGGCAAGCAAAGCGATTTGAGAGCTCGAGCTGAAAGTTCTCGGGGTTTTGTATATGAGCATGAGTAGGTCGGAGCGTAGACTTCATCAGGCGGGACCTTTCGAGTTTAACGTTAATATTCAGTTTGCCTCGCACGATTCTGTGATCACTACCGGTTTTTATCCTGTGGATCACGGAGACATCGTTGAATATCCGTTTCTCGCTAGTCATGATGAAGTCTATCTCATTTCTCGTAGAACCATCGGGGCTCATCCAGGTCCATTTCCTGTGAGGTGGCTTCTGAAAGAAAGAGTTCATCATGAAGAGTCCCTCTTTCTCCAGAAAATCTGCCAGCCTCTGGCCCCTGAGGTTCCGTTGCCCATATCCAAATTGCCCCACTCTCAACTCATCATCGCTTTTTTTGCCCAACTTTGCGTTGAAATCTCCCATAACAACCGTGAAGCGGGTCTTAGACGTATGTATGGCCCGACTTACGTCCTTATACATAGCCTCCACTTCATCATCTGGGTGTGACGAGGTCGGTGCGTATACCTGAATGACCTTCAACGAATATCGTTTAGATATTCTGAGTATTAGGTATACAACCCTGCTCGACACACTTTCAATGGTAATGATGTTGTTAACGAGAGACTTGTGGACGAGAAAGCCGACACCACCTTGGGACCGTTGGACACCTTCCCGGTAGTAAAGTAGGTTGCCGGATTTCAGGGTTATCGTGTCCTCGCCCTCTCTACGGACTTCAGACAACCCCACAATATCCCATCGCAACCTACTCAACTCTTCTTCCAGTTCCGCAATCTTTTCGTCAGTCCTCATTGTGCGCACGTTATATGTTGCTAGGGCCAGTTGTCGGGTGGGGTGGCAGCCGGATCTCTTCCGGCGATTCTTAGCACCCCGTGCTCCGCCGTTACCATGGCCGCTGCCGGAGCCAGGAATAGCGGCGCTGCCGGGGACTGGGGGCCTGGTCTTATTTTTACTAATCATTAAGGGGGTTTTGCCCGTAATTGCCGCGCTGGGCAGGCGTGTTGGCAATCGCAGTGCGTAGCTCTCGCGACGGGGATGCTGCTGCCCATCCCCGCCCTGTTGCACTTGAGCTACGCTGTTTTGGATGGATATACCGCCATCTGTCGGTTCCGTAGTACCTCAGTCGGCTCTTACGACACCTGATACAAGAGGGGGGTGCTATTCTACTCTGCCGGCACCCCACGGCTAATCACATCAAATATTTGTTGAGAATATTGTAATTTCGAATTGCGTCGGTACATTCTATATGTTTGACTTCAGAGTTTGTTAAACACCAACATAGAACATCCTGCTATACAGCATCGGATTCTAACTATGTGAAGTGAGATCCTGTGAAATAACTATAGATTTTTGAAAAGTATTAGGTAATGAAAAAAAAACACAAAGCTGTTAATGACGTTGGTTAGCAAAATGTTATTAAATAAACACATATATCGTTCTATAATGTTATTTATTGTACAACGTTACTGCGTAGTAAACGTAGTACCAAATATAGCAGGTAGCAGCTAGCCTTTGTGTCAATTATGAAGGTACCTGAAACTAGACTTAAATCTAACTTATGTATATTTTACCCAATTGCACGGTTTTAACACTTTGATGAGATGAAATAAAATAACATTATAGAACGATATATGTGTTTATTTAATAACATTTTGCTAACCAACGTCATTAACAGCTTTGTGTTTTTTTTTTCATTGCCTAATACTTTTCAAAAATCTATAGTTATTTCACAGGATCTCACTTCACATAGTTAGAATCCGATGCTGTATAGCAGGATGTTCTATGTTGGTGTTTAACAAACTCTGAAGTCAAACATATAGAATGTACCGACGCAATTCGAAATTACAATATTCTCAACAAATATTTGATGTGATTAGCTGTTTATAGGGTGTTTCATATTAGCAAAAACATTCGTGTGTTCTTTTTTTGTTAACAAAACTTCAATTATCTTAACTTCAATTATTTCTAATTTAGAAGTAGGGGCGATAAACTCATGAGATGTTTTGTGCATTTCCCCCTCCAGCGTCTACCCGAGCCAGCCCAGCTCCTTAAAGTAACGGAGCGTGACTCTGGGCCGCTGGCAATGCTGGCATAACTGCTCTAGTAGCTTGGAATGGATTAACTCAAGTAAAGTTTACTATTTTTCAAATAAATCCAATTCACATAAAAATAAAAATAAATATATGGCTGTAAATTTAGAATAAATATTAAATTAAAATCTATTTAGTAAAACAACTTAAAATAAAGTAATCACGCACATTCAAAATTTGAATTTTATATCATTACTAGCGACCCGTTCTGGCTTCGCACAGGTTTATATTATACATATAAACCTTCCTCTTGAATCACTCTATATATTGAAAAAACCGCATCAAAATCCGTTGTGTAGTTTTAAAGATATAAGCATACATGTGGACATGAAGACATGGGGACAGCGAAAGCGACTTTGTTTTATACTATGTAGTGATATGCCTACTTTTATTTATCTAAACATAATCTTGAAAAGTTTTTGTCATAAACCTTTCAAAAATATATCGTGAGTACAGGATTAGAATTTGCATAACTACGAGTACCATGCTATACGGTTGAAATACCTATGTCAAATCGTCATAGAAATACAAAATAATTTCATAAAACGAATCCGTCTCTATATAATTTCCCTAACAAAAATAATATCAACATAATATACCTAATAATACAGTTAGTTTAAAATAAATAGATTAATGGACAACGTCCTTGTAACTCAAAGATGGCAGCCGTTTAATGGGTCTACAAATCGCACAGAGAGCTTTACAAAGTGACTCTAAAATATGTCATACACTTTTCTATCTTCTGATAGAAATTCACTTCAAAGTCAACATTTTATCCTCTTTTATTATTTTCACCTTCCTAATATTATCAAAAAAGGCACATATAATGTAAATACTGAAAACATCCTGCGTAACTTACTATTTGCATTGTCAGACAGTAGAGTCAATGGCCCTTTGTAGATTCTTTTTATTTCGGTATCATGGTAGTAATATACATAAAGTGTGAAAGTAGAATATAGAAAAACAAATATACTCATAGGAGCACAGTTAGTGACAAATGGAATTTAGCGTTCAGAAAAATCTAAATCGTAATATTTACTGACAAAGTACCAAACAATAAGTCAATGATCTTTAGTATTTAATCTCATTGCACATTATGATTGAATTTATTATTACGTAGATACGTTTTTAGACATATCGATGTATGTTTAAAGGACTAAATGAGATGTTTGTCTAACAAAGTTTATTTGCATGAAAATATTAATGATCATTATTTTATACATCCGGACTGTAAGTATAAAAATATACTTATTAGAGTTATTACAACAGTTCAGTGCGTATTATGTCTTGAGTCCAAGAAAATTTACTTGTTTTTTTTCCAAATAGCATTCATAGTTTAACTACTTAAAATGCTCTGTCATTTTGTAAAGCTTTGAGTTAATTCGGTTAAGAGGATTGTAATAAATGTAAAGTCTAGAAGGCTGTTGAAGAATACAATGGATCCTAATCTGTAGACTCAACTAGTACGTCGAAAATCTTAATAGGTATTTGAATACTTAATCCAGCGTCCAATTCCTTGAAATCATTCGAATTATTCTCGTATTCACATGACACGCTAATTGAATTGCACGTCTTTCAGCTTTTCGTATAAATATTTTCCTTTCCTTAAGCAAATATTTTAAAGGCACTCTGGGTGTCCTATGCGGAAATACCGCGTCATTGTGTCTGACACTGACACTCTCATCACCTGTTTTGACATTGAATGAATGACTGTTTCTGCATCAGAATTTTTGTACACACGTAGAACTGATAGCCATTGGGGCCGTAAAGTTCTCGAAATGATACCATGCACCGGCAAGTGCAACGTAGGACATCTAAAGATAAAGTGACAAAGATTGTAGAGATGCGCTGAATGCTACCCTCTTTCATCGGGTCTTACGAATCTATCAGGCTTATGACAGAGAGTGGACTAAATGAAGGTAAATACCAAAAATAACCATGTCTGTCTTCGATTCCTGTTCAGAAAAATAACGGTAGGTAACGACATTAACTATTTGATTTTAAATTTTGCTCCTTATATGAGTTATACTCATAAGGTATAATCACTTGTAATACTTATAATCACTTTAGTTTTTTTTTATAAGACAAAAGTGCCTTTATTAACAAAACTACATTACTTCTAAATACATAAAAAGCCTTAGATCATCCACACAGACCTTTGAAGGTTTAAAGATAATCACTTTAGTTACACTTTGGCAATCACTAAATATAATTACAGAATTACAATCCTAACAAACTAATCCCGAAGACCAACAAAAAATCAATACTCTTTTTCGATAACAAGTTTACAGCAATTTTTCAAAACATACGAAGCATTGGAAATAAAATCCATCTATTAGAGCAAATGCTATCGGAAGTTAAGCCGGACTTAATATCGCTATCTGAAGTATGGAGAAATGAAGATTTTTGCCGATCTATAGTTCTACCAGGTTATAAAATAGCATCATTGTTTTGCAGAAAAGATCGTGGTGGAGGAGGAACTTGTATAATAGTAAAAGAAGACTTAGAATATATTGAACGAACAGATATTATTAAAGATTCCAAAGAATATATTATAGATATGAGTGCAATAGAAGTTCCTAAACTAAATTGTATTTTCATAGGATTGTATAGAGGAGATCGTAGTATAAATATATTTTTTGAACAATTATCTAAAACTCTATCCAGATTAAATAAAAAAGATAAAAATAAACATATAGTTATTGGAGGAGATTTTAATGTCAATATCTTAGACAAAAACAATCATACCACTCAAGAGCTCTTACATTTTATGAGCTCTTTTAATATGGTAAATATTATATGTGAGCCCACTCGAGTGACTGACACCACTGCTACGTGCATTGATCTATTATTTACGAATAATAAATCCCAAATACATAAAAATTGCGTTAAAAACTTCGGTCTATCAGACCATAAAGCAATAAATATAGAAATAGATTCTCCAGAAGTATTATATAACAAAAAAAACTTCTGGTACAAAGAGAAACGAATATTTACAAAAAACAATATAGAGCTATTCAAAAATTCTTTAAAAAAAATTGATTGGGGAAAAATTATTGATGAAAATAAAAATCTAAATGAAAATTTCAATAAATTTCAGTCCATAGTAACACAAGCTCTAGATAAGCACATACCAAAAAAGAGAGTAAAAATAAAAATTAAATTTAAGAAAGGATGGTTAACCAAAGGTTTAAGAAAATCATGCAAAAACAAGAGAAACTTAAGAATTATTTTAAATGAAAGTCGAAGTCCAGTAATTAAAGAATATTTAAAAAAATATGGTAAAATATTGAAGCAGAGCATTAAAATCTCAAAAAAGAAAAGTTTCATAAAACAAATGCAAAAATCAGATAACAAAACTAAAACTATATGGAATATAATAAATACAAAAACAGGCAAATTTAAAAAATATCAGACAAAAAACCTAACTTTAAAACTGGATAAAGAAGTGATTGATTGCCCAATAAAGATTTCAAATAAATTTAATGAATATTTTTCTACAATAGGTCAAAACAATAGCAATGATCAAAAATTAGGCAACCCCGTTATAAACCCACCGAACAACTCCATGTATTTGCACAGTATAAGCCAAAAAGACACCCATAATATAATAAAAAAATTAAAAAACAAACAGAGCTGTGGAGTAGATGATATACCACCAACACTTTTAAAACTATGCGCTGAAGAACTTTCGACTCCCTTAACTCACCTAATCAACCAAAGCTTCCGCGATGGCCAATTCCCAGAACAACTCAAAATAGCACTAGTGAAGCCAGTCCATAAGAAAGGAGATGCAACCAACCCAAGCAACTATAGGCCGATATCGCTACTTCCAACTTTTTCAAAAATTTTCGAAAAAGCAATGTACCATCAGTTATACACATTCCTAGAAAAATATCAAATACTAGATGACAGTCAAAATGGCTTTAGAAAATCGAAATCCACAACATCTGCAGTATATAAATATGTACAAACTGCCCTTCAACACATAAATGATAAAGAAATTGCTCTGGGTCTACTGCTTGATATGAGTAAGGCGTATGACAAGGTTTCACACAAAATACTCCTAACAAAACTTTATGGATCTGGTGTTCGTGGACCTGCCTATCAATGGCTAAAGTCATTCTTAAGTAATAGGCAACAGATAGTGCAGATTGAACATTTTGACTCTAAAAGCAATACAATACACATAATAAGATCCAAACAAACTAATCTGACCTGCTCAATCCCTCAAGGCAGCGTTCTAGGATGTATCCTATTTTTGATATATATTAACGATCTCCCAAAAATATTTAACCAAAATGCACAACCCGTACTATTTGCAGACGATATATCGATATTGGTAAAGACAGAAAAAAATCAAGACCCAAATAAAATCCTACAGGAAACTCTTAAAGATGTATCCAGTTGGCTCCAACACCATAATTTAGAAATAAACTATGAAAAAACGAAAATTATGCAGTTCAAATCCATTAACAGCCCCTCACTCGATATAATGATTAGTTATCAAAATACGCCAATAGAAAAAGTAGAGTCGCTCAACCTGTTAGGAATAAACATAGATACACATATAAACTGGAAACAACATATAGAAGTCATCAAATCAAAGCTGTCTAGATTTACGTACGCGCTCTATGAAATAAAAACCAGCACCGATGTAAACACAGCTATATCAGCTTATTACGGTTATGCTCACTCCTGGCTTAAATATGGGTTAATGCTGTGGGGAAATAGTGTTAATGCCGGACAATTATTTATCATGCAAAAGAAATGCATTAGAATCATCGCACAAATAGACAATACTGACAGTTGCAGGCCATTCTTCAAAAAATACAACATCCTGCCACTACCCTCCCTCTATATCCATGAATTATGCTCATTTGTATTTAAAAACAACAGCACATTCCTTAAAACAAAAGAAACACATAATTTGAACACTCGATTCCAAAACAACTTAAGTTTACCATCATCAAGAGTCAAAATGCTAAATGAAAGCCCATATTATATGGCAGTTAAAATATATAATAAACTACCGATTACTATACGAAATGAACAAAAAATTACATCATTTAATTCTAAATTAAAACAATTTTTAGTCTCACATTGCTTTTATTCTCTAGATGAATACTTTGAAGTTACCACCTATAAAAATAATAAATATGCTATTGCCAACTAGGTAGATATTTAAATTTATATTATTTGTACGACGATCTCTTTGATTACTTGCCACTAAACGTCTAGGTAACGATTCTTACGCCTAGACCATAAGTATAAAATGTTATTTTTATAATTATATTTTATTGCCAAATATTGTATTGTATTGTAGAGCGCCCTAGCAAGTTATAACTTTGCAATGCCCGACAAGGGTGACTAAGTTGTTAAGCACGTATCTTAATTAAGACCTTTAATGTACACTTAGCAGCAATAAAGAAATATGAAAGAAATATGAATATGAACACAATTCACCATAGAACCCTATGTATCCCCACACATACCATGCCAAGAAAATTACTAACAAAAAAACTTCTGAAAATATATATTTCCATTTCTTTACGTTGTAAGTACTTTTTTTACTCCTAATAATAATACTCAATTTTCTATGTCAGTTTTCATAACAATCAAATTACTTTCAATTTGCCGCATGCCGTTTTAAATGAAGTTTCACTTCAATAAAATTATTCTGCTGGAAAACTAGTAAAAACAAACATACTGTTTAGTGGAAGTAAATATCGCAACATTACGATGCACGCCAATATGAGTAGGATAATTTCTACTTAATGAAAATCATGAATCATTTAATGAAATTTAGGACACATATTTGACCTATTTTGACCTTTTGAAGAATCAATGTAATTAATTATTCACTGACATTCTGTGAAAATACAGGTGACACATACCTTAGTATTATTTTGACATTTGTCACATTCTGTAAAAAATAAGTTGGCACATTCTAATGTTCTTTTGGGCTTTACCCAAAAGGAAACTATTTGTGTATTTTTGTTTATTTTTCCTCTAGACTAAAAGTCACCCAAATAATATGTAGCATAGCGTAGTTTGACTAGGTTCGTAAGCGATCATCGAAGTTAAGCAACGTTCAGCACGGTCAGTTTACGGATGATTGACCGCGAGTGGCATTTACAGGAGCGCTACCGTGCCACGGATGACACGTTAAATTGTAGATCCTGACTGTTTAAACCGTTTAGCCACGTGAGAGGCCTTCAGGCGGCTTAAAATCTCTGAAATCAGGGTTAGCCACCCAGTCTATACCTAAAAACTAACTTACTTTTATATGTAGGCATATCCAAAAAAACTAAGATGATAAAATAATTAAATATAATAAAATCGATCATCGAATTCGGTTCAGCACATACCTACCTCTCTAATTAACATGATGAGACCATTGCTAATATTATGAATGAAATTTGACTAAATTATTTCATCGCCTGGCTTAATTTAGTAATTTATAATAATTCCGAGAAATTTGAGCAGTCGGACGACGATTTGTCTGCCAGTCCAAAACCTGACACATTACATTTTCATATTAGTTTTACAATTGGATTATACGTAATTAGACCACATTCTTCCAGGTTCCGATCAAGTATTAAAAAGTATAATTTGAACTGATCTCATTTTCTGTCATGTTACAAAATTATTTCTTATGTTATACGTGTCAAAATCCTTACATAGTATAAAATAAAGTCGCTAATTTCGTTTGTTTGTTTGTCTGTATGCTTCAATCTTTAAAACAACGCAACGGATTTTGATGCGGTTTTTTTTTAATGGATAGAGTGATTCAAGAGGAAGGTTTATATGTATAATACACCTGTGCGAAGCCGGGGCGGGTCGTCTAGTATAAAATAAAGTCGCTATTTTTGTCTGTTTGTTTGTCTGTATGCTTCAATCTTTAAAACTACGCAACGGATTTTGATGCGGTTTTTTTAATGGATAGAGTGATTCAAGAGGAAGGTTTATATGTATAATACACCTGTGCGAAGCCGGGGCGGGTCGTCTAGTGTTATGTATGATTTCTGATTATACCTATGATACAATCAGCATAACGTAAAATAAAAATAAGTGTAGATATGGGAGCAGAGGCATATACTTGGCAGTACTTACTTTATATAGATATGGCACTTACTGAAGTGGCCATGATAGGTAGGTTAGATCCTACAGTGGCACATGTCTATGTTCATTGGTAGACTATAAAAACCTAATAGGTACGATGCGGTACCAAACAAAATTCTTTGTCGCTTGCACGTGCTGAATTTTACTTGGAACCTAATGTACTTTACTTATAATTTACTTCGTTCAGAAATGAAAAAGGATAAAACTTTCTTTATTCATTTTCTCACACTTCATATATCTTAAGATTATACACGTGTTTCCGTTACGAAAATGTCAAAAACTAAACAGTTACAATTTAACCAAAATCAGCGAATAAAAAGCTCAAATGGAACTCTCTCATCGAAAAACGAGTCCAACAGTTACGCGGAATTTATTGATACTCGATTTTCTCTGGCCCTACATTATCGAATGAGATCATTAATGGTATTGGAATAAAGCTTTAAATGGCTGGATATTTCATGGTGGTCAGATATACGATTCATTTGATATCTGTGACAGTCGAGCAGACGCTGTGTCTGGCGGCGCTGTCGCTTCGTCGCCCGTAGTGCGGCCTCTGGCCAGTCCTCCATCCACTGATATAAAAATACTCGTATCTGCTATAATACTACAAACATGTATGAGATGTCTTGAAATGCGAGTTGGTATATTGATACGAATATATGACGGAAATATCATACCAATCGGTGATTTTGTGTTTGTTCATATTGATGTAGGTACGAATATTAAATGTATGTTGGGAAAGCTAAGCTAGGCTTTTTGTAATCAATCCATAGTATAAAATAAAGTCGCTATTAAAACTACGCAACGGATTTTGATGCGGTTTTTTTTAATGGATAGAGTGATTCAAGAGAAAGGTTTATATGTATAATACACCTGTGCGAAGCCGGGGCGGGTCGCTAGTATCTTAATAATCTCCTGCTAGTACTGAGTTTTCTATCATAAAAATATATATTGCCTTATTAATCTTTGAATTCATGTTCGGTAGGTGAGAGCCTGTTGACAATTTAATACAAGAATAATCCTTATCGTATAGAGAACCATAATATTGGATGAATAATTATATTATCATTGGATATTAGTAGTTGTTTAATATCATGTAAATAGGTTTTAAGGTATGTTGTCAGTAGTTTCAGCTTCACTATTCTTAGCTTAATTCCACTACGTTTTTACAAAAATGTGGACCCTTGTATACATAGGTAGTACCTATACTCTTATTATGCATACTTGAACCATTCACATAAGCACTAAAAAGACAAAAAGTTAGTAACAAAGAGAAAGCTCAATATATTTCACCAGTGATGGAGGACTATGCAGCGTTTTCATTGGTTTGTATAATGATATTAATAAGGCCATTTATTTAAAGGTCAAACAAACTGGATTCGTCTCCGAGATAGCTCCACAGATTTTATGGGTAATTACTAGCGCAGATAAAACATGTACGAAAAGCCGTTGAAATACTAAGAAAATGTTTAATATTTTATTCCGACACTTTATTGCTTAGCAGCTGAAAATAATCGCCAATATCGACTTTTACATCTGTTTTATTGATTATATAATTGTCTGAGCCATATAAAAAGCTCAATCAAACATACACTAACGAACTTGATGGTTTAGAAGAACGAAATTATATGCAAAAGTCAGATTTTATTTTGTCAAATAAAAAGTAACATTTCCGCAGGTGTTCAGAGTTTTTGCTGATTAATTGGTTAATCAAACCGCTATGGTACCTAGTCACGAGGTATTCTAAAAGCTCACTATCATCATCTTTCCAGACATAGCACGGCCACTGCTATACTAAGACCTGCCTTATAGATGTCCAATAAGATTAATTGCTAATTAAATCATCCATCCATCATCCATCCATCAACCATAGCACGTCCACTGCTGGACATAGGTCTCCCCTATAGATCTCCAATATGACCGGTTGGTAGCGGCTTGCATCCAGTGCGATCCTGTGGTCTTAATGAGGTCATCCGTCCACCTTGTGGGTGGACGTCCTACGCTGCGCTTGCCGGTACGTGGTCTCTACTCGAAAACTTTTCGACCCCATCGTTCATCAGTCTTCCGCGATATGTGCCCTGCCCATTGCCACTTCAACTTGCCAATCCGCTGAGCTATGTAACTTTGGCTAATTAAATACTTAATTTTTATTTTTGTTATTGCCATTGATAGGTTCATCGAATTGGCTTTAATTTTGTCATTGATCTTCAATCGTGATAATATAAGATAGATAAGCCATATTAAATTACATAATTAAACGACGAACTAGCTCATTTGTCAAACGCGGTTTCAAGATCGACTAATATTTGTAACCAAATTATGTAAAAAGACGCTCCGAACTAAGGCCAAGCCAGGCCTTCTTGCAAGTCCATTGCCAAGGTCTACTTTAATCCACCAAACACGAAGAAGCACTTTGAATTGCTAATACCGACTACATTTAAGAAATATCGAATTTAGTCCACGTGAATAATATATTATCTTTAAGTTACTCAGAAGAGACGCTTAAATTCTTTAAGTAGTAATAATACGGAGTTTTGTGTATTTTAACACATTAGGTAATCATTATCGGACAATATTGTGCAGCTGCCGATTTATTTTGAGATGGTTCTAGTTTGATGTCGAATAGAATGATGAAATAATTTTCATTTTTGCCTGACTGCCTAAGAATGAAGTTATTTTATCGGATATTTGACTCTATAACCTCCATATCCTATCATATATATAATCAACTTATTTGTCTGATCATAAATATGGTAGAGGTCGCCAGATTCTGGTCCCAAAATATCTAAAACCCATAAACCCATGTAAATATTGTATGTAATGTCAGAATTACAACACGAAATAAATGTCTAGCCATTGACACAAAATGAATATGTAAGTAAATCAGTGCATGTAATTGCGTGCCTTTTTACCTTTGGAACGACTTTCACTGTTGGATGACTAAGCATCGTGTTTTCTTAGTATCAGGATTGAAATAATATACATACATAAAATCTTTGTTTGAACAATTATCTTCAACCAATTAGTTTTATCGTCTTAGCATAGCGCTATTGTTGGTGGTTTTAGCCATATCTGAAAACTGGTGGCTTAAAAACTCTGACACCAGTGCAAACCTTCAAGACCATAAAAACTTCCTTCTAGAACTTTAAATATACTTGATCAAGTACCTACTTACGAGTACATAAAATTAAATGTTAAATCTATTAAAAAAATTAAACATCGTGTTGTTTTTAATTTTAATTCCAATTCTATTCACACCATTGCATTGTCTATTTTGATGACAAAATTTATTGAAATTAAACGATTTAAACTTAAGTAAGGAAACTTCGCCAAAATTAATAATTCAAAGGATATAAAAACAAACACGTGACTCAAGACTTGACTTAATTAATTAATTTCTAGGTAATTATCTAATTAATAAACTTAGCTCACAAGTTAGCCTCATAGTAACAACCAAACATGTTTTCTTTTCCAAAATATTAAAACAAGTTGGATGTCAAGATCTAAATGATAGATTTTACGTAGTCAATAAATTAATCTAATAAGTCAATTTAAAATATAACTAAGGAGGTGACGCATCATATCCCGTCGAGTGAAATAAAAAGTCGATAAAATAAAATCATTAATATGCAAAGTAAAGCACAGGCGAACTTACATCAGGTGCCAAACCGGATCAGTTGGCAACAGACAAGTTGTCACCTAAAATTTCTGCTAGTAAGTGATAACGAATTATACGAATCGATGAACAATTTTGGAGATCCTATCAACCATAGAGGAAAATGCGACAAATTAATGAAAAGTTTAAAAATAGAAATCTTGCTAGATTACTTCATTATTATTTAGATCGTTACAAAAAATGGTGTGGTCTGAAATTGGCCTAATATTATTACGTTTGTTAAGACTGATGACTGTAATATCTACTTACTAATAAGTATAAAAATTATATTGCTGTCAAAAGTTTAAAGTTAAACGTTGTTCGTTAATATAGTAATCAATTCCCTAAGCATATTAAAATTCGTCTGCACTATCTCGTCGTTGAGAGAGTTACAGGTGAAATATTTTAAACATAATAGAGAGGCCTTCAGGCGGCCTAAAAACTCTGACGCCAGGGCTAGTCACCCGGCATATACGAACTAACTTTTGTAAATATTACATAAGAATTAATTTACTCCGAAATTCGTCAGTACTAACATAGGTATCATTAATTTATCAGATATATTTGTTGAAATCTAACTCAAAAAGTAAATAAAATGCTTAAATAACTAAGACATTAATTCGATACTTAGTAAAAAAATAGTCCAGAATTGAGTTAGATAAAAAGTAAGAAACTGAAGCGCTTTTAAAAAAATAATTTACTCTGCTAAAAATACATCTCTGCCTAGGTATTTATTTTCGTTTATCAAATATTTGAATTCAAAACGACGTGATTTCAGGCTCATGTAAAATAATTTATTATTTAGGATGTACTCAAAATCTCGTCAACAATATACATAATAAAAATTAGAAATTATGAAGCAAAAACGAGAACGAGGGAAAAAATTCAATGCATTGGATTGTACAAAAGCAACAAAAAGTAAAAAGTCCTTAAATTTTATTCAACTCAGCACATACGATTCTACATATTACTGTCTCTACCTTTATATTTTACAAAAGTTCGTTAAAATTTCAACCATCCAAGAAGCGACCACTGAACGGCGGCGGCGTCAAGTAGCCTTTGACATAAAAAGGGTAATTATACACATTACTCTTTCCTTACTTTTAGCCGCCTATAATTTCGCGTAAAGATCGCTTCCGGCCCGACCAATATCTGTCAACATATTTCCACGTTCAGTACAGACGCATCACAAGAACTTGATTTCATTGAAGACCGCCGAGTGCAGCATAATGACTTTAAAATTATTACTGCCGATAAAAAGTAGCCGCCGATGCGCCTATAACCTTTCTTTGTTTCGTAACTGAAGACTCTGCACGGGAGAGTACTAGTCGAGTAGATGTCGCAAATTTTAAGGAGCTAGATGAGAAAGAAAATGCTGGATTATAAATTTTGGGGAGGCAAATAGAAGCGTAGTAGTTATGGTTAGAGTGCGTGCGGTTGAATAAGGGGTCAGCGGCGATGCGCAGACGCAACGGGCGGCTGGCGTCGCGGCGTCTCCATGGAGACGAGGCGACGACTACTTAAGCGATCGCTACGAGAGTTCACCGCACAGATTGCTAATAACCGGAGAGCGCGCCGCACGAAGTGCAGCGGATCACCGGCAATAAAAAGTTTGACGTTTCGTAAATTAAAGTGACACAATTTTAGTTACGAATCTCAGCTTCAACGTGAATATCAGTTAAAAAGTGTTGTGATTATATTTTAAAAGAACTCTATAAAAATGATGTCCTTAGTGTTGTTCGTTTTGGGAGGACTCCTGGCTTCAACAGAAGGCTGCGGCGCTGGAAAACAAATGCTAAGTAAGTACACATTTATTTATGTGTAAAAAAGAAAAATCAATCTCTAATTTGACTTAAAATTTTAAAATTTATACATTAATCTTATATCATACCCCCAAATTACTAAATACCAATTCATCTATATCGTGTAAAAAATAAGTATTAAAATCGAATTAACTTCATGAATGAAACCCACAAAGCCAAACAGGTGTTATAAATCAACATGATTAATTGAATACTAATTCATGAATCCTTCTTTGCAATAAACTTTTATTGAATCCTTAAACGGTACAAGTTTTTTTTCTCTAGTACCTACACATGTTTTTGAGATAATTTTTGTTACTCGTGTAAAATATAAAAGTACTTTTTGGGATAGGAGCAATAAATCCAACTGCCGCCACCCAGTCTAGATTTCGCGAACGGGTTTTTGCAAGATGATTGTGTCTACTTAGCATACTTGTATGGGTCGAGATCGTAAAATTTTATCGATTCAGACACCTGTGTTATCACGCAGCGGGCTTATAAATCAGGATAATTCTTACAATTCACAGAATTATCTAGCAGACAACTTTTTTGGGAACATCTGAAATGTCACTTATGTCGGTGATTTATTCGTGACTTTCGGGAGCAATTCTAAATGGGATGACGACATTTTTAATAACCATTATTTATATTTGTTTTAGGATCCGGAGGATTGACGGCGTACGAGAAGCAAGCAATCGTCGACGCACACAATCGACTCCGG
This sequence comes from Hypomecis atomaria, assembly GCA_964007245.1. Taxonomy (NCBI): domain Eukaryota; kingdom Metazoa; phylum Arthropoda; class Insecta; order Lepidoptera; family Geometridae; genus Hypomecis; species Hypomecis atomaria. Next base: position 14,457,116 of record OZ023288.1, read on the forward strand.
CAATCGGTTGCTCTGGGGCAGGTCTCCAGCCAACCACCAGCGGCCAATATGATGGAAATGGTACGGCACCTATTTTGAAAACCTGTCCTTAAATTAGGTCTTATTTGAATATCTCGTTTCATTAGATATGAACGTGAATTTTCCTAATCCTTGCGGACGATATTCATTATTTTATTACCTGGCCGAGTGTTAAATATTCAGTATTGAAAAGACAGATTTATGATATACTTAAGTGTTTGATATTTAACGTATCCAAAAATATTTTATTTTTACTGAATCTTATCAGAGCGAGCTGCTAAGAGGATTATCAAAGTTAATAAAATTAAAAAATGTCAGACACTTCGCGGATCGTTATGGCATCTTGTAAAATTGTGAATTTTAATCTGATTGATTTGAGTTGTGAAGTCATAAAATAGTTCATTATGAAATTTTAAAAGTTCAACGCTCGATGAAAAAGTAATCGCTTATTACAAGAATTTCTTCCGAGTTCGTTATCTTTCCTTTTAATTTAAGGCGCTCATTAAAATATTTCACCAAAACGAGTATTACAAGGGTACTCAGAGATTGTAAGGCGTGAATGTTGATGGTATTTTCTGTTTATAGGTATGGGATGATGAGTTGGCGGCAACCGCGCAGCGCTGGTCGGACCAGTGCGTGCCCGCACACGACCGCGCGGCGCAGCGCGACGTCGGCCGCTTCCCCGTAGGGCAGAACCTCGCAGCCACTTGGACCACTCGCCCTCCAACCGAACCGTCTGACTCTACCCCCGACTTCAACAAGCAAATTAACGCCTGGTTCGACGAAGTCCGCATCTACGGCTTCAAGCCTATCACAGGCGGACATGGCACAGGACACTACTCTCAGGTAAGCAAACTTACAATATTTGTACAAGACACAACAACATCTAAAATAGTTTGCTTAACGTTTATTATGTTTTCATTTTTTAACCTTAGTTTTATTTGTTTATAGCTGGTTTGGGGCGAGACATCTCATGTCGGCTGCGGTTACACCTTCTACTATGACCCTGCCCGTGGCTACACTAAGTTGTACGTTTGCAACTACGGCCCCGGCGGAAACGTCATCGGATCCAACCCCTACGAGAAGGGCTCCCCTTCATGCACCAACTTCGGTCTTACCGACTCCAGAAAATACTCTGGACTTTGTGGTGAGTACCGTCTTAGTCATTGCATTAAATTAGATTTCAATGTCAAGCTCAAAACCCTTTCGACGAGTCGCGCTTATATTATGTTGTGTCATTTCAATTCATTATACTTCATTAGCACGAATTTCCATAATGTATCGACCTTTTATTATCATTTGAAATGTTGCCTTATCTAAATGTCCGTTTTTGTTGTTACAGCGGCCAGTTTCACGGCCACCTCATCGTACCAGAGCGTGGACAACGCTAACAACTACATCTCGAACGTCATTCCTGACAGCACCAGCGACACCCAGCAAGGATACAACTACCAGTACAGCAACCAATATAGCAACCAGTTCTACAACCAATACAACAACCAGTATCAGTACCAATACCAACAACCTGATACATACTACCAACCGGAGACCTCATCCTTCAGACCGCTCCTTAGCATCTTCAAAACTGCTTCCAATCTTTTCAACAAGCCAAAACCACAAGTCAGAATTGGCACAGTTTATGTATAATGCACAGTTAATGTAAGAAACTAGGAGTTGAGCTCTTTACGGACATAGCAGTATTTTAAATTATTAGTGACAGGTTTTGTTACTTGACTGATTATTCGGAACCGCCAGGTGCATGTTTCGGAAATATTGTAGATAGTATTTTGTTATTCCTTGGTTTTACAAGGAACTTGGGTACCATTTTGTATTTAAGCGTAAAATACTCTAACGATGTGTGAAGGTCGGTGATATTATATTAGAGTAGCGATGCTGTCGCGAATGGCCTTCTAGTATTAGCACAGAGTGAAAGCGTTGTTATTTAGATAGAATAGATATTTATATTTAATAAGTAATTAAATAAAATATATTTTTCCAAACATAACTACCATACTTATTATTTACATATCCTCTACGGTTACTAAGTATCTAGTAGCTAGGCAATAGTGTCACTGTGAAAGGTTACGTCACCTTCGTCAAAGTTGATTTTCCGGATATTAATTTGCAAATATATTGACTCAACTATGGGCCCATCAATTGAATTTATTCAAATGACGCCTGCTTATATATCGGTAACTTAATCCAATGACCCCTCTGACGTAATTTTCAGATTAGCATAATTTTCGTCGTCTTGTTTAGCTACTTTATTTTATGGCTTGAGCTGAAGATAAGGTTAACCGTTGTTTCTAGTCATTGGAACCTGTCTAATATAAAAGTTTCTATGAATCTTCACAGCACTAATCCATGCCTGGAGGCACGTGAGTGGCTGACAATTAAGGATTATTTGAGCTTATTACATATTTTAATACATCATTGTTCGTCCACATCGACAATTCGAATAACTTTTGATGTGTGTGACCAATAAGTATCCCTGAAATCAAGTGTTCTTTAGAAAAATGTCATTCACCTTCAGAAAATACATGAAATAACAGAGTTTTAGGGTTATTAGGTTATCATTTTACCATAATAATTATTTTTCGCAAAAATGGCAAAACCGTCATGCCATTCCATCGTGTACAAAATTCTAAGATTTCGCTCGAATCATATTAGACATTACTGTTGATTTTTCAAAAACGGCTCAGCCGATTTCTGTTAAACTTAAATGGGGCCACGTCGGAAGTATACACTTTCGAATCAAAAAAATTTCGATTCGTTTCACAAATGGCGGAATTATCGATGATCAAAAAAAAACATAAGTACAGACGAACAAATAACCTCCTCCGTTTTGGAAGTCGGTTAAAAAGACGTTCAATGACTAGTAAATACTACGTCACAGAATATAACTCTGTACTAAAGGGGGTACATACAGACAATGTCAAACACGATTGTCTCAGTATGTTTACGACTATTGTTCTCATCTAATCGAAAAGGAAAATATTCTCACGCAGCCTGTTTTTACAGAGGGCTCCATGAAACAGTGGCATAAATCGATAACAGCTCCTATAAAAATACCTCCGATAGCATCAGTACCGCTGGTATATTTACCGGCGACCAAAAGCCATGGCTGTTGGCTAAATCAAATAACAATACTAGAAAAACAACAGAAAAATGTAAAAAAAGTCTAGGTAACCTCCCATAGGGTCTTCTCATAGTTAAGCCATCTCTCTCACATTTGCATATAATATTTGTGGGAAATACCTAACCGCCGCAAAATACATTTATAATGAGTGAAGAGCTGACGCCGACATTAAATAAAATCACATAACATAATTATGAACAACTTTTACTACGGCGCCAACCTGGAAATCGAGAAAGAAAATCAGCTGATAAATACAAAATTGCAACTCGGAATCGGCAAAATGTGTGAAACAGCTGATTTTATATTCTCGAATTCCGAGTTGGTTCCACAGCAAAAGTTGTTGATAATGTTGGTCTAAATACGAGTATTATAATTATATTACCATCCCAGTTTATGTCAGCGTCAGCTTTACAAATAGTATAGTAAATACATACCTACTAGCACTGTTGTGCAAGCGCATATACTCGTAAATAAGCAATTCATGTAGCTATTGTATGTAGCTGTTTTTTTACATATTGTATAACACACATACATATTGTATACTGAACGCCACACACGTTGGATCTATATTTCGGCTTTTGCGTAGCGTTCTGCACATAACTTCCCATCCGCCGATTTGTGTGGCGCTTAGTATAGCAACATATTGTAGGTGTAGCATTATACCTGGTAGTTATTTTTTAAAATATGAAGTTTTGTATGAAATCAAATCTCCACTGAACCGAAGCATTAGGCCTATCTCGCCAAATTTGTAGGTCTCCCATAATAGTAAAAGCCGTTAAGTTGTGCGTCTAACAGACGTCTAAAATTTATTCATATGAGCACAATGAACTCTTTTCAGTTTAGCCACGTTTTCGCGTATTCATTTAAAATAATATGATCTAGTAGTTTATAGACTTAGTTAAATTAATTAAAATAAAAAATAAAAAAATTCGTTCATAACACAAAAGCTTATGTACTATAAAAGGACCAAGCAAGTGAGTTATTTATTTACTTAATCTTTGTTTAAAACGGCTTAAATATACCTAATTGTTCCCAATGACTAAAATCAAAATGTCTAGTAGTTTGAAAGAAAATATTTTTTCTTTTTGCAGAAATAAAAAATACAGATCTACTTTTAGGAACTATAAACTTACCGAGTAAAGCCTTCAAAATTATGGTCACTTCGTTAGCATTTTCTTTTAACAAGTGCTCGAATTAGATATCATTGGTGGACATTATGATAATGAGCCACACCTGCAACCCATTTGTCTTGAACACGTGTAAGTTCGGGTGTGATTGACACATATAAATCAGAAACAGACCATATTCGCCTACATTTATTACAGAATAGCAACAAGAGAATCACTTAACATTTTCGTATGAAAATAAAATATCGATGAAGTTTGATAGCAAGGCGTAATGTTTTAAAATAAAGACAATATAAAAAGTGTACGGTGTATATCTCTCGACAACAAACATTTTGTTTTTTTCAGATGTCTAGTAGTTAGTCGATTTCCACCTAGGGACATTCTTCATTTACGCGAAGAACATGGGTTTTTGCTCTGAGTCTGTATGTTCTTATTGATAATATCTGTTGTATATTATCAATAAAAATGTTTAAAAAAAAATATGTATAACCTATATTAGTCTCTGGCAGCCACTTCATAAGCTTTGCTTAGTTCGGGGTCAGAGACCACGTCTATATTAGATGTCATCTAATATCATATTAATATTTATAGATATCCTAGAATATCAATTTACTCACATAACCAAAATGTATTACGTTTAGTGGCAAAAAAAAATACAGTTGCTCGACATAAAATGTTTCGAGATTTTCTTTATTATACTATATGGTATAGTTTATGTTAATTTCGCGAGTGATAAGTTAACCCATGGCTAGATTATCCATTATAGTAAAACTTGGTCAGAAAAAGGAGAACAATGATATTCTAAAATGTATATGTCGTCTGAAAATACCCGATATACAATAAGTACTTTCTTTCTTGTACGTAGGTAATAAATATGATCTAGTATACGAGTAAAGGCAGGTCATCTTTGAATGAACTATAAATTCAAAGGTGCCGCGTCAATGAAATACCCAGTAGTTTTACGTGGGTGGAAACATACGCTACTAGCATAAAACAAATAAACATAGCTAGTTATTAATAAGTAGCCCTCCCATGGTGATTCAACACTAGTATCAAAAACCTGATTAAATGTAGTTTCAATCACTTTATATTCAAAGATAAAGCCGACAATCAACAAAACGTTGTAAAGTATGATATCTTGATTCTAGAAATGTATTTATAATAAAAATATAATTTTTATTTCAAAACAATCTTATTCCATATTACAGCAGTAAAAGCAGCATTTAAAGATGCTGATTATGTGGGTACCGGAGGGCAGACGAAAGCAAGGAAGGCCTAAAAGACGCTGGCGTGACGATCTTGACACTTTCCGGGTAGGTTGGCGGGATTTGGCTACAGAACGCGATAAATGGAAGAAAGTGGGGGAGACCTTTGCCCAGAAGTGGAACAGCATAGGTTGAGAAAAAAATAAAATAAAAATAAAGATGGAATTAAAATTTCATGGAAAATATTGTAGTTTCCTTTCTATTGTTTTTGTGTGGTACTCGTAAGATTTCTATTTCGTTTGTACTAACTTCTATGCGGTATACACCCTACCAACATGTTCTCGCAGTCTTAACCAGCACGGCTAGGATATGCACAACGACATAATTTATCGGCATGTCAAAACCAGATAAAGTTATGATGTTACCTACCTTACATACATATATTTTAACTCTGTGAGTACATAATGATATGTTAGATAGCTTACAAGTTTTTGTTCCTATATTCCAGTTCGCTTGTTTGTAAATACTTTTTAAAGTTTTTTTTACAAGTAAAAAGTTTTTTTAAAGAGACTTTCTGATTTAGAAAACTTCTTAAGTTCTAATTTTGCAATGCCCGGCAAGTTCGTCTACGTTGAAAGCTCATACCTACCTTGATTAGGGTTGTAATATACCTGTACATCGATTGGCAAATAAAGTTATTTTGAAAGTTATATTCAGCGGAAAATTTAATCTTCCTAAAAATGAGACAAAAATATTTTATTTTCCCTACTTCCTCTACAGACAACATTTTAAATTTTTAACATAATTATTTTAATTTTTTCCTGGAATAATATTATAATTTTGGAAAATAAGATAAAAGTTTACTTATTTTTTCAATTTGACTTATATTTTCCGCAAATTTTTTTTTTTTGAAAACATGTTTTACTGAAGTTGCATTCGAAAAAAATAGGTGCTAGCGTTGCTGTCACTGTCAATGCCAGTCAATCAACCACAGCATTCACAATTCACAAGAAATAGGCCGGGAGCTCAGCGCATAAAATGCAAGTACTTTCTAACAACATAATTTTTGGTATTTCGTCGTGGTGGTGTATAACGATACCCCGGAGTCAGTCAGCTAAGTACCTTAGAGTTTGGGTACCCGTTTTAAAAAAAAATGAGTATTTTACAACTACCTCTAAAAGCTGAAAATTGGTGTGCTATGGGTAGAAAAATATAAACAATGCTTAGGTAACGAAAGGCAATCACCTGAAACATGTAACAGGGCCTGTCATATAGGTTTTAAAGCAGCACCACTTTAAATAAGAAAAATAATTAGCAGCAAGCTTTTTCTAAAATTCAAATTGGTTCCTCCACTTAGGAACCCAGCTGACTGAATCCGGGGTATTGCTGTACGCTACTTGATACCAAAATTTCAGCTTTTAGAAAGTACTTGCAGTTTTAGCGCTTACCTCCCGGGCTAAAGCAAAATAAGTCAGCTGAAAATCACACTTACACGTAGACAGGTAAATAAGTATCTTCTAGGTAAGCGTGTTACATCCCAGACCGCATATCTGCTCAACATCAGGCAGTGTGTAGTCAAACGCAAACCTATAAGAAAAATACAATGGTCTGAGCATAAAATAAGAACATTCTTTTGAGGGTCTGAGTATAGTATCTTTTTTTTCGTAGCTTTTTTATCATAGGCAACAGAACTTAGTATAAATTTTGGAACGGCCTGGTTGAGGGTTCTTACCTTAGTAGTAGTGTAGTTACTGAAGTAACATTTTGAAAATAGAGCATAATGATCAGCATCGCAATATCTCGAAATTAAATTTCATAGCCTTGTGAAATATGGAAACTTGTTAATTTTAATAGACGTTGTTAATGAAGTAAGAAATAATATATCGTGGGATTTCACCAATTGTTAAATGAAAATAATCTTCATTTCAATATCCTATGCGATTTACCGCTTAATACGTCATAGCTGACGTAAGTGCATATTTTATGGGTTTGTAACATTGTTGAAACCTTGACAATTTATGGCTATGAGTAAATATGTGCAAATGCTACAAGTACGAGTACGTTACGTCTATGCATAATTATCTCATATTTTCTAGGAGTTTGTTTGTGATTTTCTTAGCCAAATCCAAACAGTTAAATTTATTTATTTTACAAAAAAATACACATACATAATAATTATATTCTTACAACTAAGTTTAAATTACAACTTGTACGTATTACAGTACAAGTTGTAATTTAAACTTAGTTGCTAAAAATATTTTTAAATGTTACAAAAAAAAAATTCAATGTAGGTTTATTTAAAATCTAAAAAAATTGAAAAATATGATCCAAAAAGTTTAGTAGTTTACTGGGTCTCAAGATTATCACTTTACATTACTAAATAAACTGCAATAGAATCTATCCTGGTTTCGTCTGGTTCTTTCTGACCATAGGTGTAAGTAAAAGCGAATAGAGTTAGAAGCTCAGCTCTACATGAAATTGGATAACTTCTTGGTAATATTTCACATGAAAATGTTTTGACATAACTTAATTTACTTCTATAGTTATAGATACTCCTGTTGTGTTCTTTCCTGCAATGTTATTTAATATCAGAGTTAAAATAATATTTAACCTTTTATAAATTTTAATCATGATGAAAGATTTCAAAGAGCCTTCACGAAGATTATGATTTGTTCATCAAGTTTATGATTTGTTAGTCCTAATTGATTATCAAAAAAAAAAAAAAAAAAACATCGTTACCATCGTCATTTCAGATGTTAGAAGTCTACCATTGGAATTTTGCATGCAAATCACTCACTCACCATCAGCCCTAGTACAAATCTATGTTTGTATTACAACTGATTGTGAGTGGCTTGCATGAAGAGCAATGCTACTTGTGAGTGAACTGGACGTCCTTCATTAATTTTTCCGGTAATTTTAGTTTAATTTTTCCAATGGTGTAGTGTACAAATTAAGTTATTTCTGATCCTTTATAATATTATAATTCCGAAAGTGTGATAATACGCTTGTTACTCTTTAATGCAGTAATAGAACAACAGATAGATATAATTATTCAAAAGTTTGAGAGTGACATAGGTTACTTTTTATTCCGGCAAAATAAAAGGTTCCTATGGGATAGCACGAAAATAAGAATATCATACGGGCGAAGCCACGAGCAAAAACTAGAGTTAGACGTATGATTCTATGTTGCTATATTTCAGCATTATTAGCTTAGTATCATGATGTATTGTATCGAACTATAGCTATAGCGATGTGGAGAATAAGTAATAATAACGAACAATAATTATGATAGCACAGCGGTATCTTCAAGTAAGTACCTACGCAGATTCAGTACTAAAGGTACTACTTGTCTGCACTCTTATAGATAGTCGCAAAATACAAAAGACAAAACTTACAAAGGCAAATTCATAATATAATGAAAAATCCATTGTACCACAATTTGCCAACTTTTGTTCATTTTTAGGGTTCGGTACCCAAAGGGTAAAAACGGGACCCTATTACTAAGACTTCGATGTCCGTCTGTCCGTCTGTCTGTCTGTCACCGGGCTATATCTCATGAACCGTGATAGCTAGGCAGCTGAAATTTTCACAGATGGTATATTTCTGTCTATAACAACAAATACTAAAACTTGAATAAAATAAATATTTAAGGGGGGCTCCCATACAACAAACGTGATTTTTAGGAGTTTTTTGCTCACTATTAATAACGGCAAGAGGAATGGGGCTCCCATACGGTACGGAACCGTTCGTGCGCGAGTCTGACTCGCACTTGGCCTATTTTTGTGTTTTACATCTTGAAATGGAATCGGATTTTACGGATTTCTGACACAGTGATTGTAAAAACGACTGTTATGAGCGTAACTACAACCACTTCATTATACAGATAACACACGTTTATCTAATCAGTGTGTCAAAAATCCATGAAAGTATTCTGTATTGAATAATTTCATAAGAAACAATGACTACTTTCTTCCCGAACACCTGTAGCATACATTACGTAAACAATAATGTCTGTAGATGTTAAAACCACAGATTTTGTGAGATGGGACATCTTGTCTTCAACTGGCGAGTGCCTAATTACGCACGATACTCCAATATACTTAAAATCACAAATGCAATAAGAATTACACAACTACTCACAGAGCACAACAAATCACTTGTTCCTATGCTTTTATACAACACTGAATTCCGTAAAGATGCATTTTAATGTGTATGAGTGTTTGCTACACGTAAGTATAGGTATATCGCATGCTGGGTAAAGGGAAGACTTTTATCTAAATTTCTATGATATTACCAAAAACAATGACTATTGTCGATGTTAATTTATGAATGTCTACATAATTTTAAATCTGTTATAAGTTTTTGATGTTGCTGTTACTAGGTAGGTACTTATTTTCCAAAAACAAATACTAAACCTAATGCCATTTTGAATGACTTTGTGAGTGAAATTTCCTCCGTTATAATTATAATCATTGATAAGGAAATAGCTTTTTCCAAAAAAAAAAAAAAAAAACAGCTGTTTCATACATTTTAGGGTGAACGATATTTTTCTATGGAACAACAATTTTTTTTTGGGAGTTAATAAAAGTCGAACAAAAGTTGTTAGTTTTGATGTAGATAATAAGCCCCTAAAAGGATGCTAATTGATTAGAAATAACCCTGTATAATAAATTAAACATTTACTTATAACTAGCGACCCGCCCCGGCTTGGCACAGGTGTATTTATACATTATATAAACCTTCCTCTTGAATACTCTATTTATTAAAAAAAAAACCGCAAAAAAAAAAATCTGTTGTGTAGTTTTAAAGATATAAGCATACATGGAGGACAGACAGCGGGAAGCGACTTTGTTTTATACTATGTAGTGAAAATAAAAACTTTTCAATGATCGTAACAAGGGACCTTTAGCCACCAAGTCAATAAAGTAATAAGCTATAACAAATACCTATTTCACTTTTTGTCTTAATTTTTATCTTAGAACTACAATTTTATGGCAGTCAAACATGTTTAATGAGCACGACTCAGACACCTCACCAGAGCTAAAAGATAAAAGATCTTTTAAAAAGCTATGAGCCGCCCCGAAAAGAAGAAACGGCCGCTGCAATCTCCTGAGCTGACACTTCAATGGCAACATCATCTGGGTGTGGTGGCTCAGGCAGGTGGAGACATGCTGCCGGCGGATGCTTGTCACGGAGTGATTGGACCGTTACGAGTGTGTCGGGGGCAATAGCGTCATTGGAGAACAAGACATTTGCGGCGCCTTTGATATTGCCATCACTAATTTTGCTCTCTATTATTTTAATAGTAACCGAATCGTCAGCTTTTTTTAGAACTTGGTTTATTCTGCCATGTTGGCGTGGTAATGATTTCATAATCTAAAGGGTTCTCTTTCAATGCGCTGTACTTTACGCATGTTTCCTTTACTAGTGGTAAGGATTTATCGTTTGTTGGGTCCGAATGTACTAAGAAAAAGTCAGGCGTCTAACGAATTTTTAGAAATAACATTCCGAATAGCAACAAATAAACATTGGACAACCGAAAACGTCATTATTTACCATATCTTACTTATTAACCTCGTCATCATGATATCAATTTTATCTGAGAGACTAACCTTGAAAATGCGAGAAGTTTAACTGAGTCTAACTTGCAAATGATGGGTTCCGCATTTCATTAAACCTATAAAAAAAACTTTGCATGGTGACACTAAGCGAAGTCACTTTAAAGAGCCAGTTTTCTATTTACCTTTAATTTGTCACAATGTTTTAAATACATTTTTACTGGTGGTGACTTCGACCAGTACTCAGTATAAGATCCTCAGTAAGATTGAAAAAGTATTTTTCCACTCGGCTTTAAATAGGTATTATGGTCACATCAGGAAACGAAGAAACTGAATGTTTCAGTAATTTTATCTCATTGGCCGCATTTTGCTAAAAGAATACTAAAATTCAGCTTTTTATTAAATATGCGTTAGAGAGTTCAGAGTATTTTTTTTTTAACTTCAGGGCTAGTCACGCAATAAAATGTGTTCACAATATCGACGAGTACATTCGTCATATCTTCACGTCACCATTTCATGATGCGCGTATTCTAATATGTTTACTTTTTTCAACTAAAGTAGTATCAATGTCAGGTCGAGTCTAGATAATAATGTCTTATGTAATCCATTTAACTGGCGCGTACATAGAGCTTATTTACTTACATAATGCATGTGCTATAGCATTGAGTTCTATGGTAAATATTTGAATATCGTGTAAAGTCGTAAATGTTGCCGTTAATGTTGAAATTAGGTAGTTCTTAAGTTGTCATCTCATTTAACAACACTGCCTTTAATTCGACATTTAACCCGGTGCTAATGACCCTGAGTCATATTGACCCGGGTCGGTTTTAAATGGCCGTTTTTGTATTTTTCTCATGCTCTGTAGTTTTGGTTCTTCCAGAGTAGCTGGAGATACAGTATTCCATCTGCACTGCCTGTAAACTCAATGCAATACCGTTTGTGCAAGAAAATACAGGTGCGTCGAGCAAAAACGGGTTAATTTCAATCAATCCTATAATATTCATTTTTGACACATAATATTTAAATGCACAGTACCAGATGATCCATTGACTTCATCATTCAACTTCTGAGTTCTCGCAAATATGAGCCAGCGGCAGCGTCATCAATGGCGTGGTATTTTCGAGACATATTTTTACTCGTATTAGTAGATTAAGTAGGTAGTAGATTAACTAAGTAAGTTAGTAGATTGACCACGTTTGATAAATGATAGATGTCAAAAGAGTTTTCAGTGAAATAGGGCTCTTAGACTTCAAAATTGTGACCGCTGGTCTGCTAGACCCGCGCTTATCAGTTAACCAATTTACTTGTCTTATTACTAAATTGAAACAAAAATAAGTAGTAAATTTAAATGAGAACCTACAAAGGTTGAAGGCCTTGGCCAGTGGTTTATGCGTTCAAGATGTTAGCTTTTTATTGGATTGAACAACCTCGGGCGATGATTTTGATCTTTATTGCAAATTTAAATAAAAGAGGTTGTCAATATATTTTTACCTACTCTATCAGGTGCGAGTCAACCACCTGCGAATTGTATGATAAATGATTATTAGTATTTAATAAATGATTGTATAGTATCTACTTAATACATCTTTAATCACTGTCTAAAGTTCTAGAAGTTTTGCGTTTTATCGTTTTTAACGTTTGGCTGGAGAATCTATGAACATGTAAGTTTACAAACGGGAATATGTGAAACTGGGGTATGGTGAAATGTTTTCGCAAATGTACTCTAAATAAGACTTTTAAGGCACTGTTTTAAGAAAGACGCATTAAATAAATTTTTAAACGCACAAACGCATAAAATAGTGAAATCTAATTGAATTCGATTTAATACCATTTTATGAATATGCTAAATCCACGCTCACGATCCTTTCCGAGATATGAACCTATAGTAAGATCTAGGAACCACACAATATTGCCAAGTTGACGATCTATCAGTAGCACATCAAGTACCTGTAATGTCCCTGACCTCTGCCGTCAAGCGGACACTCAAATAAAACATTAAACAAGTTTCGTAGGTGTCAAAATCAATGCCTTCCTATTAACACCCACCTTTAATAGAAGAAAAACTTACAGCCATAAGAAAATTAAACAAACATAACTGCGACACCTGGCCCCTGAAAATAAATAATCTACACCTTTTCCACATATACGTACACGTGATAATAACAACCATATTGCTGGATTTGTACGACAAAGGTAGTCTAGTAGTACCTATCTAAGCTAATTTTATGTACATTTATCGTTGCTTAGTTACATGTTATTGTAATATTAAGACGTTTTGTGAGCAAAACCGTTTATTAATTTTACTTCAACTAGCCAACAGAGCTGTTAAGTGCCCCCTGCTACAATAATTGTGCCCTATTTTTATTTATAGGCCAAAATCACAAAACATAAAAAAAACGCATAAATAGTAATTTAAATAACCAATAACAGACCCAAACATATAATTAGTTAGATAAAGATAAACAAGTTACTTCTATAACTACATATTTAATTGCGTATATTTGAAAATAGCATTAAAATAACTATTTCAGCACATATTAATTTCGGTAAAAAAAAAAACAATCTCAAAATTTTACACAGTAAAAACCATATTAACCTCCTCAGCTGGCCCAGAGAACCGAAAAAAGACAATCGGCTTCAATTTATTTCTGCAACAGATTCATTATGATACTGATAAAACACATAAGATAAAATATTTATTTCACTTAAAAAACCTAATGGGAAACAATTAATTGTACCCTACTATTTTTTTGCATAATTTTGTTTCAAACCGAAATTAATCGACCTATTCAAATCTGATGCACAAAATGATAATAATCGATGAGCATATGATAATAAAATGAGTTAATGAGTCACTACGACTATAATAATAAGGTTAAATAACACTAACACTCGGGAACATATTTTTTTTTTTCGATTTGACATGCTTTTGGTCATCATTAATCAAATTTATTTTCTGTTAAACAATTTGTAGGTGCTATTATAAGTTTTACATCTTTTTGCAAATAACACCTGTACAAACAGCTGAGTATAATATTTTGCAAAATAACAGTGTGATATTTATTAAGATAACGTGATGTGATGGTGATGATGTTGTGATATTTATAAATTGCTGGTGTTTTTGGATCAACGTATAAGCATTGCCATTCGGCGTGGCAATGCTGCCAGCATGTCGTTGGGCAGTGGGCACGCTGTCAACTGGCAGTGGGCTTGAGCATTTGGATTACCTTTTGACCGTCAAGGGTTTGTGGATGATCCAATTGTTTTTTATGTAGTAGTAGTTTATGTAGTTTTAGATTAAATAAGTCTTGTATTCAGTGGTAGTTAACAAACTTGCACTTGCCCTTAATTACAATAAGTTGTGTAGGTATGTAATATAGTGATTTTTTCGTGTGTTTAAATACAAGAGTTTCTTTGAAATATACAATGAAACTTTGGCATCAATACTACGACAATTAATAATAATACTGTTGAATACTTTATACAACTACAATAGATATTAAATGAACCGAAACCACTAGCGAAGTACAATACTTATTTCAGTAATTATTTTGAAAACTTGTCTTCATATGTCAACAATAAAACATCAAAGCTATATAGTTACTATTCATAAAAATAAGTAACGTTTGCCTTATAAAAGACTTCAACGTCATCTCACCTCATTACCTACTTATGTATCTCGATCCTTGCATCTAATGATTTCTCACAGTTTATTCCACATTAAATATTCAATTTACACTGTAATTTATATCTACCTATACATTATTGTTCTAGTTCAGAGTTCATACAATAGATCAATGCACGTTGATCTAGAATAGTAAAGATTTAAAGTCAGTACCAAAAAAAGGAAAACAAGAAAATTAGCCACTAACATCGACTTGGCATTTTTTCTGTTATTCTACATTGATGGCCATTAATTATAGAGGTTAGGTAATCTTGAGCATAAGCTTCAAATATCTAATGAATAACTTCCACTTTTAAATTTCTTTTTGTGGAAGATGTAAGACCGACAATGTTTAACCGACTTACAAAAAAGAGGAGGTTCTTTGTTCGTCTGTTTGTATTTTTTTGTGTACGTGCATTGATAATTTCGCCAATTGTAAACTGAATCGAAAAACTCTTTCTTTGTTCGAAAGGATATGTACTCCCGAGGTGGTCCCAATTAACTTTTACAGCCATTCGGCTGAGCCGTTGTTGAAAAATGAACAATAATGTAAACAATTCGAATTTTACCATATTTTGCGAAAAACACAACGAAAAACACGATTTTTAATACATTTAGACTTCTTTAATACTACAGTTTATAACATACTATTATTCCAATTATAGTAACCACACGAATGCGGGATGCATTAACATGATGTTGTCATTTAATAGAGTTTTTAAAATAAATTCAAAAATGTACGTTTTTTTTTTGTCTGTACCATTTGTAAGATTTAAATTTGTAGGTAATCATTATCATCGTCATCATTGCGTCGAGTACACCGGAACTGCGGAACACCATCATTCGCGTGTTTCGATACGCCACTGAGAACTTATTATCTATCAAATTAAACATTGCATAAAGTCACAATATAATGCAAAACAAAATCACTCGATACCGTAATCAGTAACAAAAGCGACACTGCAGACATAAGAATGATACAAAAGGCAATTTTTAGGGTTCCGTACCTCAAAAGGAAAAAACGGAACCCTTATAGGATCACTTTGTTGTCCGTCTGTCCGTCCGTCCGTCTGTCAAGACCCTTTTTCTCAGGAACGCGTGGAGGTATGAAGCTGAAATTTATATCAATTACTCAGGTCTACTGTCCCTTAAAGCTGTGAAAAAATCAAACTTCTAAGCCAACGCAATCAAAAGATACAGCCGTTTATGCCGCAAATTTTGAAACTCGCAAGCACTCGCAAGGGAATCAAAACCTAAAGGGTACTTCCAGTCGACCTAGAATCTTGAAATTTGGCATGAAGCAACGTTTTATAGCACACATAAAGGAAAAATTCCGAAAACCTTAAATTTTTAGTTACATTACAAAATATATATTTTTTAATAAATATAAACTTATTACTTTTTTTGTCGTAATGAACGAACTTTGTAAACCTTGCAGGTTTGTACGGAACCCTCGGTGCGCGAGTCCGACTCGCACTTGGCCGGTTTTTTCGCTTAAAATGATCTCTTCTAGACAATCTTGGACGTGTTTGCTAGCCATGGCTAGTTACACAAACAATGGCAAAACCACCTTTTATCGTGTACAAAATTCGAATATTTCGCTCGAACTGTTTACATTATTATTGATTTTTTAAAAACGGCTAAGCCGATTTCTGTAAAATTTAAATGGGACCACCTCGAGAGTTTTCGAGTACCCCTTTGAACTAAAATTAAATTTTTCGATTCAATTATCGATGAACATACTAAAAAAAAAATACATACAGACGGACATAAAAATTCATTCTTTTTAGAAATCGTTTAAAAAACAAAATCATTCGGCACTACAAACAGTAAAAAATGCTACACAACAACAAAGACATAAGAAAGAATGAAAAGGTAGTTTTTTCGCTTAAGTGATCTCTTCTAAACAATCTTGCACGTGTTTGCTAGCCATGGCTAGTTACAAAATAAAGTTCAGTTTATACTAATGACTATGCAAATAAGTATATTATAACCTCATCATTAATAAGACACGGCAGCGAAATGGCAGGCACTGGGCACTTATAGAAGTGATAATTATATGAAAATGGACATAGAGAAAATCAAACTAGCACGTGTATGCTAATATATTTCACATATTAAGTATAGGCGTTTATTATTATGTTAACAGGCTGAAGAGTAATGGCTGCCATCGATATGTGCAAATAAGCTTGTAAATACAGTATCGGATAATAATATTTTGGTGCGAAACTATGACGCTATCTTTATATAATATTTAACTACACAGTTATTTTTTCAAAGTTATGAAAATATTAAAAGGGGGAAACTTTTGCTCAGGAATGGGACAGTATAGATTTAAAAAAATAATATATTCAGTATATCGTTATGTTCTCTCATCGAACAGCACCACCTCTAGTACTCTAAGCGATGTATTTCGATGTATGTTCCCACGTAACTTAATACTAGAGATAAGCGGCCGGTTCGCAGAAACAAACCGAGCACTGGTCTTATCAGTAGAGCTGACTATGCGTCTGTGAATAAGACCACCTAGATGTCTAAGTTATCTTGTAAGATGTATCAGTGTATTTTATTTATTAATTGTAGTGCCTTTGCATCGGCAACATCTTAGTTTTATTTCTAGTTTTTAAGAAACATTCTCTCGCGCTTCCGAAAGTTAACTGGCGCAGCCGGTAGGATAGTCGGCTGCTGCCAGCGCGAAAAGTTCGCTCTTAAATTCGGTGAATTTCCCCCGCGTTGTGCAGTATTAAGTAAACGGTGTTAATACTGAATTCAGTTGTATCCGTTCCGGCTATCCACACGAACCAAACAAATAAGTTATCTACGGGCGCAGAAGATGCAGGTCGGTTGGTGAGTAAGCCTTTTTCGCCTTCCTTAACCTTCCACCCCCATTTTCCTCGAATATTGTAAATTTAGACCTTGGTCATCGGTCAGATTTGCTTGTGTTAATTGTAGTATTGAAAAATTTGGTCTTAAATCGACTGAATTGTGTTAATTAAGATATATTATTTAATAATAGTAATAGTATCGGATCATTTAATCTCAAATCGATTGAATTGTTTTAATTAAGGACATTTAAAAGTAAGTAATAGTATCGGAACATTTAATCTCAAATCGATTGAATTGTTTTAATTAAGGACATTTAATAAAAGTAAGTAATAGTATAGGAACATTTAATCTCAAATCGATTGAATTGTTTTAGTTAAGGATATTTAATAAAAGTAAGTAATAGTATCGGAACATTTAGTCTCAAATCGATTAAATTGTGTTAGTTAAGGATAGGTATTTAATAATAGTAATAGTATTAGATAATTTTGTCTCAAATCGATAAAATTTTGCTAATGAAGGATATAACATTTAATATTAAGTAATAGTGTCGGTATAAACTCTACCGAGACTCTAAATTAGCTTTGAATTATTTTGTTTTAGTTATATTAAAATAGTATTAATTAGAAATGCCGCAAGAACATAGAGCTGTTACTCTTGCACAAACGGAAATCCCAAAAAAGGATGCTCTAAAAATTGTGCTGGAAGAAGTAAACTTCAAGGAACAAGGAACAGGGAAAGTCAAATTTACTAAGATCTCAGTTTTCAATGCCTTGTAGCCAGAATACCATGAGGCCCGCGATTCCCGCGCCTCAATTCCAGTTCGGTATACCTAGGAACCAAAATTTAAATAGACCACCGGTTCCAAGGTTCGCACAGCTTCAATTTGGCTACCGCCCGCAGCTAGGCTCTGCACCTCAGTTTGGTAAATTAGGCCCACAATCAAGACCGCAGCAAGGGTTCAGACCCCGATTAGGGACGTCCCCTCAGCTAGGTCATAGGCCACCCCAATTTGGGTACAAACCACCCCAATTCGGGTACAAGCCACCCCAATTTGGGTACAAGCCACCCTATGAACAACCTCAACAAGTTAACCCGCCACACTTGCAATCCAGCGACGTATCCTTAAAGACCGCCCGTTCTATTGGATTCAAGCTTAACGAGATAACCGGTGACGACGATGAACAAATTGTTTACCCTAATGATACTTACCCTTATACTCACAAAAACGACATGTACGGACTATACAAATAAAAACATTCAAACGACTTCGAATACAAGTACCCCACTAAGCATGAAACTTGCAATAAGTTGTAGTAAGTTTGTATATGGCACATTTGTGAATGTCAAACATCATCTTGCAGGAACATGTCACTTATATAGATCTTATTGTTATGTTGAAACTTACTAAAAATTATTTTATTATGTTACTGTTATATTTCGCATGAAAGATTACGTTTCAACTTTGCAGGGATATAGCCTCCCAAACATACCTAAATGTATGTAATTAACATTGTTGCAAAATGTGATTGGGACGTTACAAAATAAAACGTTGCAGCAATATAATTTTACTAACTTCACTGTCTGACATTGCCTGTATCTTACAAATGAATGTTTCTAAAATGTTACACTATAACATTGCGACAATTCGTCTTGTTATATTTTTTTTTACTTTTTTACAACATTACGAATTATTTTTTTTCTTTACCTAACCCATGTAAGTTATGTTGCTAGAACTTAATTTTCGAAAGTTATCAAATGTTACTGTAGAGTTTCTTACTTAACATTGAACAACTAGATGGCGTTAGCATCGCACATTTAAATTCTGCATCGCGGTGGCGTTGTGTTTGCAGAAATTGGTATTCCCATTTGTAAATTTGATTATAACATTCCTTACAGCGGAAAGAGGAAAAGTCTCGCACACACCTGCCTCTAGGAAATGTACTTAGAACTAAAACCTCAACAAAATTTAGAAACAAAACTGATTTTTAGAAACTGAAAACCTATAAATGTAACTTTTCGACAACTAAATAAATGCTAGCCATGTGCAAGTTTCATTTGTAAATATTTTGTAACCTTTTAGCAAGATAGACGAGACAAGTTACCATTACCTTTCAAATTTAAAGTTGTGAAAATGTTAAACGTTATACTTGCGGAAAGTTAACTTTACAACTTTCAGATATATTTCATGTGTAATGTTAAGGCAACTTCACGTTTTAAAGTTAAAAAAGTTTAGGAGATCAGCTTTGGGCAAGTTTATCTACAGCGTGGCCGTGGCTTCGTGTCAAGCTCGCTGTAAGCTTGCATGAACGTTGCAACCTTATATTTGTAAGTTACAAGGTCGTTGATGTTACTTTCAGCAATGTTATTGCAACTTTTGCTTGCTTAACGGGACCCTTAAAGAGACTGTAATCCGCGAAAATAATTTAGGGGTATCATCTGATGCGTTACAACTATATAGTTTATTCATAAGTAGTTTTAGGAATATATTCATTAGATTAAGTGAAATCGAAACCGCTCTAGCTCTAAGCAAGGGCTCCATACCACACCAGGCCGTAATTAACTCCACCGAACTGCTATACCATTTGAAACTGATAGCAGAATCTAGGAACCTGGTATATATACCCAATGAATTTAATTTAATTAAGATTGAGGAAACTATTGATGTTAAATCTTTTATCAAAAAGGACCAAATTACCTTTATATTGGAAATCCCTCTGACCGATAATGTTACGTATAACTATTTTAAATTGTACACATTACCCATCCTCCTAAAACCTGAAAACCTAACCGTTGCCATGTTTTCTAAGTACCCGTTCCTATTGGCGAAAGGGCTGAAGTATCAGCCGATCGTAAAGCCGTGCCGCTCACTCGCTGTTGGAGACAAGTTTCTCTGCGACGATGACAACCGCGCCCCATACAGCGGACCCTCATGCGAGGAAAAACTAATGAGGTACGAAGACGTCACTGGCATCTGCAAGCAACACCCCATTCACGTTGAGGACGTGAAGCTGCAGAAAATAGATAGAAACAACTGGATACTATACACCAGATCGGAAACAACCCTCACAGAGACCTGCGGCGAAGAGGCTTCGAAGCAGCAGATATACGGAACGCACGTTGTGACGCTGAATAGGCCCTGTGATGTCACTGTCAACGGGACGACCATCCGGTACCACCGCCTTTACACCGAAGCGGACCCAGGGACCCCACTACCCATCATCAACCTTCCGAAATTACGCGCAACCGAGAACCTATCCAGTGCACATGCACTCAACATGCGAGAGATTGCACTGGACAAAGTTAAATACATGGCCTTTGCTTTGAAGAACAGTGAAGTTTTCGGTGATAACAGAGGAAAAGACTCTACAATTAGTCTCATAGCATTAGGATTAGTAGTATTAAGTTTCGTTTTGATTATTTTTATGTTTCGTCCACCAAAATTAATCCTTTCATTCAAAATTATCGGAATCCCTCTAAAATCGAGCGCTCCGATAATTTTTCGCTTGGGGAGGGAGACGTTATGTTCTCTCATCGAACAGCACCACCTCTAGTACTCTAAGCGATGTATTTCGATGTATGTTCCCACGTAACTTAATACTAGAGATAAGCGGCCGGTTCGCAGAAACAAACCGAGCACTGGTCTTATCAGTAGAGCTGACTATGCGTGTGCGAATAAGACCACCTAGATGTCTAAGTTATCTTGTAAGATGTATCAGTGTATTTTATTTATTAATTATAGTGCCTTTGCATCGGCAACATCTTAGTTTTATTTCTAGTTTTTAAGAAACATTCTCTCGCGCTTCCGAAAGTTAACTATATACTTGAGACAAAAAACACATGGCATAAATGTAGAGCTTGGGCTTCGAGCAAATATTTATAAAGTCACAATTGTGCAAAAAAATGTATCCGCGGCAAAACTCTACCCAAGCTACGTAGTTGGCAGGCTTTTTAGTTAGCCGTAAGGTGATTGCAAGCCGACTAGAACGCCGCGCGATGCCAAAGTGCTCGGTTACAAACACTAATTAGGTGACATTACGTCGAGATTCGAGAAAACAGGTCATTGTTTATTATCTAAGTCGGTATGTATGACGGCGCTCGGACATATTTTTACTACTTTCACTTAGGGACTGTGGCTCTGTAGATATTTGCTCGAAGACCTTAGACCATAACCATGATTGTAAGTAGCATACCTGAATATTTTATTTGTTTTGTAAAATGATTAAGCTATTATTTTCTTTAATAATGGCCTTAATTTTAGGTAAAAAAATCTTATACGTTTGTTAGTTAAATTTGAAAAATATGGCGGCCATACATAATGATGCAATAAAGATTTTTACAAAACAAAAAAAATTAAATGCCGGTGTTTGCAAACCTAGTTTGTTTGCTTTATTTATTTACGTTTATTTTGAAGCGTGGTACAAAGTCTGGGCCTACTGCAAAACATCATTTTTGATTTAAGTAGTTTATTAAGATTATTTTCTCTTCTAAATTTTGCAGAAAACTAAACAGCTTTGTCTTTGTACCTACATACGAAATTCTAAAATTAAAAAATGTGTCCCTAAATCTATACCTTTATTATTTATCATATTTTCCTTATTTAGGTATGTAAATCGTGATCTAAGAATAATTCTTGTATTTTAAATATGTTTGTGACGGTTTCATGTTACTTACATATTTTTATTTCTGAGCCCGATAAGATTCGGATCAGGTAAATATTACTGTATTGATTTCAAATATAACCATAAAATTGTAGAGTTAATGGGTTAACAAAGACATTTAATATGTATACTACAGCAATACAACAGTTTCTTGAAATTTAAATTAGCTACAAATTGCCATTAACATTATAAAGTTATCATAAATATCGGGTTTAGTTTGATTATTTCAAGTCAAAATAAACATGGATATACTTCATTTAAATTGTAATGAGTCAAAATACAAATTTTAACTCAATTTCCGTTCTACAAACATCGAATTCATTTTAATAATTGCATTCTAGAAGGTGTTAGTTTAATGTTAATTTGCTTTTGACCGCTTTGAATCATACTCCCAAATATTGTCGGAATCGGGTTATAATAGCACCGGAATTTTGCGCCTTTTTTGAGAGAAGTGCCTAGATAGAACCAGTGTATTATTTTTAACCTATACTGTCCCACTCCTAGGAAAAGGTCTCCTCCATTTCCTTCCAGGAGTCGCGATCCATCGCAACTTCTTGCAAACCCCTCTCGAATGAGTCAAGATCGTCACGCCAACGCTTCTTGGGCCTTCCCTGGCTGTGTCGTCCGTCAGGTACCCACTCCGTGACGATCTTGGCCCATCGATCAGGGTGAATCTGCATCGGGGTGCAGGGTATTAAATTTTGTAAAAATTTGTCGGACTTGTTGAGGAGAAACTACATCCAAACTAACAAACATCCGTACCGAAGATGATTTTGTCAATCTAAAAGCATATAATTATGCTTCGCTTGCTTGATTCGCTCGGTTAATTAAATAAATGTTTACAGCCCACTGTGCTTTATTGCACTTTATTGGCCCTTCAACAGTCAACTGTTGAACACAAGCCTACGAAGGGCATCATAACAATCAACCTCACTATATCTAATTATTTATTATTTTAGTGTCCAGTTTTAGATACATAAAATTTCAGTTTTTTTTTGTATAAAAAGATAATTTTGAGTAAAATTTAACATGAACATTTTCCAAGACATTTGAACATTTTACATTATTTGGGACAAACGTGGATAATTTTGAAAAGCGGCATCTGCCGGAATACTGTCGAAGCGCTTTCTTAGTGAGAAGGCTTTAAGGTATGAATGAGGCTTTTCAGTACTTGAACACTATAATAGGTATTTAAGTAAACCACAACGAACACGTTGTGTATAAAATAGTACAGATGGCTCTAAAATCAATTCTTGGATTTGTTATTCAAAATATCTGAAATATGCAAGTAAAAGTAGTAGGTAACGGTATTTACTGTGTTTTTAATTTTTTCACCCGCCATTTCAAGCAAACAAAAATAAAATGTGTTCCGCCGTTTGAGGCTAACTGAAAAGTGTTCATAAATTAATTGCAGCATCATCCTACTAATATTATAAACGCGAAAATGTGTATCTATGGATAAGTATATGTTCCTCTTTCAAAAAAAACAATAAATGTCAATGGGTCCCGTAGTACGTAATAGTTAGTCATAATAATGAGTACAATCATCCATACATCCATCATCCATAGGACATCCACTGCTGGATAAAGGCCTACCCAAGGGATCTCTAATAAAATCGGTTGGAAGGTACACGGGTCCAGCCCAATCTTGCGATCTTGATAACGTCACCTGTCATCATCTGTCCATTTTGTGCGTGGTGGTTTTATGGAGTACTATGGTATCCTTACTAGTATTATTGTAAATCCAAAAGTGTGTTTTTTTTTTGGTCTGTTAGTCTTTAACTCAGCAACAGAGCATCGGATAGCCTTGATTTTTAGTGATTATAATTCAATGGTCGTAGGTTACTAGGCATAGGCTACTATTTATCCCGGTACAATAAAAGGTTCCTATGGGATAGCACAAAAATGTAAATATCACGCAGGTGTATTCACCTAGTCCTAAAATATTATGTCCTTCGTCTTTTCTATTACAATAGATATCTGGTAGAAATACACAAAACAAATGCCAAACAATAAATAAGAGTGTAATTACAGACCTATCGTCGTCTTGGTATTAATCACTTTATCGATATAAAGGCCCTTCGGCTATTAACGTCGCTTTGTGTCTTTTGCGAAAGAATCTACTCAATAAAATACAAGATAACTAATGAAGACATATGTTATCTTGATTTATGAGGAATAGGACAAAAGATACTCCCAGTTAAGCTCCTGATGTATAGAAGTAGGTACATTAAATGAAAAATAAAGTAGTAGTTATCCGATCAGTAGACCTAGCATACTCTGTGCATATAATTTAGAAGGGAAAGGTTTTCACAGATTCTGCGTGGTTTGTATAATTTGTGAAACGGATTCATATTTTTATTTTGTAATCGCTTTGACCACCATTTTAAGCTTTTGATAGATTGCTATATACAAAATTTATCTGAATTTTATTCCCTCATTCTGTGAAATAATGTTATCGTTGAAAAATATATTCCCCGGAACAATATTTTCTTTCCGTTACCTACCTAAAATTGTACCAGAATCTGGTTCTGAGAATATCCGAAGCACAACCTACGCTTTGTTATTTTATTATTCCCAATTACAGAACTTACCTACTAAATAGCAATCATACCCTGCGCTTTGGAAATTATAACACCGCTCTATTAAGGAGAAAATGCTTAACCCAAAGATGAAGAGTCGTTTCCGTAAGTTTTACTATTGGTGTCACAAGATCTACGAGTACTAGGGCTACAAAAACTAGAGGCGTTCTTTATAACCGGAGCGCAAGACAATTATACGAGGAGACCGCAAATTCATTATCAATACTCTAGTCTAGGACGTAGTTGTACTTGTCATAATGACCAATTTTTGCTAAGGACAAACCCAACGAACCCAAACAGCCATTCCGTACATTTTGTCCAAGTTCGATTTTTTTGTATAGGTAGGATAGCTAATAGCGATAGTTATAGAAAAAGTGGCATTTTTACAGCACAAGCTGTTCTTGTTATGTTGATTTTCAATATGGCCGCCTGAAAGTGGCTTGTATTCAGCGTTTCTCTGCGGTCTTCATTACGTCCACTCAGTAAACAGATTTTAATGGGAACTATTTTCTTTGCTATTTCCCTTTTGTTGTTGCTACAATCTGCCATAATAACGTGTAGATTTTTTTGGTAGAAATACATTACCATCGAATACGGAAGAAACTAGAGGACTCTCTAGGTCTAGATGCTTGGGTAAAATATCCTTGGTCTAGATGCATTTGACCTTAATGCAATGTATCTAAAATTGACATCGGCAACACCCTTCACTCCGCTTTCAAAAAAAGAAGGAAAGAGTAGTACAAACTACTCTATTTTAGAGCAGTTTGTGTGGGTTCACATAGTTTCTAAGAGCAAAATTGCTTTTAATTTTCTCGGATTTGAAGATGTCAATGATGAACGGGTAGGTATAGGGTAAACAGAAATTACCCCTACACCCACCAGTGGGTTAGCCGGTGGGTGAACGGGTAGCAAGCCATTATATTAATATTATACTTGTACAAATTTATGAAATTTTTACAGTCAGCAATGTGTCGACGTAGTGAACAAATGTTTTGCGTAGACAACAATTACTACGGTCACGAAATTGTTGGTTAAATAGGTTAACAGGTTTTGTCAACGGTGATTACCAACTCTACATTTTATATGTATCTGGAAAAAAATGGTTTCGGTACTTTTCAAACAAAAGCAGGTTAAATCGGTTTTAATTTTTCGAGTCGAGAACTATTACAGTTATTTCGTCTGATGAGTGAACACATGAGGTTCCACTGTTTTTCATCTTTTGTTTAAAGTGCTATTAAAAACAGTATTAGGGTAATTCTCCTCGACACGATTCTCATCGCCATTTACGTGAAAAATTTCATTATTTTGCATATCCCTATCCTTCCTCATAGCCCGGGAGATTTCTAAAAGCTGAATTTTTGGTATTACGTTGTCACGGTGGTGTACCCCGGATTCAGTCAGCTGGGATGCTTAGCGTTTGGTGGGGATACCCCCATTTTAATTAAAAAAAAAATAAGCATCTTCCGACTACATTTAAAAGCTGAAAATCGGTGTACAGATATTTACTTAAAAAAGAGTTTGGTGGAAGCCAATTACCTGAAACAAGTAAGAAGGCCTTTCAGTCAGGCTTTAAGGCGGCGCTACTGTAAAGCCTGATGAACAGGTGATTTTATCAATGGTAAGTTATCGACATTTTAAACGTATCTGTAAAAATACGGTTTCAGTACATTTCAAACAAAGGCAGGTTAATTAGGTCTCTATTTTATTTTTTCGAGTCGAGAACTACCAGCCTTCCATGAAACGGGCTTGTTGGCAATCTACTCGTACAAAAACTGTAGGGTACACTTCAATCGTACGCGGCGGCGGTTGTGAAAAACGAAACTCTGTTATTTCGGTCTGATGAGTGAACACAGAAGAATCCACTGTTTTTAACCGACTTCGAAAAAAGGAGTTCTCATTTCGACTGAATGATTTTTTTGTATGTACCAATGTTACGCGATAACTACGCCGATTATGAACCGATTACAATTATTCTTTTTGTTTGAAATATCAATTCAACCTTCTTCAAAAGTGGTAATACTATTTAAATTTTATCAAAATCCACCAAGTCGTTTTTCAAAAACCTACGAATTCTGTATGTTCTTATGTTTTACCTAAATGCTATTAAATTGTAAGTAAGATGTTCTTAATGATTGATGGCATAATTAAATTGCTAATATTGTTTTTAAGTAGCGCTCATACTTAGCGTAAACTACGCTCATAAGTCACAAAACGTCTGTCTTTGGATGATTCCGCCGGTGGCATTTCAAACTGAGCGCTACTGAACTTACTTACTGAATTATACACATGATTTATATAAATCACAAAATAATTTCTGAAATTTATAACAATGAACCTATAAAACTTTGAAAGCTTTGAACGTTGCATAACAACATTTATTTTTAAGTTTTTTTATACGATAACAAGTAAATGTAAACCTTGAAGAACAAGAGAAAACAATTTTAGTACCGTACAAAATGTCATCATACCATTTAGATCTTTTGAAGCAGGCATATCATTTCGTTTTACTACCGAAAAAACTAGCAACAAACAACCGTTTAAAAACAGACGGAGTTGCAATGCAAAAACTGCATTCCCAATAACCCGGGAAATTTAAACGATGAATTGTGAAAATACAACGAATAAACAAAACACCGTCATCACAAATACAGCCCAATCGAATAGACCTGATTGTAGTGACCTATAAACGGCGAGATATAACTGTTCTACCAATTCGATTATAAAGTATTCGATTACGAAACGCAAGTTTTTAAGCATTAATTGAAATCTGTTTAAATCGATTTTAATCAGTATCCGGTGAGAGCTTCCTAAATGATTTCCCTGTTTATTTAGCACTTGATACGACGTGCGCTACATCAGTTTGGCAAGTTAGTTTTCTTACACCTGGTACACCATCCAAGCCACTGGAGCAGTTATGCCAGCGGCCCAGAGCCACGCTCCGTTATTTTAAGGAGCTGGGCTGGCTCGGGTAGACGCTGGAGGGGGAAATGCACAAAACACCCTATGCGGGACGTCAGTGCAGGACTTATCGCCCCTACATCGAATAAGAATAAGAATAAGAAGTTAGTTTTCTTCTATGATGGCATAGTACGACAATTATCATCCTGACTAATATCCTTACTAATTAAAGGATAAATCCGAAAGCACGGTACTGATATCTAATCATAACTGTGCCGAAAGTATGTTTGTTGGTTTGTTCCTCTTTCACGCAACAACAGAGCAAAGGGATGACTTGATTTTTAGTATGAACATAGATTGAACGACGGAAAGTAAGATAGGCTACTTTTTATCCCAGAAAAATAAAATTCTCATATCAGCACAAAAAATAAAATAGGTGCCATGCGCACGAAGCCGCAGGCAAACAGTAATGTTCATTAAAATAAATAAATAAATATTAGGGGACATCTTACACACGGTCTCTGACACTAAACTTGTGATGTGGCTGCCAGAAAATGTCATTTTTCAAATACCTAATACTTATATACCTATAGATAATACCTAAATAACACCCAGATACAGAGAAAATACCTTAAAAGTAGCTGGCTATGCCAGTATGTCACTTTCCGACCTTTGAACTTATATATCCATGCTCAAAATCTAGTCAATTCAAATCCTTAGGTCAATCCGTTTTTCTTTTGCTACGGGAAAGAGCAACAAACCAAATTAGTTAAGATAAGGATTTTCTTCCTACATGGAGGTCATATCAAGTAAATGAATCAATTTTAAGTGTAATAACATAGCTACCTAGGTATTTCAGGCAGTTTTGATTTTAACCACAGCTCAGTCATTAATTCAGCTAGGTATTGTCGGTTAAGGCTGTTAATCACGTTTCATTTAGAGATGATCGATGTTGCAATGTAGCTATGCATCGATAACTTGGTTTAAAAACCATACATTTTCAACGTGTTGACGTTGAAAACAGTTGATTTATGATGACCCAACAGTCGTTGGACTGTTGGGTCATCATAAATCAACTGTTCAAAATCTTACTTAATAATTCGATTATAGGTTAAATTATAGGTCCCGGTTGTTTTAACCGTTTAGCCAAGTCAGAGGCCTTCAAGCGGCCTAAAAACTCTGACACCAGGGCTAGCCACCCCGCCTATACGAACTTACTTACTTTTATCCGATTAGAAGCTTCTTTGTTGAGATCTTTCTTAAATATGTTAGGTACGCGATTACTCCACCAATTATGAACCAATTTCGATGATTCTCTTTATTAGGTAGAACACACTATAGAGGTATTTTTTAAATTTTATCGAAATGGGATTAGTAGTTTCTGAAAAATCTTTGGTTATTTTAAAATCCAATAATTATTACGACAATTATACATCGATGATCGAATCGGAAGTTGGACGATTCGAATGTTGTACACGGTTGTAATCGGTTGTGCCATCTATGGCACCGAATGATCATTATCTAGCGCAGTCTTCCAAACTTTCTCAAAATCGGTGCTTAGGTACTAGCTCGAGCGTGGTTTCCATTTGGGAACAAACGTGCACCCAAGTTTATAAACTGTAGTTTTGGACTATTAAAAAAGTTGTATGCAATGTTTTAGGAAATTAAATCACCGATAAAAATAATAAATTACAGCATTCAGATATGACCTAACTTACCTAATAAAAATATTACCTAACATCGTATTTTTTTTTTGTTGAATGAACAATGGACAGTTTTGAACTTATTTGATTAACTGCCTTCCGTCCACTCGAGCTCTGAAACTAAGTATCCGTCCCCTTACCGCGCGGCCACGACCTCGCCGCTATGAGCAGTAGCGGGACTCGGAATGGCGAGCGGTACGAAAAAAATGTACTAAAATGTTCGAATGACGTCACCACTTCTCAATCCGAGTACTGATAGCATCAAAGGAAAAATTTCAAGTCGATGGCTCTTAGACATCGCCGCCGACGCCGCCGCTGCCACTACCGCTAAAGCCCGAACTCGCCGAGCCGGCCGATTGGGTAAGCCTTCCCGCGATGAAATACCATCGACGTTTTTAACCATCGATAAACTACCGAACGTTGAATCATCTCTAAATCCATTGTCGACGCGGCAGAATGCAACGCTTCGATCCATTTTGTAATTTATTTTCGGCAATCTTGCATGGCGCGGCCACGCTGGCTACCGCAAATTGCTCGGGGTGTTGGGAACTCGCAAGATGTTCTCTTTGATTTGATTTGGTTTGGTTAATTTCTGCGGTTCTTCTTCGGGGATACTAAGAAATGTAACAGATGTTGTATTCGTATTGTAGGCGAAGGTAAGTGCAGGTCATAAAGACCAGTAAGTACACTTGACTCCAATACAATAGCATTAAGTGGAAAACTCCAAGGCTTCTACAGTTCGGAGATGGTGGAATAAAGTAAGTAGTAACTTTTAAAGCCGCCTGAAGGCCTCCGACATGGCTAAACAGCGGGAAGACATCTGGAATATTCGTCGATACTAACACTTGGCCAAGATGCCCAATAGACAAAATTATCTTGTCGTTTACGAATCAAATCTTTTTGTAGTCTTCTTTGAAAATTGGACTCTATAAACATACGGGTGAAGCTAAATAAAACGGTTCAAAAAACAAAATCTCAAATTAGATTTTGAAAAAGTTAAAAAAAAATGGAGTAATTGTTGACAACATATATTATGTATGCACAAACAAACATCCTCTCAACACAAACGCATATACCGTCTCCGTTCCGTCGTGGGTAAAAATTGCATCAAAATCGAAGCAGTAGTTTTGAAGAAAAATGGCAACATGGATTTGCACTACCAATGTTTGCTGCAGCGTGACTTATCACTGTAAAACCTATCTCAGAACATGCATCAATTAAAATCAAACCCATAACTGAAAACTGCAACAAAATCGATTAACTATAGTTTCGGAGAAAAACGGCAACATAGGTTTGCACAAACAAACTCACAAACATCCACACACATTACCCAATTCGTGGGTAAAAAGTTGTCGGTCTACAAAAATAGTCCTGCATACTTAGCAACAACCTTAAAACTTTGTACGTTCGTGAGTTTTATCAGTGTTCATAGGTACAGCTTTCAATTTACAAAACGACAACGGTAAATAACCATTCTCGGTCCAACATCAATAAATTTCTTCGGACTTGTGTGTGTTTGACCCTTACCTTATAATTTTCATTCTTTACCTTTGCGTAGGTAAAGCACTCGAGCCCAAAATGGACGATAATTTATTATTTTCACTACCTTATTACGGTACCGTATCACAAATCCGTTAATAATTTCGGTATAATTCTGCGTTTAATTACGTCTAACTACAAAATAATAAGAAATAATCGCGTGAGTGCAGGTAATTCCCGGGGAAGCAGGTACCTAATTATATTCAACTTGCCCAATTTTCACGAGTTTCTTGTAACGTGAGTCTCGAGGTAAACCAGCAGTCTTAGCATACAAGACCACGACAAGAGTTTACCGACGTGTGCAAAGGTGACAGATATATACTTCATCATAACTCTGTCACGCTCTGACACGTCGATAGAGTTATTTTATGGTCCTTATGCTAAGCCCGCTGGCCATCATTACTGTGGACTATTCATGTTCAACTATTCGTGTAAACAAGGCTATCTAGAACTGGTGAGAAGTTTAAAAGTTAAAAACCTTAATTAAAAGTTTAAAACCTTTATAAACCACTTTTACAATGGGGCCAACCCGGAATTTGACAAAATGTATGAAAAAGCTGTTTTTATTTCTCTAATTCCGGGATGGCCAATAGTAAAAGTTGTTCATAATGATGGTCTTAGTCACCCCCTTTCAGGTTAATACAGGGCAAGCAGCTATCTCTGTACCTACTTAGTTTCTATTACTACCATCAAACAGAAAATCTGTAGAGGTGCATGTAGCGCTCTACGATGGAAGCAATCGTAATAGTACATGGTACCTAGATATAGTTCATAGTGGTAAGGTATTAGTGGATTAAGAATTTGACTTAAGTATTTGACAAACATAAGTTTTGATCGGTTTCTTATTTGACAAATTAAGGATTTGATGTGTCGCTAATTTGGCAAATAAATATGTGACGAGTATAGAATATAACGAATCAAGTATTTGACGACTGTCTGCGTATTCGGTAGTAGTACCTAAATTATAGTATTGTAGTAAGATTATTACCTAAATTTTTTAGGTTTGTTTAGACCAGGATTCTGTGCGATAACTTGTTACCTGTCAATTGAAGTACATTGCAAAATGCAACACACATAGCAGAATGCAATTTTTAAGTGAGTGCATATGAATAAACAATTAATTTGTTTTTCTATTATTATACAATATGTAACTAACGAGCTCGATGCCTGCGGCTTCGCCCGCATTTTCTTAGTACTTGTTTAATAAGTAAGTAAATAACAAAGTAGGTATTAGTATTTGGTTGTCGTATGTACGTCGTTGTACCGCGTCGCGACTCTCTCTGCCCGCAGAAGCGTTTTTTTTTTTTAGGGTTCCGTACCCAAAGGGTAAAAACGGGACCCTATTACTAAGGTCCTCGCAGTCCGTCTGTCCGTCCGTCTCCAGGCTGTATCTCATTAACCGCTATAGCTAGAAAGCTGGAATTTTTACAGACAGCGGCATTTTTACAGCGGCAACAGATGCATTTCTGTTGCCGCTATAACAACAAAAAAACAGAATAAAAATAGTATTTAAGGGGGGCTCCCATACAGCAAATCTAAATTTTTAGACGTTTTTCACTCGATATCAATAATGGTAAAAGGTAGATGCTTGAAATATTCACAGAGTATTTAGCTGCATGCTTACTTTAATTGACCGAGCTTTAGCGAGGTCTCTGAGTCTACTGGGACGAGCCGGCACTTGAGCTGTCAAATGTATGTTTGTATGTTTCTTTGTTCGACGATAACTCAAGTACCGCTCAGCTGATCTCCATGAAATTTAACATGCACGTAGTTTATTTATATAGTAAAATATAACTGTACGCTCGAGTATTTTATTTAAAACTAGCTTAAAACCCGCGGCTTCGCCCGCGTTGTCTTAGTAGACAGGTACTGGCTTATGAAAATAGCCCGTGGTTTGACCCACTTACTCTTCTTAGTACTTGCTTAAAATTATAAAAGGCTGCCGGTTGGCTTGCGTTGTCTTGGCACTTCCTTAAAATAATAATAGGTCGTGGTTTAGCAAAGCATTATCGTATAACGTATTACTTGCAAGGATAATGCCTATGGTTTGGCCTGAATTGTCATAGTATTTGGCTAAAATGATAATAGGTCGCGGTTTGGCCTGCGTATTCTTAGTACTCGCTTAAGATGGTAATTTATAGCACGCAGCTTAGCCTGCGTTGTCTTAATACTTCCTCAAAATTGTAATAGCCTACCGTTTGGCACGCGTTTCGTATTACTTGCAATGATAATAGCCCACGGTCTGGCCGCTTTGTTCGAGTAACTGCTTAAAATGATAATAAGCCACAGTTTGACCCGCGTTGTCTTGGCACTTGCTTAAAATAATAATACTTCGTGGTTTCGCCTGCATTGTCGTATAACGTATTACTTGAAAAGATAATGCTTAGTAGGCAATATCTTTTCGAGTAATAGGCATTGCCTACGGTTTGGCCTTAATTGTCCCAGTGTTTAGCTAGAATGATAATAGGTCGCGGTTTGGCCTGCGCATTCTGAGTACTTGCTTAATATGGTAATTTATAGTATGTAGCTTGGCTCGCGTTGTCTAAGTACTTGCTTAAAATTACAATAGCCTGCCGTATGGCTTGCGTTGTCGTATTGCTTGCAATGATAATAGCCCATGGTCTGGCCCGCGTCGTTATAGTATTTGCTTAAAATGAAAATGGCGCGCGGTTTGGTCCGCATTTTCTTAGTACTTACTTTAAATGGTAATTTCCCACAGTTTGGCCCGCGTTGTCTTAGTACTTTTTTTGCTTAAAATAATAGCTCTTGGTTTAGCCCACGTTGTCGTATTACTTGCAAGGATAATAATTAGCCCACGGGTTGGCCTGCTTTGTCTCAGTATTTGCTTAAATTTACTTGTATCTAAAGCTTATTATGGAGTACGACAATTTTTAGATGATAAATTGCAAAATATTCGAATTAAATCTAATAATAATGATTGTATAATTTTTTCAGGTTCTAATGATTATTTTATGGCCATATTGGACCTAACTGATAATTCAATATTTTTGTGATTAGTAGTAAGATCTCAATGTAACACAGTTCAACAATAAATGTTCTTTGACTTTAATAGCCCACGGTTTGGACCGCGTTATTTTATAACTTGTCATAAAATAAATACTTGATAAAGTTATATTTTAATATACCTACTTATTTTATTTATAGCGAGAAAAGAATATTTTTCGATTTATGATGAGATATATGACGATCATGAGTTGAGCCATGTAGTTTCCCACTCGTATACCAAAGAAGGATGCAGCGAATGGACCTGTCGTTTTTTTTTTTGCAAGTAGGTAGAAAACAAAACATCATTTATAATAATGATATGTGCTTCAAAAATTTAGTGATTTTTTGCTGTTTTCATATCACTAATTAAAATTAATATTAGACCACCAGAAAAATTACAATGATTTTTTATTGTTTTTACATCATAGATTACATACATAAGAAGTGGCGGTATGACCTTAAAGGCTTTAGCCTGTCTAAAAATGAGCACATTATTTAAAAAAATCACTATTTTATTACTGTTGCTGTCAAAAAAAAAGGAAATGTCAAATTCAGTCGATCAGATGATGTATTCAGTATTACCATATTTCGTTTTCGGTATTCCGACTTAGCAATTTTTTGGAGGGGTTGATATAATTATTTTCTTTTTCAACAGTTGGTACATGCTCCTTCCTTAACTCGTTTTAAGTGTTTCAACTAGTAATTTTACGAACTGAAATGTCTTTTTACATATTTTATAGAAACATACTTTTTGTATACTAAAAGATTATCAAAAAGAAAGAATACTTATATTTTTAGGTTTCACTTACTTTACTACTAACAAAAAGCTGCAGTTGAAATTATCCGAGATATTCCTGATTATTTTGATATTACTCGTAATAATCCTTAAAGGTGCTATTCGAATCTCGGCAGCAGGCTACAGCTACAAACAGCACTTACAGCAGCTGCACGAAGCCGGCTGTGGCTGCACAACTGAGGGTTTAATCCAGGTTTACACGTAAATTGAAACTACAGCTGTTTCGGTATGGCCCTATACATTTTTGTACAGCGCCCCTAGCAGAAACGAAGAAGAACTAACCAAAATCTATGGAGCCACACGCGAACGCGAAAGTTTGAGTAAACTTCGCAAAGCCTGGACTACGAGTAAGGGCTCTGGTTATCTATGTAGTAGTATGAATTTCTGCAAAAAAGATTCCGATTGCGGCTCCGGCAGCACGTGCTACCGAGCCTCAGCTGCGAGTGTTGTTCACCTGTTTAGACAAGTCCGACGTGCTGCCTGTCGCAGCACGTGTAGCCAACCTCGGAATCACTCTCGACTGCGGAAGCAGGCAGTGGCTGCATTTCAGATGTGTGTTACCTGCAATCGCGACCTGCATCCGCAGGCTGCGGCCGAAGTTCGAATAGCAGCAAGTTGTGGTTCTCATACTATTGCTAATGAAGTGGATGAATACCGAAATTCATTATCATTCATTTTTTCGTAGTACCAGTCGTCGTAGTTACCATTTAGCGCTTCTGGCGCGTTTTTGACGTGCTGATAGCGAATTTTTGCCAAAAGGAGTTGGCAGCACTGCTATGGTCTATAATTCTATAAATCAAAGTAGGTACCTAAAGCTTGAAAATTGTTTTCGGTTTTTCTTATTTTAACTTCATTTTAAACAAACTTGTACATATCAGAACAGTTTTAGAAGCGTCATAAATTACTCTGGTGAAGATAACATTTTTATAAATGAGCTTGGGAGAAACTGAGTGTATTCGTCCACAACAGGTATTCGTATGTATGAGCTGTCGACATCCTTCTTTTATCCAACTCCATTCGCACGTCATGGTCGGCCAAGTGTGAGTTGGACTCGCGCACGCAGGGTTCCGTACCGTATGGGAGCCCATTCCTCTTGCCGTTATTAATAGCGAGCAAAAAAATCCTAAAAATCACGTTTGTTGCATGTCCCTTATATATCTATTTTATTCTATTTTTAGTATTTTTTGTTATAGCGACAACAGAAATACATCATTTGTGAATATTTCAGCTGCCCAACTATTACGGTACCTACGGTGACAGACAGACAGACGGACATCGAAGTCTTAGTAATAGGGTCCCGGTTTTACCCTTTGGGTAAGGAACCCTAAAAAAGGCCAGTACAGGTGTTAAGTTTTAAGTATTTTAATGGTATTTGTTTTTAAAAATAAGTATTTAATTTGACTCTGATGTTAATCGATTATTTATTTTGATTTGGAGACTTTGATTTGACTACCTAGTTGGTTGAAGTACTACCCGACTTAAAATTGGAAGGGGAAAAAGCATGGCCGTAGATGAGCGAAAGAAAGTCGGCAGTCTGTTCGGTGAAGCAGTGCGATGTGCACCTCCAGTGTTTACACTGTTACTCTGCCCAAATTCATATAAGTTATATATAAGTGAGATATGGTTTATAAGTAACGTTTAAAGGAAGTACGAAGTGAAACAATAAACCAATGATTTCAAGGATATGGAGTTTTTCTTATAATCAGAAGTGCCAAGACCAACGTGCCACATGCGGATCATGGTCAACGCGGAGTACCCGAGCCTGAGTATACTCGGTCTGCAGAGCTAACTGTGAGTTTGTTCCTTTATGATATCTACGAAGTCAAGAGCTCTTTTATGCCTAACAAACTACATAATCATCGACAGCTGGCTGTAGGCAAAGGTCCCATACTTTTGTCTATCGGCGCTTAATAAAAGTGAAGGCAATAATAGCATTATATAATAGCGTATTTGACACAACTGTCATAAATAAATTCATAAAATTACAGTATTAAGTAGCGGGTACTTTAAAATGTTTGGTGCACCTTCAATAAATACATCTTGGACCCTTTAGCTGGCTCTTGCAATTTTTGCAGATGGTTAAATAAATGTAAATGTAAATTATAAATACTCAGTCGGAACAAGTTTTAAAATAACAAGATCTATAACCATAAAAAAAATGTACGCAGTAATCTATTGCAGTATATAATGTTTGTACAAATTTGATTCATGGGTAATTATCATTATAATTAAACAAAAAAAAAACAAAGAACGTTAAAGTTCCAATCTACCTGCCAGTATTAGATATGTGACAAAATCAACTAAGATTATATTATATTTTTGAATCTGTGAATTTTAGTGCAAAATTGATAGATTAAATAATAATACAACTACCTAACTGTGCTGGAACTAATTCAACCTTTTATTTCCGAAATGGAACATCGGGTAAGGAAAAATCGTCTCATAATTGTAGTTGTTCAGCAGACGTCTTCAGAGTGTTCATATTTGCCAATTAATATTGATTCTTTGTCCCCTTTGAGATTTCGCGTAATTTAGATTGACAGTATAAGATGAATATATGCGTTCCAATTTTCTAATTATAGATCTAAGATTTTATTTGAATAATTTCATTTCATACATTTTATATGGGTACCGACATTGACAAATAGTGTATGATAGCATACAATCGTAACCGATATTGCTCACAGTGGTATATGAGAGAAAATAATTATTTCTAGTTACCTACAAATTCGTAATAAAAATAGTCATTTACGTATTAAAGATACATATTCCATTTTAATTTTAGTAGACTTGATAACTTAAAATTGAAAATGTGTGTTTATTGATATTGATGAAAGAACGGGGAAATAACGCTTATTCAAAATCATATCTTTATCAGATAAATAATTGCTATAGATAATTTATTGTAGTTGGAGTGTACTGTACAGCTTTTTAATAGTCCTATGCTGAACGACGGGCTTTGAGACGAAAAGTGATTAAAAAATATATAAATATTGATTATATCTAAATCGAATTAGAAAAGACAAGATCCGTGGAAGAGATAAAGCTACCAAATATGGCTCTATAGGTTGACTAATTGCAGTGGACGTCATAAGGCTTTGATGATGTAAATTTTTATTTATGGAACCGTTTAATTACAATGAAAAAGTGGACTTGCATTCAGTTTTGTTTACCTCAACATTCTAATGGTTAAGA
Organism: Hypomecis atomaria; assembly: GCA_964007245.1. Taxonomy (NCBI): domain Eukaryota; kingdom Metazoa; phylum Arthropoda; class Insecta; order Lepidoptera; family Geometridae; genus Hypomecis; species Hypomecis atomaria. The sequence continues at coordinate 14,495,030 of OZ023288.1, forward strand.
CCAAAACATTGATCGGACACACTTGAATCTATTTTACCGTTAATTGAGTTTACTCACTGCAAATAAACAAGTTGCAAATACTTGATTTTGCCATCATCTTGGTATCCACCGTCCAGTGTTATACAACCTCAGCAGACTTATAAAATGACTTCGCATAATTTTGTCTTATTTTGGCCTTTGTTTAATTAAACTCCAAAACAGGGTGAGTTTTCTTGAGAAATCATTGAGAAAAGAAATGTGTGTTTGACAACAGCAAAAAAAGAACTTTCACTCACAACAGTATGCCAAAATGTATTAACTGATATTCATTGCTACCTACTCGGATAATTCAAATTCAAAAAAATAATAGTAATGAATGATTTAATGGTTTAAAAATTTAAAAGTTTGAAATAAATAAGTACCTATAATTGTATTACAGAAACATAAAACAAATAACTGTAAGCAGAATCATTAGCATTGGGATAAATTAGTGTATTTTATTACAATAACGACAAAATACATTATGTTGGGAAAAATATATAATGAAATTATATTTTATAGATAGCACCATATTCAATGTAAATCATGACGTGACATATACCATGAGTAGTAGTCAAAGGGAACACTTCTAACTATACCTAGTTGTGAAATTCTAATAAGTCTCAGGGATCAGTTTATAAGATAAGAGGAAAACCTAAATCTTCGTCAAAATAAACGGGTACCTAATCAATCAATCAATTCTTGATTTGTGGCTTCTGGGGTACCTAATCAGTGTGGAGCCTTGAATAATGTTGTCAAACTGAAGAAAATTTGATCACCTACCTACATTTGTGAAAGTAAACATAAAGTAACATTATACACACTAGTGAGTCGATTTAAGGTCCATGTACACCAGATACAAAACTATAATTGGACAAGATTGTTTTGCTAAAAGCTCATATAGCTATAAATTGGATAATACAAATATTACAGGATTCACAAGATAGAAAAGATCATAGGCAGCAAATGCTTCAGCAACTTTGCCGCGAGTTATGATAGATAATTTTATTTATTGCATAATAGCAATGATTACAAGTCTAAATTAATGAATGATACACACCTATGCCGTGAAAAAAAAAGGGAAATTCAATGCGTACCTACGTTAGGAAGGCTATGCAAGTTTCATGAAATTAACATTCGATAACTGACATTATCACAGTAATGTTTAACTTTGTTCATATTTGTTACTGTTATTTTCTCACTTGATTATGGAAAAGCATTATGTTAAATTGATACACATACATTTAAGGGTCACAATTCATATTTAATGAGTTTGATTCCAAACATTGCAAGAATATACGAGCATTCACACTTGTTCGTACAGATTTTGACTAGTTTTGTTTAATTGGCATGGAAAATCGCAAACTATGATTATCGGGTCGTCTCATTTGGTTCAAAGCAATTCTTTTAATATAAAATATCAATATATTCATATTATGTGTATAGGAGCTATATAATATGGATCAGATTTAAAATATACCGTTTAGTTATGAAAATAAGTACAAAATTTACAAAAGAAATTAATCATGTTTATAACTATAACTAAACGTATCTAATCTGGGTGAAATTGTTGTAATAACGTTGGAGCAGTGTCACCCTATTGATTAGTATTGATCATAATGTTCAGTACGACGTGTCCCTCATGGCGTTGTTATTTGATGAGTGATACAATTAATAAATATAGCACTTGCACTTGCTTGAAAGATAACTTTACCTACCTAAAGTGTCTCTGCAGGTTTAATATTTAAAAAAAAAAAAGGTAAATATTTGATTCAGGGGAATACAATGGAGATTTAAATTAAACAGTTAAATGAACCATTAATGTGATGATTTGAATGTTCAAATAAGTAATAATCCTCTAAATTAAAAAAAGGAAGGGATGCAATACTTGAATTGACTGCACGTCGATACTTCAGGCTACAGATGAGTATTCTGTGAGAATTGCTTCACAGCCTACACATAATAACTTAACTATAGATAAAGATACCAATATTTTAGATATGGCAGTTTCAAATATTCCAGTAACTTTATTGGAATATTGCCAGTATTTTATGAAATATTTATAGAATATAACAAACAAGTTACAAGAAATAACTAGACATTCTTATACTAGTCGGTGTCAATGGATTCACGATAAATTTGTGATAATGTTTTCAGTTGAATAAACAAAATTTAATTCATCAAATAAAATCAATGAATTTGCAAAACATTGTTTTGTCTGTATATAATAACATCGTGTAAATTATTTTCATGGTAATTATTGATGTTGCCATGATTTGAATATTAATGTGAACTTCACATAATATTGAAGGAAAGCAAATTCATGTTGCTTACTGTGTCAGTGCAACAAAATAAATAATCTTTGTTCTTCAGGCAATGAAAACATACAGACCTAAACAATGTGTAAATTATGGTAGCTACACAAAGATTTAAACTTCCACAGTGACTGGATAGATATCTTCATGTTTTGCAACGTAAAATTGAGTACCTAACAGTAATCGATGAGATCGAGATACTAAAGTTGGCACTTTATAATATTGCAGTGAATTTATAAAGCGCATTAATTGAGTAAAAAGGTAATCAAAGAAAATTTAGAGCAGTGACTTAATTATATGAAATGCAAAAATAGAACTGGTTTGCATTTCGGTTGTAATTTACAACTATGATTAGCGTAATAATTTGAATATCATTTTGAATTTCATGTTGTAATGGCATTACAGTATCTCATGGAACAAAATGCAGTTTTAATGGTATGTTAATTTTGTTCACAGATATTCCTGATACGAGAATGGAACAGGCTCGTATCACACATATAGTTTCATATTCGTATTTCAAGAATGGAATAGGCTTGCAATATGAGTAGTTTTCTACCGTATGAATGGAATGGGCATACAGGTTTAAAAAAAAAAAATGGGTCTGCGGAAACGGAATGGATTACGCAGCAATGGATAAATAAATAAATAAAAATTTTATTCAGGTATAACAGACTCAACATTTAAAAAAAAACATGTTATCAGCGACAATAGCGGCTGGGTGACACGGCGCGGCCGGGCGATATAGTTCTTCTGTGCGGGCAGCTGGAACGGGTAAAACGGTTTTGGGCGCGGCTGAAACAATACAGTGCCGCCAGGCGATAGCGTGTGACTAAGGGACACGACGCGGTTGAGCATCTGGAGCAGTTGGCGCCTGGAGCAGCTGGATGGTGCCTGGAGCAGCTGGATGGTGCCTGGAGCAGCTGGATGGTGCCTGGAGCAGCTGGATGGTGCCTGGAGCAGCTGGATGGTGCCTGGAGCAGCTGAGTGGTGCCTGGAGCAGCTGGGCGCCTCGAGCAGCTGAGCGCCTCCAACAAGCTGGGCGCCTACAACAAGATGGGTGCCTCCAACAAGCTGGGCGCCTCCAACAAGCTGGGCGCCTCCAACAAGCTGGGCGCCTCCAACAAGATGGGTGCCTCCAACAAGCTGGGCGCCTACAACAAGCTGGGCGCCTCCAACAAGATGTAGCAGCTGGGTGCCTGTAGCAACTGGGCGCCTGTGGCAGCTGGCGCCTGTGGCAGCTGGCGCCTGTGGCAGCTGGCGCCTGTGGCAGCTGGCGCCTGTGGCAGCTGGCGCCTGTGGCAGCTGGCGCCTGTGGCAGCTGGCGCCTGTGGCAGCTGGCGCCTGTGGCAGCTGGCGCCTGTGGCAGCTGGCGCCTGTGGCAGCTGGCGCCTGTGGCAGCTGGCGCCTGTGGCAGCTGGCGCCTGTGGCAGCTGGCGCCTGTGGCAGCTGGCGCCTGTGGCAGCTGGGCGCCTGTGGCAGCTGGGCGCCTGAGGCAGCTGTGCGTCGATGGCCGGCGGTCATCGGGGCGCTAAAGCGCCACAGCGACAGTGTGGCGCTGGGGGCTCCAAACAATATCCGAATGTCGCACGGTGACTCACCTCACCGTAGACGGCATTCGGTCTCGACTTGCCTGTCCTGCGACCAGCAAATCACGCGCCGAAACATACAAAAAGTGATTCCAAAAGTGATACCAAAAGTGATACCAAAAGTAATACCAAAAGTGATACCAAAAGTGATACCAAAAGTGATACCAAAAAGTGATACAAAACGTGATAAAAAGAGTGATACAAAAGTGATGAAAATAGCGAAAGCAATTTTACTAAAAACATTTAAAAATACATACTTAAATTAAAGATCTATATTTCATAAGAACGAAATTGCTTTGCATTGCGAATTGATTTCAGCCGTATGAATGGAATTGGAATACGGCTAGTAAGAAAAAAATATATATATGTTTGTTGCGATAAAGGAATGGAGTACGGAGCAACACAATTGATTTATTTATAAATAATTTGATTGATTCGCAATGTAGAAGTAACCAAATACAGTGTATTGATAAAATATAAGTTTTCAAATATAACTTGTATTAAAATGTTATATTTTCACTGTTACATCGATCGATTAATTATAAAATCTATATTATCAGAATGGAATTACTTTGTATTGCAAATCGATTTCTAACAAATGAATGAAATTTAAATACGGCGAGTAAGAAAAAGAAATGTTTGCCGCGATAAAGGAATGGAAAACGCAGCAACATAATTGATTTTACCTATAAATTATTTTCAAAGATATTGGATTTGCAATGTAAAAGTAACTAAAAACACCGTATGGATGTAAGTTTTTCAATATGATTTGACAGTTTCTGTATATAAGTTTGATGTTTTTCACCATTTAAAGTAGACTAAACATGAGTTTAGTCTAACGATTTGACAATGATGTCATGGTTTTGTTTTCATCAGTTGCATCTTTCTTTCGCTTTTGACTGGCCATGTGTTAGGTTCTCCTGGCAACGTGCATGAGGACATGCACGGGGTCAGGACGGACGAGTGTTAGGTTTTAAGTATTTTAATGGTATTTGTTTTTAAAAATAAGTATTTAATTTGACTCTGATGTTAATCGATTATTTATTTTGATTTGGAGACTTTGATTTGACTACCTAGTTGGTTGAAGTACTACCCGACTTAAAATTGGAAGGGGAAAAAGCATGGCCGTAGATGAGCGAAAGAAAGTCGGCAGTCTGTTCGGTGAAGCAGTGCGATGTGCACCTCCAGTGTTTACACTGTTACTCTGCCCAAATTCATATAAGTTATATATAAGTGAGATATGGTTTATAAGTAACGTTTAAAGGAAGTACGAAGTGAAACAATAAACCAATGATTTCAAGGATATGGAGTTTTTCTTATACAGGTAATACCAGTATCCTAAGACGATCATTTTTTCTTCGTGTGATACTGGTTACCAAACTCTGGTATCATATGTGGCCGAAGGGATTCATCATGTTTCATTAAGTCATTAAATAAATAATAAATAAATTTATTATGTAATAAATTTATTTATTATCCTTACTAATATTATAAATCCGAAAAGTTTGTTGGTTTGTTGGTTTGTTACTCTTACACGCACCAACGGAGCAACGGATTTACTTGATTTTTGGCATGGACATAGTTTAAAAGGCGGAAGGAGCTTTAGGATACTTTTTATCCCGAAAAATTGCATAGTTCCTGTAGGACAGGACAAAAACCATCGAAAGCGAAACTGTCGCCACTATCACAAAGACGCTAAGTAATTAATTCCTCTATGACGCTAATATGGACTAACGAAACGTCACAGCCAAACGTAATTAGATGACAGGTGACATTGTCTGCAGACTTTTATAAATCACAAGTAACATGGCAAGGGGACAAATTGTTTTTCCACCATTATATCCCCTTGAAGAGGAAATAAAGTATGGATTGAAAATGACAACTGACATTAAAATTGGATAAAATGTTATTTTCCCTCTGCATGCTACATGTTACTACGACGTTTAATACCAGGCCGTCATTTTGTCTGACATTAAAAATATTTTTAAATCCTTTATCATTAGAGGTTTAACATGTTTATTTATTCTACCTTTATGGTACAGAATCATCATACTTTAATATTATCAATCCGAAAAGTTTGTTAGTTTGTTCCTCTTTGACGCAGCAACGGAGCAAAAGATTGACCTGATTTTTGGTATGGATATCTATGGTTTAAAAGATAGAAAGTGAAAATAGGATACTTTTTTATCTCGAGATAATTCGTGATTCACAAGGGATAGGACAATAACTGTTTCTCAGCAATGGAGCAACGCATTGACTTGATATTTGGAGTGGGCATAGTTTGGAAGACGGAAAGTGACATAGGATACTTTCCATCCCGAAAAAATTGTGGTTCCTGTAGGACTTAACAATAATTTTTTCTCAGCAACGGAGCAACTTGCCTTAGCTTATTGCATGAACATAGTTTGAAAGACGAAAAGTGACATAGGCCACTTTTTATCGCAAAAACTTTAACAGTTCCCGTAGGATAGGATAAAAACTAAGTGAGCGGGCTGCGGTAGCAGCCGTCTAAGCGCCAGAAATAACCTGTCATGGCAAGTTTAGGACGTTCCTACATTTTTCGCACTCCTTCGCGACACTCAACAGAGCTAGCCCAGACTCGGGCTCCATAACGAAGCTTGCGCTCTCGCCATAATGACGGAATGTTTCGGAGCACAAGACACATCGTCATCCACCACTCGGGACTAACCAGTACTGAACGTCAGACAGCATTCCAATGCCCTGGTCCCAGTGCAGCGGGTCAGTCATAGTAGCCCAGCGCCTGCCTCTTTGTATATACACTCCAACCGTAACTTAACCAACAAAAGCATTCCTCTTAGGTATTTTGATATTTGTCGGTTAGGTTAGGTTTCGCAGGCGACATAAACATAAACCAAAATCAAAATATAACGCGGGCGAAGCCGCGGGTAAAAGCTAGTATAATATATATTAGAAATTCGATTATTCTAAACTCAATGACAATCTCGCCCATAACCGTTTACGCGGTCAAAAGTGATCGAGACACTTGTAGGACTTTCAGACATTCTCTGACCAAGTACAGACGAAAAAGTAGCACACAAGAAGGTACATTTTATTTGAAAAATACATAGCGCACCTACATCTAGACGACAGGCATGTTCTAGGATTCCATTATACTCATCATTTGACTAACTTTTACTATGGTACCAACCCAGAAATCACGTAAATAAAATTAGCTGTTCAACACAAAAAATTCATCGACCCGCGACAAAATGTAAAGAATAGGTAATTTTCGCTTCTTCAGGGTAGTTCCCATAGTAAAGTAAGTAGTTATTGATCCGTATGTACCCTTAGTTTAAGTCTATTGGCTCACAAAATAAAATCGTTCATAAACAATTAGGGGCCCATTTTGCCCCCATTGAAGGATCTAAATTATCTCAATTTAATTCTAGATATTTCACTACGTTTAAAAAAAAAACGCGATCAAGTTATTTTTCACGCTTATATAGGATGTTTGGTCTAGCGTTAGACAAGGAATCCGGGACTTTTCCCAGGACGTTAATAGTCATATATTAGTTAAAAGGGTGAGATATTTTCAAACAATATTGCATCGGGTTTCGAACAGTCATTTAGTACTTTTTTAGGAAATTGATATCCTGAAGGACCCACTGAAATTTTCCGGGATAGCAGTAATTTGTGTTATTGTCTAGCGTCGTACCAAATTTCGTTAGAATTCATTTATCTACCCCTTTTATCTTAGCTTTATAATTGATTATTTTGGCTATTGCTAAGAAACCCAATAGATTTTCCGGGATAAAATAGTTACTGTATTGAAACATGTTGTGTGCTTTCTACATACCTACCAGATTTCATTTATAACCGTTCAGCATGTCTGATGTAATTATTGATGCTTTTTTCACCAACTTTGGGAACTTATCTGACCCGTTAGATAAGGAAAATTCGGAAAAACAGGAAGAAACGTAACTTTTATTTTATTTGTAAAGCATAAATACAAAGTTTTAAGTCAATCGGTAAAGGTAATAAAAAATTAAATGCAAACAAAAAGGGCCCGTTTTACCCTGTTAGAGGTCGATTTTTCGAAATTTTCGTCCTTTGTGCTTCATTACGTTGTACATTGTACCTATGTTCGAAATTTGAAGTATCTATCTTAAGTGGATTGGGTTATAGCCTAAACTGATTAATTTTAGCTATCCCTAAGGATCCCCATAGAATTTCCGGGATAATAATAGTTCATGTGTTGAGACATGTTGTGTGCTTCCTCCATACCAGATTTCATCCATAACCGTTCAGCTCGTCGGATGTAATAGACGCTTTTTTCACCAACTTTGGGACCCAATTTGACCCCTTAGATAAGGAATATTCGGAAAAACAGGAACAAACGTAACTTTTATTTTGTTTGAGTAGCATGTATACAAAGTTTCAAGTCAATCGGTAAAGGGAATAAAAAGTTACATACAAACGAAAAGGGCCCGTTTTACCCCTTTAGAGGTCGATTTTTCAAAATTCCGTTCTTAGTGCTCCATTACGTGGTCCAATGTATCTTTGTTCCAAATTTCATGTTCGTATCTTTAGCGGTTTGGGCTGTAGGCTGTCTGTCAGTCAGTCACTCAGCGAAGCCTTTTATATAATAGATTGTAAGAATAACCGCTCATGTTCACGCAAAATTCAGAATAATATTTTGTTTGTAATTGTTCAGGCAAAGTTCATGATAATATTTAATTTGTTCAATATTAATGTAATATCAAGCCAATTTTGGACGCCTAGCGCCACCTAGTGCTATCAAACTGTAAACTTTACTTAGCGGTTGTTTTTGTAACTCTTTACTCAGGTCGATGTCAGAATAATTCATGTTTGGGCAGTATTGCATGGTGTCGCCACTTTGTATGAAATAAACTCATAGCTTGCTTTAGACCGATTCCGCGACTGTTCGGAATTAATTCATTCTTATCTCACGTCAGCACGGGTAGCATAGCAAAGGGAACAAACAATTTTATCCACTTTTAATGTCAGTTGTCATTGTAAATCCATACTTTATTTCCGCTTCGAGGGGATATAATGGTGGAAAGACAATTTGTCCCTTTGCCATGCTACCCGTGCAGGAGCGTTCAGATAGAGTAGGAGTTGTCGCAAACATTACTGTTCTATGAAGCCCGATATGCTATATTATGCGACTTCTGTGAGTGTTAGATTCCATTCAGTATGACCAGTGTAGCATAATTCAAACATTGTAGCAGAACAATAGCAATTATAGGCAGAAACTTATATTTTAAATATTTCACCTAATGTAATCTATTTAATTTAAAATTGTTTAAATAATCGACCAAGTACGAGTACGACTCGCGCACGAACGGTTCCGTGCTGTACGAAACCCCCTTAAATATTTATTTTATTTTAAATTGTTAAAGTGAATATACAACTAAATATGCTGTGAATATTTCAAGCATTTACCAGTGACCATTATTACTATCGAGCGAGAAACGGCCAAAAAATTCAGGTTTGTTGTATGGGAAAATAAATATAAATTTTCAGCTTTCTAGCTATAACGGTTCATGAGATACAGCTTGGTGACAGACAGACGGACAGCGGAGTTGTGGATATGTGGTGGTGCGTCGGCGGTAGGTTGCGTCGTCAAATAACAACTCACTATACGAATATTACGTATTTATTGTCTCCGCATAGGCTTAACACACCATACAAAATTGTAAATAATAGGAGTATGATGAGTGACAGAAGGCCCCAGTCTCGGAGAGATGGCCCGTCCATCACAAGAGAGCCGCCGGATCCCACCCTGTAGCAGTAGATACCACAGGAACTGGAAAGGTCACTGCAGGAAACCCCAGTGATAGTAGAAGCGTTTGAGAGCTGGTCCGTCGACAAAATGAGGCGCGTTGATTTGCACGCGATGCTCAGTTAAAGTGGGGTCGTGCCGATATGCAAACAAATTATACCAATGACAATCAAATTTTTACGAGCACTTTCAATGTTCTGTTGAAAAGAAACCATTAAAATCTTCATAGGTTTTGCAGTTGCATCTGTATGAAATCCGAGAAAATTTTGATGTTTTGACAAGTTGTCAGAAAATATGTCCGAGTTTTAATTATTAGGGTTTTTTTCCTTATTCAGAGGTTTTGAATAATGAGGTACTATTTATTGCCAGTCGGATAAGAATGAGTAGTCATAATTATATGAAACTGTATTTGTGTATTTTCATCGAAATTAAAGGAAGCGGATCAAATATTAATGACTAGATTTGACCCAACAAACAGACGGGTGAAGTTAAATAAAACAGTTTAACATTTTGATAATAAATAATTATTAAACTTTTTTTGTAAGCAAAACCTTATTAGTTGCAATTGAACATTAATCTCAGAAAAAGAAGCAATAACGAAAGCACACATTAAGTAAATGTTGCTTTTGACTAGCGTTGTTGCAAAGGCGATAGTTTCGCTATCGAAAGTCTGTCAAATTCAGTTAGTCGATAGTAGATAGTTCTATCGAAAATATCGAAGTTCAGCAGTTTACTATCGATAATAAAAATCATGCAATAGTTTTGAATATTGGCAATGCTATCGATAGTATCGAATACCTACTGTACTAGCCTTTTTAATAGTTCACTGCAGGACGTAGGCCTACCCACGAAGGGTGATCGGGCCATATTTACCACGCTGGCACAGTGCGGGTTGATGGATTCACATACGCCATCGAATTTCTTCTACTGACGTATGCAGGTTGCCTCACGATGTTTTCCTTCACCGAAAAGCCAGTGGTGTGAAAATCCGTCCATAAATTCTGAAGAACTCATTTGACAGACGTACAGACAGACGGACAGCGGAGTCTTAGTAATAGGGTCCCGTTTTTATCCTTTGGGTACGGAACTCTAAAAAGAAGTCGCCTAACTTTCATACCAATATTGTTATAATTTTTTGAAATCACAATATTTATGACATAAAATAGGAATAGCGCGAGGTCCACGTCCGGGGCGGACTACTAGTAATAAATAGTTAACATAAAATAAAATAATTATTTAAGGGGGGCTCCATACAGTACGGAACCCTTCGTGCGCGAGTGCGACGCGTACTTTGCAGATTATTAATTCTTAGTAGACTTAAAACTTCAATTTTGGCAGCGGGCAGTGGAAATTGTCTCTCTTCACCAGTAGTGGCAATAAGTATTTGCCACGTCATTGGGACCTAATTGGGCCGTTAGGTAGAGAGTTCACAGACTACAAAATAACTTTGTACGTCTTATATAAGGTAGACAATTATTATCACTTGGTGCTGAATACTGAATACTTAACGTGGGTTTAAAATCTGACACCAGGGCCAGCCAACCAGCCTATACGAACTGACTTACTTACTTAATACATACGTCAAACGTATGATATAAATACAGCATTTTTTTGCGTTAGGGTTAAAAAAGAAACAAGGAAAATCATAGCAAAGACGTGCAAACGCGAAAATGATCCAAACGCTAAAAACTGCGACGCGCGAAGCAAACACTTAGCCAATTGCAGACACAGCGCACGTATTAGCAAGCTGGGAAACATAAATAACAGGCGAAACAATTTACCTACGCCCGGGTGAGGTATTCTTACAACTGTTTAGTTGGTTCAATATATACCAGGCTTCAGTACGTGCCGCGAATCCCGCACGAAGGCTTGCTTTATGATTCGATGAATGTTCTCTATTGCTTGTAAGTCGCGTGTGTTAGCTTCTATCGCAATTTTATACGCCTTCATTGTACTGTTAGCTTCATCTCGTGAATGGGACCGGTTACGTGTGTTATGAATGAAGATTGGTAGGATGTTTTTTTAACATTTTGTTTGTGTACTGAACTATTCTATCAAAATTTTCTTGGCGTATTTTTAAGTTTTTAGAATAATTTGTAATAAAATGCAAACTATAGCGTAATAAGTAAATTAATTTGTTTTTAGTTTTATATTTCCAAGGAAAGTAAATATTCCATTTCGCATAGAAAATTCAAACTTCTTGCCTCGTTGGAATCAATATGAATTTCTTAACATTTGAATTTTATTGCCATAATCATGTTTAGTACAGCCAATAGTGTATTTAAAAGAAGCCTACCCAATAACTCCACCAAAAGTTTGTTTTCATTTATTTGTCAAGATTTTACCTAAGTGTTGCTTTTACTCAATTTACTGTGGCATTTTGTTATTCTGCCAAATACTCGTTATCCCTTAATGTTTTTATAAATCACAGTTAAACAAACATAACTTTGTTCAAACAGCTCCCCAATCCCACTAAATCCATGTTCAGAATCGAAGTCAAAAAGGTAATAAGGCAATTTTCTTGAAAATCCCTAAACGTAATAATGTGCCGAAAACGTTTTCTAAATTTACACATATTGTGCTCGTGGTAGAATCGCCCGAGTGGCGTACGATCGGAATACTCAATGCGATAGGGGTGAAGTGTCAGAGTTATCGTTACATCGCTAGTTACAAAGGAGTGATATGTACACCAGCCGGCGTGAATGTATGTACACAACGCCCGAACCGACAGACGAGCGTGAAGACCCTAATCAAAAAGCAAACGTACGATTAAACCGAAGTTTAAATTGAAGCGGCGTGAAAACGTCCCTCAAAAGAGGCTGCTTTTAAATAGCTAAATAATTTTGTTCGGATAGAACATTTTGGGTGTAGAACATGGAGTAAATTTATTATTTCAGCGGCGGGCCGCGGACAAAGGATTTAGGTTTGCTGAATTATGCAAATAAATTCACCATTCTGTAACATTTGTTGGGAATGTCTTTATTTCTGTGGATTTCTTAAAAGGCCCTCAAGACTAATCCCCGCTTTTGGCTTTTGAATCGTCTTAAATTGAACGAAATGCTCGCTCCCACACCTGACTGCGAGCATTAACATATTATATTAGAGATAAGGGTACCACTAAGTCTAGTGGATATACCGATGTAACATTAACATAAATCTCGATGCGACGTTTTTACTCTTTCCTTTCCGCAGACGATTTCGCTTAGGTTGACGTTCTACTCTCATGGGTGCTTTATCTTTTACAAAATAAAAGTACGTATTTACAAAATCACGTCGGTTGCGTAAATGGATGGCGCATTTTCTTAAATATTTCATAAAAGGATTAAGTTTGTTCTCGCTTCACGGTTAACTTAGATGCCGAGATAAGAATTTATCCCCCGGAACAGTATAATAAAATTGTTCCAGTTAAAGAGGCCTCCGGAACTAGATTTGTGAACAAGTTGCACCATTATTGTGTTCGAGCGTTCCGGAATATTTCCCAAATGAATATCGGGAAGATCCCTCGAGAAACAGTTTTTGAATCTCTCGCAGTATTTGCGCAGTGAAAACGAATCTCCACCCGTTTAATGCGACATAAAAGATCTTGCGGTATTTTACTTTGGTGAAACTCAGCCGTTTTACTTTTGTGATTCCAAATGTGTTCTTACATAATTGTTTGAATTACAGAAATAAAAGTAAATATTCTGACAATATCGATTGCAAAACGGATGTAAGTAGCTGTAATAAAAATTACATGTACTCGTATTTGAAATAAATTAATAAAGACTTTTATTTTTGAACTTACATTTACGTAATGTTTGTCCCTACGAGTACGGAGTCATTCGTCAATCAAACACAAATTACCAAAATTATTTTCACTAATCCTATCACTTTGTAAGTACTTAGGTTGCTTACTGTAAACTACGACCATCGATTTGGACTTACATTTACGTGAGTCATTCGTCAATCAAACACAAATTACCAAAATTATTTTCACTAATCCTATCACTTTGTAAATATTTAAGTTGCTTACTGTAAACTACGACCATCGATTTGGACTTACATTTACGTGAGTCATTCGTCAATCAAACACAAATTACCAAAATTATTTTCACTAATCCTATCACTTTGTAAGTACTTAAGTTGCTTACTGTAAACTACGACCATCGATTTGGACTTACATTTACGTGAGTCATTCGTCAATCAAACACAAATTACCAAAATTATTTTCACTAATCCTATCACTTTGTAAGTACTTAAGTTGCTTACTGTAAACTACGACCATCGATTTGGACTTACATTTACGTGAGTCATTCGTCAATCAAACACAAATTACCAAAATTATTTTCACTAATCCTATCACTTTGTAAGTACTTGAGTTGCTTACTGTAAACTACGACCATCGATTTGGACTTACATTTACGTGAGTCATTCGTCAATCAAACATAAATTACCAAAATTGTTTTCACTAATCCTATCACTTTGTAAGTACTTAAGTTGTTTACTGTAAACTACTACCCTCGATTGCGCTGCATCCTATTGGTAGCCTGGCTCTGATAGTCATTGAGCATGGGTTCGCTACTCGAAGGCAATAGTTCTACCAAAGTTAATCCGAAACGGCACTCGTTGAATAACTTTAGCAATTACTGGATTTGAGCTGACTTTGTTGTCTATACAATTATTACTATCAACCCACGTAGCCATAAGATGCATAAATGCTTACCTACTGTTTGACAATAGTTTTCCATGGTTAATCATTTTTAGGGTTCCGTACCGAAAGGATAAAAACGGCACTCTATTAATAAGACTCCGCTGTCCGTCCGTCTGTCTGTCTGTATTGACATACAGACAAAGATCTTGAAAAGTGGGACCAGACTGTGTACAGTAAGTATCTCAAAAAATAAAACGTAGTAAATAAATGCACAGAGTAAAACAACCGCATTGAATTCTCTATTTGAATGGGATTTCATATTTTTTTAACTTGATTTTTGTTTACGGCCGCCAACACGCCGCCTTATTTTACAAGCAATTTCAAAAGATAATAAGATCCGAAAATATGAAATTCCTTGAAATGAAAATGTTATGAAATAAAATAATAGGAAAATCATTTTCCAAAACAAATAACGCAAATAATTGAGTACTATACTAGGTAATGGCCTAAGCTCGATATATTTTTGCATTATCTCTTTTTTATGAGTCGTGTCCGCAGTATGCTTCGTGAAAGCTGTCAAGAATCATGCCAGTAGTTGATGACGTAAAAGCGTGTGATGGTTTAACATTTCCGGTGGCGAAAGAAATGGATAAAGTAACTTTATACCACACCCACTCGGAAAGTGTCTTATTACTCGTTCATAAACGGGTTACAAATTAGTTTAAAAATGTGCGGCGGGTAATAGTTATATGGAATTTCATTATTGCCCTCCGAAGCAGGGCAGGAATGTTGTATGAAAATCCATTACTGCCCGGCTAGCTTTCTTTTGTTTTTTAGCAGCAAACATAAAAAAAATACAAACGTCAAACCTCAAAATGGTTTGTATGAAATAATTAGAAAGAGAGGCGAGAAACATACAAACCTCAAATCTCAAAAAGGTTTTATATCAAATAATTAGAGAAAAGAGGAGGAAATTTTTTGTTTTCTATTTTTAATGAAATGATGATGGCAACCTTATTCTGCAATGCGAAAAAAAAGCGCGGCAATTTATTTCGTTGCGGTAAATTTTAATCTTAACTAAATTGATAATTTAACAGGCTTTTAATTTTCTAAATAATTTTCCAAAATGTCGTTTGATAGTATAAGTGACGATTTTGTAATGATGACTGAAGCCCTCCGCTGCGCGTCGGGCTTAAACATACTCTCCAACAGAAATAGTTCGTTTTCTCCCCTCGGTGTACAATGTACTATTAAGATTTTTCTAGGCTTAGAGATATTGATTCTTCTAATATTTTTTGAGAGACCATTTGCATTGTATTCATCTTTCCCAAAATAAAAGCAAAACATTCAATTTGATCGCACCTAAATTTCATCATTTGTAACTTAAATCCGTTCTCTGTGTAATTTATTGCTTCTCGACACTAATTCCAAACTTAATAAATTGGTATCATTTACTGAGAGTTCCGTCTCCCAGCTCCAGTATTTACGCATCTGTATTCGAAATTAATGCAATTGACTCAAATTAATTACTCTTAAATTCTATTTACGATGTCAGGAACATTTTGGATTAACTTCGGTATTTTATGCAACGGAATAATGTCAGACGAAACAAACGAGCTTTATTGTTGTTATGCTTTCAATACTTTCATACGCTTACTAAATATTTGCTTTTACTTAAAATATATTAGGATTTTTTGAATCATCCATCAATTACCATCCTTCTTGGGGCTTATTCTGTACATCAAAACAAACAACTTTTGTTCTGCTACTTTTGTCAGAACTCAAAAAAATAATCTACTGTTCCATACATTTGGTCGCGGGTCAAAGATATTGTCGCGGGTCAAAGATATTTTTCTATGGAAAACGAATTTTTTTTTTCTAGTTTTGATAAAAGTCGCAGAACAAAAGGTGTTAGTTTTGATGTACAGAATAATCCCCTAAAAGGGTGCTAATTGATTAGAAATAACCCTGTATATAGTAAGTTTATAAACTTTGCAATAAATATTAAATTAAAATAAAGTATGAGTTTAAATCTATTTGTATAAGATATACGGAAAACGAGGTATATGTTTTTTATTTTTCTATTTCTGTAGGTTAATGGCCCGTCTTCCTATCTTTTTATCGTCTTAATTGTAGGTTGTAAGCAAAATGATCTACAGAGTAGACTGAAATCGAGTGAAATTATTTACATTCACTATTGTGCTTTAATTTATAAGCTCATAAACAATAAAAACAAAGCGGCATTTTTTACACATCATAATGAAATCAGTTCGCAATAACAAGACAATCAATATATTTGTACAACAGTATAAAGACGTCACAATTCGTAGCCGCATCTCGCAGAACATTTTCTTATTTTTTTACGCGTCACCATAATAGTCTAGTAAAATGGTAAATGCTTTATGTTTTCCAAAGCAACGTCTACAACATCGACTTTACTTACCTACCGTTAAATTTTGACAATGGCGTATCGAGATTCAGTCGATGCCAAGAAGCGGAAAGCTCTCGTTATATGGATGAGATCAATGACGTTCTATACATAGATAGATACGTTATACACATTCATATACTTATTTTTCGAAAAAAATAGCACAACTGACTTCAACCATTGCAATCTACAAGTAAAAAATTCGAATCGTTCACTCGAATCGATGTATGCCATTTTGAGACTCTTACTTTTTATTACGACTTTTTGAAACGACTATGAATATTCGCAAGAAAAAATCGCTTCTCCATACTTTTCTTGTTTTTTTCTTCTTTCTTCGTGTTTTTCCAAAAGTCCTAGAACAAAAGTTGTTTGTCTATATGCCGCCCTTAAAAGTTTCTGCGTTTAATACCTATCCCAACAAAAACATGGCATGTAAAAAGTACAACAAGTCGAGCAACAATTCTTCACTAAAAAGTAGTGAGATCAAAATGTGAGCACAAGTCGGTTTATTCATTCAGTACTTGTCTATGAGAGCATCAAAGTTGTTAAGATGCGCCCAGATTCTGCCCCCATAGACAAGTATTGAATGAATAAACCGACTAGTGCTTACATTTTGATCTCACTACTTTTTACTGAAGAATTGTTGCTCGACTTGTTGTACTTTTTGCTTGCCATGTTTTTGTTGGAATCTCACTTCTTTTTGTTAGTGACGGTTTATCACCAATACCGTGAGGTTGCTCTACCCTGTCCCTACCCTGCCCTCTACGGCGTCCCCACCGCGGCCCTACTGATTCCCACTGAGCTACCATAAAGCCCCATCAAGCCCCCAACACGCCCTCACCGCGGCCCCACTGAGTCCCTACCGTGCGACCCTACTGATCCCACACTAAGGTTCTATCAAGCCCACACTGCACCCCCATCAGGCCCCCACCGTGGCTCCACTGAGTCCCCACCAAATACCTACCGAGCTCCCACCACAGCCCCACTGAGTCCCTACCGAGTCCCCATCAAGCCACCACTGCGCCCCTATCACGCCCCCACCAAAGGTCCACTGATTCTCCACCAAACCCCTGCCGCGCTCCCACCGCAGCCCCACTGATTCTTCACCGCGCTCCTACTGCGGCCCCAATGATTTCACAATGAGCCCCCATTAAGCCCCCACTGCGCTCTCACCGTTGCGCCACTGCGTCAACACCAAACCTCCACTGCGCCCCCATGACGCCCCCACTGTAGCTCCACTGAGTCCCCACCATGCCTCCACAGCACTCCCACTGAGTTCCCACCGAGCCCCAATCAAGCCCCCAGTGCGCCCCCATCGCGGCCCCACTGAATCTTCACCGTATCCCTCCCGCCAAGCCCCCATGACGCCCGTACCATACCCGCACCACGCCCGCACTACGCTTTCACCACGTCCCCACCACGCCAACACCACGCCGCCATGCGCCACCACCCTCTCTACCCTATTACTAGCCTACCCCTGCCCTATCCTTGCCCTAGAGATTAAAAATTTTAATCTAGCAGGGACATAAACTGAAAAGCAAACTCAAAACCGCAAAGTTATCTTGGTAATCACCTATTTCACGTACTACAATTAAGATTACAAACTTATTTGTGTGGATACTGATACAGGAAAACTAGACCAAAATTAATGTATGTTTGATGTTTTCCTTGCTATTTAGGCTAAATGTTAACGGTCTTGTATGTCTGCTAGAAGTACCTTAGAATTATGAAGATCGTTGAGTGAGTGAGTGAGTGTATATATTATGAGTATCAGTGATAAAATCAAAGAACTTTGATTAGGAATAATTCTTAAATGACTAGTTCGATTTTGATGAAATTTAGAAATATTATTTGTTATATGACGTTCTCTTGAAAGTAAAAAAAATCAGACGTCTAGCTTTATCCAGACCAAAGTTACAGGGGGTTGAAAATGGCCTGAATGGCTTCGGGAAAAGTATGCTTACGGCTGTGCTCGACTTGTTTGGGTGCACTGCCGTGCACCCAGATGACCCTGTACATGGCAATTTTTAGTAATTATATTTTTTCATAGTTTTATCATTGTTTGAATTGGCCAATTAATTAATTAATTGATGATATGCGAGAGAAAGGAGTTGATGATGAGATGGCGTATGATAGAGTGAAGTGGCGAAAGGAAACGTGCTGTGCCGACCCCACCTAGTGGGATAAGGGCAGGATGATGATGATGATGATGATTATTGTTTGAATTGGAACGGTTTATTAACATTAATAAATTTTCTATTACATCGTATTTCTTCTTGCCAAAATACAAGCATGTATCTATAGGAAAGAAGATTTAATAATACTGTAGCCATAGTAAATAGTATTGGGCACTCCAATGTCAGTCTCATGGTAATAAAGTACGTGTAACGTTTTAAAAGTAGTAATGCGAGACTACCACTGGACTACTACGGCAAAAAGTAAAACGTATCTATAGTAAAACATCATTGAATGGGATAGGAAAGCTATCGAAGGTCTAGTCGACAGCACTGCAAACTCGGACCCGGAATCCATTTCTAAGTATTTTCGAGAAGGACCAACGCCGATGCCAGAACCTAGACAATAAACGGATTGGATTGTAAGATCCTTTGTAATGTCGGTTTCTGTAGCCATCTTGAGATTAAACGAAATTATAAAATGTAATATCCGGAGATTATTAATATTAGGAGTTAAGGAACTTTAATAATGTCTTTGTGATGGTTTTTTCCGGTTCTTGTGAAATTAAATTAAAAGTACCTACTTGGCGTAGCACTATAATAAGTATAATAGGTTTGGTAGGAAGGTAATAAAATTTTCAATTAGTTTTGTATTATTGTTCATACGTACACGAGCATCTTAAAATAAAAACTAAATGTCTTATTGTTTATATCTAGAATAAAAAGCAAAATTAAAAGTTTTGTAAAACCCACGACGCGGTGACGTTTAAAAAGTAATTAAAAGAGTATAAAATAATTTAAGATATTAAACTAGTACTTAAAATATCTTACTCTTTTTTAGTTACTTCCTAACCGTCTTGAGATTTTTCAAAATTTTCAATTGCTTTTGCTTTTAAAATTTTTAGAGAGCATAGATATTAAGTACATAACGCGCCGCCCCATGTGTTTGCCCGAAAAACCTTATGAAGATGGAAGATACTTACCTAGCTGCCTCTGCTACAGTAGGATGTACTTTAGATAAGTATTTGCAAATAATTTTGCCCTTTGTTTGTTGTAAGTAACTCAACTCAATATTATTACGTAAATGAAAATTACATCAAATGTATGAAAAAAAACCTAAATAATTTTTAGTTTCGTCATCACTACTTCCTTCAGAAGTAAGTACCTATTTATTTTTGAAGGGAATTTACAAGTTAATATTCTAAAAATATTTCAAGCATCCTTAGTAGCATGTTTATTTGTATATTTTTTTCATAAATATCTAGATAATTAAACTAAAATAATACATAATAAGCGGGGCTTTCTTATGATACGGAACCCTATGTGCGCGAGTCCGACTCCCACTTGGCCGATTATTTTTCTCTGTCGAGAGCTTTGGTGTTCCATCAACTGCAGGAAGAGTCAAGCTCATCTCGCTATCTTTTAGAATGAAAAAAATAATTAATTTAAACACAATCCCATCATCATAGAGATACTAGTCATATTTTTTAAACAGATTGTGTTAGACAGAGAGACACGTATCTTTTTCTTTTTCACTCTTAAGCTACACAAGTTTAGTCCCCAATAGTTCCCATACAAACTTAATCAATGAGTAATGGCTGAGTCCAGTCATGGTTTTTCCCTAAAAGTGCGTTCATCGATCGCCACCCATCATTTAGGGGAGCGTTTCCTAACCTTTTTTAATCCTCGGGCCCCTAAGAAATTAAGGAGAATTTAAAAACTCCTTAAAGTTGCCCGCCCCTCCCGGTCCCGGTGAGGCTCACCGGGAGCATTCACTTGCAATGTAACGTTACAGACTCAAATATTACACCAGAGATGGAGGACCGAGCATTACATGTGTGATGCTCAGAGTCGAGTCGAATTTAAGATTACATTACAAGTGAATGTTCCCGGTGCTAACAATAAATCTAAACTAGTGACATCTAATATGTTTTTATTATTAAGTAGTAATCGCAATTAGTTCAGGTAATCCTGATAATCTAAGATTGTGTCAGGTACTTTTAATAAATACACGAGCAGATAATGTCTTTTCGCACGATAGTCTTTCTCTATACTTATATAAATGAAGCAGTAGTTTTTGACACATGCACGGACCCTAAAGGAGCCGCCGACCACAGGTTAAGAAACACTGATTAGGGGAAGAGCAATGAATATCAAAGCAATGCTTGTTTCATTGAATAATAGAATAGATGGTAAGTAAAATACATACCCGCACGTGACTGTCACTGCCTGTTTACGGAACAACCTTTTATTTATCATCACCATATCAGTCGCGTCTCCCTATAATAATGAATTTGAACAACTCATTTCCAATAAGACCGGTTAGAAGTTCGACAACAGTCCAACAACCAGTGGAGAGGACTATGCTCAAAGTATCTCTTTGAGATCAAATCAGACGTAAGGAGATCCATCGATGAACCAAAGTAACTGAATATACATAGCCCAGCAGATTAATAAGTTAA
Organism: Hypomecis atomaria; assembly: GCA_964007245.1. Taxonomy (NCBI): domain Eukaryota; kingdom Metazoa; phylum Arthropoda; class Insecta; order Lepidoptera; family Geometridae; genus Hypomecis; species Hypomecis atomaria. The sequence continues at coordinate 14,516,410 of OZ023288.1, forward strand.
AGTTGCAGTGAGCAGGGCAAATGGTTCATAGAACAGATAACTAATGGGCCGTAAAATTCTCAAATAGATACCGCTTATATGTAAGTAAACGCAGCGTAGGACATCTACCAACAATATGAATTCGCAACCTGATCAAGATAGCAGAATCAAGCTGGATATAAACTGTTACCGACCGATCTACATTCGACGTTGAGAGCGAAAATCTTGTTAAATAGATACGCACAGCACTTTTTCATCTTGATTCTTGAAATATTTATCAACTTGAAAGGTTACATTTTCGTAGACTAAATAAGGTATTCTATATTTTTAGATACTTACTTCTGTACATTTGTATTGGATTAAGGCAGTAATGGACGAGCTATGGAGAGCGCTATGCTCGGAGTCTCTCTGCGAGATCGAATCAGAAATGAGGAGATCCGTAGAAGAACCAAAGTTACCGACATAGCCCAACGGATTGGCAAGTTGAAATGGCAATGGGCTGGGCACAGCGCGGAGGACTGAAAACCGATGGGGTCGAAAAGTTCTCGAGTGGAGACCACGTATCGGCAAGCGCAGCGTAGGACGTCCACCTACAAGGTGGACGGATGACCTCATTAAGACCACAGGATCGCGCTGGATGCAAGCCGCTTCCAACCGGTCTTATTGGAGATCCATAGGGGAGGCCTATGCCCAGCAGTGGACTTCTTATGGCTGATGGGTGGATGGATGAAGGCAGTAATTATTTTATTTTTGAAATTAACTGACCAAAGACACTGTACTTACAGATTCAAATCGAATTATAAAACTGATGTATTTAAAATGGAATTAGGTGATAGATATAGAATGCATAAAGGCACTACCTATAGGCAACCAGGCAAAATTAGCGCCATGTATACATTAGTTACTTCTAAACACTACACGTTTAAATACATTTTTAAAGTGAAACTTTAATGCGACTTCCAACAACTTATAACGCTACCATGGAGGGGGTATGAAAGCACTGTTTCACTTCTTCCGCGCGGAGGGACTCCACTTGCACTTTTTTTAGCGACACATTCTTACATTTTGTGCGAGAAAGAGCCATAATGCATATTTTTTGCCATCATACATACATTATATATCATACTACATTTGCGTTTACAAATCTGAACTGTGGATTCGACTCTTTGCACATCTGAATCGGTCCAGCGTCGGCAATCGTCCAACGTAAAAAAAAAACATTACCTCTCATCAAGCATAAGCAGTGGATCAAAATCTGGAGCAAGTTGCCTTACATTAAAACGTACGTTTTCTCGGAATGGTTCAATTAAGTTTAAGAGTTTAGAAATCAGTTGACGGCGCACATAAGAGCCTCGTGAATTAAACTCCCATATTAAGAAATCAAAAGCAACTCTCCTTTCCCCTTTACAAAATGGAATACAGAGTTATGAATTTCCCTTCTCACAAGTCCGAACATTAAATGCATTGAAATTAAAAAATTTAATTATTTTGTTAGAGACTCGTTGGGAAACTTTACTCGATCCCTTCGTCGGTCGATACCGCCTGTGTAACGAAGCGTTATGGTTCATTTTATTTGCATAAATTTGGTTGCCGCGATTTTATATCCGTATTTTCAGATAGAAATTTTGTTACTTTTATCGTGAGCAATTTTTTTGCTTGGCTGGATGATTCTTAAGTAGAACTTATCTAAAGTCTGTTAGGGACAAAATAATCAAAATGACCGTCTTAGGCCAGCAATTTGCAACTGCAAATAGTGGTGAGCATGGCACATAAGGCGTAAAACTAATAGCGCAAAATTCTCGAGTGGAGACAAACTACGTACCGAAAAGCGCAGCGTATGACATTCATTGGTCTGTATAAAGCGCTGATGATGAGTAAGATCGCAGAAATGCGCTGGATGCAAGCCGCTTTAAACTGTCATTATTGAAAACTAGCCGACCCAGAGAACTTCGTTTCACGCGATATCTTTATAAGTTATAGCCTATGTGTTACTTTGATGAATAAGCATTATTATTGCAAAATTTCATCTCAATCGGTTCAGTAGTTTTTGCGTGAAGGAGTAACAAACATCCATACATAGTTACAAACTTTCGCGTTTATATAAGTAGGATATAAAAGAAAAGGTTACGTCTAGCAGTGAATGCCCTACGGCATAGCACTCCATGCCTCACAATACGTATAAATGTTTTAAGAATAGTTATTATTTTCCTCGAGAAGTATTTATTTCTATCTGCTCTAACGTAGGATGGTAAATATAGATTAACTACAATATGATATGTATTTAACCTACGCTTTCTTAGAAAAGATAGAATTAGCCATCGAGTAATTCTACTCCCAGCGCTGTTTCGCTTTTATTTCTTGTATTTAGTTATAAACTAATACTCGTATTGCGTTGTAGATGTGATATGATTAGTAGTATACGTGATTTAGTATGCATTATACTGTAGTGGTACTACACTAAAATTCAAGACATTGGTGGACCGTGATACTTGCGTCACATTTAACTTGGTAACTTACTAGAAAATCCTATTGCCACAAGGGCAAAATGGTATACATGTTATCGTTATAGCCCAATTTTAGGGAGAAGCATTTTCCCTAGTTAGAACTAGATATAACAGAATACCTTAGTTGCAACGCGTTTTCCCTAGTATAGTGGGTTCTTTTCCCTCTAAAGGAGTGGGAGGATATACACTTAGAAGCTAAGATGATTACAGAAAAATACAGAGTTACCAACACCAAAATTATTTATTCGGCTTACCAAAGGTTGGTAAATTTTAAGTAATAGACTATACAAACAGTAGCAAAAGATTCAGGCGGTGAAGCCACCTTTGAATCTAAGGTAAGGTAATATGCCGACTTTGGTGTCGCTTGGTCGAGTTCTTTTTAATTAACGATTTTAATAATTAACCGGTCCAATATCAGGTGGAAGATCAATAATCAATATTCAAATTTATTAATAACGCCAAGTTACAAGTCAAATAGTATACAATTCAGATATCAAATATATGTCAGAGATATTACAGAATTATAATTTCATTATAATGTTCAATTTAATTGCATTACAGAGGCACAACAATAACAAACAATCATTTATCCAAGTAAATAAAAAATCTACTTATTGAGATTTAAATTACACCTAGTAATTTCATAAATTCGGCTATATCGTAAAATAAATGCTGTAGGAGCCATGACTGACAGCGGGGGCACAAATGTATACCGATTTCTCTGACCTGACTAGCCTGTGGCTCGGCGTTGCGAGCAGGTCCTTTCTACGATTACTCCTCAGCTTAAGCCTGGTATACTCGCCTCGTGACTCAAACATATTCAAATTCCTATGCGTAAACAGGGCAATTTGGAAAATTAGCTCGCACGGCAGCGGCAAAATGCGAAGTTCTTTAAAGAGCTCAACGCAAGAAACGTCGTCACGTGCGCCAAACATAGCACGTACGGCACGCTTCTGCATTATAAAAACTCTTTTGTAATCGGCAGCACAACCCCACAACTCTAACCCATAGGTGACATTACTATGGACGGTGGCGAAGTAGCAGGAGCGCACTACTTCGCGAGAGGCGGTGCTCGCGAGCCGCCGGAGAGCGAAGCACGAGCGGCCCAGCTTCCCGCACAGCTCGTTTATTTACGTCTCCCATGTCAACGCACCGTCAATGTGAAAGCCTAACAATTTTGTGCTTTTAACTTGTTGGAGTGTGGTGCTACCGATCACCGATCCCGATCAAGATGGTCAGCGGTAGTATTGTAACGAGGTACATATGTGTAGGTTTCTTTTACCAGCCTGGAGTCGACGCCGTGGCGACACACAGGGGTACGCTGCGAAGGGAAACGCAGTGCCCGGAGTGAGGTAGTTCTCCGAAACGTTATATGTAGTCGCGCAGGGACGCCCAGGCGACTGTTTGTAGCAGTAAGGTGGAGTGTAGGCCCCAACTAAATACCCTGCAATGGCTGGAATGAATCCATGTACAAAGCTATATATGAGAAAAGTACAAAAATTGGAATTACAACTTAATATTTTACCAAGTTCTAAATGAGAAAATAGTGGAAAATGATACTTTGCCGCAAAGATAGGGTTGTAAGGAAACTATTTAGTTCAAATCTAGAAGTCCAGGAACATTCCAGAAGGCTATTTTGCAAAAAGTATGTTTTTTACAAAAAGTCAAGAATACCAGACATTTCAAATTAAAATCTGGGAAAATTATATTATTAATAACTAGAAACCCGCCCCGGCTTCGCACAGGTGTATTTATACATAAATGAACCTTCCTCTTGAATCGCTCTATCTACAAAAAAATACGCATCAAAATCCGTTGCTTAGTTTAAAGATATAGGTTTGATTTTGAAACTGACTTTTATGATTTCATGTTAACTTGGGTTGATTTTTACAAAAAACTGCTCAGCCGATTTCTTTGAAATTTAAATGGGACCACTTCAGGAGTATACCCTTTCGAACTAAAATAGAATTTCTCGACTTGGTTCACAATTGGCGAAATTATATCTAAATATACATAAAAAATACATACAGACGAACATAGAACCTCCTCCTTTTTGGAAGTCGGTTAAAAAACTTGCGGCCGAATTGTAAATCAAATCCCATCTGGAAGTCGGCTGAAAGTGCAGCGCATTGTATCACAAAGACTACGAGTATGTAAATTATTTTTAAAATTTGAAATAGTTTAGTTCCGTATACTGTGATTTACCTTTACCCTCCCCTTTACAAATAAGTCCGTATCGATATTTTGAATTTGTTTTATTTTTGAGTTATGAATTAAACTTTATCAAGCCGTTTAAAAATATCGTGATCTGTAAGAGCTGTTAAGACGGGCAGATGCATTGATAGAGGAACATGCGACTTACCCCATCTACCTCGTCACCAAGAGATCCCCGCGTGTCGTGTTTCAGGGTCCTGTTGAAAAATAAGCAAATGCTAATCTTAACCCAATCTAGGTACCTCGTTCATTGAATCTCCGGTTCACGTCGCATGGCCTAGGCATTAGGCAAATAATGGACGGCGTCGATGTCGCTCATTTATGATATAGGTAGGCAATACGAATATACCGGTTTGCGCGCTACAAAAAAAAAAAAAAAACCGGCGCGACTTTTAATACACGCTACCAAAAAAAATTAAAAATACAGGCGTGCCGCTTTGTTGTGTTTGCGCGCTACAAAAAAAAATAAGAAAAAAAACAGGCGCGGCTTATTATACACGCTACCAAAAAAAATTAAAAATAAAGGCGTGTCGCTTTGTTGTGTTTGCGCGCTACAAAAAAAATTAAAAAAACAGGCGCGACTTTTTATACACGCTACCAAAAAAAATTAAAAATACAGGCGTGCCGCTTCGTTGTGTTTGCGCGCTACAAAAAAAAATTAAAAAAACAGGCGCGACTTTTTATACACGCTACCAAAAAAAAATTAAAAATACAGGCGTGCCGCTTTGTTGTGTTTGCGCGCTACAAAAAAAATTAAAAAAACAGGCGCGACTTTTTATACACGCTACCAAAAAAAATTAAAAATACAGGCGTGTCGACTCGTTGTGTTCACTTGCACGAAAAATAAATAAAAAACAGGCAAGCGCTCAGGTGTGCGCGGACGTAGTAATTTTTGTCTCCTAGTCGAGTTTAAGATTAGCACACTTAGCTTTTTATTGTTGAAACCGCTGAGGCCCCTCGCTTACACTTGCACCTCACTCTAATTAACTACGTTTGAATCACATGGTTTTACACTTTTAAATAAACTACTGTGACGATATTTAACTAGCATGATGAACTTTTCGTGTCATCACTAATCGCGGTCCGGGATCAACTGACCTAAGTGTGCATGCTTCACGCCTCTTTCTTTCCCCTAACAAAAAACTTTGGCGCCACAGTTCTGAAATTCGATATTATAATATCCGAAGTCTACATGCTGCGAAATTTATGAGTTTTTTGTTTAGTTTACTTAAAATGCTCATTTGTCTGTTTGGGACAACATCTGAAGCCACTTATCTCAAAAAAAACATAAGAACTACCATTTCATTTTGAATAGCTCGTAACCCTCAAGTTTCCATGTGTGAGAAGTAACTCATAATTTCTTCCTTATGTAATATACATTGCCGATTAATTTTATATTCTCTCTAGGATACCTAGGTAAGAGTCAGTTACATTACTATAGGCACATCAAATACACTTTTTTCGACTATTCACTGTGTTCTCAAAACAACAATTTTTTTTCTTTTTTTTGTAAAACATCACTTTATGTATAGCGACAGTGACTAGTGTAAAGTGAAAAATTATAAATGATCCATTTGATTTAGTTTGTCGAGAAAATTGAAAAGAAAATAAAATTGTTAAAAGATTAATGGTGAACTATAAATTTAGAAAATTAAATTGGAAATTGGTGTCAATCAAGATTTCAACACCAAAAATAATGTAACAATAGCGAAACAAAAGTTTATTTTATAGAAAGATTTTTCGAGTAATTCTTTTTCGAATTCGTTACAACATCACGTAGCTCCAGATCTTTAGGGAGAAAATGAAACGTCTCTACAATTTTTTAAGTCTTTGAAATTCATGTAATTTTTCTCAGATCTGGTCTTGAAAGCTATAATAAAGAAATAACGAATGAATTGAGAGCTGTGTTAAAATATAAAGGATTGATAAAATTAACAAATATTGGTTTGGCAAAACTATGTTACAATACCGACTGACGATATAATTAAGCCGTAGGAACGCGCTGGATGCAGGCCGCTTCCCATCGTTATTTTTTGGAAATTATAGGAGAGGCCTATGTGTATGTCTATGTCCACCAGTGGACGTCTTACGTCTGATAGATGGATGGATATTTTGACAAAATGCACCTACTGATATCTTGTTACAATAAAAAGTGTTTTTGTAACTATTTTAGTGACTACTATGCCACATTACCACCCCTACACAGCCGATTTTCCTTCGATACGTACGAAGCGGTTTGACTCAACATTTCTGATTCGTACCACCAGGGAATGCAACAGTCTTTCTGCTTTCCTGTTATCCTAATCCTAATCCTAAGAGATATAACCTAAACCTTTTCAAGGTGAGAGTGAATAGGTATCTTCTAGGTCTGCGTGCTTCATCTTCGACCACAACGTCGCTTAACATTAGGCGAGTTGGTGGTCAAGCGCGGACTTATTCTCGATAAAAAAAATACTACAAATAGTAGACGTTTGAGTGGATGGATGGATAAATATCTCTAACCAATCATATCTCCGTCTTCAAGAAAGAGGCCAATCGCCGAATCCAACTCGGCTGGGCAGCGTTCGGAAAATTGCGTAACGTCTTCTCGTCCGACATAAAAATCAACCAAAAGTTTTCGACCAGTGTGTGTTGCAATGATGACTTATGGTACAGAAACGTGGTCTCTCACTATGGGCCTTATTAGTAAGCTTCAGGTAGCCCAACGAGCCATGGAGAGGGCTATGCTCGGTGTTTCTCTGAGAGATCGAATCAGAAATGAGGAGATCCGTAGAAGAACCAAGGTTACCGACATAGCCCAGCGGATTGGCAGGTTGAAGTGGCAATGGGCAGGGCACATAGCACGGAGGACTGATGACCGATGGGGTCGAAAAGTCCTCGAGTGGAGACCACGCACCGGCAAGTGCAGCGTAGGACGTCTACCCACAAGGTAGAAGGACGACCTCATTAAGACCGCAGGATCGCGCTGGATGCAAGCCGCTACCAACCGGTCTTATTGGAGGTCTTTAGGGGAGGCCTATGTCAACCAGTGGACGTCCTATGGCTGAAAAGAAGAAGAAGAAGAATCATATCTCCAAAAATAGTCTAGACTACTAACAAAGAATAGCGAATTCTATTAATATCAGAAATTAATTTCGATTATCTCCTTCTCTCAGTGAGTGACAAAACATCAATTGTTAACCTACGTAAATAAATTAAACCATTAGTTAGTTATAAAACAAATTATTTATTTGAATACAATAGACCTATGCTGGTAAGCATGGTTATAAATTTCATTTTCAAAATAGGGAGGTCCTTAACTTAATATTTCATTCAAACTTAGTGACATACAGCTTTCAACACTGAAGTAATCCTAGATTTAATTTAATATTTCGAAATTGATTTAAAAGGGTACGCCGTAGGTTTAGCTACAATTGAATAGTTCCGTGACCGCTATCGGCACTCCAGAAACTAGGGTAATTGAAAGACCGCCATGAAACCCTGAATTCTGAGAGAGAAAACTTAGGCGGTCACTTAATATTGGTAAGTACTTGGAGCTGGGCACATCTACAAATAGTAAGTAAGTTTGACTAGGGCATTGGAGTTTTTTATAAAATCCGAAGGCATTCGACGCGGTTCAACGGTTAAATAACCGGACTCTACAATACGTAAATGTAACGCATTGTCTGAGCCACGGTTGCGCTCGGTCGTGAATGTCACGCGTAGTCTCGCCCATCCCATAGGTATGTACCCATTTTAGCAGCCTCAGGCCGAGCAAAATTGACTTGAGGCAGTCTGAGGACACCTTTCTTCTCTTTTTTTTTAGGGCGAGGCGTGCCTCAGCCTAAGGATTGCGTCTCCAGATGCGCTGCCTCTAGGTGAGGCGGCTGCTAGTCCCGACACTGCCTTTAGTGGATACATAGCTAAAGACAGACGATGCCAATTGACTATACTTATATTGGCGTAGATTCACTGTTTGTAAGTGATTATACTGATCCTGCCGAACGTTACAAACTACGTTGTGAGCGCCACGGTCATTTCTCGGGTGGCAGACCGCGGGTGGCATTTACAACTAAGCGCTGCAGTGGCTCAAACGACACGTTAATTAGTGGATTCTGGTTGTTTTAACCGTTTATTTATGTCAGAAGCCTTCAGGCGTCTTAAAAACTGGGACATCCATAGCCAACAGGCTTATACTCGTACTTGCGAAGTTATCTAATTTAAGCAAATATTCTGCTCTAAATACATTCTGCGGTATAAATAAATACAATCTCGACGTTTCATCCATAGAACGTCCACTGCTGGACATAGGCCTCCAGATCTCCATCCAGCTTTCATCTAGCGCGATCCTGCGGTCTTAATGAGGTCAACCGCCCCTCCTTGTGGGTGGACTTCCTACGCTGCACTTGCCAGTACGCCGTCTCCACTCGAGAAATTTTCGACCCCATCGGTCATCAGTTATTTGTGCTATGTGCTCTGCTCACTGGCATTGCTACTATATCTATTATATTGGAGCCTTAAAATTATAGTAAAATCGGTATTTGTGTTTAGGCTTTCAAAAGATAACTGATGTGGGTAATATGTAATACAAAAATAATAAGGTCCTTAAAAATAAATATTGAAATCGGGCCAAGAATTTCACAGTCATTAACTCTACAGTTTTGCGCATCTCAGTGTTTGTTTTCAGCTTTAATTTCTTCATCTGCAGAACAAACGTCGGCAGAGGGTATAATTTGATGCTTGGCAAACATAACAAACAACGAAGCTGAAAGTTTCCCGTCCGCAAAGATGAGATTTAATTGTATTTGTTATTTTATATCCAGAGCTACATCTGACTACTTTATCAATGAGTTAGATACTTGCCGAATCATACAAGTCGGCGAATGTGAAGTTAGCTACAAGCTGCGCAATGTCCAATCCTGACTGAAGCTCACATAAAGCTGCGCGTTGACTGGATTTCGCGCTGTTTGTTGCTAACTTGCTATTGCACCTAGCGCGTTTCTGCGGTCTTCATTATCTTGTCGGTCCACCTAGTCGGTGGATGTCCTGCGCGGCGCTTACCGGTGCGTAGTCTCCATTCGAGAACTTTACAGCCCCATTGGCCACCTGTTCTTCGAAAGACAAACCCAGCCCGCTGCCATTTCAACTTGCGGATTGGCTACTTATGTCGGTAGCTTTTGTTCGCCTGCGGATCTCCTTATACCTGAATTCGATCTCGCAGAGAGACTAAGAGCATTGCTTTTTACTATAAAAACTAACCTGGTTTTCACACATTTTAATGTTTTATATCACGAGAATGTACTCACGTTTATTTTTCATAGTCATTACAGTAGGTACGACTATAGTTTCGATGGCATTCGGAGATCTTTCTCAAGTCGAGTGCTAGCACGCGGAGCCGTCTCGTGATGCACTGATGAAAAATAAAACATGAAAAATAAACGTGAGTGCATTCCCGTGAAATAAAATATAAAAACGACCATAGCCTACTCCGTAACCTCTTGTTGATCTGTTTCTATCCCTTCGTGAGCACAGCAAGCCTCTGACAAAACATACCGTGTACTGCCTATACAGAACTGATCTACCAAGCCAAAAGGATGTAAATCAGACCATCATTATGAACAACTTTTACTATGGGGCCAACACGAAATTCGAGAAAAAATAATCAACTGTTTCATAGACTTTGAACAGCTGTTTTTTTTACTAGAATTCTGGGTTGAACCCACAATAAAAGTTGTTCAAAATGATGGTCTTAACCACCCCTTTTCGGTTTAGTATAGGGTAAGCAGAAAAGCCTGTTTAGGTACTGCCTATAAAGTAGGTACTCCAATAAGGCCCGACATGTATCACAGTGTAAAAAGCCAAGGTATATTTCGGTAAAAATGGCCATTCGGTGGGTAAAGTTCGTTATTTAGTGGTTGCTAATTAGACAAGTTTCCATCTCGCGGCATGCTCCGCGCACACTGCAGTGCACTAGAGCCCGCTGTGCCGCTGCCCTGTCATAATGGTATCTACCCAAGGGTCAGTTCAGTCTGTGGAGTGACACGACGCGGCACGCATTTTTTGAAACCATCCATTTATCTGCCATAAGGACGTCTACTACTGGACATGGGCCTCCCCAATAGAACTTCAATAAAACCAGTTGGAAGTGGCTTGCATCAAGCGTGAACCTGCGGTCTTAATAAGGTCATCCGTCCACCTTGTGGGTGGACGTCCTACGCTGCGCTTGCCAGTACGTAATCTCTAGTCGAGAACTTTTCAACCCCATCGGTTAACAGTCCTCCGCGCTACGTGACTACCCACCGCCATTTCAACTTGCCGATCCGCAATGCTACATCGGTAACTTTGGTTCTTCTACGGGTCTCTTCATCGATCTTGCAAAGAGACCATATCAAAGTTAGCAATAAAATTGCTACAGGCCCCGCGCATAAAGTGGGCTCCTCGATCCCAGACCCACCTCTGCCCGAGCGTAATTTCTTGGTTGGTCTTGTTTAAGAAAGGGTTTAACGGTGGACAGATGACTTATTTAAGACCACAAAATCGAGTATTTGCTGTGCATTTCGGAGCGGTAAACGTTTTTTAATTATCTTTTCAATAACTTGTACGCTTTTGAATGGTAGATAAAATTCTGTCACGTAATTAATAGCTTGTTTAGCTAAGCTAAGCTAATCTGTGACTAAGGACGATGTGCAGCTTAGTTCAACAGTACCACCAGGGAACGTTTTTAAGAGTAAAATCAAAAATAAATAATAAAAATATAGGTATATGGAATTGTATTAAATAAAATGAAAGACTTTCTTTTTAATACTCCGCGTCGCGTCGCGTGTTGGTCTGAGCTGCCTCTTAACCAACCCGTAGGTATTTTATTTTAATTTCCGTACAAGTACTCACCTTAAACAAGGTTTGTTAGACAAACTGGGTCAACGTTCTTGTTGTTGGACTCATTTAAAAATATAAATAGACTATTAGTTTTTTTAACCAATTTTTAACCCAAAAATTAATATATTAATTAGACAGCAAAAGTACTTACGCAGAATGAACAGCTAGTGACTTTTTTCCATAATAGACGATGTTCAATTTTTAATTCGATATAATACATATAGGTATACTGTACTGTACTGTACTAGCTTGTTTAATAGTCCACTGCAGGACGAAGGCCTACCCACGAAGGGTGATTGGGCCATAACCACCACGCTGGCCCAGTGCGGGTTGGTGGTTTCACATACGCCATCGAATTTCTTCTACAGACGTATGCAGGTTGCCTCACTATGTTGTCCCTCACCGAAAAGCCAGTGGTGTGAAATTCCGTACATAAGTTCCAAAGAAACTCATTGGTACGGGACCGGGATTGAACCCACGAGCTCAAGAATGACAGGCCAGCGTTGCAACTACTAGACCATCACGGCTACACAATACATATGAATATAATAATAACAAAATAGTTGAAGTTAATAATTTTAAAACGTGTAAGTAATTCCTGTTATTACCTTGAAATGTAAGAGATTAGCTTGTTACCAAGTAATTAATATTAATAAATAAACGAATAAACTATAAAGGGCTGGGTTCAAAGGTATATAACTCTACATGTATAATTATTTTTCGCAAAAAACAGCATGACCGACTTCACCCGTGTACAGAAGTCGCGAATATTTCGCACGGATCGATGTTACATTTTTCACATTATTGTTGATTTATCAAAAATGGCTCAGCCGATTTCAATAAAATTTTAATGGGACCAATTTCGAAGTATATTCTTTCCAATATATTTTTTTATTGAAATCGAACTACTACGAAAAAAGTTACACATTAAAAAAATATATACGCGTCGAAATGAGTGCCTCCTCCGGTTTGGTTCGTTGGTCAGTAAAATAACTATAGTTATCAAAAGTTATTTATAATATCTCAGCAGATAATATTAAAATGTAATCATGAAATATCCTCTAATCTATTTTCAACTGACTACCAAAGGAGAGGAGGTTATCAGTTCGTCAGTACGTTCTTTTGTTACATGATTACACCGTAGTTTGAGAACTAATTACGTCATGAAATTTAGATTTTTGAGTACCTACTGTAAATTTGAAATAAATTTTAGGAAAATGATGAAAATTACAAAGCCTACAGAAATTGAATAGCATTTTTACTCCTTGGGCTTGAGGTCGTAAGGTCGTCGGTTTGCACCTACGTTTTTTTGAAAAAATAATTAATACCAGTTAAAAAAATTAATGTCATACGCAGTCGATTAATTATTAGCATCTTTGGAACCTTAAATATCTACCATAATAAGGTTAAGTGTTATGAGCGTGTACAAGAATGCTACACGCTCTTAAAAAAATACTCTTACTAGTATAACTTAATTGACGTCAAACGTTAACTTATAGTGGTTTTAGTTGGACTTCCTTTGCTGCTCATAAGCTTTCTTTATGAACGTCATATAACACCAGAAAATCACCTTACATTATAAACAATATAACAAGACCCAACCGTCTTGAACACTAATTTTATTCGAAGATAATACCGAATGCAACGGAAACCCAATCAAATCCGACAACTCAAACAGTGAGCGGTGTCTCCGTAAACGAGTAATCGAGTGTTCAATCGAGCAAGATCTCGATATCTCGATTATACAGAAATTGGAATCGAATGCGGCTGAGAATTGAAAACGAATCTTCGACATCTGCTCGCTCTTTTCTTGATTTAGTGCAAATATAAGGCCTCTTGAATACCTAAATGTTAGGAAAGTATAAGTAGCTGACGGCCTAAAATTCTTACATCTACTGTTCTTCTACATTCTCCTTAATTTGATCCATAAATGCCCTCCGTGGTCTTCCCCTTCCTCTTTTTTCTTTTCCTCTCTCTTTTCTTCAAAGTTTCCTTCTAATATGGTTTTAATAAAATTGTGGTGTCGTACAAGGTGGCCAAACATCTTTCCTCTCCTGTTATCGATTGTTGTAAGCAGTTTTCTTTTCTCTCACACGATATTTAGCACCTCTTGGTTCGATTTTTTTCTGTCCAGCTTATTCCTTTCATCATTCCACAACACCACATTTCGAAAGCCTCAAGCCTTTTCCTGTCCTGTGTTGATTACGTTATACAGGGTTATTCCTTATCAATTAGGATCCTTTTAGGGGCTTATTCTGTACAACATTTGTTATGCGACTTTTGTCAAAACTCAAAAAAAGTTGTTGTTCTATACATAGAAAAATATCGTTCACCCGCGACTAAATGTAAACAGTAAACAGCTGATATTTTTTTGAGTTCAGACAGATGTCGCAGAACATAAGTTTTTAGTTTTGATGTACAGAATAAGCCCCTTAAAGGATGCTAATTGATTAGGAATAACCCTGTATATACAATCTAAAAGCGGAATAACCATGTCTCTACGGTTGCAATGCATAAATGTGTCTCACACGTCTGACAGACAAGACCTTCGATATCTTTACGGCGAACTTTAATGCTCGTTACCTGTACCTGTATTTTGTGAAATACATTAATTATTTTACCTAAGTAGGTACTCAGTTAACGTTGTAATAACTAGGTAATTACCTCTCAAAGGCAATACAATAAAGAGCTTGTTTTACAAACAAAAATGTAAGAAGAGCAATTTATTACAGCCATTATACAAGTTCCAATTCACAAGAAAACTATCAAAGTAGCCCGTGAATAGACAGTTTTATGCCCCGCGAGGGTTGTTTACAATACAATCTACAGACAATACAGTCTTTTTAAACTTTTGTATCAGATTTCTAAGGGTTGAAGTACTTCAAAACTTTTGCCATTTCTAGTGTTATATTTTAATTGCTTGTCTGTTTTACCAATTGAAGATCTTTTGATAAAAAAGTTAACATTTAATTAGTTATTGCACTATGTTATAGGAAAAACATTGATTAGTTAGTTCTTAGTTAGTGATGGTAAGCACTGGTGTCAGGGTTTTTAAGACGCCTGAGGACTTCTGACATGGCTTAACAGTTAAAACAACCGGGGCCTACAATAAAATTGAAGCACAATTGAAATTGCAACAAAAACCAGCGGTTCTATAAATTTTATCGAAAGTGTATAGAGCAACTGATTTCATTTACACATTTTTACCGACTTCCAACAAGGTGGAGGTACCATGACACAGACAAAGACAGACAAAGAACACACGCACACAGACGACTGTGTGCGCGTGTTCTTTTTTGGGTATGTTCAACGAAATTTTCGCCAAATGTGAACTGATTTAAAAAAAAAAATGAATGTAATATTTCGAAAGAATATACGCCCCTTTTTATTTTTGTTGCAAATAAATTTTTAGTATTTGCTTAAATTTTATCGAAATCGGCTGAGCGATTTTTGATAAATCAATAATAATGTACATGGATGTCACATCGATTCGTACAAACTATTCGAATTCTGTACACGGTGAAAGTCGGTGTTGCAATTTTTTGCGAAAAATAATGATCTCTATCCATAATAAGGATTTTAGCATTGGGCCTAAACATAGTAAAAGTTGGTCGACATATAGAAACTTCAATATTAGTACCGTAAGTATAAGATAGTAAGGAGAAAGAAAGAAAAAAATTAAAACTTACAGATGGAAATAACTACCTATGTGAAAATGCTTTCTTTAATATGTATGCTGAGTTGATGAGATTTTTGCAAATGATTTCATTACAAAACACGTTTACAAGAGTAAAATATTGAATCCCAAACAAAGCACGACACTTGCATCGGCTCGAGTGCGATGTACCAGTGAAAGTATAATGTTTCATAAAGGAATTAAATCAGGTAGTAATAAAATGTTGATATACAGTAAACATTCCAAATAATTAATGTAATCAGCCGATCAAAATCTGCTCGTGTCTAAGCCGTGAGTTCTGGAGCTTACCCGTCGAAAACTTTAATAGTTCGGCGCTCATATAAGATTAATGGCTGTGCTACCCTGGATCGAGGCGGTTGGTTTGATGCTCCAGTTCAAGTTTTAATATGTCAGCAATATATATCTACTTGTGGTGGAATGCAAATGCTTTAAACATTTATTAGGCATTTTCTTGATAAAAGTTTATTTTTAGGTATTTTAGCTATTTACTTTTCAACCGACTTCCAAAAAAGAGGAGGTTCTATGTTCGTCTGTATGTATTTTTGAAGTGTAAAATTCTTTAGCTACGTTGTGCACTTTTTAGGATGGGTCAAAAAATGTTGAATTCGCGTCAAGACCCGTGGCTGATCAAAAATTCGTAAGACGGCGCAGTGCGCTTGCGTGAGGGTGTGTTTGATATTGTATTTTACCACATAAATGTTACTTTACATGTTCAAATTTTCACTTCTGCTGGCTCTCCCATAGCGCAACCCGTTTATTCTTTTTTTGTATGTTCATCGAAATTTTCGCCAATTGTGAACCGAAACAACAAAATATTTTTAGTTCGAAAACCCTTTCGAACTTAAAAATATTAGGTATACTCCCGAGGTAGTCTTATTTAAATTTTATCGAAATCGGTTGAAAAATCAACAATAATGGAAAAATTGAATTTTGAACACGATGGAAGTCGGTTTTGCAATTTTTTGCGAAAAATAATTATCTTTATTTTGTTTAAGATTACTTATGCAGAAAATTGCGTCTTTGAATATCTTTTACATTTTACAAATCAATGAACTACTGATATGGTGGTGATGATGATAAGTTGATCTTTGCCGCTCTCACATTCTCTTGATTTTTATATTACTGCATACAATGTTACAGTGAGTTTACGAAAAGTAATTTAGCGATAAGTAGTAGGCAGCTACGTATCTAGTTATTTTTATCAAATTTTGCATTGAAAAATAAATACTAGCAAGTGGTATGACCAATACAACACCAAGCTTTGTGTTAATATTTTGGGACAGGCAAAAATATTCTAGCCGATAGTCGGCCGGGTCGGGTCTCAGCGATTCTAAAAATACGTAGTGTTATTGTAAGGTGTAAAAGCAATTGCAATGTGTTTTAGTAGCCATAACATTCATTTTTTAAAAGCAGAAGATACCTCACACAGTTGTTATGTGCCATTACTCTTTTGGCGATCGTAACAAATCTTGTCGTGGTAATGCTAGTAGGTACTTTGTATACCTACTTGGTGAATATATACTTCCGCATAAAAGGTACGCCCTAGCACTCGTCAGCTTGAGAAAAACGGCAGAATGTGGTGGAAACTACAGTCGTTAAGACTCATAACATACGTGGATGATTCTGAGTTATATGAAATAAACAAAAATACTTTTTAACTATGCCAAGAGAGTTATCTTTCCTGCTAGAAAGTATGCGTCAAAATCACAAACCGCGAAAGAGTTTTTCTGAAACCTGAACATATATTAAAGGCGTATAAAATGTGTTGAAATATGGTATTGCAAATCGGTTTTAAAGTTTGAAATGATAGCTTGTATTGCAGTCATTCAAATTTTTGAAAGTTCAGTAATACTTTCGTATAGCATTCAATGCATGCGTCAATTTTAACAGTAGGTATTGGGCTAGTATGTTAATTTCCTGCAGCAAACGAAGCTAGTTTTGCATCCGAACTCATCGAGTAAACTGTTTTTGCGTTTTCACCAGGTACACTCGGTTACGTATACGGGTTATGCTCAGGTATACGAGTTATTAAATTTTCATGTTTTCATAAATTTTACTAGGCAATAAGGTATATCAGTAATTTGCTAATGTAAGTACTATTTCTTATGCTAAATAGAAATATTCAGGTAACTGCTTGTACCTACACCGATAATTTTACACAGATAATTATTGTTTTAACATCAACCTCAAGATTGCAAGAAAATACAATGCTCTGTTAATACAAAAAATAATCTGTTTAACCAAATTTTAAAACGTAGCACTGACAATTTTCATCGAGATTGTTAAATTTTAATAGCAGTTTAACGAAAATTATCGCATGTTATTGTTAACAGACTTATTTTCTTTCAATTTTTAGTGTTTCAAACCGAGTTCTAGTACACTGAACTCGTCATTAAACTATTAGAAAATTCCAAGAACAAGGTCTTGTGGTGCCTTTGCGACGGGAGGCGTGCCCGACCTGCCGCACAAGAGTTCTTACTCAGAAACCACACGATCGGTACTTATTTCCACTCGAACATACATTACTCGTTTAGCTTCAAAAATGCTTCTACGATAAAAACCCTTTTGCAGCAACGACAGTATTGTATAGCTAAAGCCGAGGTATAAATGCAAATACGGTGACATAGAAAATGTTAATAATTATATAACCAACGATGCAATGCTTCGCTTTGTCGAAGAAAAATCGGGAAATTACCAATTCAAATACTACGTTTTTAAATGGTAGTTACAGTCAAAACGCAATATTTGTTGTAGAATTTGAAGATGAACTAGATTTTAAACGGTAAATAAAATTTCGAAAAAAATGCAACTAGCATTTTGATTCCATCCATCCATCAGCCAAAGGACGTCCACTGCTGGACATAGGCCTCCCCTATGTATCTCCAATAAGACCGGTTGAAAGCGGCTTGCATCCAGCGCGATCCTGCGGTCTTAATGAGGTCATACGTCCACCTTGTGGGTGGTCGTCCTACGCTGCGCTTGCCGGTACGTGGTCTCCACTCGAGAACTTTTCGACTCCACCGGTCATCAGTCCTCCGCGCTATGTGCCCTGCCCATTGCCATTTCAACTTGCTAATCCGTTGGGCTATGTCGGTAACCTTGGTTCTTCTACGGATCTCCTCATTTCTGATTCGATCCCGTAGAGAAACTCCGAGCATAGCCCTCTCCATAGCTCGTTGGGCTACTTGGAGTTTATTAATAAGGCCCATGGTAAGAGACCACGTTTCAGTGCCATAAGTCATCACTGGTAACACACACTGATCGAACACTTTCGTCTTGAGGCACTGAGGTATGTCGGACGAGAAGACATTACGCAATTTTCCGAACGCTGCCCAACCGAGTTGGATTCGGCGATTGGCCTCTTTCTTGAAGTCGGACCTACCTAACTGGACTACTTGTCCTAGGTAGACGTACGAGTCAACGACTTCAAGAACCGAGTTCCCAACAGAGATCGGGGTGGGTACAACATGGGAATTACACATGACTTTCGTCTTCTCCATGTTCATCTTAAGACCCACCTGTTGAGAAACCCGATTGAGGCCTTCGAGCATCGTGCTGAGTTCCTCCATCGACTTTGCCATGACTACGATATCGTCGGCAAACCGAAGGTGAGTGATGTATTCCCCATTGATATTGATGCCGAATCCTTTCCATTCCAGGAGCTTGAAGGCGTTCTCCAAAGTGGCAGTAAACAGTTTCGGAGATATTACGTCTCCCTGTCTTACGCCTCTTTTTAAAAGGATCGCCTTGGAGCTCTCTTCCTGTACTCGGACCGACATAGTGGCGTTATTATACAAGCACTTCAACACTTCGATATACCGATAGTCAATCCGGCATCGCTGGAGAGACTCAAGCACCGCCCAAGTTTCGACCGAATCAAAGGCTTTCTCATAGTCCACAAACGCTAAGCAAAGAGGCAAGTTATACTCTTCGGTCTTCTGTATGACTTGCCGCAGCGTATGTATGTGGTCCATGGTACTAAAACCTTTTCGGAAACCGGCTTGTTCGGAAGGCTGGAAGTCATCAAGCCTGCGTTCGAGACGGTTCGTAATGACCCTTGAAAACAGCTTATAAACATGGCTCAGAAGCGAGATTTTGATTATAAGCCAATTAAAGCTACCCTATAAAACCCGTTTTCTACAACAATTTTAAAGGAAAAAAAAAAAGAAAAGCTCAGTTGCTTTTAATAAAAAGTTAATTGTTCATCACGACTTTTCAGGATGACATTGCCCATAGTGAAAGTTGTTAATACTTAATGATTTTTCCCCCTAATTTCGCAAGTATCGAATTATAACTTTTATTGTATTTATTTACTTGTTTATATTTAAACTACCAATTTAAAATACTGATTAGGTAAGTATCTGCAAAATATAAATTCTACAACATGCTTATTTAATTCAAAATTGAATCTGAGTATTTGTAACTGACTATGCCTATTTTCGTTTTTCTCTGTTTACATGGTTCTACCTTCTTCAAATTATTTCAACATGTGTAAATATTTTAGTGTACTTATGTACTTAATTCTAACTACGGCTATGATAAGTGGTTTACCTACAAACAGAAGGAGCGTAGTATCCGAGATAGGTAGAAATAATTATACAGTTTTTTTTTGTTTGGATGCTAACAACCCCTCTCATAATTGTATCGTATGTATGATTCGGTCAATAAACATTATTTATTATTTAAAAAAAAATATGACACAGTGATTTCCATTCGGTTTCGTACATAATAAACTTAGGGACTTAAAACTCTAAATACAGTATGATGCCTATTCGTACACGTGAGTACCTATAGCGTGGCACGTGCTATGTCCAATCAAAATTTATGAGCGCTTAAAATCTTAGGAACCTTTCTTACCCAAGAAGAATATAAAAGCAATATTTTCTAGCTCTGCCATTTTACGTTACAAACAAAGCAATGGCCCGTCAACGCGAAGCGCTGAAATGAATATACTCACAGTAGTGTTGTACTCGTACCTAGCCATATTGAAAGTTAAATGTCGATAGATAATTTATTTGCTGATATTTTGGTTTCATTTATTTCAGGTAAATATATAAAAAAATAATCCGCATAACTTAAAGAAAAAAATATCTTATTATTAATACATTAAAAATAATGTCAGTAAACTATAAATAACAGATATAAGACAATATGATATATACTAATGATCACTTAACTAGTAGTGCAAACATTACAAATTCCAAATCCATTGCAAATTATCTGGCCTCGGAATGCCACGGTCCTGCCGTCTCGACGGCAATTACTTACTGGTATTATAACATTAGTATTTAAATGATACTATCATCAAATATATGTCGGAAGGCAATGGGGGCTTGTAAAGGATCGGAAAGAATGGCAACAAAGAGAGAAGGCATATGCCTATGGTGGAAATAGGCTGATTACGATTTAACTATATAATTTTTATATATGAATCTTACCTATATAAATAGATTATCGCCGAGTTTAGTACATTTTATTTTATCAAATCAATTATCCATATAATTAACAGATAGCTAACCGCTAAAATTCTACTAACAATTTAAAAAGTACAATAAAATTATAAATCATCATCATCGTCACCTCTTGTCGGTGGAGCAACTTCCACGTCTTGCGTTCTCCTGCTAATGTTTTCACCTCCCTGTACGCGTGGCATATACCTTTTCTTTAATTTTGTCTAAAAATGCTCTTTGTAGTCTTCCTTTTTATCACTTAATAAATAGATAAGTAATAAAATATTAAAGTATTCGTTACAAGACACTCAAATTGTGATAATACCTAGTAGACGACTGACATTATTTTACTAATGTTTTTTCCCGTATTTTCGAAATTGTGTTGGTCTTATTGGAGATCCATTGGGGAGGCCTATGTCCAGCAGTGGACTTCTTATGGCTGATGGATGGATGGATGTTGCCTTCAATGTATAGTGAAACTTTAACATGAAAATCGCTCGATAGTTGATCACTAAGACTACACAGCCGATAGACCGTTGCACCCCTATTTGCCAAGAATTTCGAGAACTCCATCAAAATGCAAAGGTCAATTAGTAAAGCCGTGAGATTGCTTTGATCTGAACAAAAGACCTTCCGAGCCGGTCGGCTTCTTTAATATTCTCTGGACGCCAAACAGATTATCCACTTTTGTTCGCCAGCCTTAGCATTCTTAATGAGACATTTCCACGGGAAATTTCAATGTTCAATTAGTGCTTGTTCTTTATATTAAAACTTAATAGCCGCTTGCTTAGGAATTCATTAACCTTCACGAAAAATATGTCTCACTTGAAATAAAAAGTCTGTTCACACATAAATGTCGAGTAAGGGGCGTCACAGACTTGACTTATTCATATCATGTCCTGCTTAATGTTATGATTAAATTTTCTATTAGTAGAAACTTGTCATTACCTCTTGGTTAAATTATTTATGTTTGAAGTTTGATATTTAACGTTGTTAATTTCTAAGTTTACAAAAATAAATAAATAAACTAGATTGTAGTTAATTGATGTAATGATCATTCAAAGCAGAGTTTATATCATGGTGTTATATTAACACTCTTTGTTGTCATGTAGTCGTTTATATAAACGGGGCACAATGCGATAAAAAAAAGACAAGAAGATAGTTGTATTGTGGAAAATAAATAAAATAAAATAAAATCAAAAAAATCAAAAAGTATTTATTTATGAAAGCACATCAAGTTATTGGAGGCTCTAGCTGCCAAACTGGATGTAGGGAACCCGTGTTTTGGAAACTAGTTCCTACTCAAGGAACAATATTTTGTTGTGTACATATTTATTTAGGTTTTTGCTTATATTTTGAGCATTGGAATTAGAAAATAAGAAGAAATAGAATAAGAAATATGTAGTACAGATTTGACATTGAGCATAATATTTTAAGATAAAACATAATGCATAAGGTATATAAAATATTGAACTGTAACAAACCTACTCTAACAAACAAATCAAGCCTAGTCTGACGTAAAAAGTATGTTTCAAACAGTTCCCAATCTTGAGACTCTAAACTTTTAGGCCTAAAATGTAGTGCAATGACATCCGTAACATAATAAATACCTGATAAAGACCTGAAGTATGAGTACACAAACACACACCACACCACATCACAAAATTCTTACGACTTTCA
This sequence comes from Hypomecis atomaria, assembly GCA_964007245.1. NCBI lineage: Eukaryota > Metazoa > Arthropoda > Insecta > Lepidoptera > Geometridae > Hypomecis > Hypomecis atomaria. The sequence continues at coordinate 14,538,789 of OZ023288.1, forward strand.
TAACACGGGACCCTAACTAAAGCAATATAAAATTAAAGCGCATTCCCTGAACAGCAGCATGTAAAGTGTTTAACGCTGACACTTTGCATCCTCTCGCCGCTAGCCAACTGTTAACTGAGCTGACACGTCACATGGCTGTTAAATATAAGCATCGTGCTTCCATCCGTATTCTGTATGAAATTAGAATTTCGCTACGGATTTTGCAAGTTGGCACAGCGTGAAATTGTATCTGGCTTGCAGCTTCAAGCTGACGCAGAAATACTTCCCTTGGACAGACGTCATAAGTTCTGGCTGTTGAAATATTGCAAAGTAATTTGAATATAGTTTAAGCATCCACTTGATCTTATTCAGCTAGATAGGGATGTGCTATAAGATTTCATTTATGAATCAGAAATGAGGAAATCCGCAGACGAACCAAAGTTATCGACATAGCTCAGCGGATTAGCAACTTGAAATGGCACTGAGCATGGCAAATAGTTCGATGAACGGATGGCCGTAAAAAAATGGCTGTAAAGTTCTCCAATAGAGACTCTGCACCGGCAAGCACAGCGTAGGACCTCCACCGACGCGGTGGACCGATAATTTAATTAAAACCGCTGGATGCAAGCCGCTTCCAACCGGGCTTATTGGGAATCCATGGAGAAGGCTTATGACTAGCAGTGGACTTCCTACGGCTGATGATGATGATAGATATCATTGTCTGTCTGCAATAAAAACAAAACTTTTTTTTGAGCGATCTTTATTATGGAGTGCTTTGTTTTTTTTTTCTTTGTGTTTAACCGTTCTAATTCTAATCTAAGTTTTTAGGGTTCCGCACCCAAAGGGAATAACGGGACCCTATTACTAAGACTTCGATGTCCGTCTGTCCGTCTGTCTGTCTGTCTGTCACCGGGCTGTATCTCATGAACCATGATAGCTAGGCAGCTGAAATTTTCACAGATGATGTATTTCGGTTGCCGCTATACTAAAAACAAAATAAAATAAATATTTAAGGGGGGCTCCCATTCAACAAACCTGAATTTTTAGACGTTTTTCGCTCTATGTTAATAAATAATGGTACCAGCTAGATGCTTGAAATTTTCACAGAATATTTAGTTTTATATTCCCTTCAATAATAAATAATGAAATTTAAAATAAAATAAGTATTTAAGGGGGGCTCCCATACAGTACGGAACCCTCCGTGCGCGAACCCGACTCGTACTTGGCCGATCATTTTTTCATTTAAGAATTCAAAAGATATTCTAAAAAAGAGTTCAGGCTATTACCTGGTACAGTATTTAATTATTTGCTGTATTTGTTTTAAAAGTGGTTTAACTATTATTTTCTTTAATAAAAATCACAATTTAAAGGAATTTCATATTTTCGGATCTTATATTATCTTTTGACATTGCTCGTGAAACATGGCGGCGGCGTGATGGCGACCTTGAAGAAAATGCAAAACTACATTGTGATGAAGCATTAAATACCGTTGGTTTTTTTTCTGTGAATTTGTTTACCATAATTTAAAGCTTTTTTGGGCTACTGTACAAAGTCTGAGCCTTCTTTGCAAGATCTTCTTTATAGCTGTTATTGATTTTTTATGAATCGTCACCATTTGACCCTATTTGTCACAGTTTGCGACAGTTTGCAGAGCATTTACATGGTTGGCAGAATGGATGGCCGATGAAACCGTAAAGATCTCGAATCGAAAGAATGACCACGTACCCGCAGACGTAGCGCAGCAGATTTTTTTTTTTTTGGAAACCCATGTAGAATAAAATAAAATAGAAAACACTTTAATGTACACAAAAAAAAAAAAAAAACGAACAATAATACAAAAAAAACTTAAGCTAGTGTAAAAGAAGGCGACTTTATTGCTGGAAGCGATCTTTTCCAGGCACGTAGGTACAAGGTACTTATGTAGGTACAAGTCAGACCTGTGTATAGCAGTAAACGTCTTAAACCTGATGTGTTGCTTCTGTCATAATCACAGGGTTGGTCTCAATGTGTAAGTACATTTTGAGAGTGTAATGTGTGTTCATAATTATAAGTTTAATAGCATGCTAGAGTTTTAAATACCTATCAAATTAGGTATAGAACCTATTAAGGACATCTTACACACGGTCTCCGTCCCCAAACTAAGCAAAACTTATAATATGGATGCCAGAAACTAATAAAGTACATAGAATACATATTTTTTATGTATACTTACATTAGCTGTTAATAGGTAGTATCCAGACACAGAGCAAACACCTATGTGTACCACAAAATGCTTCCCTTCCCCTGGATGAGAATCGACTCCTCACCTCCTGGCACAGGAGCCAGGGTTACTAACGACTCGGCCATCGAGGCAGTCATCATTCAGGTTGCCTTGATGACAAGACAATATTATAAGTGTAACCATTTCAAAGCTAAATCTAGTATTTCTATACCTACAGTATTTTTCTGCAGCAACACCCGAATTCGCTAAGGAGTAAGATACAAAGTGATTTTGTAAGTGGAAACGAAATCTTTCCACGTTGTAATGTGAACATCGCGTGTTGGCGTGCTATAGACGATGGGGTAATGGAACTTAGACAATTTTCTCGAATACCTGCTTGTGTGCAACTTTTTAGAACTTTTAGTGTTTTGGAAATCTAGGCCCCTATGGTAAGCTGCAAATTGTGTTGGTCTCGTTTCCTCTAGTAACGTTTGCGGTTTTATACAAGGTTATTACTAATCAATTTGCATCTTTTTAGGGGCTTATTCTGTACATCAAAACTAACATTTTTTTTCTGGGAAGTTTGTCAGAACTCAAAAAAAATATTGTTGTTCCATAGAAAAACATCGTTCACCCGCGACAAAATGTATGGCACAGCTGAATTTTTTTTGAGTTCTGACAAAAGTCGCAGAACAAAAGTTATTAGTTATGATGTACAGAAAAAGCCTGTAAAATGATGCTAATTGATTAAAAATAACCCTGTATAGAGACAGTGACGATGCGCGTAAATATTTTTAACTTTGTTGTTTTAATAATAGAGGTTACGGGCTCTGCGTATAACTACACAGTCATTGTGACTACAAAAAGTAGGTATAGCTAATAATGATATTATAGCTTAATCGCTGTAAAGTCCGTTTTACTTTCTACTAGGTTTTTTAATGATTATATTATCGGTTTTACCGAAGTAACTGGTGACATCGTTAGTCTTATTAGAGATGTCTGCAAATCACAAAGGGTTGCCTGGAAGAGATTGCTGTAAGCAATAAGGCCGCCCTTTGTTGCACTAGTTTTAAGTTACTTTATTTTTCCTTTCTGTGTATTTTTTTTATGTATTTTGTGTTAACAATAAAGTGTTCATTCATTCATTCATCACATTTACTATTGAATGATACTACTGTTTTGGTGCTTTGTACAGCTATCATCATGCATGACAAAAAAGAATCCCATTTTATATCTTTATTCGTATTAACCACTAAACCATCCTGGAAGCCATGCATTTTATTCGCTCAAAAAACTAATATGATATAACACTCAGCATATACGAACAGATTTATGCAGTAGTCAACCTACATTGTCTCTGAGTAACAAATCTACGCCAGCACGTCTCTTTGCCGCCTGTCTGCTCCATGAAATAATGCACTGGCAAAAATGCATCGAATACCGAAAGCTCAGACGAATTTTTCTATTCCAAACGGTATAAATCTCCAAATTTTTCTGAACGAATCAATCATTTTGCTTCTGTTGTTTTGTTTTATTTACTTTTCGCTAGTTTAGTCACTTAAATCATGACCAAATCAGTCGTAAGATTAGTATTAGTTGTTTGTAATTATTTATTTATACTTGCCTATACAATGGGTAGTGACAACATCTATATTTTGTAATGTACCTAATTGTAACACACGTACGTACAAATGTAGGCCAATATTGTGGCCAATCTCTGGTATATTTCATGATGTTTATTTTGTGCTACTGTTTTAGATAATATCTTTTTCAGAATTATTCGTATTTTAAACTTAAATGACTGAACATGGCCAATTTTTTGGTGTGTGGAAGCGCTAGCAGCGAGAGTAATTAATTTTTTTCGTTTTTTTTTTAATTTGTTGCTTAACTACTCACTTTGGATTTACAAAAACTGATTTTGCGGCAATAAATAAGTCGAGTTCACAAAAAAAAAACACTATACGAGTGATAGCCAATCTATGTAAAAAGGTTGATTTAGCCAAAATTATGATGTTTAACCAATTGACAGTTTTCTCTAAAAATGTAAACCAATTTACTCATAACTGATAATTTTGGCCGTAATAATTAAACATTTTGTTTTCATACATTTTTTGCAACACTCGCATTGCATTTGCCAAGAAATTAGATCAATATCAATCAATCAATCAATCAATCAATCAAATAGTTTATTTGCATAGAATACATGTACAATACAAGTCATAACAGGTTAGTCTTATACTTACATTGCATTCAGTCTGCAAGCAGACGTGCAAATATTTATTACATTAATTTATTACATAGGTATGTCAGTATAATCTATTAATTATTAAAATTATTATATTCCTTAATACTATAAAAGCAGTTCGTTAGAAGCCAGTCAGTTAGTGATTTCTTAAATTTATTCCCGTTCAATAATTTTATTTCATTAGGTACATTATTATATATCGTTATACACATGTTATAAACATTTCTTTTGTATATATCCTTTCTGGCAGGAGGTTGATATAATAGGTTTGTGAACTTAGCTCTTTTTTGACGTGTTATGATGTCTCTACGTTTATTGAAATATTCGGGGTGTTCTTTGGTGAAAATACAAATGGCTTTAATATACATGCACGGTAAAGGGAGTAAGTTGCATTTTTTGAAGAGCGGCCTACAGCTATCCAAAAACCAAGCTTTATTTATTACTCTAATGCAGCGCTTCTGAACTTTGAATACTCTGTCTGCATCAACTGAGTTTCCCCACATAATCAGGCCGTAGTTCAGGAGAGACGCCACATGCCCGTGATAAGCTGCCAACGCAGCCTCCATAGACACAGTATGCCTAATTTTCTTCAATGCAAATACAAATCGATCAAGTTTCTTACACAGAACATCAACATGGGTTTTCCAATTCAGATGATTGTCAAGGGTTAGTCCTAAAAATGTATATGTGTTTACATTCTGAACAGTTTCATTATTATAATTAATATCAAGTTTCAAAGGATCAGAATTATATGAATTAAATTGCATTACTTTAGTTTTGTCTATATTTATTTTTAGCTTATTGTGTTCCATCCACTGTACCACATCTATTAGAGCCCTATTTACTGTTAATTGGGCCTGTTCTTTGTTGTTACATTTGATTACGATTGTAGTATCATCTGCGAACAGTATACTCTTGTGTGGTGTAGCCTGTGGAAGGTCATTAACATAAAATAAAAATAGCAAAGATGCCAAAATGGAGCCCTGAGGTACTCCACTGTTGTTAATAAGTGGATCAGACCTAAACTTCTCTTTTATCAGTTGTTGATTGCTATTAGTGACAATTTTAGAGATTTCTGTACATTGTTTTCTGTCGCTCAAACAACTAGCTATCCAGTTATATGCTGGACCTCGTATGCCTTCATGTTCTATTTTTGTTAAGAGTATTGAGTGATTCACAAAATCAAATGCTTTGCTCATGTCTAAGAAAACTGATGTAATTGGGGTACCTTCGTTAATATTCTGAGTAATAAACCTGACCAGATCAAAGCAAGCAAGTGTAGTTGAACGGCCTTTACGGAAACCAAATTGCTCTTCCCTTAGAATCACAAACTTTGTCATAAAACTGTTTAGCCTAACAAGCATAGCTTTTTTGAAAACTTTTGATAAAACAGGGACAATGGTTATAGGGCGATAATTGTTCGGGTCGGATCTGTCACCTTTTTTAAACAACGGTTTGATAATCGAAATTTTCAATTTTTCCGGGAATAAACCTTCTTGAAATGATAAATTTATAATATGAGCAAGCGGGTGGCAAATCCAAGCGGCACTGCTTTTGAGTGTTTTTGTGTTAATGTCGTCGTAACCACTAGTTTTGCTGTTGTTGAGGCTCATAATAATATCGTATACTTCTTTGGGGTCAACGGGTGTTAGGAAGATTGTATTTGTATTATTATTGTTGTTTAGTCTTATATCATTGTCATTTATTGAATTATTTGATGTCAAATTTACAAAATAGTTATTAAATAAATTGCTGATGTCAATTGGATTTGTATATGTCATGTTGTTAATCTTTATTGATTCGATGTCATTAGTTTTACAGTTATTTGAAGTTGACGAGGAAATAGCATCCCATATAGCTTTGCTTTTATTTTTATTATTGCGTATACGTCTGGCATTGATGATCCTTTGTGAATTTAGTACAGTTCTTTTAAATATTCTATTATATGTATTAAATTTTCGTTTATTTTCTTGCTTATTAAATTTATTTTTACAATACGCTAGGTAAAGTTTACGTTTGGTTCTACTTGATCTTTTGATACCTTTTGTTAGCCAATTGAGATTCACCGGTTTATTATTCATTTTAACTGTAATATTTGGGAAGCAAAGGTTAAATATTAAGCAAAAGGTGTCATAAAAATATTCAAAAGCCACCGTAAGCGAGCTGGATTCATAGACTTCTGCAAAAGAGAGTGCGGCTATATACTCGCAAAACTTTCTCATGTTATCATCACTAAAGTCCCGCCTGCTTTCAAACCAAGTATTAAAAGCTTTTTGTTTTTTTGCTTTTATGGTCAAAGTTTGTGCAGTGTCATGATCTGAAAGCCCTAGCACATGTATATTGGCTTGAACATTTTTAATATTACTCGCTATCTGGTCCAAGCAAGAGTTCTGTCGTGTTGGACATTTGATATGTGCTTGAAGATTGTAGCTCTCCAGCAAACTTAATAGGTCTCGGGCAGAACTTCCCTCCCTCAAGACATCAATGTTCCAGTCCCCGCAAATTACTATTCTCTTGCGCTTGAATTCATCAGTTATATAATTGAGTAGATTATCTAGTTTATGGAGAAACAAACTAATATGCGTTTTTTTTTTGCTCTGGAGTTCTATATATGCAAAATACGATAAGATTAAGTCCAATTAATTCAATACCGCAGATCTCGAAATAAAATTTAGTGACTAAGTTCGAGGGAATCGATATAGATTTTGCGTTGAGTGATTTCTTAATTAATATGCAAGTACCTCCTCTACTTTTTTCGCGACAAAACAATGAAGCTAATTTAAAATTTTTAAGTCTTATATTGGTTTCCGTATCTTCTTTAACAAAGGTTTCGCTAAAACATAGTATATCCACCTCCGTACCATTTTCTGCAAGTTCAGTTAAAGATATTTCTAGAATGTCTAGTTTATTACATAGTCCGGCAATATTTTGATGCAAAATGGTTAAACTGTTCATATTGCAGTTAATCTCATCAATGTTAATAGTGTTTTTACATGGTTTGTCATCATGAGGAAAGAAAAAACAGGTCTTGACTCTGACGTCCATTAGATTTCGAACAATCATTATCTTTCGGACATTCAATTGTATCATATTCATTAGTGGAATTCAGAAAGTTAAATTCAAACTGATCGATTTCAAATATCAACCTAGATGCAATCAATCTACTTTGTGGCAATTTTGAGTTGAAATTTCGATATAGGTCTTTTATTTTAATATATTTACATTTGTTGTAGTTTTTCAGTAGTCTATTTAATTCGAAATTGAGCTCATTTACATTTAGATGTTGATTTTTATGAATTTTTAATAACAGTACCTTACATTTTTTTAGATTATTTAACGCATTGCAAACATTATTTAACAAATTAAAAGGATCATTATCATTATTCCCTATTGATAAAATCACTATATCATCTTCCGCTATTATCTTGACTAGATTTTTTATATTAGTTACTATTTCACTGGAAGGGGCATTGGGCTTAACTATTCCGTGAACAATGTGTTTGTTATTCCATTTTTCTGATGCGGCCTGGATCATCTTAGCTGCCACTCCCTTAACTTGTTCGTCTCCAATGATAAATATAATTTTTTTATTCTTCATTTTATTATTTCTTTCTGTGGTTCTATTGTTGTCCTGCATGGCTCTTCCCTGTTCTTTTCCAAGCATGTTTAATTTATTTATATTGCTATTGGATTCAACTTCAAGTCGTTTATTTATGCCTTGTCTATGTGTTGTTTTTGGTGTACATTGTTGCAAAGAAAAGTCTAATTTCGTCCTATTTATACTGGTTCTATTATCTTTGGTAGTTGATTTCTTTGGGGTGGATTTACAGGTGTCTTTTAGCTTGTTGACCTGGATATCGTACGAAGCAATTTTTTTCTTGAGACTATAGTTTTCAGAAATGAGATTTGAAATTTCATTGTCAGCAATTTGTAGCTTTTCAGTGAGTTCAGCTACTTGCTTCAGTAGCTTCTCAAATGCTTCCCGGTTATCTAATTGTTTGTTCGGGCAACTTCTATTTAATTTTACTCCAATATCTGAGCTCATCAATATATTTTCATCATCTTCATCAGAAATTGATAGAGCATCAAAAGAATTTTCTGTAGGTATGTTTGGTTTATAAGGCTTGCGTATTGTTACATTTTTTCGTGGAGATAACTCTGCGTTTATTTGGATTTTGGGAGGTTGCTGCTTCGTTTTGGCACGTACACATTCAGCACATTTCCATTCATATTTCTTTATCGCTTCCATTAAGTTATATTGTTTTTCTGATCTATTTGAGCATTGTATGTGGTAGCTATTTTTACAATAGAAGCAACGTAAAAGGTGTCTATCAGAAATTGCTTGCTTACATTTAAAGCAGTTTTGATCCATTTAAAAAGTTTCTGGTGCACGACGAAAGAAAAAATTTAGCTGCTTTTATAATTCTATGATATGGTCACACTATTTTCGAGATCCCTCAGTTTATTTTTAGTCTGTGTTACTTGTTATCATGGCGTGGCTACATTATCGCCCTACGGCGAATCTTCGTCACTGGGGGCTCATTCACTAATTCAAACGGTAGTAATTGGTTGTTCACGATTTGAACTACTACCTGAAGCTGGGCACACACGCTGCGATGATCGCATCTATTCATCAGATCAGTCCAGCGAGGTCCTAATATAGTTGCATTGCCAGTAGGTAGTTATTGAGGAATCAAAATGACACCCCTATTTTAATCGAAAAATATTGATTTAACAAAAAAAAATTGGCATCAAAGTTGTAGAAAATCAAATTTTAAACAACTTTTGTTCCTATAACTTCTGCTGAAAAATTGAAATAACACAAGTTATTGAAGAAATGAAATGGTACAACCAACTATTTAAAAAAAATATCGATCCTACAAATAGTTGATGGGAATCAAAGTTGTAGAAAATCAAATTTCAAACAACTTTTGTTCCCATCAACTTTTTGTAGGGTCGATCTTTTTTTAAATAGTTAGTTGTACCATTTTGTTTCTTCAATAACTTGTGTTATTTCAATTTTTCAGCAGAAATTATCGGCATAAAAGTTGTTTAAAATTTGATTTTCTACAACTTTGATTCCCATAAACTTTTTGCAGGATCGATAATTTTTTAAATAGTTGGTTGTACCATTTCATTTCTTCAATAACTTGTATTATTTCAATTTTACAGCAGAAGTTATGGGAACAAAAGTTGTTTAAAATTTGATTTTCTACAACTTTGATTCCCATCAGCTTTTTGAAGGATCGATATTTTTTTTAAATAGTTGGTTGTACCATTTTGTTTCTTCAATAACTTGTGTTATTTCAATTTTTCAGCAGAAGTTATAGGAACAAAAGTTGTTTGAAATTTGATTTTCTACAACTTTAGTTCCCATTAACTTTTTGTAGGATCGATATTTTTTTCAAATAGCCGGTTGTGCCATTTCATTTCTTCAATAACTTGTTATTTCAATTTTCCAGCAGAAGTTATGGGAACAAAAGTTGTTTGAAATTTGATTTTCTACAACTTTAGTTCCCATTAACTTTTTGTAGGATCGATATTTTTTTCAAATAGCCGGTTGTGCCATTTCATTTCTTCAATAACTTGTGTTATTTCAATTTTCCAGCAGAAGTTATGGGAACAAAAGTTGTTTGAAATTTGATTTTCTACAACTTTAGTTCCCATTAACTTTTTGTAGGATCGATATTTATTTCAAATAGCCGGTTGTGCCATTTCATTTCTTCAATAACTTGTGTTATTTCAATTTTTCAGCAGAAGTTATAGGAACAAAAGTTGTTTAAAATTTGATTTTCTACAACTTTGATGCCAATAATTTTTTTTTAAATCAATATTTTTCGATTAAAATAGGGGTGTCATTTTGATTCCTCAATAACTACCTACCGGCAATGTAACTATATTAGGACCTCGCTGGACTGATCTGATGAATAGATGCGATCATCGCAGCGTATGTGCCCAGCTTCAGGTAGTAGTTCAAATCGTGAACAACCAATTACTACAGTTTGAATTAGTGAATGAGCCTCCAGTGACGATAACTTCGCCGTAGGGCGCAGATGTGGCCATAGCATCAATGCGAAATATCTCAGATGTTTTAATGGTTGACTTGGAACATCAACTGTCAACAGATTGAATGTCACTGTCGCTTGTGTCAAACACTCAATTCTGTCACTTTCAAACTTGTTGTTTGTGTTCTTTAAGGTTTTCTGTTTTATTTACTTTGAGGGTTTTCCGAAAAAGTTTTGATGAAAATATGTGCTTTTCAGGTAGAAATGAGTCAAGAAAAAAGTGTTACGTGCTAGTTTTATAAATATTTGATGATATTTATGTGTTTTTCGGTAATATTATGATGAGATAACACTCACTCGGGTAATTTATGGTCCAATGTTTACATTTGAGTAAGTTTCAAGTTATTCACACGTTTTAACAATTAACTGGCTTTAATTAAAACAGACACAGTGTTTACACTAAGAACGGGTTTGACAGCTGTTCTAATACATATAGACACAAGCAAAAACAAAGCGTTCTACACGTTAGTTGTCTTACAGCAGCACACAAATTATTGGAAACTAGATTTTGCCCGTGGCTTCGCTTACATGATATTTCGAGGCCCTACCTTACCACCCTTAATAAAGGAGGTGGAAATAAAAAAATAAAAAAAAAAACAAAAAAAAACGATTTGACATTTGTGTGATTTGACAGTTCTTTTTTGACATTTCTTGGAGCGCACGCTAGAATAGCTCGCAGATGGCAGAATTTTTCCTTCTTACCAAACACTTATTGTTATAACATGAAAAATTTACGCAATATCAATATAATTTATAGCCTATGTGTTATTCTGATGTATAGGCTATGTAATTGCAAAGTTTCATCTCAATCCGTTTAGTAGTTTTTGCGTGAAAGAGTAACAAACATCCATACATCCATCCATCCTTACAAACTTTCACGTTTATAATATTAGTAGGATTTCCGTACACCGCAGCCGGTGGATGAAACTGACGAGGAGGCACGATAGCTCGGACACTAGTCTGCCACCTGGCCAGGACATCCAGCACACGATAGCCTTCAGAAAGCTGGTCGTAAAGTTAGCTTCCGAAGCTCAAAATTGGTTTCACTGTTATTTTATACCTAACTAGCGAATAACCTTCGCTTTGGTGTAATCTGTACTAATGTTATAAATCCGTTTGTCTGTTACCCTTTCAGGCAGCAAAAGAGCAACGGGTCGACTTAATTTTTGGCGTAATAAATTTCAAAGGTTAGAGTGTCATAAGCTACTTTTTATGCAGTAAAACTTTAAGGATTCAGCGGGAAATCGCGGGTTAACCTTATAGGTAGGTATGTTTATAAACTTTTCATGTAAAAAAATCTATCAGAGAGTGAAAACAGCATCGTAATCGCGTTGTACAGTTTTAAAGATCGAATCGTGCGAACGACGGGAGTGTCTTAAGTACAATGTAGTAATTTTATGAATATGAACATTTTCGCACAGACAAGATAGAATCATCTTAATTATTTTAAAAAATCATGAAAGGTAAATGCAGAAACGCTGCCCTTAAAATTAAAAACGATCTAGTTTGTATATATGATCCGCAATTAATGTAGCAGCGCCAGAAAAACTAAAGTGGTTGCCGAAACTCCCCATTCCAGTTAGTTTACTTAACAATTTCTTTGACTTTACAAGCAAAAGTTTAAGATCAGTTTGCAGTTGCCTGAGCATTTGATAGCTTGGGCTTCAGTCAAAGTCAAGTGGCTCTTTTCCTTTAACGAGCTCTCGAAGAGACTGTACCACTCTTGGGGCTGTGATTTTGCATGATTTCACTTTAATCTTAGATATTAGTATAATAATAAATTGCTTGATCAAGCATGCAGTAAATTTTGGAGTAGCAATTAATCTGCGTGAGTTGCACTTGACATAATTCAAAATCGGTACAACAGCACCGGTGCGCAGTATAAAACAGCTTATTCCTCCTACATTGTTTATTATACATACGATACATAACTATTACTAGGTATAGGTACAGCATATTGCAAAGGTAAAATGTGAATTTCGTTCGATAGTTTAAACTTTCTTTTATTGAGGGGCTGGTCTATCAAATTTAACTATGAAGGAAAATATAAGTTCTCTGTAAATAGCAACGTAAAAAGCGTTCTCTCTATTGAATGCCTAAAGTGAAAAATAAACAGAACTATGCTACTTAGCTAATTTAATTACGATGGCGCCTCTGTAATCGGGCTTACTATGTAAATTCAATGTCTAGTGTCAATAAGTATTGTCCATTGTCAGACATATTATATAAATATCTTGTGTCACAAATCCTCCTCCTTTTGAGGTTGGAGAATAAGGTTTCTGCAGTGTATGTTTGGTAGGTAGGTGTCTAGGTCAGAGAAATAAGTCGTATGCTATTTTTTATACCCCGGATGATAAGAGTGATTCGCTTTATATGGAAAAACTACGTTTGCGGATCCACTTTCTTGGTAATACAAATTAGTTGAAATATTACATTTAGAGTAAATGTATTAAAAAGCATAAAAACTATAGCAACATTTTTGTAATTTAGAGTCAATGTATTAAAAAGCATAAAAACTATAGCATCATTTTTGTTATCAGTTTAACCTAATCTTCCAATTCAATAAATGTTTTTTGTACAAAACTGATTAATTTTTATGGTTCCGTACCCAAAGGGAATAACGGGACCCTATTACTAAGACTTCGATGTCCGTCTGTCCGTCTGTCTGTCTGTCCGTCTGTCACCGGGCTGGTTCTCATGAACCATGATAGCTAGGCAGCTGAAATTTTCACAGCTGATGTATTTCTGTTGCCGCTACAACAACAAATACTAAAAACAAAATAAAATAAATATTTAAGGGGGGGCTCCCATACAACAAACCTGAATTTTTAGACGTTTTTCGCTCTATATTAAAAATGGTAACAGGTAGATGCTTGAAATTTTCACAGAATATTGAGTTTTATATTCACTTCAATAATAAATAATAAAATTTAAACAAAATTAATATTTAAGGGGGGCTCTCATACAGTACGGAACCCTCTGTGCACGAGTCCGACTCGTACTTGGCCGATATTTTTTTTTTATGATCCTAAAATTACATGGCTTAATCATCTTTAAATTTTAAATGAATTGAAATTTATGCACGGCCAATAGTAAAAATAGCTACAATTTTAGTTATTTTTAAATTCCAAAATAATGACATTTTTAACAACCGATATTCGAAAATCACATAATAATCGGATTGTATACTTTTGGCAACAACATGCATTTAAGGGTCAAAAGACTTTAAAACTGTACCGCCGAACCCGGAATTAGTTTTTCCTCATCCTACATCGGCTGGTTAGACTAATTACACGGTCTAATTGGCTTGTCTGTCCATCTGTAACTGCGGCTCCGCGGGACGTTCTAGTTAATTAGTGGCCTAACCAGTCCCCTGTGATTTACCTGTTTAAACGAAAAACTCGGCCTTTAAATCAGGGCGCTTCATTTGCGGAGTGTGTGGACTGGCTCTACGAAAACTTTGATTATTTAAAGGCATAGAATTTTACCTTTGAGTAAAGATTCTCTACAGTAAAGAGTATTTCTTTGCTCGATTAGTTTAAAGGTGATAAGGCATAGTGTAGGTATGATAATAATATAAGGTATTGTTATTATCGACTGCCTCGGTGGCTCAGTGGTTAGTGACCCTGACTTCTGGGTCAAAGAGGCGTGGTTTCGATCCCCACCTAGGGCAAACATATGTGTGATGAACATAGATGTTTGCTCTGTGTTTGGGTGTTATTTAGATACTATCTATATAAGTATGAATTTAAAATTTGTATATGCAGTATATCAGTCTCTGGCAGCATATCACAAGCTTTGCTTAGTTTGGGGTCAGAGACCGTGTGTAAGATGTCCCCTAATATTTTTTATTATTATTTATTCAATTCTTTGCGATCGTATTTAGCACGCGGGCTTGTCTCGCATAGCAATAACCAAATGCGATCGAAACTTTGGTAGAACGTTTATCTACTTAGTTAAGTGTTAGTAATACCTGTGTTAAATGTTATCAAAATGTGTAAATACCACGCTAGTTTCCAAAATCAAATCATTCAATCCTCTCGACGTAATCGAAAATCGATAATTAAGCATTGTGAACAGAGCAAATTCTGTATTTATTTTAACGTTCATTACATTAGAGTGGTGGGTGGGTGGAAATGAGTAAAAACACCAAGACAATGACAGGGACACCAAGTAAAACACATTTTATTTCATGAACAAACATGTCAAAACTAACATAGTTATTAGTACCTACCTATTAGCATCATAATAAGTAAAATATTAATTGTCGTTGTGTAAAAATCTGTTGAGAAACACTTAGGTATTTATGTAATATTTTGAATTTTAGTTGTAGAAGTTACTCATCATCATCATCTCATCCGTGTGTCGTTTGTATCTAAAGTCCCCGTCACGAGAAGCTATAAATTATGTAAACAAACATCTTTTACTAAGTAGACATTTTATACTGCGAGATAATAATAAATTGAACATATTCAATCGACATGAAATATAGACGGGTTATATGAAAGTAACAACCAATTTAAGTTAGTCGGATCATATTTTAACGACGCAAAGCGCTATCGTTTTTGTTTCTTGGTACCGGAATGCGTCCGTCGCAGGGATTGTAAACTATCGGGACGCCATTTCGAAATAAACGCGTCATTCGAGTTTCGAATGCGTACGAGGTTTCATTGCTTTGCATTTATCGCGGATCTGGTTGTTATTGTTAATTTTGTTATTGTTTCGTTATCACTTTTTATTGTTGTTAAGATATGGTTAATATAAGAAGTAGGTTTTAAATTGTGAAGTAATTGGTTAGGTTAATTGGTACACCAATGGTGATATAGCTTATATAGCGAATAATTATTCTTATATAATATATGTTTATTAATATTTGTTACTTAATAATTTATTAAATCTTAAACAAATTCATTTTTTTGTTGGTCCAAATGTTGTGAACTCCTGAACACTTGTTTACAAAATTTATAGCTTCTCGTGACGGGGACTTTAGAACATACTTTTTATAGGCATTCTGCAACTTTCCAAACATGAATACTTCTTATGATGTGAAGTGAATGTGAAACAACTGCAAACAAATGTGAGTAAATGTGTAAGTTATGTCAAAATAAACTAATCCATATATTTGTTTATAATATGATGGTAAAAACAACCTTCTTGCAAATATACCTAACACATTGTAATACTCGTATTCTATCTATTCATTGATGTCTATAATACTCGTAAGTACATTGCAAAAAAAAAACACTTCGTTAGTCACCAACAAATCTTCAGATGTATTTTACCAATAAAACAGAAACGAGACATGAAACAGACTTCTTTAATTTCCTCCGACTTCCTTTTGCATTATTTTCCAATACATAAATTAATTTGGAGTGTCATTTTTATAATGAGATGGTAAAAGCAGAGTCGTGGATGTTCGCGAATAGGGCCAACTAATTTGGAACGCGCTTTAAAACTGCGAATAATAAAAGTTAATGGGACCGCCTGTTCATGACTCCTGGCGAAGGCGAATGCTCATTTCCCTGGTCGACGTTTTTGCCATGTTAATTAGCATTTTGGCACTAAAGAGAACTCATTGGGAACTAAGACTTCCCGGGACATGTGTGCGATGGAACTGGGTAAGATGCGATGCCAAGCAGTGACGGCAGGTGGACTGAATCGCGGCTACTGTTTTATTAATTACATGTTTTCCTCTAATGCTAAGAATAGCATAGGTTCAGATCAAATTTTTTACCATGACAAATAGACTAATTGTCTTTTCATCAATGTCCTATCCCCTCGAAGAGGAAATAAAGTATGGATTGACAGTGACAATTGAGTTTAAAAATGGTTTAATCCTATTATACCATTGCAGGGCCGCGGGAGACCTAGAAGCGTTATTTATTTAGGCCTTATACTAGTTCACTGTTGAACATTGAACTACCCACGAAGAGCGATTAGGTCATTTTAAGTATTCCCTCTTGTGTGGTATGGGTTGGTGGAATTCACATACTTACCACGGCTTCTTAGTGGTCTTATTCAACCCAGAGCATTTCACAAGCTTTTATTTACTCTCACCTGTCCCGTTGTCTGTCTTTCTGTAATCAAATCTTGCAAGTTCCCGGTTTCCAATTGAGCTGAAATTTTGCATGCGTGTGTAAATTGCATGACAATGCAATATTATGATGACATGGTGCTGATCTGATGATGGAGCTGGAAGGTGGTCATAGGAACTCTGTAATGAAACGACGCAACCCTATCGAGTTTCGGCTCGTTTGATTCGTCTTGGCAAGTACCTGTTCAGTAAAAGATTGTTTTGAAAAAAAAAAGGTAATTTATGTAATACTGATTTAAGAGTTTAGTGCAAAGGCAGGTTTTAGCGAAAAAAAAATTACATAATCCCGAAGCATTTCTAAAATTTCTTTCCCGTTCAAAATAAAAAAAAAATGTTATTTTAGTACGGTTTGAAGCTCTTATATGATGCTAACTGAACTTCCAAACTGAATTCCGATTTTCCATAAAATACATAGGTAATAATAGTGTGATCGATATCTTCCCGCGGATGGTGTTAGTGCAAACACTATAATCGTAAATAACGTTTAATGTCCCACACGAAACGTTTAATTTCCGTTTTACAGTGTCTATAGGGCCGTGACATGTGTCAACTACCTCTTTCAGACCCACAAATGCATATTACTGGTTGCATTTAAGAAGTAGCACATTAGCTGAATGTTATTTGTGCATTTTTAAGCGAATGTAAAACTTGCACTAATGTATTTGTACATATACTTACCTGTACCAAAATACCTAGTGCGGTCTCAGTCTATACTCAATAAATTTTATTTTATCCTTACCACGAATGGTATATAATAACTCCATTTAACATTATGTGCAGTAAAGTTACGTGTACGAGTATTAGTTACCGTTAATACGTGTGTACAAATTTGAATTATAATTACTTGAGCTCCACTTAACATAAAATGGACAATAAAGGACATACTATACTATTGTATACGACTTAAATGTGGTCTAAGGTGCAGATGCTCGGAGTCTCTCTGCGAGATCGAATCAGGAATGAGGAGATTCGCAGAAGAACCAAAGTTACCGACATAGCCCAGCGGATTGGCAAGTTGAAATGGCAGTGGGCAGGGCACATAGCGCGGAGGACTGATGACCGATGGGGTCGAAAAGTTCTCGAGTGGAGACTACGTACCGGCAAGCGCAGCGTAGGACGTCTACCCACAATGTGGACGGATGACCTCATTAAGACCGCAGAATCACGCTGGATGCAAGTCGCTACCAACCGGTCTTATTGGAGATTCATAGGGGAGGCCTATATCCAGCAGTGGACGTCCTATGGCTGATGGATGGAAGGTGCAGATACTTACTAGCTTCAACATAACTTTTCTTTCTTTTAAATTATTTTGTAAGCATAAATAAATATAACACGACAAAACAAACCAAAATTACAATTAATTGATTCAATATGAACACAAATTACAAACTTAAACCAATAAAAAATATTTCATTTCCTTTATTTCTACAATACACATATATTTACAGGTTTTACCTTATGCGATAGTGTAGCTATCAATTGAAAACTAGAAATATTAAATACATATCTTAAAAACATATTAAACTACCTTATCTGAAAAAAGTCCTAAGTTATTTTTGTCAGCAATTTCTTTCTTTTTATTTGTTGTAGAACTACAGAACCAGAAAAACTAAAGCGTAGGTAGTAAATAAGTTAAGTGCCTGCAAGATAAGAACACATTGTTATACCTAACTTTCCTAAAACATAATCTCGTCCTTACTAACCTATTGTGACATTATCTTAAGTGGTCTGAGAATCGAAAGCTTCTAAAGAGAAAAAAAATGTTAAGCAACATTTGTTTTTCTAAGCAAAAGTATTTTAAGGGAAAACAGGGATGTAAGTCCATTATTTTAAGCAAACATTTTATTAAGCAAATTCTAGCTGATACATTATCACAATTAGTATATCAGCACTTTTGTCGATATATATTCAGCATGTAATTATATCAATAAAAATATTTGAAAGATGATTTCTTAATCAAAACAGAATTTAGCAAAGTCAACATTTGTTAACATTAACTAAAGTTATGAAGCTAATCGAAAAAAGCTCGAAAAATCCTTTTGCGAATTCACATACCTATTTCAGTAATTAAAACTCGTTTATTTGTATAAACTTTACTTTATAGGGTTTCGTACCCAATGGGTAAAAACGGGACCCTATTACTAAGACGCTGATGTCCGTCTGTCCGTCTGTTTGTCTGTCTGTCCGTCTGTCCGTCTGTCCGTCTGTCCGTCTGTCCGTCTGTCCGTCTGTCCGTCTGTCCGTCTGTCCGTCTGTCCGTCTGTCCGTCTGTCTGTCTGTCACCAGGCTGTATCTCATGAACCGTGATAGCTAGACAGCTGAAATTTTCACAGATGTATTTCTGTTGCCACTATAACAACAAATACAAAAAACTGAATGGGATCTCATAGAACAAACGTGATTTTTAGGAGTTTCTTTTTGCGCGCTATTAATAATGGCAAGCGGAATGGGGCTAAAGGGGCTCCAACACGGTACGGAACCCTTCGTGTGCGAGTCCAACTCGCACTTGGCCGATTTTTATTAAATAACATCAAGCATCTGAATAACTTAAACACTCAAACAACTCAGTAGGTAAAAAGTACTCAGAGCTTAATTGAAAAAAAAAAAACAATTTAGTTAGCAAATAGAATAATTGAGTACCTACATTCATAAAGTGCGTATCGCTATCAAAATAAAACACCACGCCCTACTAACACTCCAATATCAGTATCCAAGTACGTGCAGCATCTCTAAACAATCGGTTTATCTTATACCGAAATTAGCGAATTAACACAGCAATCGTCACGTAATTTAAAACTAATTAACAAAGGAAAATGCTGGCTCCGAATGCTTACTTTCTGAGAAAATGGACTTTGCAAATATTCCTTGGAGAATGAAGTCACTCGGGCCGTTTAACTTTTGTATTCAATTAAATAGAAAGCTCTAGAAATAAACGGCACGAATAACAAAATTGCTGTTAAATTCTTGTGATTTTGAATCTGGATATTATCAGGTAAAAGTGGAATGTTTATTGGTGAGTAAATTGGTCGTTTGGGAAAACAAAGATTCTGGAACTGCTTTAAATGTACTTGGAAGAGGAAGTATAATAAATTTCGTTAATTATTATCGACCGTTTCTACATCTACGCATTCGTTATTGTGTTGTAAGCTAAATCCTTGCTATCCTTACTCCTTCCTTAATCCAAAAGTGTGTCTGTTGGTTTGTTACCCTTTCACACTGCAACAGAGCAATGGATATATGTACTTGATATTTGGCGTAGATATAGTTCAAAGGCTAAAAAGTAACTTAAGCTACTTCTTATCCCGGAAAAATAGGTTCATAGGCTTAAAAGTTATCTAAGGAATGAGTGGGCTTGTGCACTTGGATTATATCGAGACTTTCTGTTGTCTGCAGATAACCTCATAGATTTCAGTGTAGTAGAGGCCGCGCCACACAAGTTGACGGATGTGAAATTTGCTACAAGCTGCGCAATGGCTAATCAACGTGCGGCTTTACGTGAGCTTCAGTCAGGATTGGATATTGCGCAGCTTGTAGCTAACTTTACATCCGCCAACCTATGTGGCTTGGCCTATAGTAGATTTATTGTACTGTATCAGCCTTTTTAATAGTCCACTGCAGGACGTAGGCCTACCCACGAAGGGTGATTGGGCCATATCCACCACGCTGGCCCAGTGCGGGTTGGTGGATTCACATACGCCATCGAATTTCTTCTACGGACATATGCAGGTTGCCTCACGATGTTTTCCTTCACCGAAAAGCCAGTGGTGTGAAATTCCGTACATAAATTCCAAAGAACTCATTGGTACGGGACTGGGATTGAACCCACGACCTCACGATTGTAAGGCGGGCGTCACTACCTCTAGACCACCACGGCTTATATTGTACATTGTTGTAGTAATAAAGGCACTAACTCCACAGTATAAACTTTAAAATAATGTAGTAAATGCAAGTAATTAAAAGAAGAAGTGAATGTGTTGGTAGACGCAACAACACAATTTTCTTGGAATTTTCAGGGACACGTGAGTCCCACAACCGAATTAAACATAATATCGTTATCATTTTGTAGAGAACTTCAATAATATCAACTTACCTACGTTTTGGCAGCGTCTCTAAGTAGTCATCGTATAGAAGCAACCACAAACACTCCAAAACGATCTAACCGCCTTCCTACGAATCAAATTTTCACCTTCAAAGTTATAACATGAGATGACGTGACTAGTTCACATTACGAACATCTTATGATAAGGACTTTGTCATGTTACTTAATACAGTAGGAAAGCTACAAATATAAGTATAACTTAGTCTTACAAGTCGAGCATTAATCTTGCGGTAGACTTTTTAGCATTAAAATGTAGTTTTTTAAAAATCTAGGTGCACATTTGGCCACAATATCGCCTGATAGTAAGCGAAGATTTTAAAGTATGTTAATTTAACATTTTAATGCTGTTGTTGTCCGCATTTAGAGACCACCTTGCATAGTTTGCAACTTAGTAGTACGAAAAGGATGCGTTTTTATTTTATTTTATATAATTAGATACCAACTTATGTACTTCGGCTTTGTCTTTAGTAACTTTACTAATCCAACAATAACGAAACGCTTACGTTTAAATGTTTATATTTAAGCTTATTAAACGAATCCTTTAGCTTTCATTTCCATGAAGCACGTGTACTTGTTTCCTACGAGTAGAAGATATTTGATTAATTTATTAGAGAACGGCGCTGACTCTGTAGGGCTCTTAATCGTTTCCGGAAAATGTTGCTTAAACAAAAGTAGTAATAAAATTGATCCAGCTAAAAAACAATTTTTATAATTCATCCATAATTCATAAACCTTAAATTTGCTGGTATATTATCCTTACTTATATTATAAATCCGTAAATATTTGTTAGTTTCTTTGTTTATTTTTAACGGATTTATAATTTAATATAATAGAATTTGTCTGTTCATAATTTTTACCAGTATTATAAATCCGTAAGTGTGGTGGTTCTTAATTTGTTTGTTACTTTTTTACGCCGTACTGGAGCGACGCATAGGAATAGCTTAAAGGTCACAAGAGTGTTGATACTGATTGATTTGATATTAGTTGTTTATGACACTCAAATATCAACGACGAACGAGTAATAACAACATAAAACTTGGAAGTAAATACTTCTGTACAAAAGTGCCTATAACCAGTTTGTAATAGTATCTCTACATAATGTACATACTTTTCAAATATGGAAAGCGATATAAATGGTTCTGCAGATTATTATTTGGGACATTATATTATAGCTCTCTCATTATCAGTTTTACTTTAACAATAGTATGTAAGTACAGAGTAATGTGATATTCCTATCTATATTTGTATCAAGTGACGTCACGACATAGGAGCCAAGAAGATATGGATATTTTATCCACTGCCGGCACCACGTCTCAGGTGCACCTCTCGTATTAATATCGCACTCGAAATACAAATATCTTTAGCTTGGGGACGGATTCAGGACTTATTTCATTATGAGAAACTTTTTAAACCACTTAGCATAGACAAGTTAGTAATAATTTACATACTAGTACTATCCAATGCGATACGTTTTATTAGTGAGAAAATTAGTAAGTACGGGCGGCAGACATGGCATCTAGGATTATTCTTTATTCTTTATTCTTTATTTCAAACCTTGCCATTTAACATGCAAAAATTTGCTCACTTAGCACTAGTTACATATTAAACCCTGTAAGGGCGTTGCAAGTATACAATATACAATTACTGAGTATTATTAGCTTACATAATAACAATACCCACTACTTATCATCATTACATACTTTCCGCGAGACTGAAACATTTTTGTCATTAAAGAAATCTTCTATACTGTAGTAGCACTTTTGGATTAGCATTTTTTTTAGATTTTTATAGAATTTTCGTTGGTTTGATTCTTTTCGTAAATATTCAGGGAGCTTATTAAAAATTTTTATCATCATGTATTCAGAACTTCTCCTTACAAGTTCTAATTTTGGCTCTGGTGCTATTATTTTGTTTTTTTGTCGCGAATTTTCGGAGATTGTAAAGTGATCAGGATATTTTTTAACAAACATTGCTGATTCAAGAATGTATATGCTAGGTAAGGTTAATATTTTCAGTTGTATAAAATGTGGCGTACAATGGGCGCGCGGGCGGATGTTCATCAGAATACGTATACATTTCTTTTGCATAATAAATAAGTCGGTAATGTCTGTGCTGTTGCCCCAAATTAGTACCCCATATTTCAACCAGGCGTATGCGTATGCGTAGTAGGCACTTAGGGCAGTTTTTATATTGGTGTTTGATTTTAACACTGACAAAGCATAATGAAATTGTGACATTTTTGATCCAATTTTTTTAATATGTCCCTGCCAATTTAAATTTGAATCTATATTTATTCCTAACAGGTTTGCTTCTCGTGTTTCGGTTAGATTGATTTCTTTTAACATATTTTTTAGATTTAATGGTTTCTTTTGGTACGGGTGGAATTGAATTATTTTTGTTTTGTTTTTGTTTATTTCTAAATTATGGGCTGAAATCCAGGCTTCTATGGTAGTTAATGTTTCTTTTAAGTAATGTAATGGAGCGTCATTATCAGAAGGACATTTAAAAAGTATTGTTACGTCATCAGCAAATAATATGCAAGGAGAGTTTACTATTTTTGGCAGGTCATTAATGTATATTAATTACGTTTGATGCAAATTAGTAAACTATTTTATTATTATTTTCACATTTCGAATTTTTAACGAACCGCAGACAAGTGAATAGATCTATGGAAGAAACAGATGGTGATGCGTTACCGATACAGCCCAGTGGTTAAGTTTGAAGAGACAGTAGGCTTAAATACCTACTTAGCACGAAAAACTGATGGCCGGTAGATCCGTAAAACTGTCGTATAATTCTAGAGACATGCACCAGCAAACGCAACGTTACGAGAACATGTTCATCCACAAAGTAAGTTGTATTTTTATTTCAAATAGGTTTGCGGTCTAAGGCGTAGCACGTTTACCTAGAATATACTTACCTATTTACTTGAGATTTGAAGGCACCTATTTTGTACTCTACCCAAATTCGAAACGCGTTTTTGCGTTGAATTCGCACGCAATTAAGAGTGGTAGTAATTTGAACAGTTTTTAGTTACGATTCATGAAAACCATTTGTATTTATTAATGTTTTAAATATTTTTAAAGTAGAGCCTCAAGCAATCTTCATATTATTTTAAGACTTAATTTGAATTAAGTTACATGATATAATCAAACACTTCTGAATTAAGTAGGGGAGCTAGTACATTACAATTATTCTTAGAAAGCTTTAACAGAGCTTATTAATTAAATTAAAATATTTTTTAGTTACAAATTAACCTTACAAGAGACAAGACAGTCCAGAATGAGTAATTAATGTTTAGTCTCGTCTTTTCAACATAGTCTTATTTTCTTTAGTGTTATCTACTGACTGTACCTGTATAGAGGAAAGTCCAAAAATATCGTGAATAGCTGAAAATATTACAGGTAAAAAGTCAAGGAATGACGACATACGTATTGTCTTTTACGAAGAAATGATTGCATGTTTAAGACTGCTTTCAGTGAGAACGTCTTTTGTGGATGCTAAATCACTTTTAGTTAAATTGAAAAAAAGAGTAAATTTTAAGGATACGTCGGAATGCAGTTGAAAGTATCGTAATTGTTCAATTATTCGAGTAATCGAAACGCCAGTGTCATCTATGGACTCTCGAGCAACAGAATGGGCGTCATTTTGTCATTAGAAAATCTAACGAAAACAAATCTAACAATCGAAAATCTAACAATATTAGAACACGCAGATGGCCTTATTGTAAACTGCTCACAATTACGGTTTGAATCAGCCGCTTTCCGCTAAACCTTTTCGGAAATAAATATCCCACAAAAAACATTTTCATATTAAATGTTGCCAAGACTAGTCTACAAAAAATTGTCACATCCCATATGGAGCCAAGCTTCTAACTCTAGACACCCTTACTCTACATGCCCTTACTTCACAAACTCTACACCTTAGTCATAAATCATCAGTCTATACCATTGCTGAAACTATGATGATTGCTCTTCATCTACTGTGTGGGTGTATTTGTTTTATGAACATGTATCTCTGACACATAATAAGCAGTAGATTATACGAGCCAATGTTAAACAAACACAATTTAAATAGACATTACGAGAGTGCGGCCCACGCTCGAATGACAAAGCAAGCGACATATTGCGCTGCTGGAGAGTCTTCAGGTGGAACTTAATATAGATCAGTTACAAACGCGCCACTCAACATTTTGAGTTTACATTGTGATGATGAGTCTACTTCATATCTTGGAGCTTCCTGGAGAATTCCTACAATATTATAATTCCATAAATTTGCTTGTTGGTTTGTTACTCTTGCGCAGAACAAAGCAACGGATTGACTTGATTTTTGGCATGAAAATAGTTCAAAAGTTGGAAAGTGACAAAGTTTCTTTTTAGAGTTCCGTACCCAAAGGGTAAAAACGGGACCCTATTACTAAGACTTGGATGTCCGTATGTCTGTCTGTCTGTCACCGTGCTGTATCTCATGAACCATGATAGCTAGGCAGCTGAAATTTTCACAGATGATGTATTTCTGTTGCCGCTATAACAACAAATACTAAAAACAGAAGAAAATAAATATTTAAAGAGGGGCCCCATACAACAAACGTGATTTTTAGTAGTTTTTTCCTCGCTACTAATAACGGCAAAAGGAATGGTGCTCCCATACGGTACGGAAACCTTCGTGCGCGAGTCCGACTTGCACTTGGCCGATTTTTATCCCGGAAAAATAACAGGTTCCTATGGGATAGCACAAAAGTCAAAATATCACATGTTCTAAGTCGCGGGCAAAAGCTAGTGAAATAATATAGGTATTTCAATAGATATTTACTTTGTAAAGTGTAATAGATATCATCTATTCTCAAATACAAATTTATTATAAGGGCCCAGATTATTCCTTTTTCACGGGACTAATCGCGCAATGAAAATAAATATGAAATAAATGAATACATCTTTTGAGGGTTCCGTACCCAACCAGGTACCAGGTAGATGCTTGAAATTTTCACAGAATGTTTAGTTTTATATTGCCTTCAATAATAAATAATAAAATTAAAATAAATATTTAAGGGGGGCTCCCATACAGTAAGGAACCCTCCGTGCGCGAGTCTGACTCGTACTTGGCCGATTATTTAGGGTTCCGTACCCAAAGGGCAAAAACGGGACCCTATTACTAAGACTCCGCTGTCCGTCTGTCCGTCTGTCTGTCTATCTGTACCAGGCTGTATCTCATGAACCGTAATAGCTAGAACGTTGAAATTTTCACAGATGACGTATTTCTGTTGCCACTATACCAACAAATACTCTTACTAAAAATAAAACATATATTTAAGGGGGGGCTCCCATGGAAAAAAAGTGTTTTTTTCGTTTTTTGCTTGATATTAAAAACGACAACATGTAGAAGCTTGAAATGGGTCTAAGGGGGATCCCACACGGTACGGGACTCTTCGTGCGCGAGTCCGACTCGCACTTAGTCGATTTTTAATTCAGATATTTTGTGTACATTACGTAGTGTAGTAAGTAAGTAAGTTCGTATGGGCCGGGTGGCTAGCCCTTGTGTCAGAGTTTTGAGGCCGTCTGAAGGCCTCTGACTTGGCTAAACGGTTAAAACAACCGGTACCTACAATTTAACGTGTCATCCAAGCCACGGTAGTGCTCAGTATGATATAGTAAAGAAATTAATGTTTTTATAAATTATGTAAATAGAAGTCATCTTTTTTATAGCGGATAAACACAAAAATATACTAAGTTAGAACTTACTTTCCTCGAAGATACAATTTATAACTCTGGGTTTGGAGACACCCACACTAAACTTACGCCTACATATTATACAGAAAATTGTCAAGAGCAAAACAATCTAAAACAAACAACCTAGATTTGTCATTAGAAACCAGACTACCTAGAATAAACTTAGTCGAAGCTGCAGAAAAAAATACCGTTAGGTATTATTTATTTATATTTGTACCCAATTAGTATCAAGTTGGACTAGACAAGTTTTAATGCCCGGAGGCAGCAAGGATATTTTTCTGCCCTTTGCTTTTAAAAAAATCTTAGTTATCTCTGGAATTTCTAGAGGAAAATAAATAACATAATTTTACAATGTAAATATAGTAAAAAGTTAGAAAAAGTATTTTTTTTCTTTAAATACCTGCGAAAAATTAAGAGTACCTAATTTAAAAATATTACGTTTGAAAATTTATGTACAGTATAGAGTTTAACTTTAAACTCTATTCTGTATTTAAATTTTCAAAATAGACCATGTCATTGCGCCAAAATTCTGATATTGATTTACTCGTAGATTCTTCTAAACTAGCACGCATAATGTTACGTAATATTTTTAAATTAAGTACTCAAAATTTTTGCACAGAAGTTTTAAACTTTTTATGAAGTTACAGGAACATGACTTTAATTTATACGTTCCAGAAAGTTTTATTTCAAAAAATAACAACCTCGTTGTCATTTTTCGCTCAAATTGGATCGAGTGTTAACTTGGCAATGTAATCTCTTTGAACATTCAATAAATAACATTGTAAATCGAATGTTAAACCTTTTAGCCGTATTTCATTTGAGAGCCATCTTTATTGAAGAACAGGTGAGAGCTCTAGGATGAACTGAGGGATTAGTCCAGGTTTACATGTAAATTGAAACTACAGTTGTTTCCGTATAGCTCTATACATTTTTTGTATAGCGCCCCTGGCAAAAATGAGGAAGAACTAACCAGAGGGCCTAGTGGCAGATTTTAACAATGTTCGAATCCTGCTCGATCGCGTTAACGTTTGATATGATTTCTATGGAAATGGCACACGCCATCTTGTGTCACGTACGGAAAACTGAATAGGTCAGTGTGAGTTTTATTTACGGTAATAACGAGCGCTAAACCGATCGAACACAAGCGCGGCAACGTCTGTGATTTGCTTAGTCAAGTGTGTGTCAATGTGCTCGCGTGTGTGCTCAGCACGCTCAGTCAACGCGACCTAAAAGTAATTCGATTTGATTTGCAAGACTCCCACTCGACACTCGGGCTCTGTTCTTTGGTTAATTCATTCAAAACATAATTTTATTGATACTGAATAGTTATGTACTTTATAATATAAAGTATCGACAAGTAAATAGATTGCCTGATTAAATAACACGATAGGTACATCTAATGTTGGTGCATTAAATCAAATATGAAATGAAAAATATGTAGCAACAAGTAAGTGGTGCAGTGCATGGAATGATTCAGTTAATTAGATCTTAGTTTATTCATTTTCATTTTATAAAAAAATATTACACTTCAAACAATGTACGTTTTTAACACAAAAAACAAATAAATTCAAAATTATAGAATTACACACAGATAAATTTATAAATAACGTTTACGCATCGTAGAGCGTAGTTTTTAGTTATTTTTAATATTTTAACAATTAGCTTGGGTTGCTGGTAAAATATAATAACGTTAGAAAACGATTGTGCTAATATAGTTAGCCAATTACTAACCCATAAAATGTAGAAATTTTCTACACCCTATTCTATTCACAGGGTTTTAAACTCAAGTTATCGTTAACTAATAATGTGTATTTAAATATTATTTGCATTACAAAGAACACTAGTAATATTTCCTAACGATTTTTATTAGTTTTTATACAAGTTGAAAAATCGGCCAAGTACGAGTTGGACTAGAGAATAAAGGGTTAAGTACCGTATAGGAGCTCCTCGACAAAAAAAAAATCACGTTTGTTGTATGGGAGCCTCCCTTAAATATTTGTTTTATTCAGTTTCAAGTATTTATTGTTATAGCGGTAATCAAAATACATCATCTGTGAAAACTTCATTTCTCTAGCTATTACGGTTCATGAGACAGACAGACAGATAGACAGACAGACGGAGTCTTAGTAATAGAGTCCCGTTTTTACCCTTTGGGTGCGAAACCCTAAAAATGAACTCCTGACCCATTTTCAGGAATCGTTTTTCAATGACTAACAGAGTTGACCTCTTCAGCTACTATACTCTATTTCCATTAAAAGTTAACCGCGTCTCATGTCCACGTCTTCGTGCCTAAAGATAAATGTAAGTGTTCTGTCAACTGCCGCGGAGATGGATAGGCGAGATCTAGACGAAGACGCTCTGAGTGGCGCGGATTTCAACCCGCATCCAATTATTATGACAATTTTAGCTGCTAAGTAAAAGCATTGTGATAAGAGCCAGTTAGAAGTTAGACAAATAACACGTGAAGACGACTTAGCTAAATGTCAGTACTATCCTAGGTGACATCGATTTCATTAGCAATACCTACTCTAGGATGTAATTGTGCTCTTTCGAACCAATTTAGAATAGTTCTGGGCATTTCGTCGGGGTAAGTTGAACTTTTGTAAGGGTGCATTGCACCAAATTACTTTAACAATAACCAAACTAGTCGTAAAATCTCTGGTTACGTAAAATATTTTTGACGTAACCAGATATTTTGACGTTAAACAAAACCCTAACCGGTCGTAATATTTCTGGTTAAGTCAAAAATATTTGACGCAACCAGAGATTTTACCACTGGTTAGGGTTTGGTTATCGTTAAAGTGAATTGGTGCAACCCACCCTAAGTACCTAATAGTACAGGAAAAAAAGAATTTAACTTTGCACTAAATTTCCGGTCTACTTTTTTTTAATAAGGTCTACCATCACCTACTGAAACACTTACAAACGGTAAGTTTTAAAAAAAGTTTACTGGAATTTTATTTTTTTTAATTATGTTCTTTATGACTTTTGCCCTTAGTACCTATACATAGTTTCCGAGATGTCGGCCAAAAACGTTTTTTCAAGGTGGCAGATCCGCAGATCTATCAGCATTTTCTGATTTTATGCACAGTAAATGATCCCAAACCTTATTAAATAACAATCGGAAATTTAGTGCAAAGTTGACCAAAAAATACGTCTATTTTTTATTAGAGTTCAGGTTTGGTCTCACACTGAAAATTGGATATAACGTCTAGGAGAACTACATTCTAGTAAGAGTATTCTAATTAATTCTCAGTCAAGGTGTAGGTACGTATGACATCTGTATTATAATTATACATGGTTGTTTCTTATAGTTTACCACTTTTATGAGAAATTAGACTACTGAGAATCAACATGGACAATGGACGACTAAAAAAATATTTTTCAGGCAACTTTAGCGAATTGCTTCTTGATATTTAGCTCTGCGGGTAAAACTGATACCATTTTCATTATCTGTAGATACTCTACAATTTGGGTTAAGTAAACACGTTACTTTTATAGGCATAATAACGTTTGCACATTAGGCATAATTTTTACAGGGTTACATTCAACAGTTGTAATAATTATCGTAGAATAACTTAAAAATGTTCAAACGGCAATGAAATACTCATTTTAGAAATATTTATCTGCAAGCTGATTTGTGTTTTTGTTTTTTTAAAATTACTCGTGATTGACACAGGGAAAGTCTGTATTTTACCAATAATTATTTTTCGCAAAAAATCTCAACACCGACTTCCAACGTGTACAAAACTCGAATTGTTTGTACGAATCGATGTGACATCCATATACATTATTGATGATTTAGCAAAAACGGCTCAACTAATTTCGATAAAATTTAAAAAGCTCCACCTCAAAAATATACCCTTTCGGAATAAAAAAGTTTCTTTTAAATCGGTTTACATTTGACGAAAATATCGATGAACATATACAATATAAATACATAAAGACGAACTTACTACCTCCTCCGTTTTGAAAGTCAGTGAAAATTGATAAAATCATCAACCGAGCTTGTTTTGTGTAGGATATTTAAGAGCTAGACTTAGTAAAACTCTCAATAAGACCACGAACTGATGACATACCGAAGTTACACTTTTTTCAATTACGAAAGAATTATTAATCATAGATATTTTGTGAATTTAATAAAAGAAACAGTTCGTCATTGGTTCGTAGTTTTATTAAGAGATTTTAGTGTTTCAGTTTTCTATGTTTACACTTAATATCAAATAGTTTGCCACTTGCAATTCCTATGCTGACCAACACTAATATTAACAGTGTGCGAATTGATGTGCACTATTATTGTTAGATAATAATAGTGTGTGTCCGTGTGTATGGTATCGACTTTAAAGAGAAATATATTTAATTAACTCGAGTGACACGCTTTGTGAATAAAAGTTTAGATGAGACAATCAAGAGTAATAACAGGGCCCATTCCGTGTAACTCTGTAGAGCATGGACTCGAATTGTAGCTATTAAAGTAATGTAACAGACATGACTTTAAAATAGTGTGTGTAACCTAATTTTCAGTTGGATAATTGAAAATATATTGTACTAGCTTTTACCCGCGGCTTCGCCCGCGTTACACTTTGATTTTGACTTATGTTTATGTCGGCTGCGAAACCTAACCTAACCGACAAATATCAAAATACCTTAAAAGGAATGCTTTTGTTGGTTAAGTTACGGTTGGAGTGTATATATACCCCCCCGTGTATTCCCGCGTCGTGGCGGGGGAGGTCTGAGGCAGCTGAAAAGGCGGCGCTCGAAGTCTCCCTCTTCGTTGGGTCTTTTCCCCCAAGGAAGCTTAGAAGCTGGCACTCGAGGTTCAGCCGCTTTTAACTAAAGCAGCTGAGAGGATGGCCGGTAGGTTGCATGCCTTATGAGGAGTGTCGCAACTTAGGCGGGCTGCAGTGCCGCTCTTGCGACGCTGCATCCGAGATTTTTTTTTTTATTATATCGCGAAATATCCCTGACATGATCAGGGGTCTTAATTACAAATGAATAAAAACTGTACCTATATTTCAATGTTTTTGGCTGTTTGCAGTTATATTAAACATTACAATGATACAGCAAAGTTTATACCTACTTGTTCCCAATTATTGTTTTTTTTACAAAATTAATATTTGTGCAAAAATTCGATAAAATTGTTTCTAAGGTATTTACGTGTTAGATTAATTCCAATTTTTTGTTCTAAATCAAATCTCTGCTTTCCATAAACTGGGCATTCCAAGATTTTGTGCAGTGGAGTCTCCTCTTTTGTGGGTTCACAGATGCACGATGGGCTTTCCCTCGACTTAAATCGATGTAAGTATTGGGAAAACTCACCATGCCCCATCAGCACTTTAGTTATGATTCCCACTGGTGCTATTTCTCTTACGATCTTGTATGCCGCCCGTGCATCCGGAAAATATGTTTTGGTTACCGCCGCTGTGTGTCCATCCTGATACCGCCGGTTCCACTCGTCAAGAGAGTCCTGTCGGATTTCTCGCTTGACGAATGAAACGGGGCAGTTATCGTAAATAGGTCTGCACTTCGAGTGCAGTGCTGCTTCCTTTGCTAGCTGGTCCGCTCTCTCATTTCCCTCCATCCCCGCGTGCGCTTTAATCCAATAAAGTTTCACTATTTTATTTTGTGCGTGTAGTAACTTTATGTTAGCTTTGAATTTACTGCTAAGGGATGGAGGGAAGATACGCCAACTACCGTTTCCAGTGCAGACCTGGAGTCACAAAAGATTTTTGCTTTTTCGGTAGCATCAAGAAGTGCCAATAACTCGGCCTGGTACACGGATCACCAATCGGCCAATTTCAGCTTGAGGGTACTGATCTCAGCGGCATCATCCCAAAAGGATAATGCCGCCCCAACTTTCCCTTTAATTTTGCTGCCGTCTGTAAATATGTTAATTTCTCGGTTAAGATTTTGCTCTAGTGCTGCTCCGTCTGCCAGGCATATGAACTCCAGCTCCTCCTGCTGCGCTGGGTGTGGCTTCTTTTCTGTCTCTCTATCTCCAGTTACTTGCTGGGAATAACCTTTCTTAGTTTCATAAAGCAAGGCTGCTTCCTGGACTCTGATATGACAGCCGAGGATTAGGGGTCGCGGTGGGATATATGGTACTGGTGGTGTGGGTGCCGCCACCTACCCTACCTTCCGCTAGGCCGTCAACGTGTTGGCAGAGTCAGTGGGGCTGCAGGGGAAGAGAGGTGTCGGTATCGCGATGGCCGTTCTCACTGCCCTCTGCAGTTGAAGAGGCAGGCGCTGGGCTACTATGACTGACCCGCTGCACTGGGACCAGGGCGTTGGAATGCTGTCTGACGTTCAGTACTGGTTAGTCCCGAGTGGTGGATGACGATGTGTCTTGTGCTCCAAAACACTCCGTCATTATGGCGAGAGCGCAAGCTCCGTTATGGAGCCCGAGTCTAGGCTAGCGCTGTTGAGTGCCGCGAAGGAGTGCGAAAAATGTAGGAACGTCCTAAACTTGCCACGACAGGTTATTTCTGGCGCTTAGACGACTGCTACCGCGGCCCGCTCACTTAGTTCTTATTCTATCCTACGGGAACTGTTAAAGTTTTTGGGATAAAAAGTGGCCTATGTCACTTTTCGTCTTTCAGACTATATTCATGCAATAAGCCAAGGCAAGTTGCTCCGTTGCTGAGAAAAAAATATTGTTAAGTCCTACGGAAACCACATATTTTTCGGGATGGAAAGTATCCTATGTCACTTTCCGTCTTCCAAACTATGCCCACCCCAAATATCAAGTCAATCCGTTGCTCCATTGCTGAGAAACAGTTATTGTCCTATCCCATGGGAATCACGAATTTTCTCGAGATAAAAAAGTATCCTATTATCACTTTCTGTCTTATAAACCATAGGTATCCATAACAAAAATCAGGTCAATCTTTTGCTCCGTTGCTGCGTCAAAGAGGAACAAACCAACAAACTTTTCGGATTGATAATGTTAAAGTATGATGATTCTGTACCATAAAGGTAGAATAAAGAAACATGTTAAACCTCTAATGATAGAAGATTTAAAAACATTTTTAATGTCAGACAAAATGACGCGTCATAGTAACATGCAGCATGCAGAAGGAAAAAAACATTTTATCCAATTTTAATGTCAGTTGTCATTTTTAATCCATACTTTATTTCCTCTTCAAGGGGATATAATGGTGGAAAAACAATTTGTCCCCTTGCCATGCTACTTGTGATTTATAAAAGTCTGCAGACAATGTAACCTGTCATCTAATTACGTTTGGCTGTGACGTTTCGTTAGTCCATATTAGCGTCATAGAGGAATTAATCACTTAGCGTCTTTGTGATAGTGGCGACAGTTTTGCTTTCGATCGTTTTTGTCCTGTCCTACAGGAACTATGCAATTTTTCGGGATAAAAAGTATCCTAAAGCTCCTTCCGCCTTTTAAACTATGTCCATGCCAAAAATCAAGTCAATCCGCTGCTCCGTTGGTGCGTGAAAGAGTAACAAACCAACAAACCAACAAACTTTTCGGATTTATAATATTAGTAAGGATTAGATGACAATTACTTATTTATGTTTGCTTTTTAGGGTTCCGTATTAAAATAAGGAGCCCTTATAACTTAGCTGTGTCCGTCTGTCTGTCCATGCCCATGTCACAAAGCCTCATAACATAATATTCATAATATTTACCATACTTTTGTGTATGATACTTCAATGTACTTGTGAACCAAATCTGTTATTATGACAGTTTTATTGTCGTTTTTATCATCATCGCTATCTACGAAAGCCTATATCATACGCATGTCTCGATCACGTACTTGATTACTTATTTCTTCATATACACAAAGTTTATTCCAAATTGATTCATCGGTGAGTGTTTTCTCTTTAACTACTTTTAAATTTTATCAATATTTATTCACAAAATATCGAAAAGTTTAATGAAGTCGTAACTTTTGTTTAGCAACCTACTCGTAACATTGATAGAGGCCTCAAAATATTCTACTTTATAAATTATTGCTTTGCAACTTATTTTTCTTGTATCGTTCTTCTATGCACACATAAATGCAAAGCTTTTAAGAGTTAAAGTTCAGTACTGTTAAAACATACACATTTAAATCTGAGTGTTATGACATGTTAGTTTAACAGTTAAGTTCTTATCAACATACCAACTACTGTTCTTCAGTCTTCTAACAATAATAATTTTAAGACATATGCTTCTTTATACGAATCCACCGGTAGGTACTAGCCGCAGCGAGTAGCGCTCATGGCGTAGTAAGTAATTCTGTATAGGCTGAGTGGCTAGCCCTGGTGTCAGAGTTTTTAGGCCGTCTGAAGTAGGCCATGGCGTAGTTTGCTAGTTGTTTGGCAGCGATCACCCAAGTTGAACAACGATCGGCACGGTCAGTCTCCGGATGGGTGACCACGGTGACATTTACAACTAAGCGCTACCGTGGCTCTAATGACACTTTAAATTATAAGCCCCGGTTTTTTTACCGTTTAGCCATATCAGAGGACTTCAGGCGGATTAAAAACTTTTACACCAGGGATAGCCACCCGGTCTATTCGAACTTACTAAAAGGCTAGGACAAAGCTGCGGGTGAAAACCAGTCTTAGAAACTGTCATCTAGAGAAACATTCTGTATAGAGCATTCAGTCGCATGTTTGGTGGAAGTAAAGTTTTAATTTCGTTCCGCATTGTACAAGTACGTCCCGTTGTTTGCCAGAGGTGAAAATTAGGTGTAACTTTCAGCAAAGTTTTATCTTTCAAGGTAATTAACATGTCTGTGCCCCGTTTAGCTTCTTTCCGAGCTGTGGCGACAAACAAGACACCTAATCTGTGATAATAGAATGTCTAATAGGTGCTAGTTTTTTAAGTTCTTAAACTGTATTAGTTAGTTTAAGTAAAATTAGTAATAATAAGTATTTTTAGTCGTTACATAAGAAATAATATATGTCATTAAGAACGTAAACTACACTATGTTTATAGTAGGTAAATAAAATAATAAATATAAATATTAGGGAACATCTTACACACGGCCTCTGACCCCAAACTAAGCAAACCTTGTGACATGGCTGCCAGAGACTGATATACTACATATACATATTTTAAATACATACTTATATAGATAGTACCTAAATAACACCCAGACACAGAGCAAACACCCATGTTAATCACACAAATGTATGTGTATAAAATTTCTTTTTGATAATACATGAAGGTTATTCCTACATAAAAATGTATTAACATATCAAACCATTCAAAGATAACGACTTCACCAATATCAATCTAATCGAATAATAATCTAACCTAATAATAAAAACATTTGTACACCTGTAAAGGTAGAATATTAGAGACACTTTGTTCCTTTAACATCTACATTGTAAGACAATATTCTGACAAATAAACAAATTTTGATTTGATTTGTATTTTTCACCGTACTCTTATATACAATACAAAAATGCAAAATGTTTTATTTAGCAGAAGATTACATACATACAGAAATACCAGTGGACTATATACATATGTATACCCTGCACTAGGATTACCTGTATCGCAGGGCCCGACTCAGGGGTGCTTATATTTCAAATACTATCTGGTGTACGTACGGTGCGGCTAATAAAACTTAAAACATAACATTTTATAGTATATATAAGTATGGGTATATGTAATTTTTAAAATTTGAAAAATAACTAACACATATGTGTGTGTGTTGTCCGTGAAATGAGTGTGGGAAGTATGTCCGCTGCGATACACAAGTCCTCGTAAGAGTCAGGGTTCGCAGAGGTGGTCTGTGTGTGTGTGTGTGTTTGTGTGTTTATGTATGAAATATATGTACAAATATATTCGTTTATGGGTGTTTGTGGCAAATTTAGGATATTATTTTAAGTAATTCCTCTGTTTCTTTATATGTAAGAGAACATAAGAACTCAAATAAGATTGTTTTGCATTCCTTTGCCGATTTGTTTCGAAAGGCCCACTTTTTGCTCATTTTGTTATATATATAAATATATGGGTAGCTGAATTCCGGATGACGTCTTGCAAAGGCAGTGCAGACTCTGGGTTCAGCAGCACGCAGGGGTCTTCTTTTGGGTGAATTGGAATTGGAGTCGGCAATGCCGGATTGAGTACGGTGCACAGCCAGGGTTACTTTTAGTATGTACAGTTGTCGAACACTTAGCACTCTTGCCTTAGCATGTAGCTCCTCCGTTGGAAATCTATAAGGCAACTTGTACATCACCTTCAGCACTGCGCGCTGAGCTCTTTCTATTTCGAGCATTGCCGTAACTCCAGCTCCTCCCCACACCGTTATGCATATATGGGGATACGAAGCTGTTTATCTGCATAAGTTTCTAACCAAAGGTAAGTAGTTTTTTTACTAATTAACAAACTACTGTAACTGAACAATAAACGAGACTAGACTTTTTATAGATGTTTTATAACAAACAAAGTCATCTATACTGCATTATTCCATCGACTCTCCTAAAGCGAGCGAAGTAATTGACGTTTTATTAACTTTATTCTTTACAATAAGTTTCCAACTTTGCACTGATATAAAAGAAGCCAGCCGGGTCGAAGGCAGCCAGCTGTTTTATTCAGAATAAAGTTTTATCGTATGTTTAGTTTGGCCAAGTTTTTCGCCTGTTTCTCCCTAACACGTCAATTTTAGTTTAAGCGACCTCGGGCGAAACACGCCACTCTGTTCGCGGAATAGGCTGATAAATAATGAGTTTCTTTGTTACGTCTTCTAAATAGGCTGTTTGTTTTATTGACAGTTTTACTCGGATCTTTTCAAAATAAAAACTACTTAGAAGACTATTACATTTAAATTATTGGTTTGAGTTTATTTTTACTTGGTCTCTGAGGTGTGTAAATTGTTTCAGAACAGATACAATAAATATGAGTACGATATATTTAGATGCAAATATATCTTTGAAGATCTAGGTATAGAGAAGGTCCAACCGTTGAAGTTCTTTGATTAAACAAAGGAACTAACAATATATAATTTATTACTACGAATTTTTTTTGTAATATGTATTAATCAATGTTACTTAGGTATATAATTATTGGAATCATTTTCGTGCAACGTCCCGTATGCACAACTAAACGCTCGCGCATCTTTACATCATATTCATTTGTAAATATTTTAAGAAATTTGACCATACTCGTATATATCCTTTTTTTAAGAGGGGGAAAACTTCGAAACAGGTACGTTTCTTGCTTTGGAGTCCAGTCGGGTTGTGTGAGATGGTACCCAGACCCACTAAAACTCCCTCGGTGGCCAGGCGCGCTTTTGCAAGCTCCGGAATCTCCAGGAGAATGCACCGGTGCTCCCAGCACTTTATATAACTCACTATTATCAGCTGTAGGACGTCCACTGCTAGACATAAGCTTCCCTCATAGATTTCTAATAAGCCCGGTTAGAAGCGGCCTGCATCCAGCGCGTTCCTGCGCTTGTAATAATATCGTCGGTCCACCTGGTCGGTGGACGTCCTCAGATTCAGATTCAGATTCAGATTCTTTACTGCCCCATCGGCCATCTGTTCTTCGAGCTATGTGCCCATTGCCATTTCAACTTATTTATCCGTTAGGTTATGTCGGTAACTTTGGTTTGTCTGCGAATCTCCTCATCCCTGATTCGATCTCGCAGCGAGTCTC
This sequence comes from Hypomecis atomaria, assembly GCA_964007245.1. Classification (NCBI taxonomy): domain Eukaryota; kingdom Metazoa; phylum Arthropoda; class Insecta; order Lepidoptera; family Geometridae; genus Hypomecis; species Hypomecis atomaria. The sequence goes on from OZ023288.1 coordinate 14,576,817, forward strand.
CGAGCATAGCCCTCTCCATAGCACGTTGGGTTACCTTGAGCTTATTCATAAGGCCCACAGCAAAGGACCACGTTTCAGTTCTATATGTCATCACTGGTAACACACAACTGTCGAAAACTCTTCTCGACTTGAGTAATGTCGCGTCATTACGAATCCCCGTGCATTTCAGCTAAGTACCGCTCCGGCTTTTGTAGTTGAGATTTGCACATTAAACTCCAGAGTGAAATGGCCGAGTTGCATTTTGAACATAACTGGGTATTGTAGTAATATTAATCGAATCTTGTCACTACAATTACCTGCTAAGTTCGATAGAGGTCGGTTAAAGGTTAAAGTAAAACATTTGATGGGATTTGCATAAAATCGAAGTTAATTATAAATACTCACTTACATTACACTTGACAAGAGTGTTAAAAGTATAAGTAGTTTTTTGATTCAGTAAAATATGGATTTATGTTTGAAATTTATTACGTGGAAATTAGTTTGTCCGACGACGGCTTTTCTATAAAGGCTAATCTAGAAGTGGATGGCAGAGCCCTATATAGCCTAATTAATGCTTTTCGTATTCCTAGCATTAGAGAAGTTTATTTCAAGACCGAAGGCTTTTTATTTAGTTACATCCAAATTTGTCTCGCTTGTGCTGTTAAAAATTGTCTTTGTCTTCTCTTCTTCTCTATTTCCATTTTACTTTACCTGACGCGAACAGGATTCTTCTAATTACACATGAACGGTAACTACAATGAGTTCATTTGAAAAAACAAACCCACAATTTCGTAAAAAAACTAGCATACGAATAAAAATAAACAAGCCCTCGCGTACACATATCGAATCATATAACCGGGTGAATACACAGGGGCAACATCGTTCACTTAAGCCTATTACAGCGTTGCCAACTCCGGCCGAGCCACCAGCGAAAACAATTGTTGAGCCATGGGAACCAACTTCTGGACGAGCGAAATAGTTTGCAGCAAATTGGCATACGTACGTTACAAATTCTTTACTAATTGACATAGGTACTGTAGTGTGTTCAGGTTCAATTTGACAATTTAGAGAATCTAATGTGATTCAATGAGAAACGCCAAGCGAAAGGTACGAGTAAATGCACTCTAATTATTAAAATTCAACAATGATTTATTTGATAAATGTAATGCGTCTGATGCAAATGGGTCGATTGCAAAAATATAATAATTTCTAATTATTTCATTAAACAGTGACGGCGGCTTATTTAGTTGAACCATCTGATTTTTAAAAAAGCCCTAAGTTCGAACCCGTACCAAGAACTCTGCTTTCTGTAGACAAGTATTGTATATTATTATCACCGCTAACTTCAAAATAGTTAGGAACGCACGATGTCTGAATCATAATATTTATGTGCAAGTATTTAATATAGTGAATGATGTAAATTCTGAAAACCAAACAAAAAATGCCTAGATGAAAGGCTCTGACCAGAGCGTGCTAAAACTATGGTCTAGGTAACTTTAATTGTATTGAGAATTAACCTGTAGTTCAGCAGTAGGGCATTCAAATCCCATAACAAAGATGGCAAAAAGTTCTTCAGTTTTAAAGTATGTGCAAAACTAATGGTAAAACAAATCAATGACATTATTTCATAGATTTAACCTTTTCTGCTACCTTCTGCTGAAAACATAATAGCTGATTACAGTATTCAAAGGAGTCCCTACATACATTTATTAATTTAACAACTCACGGGTTGCCCCGGATCTTTGAAAGGCTTTGGTGGGGCCGAAACCAACACCAAGGGGCCCTTTTACAAACATAAAATCATACAAAAATACAGTTTTTGGGTGGTAGATAGGAAGAGGAAAACTATTGTACAGATGGGGAATTTGTACAGTTCTGGGTTATTGGAATGAATTATTACGTGATTGTACGCTGGTCTATGAATGAGGTGCGGCACCCGCCAAGTAATGCCTCATCTCAAAATATTTAGGCGGGTGGTGACTTGCCATCCACTAAATGGGGCAACATTGGTGTGGACGGCTTAAGGTTTCGATAGGTGTGCTGCGCATTCACTTAGAGCTACTTGCGGCGTCATGCCACTTCTACCCTGGAGCTATTATTTTATCAAGCTAATCTTTTATGACGGATGTCTTCGTGATATAGATAAGTAAAAGGCACTTCTGACATACATACACCCACCCAAGTGCGAAACACAAGCGCTCTCAAGGTATTAATTACAATTTTTATTAAATTCATCCCACGTTTACCTTTTAATTATTTACGCGCGGTATTTGTGTTCCCTGATGTGAGCCTAAAAGGCAGCGTTACTTTGAAGGTATATTGCGACCTTGATATATTTGAGATAATTAAATTGTAAAAGTCCTATTGACGGTTCTCTCATTCCTCAAAATTATGAAAACAGTCTTCTCCATGTGATGTAGAAGAAAATTAACAAATTAATTACTTTTCGTGAGTGTACACTATATTGCGGATACGAAGCAAAATGTGTAATATTAGGTTTGAAGAGCCTTTAGCGTAGCTAGACTAGGTGTCTTTTAACGATTACCGAAGTTAGGCCACGTTCAGCATGTTCTGCCTTTGGATGGAGTACCACGGGTGGCATTTACACCAAGCGCTATCGTGGCTCGGATATCACGTTACTTTGTAGGCTACGTTTCAATAGTTAAATTTTTAATTTTAACCTTTTAACCTCTTCAATCTTTACATTTAAGTGTCTTAGAAAAGCTCTCGACACTAGGGCTAGCAACCAAAAAAATTACTATTGGAGATTTTTTTTTTTGTTATTTTTTTTTTACATACGCAACTTAAATAACATTAATTAAATTCGGTTAATATTTATTTTTGATAATTATCTTTAATTAAATTTAGAAATAAAATGTACCTACAAAAGACGCTTGGATTTATGATCTAAAAATAGACGTGGCAAAACTATCTAAAAACTGTTATGAAGATGCAAGACATTTATTCCCTTGAAATGATTGTACACAAGAAGTAATAAAGACGCACCGTATACTTACGCCTACGCACGAATGAGCCTTTACGTGGCCTTTACAGTATCATAGCCAAAACATCAATTTGTCCATCAAAGTGAAACAGAACCGCTAGTTAACACCCAATACAGTTCTATCATAAACGCATTACGTGTTAAAGAAAGGAAATTATTATCATTTCACCCATTTTTCTAAGGATGATAGGTAAAAAGCGTTTTCCCGGTAAATGTGATGATCCTCGTTCCATTAGGCATCAGTTACGATTCGCTCTTGGTCACGCGATGCCAGCATTATAAGGGTGAACATGTTTTCTTCCTTAGTTTTTTGTTATTTCGGTATAGGAAAATTGTTTGTAGTGTTTATCCCGGTGCCTCATTACCGACCTTTGCTTTTAGTACATTATCGTATTCAGTACTCGCGCCACATACCTACCTAATGGACTCAGACATATCGTTTTCGTTTATTAACCCAGTAATGTCAGAGCATCGCTTTTAATTACATAAATGCCATTTTATTCGCGACCTTTTCATATTTTCTAAGACCCGCTAAAAATGAACTTCTTTTAAAAAAGCCTTTGCTGACTTCGTAAAGTTAGGCAAAGGTTTCCTATTGTAGCAGCCTCAAACTTGACCAGATTTTTTCAGAGTTCCGTAGTAAGACCACGAGCGCTTCAAAGTTCCGTCAAATTTAATGTGTTTTGTATATGTTTAGAGTAGGTACAATCTAAAACATATCTCAATTGTAAAGACAAAAAAAATAACTTTACACAATACTTGACCGGAGCGAAGGTCTTTGCTTCAACTCGACGATTTTGCTCTCGTCTATCCGGATGTTGGTTTTTGTCTACAGGTCACATTTTTCGACGAATCTCGAAAAATTTGGAACACACGTTTTTAAATCGTGTAAAAGAAAGGTTTGAAAAATACTTAATCCATGCATGTACCAGCCTTTTTAACAGTCCACTGCAGGACGTAGGCCTACCCACGAAGGGTGATTGGGTCATATCCACCACGCTGGCCCTGTGCGCGTTGGTGGATTCACACGCGCCATCGAATTTCTTCTACGGACGTATGCAGGTTGCCTCACGATGTTTTCCTTCACCGAAAAGCCAGTGGTGTGAAATTCCGTAGATAAGTTCCGAAGAAACTCATTGGTACGGGAACGGGATTGAACCCACGACCTTAAGAATGACAGGCCAGTGTTACAACCACTAGACCACCACGGCTTATCCATGCATGCGCAGACATATTATATTTAAAACTTACCCCAAAAAGTGCATTAATCCTTAGATTACAAGTTACCACGTTACGTTAGATAACAAGATATAACAAGTTAAAGCTTTGCGTAATGGCGTGGCCACATTATCGCCCTACGGCGAAGTTTTCGTCACTGGGGGCTCATTCATCTAATTCAAACGGTAGTAATTGGTTGTTCACGATTTGAACTACTACCTGAAGCTGGGCACACACGCTGCGATGATCGCATCTATTCATCAGATCAGTCCAGCGAGGTCCTGATATAGTTGCATTGCCAGTAGGTAGTTATTGAGGAATCAAAATGACACCCCTATTTTAATCGAAAAATATTGATTTAACAAAAAAAAATTGGCATCAAAGTTGTAGAAAATCAAATTTTAAACAACTTTTGTTCCTATAACTTCTGCTGAAAAATTGAAATAACACAAGTTATTGAAGAAATGAAATGGTACAACCAACTATTTAAAAAAATATCGATCCTACAAAAAGTTGATGGGAATCAAAGCTGTAGAAAATCAAATTTCAAACAACTTTTGTTCCCATCAACTTTTTGTAGGGTCGATCTTTTTTTAAATAGTTAGTTGTACCATTTTGTTTCTTCAATAACTTGTGTTATTTTAATTTTTCAGCAGAAATTATCGGAATAAAAGTTGTTTAAAATTTGATTTTCTACAACTTTAGTTCCCATTAACTTTTTGTAGGATCGATATTTTTTTCAAATAGCCGGTTGTGCCATTTCATTTCTTCAATAACTTGTGTTATTTCAATTTTCCAGCAGAAGTTATGGGAACAAAAGTTGTTTGAAATTTGATTTTCTACAACTTTAGTTCCCATTAACTTTTTGTAGGATCGATATTTTTTTCAAATAGCCGGTTGTGCCATTTCATTTCTTCAATAACTTGTGTTATTTCAATTTTCCAGCAGAAGTTATGGGAACAAAAGTTGTTTGAAATTTGATTTTCTACAACTTTAGTTCCCATTAACTTTTTGTAGGATCGATATTTATTTCAAATAGCCGGTTGTGCCATTTCATTTCTTCAATAACTTGTGTTATTTCAATTTTTCAGCAGAAGTTATAGGAACAAAAGTTGTTTAAAATTTGATTTTCTACAACTTTGATGCCAATAATTTTTTTGTTAAATCAATTTTTTCGATTAAAATAGGGGTGTCATTTTGATTCCTCAATAACTACCTACCGGCAATGTAACTATATTAGGACCTCGCTGGACTGATCTGATGAATAGATGCGATCATCGCAGCGTGTGTGCCCAGCTTCAGGTAGTAGTTCAAATCGTGAACAACCAATTACTACCGTTTGAATTAGATGAATGAGCCCCCAGTGACGAAAACTTCGCCGTAGGGCGATAATGTGGCCACGCCATAAAATAACCCGATGTCAACCCGAGTAGGTAAATAAGTCCGCTCATCACTCCATACAAACGTCGGCCGGTAATCACACCAGTGTTTGCTGTTGAATATATAAAACTAAGATTTATATCAATTTGTCTTTACAAAATGTATGCTTCTTGCTAATAAAACTGTTGCTGCTGCGTGGACCAACTGATTTCGCACAACTGTTGACATCAAAAATACGTATTCCTAATGACACAACTACGACCAACTAAGCACAACTAAGTGCAAAGCGAGTTGAGATATAGGCTTGTAAAGATTCAGTTTAAAAAGAAATGTTTGTTCAGAGAGCTACTATTTTTATTTGCTATATAGATACTCGTATCTATAAATGTCTTGCACGCCGGGTAATGAGAGGGATTCTCTAGATCTAACTATAACTGTTGAATCCGAACGATATCAGGATGGATGTCTAGACATTAATAATGAAGAGAGCCCATCAATCAATGAATTATTTTCTTTATATTTTAAGCACTATTTTAAACGCGCATCAATGATCTGCATTCATTTCTGCTTTGGTCAGCAGACTTGGCCCCTTGTGGATAAGTCCTAAATGGACCACAATCACCTTGCTTCACACAAAACAAAGCCACAGAGTATGAATTATACTGCAGCACATCAAAAAAGAACGATAAGGCATATTTTGTCAATGGGTGCTGATACCACAGGCTGATACAGTAAATGCAAGTTCTGTATTTTTGAAATCTCATTAATTCATACGCACTTATAACTGTTGTATCATTTTGGCTGCATGTTATTTTTGTTATTTCATAATTTAGTTCATTCTGAATTTAAGAGCGCGGCTCTTGTTTTCATCTCACTGTAAGACATTTTAATTTTTTTTTTTTTTTTTTTTATTTCAGTTCACCAACATTGTGTACATCAATACATTGTAAAAAGATTATACATAAAAAGCTAAATGTCACAATAATTATAGGTGAAGACAACATGCATTAATATCGAGCAAAAAATTGTTAAAAAATTAAATAGTAGACATGATACCTACATTCTCTTTGATCTGATCTAAAAATGCCCTCCGTAGTCTTTCCCTTCCTACTCTCTTTTGTTCTACTTTTCCTTCCATTCTGATTTTCATTATACTGTCATATTCATTCTCATTATTTAGAAAAAAAATACTCAGTTAGTAGGTCAGTTTTTCATCACTGTTACAATATCAGTACAGTTTCACAATGAAACAAAAAAATAATTCCTTGTTCACAACACTGCTTCATTTACCGTCTCGCCTACAAAATTGTTTCAGAAATGTTGTTCTTCGTAAAAAACTGAAACCATTGTTTTGTCTTCGATAGATCTGTATTTTTTTCGTAATTAAATGAACCTTTTACTATTTTACTGTTGAAAGAAAACAACAAACTCTTTTAAAAGCATAGGTACTAATAATTATATTATTGCTTTTAAACTTTTGCGATTTGATCACATTATTCTTATATACTACAGGACTAATCGCACTCTAAGAACAATAATTATGTTATTGTCACCCAACGTGACTAGCCGCTCCACTTTGCCCTGTGCCGGAACATACAATGTTTGTTCAACATCGTGATCGCGAAAAAAATAAAACGTGTAGTCTCTCCGGACACGTCCGACGTTACACGGGACACGTTGAATGTAAATTTTTCGAACTGTTTTCAAAGTTTCTAGATCGCTGAATTGAAAGCTCTTGAAAGTGTTTTACTTTATGGTGTGTCACTAAGCTACTACGAATAATACACACAGAATATTGTTTTGCAAATACAGGGAATTTTATAGGGCTGTTACTTTGCATGCAGGTGCGAAGGACGATTAACTTTTTGTATGACATTGAACAGCTGATTTTTCGTGATTTCGGACTTGTGTCTGTAGTAAAAGGTTCACAGTAATCAAAGTCCTTTGAATACCTCTAAAAGTATCTGCATTTTGCAACATAGCTTCATTGGCTGACTGACTGCCTCCGTGGCTCAGTGGTTAGTGAACTACTGGGTCAAGGAGGCGTGGGTTCGATCCCCACCCTGGGCAAGTAATTATGTGATGAACATGGGTGTTTGCTCTGTGTCTGGGTGTTATTTAGTTACTATGTATGGAGAATTGGAGTACGATAACCAAAAGAGAATCCAAAAATACCTAAGGTGTAAGCGATGGGTGGATACTTGTGGAAGTATCGGTTTAGAATTTAGAAAAGAAAGAAAACAAGTAACAGTAAAATAAGAAAATATAAGTAGTCAGGGGTGGATTAGTAAAAAGGTCGGGCGCCAAACTGTAGTGTTGCGAACGGGGAAGCCGTTTGCAGCACCACAAGTTAAAAGAGAATTGAAGAGGAACCCGTAATGTTGCAAGCGGGGGAGCCGGTTGCAGCACCACAGGTTAAGAGACTTCAGGGAAACCTAACCAACCTAAGAGTCCTACCTAGTGGATAGGATTCCTAACGGTTCGGAGAGAGGAGATTAAAACAGAAGACTAACCTTAGTTTTTACACATTTATTTACACTAACACGCACTGCACTTATAGTCAATTAAATCTTCAAGAGACGGAGAGAGAGAGAGAGAGAATTTTGTAGAAGTCCTTGGAAAGTTAGCCAAAAGGGAGAGGGTAGCACTCGTTGAACCACGCTGGAGGCTGGCCGAGGATTTTCTAGAGCCTGAGCTGGACCCGCCGATAGTGTGGCGCCAGCAAGGTAGCGCTAGGCGAGCGCTAGCGTGGAGTCATCTGTCGACTGAGGTGGAGGCGCCGGCCCAAACCGGCCGACAGGCGCCGGCCCAAACTGGCCGACAGGGTTCGAAGTGAGCGCCAGCCCAGTGCTCCAGGGTAGGGGTCAGTGGCCCCAAAACAAGAGATCCACCTGTAATCAAAGTCAAAGGGACCGGAGCCTCTCACCCTGACTGTCACGCGACGCTCATGCGGTTAGCAGGGCTCGTCCACGCAAACTCAAATTCACACTCATTACATTATAGAGGAAAAAAGGTGTCTTCCAGATCACTTCCAACTCAAGACTGCCCAATTTTACCCAACAAGGATCGCTGATCCTGTCAAAGATAAACATTTCAAAAATTTGAATAATTTCATAACTAGAATTGTAAGTTGGCAGTGTTATCGTTGAAAGAGTCTGAATGTAGAGAAGCTAACAAAAAGGTTAGTTTCTCTACACTATATAAGTATGAATTATATAATATACATAAATAGTTTATCAGTCTCTGGCAGTCATATCACAAGCTTTTCTTAGTTTGGGGTCAGAGGCCGTGTGTAAGATGTCCCCAAATATTTGTTTATGTATTTATTCCGCTGAAATCCGTGCACTTTGAAAAACAACAACCAATACAATACTTGGGCTTTCAGGACAAGTACGTAGACAAATGGTAAGACAATAAGTTAATCATTATAATAAGCATTTTTACGCTATACCTAAACAAGATATTATTCAATTGCTAATGTATTTTCACAAAACTCAAGACCTGCGCGTCTCCGTTATGCCTATAAATAAATCTTAAAGCAAAATCATGTCGCTCTCAGCTATTTCAGGGCCGGTGAGCGGAGAGCAGTCTCAGTAACATATTATAGGCTTTTCTTTAATGAATATTCATTCCTTCATTTGCTTGAAGAAGCGTCATATATCACGGCGACAAATTCCGCCGAAAATATCCAAACTTCACTTACTTATGCTAAACTCGAATGAATATGCATAAGTGATTGTTTTGATGATACCTACTATTTCGAAATTGTTATTTTATCAGATTTGGGTATTTTATGATCAATCACCATTAGGCTCAGGTTTAGTTAACTGGGAACGTTGAGGATTGGAAATGATTTAATGGTGTGATTGAGTTTTGCTAATACATGTGAGAGAATTGCGAATCTTTGAAATTTTTAATGATGTTATCAAATAACACTTACCTGTTCACTTAAGATGTTGGCAGTATGGTTACTCCAGGGTATCTATACAAGGACTACGTGACGGACTGACATCTCATGAATCAGAGTAATGCGATAAGTATGTTTTTCTTTCAAGTATTTGCCTTTAGTCCGTCGCGTTGTTCACAGACCGATGAAGAAAACCCCTTAGAAAAAGGTAATTGATCTAATTAAGGAGTGCACTGGGTGCATGTGTCTATCTTGTTGGTGATAATCTTAAGGTTTATTTTCTTATATAGGAATATACGTTTTATGTCATCGACTTAGCAATTTTTAGGTTTTACCTCTACATTACTGAAACATGTTATATGACAGTGTTATAGTTATAACCTCTTATGTTATATAATGTGTACGCTGTATGCACCTTTATACTGCAATTGACATCATGGGTATACAAGAAGATCTATTATTATTTAGCAGTCATCACTACATAGTTTAAAACAAAGTCGCTTTCTCTGTCCCTATATCCCTATGTATGCTTAAATCTTTTATAGGTAGTTATTTATATTTTAATATTTATTGTACTTAATCATTTTTTAAATTTAGTTTTGTAATTATGTATTGAACAAAAAAACCATCACATTTTCATTTATTCTTTCTGACATTTTTTAATTTTGTGTTCAATTGTAAAGTAGATAAGTAGCTATTTATTTTAATCATTGTTTAAATTCGTTGCTATTATGTATTGTGAAATGACGAGATATATTTTGCGGTACTTTATATTATTGTACAAACTGTTGTATATATAATTTTAGTATTAAGCTCAATACATCAACAAACAATTCTAATTCTAATTCTAATTCTAAAACTACGCAACGGATTTTGATGCGGTTTTTTTTTAAATAGTTAGAGTGATTCAAGAGGAAGGTTTAAATGTATGATACACCTGCCTGTGCGAAGCCGGGGCGGGTCGCTAGTATAAGATATACTATAAAATTAGATCCTGTCGATGACCATGAAAACTTTTATGGTACAAGTACAATAAAATATGCCTCGAGGGCAGAAATTACGGCTAGCACCGAAACACGGTGGCACGAAAGCTCAACCGTTACCAGTCGCGATCTACGTAAGGTACGGCTCATAATAGGGCTTGTTACGTGGCCCGGTTATGCAACGTGAACTATCGATTACTTTTCATAACTCGGTATTCAAAGGTTTATTATACCTCTACTATGCATCAAAGCAATCGTGTTGTAGTTTTATTTTTATTTTGTAAGAACATTCAATTAAACTTTAAAAGTATTATTAAACTGTAAAGTCTAAATTTTGTCCAAATTTACTCCCCACCCTTATTTAACCCCTCGCAGTGACCTACCGTGGTTAAAACAATGCAGGCCTACAATTCCAAAGGGATGAATTTTCAGCAGGTGTCATCTATAGGCCACCAATGATAACGAATCACCAGTTTCCAGTCGCGATCTACATATACTCGGAATTTTAATTCGATTCCAGATTTGACATTAGCTACAGTCATTTTTGACAGTATGTACTGTCAAAAACTGTCAAAAATGACAGTAGCTAATGTCAAATCTGGAATCGAATTAAAATTCCGAGTAAAGGTAAGGTAAGGCCCATTACAAGGATTGTTAAATATCAAATACTTCTTATAGCTCAGATTCGGGTATGATGCGTAAGCCCTCATAACTTTTAAATTAATGAAATTTGGCATTGCAAGTGGAAGTAGATATAAATACCAATATTGTCATTTGTCCCCGACGTTTCAGCTATAAGACATCAACTGATGGGTGTAGGTTTATCCTATAGATCACTTCAATGACGCCAATTGGAAGCGGCATTCATCCAGTGCGATCCTGCGGTCATAATGAGGTCATGTGTTTGTACCTTGTGGTTGGACGTCCTGCACTGCGTTTGCCGGTACGTGGTCTAACGAGCTTTTGAATCCATCGGTTATCAGTTCACGGTGCTATGTGCCTTGCCCAATGCCAGTTCAACTAGCTAAGGGCTATCTCGGACTTTGGTTCTTCTACGGATCTCCTCATTTCTTATTCGAACTTGCACAGAGCCAATCTAAAAAATCAAAAATTTCCCATTTAATTGATAAATCTAGTTTATTACGAGTATTATTATGTACTACGGCTCTAATCGCGCACTCAAATTATGAGATAAATAAATACCTCATCATCCCGACGTTTCGACCGAGTTGCGTCGGTCGTAGTGACGGGTAGACTGGAACAGCTGGTACCGCCAATTCAACTTGAACTTGCAAAATTGTCACTCCGACGCACAACACTGACGGTATCTAATAATGTCTTGCTACCTACACTACACGATTTACATTTGTTGACAACAGGATTCCACGACGCCGATAACTTAAATCTAACCTCCCGGTTGAAATTGTTATGTTTTTTGATGTCCACCGCTTCACGAACTATTCTTGAAAAATAGTTTCGATCCGTGGAGAGGACTTTTGGATCGTGGAGCTCATTCCAATGACCAGTACCTCCGTCAAGCAAATGCTCAGCTAAAGCAGACTTCTGTATCTGGCGGTTTTTGACTGCCGCAATATGTTCTTTGATCCGTTCAGCAATAGTACGCTTCGTTTGACCTATGTAGGAACTACCGTAGCTGCAATCCACCTTATATACACCAGGAGTCTGAAACGGAATGACATCCTTCAGCGTTCTGACTTGTTTCTAGTTTATTATCTCTTGTTGCTTTTTGGTATTTTCTCGTTTTTGCTATGTTGAGTAAAATACTCGTACAATGTTCACGTCCATAGCAAATTTAACACGCAAAAATTTGTGATTATTGTAACTAAATGAATCAATTTCAATTATTTGCTTAAAACAACTTTGGATTTTGAGGCAGTAAGGGATAAGATTTATCTTGATGTGATAAATCTTGTATTGAGATTTTTCTTTTTAATGAGCTCCAGCTTCAGAGTAACCACTCTGAGGTATTTTTTGCTGTAATTTTTTTGCACATTAGGAAAATTCAATTTGTAACAGTTTTTTTTTACTATGAAATAACTTTACATAAAAGACTTATGTTGCATGAATACGTTCGGGCATCGAGTACGCCGAAGCGTTGACCCCTGATTTCTCGATAAGAGCCCAAAATACTTTGTCGACCAGCATTCCGATGAAATTGGGTCGTATAAATAAATAATTTTACGATGTTACCCCCACAACTAACACTTAATAGCCCAGTCTTAAAATTGTTAAGGACTCTACTGAAATCTGAAGGAAATCTTTATGATGCTTAATTTCGAGGTGCACGCTAAATGAGCAAATGCTAGCTCAATTAGGGGTATAATTATTGGTAGTGTTATTTACTGAGCACGTGATATGTTTTAAATATGAGTAATTGTATTTTGTTGAATTAAAATCATTTACTAGTCAAACCATGTCAGAGGTAACCTGACTGGTAATTTGTTTTTATTTTCTTTCTTTCTCTCTCAATTTTTTCTAAGCCACCGCAGCGATCATTTATATCACCCGCAGTCCAAGATCTAAAAAACTAGCCGTACCGGACGTTGCTTATAGGCTGAATCGTACAAGTCGGCGGATATGAAGTAAGTACTAGTTACGCGAAACCCAATAAACGCGCATCTTTATGTGAGCTTCAGTCAGAATTGGATATTGCGCAGCTTGTAACTAACTTCACATCCGCCGACTTGTATGATTCGACCTATAATTTCGGTAATCTCTAAGTCAAACTATGCTATGTGCGTTACTTAAACTAAATTATACAAATGAAATAATTACAACTAAAATGTGTGATGAAAAGGCACCAAAAATTTACAGCTATTCAGTAATCAAAGACCTAATGTACCTACCTAACTACATATCAAATAATTACAACTATAATGTGTGATAAAAAAGGCACCATCAGTTATCAGCTACTTAGTAATCAATTACATATCAAATAGTTACAACTAAAACGTGTGATGAAAAGCCACCAAAAGTTAACAGCTAGTAATCAATGAAATTATTTTTAATTTATAGTGCTTTCCACACTAGATTCATCTCAAAGAGCGTTAGGCTAGTGCTCCGAAAGAGACAGGTACAAGTCCTACGTTCACAACAAATTTGTGAAATCTTTATCACAAAGAATAACTCTTTGAGCTAGTAATCAATTACCTAATGTTAACATAATATCTGGAGAAATTGCTTTACCTATCCAGTGGCCGCTAAGCAGGCGTACCTAAAACTTTTCAACCAACGGCTTAACTTGTTACAAAGCGCTTTAGACGGTACACTCAACATTTCTGATGGCGGAAAATTTGGAAAATGAAGCAATGAGTTAGTAATTTGCATTTACTATGCGTCGCTTTGTTGAAAATAAATCCAATTTGGAGACAAAGATACTCGTAGCTTACAAGAATAAAGTTGTTGTAATTGTTTAAAAAAATACATTTTTGTTCGTTGGTACGTTTGTAATTTTAAAAAGTACTGATTACTAAAATGTATTTATTAGAGAAGGAAATGAAGAGAATATAAACTTTCATTTATTTTAAATGGATTAATTGATGAAAGTAGATTTATTTACAACGCCTGTGAAATTACCTAACATTAGCTAGGTATTTACTAATTAGTTCCCACATTTAGCTAGGCAATCCATATGCATTGATCGATGTATGTATGCAATTATTATTTTTATTGTTTTAAATTAACATACTGGAAAATATATCTCTTCGGATGGATGTCGTTTAATTTTTTTTTACAATTTTATATCCTTAAGTAATACCTATAAGGTACGTTTTGTTTTTCAACAACATCGTGTTGTCTCAGTAGTGGAGTATTACCCAAAAACTACTAGTGCAGACTGGTATATAGTTATAATTACTCCATGGAAATAACTTGAACAAGTATTATACTTAAAAAAACCTTTTTTTTAAAACAAGCTTTTAATAATCAAGTACTCGCCAAGACGAATCAACCGAGTTGCTTCGTTTCATTACAGAGTTCCTTTGACCACCTTCCAGCTCCATCATCAGACCCTGGTTACCATTGAAAGACAAACTACTCGTCAAGACTATTCGAACCCAAACTCGATGAGGTTGTGTTGTTTCATTGCTAAGTTCCTTTGACCACCTTCCAGCTCCATCATCAGATCAGCACCATGTCATCACAATTTTGCATTGTCACGCGATTCACACATGTATGCAAAATATCAGCTCAATCGGTAACCGGGAAGTGGAGTAAATTTAACTTGCAAGATTTGATTACAGACAGACAGACAACGGGACAGGTGAAAGTATATAAAAGTTTGTAAAAACAGAGGGCTACCGCATTAAATTGCCTGAAAATAAGCTCTACAACTACGACTACCATTGTTAATTACTAATTCCAATTTCACAGCAAATTCTATAAGACGGATGGTACCTAATAAGTAATCAAGAGCGAGTCGGGAGACGCCTACAGTAGGGATCCGTAGTTAATGATAACAGGACATCTAATTTTTATTTTGATGATATTATGTTCATAAATCGAACAGATAATTAATTATATTCTTACAGTCCATATTATTTTTTATAAAAAAAAAAAAGTTAGCATAGTAGTAATAAAAAACCTTAGCATAAAATATTTTAATTATAAGTATTTAAATGTTTTAATTATAATTATAAGTATTTTAATAAGTAATCAAGAGCGAGTCGGGAGACGCCTACAGTAGGGATCCGTAGTTAATGATAACAGGACATCTAATTTTTATTTTGATGATATTATGTTCATAAATCGAACAGATAATTAATTATATTCTTACAGTCCATATTATTTTTTATAAAAAAAAAAGTTAGCATAGTAGTAATAAAAAACCTTAGCATAAAATATTTTAATTATTCGGAAAAGTTACAAGATTATATCTTGCTTAGTTTAAGAATACGCCCTTATAGGGAGGGAGTTTAAGATAACAAAATTAAGTATTTTATTTTTTCAACTTTGGTGACCTATATCTCAAAATAGTACATACATTGGACAAAAAATGTTGCAGGAAACCTTACTTTCGTTATAAAAACTCGATTTGACGATACCCCACACAAGGTGAAGTAGTCTAAGGAACCCCAAAATAGTATTCTACGCGTAGCAATGTATTTCCGCAAGTTCTCACTAAGGATCATTACCATAATAATTACTTTGAATTCAGGACAACTTAAAGAATTTGTGATACTTTTTGTCATATGCAGGCAATTTAGTTTAAGTCTTTTAACAATCACCATCATCTTTTTAGCTGTAGGGCTATCCGCTGAACATGATAAAAGCCTTCATATAAATTTAACGAAACTAGTTTTAAAATGCTGATAGCTAACGCAATCTTGTAGTTTAAATATTCTTCTGTTATAAATCCATCTTTTTAGTCGTTGCCATACGCTGAGCTCGCTGGTTATTCAGTATTTATTTTATTTATTTTTAAAACCAATTACTTTCAAAATAAAGTTGTTTGAAAGGGTAGGATATGAGAGTAAGTTATTTTTAATACTAAATAATAAGATATTAATCATCATCATCATCACCATCCATGGCCACTGTCATCCCACTACAAGGCCTCACTCTTACTGTGCTATAAGCTAAATACCAAACTTACGGAACTTAAATTGCTGTACAAAAGTAATGCTGTATATTCTTATCTAAAGTCACATGGTTTCTTTCTTTACACACCCAGTAGGTACCTATCAGAGCAGTCAAACCCCTTTTTGTGCTTTTTTAAGTCATGACATGGCGCACTGTTGGAACTTTGCCATTCCTAAACTTTTGGATTTGTTAGTGCAGCATGGGAAATGTGAATATGACTTGTCCTATACGTTCGTGTTTTTATTGCAGTTTTCTCGTAAAGTACCTACGGATTCATTTGGTGTGTTCTTTTCGAGAACTCGATAATGTTTATCTGAAATATTCTGTAGAAATACTAAAATACTAAGTTTTAAAATTCATGCTAAAAATATTATCGTTTACTAATTATTGTTGTTTGTCCAAAAATATTTTAGCAGTTACGATGATTGGACACGGTAACTATAATACATATTTAAAATGTATTATATTACGTCACAAGTAATAAATTATATACATAGCTATAATGTGTATGATGTGATGGGCTTTGTAATAATTTCAAATATGACCCTTCTACAACGAATCACATCATAAGTTAATAGTTGCATATTTTGTAAACATTTAATATAGCACTTTTGAACTGTTTAGAAACTAGTCACCGTGACACAGGGAATCCTACAGCGGTAGCTAGAGAAAATAATGATGGAGAATAAAGTCAAATTAACTCATTCTTGAAAATTCAAATGCAACTACATAATATACTCGTATCTTGAAAATAATCTTGTACCTGTATTAAAATCACTACTGCCAGACACAAGCCTTTCCTTTAGATTACCGATAAAACCGATTGAAACCCTGTTGTCTTTTTCACAACTCTATATCTCTCAATAGAGACACAATACATCTATGTTTACAGGTCCTTCACCAGCGCCAAAATCCATTCATTTCTAGCTCAACATCTATTTCCAAATCTTGAACAAAGTTCGAGGGGTCAACGTATAAAATATTGAGTAAATATTTGACGGAGATCAAAGAATCAAGTGTTACGATCTGATATCGATGTTAATAAGTCAATAAAACGTCTCCGGACTGGAAGCAATCTCTTTTTATGAGTCCCTCGCGGATAACTGTTACAATTCTGCCTCTAAAAGTATCTATAGGTAATGCATTATAAGATGAAGATGGGGAAAGAAACTGTTACTTGGTGCTTATGGGTGTAATTTCACAAATAAGGAGCCGGAAAGTGCTGCGGTCAGGATTTTTGTACGACACTCTTATATTTTATTTCGGATTTCAACACCGTTCTGGGGACTTGTTGACTGTGGTCGCGTAAATGGGCTATTATTAGTGTAGTCAGTTTTGAGTTTTAGAGTACCTACATATAATGTTATTAATGTCATGCTGGTGTGTGTTCTTGTACTAGCTCTTTTGCCTCAAACTGAGACTGGCGTTAATGATAAAGCACGATCTTGTAAAACTATGAAAACCGCATCGCTGCTACACCATTTATTTTCATAATATCGTACTTTGAAAATAGCAGCAAGATTTTGCGCATTAAATCGTAAATGTGCCGAATCTCAGTACTATTTTCAAATATCCTTTGTCACCGCAAAGAAAACTCTAATGAGACCAAGAGAAGAACAATATTATAGATTTTGTCACACGGACGGATACAAGTAACTTCTAGAAAAAAATGACCAAGGACCTATGTATTTTCAATATTTCGCTACAAATTTCCTTTCAGTTTTTGACTGCCTCGGTGGCTCAGTGGTTAGTGATCCTAACCAATGGGTCAAAGAGGCTGGGTTCGATCCCTACCCAGGGCAAGTACGAGTATATTTATGTGATGAACATAGTTGTTTGCTTTGTGTCTGGGTGTTATTTAGTTACTATTTATATAAATATGTATATAAAAATATGTATAAGTAGTTTATCAGTCTCTGGTAGCCATATCACAAGCTTTGCTTAGTTTGGGGTCAGAGGCCGTATGTAAGATGTCCCCTAATTATTATTATTTTAGTGTCTTTACTTTCCAAAAACTTTTATTATGGCAATTTTTTTACTTACTCAGTAACTTTTATTATTTACTCAGTAGATATTTTTATCGTTATTACATTGTGATTGATTCAAGATAAACTAACGAGCTTATCAAGACCGCAAGATTGCGTTTCATGCAAGCCATTTCCAACTAATCTTATTAGAGATATATAATAGGAAGGTACATATTAAAATATCCTATAGTTATGGAAATCCTATAGCTAGAACGAACGAACGAATCAAAATAATTCCACCTCGAGAAAATAACTAATGCCTACTTACTTCTGCTATTTTAACCTTACGAGATTAAGTAAGCATTCATCAAATTCCGATGATACAAAAGTTTGTTAAGCAATAAACAAGCCAACAAAACAACAACGCTTTACGAAAATAAAACTGGCGGAGTGTGAATTAAAATAAAGCCAATGTAAATGTGAAAAATATTACACATTCAAGTGTTTTTTTTTAACTTTTCATTACTTTTTAAACTGTTTATATTGTTTTTTTTGTGACATCTAGTGTGAGCAAATAAGATTGTACTCGCCTATGTATGCAACCTCCTGTAAAAAAGTAGTATATCTCTGTCGTTGTCTGTAGCATCGTAGTTCTATAGCAGTTGAATTTCTTTGCTTCTTTCAGAGTTTCCACTGCTAAAAAGAGGCTTTCCTATAGATTTCCAACAGGACCGACCATATACGAGTAGCACGTATGTATCTAGTGCGATCCTATCCGGTCTATTTC
The DNA here is from genome assembly GCA_964007245.1 of Hypomecis atomaria. Classification (NCBI taxonomy): domain Eukaryota; kingdom Metazoa; phylum Arthropoda; class Insecta; order Lepidoptera; family Geometridae; genus Hypomecis; species Hypomecis atomaria. Next base: position 14,595,643 of record OZ023288.1, read on the forward strand.
AACTGATCTTTCCACATTGTTGTGTTGTAGTACTTGTTGTAGAATTGTTTTAAAAGGTTAGTATGATCTTGTAATATGGTGCAAATATTAAAATCGTGAAGTTTGTATCGTATTTTAGGCTTGTAGTAAAAACCTAGCAAATACAACAGCGCCTCGCTTTCGAGATTACTTAAAGTTAATCCATATTATTTGAACGAAAACAAAACACACAGAATGAATTGCTAAGCTACTGCAAACATTTTATTGAGATGAAGCAAAATTATTGTTTTTATTTAACATAGAGATGTTTGAAGTTTGCCGCTGAATCTCCATTAAACTTTAAACATAACCAATGCTACTTAAACACAAAGTTGTAATGGTTCTCTCTTGTATCAACTTCTACTACATAAATAGATGGTATTAACTGTTATATTGTGTGTCAATTTACAACTTTTATAGCCTATTTTTTACGTGTTACTTTATGCACTAAAAGTCGGCTAAGTGTGTGATGGCCTAACGCTGTTTCGCGTGAGTAGTGTGCGTGAAGACTCAGGTAATAGTCTTTCTTCAAGTTTGAATCAGAAAAGAGGAGATATACAGAGAACTAAAATTACCGAAATAGCCCAGTAGATTAGCAAGTTGAAGTGAGCCGTAAACTTCTCGAAAAGAGACCACTTACTTACAAGCGCAGCGTAGAACGTCTACCGTCTAGGTGGACCTATAATGTAATCCTGTCTGGATGGCTTGGATGCTAGCCACTCCAGGTCTTATTGGGAATCCATAAGAGAAACCGATGTCCAACAGTGGACGTTTTACGCCTGACGGATGGGCTGGATGGATGGCTGATGTCCGCAAATTGCATATTATATATTTTAAGTATTTTTTTTAGCTACTGGCTATTATAAGGATACTTTATCATTGTCTGAGCCTGTTAGTATAATTTTGAATCTTGTGAAACATAGTATCTGGTTAAGGTTTCCGCATAATCATCGCAGCAATTTCTCGGTATTTTTCAACGGTATGCATCAGCGTGTAGAATCGTCTCCCTTTGTACATACTAATGTCGTCGTAATTTATATAGGACACGCATCAAAAAAAAAAAAAAAACTATGTGCACTTAGTTTATATCTTCAGATCGTTATCCGAGTACCTATAGAGATATCGCATTCCACTACGAGTAGGTACTACAAACACAAACCTAACAATACTCGAGCTATCATCGATTAAGTAGGTATTTAGCCGAGGAGATGCATCGCCAACCGCGCTGCTCATATGTTAATATCGACAACGCAGTTAAGCTCTGTAATTAATCGAAACAGGGATATAATTTGTCTTCGTCAAGGAGCAAATAGCTAATTCCCACACATTAGGCTCACAATGGGCCGGTCTCTTATTGATTACCTCCTATTGTTCGCTCCGGCCTCCTTAAATGATACACTAGGCGCGATTGACGCGAAGCACCGCCGTTTATGGATTAACGACCTAATGATTGTCGTCGAGGGTTTGTGTGGTATGTCAGTCGGTCGCACCGTATCATTAAAGCATTGCAAGGTGGTTCCCTACGAAAACAAGCGCTTTACGAGTTGCGCGCTAAGATTTGTTTTCTGTGATAATTAACTTCGATTAACCGACTTCCAAATTATTTAAAAAAAAAATATTTTAAAAAAAATTGTGTACCGAATCGAAAAATTATTTTTTAGTTCGAAGAGGTAAACTCCCAAGGTAGTCCCATTTATTCGAAATCGGCTGAGCCGTTTCCGAAAAATCAACAATAATAGAATAATCACAAAACGAGCGAACTATTCGAATTTGGTACACAATGGAAGTCAGTTTTGCCATTCTTTGTGAAAAATAATTATTGTTTTTACACAATACGGATAATTGAATATTTCTATGTATTTTCTTCTCTTTTATTCCGTATAGGTTTGCGTTTGACTACATACTGCCTGATTTTGAGCAGATATGCGATCTAGGGTGTAGCACGCTTACCTTGAAGATACCTGTTTACTCGGGATGTATTTACATAGTAATATTGTAGTGTTTTAACTATCCGAAATGTATACCCATTATTATTATAAAAAATTGTTGGATCATCTGTCAAACTTGTGAGACTTGCGCTGCTTCTTCCAATATCTGGTTCGAGCAGTTCCGTTTATGGCATATGTTTTCACATGCCTTCTATCACTTAAATTCAACTTATTTGTTCAACGAAGCTTTTTAGCTTAGTCATCAGAATAAACAAGACATAGCTCTGTGTTTATTTTGGGTGAGTATTTTTTTTAAATTATTAAATCATAACCATAACCATATCACAGGTTATGACATACTTTTTTGTACGGAAATGGCAATCGTTACTCACATTTATGTCAGAATTAACTTTTAAAGGAAAAAATCCGAGGAAACTGGAACACGTAACTTTTAAACAATCACCAGGCTAATGTACCGGAAAATCATAAACAATTATTCAAAATGTGTAAATGGTGAAAAGCGTAGCGTACGAATCTTAACGTACGAATAACGGGGCTTAAGTTTTTTTTTTGGAAATGCGAGTTTGCATGTCATAGCGTTCATATCGTTGTTTGAATATGTGTTTCTTAGCGATCACCGAATATAAGCAACGTTTGGACACGGTCAGTCTTCCGACGGGTGACCGCGGGTGGTATTTACAACTGAGCACTGCCGCGGATTGGATAACACGTTAAATTGTGGGTCCTGGTCGTTTTAACAGTTTAGCCATGACAGGGGCCTTTTGAAGGATCAAAGACTCGGGCACCAGGGCTCTTGTCTTCTTGTCTCTAGCCATCTTGTCTATACGAAGTTACTGGTCTTACCTCATATTTATAGCGTTTCCTTTCATTTGCCGGTACGTAGCGTCACGATGGAAGTCGAAGATGTTTGTTGCCAGATGATTGTGAGTGATAACTGGACCTCTTGTAGATGGGAGTTATTGAATGTTATTGAATGACTTGAATGTAATAACTGCTTTCAAACAATCGTTCCCTAAGAATGTGCTTTGCTAAACACTGGTCCAGATATTTTCACACTATAGAAACTGAATATAATAATTATTTTCCGCGAAAATAGCAAAATCACCATCCATCGTGTACAAATTCGAATATTTCGCTCGAATTGTTAACATTATTTTTGATTTTTCAAAAACGGCTCAGCTGATTACTGTGAAATTTAAATGGATGGTCCCGTTCCCCCTCCGGAGTATACCCCTTGGAACTAAAGAAAGAATATTTCGATCCGTTTCACAATTGGCCAAATTATTGATAAACATGCATAATAAAATACATATAGACGAACACATCCTTTTTGGAAGTCGGTGAAAATCTTGCTTTTAAAGCCGGTGGAAAATTAGTCCGAGTATAAATCATCTATCCAATATTCACAGAGTTGTATGCGAGCGTTCATGCAGAATCACTTGATATGACTAGCGTTGACGCATGGCGCGACATGCAACGCGCCGTCGCCATAAAAAAGCACGTGGTGGACGCGCCAAGCGAGACCCACTGCGTGCCGCGCTCACATTCCCTACACTTTACATTTCAACGGAAATAAACCAGAGCAATTTACCTTTAATGATCAACCGTGTAGACCTTTTTTCCCCCAATATATTTCATGGTACCCCAAGTTTTTACGGGAAACGAAATACAGGAGGGTTTAAACGGAGTTTTCATTGCCTTTTTGCCTCATAATATTCATATAGCTCAGTGGAGCAATTCCAAGTTGATAATCCAGGGTTTGGTTTAATGTTGCCGATGTATATCCCTCGGAATTAACACGCGCTCATGACTCGTGTCCGGTGTCCGTGTGGTTGGCACTCGCATTGTATTCTTTTCACTTCGGTGAGGTATTTAAGCTGGCACGAGCAAGCCGTAAGCCGAACCGTTGTGTATTCTAAATTCGGCGACTACGTTGTGACTAGCTGTGTAATGTGATGTTGCAAAGTTCAAAATATTGATTTCAGCACATCTGATTAGACATATCTCTTATTATTAACAGGGTTATTTCTAATCAATTAGGATCCTTTTAGGGGCTTATTCTGTACATCAAAACTAATTAATTAGAAATAACCCTGTTAATGTATAGCGCTTCTACGATCTACGTAAGGTAAGCCTATACTTACGGGGGACTGCGAATTCATTAGCAAAACTCTGGGACTATGATCGACTTTTATTATGATTCGCACCATTCGAAACCTTCACCTTCGAATTCGTGAAAAAAATCAGCAGTTTTGTAGGTACATATTGTCGATGTTCATTGTGTTGATATGTGATGTGTCGTTCATTATGTTTGGAATAATTGATTTTTCATGCGACTTCGGGTTTGGGCCCATAGAGGAACTTGGAGAAGCTCTTCTAATACCTACTCTTTGTGCTCGTCATTGCACAAAGAGTATGAATTCGCAGTCACTCCGTATAGCTATTGCGTATCCCGAGAGTATCCACCAAGACCACTGTCAGAGTGAAATTTAATTGTAGACATATGTGGAATAGATCCATAGATTTCTAAAAGAACCAGTGGAAAACAAGCCAAAAAGCAAGCAAGAAATAAACCATGATGGTCTAGTTGTTGTAACACCCGCCTTACAATCGTGAGGTCGTGGGTTCAATCCCGGTCTCGTACCTACTAATGAATTTCCTTGGATATGGCCTAATCACCCTTCGTGGGTAGGCCTTCGTCCTGCAGTGGACTATTAAAAAAAGGTTGGTACAGTACAGTACAGTGGAAAACAGCTTTAGTCTTCTTATTCCTGTATTAGACGATTTGTTCACTAATTACTGAGAAACCAGTAGATTTTTAGTTAGGTTCTATAATGCTAAATAACCTAGTATAACATCTACAAATCATTAAATATCTCAATTTTAAACCTTTACAGGACAGATGAAATCAAATCATTATATGAATAGAACGCTACGCTAAGTTGCTACGCTTCCTTAAAATCCGTAGTTTCACTGTTCAATCCCTAACAAAGAGTAATATAAGAAACGATTTCATTTCGTCATAGTTTTTTGAGTATTTCCCTGTAACTGCAAGTTGGTTTATTCGGCCAATGTTAGGAAATTCCATTCGTGTGGCACGGTGCCCAGAACTTCGTGTTGCATTCGCTAGCTAAATAAAAATGTTTGTTATAGTTAGTTTTTGTTACAGCGATGAGCTTGTAAAGCTATTGTTACCGATGTGGTGTATTTTGAAAATGAAAAAATGCAATATACATTTTAGGGTTATATTAGGTACCTACATGACTTCGCTGAGTTTTTGTTTCTGCAAGTTATCATGTGGATTGTACATAGGTGTCTTCAGTAACCAGGTAAATATTATCTTCTAAGTACCTACAAGCAAACCACATTCACTATAGCGCCGTTGCTTAAAATTAGACAGACATTGGAATAGATGTGGTCAAAAGAGAACCTATTTTTAATAAAATATAATGGAAGCGTAGTTATAGATATTTATTGTGATATATACTATGTAAGAACATTATGACAGTGGCAGTAGGATGTTTTTTTTATTTGCTTTTTTTACTTTTTACCGATATAAGCATTAGGAAATCGAAATAGTATTTTTTTTAACTAGATACGTTATCTTTAATCCATGCCAATTTATAGCGTGCTTACAGAAACGACACTTATATTGTAATACGTAACTTAGATACATTATTTACTTAACGCGTCTTAGGTCTTAGTGGGTAATAACGTTACATTCCGAGTATAAGCTTAAAAGCTGTAGTTCTTAAAGTCTTTAGCCAAGTACCAAGCTTCAAGCTTGTGTAGACTGTGAAATAATTATATCCAAACTATTTTGCATCATTCAAGATAAAGAGAAAGATAATATAATGAGTATGTTATAATGATATAAGGACTACCTGTACAGAGAAATCCAGAAAGAGATTACTGAACATAAAAGGGTGATTCTAATATTATGAAAAACTTTTACTATGGGGCGAACCATGAATTCGAGAAAAAAAAATCTGAATAACCTTGCATATTAGTTTGAGGTAATCGGAAGAAAAAAAAACTTACCTACACTAAATACTTTGGCGCGAGCCTCAGACTGCGGCCTAGCTTAATTGATACAGCACCGGAACGGAAACCCAAGAATCAGCTATGCAGCTTAGAATAATAAGGCTTATTCTAAGCTTTGCAGGTTCAAGTCCTGCGGTCATGACAAATTTTTGAACAATGCAATAATTATTTGTTGCCAAAAGTGGTACACTCGACTTCAGTCAGTGTACAGAATTCAACAAGTTCGCACGAATAGATGTATAAATAAATAATCGATGTAGTAATTTTTACATTACTGCTGATTTTTCAAAAATTACTTTGCCAAATTTTAATGGGATTATCTTTGAAGTCTCTGAACTGAATCTGCCAAATAAAAGAGAATGATCAAATCGGTTCTTTTGAAATATCTAAAAAAAAATTGCATACAGAATTCAGAACCTCTTTTTTTTTATTAAATCGGTTAATTAGAACTCTGAATTACTTACAAAATTGAATAGAGGATTTTCAGATGAGTTTCCACTATTCACACGTGGCATAGCGTTTAAGGACGAACTTTATAAGGCCTTCTCTCTAATATCAGTTTGGATCCATCTGTTTTGGGGTTCCGTACAACCTGGACCGTACCACTTTGCAACCCTACAACCTAAGTTGCCTGGAAGAAATCGTTTGTTTCGATAAGGCCGCCATTTAGTATCTATCTATCTATCTACAACCGTAAAAGTTACGATACGTAGGATGATATTTTTGAAAAAATCCATTTTTATTTTAATTTCATGTAAAAAAATATTCTGTTCCTAAATCTTAGACCATCGAGTAGTTATATTTTATGCTTCAAACGAAAGGTCAAAGTGGTACCTTTGATCTTTAGGTACGATAGAACGCGATGATTGAGAAATATAAGCAAAGAGTAGGCAAAATGGTAACTTTTGAAATAATTTGAAAGATGTCTACCTTGTAGTGCTTAAGCCTTGTATTCACTGAGCAAAAAATATTGTTTTAGAGACAATTATTATGTTTCTTTAAACACTATGTGTTTATCGGTATGTTTCGGTGCTCCCCGTCGAGATATTTCAGAAGCTGTGTATCCGAAACAATGTTGCTCAGTGAATACATGGCTTTACTAACTGCGAGACACACTTAAGGTGGCTGCCCACTACAACTTACCATACTATGATCGTGCTAAAAACTTGTCAGGCACGGAATACAACCTGTTACGGTCTAGTATGCCCACTGCAACGTAGTACCAAAGTACGAGTACGTCAACATTAGTCGCAGAGAATATTTACCCGGTGCTAAAACGTAGTATTATTATATATTCTTTGCTAAAATGCCCCGTGCGTGGCTCGCGACGGTCATGGTTGGTAACGGTCTATGCAAAGTCTCATACTTTTCAATAAAAAGAATATTTTTTGCCTGATACATCTCTAATGGTCAGTGTTCTCATTGACCATCGCTCAGAATGGATGACATCCAAACGGATGTAGTCAATGTTGCCAATTTAGTGTAGTTAAGTTTTGTCTTAATGTTTTACACAATCATTGTTTGAAGAAATATGTAGAAACACAATATAAACCAGAAACACAATATACTTATAGATAAATCCACCAATGCGTTAGTATCAAGTTAATCAGACTAGTTGCCAAACTAGTTTTGACGCTAAAGCGTTATTTTTGTTCGCTAAAATAAAATAAAAATGATATTTCTAACGACAAAGTCCCTAAATTGGTAACATTGAATGGATATCATCCATTTGGACTTTTGTTAATTATTAAACGTAAGACAAGGCGGTATGGCCTTAAAGGCTTTAGCCTGCCCAAAATGGGCGAATAAAAAAAAAATCATCCATTTGGAGAACTCATTACCACGAAGTTTTAGGTAAAGGTGGAGAATGCACTCTTAATACCTATTTGAGTCAAATACCTACACATTGCTATCTCACTCTACTGTGGTCGGAACTATCTTTCTAATAGGGTAACCCTACATTTTCGCCTAAATTTAGGACGCACTGATATTAATCACAATGATGAGTAAATCATTATATGAAAATACACAGTTTGTATATGAACAATAAAAATTAAACTTAAGGACTTTGTTCTATAGGGCATCGCAGATATATAAAAACTAATTCTTCAATAAATGTGTAAGAATGCAATCTTGCAAGTCAATAAATGTGTACAACTACGCTCTGGATTTAAATGCTTTATGATGAAATACTGCGCCTGTTATTGATGGCATTTGTAATTCGACAGCGCGCAGCAGAGCCTTAGTAATAGGGTTCCGTTTTTACCCTTTGGGTACGGAACCCTAAAAAGGTAATCAAAAACAATGTAATTCGAATTATAATAGATTATTAACAAACACACATAATTTACAAAAAAAAATCAAATCATTCGGCCTGCAGTGCTGTTGACTTCAATCGTTTTCTTGATATAATCTGTTGCCTTAAAGTGTAGGCTACAAATTCTGGAAGTCTTTAAAAATGGTATTTCAGTGGTACAATTACTAAGCACGAAGTTCTTTGAGATTTTTCTTTGGGAAACCTAAAAAAGGACACAATGATACTATATAGAGATAATAATTTAACCAGATGATAATATGATACGACAAGGAGTCAACATAATGATTTTTTTATGAATAGAGATTCAAATATAGTAGGAACCTAAAAACTATAGATTACAGATGTAAATCACATAGTGTCCTTGTTAATTTTAATTGTGTTTAAAGAATTGCACTAATTGTGACAAATATCAGCGCTCAATAAAACACACACACTGTCTGTACGACAGTCTATAATATTTAGTTAGGCATTGCATACACAATAATAGTAAATTATTCTCATAAAATATTTTATGGTTACCCTACTGCATTTTTACGATTTCATTGATGATTCGGCCATGACAGCTAGTATTTTGGTGACGGGTGTTGCCGCATTAGGAAACTCCCAAAATTAGGGTTTTCTTTTAATTCTCTCCAGTGTTAGTAATTTGGAAAATTACAGCTGTACTTAAATTTTAACACAACACACACTTAATTTTTATTTTTATTAATAACATTATTATTTCTTGAAGTTCCTATGATAAGGATCTGATACTGGTACAGTTACTGGAAAACACTTTTGTAATCAGTTTGTGCATTCTACTTTTATTATCAGTTTTACAATAATTCACATTTTATCCCCTTTTAAACTGCAAACACTGTAAATACATATAAATCGTAGTTTGGGGTTGGATGAAGTTGATAAACTCGAAACTTTGAAATTAAATTTACCCATTTTCGGGAATTTTTAGTGTATATATAGAAATACCAAACACCACACTAGAAAGAGAGTTCCGACCACAGAGAGTGAGATAGCAATGTGTAGGTATTTGACTCAAATAGGTATTAGAAGTGCAATCTCCACCTTTACCTAAAACTTCATGCTCATTACTGAGGGTCAGCTTTTTACTTTTTACATACTCATACAATACAGGGTAATTCCTAATCAATTAGCACCCTTTTAAGGGCTTATTCTGTACATCAAAACTAACAACTTTTGTTCTGCGACTTTTGTCAAAACACAAAAAAAATCAGCTGTTTCATTTTGAACTATATGTATTTTCGGGTGAACTATATATATTTCTATGGAACATTTTTTATTTAGTTTTGACACAAATCACAGAACAACAGTTGAACTTATCGTCTTGATACACAGAATAAGCCCCCAAAAGGATGCTAATAGATTAGAAATAACCCTGTATAATAAAAACACAAGATAATATTTTTCTTTTGTAACCTTTAAAACTTTTGTTTGATAAATGATTACAGGCTTTGAAAGGACTGTTATTATTATGTGTTATTTTAAATTTCAAATGCTTTCGGCGAGTTGTTTTAGGCGGATCTTGGTTGTTCAATGTGCATGGCAAATTATTACCTTTACTGACTGGTTTATGCCAGTAGGCCAAACTATGAAACAACTTATTTATTTTAAAAATCGTTCTTTGATGAACTAATCTTAATATAGGTAGTTCACAATGAACGATTTTTTTTAATTTCATCTTTTTTGTTACAGACTCAATACCTACTTTAACGTTCATTGCAACAGGACTGGGCATTTCTAGAATAAACCATTGTGAGAATTGGGCATTCACAAAACTGGACGTTCGTAGGGTTTAGGATTGGGCATTCTGCGCCCTAACCAATGTAACAGTTCAGTATGTGTAGTTGACTACTAGTTATACCTACCTCTACATAAAGTTACGCTTACGGCATTTCTTTTATTCCAGGAACTTCAAATCTTATGATATCAGAGTTAGCAAGAAGACAGCGATCAGCATGTTTCACATAGCTACCTATACTAAGCGTAGTTTCTGCTCTGTACCAGGAAAGAGTCTTCTGTATAGGTAGGTAATATTAATTCTCTGAATTTAGCCTTTGAACATGGAAAAGTCCAAGTTAAAATAACTACTGTAAAATAAAATAGTTTTCATACCACCTGCTCGAAAACGACACATTTTATGTCATAGAATCTCAACGTAAAACGAGTCATTATTATCTTAACACAATCTCGAGGGCTATGGCAGGTCAATAATGTTGTTTGAAACTCCCTAGAGGTTAAAGTGATTTAAATTTGGAACGTCTAACTTGTATGAAAATCTCTCAACTTAGAACATTTAAATACATCGTAATGAGGTTTCATTTTGCAAAATCAAATACCTATAACCTCTTTACATTGTACTGTACGACAAATAGCATTGTAAGGAGGTTCACAGAATAAAACCTCTTTGGTACCCGTATCAGTTCGATTTTACAGAATAAAACCTCTTTGCAATGCCCGTGTCAGGCTATGATAATCGAACTGGCCAAGATCTTATTTTTTTGTAGTATTTCCATTCTCTTTTTTTTTATAAATTGTGTGCGATTCTATGAAAATTCGTAGGTAGTTTCTTATTTGTTTTAATTTATTGTGAAAAATACCGAGTTGCCTAATGAGTACCTACACTTAGTGAATATGTGATGTAAGTATATACTCATATTCTTTTCTTGGGGTTACATTTTCTCGCAGGATGTATGAAGAGTAGAATATGGACCTCTAGAACCAAGTTTGTTTTCGTCTTGGACGACTTGAACCCCTGGCTTCTCTCAGGACTCTAAACAATTCCCTCGCTTCGCTCGGGAATTAATTATAGAGTCCCTCGCTACGCTCAGGGTCCAATTGTTGCCCGTGACATAAGACACCACTTGGTTCTCTTGGTACATAATCTACTATTATAGTGCGCTTCTCCCTGTTTTTCAAAGCGGACACGGCGCATTTCATATATAGAAATCTAGAGTACCTACTCTTCCGGTTTCTTCCATGTTATGTACTCACCGTAGATGCTTACTGATTCGGTACTGAGATACTCGTAGGTACTAGTAGTTTGCTCGTGAACTTCCCTCTTTTTTTCGCCTCTCAAAAGCAGTCATATAACGGCTCAGCTTCCACAGAAGACATAAAAACGTGTGACGAAATCGAGTTAGAACATTTGAAGCTTATTTGCTTGTCCGCCTTGGAGTAGCTTAATATAATATTATATCGTCCGGGATCGACATTAATGGTTAGGTTTACAACAAACACGATTCAACGTCATCAATTTTATTGTTTTATGATAGCGTTCGAGCGGTGGAGAAATGAGAGAAGATCACAATACATGCGAGCCATCTCAGTACCGACCGTCAACGGATAACTGAATCAGGCCACTGATGGTGGACGAGACTCACTACAGAATGACAAAACTAAGGTTTCTATACTAGACAAGAAAACAATTCAGTGAACTGTTTGTTCCAATTTTATTTTCAAACATTACATATCAAATTAAACAAGCATTGATGTGGTCCGCGTTACAGAACAAATGCTGAATATATATGAAATATTTAACAAAAAATATCTTTGCCTCATTTTTTTTTTATTTAATATAGATTTTTGCCTTAAAAGGGTTCAAATTACTTATCTCATTTAAAGAAAACATTGTGGCTTAATATGGTGGGGCGGTTTACATAAAAGTATGGTTTTCTTTAAATGTCAGTCAATTTAAAGTTTATTTTTAGTACATTTTGTAGACTGATAAATAGAATGTACGTAAGTAACAGTAACATAAATAAAGCAATAATACATCATATCTTTTGAAGGGACTGAGATTGAATGCTAAATTTAACTAAAAGACTAATCATTGTGACATTTATCTTTAGTTTATTGTTACAGAAGTAGTGCCCCGCAGCTCTACTTGTTATTACTTTTACGAGATAGATAAAGCTAGTTGTAATCATATCCCGGAAACCATAACAAAATATTGTCAGGATTTTTTTGCATTCAAGATTATTCAGAAACAGTGTGCTAAACCGAATAAGGTTGAAATATAGTACTGGCTATTATACGAGTATATAGCACAGGATATTAACTTTTATTATACCTCTAGAGTAAGCACGAAATGCGAGAAAAAAAGAGTCATATTTTTTATTTCCGAGTTGCAATTTTGTACGGAACAGAAAGGAGAGATGTGATTTTTTTTTCGAATTCTTGGTTAGCCCCTTTGTAACACTTGTTCATTAAGATTGTTTGAATCACCCCATTCAACTACACCTTATATGAATAACCTTGTATTCCCACGAAACACTGTTACAATTAGTTACAAGTTTACAGTGTTACAAGTCCTGCTACAATTAGTTTACAATCTATTTTCCAACACCTGTGTGATAAATAGAACATACGAGTATTGGATTTTAAAAAGTGATGTTATTGGTAACTAAGCTACTTATATATCAACAAAACAAATTGATGAAAAACATCAATGCTGCTTCATTATCTTGTATACAAATAAATAATTAATAGCAGCTTAGGAAGCATTTTAAACAAGATAATACTTACACACTTAGACAATTCTTTCTAATGCAATATCCATCGTCATTGATATATAATCAATATTTTATCTAATAATGTAATTGACTGTTCTAACAAAGCACAAAGGCCTTTTGACCACAATTCAAGATGGCGGATTTAAAGATGCTCGTATTCTAAAAACATTTCATAACAATGTTTTACTGAAACAAAATTAATATTTTACTAAATCATGTTTATTGTTTACGCTACATAATTATTTTGATACTTACTTACTTACACTCTTATGATCTTTACTTATTTCCTTAATAATAATGAGTCTATTACAATATAAGTACTTAAAATATTCATTAAGATTTATATTTACAGGATTAATCTTCATGAAACTCAGTCTATATTATTTTATTAATACTTGATGTACTTTAATATCTACATAATTATAAATAAGGTACAATAATTTAACTACCTATATACTTATTTATCGATATGAATTACTTCTACATGGATATGTTACCTGATATTTTAATATACTCGTAAGTAATTAATTGAAGCTATTTTTGTCCATATCTTTGTAGCTCATAGAATTTAATTGTTCATTTTAATTACAACAATAGTAAAATAACTTGTCAATGTAATAAATGTAGTAGGTACTTAGTATTTATTAAGCTGTATCTATAGTTTACCTATAGTATACCTATAGTTACATGTTTTCGTGATTTTATTTTACAAAATAAATTTAATAAATAATCTGTATGACATGGAACAAAGCATCAAAGAGAACTAATTTGTTTAATTTTTGAAACTATTCCACTAAAATTACACGGTAAATACCAAAAATTTTGTACCTATTTATTTGTAGGATTAGGATTATTTTGAATTTATTTACAAAATGAAAAGGTTATTCATAAAAAGAATACCTAGGTTGGATTTTAAAATAAATTTGTACATCGGAATAAACATTTTCATTTTTTTACAAAATAAAAACATCTTTCATGTTGTTTGACTATAAATTATTTTCAATATACAAAAACGACTTAACAGGTATTTCTAAAGAAAAACATCGTACCTGGTTACTGTTCCAATGAAAAGTAGTACAACCGGAAACATGTAATAAAACTGATTCTTCGAGCTGGCTTTATTGTAGTCTTGTAATCTGAAATCTTTAAAAAACATAAATTAGGTCGTACAAAGGAAAACCTTTTATTGAGAAAATATTACTATACAGAGAAAATAAATTAATAAAAATTAATTAGCAAGCTCTTTTGTACGGTATCCCTCCCTCACAAAACTCATCAAACATAATGAAACTTAATTACTGGTGAAAAATAATAGAATTGAACTGCAAAGATACTCGTATCTAATATGTTCGATTTTATAGCCTAGAGTAGTGTAAGTCTACAGTTTTAAATGTAGATATACAGGTTTTTCACAATCACCCTTCGTGGGTAGACCTACGTCCTGCAGTAGACGAATTAATAAAAATAAGGCTGGTACAGTACATACAGGTTTTTCGAAATATCCACAGTTTTCAGTTTAGACCTCCAAATGTACAGTTTTTTTGACTTGTACTTAATTTCTCTGCGTAACTCGTACAAGCTCGATTTTAATAAAGCATAGGTTGAACACAGCTCTGTATTGCGATTTTGGTACAACAGAAATATTTTGTTTTATTGATTAGGTACTATTATTACATAATGCAAAATAAGGAAAACTACATAGTCTTTGAAGTTGGAATCTAAAGCTTTTTACAGCTTTTTGAATGCTTTTTACACAAGTTTTACAGTTTTAGTCTAGTTTGTGGTTGGCAACACTGGCTTAAACTAAGCAAAGCTGAACGTAGTATCATAGCCTGAAAGACCATTGTATGGAAACACAGTCGTGACTGGAGCGGAGCTAAATTTAGTTCTATGCTAAACTAATATTTATAAAACAGTGGACCCACGTCCTACAACGCTCCACCACATCTGCTATGGTGGCATGCTGATCTAAGCTTTTGGATTCAATAGTTATAACGTCAATAAATGCGTGACGAATGACAAAAATATGCAATAAAAATATCCAATCGTAAAATGTTCAATCCCAAATCATTATACCAGGGATTCCCAAAGTGTATGCCCCGCGGGCCACTGACGATGTACCTAGGTAGCTAGAAAACTACATGTTTCAAACTCTTTGCCCATCGCATGAATGAAGCCATGACGGGAAGTTAGTATCGATCCTCGGTTTTAATTTATAAGAAACCTCGTGTCCGAAAGTACAGTAGGTATAAGCCTATAGATAGTTCTCTATCACCCTTTGACAGTAGGCATATGGTTATAGGTCTGCTGTAGAAAGGCGAATACAAGTCTGAACACACGGAATTGTTAATAAATATACAGGGTTATTTCTAATCAATTAGCATCTTTTCAGGGGCTTATTCTTTACATCAAAACTAACAACTTTTGTTCTACGACTTTTATTAATTCTCCAAAAAAAAAGTTGTTGTTCCATAGAAAAATGTCGTTCACCCTTGACAAAATGTATAGAACTGCGGATTTTTTTTTTTAGTTTCAAAAAAAGTCGTAGAACAAAAGTTGTTAGTTTTGATGTACAGAATAAGCCCCTAAGAGGATGCTAATTGATTAGGAATAACCCTGTATAAGTATGAT
Organism: Hypomecis atomaria; assembly: GCA_964007245.1. NCBI lineage: Eukaryota > Metazoa > Arthropoda > Insecta > Lepidoptera > Geometridae > Hypomecis > Hypomecis atomaria. The sequence continues at coordinate 14,611,131 of OZ023288.1, forward strand.
AGGGAAAGACACTATAATTTGAATATAAGGAGTAACTGCAAATTCATGACCTAGAATGTAATTGTAACCAAAACTATAAGAAACCAAAACCGCAGCAAAAAAAACAGTTACTACTTCTGTAACAATTTTGTTAAAGTTTGTTAAAATTAAAAAAAAAATCATCGAATTTCGCCATTATGATTTTTTCTCCAAGCAACTAGTTTTTTTCTTCGCGATTCCGGAGTTTGCCTCATAAAGTAAGTTCGTATAGACTGGGAGGCTAGCCCTGGTGTCATATTTTTAAGCCGCTTGAAGGCCTCTGACATAGCGACAAGCTCAACTACATCCTAAAGTACTGCTAATGAATTCAGTCACTCCGTAAATTACGTACTATACTTTATTCCAGCTTATAGTAGGCATTCACTAAATTGCTGCTGTTAGTGCTGGCTAATGTTCGACTTTTTTGCACTCGTAAAAAGTTTGAAAACCTATGCTAAACGGTTATTATGACATTTATGACAGAAAAACAATTTTGTGAACTAGCCCAAACGAATTCAATCACGATTTAAATTCTAAACTGCAGGGTTAGAATCAAACTGGATATTAAAAAACCTATGAAAAATGAACAATAATAGAAAATTCTGCCATCAAGGGGTGGAATGTACTGAATCACGAACTTTATGTGACACGCGCTGTAGTTGTATCGAAAGATATGATTTTGATTGATTTTTAATTCAAACTTTTGCAGTTTGTTTCAACATGATAAAAATGAATATTTCTATGGTAAGAAAAATGAAATTGCGCAGCCTATGACGTCCACCTATAAGGTGGACGGATGATCTCATTAAGACCACAGGATCGCGCTGTATGCGAGCCAACAGGTCTTATTGGAGATACGAGTATATGTGTAATATGACCTATAGCGGCATATCAGTGGACATTCTGAAACGACGAAGAATAACGATATAAAACAAAAAGTGATTAAGATATTTTTTAAGGTTCTGGTGAGTCAATTAGAAGGTGATTAAATAATGATTTAAAGTTGTGTAGTAAAATTTACAATATTTATTAAGTGCAAATTTCATATAAATGGTCAAATTTTGTTTTTGCTTAACACGTTGGCTGTCCATGCACTATAAGCAATATTAAAATGCCCATATATCTTAATACTCGTATCTCCATGAGAAATATCCATTTGTAACAACATACCTACAGGATATTATGGAAACAAAATGTTATCAAGTAACATGTCACTTACCTTGTGTACCGAAGGGGGTAACTTCCGACGATTTCTCTGCCATGATGTTAAGCCTTTGAACCACTGAAAAATAATTAAATTAAATGACACAAAAGCTTTATATTATTAGTTCTACTAATTATAATAGTAGTAGTTAGTAGTTCGCTGAATAGAAGACATTATGCCAATGAAAAATTATTTCATTTTCAAGTAATTTGTTTTCAAAACTGCACAAATTCTGTATCTGTATCAGCCTTTATAATAGTCCACTGCAGGACGTAGGCCTACCCACGAGGGGGTGATTGGGCCACATCCACCACGCTGGCCCAGTGCGGGTTGGTGGATTCACACACGCCATCGAATTTCTTCTACGGTCGTATGCAGGTTGCCTCACGATGTTTTCCTTCACCAAAAACCCAATGGTGTTAAATTCCGTACATAAATTCTGAAGAACTATTTACACATGCAATAATATTTTTGATTACAGTAGTACTCGTGGTAAGGTTCAATTACGCAGCACACTTCTTTAATCGAATCTTCCTAAGCCTAAACTATATCCCTACTCGTTCTTGACAAATTTGGTTCATACTACCAAATCTTGTTGGGATTTAGATTTTAAATGAGCTTGCCAAATGTTATCAAAATCAGCTGATAATTAAATAGCGCAACAGCAAATTGTCTCCCGTTTTGAGGAAAATCCCCAACAAAAATTGCCGACAAAAAAAAAATAGAACCTGTGTTGTTTAAGATTCATTGAAAAATGCTATCTCTGAAACGTCTCTGTGCTTTGCTTGCTTCGCTTGTTCGGTCGGCTACAACTTATGTGTTTATACAACAATAATTACCAACGCATGATCACTGCGTCCGTAAGTTAGAACATCAAAAAGTATTGGAAGCGATTTTTTTTTTGGTCCATCAAACAAAACAATGACTAAATTAAAGCGCGTCATTTAAATTATTTAGTAATATTGATTGATTGATAAATAATAGTAAAAAGGTGTCTAATATTTATACCTTTTTGAACTCGTCCATGATGCTGTAGGTTCCTAGTAGTTTTTTCTCTACAACACTGGCTCTGAGCCTAGTGTGAGCCCACAGGACAGTTTGTAAGGAATTTATTTATTGTTATTAATACCACTTATTCCATGTACCTATGTTCCATTAACTCAAATAAATAAAGTTGCCTTCGATTTATTGAACTACGAGTACAAGTTCAATACATACAAAATGCTAATCTATTTTTTATTATCTAGTCAATATCTTACCATTTTTATGTTCCAGCTCTGGAATAGGCATAGCTGTAAAATGAAGCGATCCAAATTATTTAACAGGCAGGTACAAACTACGAGCGCTAGGTACATTTTCTTAGAAGGAACTTTATTAAGCTGCTTTATATTGAATTATAGATAAAGGAATCTACTTAGTCTCGGCGCCTTGTTGTTCTACAAAAAGTGGAATAAGTAAGTCTTCGTTGCACGAGGAAATAGTTAATATCAAGAAAAGCAGCAAAACTGTTCAATAACTTAAAGAGGATTAAAAATAAAGTCTTAGCTATAAAATGTATTATTGAGTAAAGCAGGTGCCTTCTTTCCAAGCATTCTTATAAAGTTACAAAATTTGTTGTATTTTTTTCTCTGAAATTTTCACTACTGAAAACTTCACAAGCAAACTCAAAGGAACCAGTAAGTACATTAGTGAATTTGCTGAGTGACCAGCAATGTTCTGAGTTATGACCCTTAATAACCGGCATTCTGGGGGAAGCTGATGTTTTATACGACAATGAACAAGTCATAAACCCTTATTTTATTGCGAATGGGAACATACTCGTAATGTAACGTATGAAACGTGAGGCTCGGCTTCCCTCGGAAACCCGGTTTGGGTTTTCGGTAGTTTATCACTTCTATACTGTCGAAGTTTACAAATCAGAGAAATCGGCTCGGGCTTCTAGATACCGCTGAAGTTTAACATTATGCAATGTTTAATCATTTGTTCTATGTTAAAATGTATGTAGGATTGTAAGTATGCGGTGTGCTGCGTGTGTAGTGTAGACTTGTAGAGGACGTTGAGGAAATATTTGTCATACTATTTTATCGAGCATTTTTAATTATGCTATCTGTGCCAAAATATTGAACATGATAAATTGAAATAAGTTATTATCTTGATTATTTTTTATAAAAAATCTATTTCTAGAGAGAATTTGTCGTGTTTTAAGGTGTCTTTCTACTCAGGCAAAACTGCGTAGCTAAGAATGTGTTCTGATATTCACTAATCATGATAAAAAAATATTTTCATAGCGCAGCTTATCTTAGCCTTAATTGAGATAAAAAGTGGACTTAACTGCAGTATGGAAAATACCGCTCGTGATTGGTAGATACCAAAACATAAACATAGCGTAACTTTAGTTAGCGAAAAACCACTACGTTACGTAGGTACCTAGTTCAAATGATATAGGTATCAAAGAATAACTATAAGAAAGCCTCACATTACTTACGATACAACTTAATGGTGCCCTCGGTGTCGCCGAGGGAGTTTTTGGACACACATTTGTATGTGCCGTAATCGGAACTGGTAACCCTTCTGACGGCGAGCCGGAGCACTGATCTATACGAGCCATCGATCTTCTGCGGCTCTAGCCCGCCCCCTGTACAGACAACATGTTTTATTTTACTCTACGAATTATAGCATTGTTACGTTGTTTGAATAATAGACAGATTTTCTCAAGATATGGTCAATGACTGAATATTTTACATATAGGTACTTAAAGGGAAAAAAGAAACAAAATGGGTTTGTATAAAAACAACAGGTAAAATGGAATAAGGTATAAAAATAATGATTGATAAACTATTAATACGAGGATATTTTTAATCAAGAACACTATTGTACGATTTTTTATTGTAAGCAAAAAAACAAGATTAGGTACTAAAATAGACTTAAAATAACTATTAGAATTTTATTCTTTCGAGAAAATAATGTCAACATGACCACTTTTTGTAATTTAGTTTCTGTAAACTCAAGTTGGCCAATGACCTGCTCGTATGGTATGTCTGTATTTGCATCATAACTACAAAAAAGCTATTTTACGGGTTTACTCGAAGTAACAGCGGCAATTGGAACAATTTTCCCATATACAGAAATACAGAAAATTGTATTCGGGACAAAACAACACTTTTCACTTTCAACACAAATGCCCGAAGACAAACACAGCTTATAGCCCCAGAACCAAAACTTGAAATTATAAAAAGAGGTCCAGAATACATGCTCATAAAAATATACAATGCTCTACCTACCCACTTAAAAGACGAACTTGACGAACTCTTTTTATAAAAATCTCAAAAAATTGTTAATAAATAAATGTTATTACAGTTTAGACGATTATCTCACTGATAAAACTAAATAATAATAACATTTAAAGTAGCTTGTAGTATGCTCTAGAATTTATGTCAAACTAGTTATGTCTATATTATGTTTTGTAACTGAAATTGTGTACTATGTAGAATTATACTATGTCTATGCATAGTCATTTAAAATAAGATTAGCTTAGTAAGTATTTTTTAAGATATTCACTTACCTAATATTATGATGTTTTGCTATGCCCTACTAGGCAGGGTGTATACTTAGCTTTTAATCTCTTAGCTCTGTATATTTTGCAAATAAATATATTCTATTCTATTCTATTCTAACAATTAGGTACACAGAAACAAAACACGTATTCGTATTGGGCAAGTATTCGCATAAAGTATTACCTACTTTAATGCAAACTCGAAATGAGTAGAAACTATTCGATATAATGGGAAATTACGCGAAAAAATTCACCACGAATTGCGATGCAAATCAAAAGCTGGAAAAACAAGGCAGCCAGCAACTGTAGCACAATTTTCCCGAGGCAATTACTCCAAATGGACTCAAAAACGACGGTATAATTCCTCGAATCCCCTCAGGGTTGTATCGATAAAAGGCCAATAGTCAGAACTAATGGAATAATTCAAGACATTTAAAGTGAACCAATCCCAGGTACCTTGTCATGGGTATTCTTACAGCCACAACCCTATTTAGATAGGACTCCCTTAGTTTATTGCGTAAGTTACAGAATTTAAAGCAGGTCCTAAAACTTTAAACAAGAAATGTAATTATTCATTTTATTTACATTACATGACTTATTTCTTTTTCAGAAGGCACACTTCGCGAAGACAATAGGCTAGATAAACAGCAGATTGGCATAATAGACTAACCCAATAGAGACGGGAATAGCGCCGTGCAAGCGACAATGAAGAAACCGATTCTTCTTGTTAAAATGCATTTTATAAAAGTGACTTAAATACTACGAGCAAATATCTACAGAGCCATAGTCCCCTAAGTGAAAATAGTAAAAAAATTACCGAGTGCCGTCATACATACCGACTTAGATATTCACATTAAATAATTCACAATGACCTGTTTTCTTTAATCTCAACGTAATGACACCTAATTAGTGCTTGAAACCGAGCACTTGGCGCGCGGCGTTGTAGTCGGCTTACAATCACCTTACGACTAACAAAAAAGCCTGCCCACAACGTTGCTTGGAAATAGTTTTGGCTCGGACACTTCTTTTGCACGATTGTGACTCCATACATATTTGCTCGAAGCTTAAATACCAAACCATTAGGTTCATTTCACTGTTATAAAATAATTGCAAATTAAACAATGACTAAATTCGATCTTAATTTGCAGAACTTTCTGAGCTGGTGGTTCTGTAGATACATACAATATTAACTTAATATAAATAAACACAAATAATATAATAATACCAAATGCGAAAGCAATTTCCGAAGATTTCGATTGTAGGCACTTTATTCATATCAAATTAATAAGGAAAGGATAAAACGTTATGGAAACAGTACCCATAGGAAATGTGTCTAAAATTAACATTAGTCTAATGTTAGGCATCCATCGCCAGTTTCGAGACGAATGAAACAATGTCAAAATTATATTGGACTGTCACTTATCAAGAAAGGTTGAATCCTCTGAATCTCATCTCTTCACCACACCTTTAAGTGCGATTGATTTCAAAAGATTTCTAGACACTAACTAAGCATATAAGACCTATTACATCTCAGAACAAGGGATTTGTTTAAGACATTGTATTTTAACTACTCACTTTCAGAAGCCAAGTCCTGAAATGGATGCCTTAATACTAATTAGATTTATTGTTTGATTAACTGAAATGCTGGGCAGGTAATGCTTTTGCTTAGGTACGAGTATGGACTGAATACCTTCAGGTTTTATGAAGAAATGTATCTATAGATTCTCGTGACAATGTATACCGCTAGATGTTATTACATCATAACCCATATGGTACCATGAAACCACAGAACAGCAGACTTCTCTCTTCTGTGCATGAAACCATCGATGGTAATTATCGCCAATATTCTATAACTATTGCATAATTTTGACTATTATTACTATCGATAGTGTAACTGATTTTCAACGTTGACTATGACTATCGATAGTGAAACTTTGGCCACATCGCTAAATCACGTCACTCCAGCTAGTTTAACATAGCACCACGACATATTCTTTGTCCCACGTATGAAAGAGTGATAGATATATTTTATAAACTTCATCATAAGTCATAACTGTCTCGTTCTGCAAGATGTTCCAAAAAAGTGCAGTCGGACATTTACCTATATATTCCATTATTTATTCAACATTAGAATATAAGTTATTCTTGTTATTAGGAAGAAAATTTACATGAATAAAACATATACAAATACAAGATGTTGTTTTTCATTTTTTCCAAATGTCTAGAGATAAATTACACATAATTATGAACATAGGACGAATATCAGAATTTTAATCGATTTTACGTTTGGTGCCATTGTAAATATTGTTTATGATGATAAAACGTCTCTACATCTTAAAGAAAAAAATGCAAATAATCACTTATATAAAATTGACCCACGACAGGCAATAGATTTTGGCTTCAACTAGAAGCAAGTATGGAAATTATACGAAATAAATTTATGGGTTTAATTACCTGGGTCATAAAACCTACGAAAACATATTGTCGGAGACTTAACTGTAAAAGGTGGGGTACAACAACAATAACACAACTATTCTAGGATTCCCAAATTTTGTAGGTAATGAAAACATAAAGTATCCACCTTTCGAAGGTGTTTTAACATAATAAAATTAGTTGACCCGTAAAATTTTGAGATAAACTCCCAAATTCGAGAGATTGTTCGTATCCGCTAAAATGTTTTTACATTACAATAGACATCATTTTGAAGTTCGACATTTTCTAGAAAACTAAATTATTAATCTGATAGTATTTGACATAGAATAAAGACTAAAGTTATTCTTCTGAGATATTTGAGTACTCTACTGGCCTCATTAACAGTCCACTGCAGACAGAGCTATTACAACTAACTCTGTGACTGCAGAGCTAGATCCTACCCACTAGTACCCACAAAGAGCAATTTGGCTACATCCACCACAGAACAGAAGAACTAGATATCCACCATGGTGATACAGTGTGGGTTGGTACTGCAGTCTTGCGTTTTCCGGACGTGGGAAGGTTTCCTCACAATGTTTTCCTTCACCGTGCGAGGTTTGAACCCACGCCTCATGCTTTTATAACTAATTTCTCCTCCTAGCCTAGGTCTCCACGACTTATGGCTACAAGGTGTTGTTGTGTTGTACAAGATGCATTTTGCAATTTGTAGATTATGTATACCTACTTCAAAAAATAGTGATTGGAGTATTATCTTCAAACTTCACTTCTAAACTAAATTTACAGCATGGTCAATATACTGAAACACGCTAAATTAAATTGTTGTTAACGTTCTAATTTTTGGAAATAAGAAACACTGTTTTAACAAGGAATCACTCAGCAATTAGTAAGACGACTTTCCAAGGTATACGTCACCCTTCACAATAAATCATTATTCAAGATATCCCGCTTTTTATTGAACATTAATGAGCAATGTAACTGACAGGACTCCTGTTAGGTTTACACAAGAACCACGACAGTACACAGATTTTAACTTTTATTATTTGAATAATTTGCTTGTTTTATGCATTAGCGACATACTCAATAAGCCCGATTACAGAGGCGCCATGGTAGTTATATTAGCTAAATAGCATAGTTCTGTTTCTTTTTCACTTTAGGCATTCGATAGAGAGAATTTTTTTTACGTTGCTATTAAAATTACGCTGGCGCCTCTGTAATCGAGCTTAGTATGTCTGTATGTATATTTATGTATTTTATATATTCAGTGTAAAGTCAAGGTGGGTCCCCTGTATAGTGAAAATTGCGGGTCAAAACTGGACACTATGAACACAGGACCGAGACAAATGGCATTATAAGATATTCATTGTAAAGTCAAGGTGGGTCCAAGGTATATTAAAAACTGCGGGTCAAAACTGGACACCATTAGCACAGGACCGAGACAAATGGCACCGTAAGAGAGAGGCCTATACCCAGCAGTGAGATAGAAAAGCTGCGGATGATGACGATGATAATTGTAAAGTCAATAAAGTATTAACGCATTAGGTATATCGAGTTTCTTGAGTGGAGAACATGAACCGACAAGCGCAACTTAGTATCCTAGACGGATGTAGAGTTAGCTTGTAGATGGTCAAGAGACCCAAATAATACCTTTGTCACGCACTCTAGTGCGTTACAAAGTTGTCGTCTATGACAGCCACTTCCAATCGTTATTTTTAGAAATCTAAAGCTTGACTTTTGTCCAGCAGTGGACGTCTTATAGCTGATGTGATGGTGGGGTACATTATAGTCAATTAGCTACTGGATGACTGCCTCGGTGGCACAGTGGTTAGTGACCCTGACTCCTGGGTCAAAGAGGCGTGGGTTCGATTCCCACCCAGGGCAAATATTTATGTGATGAACATAGGTATTTTGTCTGTGTCTGGGTGTTATTTAGATATTATCTATTTAAGCATGTAATTTACAATATGTATATGTAGTATATCAGTCTCTGACAGCCATATCACAAGCATTGCTTTGTTTGGGATTAGAGTCCGTGTGTAAGATGTCCCCTAATATTTAATTAGGACGTCCAGCCACAAGGTAGGTTATCTAATTAACAAAGGCAGATGCAAACCGCTTAGAACCGGTCTTAACATTACATTGGGAAGCTCTATATCCAACAATGGAAATTATACGAAAGAATAATAAATTAATGAATGGTGATTAAAGACAAGACATATTTATAACTTATAGAGATATTCTTACCCACAGGAACGATCTCGCCGCTTTCTCTGCTCCAGTAGCTAACTGGCTTGGGGTACGCGTCAGTCTCGCACTCCAACACCAGGTCTGAACCCAGCGCTGCACCCACCAGCTGGTTCCTTATGGTTATTACCGGGGGAACTGGTGAACAAACATTTAAAATACTCATCAAATATTACTTAAGAAGACAACCATCCTTACTCATATTATAAATATAAAAGTGATTGTTGATTTGATTGTTGCTCTTTCACACTGGGCGACTTATCGAGCAGATGTTTTGCATGGATGTAGATTAAAACTAGGAGAGTATCATTGGGTACTTTTTATCCCGGAACAAAGTCGGGAGAGAAAGCTCGTAGTCAACAAAATTGGGATAGGCCTGGTGTCAAAATATTTTAGGCGCTTGAAGGCCTCTGAGGATCGCTAAGAAATACCAATTTCAAGTATACTATGCGAGCTGCAAATATATAAAACCAGATTAGCAAGTTACAGTGGCAGTGGGCAGGGCACATAGTTCGAAGAACGGATGGCCGATGGGGCTGAAAAGCTCTCGAATGGAGATCACGTACCAGTAAGTGCAGCGTAGGACGGCCACCGACTAGGCGGACTGACGATATAATTAAGACCGCCTGAACGCGCTTGATGCAGGCCGCTTCCAATTGCCCTTAATAGAAATTCATAGGGGAGGCCTATATCCAGCAGGGGAAATCCTACGGCTGATAGGCGGATGGATGGATTATCAAATATTCATTTTGATCAGTAAACTTTGTGGTTAAAAAATACAACAATCATATTGTGAAACGAATGTAAAGTTCAACACTCAGTAGGTACTGTACCCACAGTCAGTATTTTGTCAATCAGACTCATGTTTCCCTAGTGTCCGAATTTCGTGTTTAACATTTCAAACTACGATTTATCAATAAATATTCAGTACGCTACAGTAACAAAGAAAATCAATACATACTTCACAAAGTCCACGTTAAAACAAGCAATTCAATTTTTGATTGAACAATTTTTATAAATTTTGTAAAAGCTATAACCGATCAAAATGTGATGTCAAGAAAGCCTTCTATTATAACCTTTCAAGTACTTTTTGATATTAGAATACCTAAAAGTTATTTATTGAAGCGAATTGATATTTTCCGAAGTAAAATTAAGCTTAGGTAGAATGGCATCAGTCTGGACTATTTAACGGGCTGCTTATATGAGAATCTATTGAGTACTTATCCAGATGTTGTTACAAACCATTTGAAAGTTTTCTTACAAATTAAAAGAGCAATTAAAATAATAGAGAGTTATTTTTTAAACTACTCGCTAGTCATTATTTGATCTCTATCGTATTACGAAAGTGTGTACTGTGTGTACTAAGTATCCAAGTTATATTTTGTACACATCAAAATAATTAGTCTTCCTGTTTCGCCCTAAATATGTGTGATTCAACGTAATATCGCTGGTTAATACTTTTAGTGTGTGTTTCTACAGTTATGTGATGTTTTTCTCCACCGGGAATACAAGTAAAATATCAAGACTTGAATCCACGCTCAGTTACAAAATTTGTGTCGAAACGTTTTACGGAATATAATAAACCTGGTTTACACAACTCTAGCACGCGGCGTATAGAGGGGGATTATGGCCCACGATTTAGGTGGGTTGTTCATAATTATTTTAAATTATACCTAAACCTCGTTTTACACATTTTGCCTCCTTATTACATTCCAAGATCGTATTTGTCAGTATATTTAGCTTACATAATGTTAAACTAACATTATTGACTCTCAACCAAATGACACGCAACACTTGAACAAGATGATACCAAAATTATGAAATACCTACATGTTTGAAGATACTTAATTGCGCCACATTTGGCCACTAACTCGCCTAATGGAAAGCGATGTTTCCATCAGACGAGTTTTATATGTGATTGGCGAATAACAGGTGTATGTCAGCGATCACCAAACTTAAGCAATGTTCGGCACGGACAGTGTTCGGATGGGTAACCGCGGGCATTAACAGCTGAGCACTACCGCGGCTCGGATGACACGTCAAAGTAGAGGTCCCGGGTGTATTCGAAAAGCGACGAAAAGAACTTTTTTCGGCGTGTGAAAAAATTACAGATATACAGGGTTGTTTCTAATCAATTAACATCCCTTTAGGGGCTTATTCTGTACATCAAACTAACAATTATGCTCTGGGACTTCAGTCAAAACTCAAAAAAAAAAAAACGTTTACCCGCTACAAAATGTATGGACATGGACAAAACTGCTGATTTTTTTGGAGTTCTGACAAAAGTAGCAGAACAAAAGTTGTTAGTTTTGATGTTCAGAATAAGATAGTTTATTGAATCAGGCGTTACTTTGCGGAAGTTCATCTTCAAATTCTTGTTTTGAATAAATATTTAGTGTATTTCCGCTCTGTCGTAGTCATATAAGTTAAGGGTACTATTCAAAATCCAAATTAAATCACAAACAAAATTAGTAATTAATCATCAAACTGTATCATGGTTCGACTATGGTTAGGTCAGGTTAGAAAAGTTAGGCTTAGGTATGTTTACAAAATATGAATGAACCTGAAACAAAATTTTTTAATTAATCCGTTTAAAATAATAAAAAATAATTAAACCTGTAACAAAAATAGTGATTAGTAATCTATTTAAAAAATGTAGTAAACCTGAAAATAATATTTAATTAATATGTTAAAATTACAAATATAATTTATTTATAAAAATGGTATAAAATAATTGAAAAAATACTTAGTCAATAAATAGCACCCCTATTCTTACTGTACTCTATTCGACACGTGTTTCGCCTCTAAACGAGGCATCTTCAGGACGTGTTGACTCTTCGAGCTCACTCGCAAGCTCAATTTTAACATATTAACTAAATATTATTTTCAGGTTTACTACATTTTTTAAATAGCTTACTAATCACTATTTTTGTTACAGGTTTATTTATTTATTTTTTTATTATTTTAAACGGATTAATTAAAAAATTTTGTTTCAGGTTCATTCATATTTTGTAAACATACCTAAGCCTAACTTTTCTAACCTGACCTAACCATAGTCGAACCATGATACAGTTTGATGATTAATTACTAATTTTGTTTGTGATTTAATTTGGATTTTGAATAGTGCCCTTAACTTATATGACTACGACAGAGCGGAAATACACTAAATATTTATTCAAAACAAGAATTTGAGTTCAGAATAAGCTCCTAAAAGGATGCTTATTGATTAGAAATAACCCTGTATACTTTGCCATAACTCTGTCTCGTTCTGACACGTCGAATGAAATATTGCGTGGTGCGTATCCTAGCCCGGCTGGGCTTGCCACCCAGCCTACACCAACTTACTTCCTTTTTTTTAAGCAAAACAAGTTAAAAACAAAACCAGCTGTTCAATTAGGTAAGTACTTACATTCAACAGTGAGCATTATCCTCTTGCTGACTGTAGGTGGCACGCCATTAGACGCTATGCAGAGATAGGCGCCCGCATGCTGCCGACTCACCCGGCTGATATTCAACACGGGCCCTTCCAGCGAGGTTGCTACAGATTAGTCATAATTAGCCCATTGTTCAGATTATACGGTTGACATTCATAAATGCTGGCTCAAAGGTGCGTTTGTACAAAATGTAAAACCTTGGTATTTGCAGACTATTCATTTATTACTCGTACAGATAGGCCCATTAAGACCGCAGGATCGCGCTGGACGCAAGCCGCTTCCAACCGGTCTTATTGGAGTTTGACGGTTTATAGGCAATGGATGGATGATTCTAATATTTGGGGAGTTATCGTAGTCACGAGTCTGCCCGTGACCACGAGTGATTGCCAGTTAAGCCACTGTCAAACAGTATAAGTACATATTAGGCCCAATTTTAGAGGCGCGATCGTAAATTTAATTGCAACGTAAAAAGTTTTCTCTCTATCGAATGCCTAGAGTGAAAAAGTTAGAGAAATAGTCTAATTAGCTATTATAGTTACGATGGCGCCTCTAAAATTGGGCTTAATATTATTATTTTAAAAGGTCAACCTATTTTAAAAATGACAAACATTGCATTACGTTTAAAATAGGCTAGTGTTTAACTGACATCCAAAAAGGAGTAGGTTCTATATTCGTCTTTATGTTTTTTTTGTTGATGTTCATCGTTATTTTCGCTAATTATCAATCGAATCATAAAATTGATTTTTAGTTCGAAAGGGTATACTTTTGAGGTAGTCCCATTTAAATTTTATTGAAATCAGCTGAGCCGTTTTTGAAAAATCAACAATTATGTTAAAATTGTACACATCAATTCGAGCGAACTATTCGAATTTTGTACACGATGGAAGTAGGTTTTACCATTTTTTGCGAAAAATAATTATCGAAATTACCGTGGATTTTAATTATGGATACGAGTAAGATAAGATTTATAATCGGAAGTTTTTTTGTTTGAATCTCAAAAATGCCTTCATTCTGTCCATATGCAAAAGGGTCGTAGCTGAAGTGTTGCAGCAGATATGATGAAATTTACCTTGAATGCCATTAGCCACTGTGATGGGTTTGGAATGTTCTCTTCGCCACGTAATCTGTGGGTGTGGAGACCCGGTAGCAGCGCACGTGAGACTCACAGACGACCCTTCTCTCACGGTCTGGTCTGTACTCGTCCCTCGGTCCAATATGTCTGGCGGTACTGCAAACAAAAATCAAAGATAAAATTATGTGTAGGCATCAATTATGATTTATTGAAGTGAAACTTCTAATGCGACTTCCAACAAGGTTGCGTTAAACGTTTAACGCTACCATGGAAGGGGTATGAAAGCACTGTTGCGTCGATGTTTCACTTCATCCGCGCGGAGGGACGCCACGCACAATTTTTTTTTCTATTACAAAGGCACATTTTTGTAGTAATAAATATATTTCTATCAAATATTTATGTAGATTTTGTTGAATCTCTAAATACGAGACGTTATTTTCATAGGAATTATAATTCCGTAATATTCAAGATGATCGATTTGTGTTAAAATTGTTTAGATACAGTAGTATAAAAGTAGCTAGTAAAGTTGATGCGAATACTTGTAGTAAGATTCGTTGTAGTACTTGTACTATCAAAACGTTGTCATCATTATCATCTTCTCAGCCGCATAACTTCTATTTTCTACCGTCTACTCGTATATAATTATTATACCTTGCCGAAGATTTGAAGAAGGCCTTGTTGTTTAGATTTTAATATTCAACATAATCTTAGTTAAATATAAAAGTATAATAAAAGAGAAAACAGCGTGGAACCGTGTTTTCGCTTGGAAGTAAATCAAATAGACAATAGACCACTGCTGTTTCCACTGCAACTTTAATTCTCTGTGAAAATGGAAAAATGGCTCCCGTGGCCTCCTCCTATTTACTTTTATATCTAGCCAGGGAAGGAGTACTCTTTAAACAACAGATTTTCTCTCTGTTTTCAAGTGCTTTACGAACTAAAGAAATAATTAAATTCACTCTCTGTCTATACTTTTACTAAAATTCTAGCGCTGATTCAGTAAAAGGGTGGTCATGACCTCTTGGACTTTAATATATTATTAGGTCAGCATCTACCCGTGCGGTAAAGTAATTAAGTTCGTTTAAGATGGTTAGCTTTGAGATCAGAGTTTTTAAGCTCTCTGTAGGTCTCTGACATGGCTAAACGGTCAAAACAACCCTTGATCACCCGGTAATGTTTGCTACAAAGTGCTATAGAATGTTCGATTCAACCTTTGGACGGCTTGGCGCCTGAGAGTACGCTCTTCATATCTCTAATCAGTGGCGTAACGTGGATTTATGAACACGTAACCGAAATCAAATCAGTGAGGCCCCATTTATTTGTTCCCAAATCTACCCAATAAATCTACTTTACGAAACATACTTTGATACGACATACAAATATTTAAAAAAAATGTACGCAATGGAAAACTTTTGATAAACATTATACAAATACCTACATAGATTTAAAAAAAAATATTAATTTAAATATTGCGAAGCCTTATTAAGTGCGAGGCCGTGGGCAATGGGCATACTTCACACACACCAAGCTATGCCACTGTCTGTAATCATAGTTCACACTTACCAACAACATCCAAATACCCTAGCTGGCTCTTCATAGGGTCAGTGTTAATCTGGCACATGTACCACCCTCTGTCGGTCTCCCGAAGCTCCCGTATATGCAAGAACCAGGTCCTGTGGTCGCTGTGGGTGACGCCAACCCGCCGGCTCCTCGATATCACGTGCGTATGAATCGTCAGAATGGTCTGCGTGTCCACACGTAGCCACGCAACCTGCGACCATAAAAATATTAACGCAACCACCCCACCGGTCACTCGTATACGTAAACAGTAACTCGATTGTGCTATTGCTCTGATAAGACTTCCTTATCTTTTTATGTTAATGATTTGATACCAGCTCATACTAAAATTTGGGGCTGGGCCCAGGTTAAAATTCTGTTCATGTGTTCATTAGTAGGCTTTGTTTTAAGCTGTACCAATTATTGTGTTTGAAAAACGTAACTAAGTACTACTACGGATATTTCGAAATATTAGATGAATAGCTAGCTTATTATCTTTTTTTATAATTTTACTTATGTATGTGTGCAATGTTCTATGTAACTCAGTGTAATTATCTTTACAAAATAATATATGGAGACCGACAACGTAGTACACACGTAATGCAAGCTGCGTTCAATTTGATCTGCCCGCAGACCGCAGAACGCAACCATAGTGTGCCAAATCCATTACAGTATCTCTATTACAAATAATCGGCCAAGTACGAGTCGGACTCGCGCACGGAGGGTTCCGTACTGTATGGGAGCCCCCCTGAAATATTTATTTTATTTTAATTTTATTATTTATTATTGAAGGAAATATAAAACTAAATATTCTGTGAAAATTTCAAGCATCTACCTGGTACCATTATTAATATAGAGCGAAAAACGTCTAAAAATTCAGGTTTGTTGTATGGGAGCCCCCCTTAAATATTTATTTTATTTTTAGTATTTGTTGTTCTAGCGGCAACCGAAATACATCATATGTGAAAATTTCAGCTGCCTAGCTATCATGGTTCATGAGATACAGCCCGGTGACAGACGGACAGACAGACGGACAGACGGACATCGAAGTCTTAGTAATAGGGTCCCGTTTTTCCCTTTGGGTACGGAACCCCAAAAAAACTTTAAAATACCACAGGTAGGTAAATCATGAAATAAGACTCTTGAAATAAGAGAGTTGTCTGGTTACACACATAATTATAAGTAGGTACCTAGTTTTTTTATATTTTCGTTTTGATTTTCAGCGTCATCTTACGTGAAATTAAGTAACCTGATTCAAATTTTAATTTGGACATCAAATTGAAAACATGTTTGCATACCTAAGTATTATAACAGCCATATTTTTGATATTCAAGGCTTACCAATGTGTGTTACCGTTATCACATCCGTCAAAACCTCAAACATAAATCGTTGATGACGTCATTTTATGTTGCAATTAAAATTGATATTCTATGACAAAAACCTAAACCGCTTGTTAATTAATAAATAAATAATAAATAAATATCATCAATGACATCTTACACACGTTCTCTGACCCCAAACTAAGCAAAGCTTGTGATATGGCTGCCAGAGAATGATATACTACATAAACTTATTTTTAAATACATACTTATATAGATTGTACCTAAATAACACTGAATTGAATTGAATTAAATTTGAATTAAATTAAATTTAAAATTAAAATAATGTAATTATTTTTTAAATTAAATTTATTTTTTAATAATTTTTTTTTTTTTTAATTTTTAATTGAATTGTTCAATCCATTTTAAAGTACATATTCTTTAAAAAAAACTTCCAGCATGAGATCAATTCTAATTTATTTTAATAAACTATACTAATTTCTATTGTCGTTTTATACATAAACAGAAGATAGAGAAGGCACGCACGTTAATGCTGTCGAATAAGTCGAATCTTAGCTTTCCATACGAGTTTGGGCAGACAGTCGTGTTGAATAAAATTAAAGAATTGTTTGACCTAAATAGATTCGCATTTGACCACATTCTGCCTGACCACATTCAGCAATGACCGTCTACTATCTAGGGTGCAGCACGCTTACCAAGAAGGTTCATAATTATTCTCGTTTCAAATACTCTCCAGAATGCCGAGTGGGAGTTTTGCAAATCAAATACAATTACTTTTACATCGCGTCGAGCTCACACTCGAGCACACTAGAGTTAGCCAATCACAGACGATGCCGCGGTTGTGTTCGATCGGTTTGGCATTCGTTACAATACCATAAATAAAACTAACACTTAGCTATTCAGTTTTCTTAACGTGACACAAGATGGCGCTGTGTCATTTCCATAGAAATCACATCTAACATTGAAGCAATCGAGCAGGTACAGGTACTCGGAAATAAAAATAGCCCTAGCAAAATGTTCCACATCCTTGCTTTGTAAGTGTCGCTAGTAGGTATAGATACACTATCTTAGTTTAGTACTGGTACAATTAATTTGACATCATAGTATATAGTAAATACCCTTATACTCTTTCTTGTGTCTTCTTCGGTAAAGTCGTAGATGGCATCAATAGAACTAAGTATAGCTTAGAGAAACAAATCATAATTGGGCACATTGCTAGATACAATCGTCCTCTAGATGTTTTAGCAGACAAGGGAAGACCTCTGCGTAAATTAATCCGTCATTGAGTTATGAATAAACCTCGAGCAATTCAGTGTATTCACTGGAGCCAATTAGCCCTAAATAATTTACTTCTGTTATCCTAAGATTAAGCCGAGATTAAGTAATTGATAAAATCGCTTTGAATAAAGTTTCCTTTTAGATGGATAAACGATCTATCGAAAACATTTAGGTAGGTACCTGCCTACTAGAATAGACACAGAGTTAAATATTAGATAGAAACACTTTATTTTGCGCACTTAAACTAATAACAGTATATTTCTCCATGTAACTCTCCTAACACTTCTCGTCACATTAGTCGCTCATTTTATGTTTTGAATATAACAATTATTTTTGTAAAAAAAAAAAAGATCGATTGAATTCGTATATAATTAAAAAAATTGGTAAAGACCTTTTCAAATTAATCGGTTGAATGTACTAAAAGCTAAAAAATATAACTCAAAAATAAAATCGCCGTCGTCTGGTAGATTTAATTGTTGCACCCCAAGATTTTGTTTTTGAGTTTTTAATTTTCAGCTTTTAGTACATTAAGCCGTATAATTTAAAAAAGTTTTTAAGCAATTTTATTTTTGTATTTTTAGTTTTTATTTTGTTATACAAAATGTGTTCTACATGAAAAGCCCTTTCATTTGATACCCATATTGTTGTGGAGGTTTCCATATTATGTTTACGTAAATACTGAATCTAAAAAATTAAATTGTCTTTTGATTTCTTTGGAATTTTATTTTTTTCAATATTAAGAGTTATATTTATTTGTAGGAAAAACTTAAATGACATTGCAAAATTAATAAACATTTACAACTATTTATAAATTAAACTTTCCATATTATGTTTACGTAAATACAGAATCTAAAAAATTGTTTTGTCTTTTGATTTCTTTGAAATTTTATTTTTTTCATTATTAAGAGTAATATTTATTTGTAGGAAAAACTTAAATGACATTGCAAAAATAATAAATATTTACAACTATTTATAAATTAAACTACACTATGTACAATATTATTATTTTTGTAATTATTTTCTTTGAAATATAAAGCTGTATATCAAATATCATATCAATCTGGGGGTCAAATTTCAATTACCAGATTTGACCCAAAATACGGGCAAGTGAAGTTAAATAAAACCGTTTAAAAATTGTTACACTCGCTTGAAATAATACAATAGCATTGGCCACGCAAGTGACGCTGAGTATCGCTCAAGGAGAAGTACTCAAATAACAATGTAAAAATTATGAAAGTTAAAATAACACAAATGGCGGCCTTAGCGCTAAAAGGGATCTCTTTCAGGCAACCGTCGGTCGGAAAGAGCACCACAAGTAATTTTTTTTCAAAGCGAACTTCTAATAACTTATCTCATAAAATCGCATATTAATCAAGAATTCATTAATACTATAATGAAAAGGTAATTACGAAGAAAATATTTGTATAAAAATAAATATTATAATTTTAAAGTTTTCATACACAATATTTTAAGTACCTAACTATTGTTGTAACAACATTTTGAAATACAATCTTATTATGTTTTTTTAGAAATTTGTAAGAAGTTTATTATCTGTGGAACTTGTTCTGAGACAAAGCCTTTGGACTAAATATTATAACAACTAACAAGAAAACACAACTTTTTATAATGTGAGTAGGTACATGAAAATACAAAGTATATTCACAATGCATCGAAACTTTGAAGGCTTGAACTATTTTGTACGTTCTTAAGCTACTGTTTGCTTTGTCGAAGAACATTTTATTGGTAGATGTTGAAAGCGCATTGAAAGTTTTTAAAGCTTTAGCAAGATTGCGAAGGGGCTCCACACACAGAATGAAATCTTACTAGTATTCGTGTTTTACAGGTGGGTATTTTATGAAACAACATTTTTGAGATCTTTTCATTATTTACAGAGATTATTTTGCTGAGAATCTCTTGAGATTTTAAGTTAATGGTAAAATAGGTATATGTCAAAAATTAACCACAAAGAAATGGGATATAAAGATGGAAAAATGGCCTATGGGCTCGTAGTTATCAAATAAAAGTCACGTACATGCAAATGCAGTATAGGGCATCACCTTACACCTAATAGGTGAACCTACCTCTATAATATAACTGAGACCGCTGAAACGCGCTGGATGCAAGCAGCTCCAACCGGACTTATTAGAAACCTTTTGGGGAGGCATATGTCCAGCAATAGACTAGACAGAACAATAGACAGGCCCAACCCCGAAATAGCAAAAATATATAAAATTATCACCCGTTACGTAGACAACATTCTTTAACTGTCGACAAAGTGAATTGATCTCTTAGGTAAGTAGCTTTATGATGTTTTGAGTAAGTTGCTAGTAACCCGATATACTTTACTTTAGTATTATTTTCACACATCCCCTTTTAACTACAGGACAAGTAGGCGGACGCCACATTACCACCCCTACACTGTCGATTTTCCTACGTACGAAGAAGTTTGACTCAACATTTCTGATTCGTACCGCTAGGGAATGGAACAGTCTTTCTGCTTTTCTGTTTCCTAAGAGATATAATCTAAAGCTTTTCAAGGTCAGAGTGGATAAGTATCATCTAGGTCTGTCGTCATGCGACCACAACGTCAAGCGCGGTGGTCAAGCGCGGACCTATTCGCGATAAAAAAAACACAGGTTCTTTTCTCATATGTGCCAGCTAACCTTATAAGTGGAGAGGTTGTGCACGGTGCAGGTCAGTATCGCCTCGCGGCCAAGCGGGGCCGTCACGTTCGTGATGGGCGCACTGAACCCGGGCTCGTCTGAAACCAAAACACAGTTATTAATAACTAGCTTTACCCGCAACTTTTCACATGATCCTTTTATTTTTGATGTGATAACATCTTATAAATCGGTGAACCCCGTCTGCACGCACGAAAAAGCATAACTCATTGTCACGTTCCGCCTGAGCCGAGCGTGCAAGTAAGTTCATCTTCAAAACAAAGACAAAACTGTATCCAAAAAAGCCAAAAAGTTCCATTCCTGCGTAAAATTATGACTTACAAACTTATCAGTCTCAGATTTAGGTATCTGCAATATTCATAAGGAAATATAGTCCATGGGTTACACATTACGGGCACCTATTCGAAGATAATTAGTAGCTTATTTTAGTAACCAACTCTGAACCAATGATTTTCTGTATTGTATAAACTTATTGCTATTAAGTAGTTGATAGTAGTTATTATAAGATTGCTAACAATTTTGAAGTTTAATTTGTAATATTTGTTTCTATTCAAGGAATATGTACCTATGCACAAGTTAAAGATTTCATCTAGAATCTGTAGAATCCACAAAATTGACAACGCTATTTTATTGGAACAGTAGAGTTTTAACTTAAGTATGTCTGCATTTATATTTTTATGCCTCGAAAATACCAACCTCCACAAAAACGATAATTTATAGGATTTGTAAAAAGACACGTTTATAAAACTCTCATTATCTGGCAAGGCTTACATTGAGAGATTTTTATTCAGTGAAAAACCTATCACTATTTTGGAATCCAAATGAGAAGCTGATCATTGTATCGAAGCTTACCTTAATCAGGTTTTCAGTCAATCAAACTTAATCCTGGCCGAAAAACAACATAATTTCGTGCCTCAGTTTCTACCTATTCAAAATTCAAATGATGCACTACTCCAGCCCGCCGGACAGCCTGTCCCTTTATCGGGTATTCAGTCAACGAGGGTGAAGCGGATCCTATTCCTACCTATTACGCAAAAACCGAATTTCCGCTGAATTCGCACAGAGACACATTCTACCAAATGTAGCCGTTGCGGTTATATTTGGCGGAACTATTACAGGAGAGTATTGATTCGTACAAAGTGTATACTTACATCAAGTAGTGTGGAGTTGGGAGAGCAGTTTAAATGAAGTTACGTTAATGCCGGTCCACACAGTGTGGCGGAATTGCAATGAAATTGCCGGCTTAGAGGATACACGGACGGTGCGACGTAGCTGCGATACCGCTTCAATGCGAGACACTAATTTTATAAGATCAGCAATGCTACTGTGGCGACGCTTGCGGAGGAATTTTTTCTTAGGACGGACTCTACATTTTTACTTACGCTGTTACGCTGTCAGGTTTACGTGTGGCGCAGTACGAGAACGTATCGAGTGACGTACTATCAATATTCCCATGTACGTAACGGAGCGGCACCGTACCATATGGACGGGCTGTTACACCGGCCGGTAACGGTGTACTGACAAACATTTATTGTATGTTTTGGTATTGTGTTGTAACCAAGCTAGCCCCGCCAGATCAGGCACCGTTCGACTCTGGTCCGGTGTACAGAGAATCATCTCAAAATTCCCACGTCAGCCCTTTCTCATTTGTACTTTTTACTAGCTTTAAAATTATAAAATAACTTAATTAGATTTTTCCTGAAACGACGACTTCGTTTCAGGAAAATTCTAAGAACATTTGTATTGTTTCAGGCTTATTTTTATTTGTATTAGTTCAAGTATTTTGTTTTGTTATATGAAACTATAACGGTTCGCTTCTTAATATATTTACAGGGTTATTTCTAATCAATTAGCATCCTTTTAGGGGCTTATTCTGTACATCGAAGATAACAACTTTTGTTCTTCGATTTTTGTCAGAACTCAATAAAAAAAATCAGCTGTTCCATACATTTTGTCGCGGGTGAACGACATTTTCCTATGGAACAACAAAAAATTTTTTTTTTTTGAGTTTTGTGAAAAGTTGCAGAACAAACGTTGTTAGTATTGATGAACAGAATAAGCCCCTAAAAGGATGCTAATTGATTAGAAATAACCCTGTATATTTCGTAATAAAGGTGAATTTCACTGTTTTTACTTACATTGTTCGAGTAGTCGGAATGACATAATAACATGTAGACACTCGATGGAGTCTATGGCGTGGCTATCGACGGAATGCACTTCACTTGTGATTTGAATTCGTGAGAACGTCTAGAAACTACGTTACTACTAGATTATAACTACGTGTGATCGGAAATAACAGTTTGCTAACATAGCATACTCTTTGATTCTAACCGAAAATTACCTACCTGACACCTACTATATTAAAAACACTCATGAATACTAATAACAGTGATAACGAAGATGCCTTTAGCCTCTGTTATTATGTTATTCATAGACATTAACAAATTGCCCAACCCTTTCTTTCATATCGATACAATTTTATAAATCCAATAAAAATCTAATAAGTAGGTAACGTAAACTTTACTTATTTTGCACTATGAACAAACATTTCTTTCTTCAGCGACTCACATCTTAAACCTCATTTCCAGAACTTGAACTTTCACCTTATTGCAATGTGGATAGAGACATGAGAGGAAAAATATTAAATATTCAATCATTACATTACATCAAAAAGTAAATGTCATCGACTCTTACTAGTTCAGCTTTATACTTATCGTCTATAAAGAGGGATCATTTTATATTTGGCATTTAATGTACTAGCTAATGTTATCATCAATATCATCATCATATCTGCGCAGGGCCCCCTCTAATGGACATTAGCCTCCCCTATAGATTTCCATTTAGACCTGTTGGAAATGGCTTGTAGCCAGCGCATTCCTGTTGTCCTAATTAGATCGTTTGTTCACCAGGTCGGTTAGATGTCCTACGCTTGGTCTCCATTCGAGTACTTTGCGGAGTCATCGGCAATCGGTTCTCCGCGCAATGAAGGTACCTTGACCTCTGCCTTTTAAAATGCTAATCCGCTGAGCTATGTCGGTAACTATTACAGTAAGTATTCGCCTACGAATCACCTTTATAAACACATACCCACAACGTTTACATCTACATCTACATTTCTGATTCGATCTCGCACAGAGACTCCGAACATATCCCTTTCCAGCTCTTGGGCTACCTTGAGCTTGCTAATAGGACCCGAAAGGTTTGTTGGTTTATTTGTTACTCTTTCTCGTAGCAACATATTTTTTTGAATGGATATCACTTATTTATACTTATAGTTTAGAAGTTGGAGAGTGTCACAGACTATTATCTCGGAAAAACAAAGGGTTCCTATGGAACAATATAAACCAAAATATCACACAGACGTAGCCTCAGGAAAAAATCAGTTTTATTATAAATATGGCGTGAATACTATAGGATCATTTTCGGGATAAAAGAATTGTTAATGTGTTCATTAAAAAGTATTGTTTTACGTTATGCTTACTGTATGATATCGTATTTGCGAGCCGCTTCTGTTATAAATTTATATTATTGCAATTATGTTACTGTACGTCGTTGCCTCCGTGTTTATATTATTTTATCTACACTAATGTTGTAACATTCTACTTATGTTTTCAATACTTGACTTATAATGACTACTGTTATAGCGCAGACAACAAAACACTCAATTTAAGCAATTTCACATGATGTTATAATATCCACATCGATATCGTAAAATCTCATTATAACATCGCGCGCTCGCTCCTGATTGGCCCTGCGCGCGCAGCTGCGCTCTCATTGGTTAGATTTTAATGGCGCCAAGTTCACTGTGACAATACACGTACGCATGAATTTAATGTTTCGCAATATGTTTATTTTTATTTTTATTAGTGAAGATAAAGTAGTGTATGCAACTGCATATAACACGGGTATTAAAACACTCGTTACTATTATGAAACTCGCTGCGGTCGTTTCATAAACTCACACTCGTGTTTTAATACCCTTCATTATATGACAGTTGCATAAACTACTATTACATACCTAATATTAAATAAACAATTGGTTATCTGCCTAGCAAAGACATGTAGATCTGTTCCATTTTTGACCGACGAACCGGAGGAGGTACTCAATTCGACTCGTTTATATTTTTTTATTATGTATTACCACGCATAACCTTTTTCATAGTAGTCCGATTTCAAAATTTCTTTCTATTTGAAAGAAAATACTTCAAAATTGGTCCCATTTAAATGTTATCAAAATCTGCTGAGCCATTTTTGATAAATCAACAATAATGTGAAAAATGCTACATCGATCCGTGCAAAATATTAACGAATTCTGTACACGGGTGAAATCGGTCATGCAATTTTTTGCTAAAAATAATTACAACTACAATTTTATCCGAAAGGCTCGGCGCAGACGGGCTACCAACTCCAGCCACCGGTGGCCAGCGACAAACAGTTCACACGATTTTTCATACATTTTCGACGCGGAGCACACACGTGGCAGGTGGCGACCACTCACTACAGTAGTATTCGCAATACATGCAGATGTAGCGATAGCGCGCGACCACTATCACCAGTGGCTGTAGCCCGTGTGCGCCGAGATTATAACTGGCCCATAGTAAATCTTGTTCGTAATGATAATTAAATGCAACATTAAAATGTTATAAGTATGTATTTCGGAGAGTGTGCATCTGAGCTGCACGACTTTATCCTACCATCCCCTTCTTACTACAGAACAAGTAGGAAGACGCCACATTACCATCCCTACACTCTCGATTTTCTTTTGATACGTACGAAGCGGTTTGACTCAACATTTCTGATTCATACCGCCAGGGAATGGAACAGTCTTCCTGCTTTCCTGTTTCCTAAGAGATATAATCTAAAACTTTTCAAGGTCAGAGTGAATAGGTATATATTAGGTCTACGTGCTTCATCTTCAACCACAACGTCGCTTACCATCAGGCGAGTTGGTGGTCAAGCGCGGACTTATTTATGTTAAAAAAAAGTTAAATAAATAGGGGTTTAAATCGAAGATGTGGCAAATTATTTGCCGTAGAGTAATGCGAAACTTCGACATAAATAAGTTTGACCCGTAGCATGGAAATGTTGTAGATAAGAATCGTTATGCACTAGAAATGAGCTCGGTAAGTATTTGTGATACAATCTATAGACAAGGGTGCACTGCAGGCGCCCTTATCACATAATAACCAAGCTTGTTGCACGGCACTCGCCTATTTCTGTAATTGCCTTCTCACTGGTTGAGTAATTCAGTGGGAACTATTTATATTTTGTTATATTTATTTATTTGCTATCTTGTTATTTTGTACATAAATTAGTTTGGTATAGCTTTGTATTCTCTTATTACTTTTACCTAAATAACAATCTTATTCTATTTGAGTGTCATCACAATAATGTTCACATTATTAGAGCTAATTAAAAACACTGAGCCTAAAATAGATAATAATAAAACATAAATGTTGACTCGGCCCGATAGTCGTGTCGGTGAACGGTTTAATAGCAAAGAGCCTCGATCAACACCTCAAGAGGCTCTCGCTAGACGGTTGGGTCAAGGGCCAGATTCAGAAGGCAGTGATCCTGGACACGGCGCGCATCGTCAGGTGGTTCCTCAGTCTGTAGCCCCAACCACTGGTAGTTTGGGCCCCGCCCCGCTGCCGGCGGTAACCTAGGTTAAGTTTTTATATTGTTTTTATAAAAACTTTGTAAAAATTAAATCTGAGATAAATACTTAAACATAAACATACAATATTTAATGAAATATATCTTTTTTCTTAATATGACGTCAACCAATTATAAATGTAAAGCTAACTTTATAAAGAGAGCACGGATTTCCGAGACACAAGCTGAAAGCTTAGTTCAGCAATTCATAGCTCATAAAGTAGTAGCTAATAAATAAGTTCATTTGAGTTATTGATTATGTTGAATTCTACATATTTTATGTTTATAGCAAATTGTAATTTGTTTGAGTCAATAAATCATTTATTTAATTTAAAAAAAAAATATTTAATCCTAAACTAAAATAACTTAACTAAAAAAATTAGAGACTGTATAAACCCGGCCTACAAAAGGTTTAAACAATAACTAACTGTACCTCTATTTTACTATTTGAGTGGATAATTTAATCATATAAAATTAAAAACTCACTTATTTTGTTGGTTATCTTATTTGTTTGATTGATTTAATAATAAAAAATTGAGAACGCTCCTGAAGTCAAAAAAGGATCATTGTACTCATTTCATTTATTATTAGGAATTCTTACTATCGGAGTAACCAAGTCCCATGGTAAAAGTTGTGCATAATGATGACATTCACCCTCTTTCAGGAGGGTTCCTCTAATAACAGTTAACTGAATCAAACAGTTATATTAGCAATTTTCTAAAAATTATGTAATTTCAAGCACATTTAATGGCAATTTTCTAAATATTTTTTAAGGTTTAGTACCTACTCAATTATTCCGTACTTCCCAAAATCTAATTATCAGACTGTTGATTTTTCCATGCCTATATAGCTATGTAAGCGCCTATACAAACAAAGGCAAAAGATTGGGATAAAAGTATTCAACCATTTGGGAAATCACCAAGTTTGCTACCGAAAACATGAGGGGATTTTAATTAGGTTTTGCTAAATAGGGAGGAAAATTATGAACCTTTCCGGTAAAAAATATTTCAGAAGAATTAATGGGTTATTGAATTACAAAATTCATATTTTCCCTTTAAGAATAATACTCGTATTGTTCAAAGTTTCCACGTGTAACATTTTCACTATTGACCTTTTAGAGAAACCTATAATTATGTAAATTAGGTTTTTGTAACCAGAACTTTTAAACCTCGAAACATTTCGGATATGTCGATAAAACAAATTTTCCTAAAAGTTAAAGCTAACAATTGTTGAATATCGATGAAATATAGGCATTTAAGTTATTAACTAATATCAGCAATTCAGCATACTGGAATGTACAGAATTTTACATCCTAATTGACCGCTGTGGGTTAAATCCGAATTAACAGGATAATAATGCAGTCATTTATTATTTAAAGTAAGTCTATTCATCACGAAGTACTTAACGTGTGTATAATTTATTAGTAGGTATTTTTATTAATCTGTTTTCATCCTTTACTGTACCGTACAGTAGTATACAGGGTTTCGAATGATCTACTACCGAACATAGACTCACCCACGAAAGGCAATTGGACTGTATTCACCACGCACACTGGCTTATTATAGGTTTGTGAATTCCCAAAAATCGCTTAGCCAAAAAAAGCGTTTCTTTCTTTATTAACGTATGCTGGTTGCTCCACAATGTTTTCATTTACCTAAAAGCCAGTGGTCTGTAAATTCATACTGTACCAGCCTTTTTAATAGTCCACTGCAGGACGAAAGGCTACCCACGAAGGGTGTTTGGGCCATATCCACCACGCTGGCCCAGTGCGGGTTGGTGGATTCACACACGCCATAGAATTTCTTCTACGGACGTATGCAGGCCTCAGGATATTTTCCTTCACCGAAAAGCCAGTGGTGTGAAATTCCGTACATAAGATCTAAAGAAACTCATTGGTACGGGACCGGGATTGAATCCACGACCTCGAGAATGACAGGCCAGCGTTACAACCAATAGACCACCACGGCCACAAACTAAATTCATACAGCAATTCTCAATCAAAAATTCAAAGAACCCATTGCTACGGAACTGGGTTTGAGCATACGCCTTGAGTTTGTAAAGCGAGTGTTCGCTTACTAAGCCACCACGGCTTCCAAGCCTAAATTAACATTTAAAAAATATTTAAGTTAGTAAATACGGCGCATGTCTTGCGCGCATTACGCTCGGATAGGTATGGCTTATCATATGTAATTCGATAAGGTGCTTAACTTAAGAACGTTAGTGTGTGACTCCGAGCTGAGCGTTAATGCCAAAATACCCTTTAATATACCGTGTTTTTATTAAATTAGTTTCGTAACACGCAACACACGAAACTCCCCAAAATCAGGTCATATCTGACATTGTAGGTTTAAACAATGTGATTTCTGGCAAGGTCTTTGGATTTCGAATGTTTGTTAGGTTTTCGATTACTTAGCGGAAATATATTATAATCACGGCTAATCAAACTGCGAAATGTTGTACGACCCCCTATTTACTGAGTTCTATTCTGTTATATAATAAGATTTCTCATGGTGCTAAGTTTGACTATGGGAGGGGATAAAGTGCTAAAGTGCAGCACGGAGAATCTAGAACAACCATATTTTGACATTTTCAAAATGTATTGTAACATGGACAATATTTTTACAAAAGCTAAACTAAGTAGTAATCTATATCTGTATAATATAAAAGGCAAAAGTGACTGACTCAGGTATCAACACACAGGCCAAACCCTTAGAGCTAGAAACTTACAAATTCGCACACGCGGACAACGCGGGCTAAACTACGGGCTTAAGCTAGTTATATTATATTTATATTATTAAGTCTTACTATGGGATGCTCGAGTAGCTTAACTAATAATTTTAAAAAGTATCTTGTAAAGTAGAAATTGTGGAAATGACGTTAAAATGGCAACTAACAGAAATTCAATTTTACAAAAAGCAAAAACATAATTCTCATATTTCATCTCTAAAAGATAGTTTGACGGTTTAAAAAAAATACAGTTGCCATATCGTACCAGAATCTTCAATAAACGCAATATTATGGCTAGAACAAAATTGTACGAACTCACTTAACGTGGGAAATCTCCGCTAGGTCTAACATGCCATCTATTATAGTGTTTGTGGCTCAAACATCTCCAAAATATGTAATTACAATCTATTTAAATGTCACCGACGTTGAGCATCGTAAATAGCCAGACGGAATTGATTTCCTGTCTTACGCATTTTCCATTTGGCCCAGTAAACGTTTTCCCATGTACATGCCCATAAAAAGTTGTGAAAAGCGTGTCGCGACCTTCGTACGGTTCCGAATGAGGTGGATTACGATGATGATGATAAAACCCAATTTTTATAATGCCTTTTCTTTCTACGGGCAATGACCTCTGAGCTGGGAGGATTCAAAAATTAAAATTTTCCTTGTTAACTCAAAAAGTTTGTTACTATCTCAAAAGTCCTCAAGTATTTTTCGCAAATAATGGTAAAACTAATAATATAGTTTATTTGCCCTTCGTGGGTAGGCTTGTGTTCAGCAGTGAATGAACTATAAAAAGGCCGGTACTGTACAGTCCAATACATGTCTATTTTATCTGTAACCACGTGTGAATGAATTTGTAATAGGGACGAGTACCTACTTGTTGATTAGAAACGTTGTGACGGCATCAACTTGTAGAATAAAAAGTATTCAAACAAAATCTGGAAAGTGCGTGTGACACGCTCAGGCTTAGACTACGGTAGAGTAGAATGATAGAAGAGTATATTATAGCTGTTATAATTTGCCAACAACAACTTTCCATCTTAAATGTCGTCAAGGCGAAACCATAATACGGCTTGTACTGTCAGAATGAGTCCTCTTTCCAATAAGATCCTTGAGCCGTTTTTCATATGTTTTTTCTCCTGTTACTAATATTCTTTATTATTCCTTATTTTGGTGTCAATAAAGCATCCTTGTATTGTGTACCTACTTATTTTTGTGTATTTACATATTCAAAACAAAATTTAATGTATAAGGCAATTACTTAAAAATAAAGAGATATTTATTTCTTTGCTAATACATCAGGTGCTATTTATAGGGATTTAAATGCAATGTTAATTTTCAGTTTCGCAGCTAAATTAAATGTATAATTCTAAGTCGTGATAAATAAGAACTTCCTTTACTTTTATTAATGATAGCAAACAGTGAAATGCTACAAACAGCTGCATTGACTTAATTACTTTCAATACAATAACAATCAACATCTTCGTTCGACAGCTATCGCTACTATCCTTACAAACCATAAATAGGGTATTCCACCCGCACCCTTAATAGTAGTAGAGCCCATGACGCTAAATGTTACTCAAGCGTCATTTAAAAAAAGAAGCATAAAACTTTTTTTTGCCGAAATGGAATACAAATAATAATCGACCAAATACGAGTTGGACTCGCGCACAAAGAGTTCCGTACTGTATGGGAACCCCCCATGGGTCCCTTTAAATATTTATTTTATTTTAATTTTTGTATAATACAACTTAATATTCTGTGAAAATCTACCTGTTACCGTTATTAATATCGAGCAAAATTCGGCTAAAAATTCAGGTTTGTTGTATGGAAGCCTCCCCCTTAAACATTAATTTTATTATTTTTATGTGTTCAGTATTTTTTGTTACAGAGGCAATAAAAATACATTTGTGAAAATTTCAGCTTTCTAGCTATAACGGTTCATGAGATACAGCCTGGCGACCGATAGAAAGACATACAGACGGACTTAGTAATAGGGTCCCGTTCTTACCCTTTGGGTATGGAAAAACACAAAATGTTTTATTACCAAAAATTACACATAAATTTTATTTACAAAACAAGAATTTTGATATTATTGAATTGCGCTCCAATGAACACAAAAATCGTCTCCTAGGCTCCTATACTATACGGGGCGCCGATCCAACCAACTTGTAATGGAACCGCGTTAATAGTGCCACTAAGCGATCGAACTCTGTTATTTACCGTTTTATAAATGACACTACACTATTGTAAGGAATGGCTCTGTTGGGCACAAACTGATGTATCATTGCCGCAAACCATGTGAGCGGTTGATGGTTCCTAGCTTGTTAGCATATCATAATCATTTCGTGGCAATGGCTAGGATTTATTACTGAGGTTTAGATTTGTAAAATATTTACGTAAGATATGTTATCAAATCTTTTGGGACCAAAATCTAGCAACCTCTACCGCGTCCTTGGTAGCCAAATTAAGGTTTCTTTGGCTGCAGTTTTTCGGGGAAAGCGGGCAAAATCAAATATGTTCCAAACTTTGGGTGGCAGCACCGCATTCGCACTGTTCTACAATTGTCCGGCTTCTAAGTAATTCTAGGAATACATACCTAATTGCAATAAAACTAGAGCACATTTATGAGATCAACAAGTTCGCGAGTAGAGACCACGTACCGGCAAGCGCATCATAGTATGTCCACCCACATGGTGAACAAAAGACCTCAGACGCACTGAAACAAGCCGCTTCTAACCGGTCTTACTATAAATCTATAGGAGAAGCCTATGTCCAACAGTACATGTCCGATGGCTGAAATAATGAGTAAGTAGATTCCAATTGCTTTGTCATTTGTTGGGTTAATGTTTACATACAGTTTAAACAACAAATAAAAATAATAAATTTTAACAAATTTTTGTCACGCACTATCTATTTCTTTTTTAACTTTGGTTACCGTATACTACTTAGCTATCGATAGAAAAAAGTAGGTAATGGCTTATTTGGATTTTAACTAGTTCCTCAATATAATTTACATTGATTAATAGTAAGTTATGTGTGTAAAGAATTTAATAGATTCTTGGGGTTCCGTACACAAAGGGTAGAAATGGGATCTTATTACGACGCCCACGTTATGTGACAGTCCGTCTGTCTTACGTTCAAAAGACTTCCTGGTAGATAGACAGTTTTAATCTTCAGATTTGTTGGGAATGCAGAGATTTTGTCTATGATTTTCATAATATTTTATATACCTGTACTAGCAATGTTGAGCTAAAATAAATAAATAAATGAAATTATCTTTCATTTATTTATTTGTTTTAGCTTACACCTATTTAATAAATCCTTACATAGTATAAAATAAAGTCGCTATTTTAGTTTGTTTGTTTGTCTGTATGCTTAAATCTTTAAAACTACGCAACGGATATTGATGCGTTTTTTTTAATGGATAGAGTGATTCAAGAGGAAGGTTTATATGTATAAAAATTCCCGAAATTCTCACGGGAACGGGCACAACGCGGGTAAAACCGCGGGGCGCTGCTAGTTGATAATAAATCACAAAATATCTATAACCTATCACCATGATGTAATCCAAAACTAAGAAAGCATAGCAAGTGGACTTTAACTAATACACTTTAACGTAAAAATCTACCTGCTTCATTTATTTAGTGACCGGTGGACTTTTTTACTCAACTACATTATGTGACATTAATGAAGGACAAATTGCAACAAAATATAATAGCCACACTTATAGCATTTTTACAAGCTTTTATTTAGTTTCACCTGTCCCGTTGTATGTCTGTCGGTCTGTAATCAAATTTTGCAAGTTAAATTTGATCCACTTCTTGGTTACCGATTGAGCTGAAATTTTGCACACTCATGTGTAAATTGCGTGACAATGCAATATTATGAAGACATGTTGCTGATCTGATGATAGAGCTGGAAGGTGGTCAAAGGAACTTAGCAATAAAACGGCACAACCTCATCGAGTTTGTGTTCATTTGAATGGTCTTGGCGAGTAGTTTGTCTTTCAATAGTAACCAGGGTCTGATGATGGAGCTGGAAGGTGGTCATAGGAACTCTATAATGAAACGACGCAACCCTATCGAGTTTCGGCTTGTTTGATTCGTCTTGGCGAGTAGAAACTAGTTCAGTAAAAGCTTGTTTAAAAAAATGTTTTTGAATGTAAATACTACTTGTTTGTATTTTGGATCGAAAATCAGCAGGATTGAATCCCATCACTCCTGTAATAGTTTAGTTGACATTGATATGTCAAAAAGATAAGCGCGCGGGCGGGCGTCGTCACGCCACCGATACGCGAACTAAGTATGATTATCAGTTACTGAAGCCAGTAAATCAAAGTGTTCCATCATAATGGCATTATGGCCGTTAAAACTAGGCTCGTTTGATACACTTCCGACGCTGTCACTGACAAATTACCGACGGGCCATGCCCTACTGAGCCCTGCGCCATGCTAATTGAGTGCACGTCAAATTTGGCTGCGATAATCCAAACACGCGGAAAGTGTTCTTTTAAGGCGCGGTGTACCAAAAACAAAGATTGAAGTTTAAAAATATCTAGACACGCGGAAGCGTGTCCAGCCAAGTAAAAAAAAAGGATAAATATTTACACTAGATGTTTATTAACTCTCTATTTTTTTTTATTTTTTTTTTTTTTTTTATAATTTAAATTATTGATCCACAGACTCCCCTTTGTTGTCCCCTTTGTTGTCCCCTTTGTTGCCCTTTGTTGAGTAGTTACATTTTAAACTCTCTATTTAAAACATCATGGGATAGAAGTAAGACACTCGTTGATCGTATCTACAAAGTAATCAATTTTTATTCTGAATCTACTGTTTTATGCAAAAATTTCATTGAGTTTCAACAAACATAAAACAACTGATTTTATAGTCTAAAGTGATATAACTTATACACTTTACACTTTACCTACTACAGAATCAGTTCCTAAATTACGAAACAATAGGTATTGTACCAGTTGTTTCAAACTTTTCAAGGGTCACTGAACTTTTGCATGAAACGGTAGATTTTTCTTCGTCATTTTAGGATAAAAATTGGTTCCTAATCCTTTGTTATAAGTACTTAAGGAGACAGAGCTTCAGGCGAATTATCAGTTGAAATGACAAATTTCTGTACCGCACCTTAACAAAACGCTTTAAGAAACTCTGAAGTGTATCAATTTCTCTCTTCCGGTAAATAAAATTCACGATAACCAGAAATATACAAAGAGGTATCAAATGTCTTCAATTTTACCGCGGCGATTGGAACGGGTAAATTACTAAGAAAACTTGGGTCTTGAATGGAGAAAATCTAAATGACGTAAATACTATACGGGTGTCTTTTTAGAAGACAGACAAACTTTATATTGTGTATAGATATTCATCATTATCTCATTTTTCTGAGATTATGAGCAATTGTTGCTATGATACCGAATATAATCGTGAAAAAACATGTAAACGGTCCAAACACATCATCCATGGTCATTGCTAATTTTGTATGGGACAACTGATTTTGTTTTCTAACATTTAAGAGTTGGCCTCATGCTATAAGTTTGTCAGAAGAAGAAACTGATCACCAGTCTTATTTATATTAGACCATTGGGTATCGCCGAGAACACGAAGGACTCTCCAACATATTTATAGGTTTCCTTACATTATTTTCCTTCACCATTTAAAGTTCACGGCAATTAAAATAATTATAGTATTAGGCCTGTTATTGGCTATTTATATGTATTTGTACAATTAAGTTTAATTATATTTTTTGTGCTGTTGGCCTGTAAATAAATGAAATAAAAAATGACACGATTATTAAAAATAACCATTTGGGCTAAATAAAACTATTCGTCAACGTCCAACACTGAATAATAAATTAGGCACCCAAATAAGTACTCGATGTGAAGACAGACGGAATGAGCGCGAACGTCGCTTATTCTCAAGACAGGTCGAGTGGTCGATTAGGCAGTCCATTGCTAACGAGCTAAGCAGTGACGTATATGGTATACCTAATAATACAAGGCTGAGCCAATATCTATAGAGTGTGTACATAGAAGCTCTCCTCGCGTTGAGAGTCAGAACTACCAAAATTTTTCATGTAGTTTTTTTAAGTATTCAGATGAGACTGCTGTTGATTTTTCATAAAAAAAGCCGTGAAGCCATGGTAGTCTAGTGGAAGTGACACCCACCGTACAATCGTGAGGTCGCGGGTGCAAATTCCGATCCCGTACCGATAAGTTCTTTGGAATTTACGTAAATTGTATCAACGGAATTGGAACGGACTGGCTATTCGGTGAAGGAAAACATCATGAGGCAGCCTGCATACGTCCGCAAAAGAAAATCGATGGCGTATGTGAATCAACCAACCCGCACTGGGTCAGCGTAGTGAATATGACCCAATCAACCATCGTGGGAAGGCCTATGAACTGCAGTAGACTATTAAAAGGGCTGGTACATTACATTAATAATAAAGTAATAATTCTAATAATTATCATTAAAGTAACCTTTTTAATAAGTTTTGCTAACGTAGATCCAATATTTGTGACTTAAATTTCAAAAAGTTCCGGAGCACTGAATTTGAGGTTACTTTACTGCCGCGATTTCGGATCTACAATAACTGGTAAAGATGGTCGCTTAGGTGCTTCGTTTCATGCAGTGTTGCCAGTTGTTTAACCTATTTTACGACAAGTATGGCCACAACCAAAATAACTTACCAATTTCACGGGTATAAGAGGATTTGTGTGATCACACTGCTAGTGGTAAAGCTAACAAGCTAACATCCCGTGGCAAACTTGCCAGATTTGACGGTACGTAGGTATAGCATGCTGCGAATGTTTGGCAACTGCCGACATTTAACATTTCAATTTCCATGACATGCAAACAATATTTTATATACATAACACTTTATTTTTTTGTAATGTAGGTAGATTAGAAAAACAATAGAACTACTGTAAGTAATGACGAGTCCATAATAGAACCATTTATACTCCTTTTCCTCATATGAGAATGTGTTAATGTAATATTATGTCAATAAATGATTTTCTTTCTTTCTTTTCTTTCAGTAATATTCATAAAAATACACGAATGTATGAGCGAAGGCAGACGGAAGTAGCATGTAAATGGACGTAGCTTATTCTCAAGACATGTCGAGTATTCAATAAAGCAGTCCATGGCTAACGAGCTTAGCAGTGACGTATATAGTTTACCTAATAATACAAGGCGCGCTGAGCCAATATCTATAGAGTGTGTACCTACATAGAAGCATGTGATGCAGTTGCTCTATACATTTTGTCATGAGTCAATGAACTTCTTAGAATAGCTGGGGCTCTGAAGTTTTGCGTGAAATGGATAATTTTAAATAATTTTCGAGACAAAAAAGTCGTCCTTAAAGATGATCACTACTTATATATTTCAAGGTGTTTGAAGTTGAAAAATAAGGCCCCTGGGGCATGATTTTTCAACTTCGCCCGGCATGGACGTATACGGAACTTGTATGGAGTATTAGCAACTTCTAAAGACAATAA
The DNA here is from genome assembly GCA_964007245.1 of Hypomecis atomaria. Lineage (NCBI taxonomy): Eukaryota > Metazoa > Arthropoda > Insecta > Lepidoptera > Geometridae > Hypomecis > Hypomecis atomaria. Next base: position 14,647,838 of record OZ023288.1, read on the forward strand.
AGAGTGTTTTCAAACAATCTATCAAACTTCCGTATACGTTCCCAAGTGTTCGAATTTGAAAAATAATTCCCCTGTACTTTTTCCACGCTTTCGCAGTTGGCCCCAAATTAAAAGTTGTTCATAATAATGCGTATACTCTACTCTGGAAGTCCCTGCTTTTCGCAAAGCAACACTTTTTATATTGCCCATGTATAAATCAATTAAAAATAGCAATAAATCTCAAATATGTCTGAACTGGTCCCTCTGCTGAGAACGGTCTTACGAAATTCAGTCTCATTACGAAAAAGGTTATGCCATAGTTCACCGTACTAAAAAGAATATCTTTTGGCATTTGGTCTCTACGTATCTCAGAGAAACTTTCATAATCTTTTCCTTTGCCGCTTGAAGTTAATAAATCCTTACTAATATTATAAATCCGAAAAGTTTGTTGGTTTGTTACTCTTTCACGCACCAACGGAGCAACGGATTGACTTGATTTTTGGCATGAATATAGTTTAAAAGGTGGGAGGAGCTTTAGGATACTTTTTATCCCGAAAAATTGCATAGTTCCTGTAGGATAGGACAAAAACTATCGAAAGCGAAACTGTCGCCACTATCACAAAGACGCTAAGTGATTGATTCCTCTATGACGCTAATATGGATTAACGAAACGTCACAGTGAAACGTAATTAGATGACAGGTGACATTGTCTGCAGACTTTTATAAATCACAGGTAGCATGGCAAGGGGACAAATTGTTTGTCCACCATTATATCCCCTTGAAGTGGAAATAGAGTATGGATTGAAAACGACAACTGACATTACTAATATTATAAATCCGAAAAGTTTGTTGGTTTGTTACTCTTTCACGCACCAACGGAGCAACGGATTGACTTGATTTTTGGCATGAATATAGTTTAAAAGGCGGAAGGAGCTTAAGGATACTTTTTATCCTGAAAAATTGCATAGTTCCTGTAGGATAGGACAAAAACTATCGAAAGCGAAACTGTCGCCACTATCACAAAGACGCTAAGTGATTGATTCCTCTATTAACGAAGCGTCACAGTGAAACGTAATTAGATGACAGGTGACATTGTCTGCAGACTTTTATAAATCACAGGTAGCATGGCAAGGGGACAAATTGTTTGTCCACCATTATATCCCCTTGAAGTGGAAATAGAGTATGGATTGAAAACGACAACTGACATTAAAATTGGATAAAATGTTTTTTCCCCTCTGCATGCTAAATGTTACTATGACGTTTAATACCAGGCCGTCATTTTGTCTGACATTAAAAATATTTTTAAATCTTCTATCATTAGAGGTTTAACATGTTTCTTTATTCTACCTTTATGGTACAGAATCATCATCATACTTTAATATTATCAATCCGAAAAGTTTGTTGGTTTGTTCCTCTTTGACGCAGCAACGGAGCAAAGGATTGACTTGATTTTTGGTATGGATACCTATTATGGTTTAAGAGACAGAAAGTGATAATAGGATACTTTTTTATCCCGAGAAAATTCGTGACTTCCATGGGATAGGACAGTAACTGTTTCTCAGCAATGGAGCAATGGATTGACTTGATTTTTGGGGTGAGCATAGTTTGGAAGACGGAAAGTGACAAAGGATACTTTCCATTCCGAAAAAAATGTGGTTTCCGTAGGATAAGACAATAACTTTTTCTTAGCAACGGAGCCACGGATTGCCTTGGCTTATTGCATGAATATAATTTGAAAGACGAAAAGTGACAAAGCCACTTTTTATCCCAAAAATTTTAACAGTTCCCGTAGGTTTTGTTTTATTGAATTCTACGTGTTCAATTATTTTGTAATGACGTTTCTAAGCGCATGTAATATGTCAATGGAATAAATGAATTTTGAATTTTAATTTAGGATTGGATAAAAACTAAGTGAGCGGGCCGCGGTAGCACCCGTCTAAGCGCCAGAAATAACATGTCATGGCAAGTTTAGGACGTTCCTACATTTTTCGCACTCCTTCGCGGTACTCAACAGCGCTAGCCCAGACTCGGGCTCCATAACGGAGCTTGCGCTCCCGCCATAATGACGGAGTGTTTCGGAGCACAAGACACATCGTCATCCACCACTCGGGACTAACTAGCACTGAGCGTCGGACAGCATTCCAACGCCCTGGTCCCAGTGCAATGGGTCTGTCATAGTAGCCCAGCGCCTGCCTCTTCAACTGCAGAGGGCAGTGAGAACGGCCATCGCGATACCGACACTTCTCTTCCCCTGCAGCCACACTGCGTCTGCCAACACGTTGACGGCCTGGTGGAAGGTTGGGTAGTTGGCGGCACCCACATTACCAGTTCCATCCTACCGCGGCCCCTAATCCTCGGCTGCAGCGTCGCAAGAGCGGCACTGCAGCCCGAAAAGTGACGTAGGCCACTTTTTATCCCAAAAACTTTAGCAGTTCCCGTAGGATAGGACAAAAATAAGTGAGCGGGCCGCGGTAGCAGCCGTCTAAGCGCCAGAAATAACCTGTCATGGCAAGTTTAGGACGTTCCTATATTTTTCGCACTCTTTCGCGCCACTCAACAGCGCTAGCCCAGACTCGGGCTCCATAACGGAGCTTGCGCTCCCGCCATAATGACGGAGTGTTTCAAAGCACAAGACACATTGTCATCCACCACTCGGAACTAACCAGCACTGAGCGTCGGACAGCATTCCAAAGCCCTGGTCCCAGTGAAACGGGTCAGTCATAGTAGCCCAGCGCCTGCCTCTTCAACTGCAGAGGGCAGTGAGAACGGCCATCGTGATACCGACACTTCTCTTCCCCTGCAGCTCCACTGCGTCTGCCAACACGTTGACGGCCTAGCGGAAGGTAGAGTAGGTGGCGGCACCCACACCACCAGTTCCATCCCACCGCGGCCCCTAACTCATAAGGCACGCAACCTACCGGCCATCCTCTCAGCTGCTTTAGTTAAAAGCGGCTGAACCTTGAGTGCCAGCCTCTAAGCTGCCTTGGGGGCAAAGATCCAAAGAAGTGGGAGATTTCGAGCGCCGCCTTTTCAGCTGCCTCAGACCTCCCCCGACACGACAAGGCGGGAATACACGGGGGGTTGTATCTACACTCCAACCGTAACTTAACCAACAAAAGCATTCCTCTAAGGTATTTTGATGTTTGTCAGTTAGGTTAGCTTTCGCAGCCGACATAAACATAAGCCTAAATCAAAATATAACGCGGGTAAAAAGCTAGTAAATAATAAATATTAGAGGACATCTAACACACGGTCTCTAACCCCAAACTAAGCATAGCTTGTGATATGACTGCCAGAGACTAATATACTACATATACATATTTTAAATACATGCTTATATAGATAGTACCTAAATAACAACCAGACACAGAGCAAACATCTACGAGTATGTTCATTACATAACTGTTTCCGTTTTTTTTGTTGTGGGGATCGAACCCACGCCTCTTTGATTCAGGAGTCAGGGTTATCAACCACTGAGCCACCGAGGCAGTCAGTTATTTAGAGTTAGTTAGAGATAATAAACATTAACATGTGCGACGTGCGCATACATGCACTGAAAAGTAACTACAAAACATTTAAATATATTCACCCCTCTCCTGTGGTATGGCTTAAATTTAAAATACAGCTATACGTGATAAAAACAATGAGAAAATATGTGCAACTAACATGTTTTCTAGTTACTGAATGCTCATTGCACATTTTCCTACCGTGTGACAACTTACATGCATGACTTATGCACGCTAATTAAGCTGTAAATAGTGCGACTTCTGAACAAACTTTAGCTTTTAAGCACGCAGTAAACTACCTGCGAAGCTGCTGTCATAATTTATAGTTTATATCCTCTATCGTTAAGGCTGTCGAGGAATCTTTCTCCTTCCCTATATTTTGCACCCTATCAACAAGACATAAAGATTGTTTTGCTAGAGGCTGCCGATCAACAGTTGCTAAAAGTTTATAACGTATCAATGCTATAGATATAACGCGTTTTATACGAAATTTGAGTAAAAGCTTCCGAAACTAATATTTATTTTCATAATATGAACATAATTATTCATACATATACATATTATAAAATATTAGACACTTTGTTAGAATATTTTATTCAGTTTTATGCCCGTACCCGTAGGTGTTTGTTTAGACAGTTGCAATAACAGTGTACAAAGTTAAATAATGATGTTTCTTTTTAATGTTTTATGGTATTTAGAAAACGGGTTAATATTCGTGAAACGCAATTGCCTTTTTTGCGCAGTTTCTTTTAATATTTTTGTTTTCTACTGTTCGCGAAATTCTTCTTTTAGCGAGCTCAGGCGTACAAACAAAAACAGTTATGTATCTCAATTCGGTGGTTGTTGCCAGATCTTTCGTCTCTAACCGTCCAATTTCATTACATATTTGACAAATTAGTTTACTATTCGTTTTTAATGATGTAATAAAATAATGCGTTTCGTTTCGCAAGCATAAAATTTACACTAAAAAACTACTGTTGTAACAAAGTTATTAGCGAATATTCTAACTGATAAATAATTCAGCTAAAGTACTAACTCCATAGTGTAAGTACAAAACAAGAAGCCTTTTCATCCTATGACATTATGCTGGCATTCCAGACTACTCAATTTCGAATCCCAATAGCTCAGAACTCTTATATAATGCAATGTGTCCATCGTTCATGCACTAAAATTAAGCTTTCATTAGTAAATAAAAATTAAAAATATACAATGTCGTTTAATGGTAATACACAGTGATGCTTATACTGGTTTGTACTATTTGATGCTTCTTCGCTGTAAGATTCATTTACTACTACGTGCAAGTGCGATGACAGGAACACTTCAGGAAACTACTCTTGGCATGATTTTTACTTACGTATAGTGGCGTCCGTAGTATCTGCTAGTAGCCAATCCAGAACTAAGAAGGCAAGTAACATTTTTGAAGTCCTTAAATTACTTTGCTGGTTAAAAAAATACATATTGTTTCATAAAAAATATCCGGATGCGCGCTTATTTGAAACAAACTTCTTAAGATTTAAAACTAGTTTAACAATTTGTTATTAAATTTACTTATGTATGCAAAGGAAGTTAATAGAAAATGTTTAACTACAATGCAAAAGCAATTTCACCATATGAGACATAACTATTCGATAAAACACTCGGTTAACTCTTTTATAAATTGCAGAAAGCACACGCAATGAAGCTATTACTAGCGTTCTGTTCCGAAAGTAATATTTGATACTTTGGAATTCCGTGAAAAGTTTGATACGTGGAGTTGAGGCAGGAGGCTCACACGCGACCGTCCCTCGTGAAGGGTAGATGATAACTGATGCACGGTACAAGCTTGCAACACAAGTAACAGAAAGCGCCACCCCCTTTCTATATCACCATCCCCTTCTCGCAAGGGAACCTCGTAGGATTCTTAAATCAGCCTTCACTTTAACCTTCTGATTCTGACATTTTACTCCGTAATAGGTTATATCGCGGCCAATAAATGCGGCAAAGTTTTCCAATAAACGAGATGTTAAATTAATAGACGGTAAAATTGCTCAATTCATCCTTTATTGACGTTTTAATGAAACACTGTGACGGATTTTATTGTCTGATTGATAAAAAAGTTTTTTAATAATAATTTTGAACGTTCTCTAGAATACTAGGTACCTATATTTTAGATTAGATCATAGTGAATTTACACAATGAAGATAATTAGTAGATAGTATGAATTGGATATTAGAGACGGGTATAAAATTATTCAACATTTTTAGCTTTATGGTGCATCAACTTTACTTATAATATAATTCTTTGCCATTTAGCTGTGGTCGAACTTAACTTGGTAGAGTCAAAAGTAAAATAAGCCTAACACACTGCGCTGACTGAAATGTAAAGTGTTTACGAGAAAAGTTTGGCCATCGTCTTCCGCATTAATTAAATGCGATTTTATAGACTTATCTATCCAGGCGATTTTATCTACCAGATTATATCTACTGCTCAGATATGAAAGTTTTCTTACGGTCTTTTCTTTCACCGTATAAAGCTAGCGGTGATTAAAATACGCCCGTAACTTCAAAAAAATATAAATGAGTGGTTAAGCAAATTCGTATAGGTGCCACCCTGGCTCGCCGAGTGGCTTGCCCTGGTGTAAGAGGTTTTGATTTAATGGGTGCGTTTTAATCCAGAAATTAGAATTACTCATTGGATTGACTACCTAGATACTTGGTTTACAAATTACGCTGCGTAGTACGTAATGTTACAATATAGGAAAATGTTATTCATACTCGTACACATTACAATACGTATATCGAAAGTAGCGTTACAAAGGTTTCGCTTGTCGATACGAGATCCTCGAAATCTGAGTAGTTATTTCCTCACGTACAAAATAATATTCCATTACATTTACATCAACCACAATATGGAAACCTTACGATGGTTAAGCATTGATTTTTACTGTCATATTTACTCTACGTATTAGAACAGTAGTTGTCGAACACTACTAATGTAAATAAAGACTAACTTAGTACGGCATTGACACCGTTCGATCGATATCAATGATTCTTTTCAACCAACTTCAAAAAAAGAGGTTTTTAATTCAATTTTATATTCTTTTTTGAATGTATGTTACGTGATTATTCCGTTAATTACGAATTGATTCTAATGATATTTTGTTCTGTAGATCATACTGGGTTAGTTAGTTAGCGCTCAGTTTCAGTGTCTGTGTGTAATTTAGGTACTATCTATATAAGTATGTATTTAAAAATATGTATTTGTAGTATATCAGTCTCTGGCAGCCATATCACAAGCTTTGCTTAGTTTGGGGTCAGAGACCGTATGTAACATATCCCCAAATCGTCGTTGCAAATTTAAAACCTCCCATGTGACATTTTTCTTATGAATCAAATTTTCATTTTTTTGCAAGTTTCTTTTAGGAGCTATCGTTTGCAAAAACTCTTATGTGAATATCTTAATATTTCACTAACACACGGTGCATTTATAAATTGCATTATGTGACAGCCTACTTAAAACTGTTGATCAGTTTCTTTTGTTTTTCTTAAAATGTCACTTATGTGCACATAAGTGCAACGACGAAATATTTATTTATTTATACTTCAGACGTGGTCCTATATAAATTTTATCGAAATCAATTGAGTGGTTTTTGAAAAATTAACCATAACCTAAATATGGTATGGCCACATCGATTCGAGTGAAAGGAAGTCGATTGTGCCATTTTTAGTGAAAAATAGTTACTTATTCTTACTACTCGTAATGAACTAATGTTACGTTTTAAATTGAAAACGTGAGGCACGTGGTTGAAGCTTATTTTAGCGAGTTTATTATTACGTTTTATGGGGTGGAGCAGGCTTTACTTACAGTCTTTAAACTTTCTAGATTATTCAGTTATTTTCATAATTATAGGTAATTATTTTCACAATAAATAGCACCACCGAAAATAAAATTTAAATGGGACCTCGGGAGAATACTTTATCGAACGAAAAAAGTTTTTTCAATTGGTTCCTAATTGGCGAAAATATCGATGAACATGCATAATAAAAATACATACAGACAAACATGAACCTCCTTCATTTTGGAAGCCGGTTAAAAAACAAAACCAAACATCGTTGTCTTATAAATTATTATCTCTACATTTATGACCAGAATCATGTTTAGTTTATGTTTTTTTTCTCCTTCATGAGATATGAATAAAATCTACACGCTACTTACACTTGCCATCTCTGTCAGCACCATTAAATTTTTATGCACAAATGTTATTACTTTGCCAATCGCCGCTCATTGTGAATTCACAAAAACTTTTTTTAATAGTCGTAACTGAAAATCTGATTCAATTTAGCTATTTTTACATTTTTTTAACCAGCTTTCTACCTATAGAAGAAGGAGGTTTTCAATGTGACTTTATATTTTTGTGTCTACATTTCGCGATGTCTTCGCAACGGCCGGTTAATAACTTGTATTTTGTTTTACACTACTTAGAAGATATGAGAAAATGGTAATTACTTAGTCGACAATTATAATTCAGTAGTACAATTTTTCGTTATGATTTTTTTTTCATGTTTTTTTTAAGTATTACTCATACAATAAATTATTTTTGTCATTATTGTCGGTGTTACTATTCAAGCTCTGTCTTTTTTGCTACGTTTGATCCTAATATCTCAATAACAATATACTCATGATAAAAAAACACGGGTTGAACTTAGGGAATGAATGAATGAATGAACACTTAATTGTTTGCACAGGTTGAATACAGAGAAATACACAGAAAGGAAAAAAAAGGAGTGCCGGCAGAAGTAAAAACTTGAACATTACGTCATCCGTCTTACGAATTTTCTATCAAGTCACGATCTGACGCGAGTTTAATATTTTTTACCCATCCCAAAAAGTGCACAACGCCGCTAAAAAAGTTTGCACTTCTAAAATTTCACAAATCGCAAAATACCCACCGTAATTTAAAATTTTAATTATGTTTTAAAACAGAGAGTTAATGCTTGTTTTAATTTAATTACGCCACCAACTACACGCGTTTCCAGAAACGGTACAAGTCCTTCACGGTCTCATTACGCGCTGTCAATTGGAATGCGGTACGAGTATTTTATCAGAAACGATTAAATAGAGGCAAGTGATTTTCAAAGAACCGCATAATTATGTTCTTGAAAAGTAAGCTATTTCCCCGGACACAAGTGAATTAAAAAATAGCGGGTATATTTAAACTTGTCGTGCTGCAACTTTGCTGATGACCTTTAGCTATGTTTGGATTCATTGGAGTCAAAAGAGTATTACTATTCATCAAAAATGGCATACGGTCTTCGGTTAAATTCAATTGGAATCAATTAAATTTAAATGGTCCCATTTAAATTTTATCGATTCCAAAATTAGATAAACCAAACAAAAACATGATTTAAATCGGTTCGTAAATGCCGTAGTAATTGCCTTAACAACTTAACATACATACAAGAAAAAAACCTACAGCCGAATTATGAACATCTTTTTGAAGTCGGTTGAAAATTACCTTTTACCTCACAGCAATGTATGAATTCTAATGTTTGTTACGAGAAATATCAGGCTGCCATATCTTCCAGAACTTGAAGAACATGCAGACGCTCTCCTGCATCGCGCACCATTTAAAGCAGTCATTCTCAAAGTGGGCGATAACGCCCCCTTGTGGCGTTGGAGACCTAGACCTAGGCGTTAAGGGGCCCAGAAAAAAAATGGTGGGCGTTGGCGTGGTTTAGTGGGGCGATGGTTGATTTGTAATTTCATTTGCTTTATATTTTAAAATTCACCGAAATTGGTATTTTAGCTACAAAATTCAATACCGCAGTTGTACCTTGGATTGTGTTCGATCGTTCAACAATTTTTGACAGCATTCCAATCGTCATATTTGTGTGAATGAACATGGATTTAGCGCTGTGACTGTGACAACGCTGCTTACTAAAAAGAGAAATCGTTTGCATGTTACCGAACGCGGTGACTTACTACTGTTTTTGAGTAAAATCGAACCTGATATCAACAAACGTGTAAAAAAATTGGTTGCCTGTAAAGTCGGTATACGGGCGAAAGTTTTACGTGACAACGACTTTGAGACGAATGAGAGCGCATGAAGTGTGAGCGGAGCGTAACGCAGTTTCTTGAAGTGTCACCCGGCAAACCAATTTATAAGACGTTGTCACGTCAATAATAAATAAAAATAAAATAAATAATAATTTTATTTGTTCCATAACTTACTTAGGCTACTTAGGTGTTAGTAATTATTATTGACAATAACTGATTAAATCTTAAGTAGTTCGAGAAAAGTGTGAGCGGAGCGTAAAACAGTTTCTTGAAGTGTCACCCGGCAAACCAATTTATAAGACGTTGTCACGTCAAAATCATCAAATTCATCCATCTCATTAGATTAGTTTTAGAACTAAAATTGATTACATTTCTATATTGCTTCTTTAAATTTGATTAAAATATATTCTTAATGTTGTACACTTGCATTAAATGGTCTCACTGGTAAAAATGTCTAGTTTAGAATGTAAGTTAAAACAGAACCGTCTAATATAACTAAATTAATGAAAGTAATAAAATTTTGTTTTTTTTAGTTATATCAGTGTATAAAAAATTGAGGGCGCTGAAAAATAATTGATTTTCAAATGGGGCGGTAAAAGAAATAAGTTTGATAATCTCTGATTTAAAGCAAGTGTTAAAGAAATGCATGTCATTTCTTCGAAAAAATACATTTGAGTGCTATGCAATCCAAGAACCACAAATTATTTTTGGATAAGAGATGCCATACGTCTGCAAGTTACGCTGTGTAGCTTTCGGTAGCTTTATTTACTTTACTTCAACCAACGAGTGAATATGAAATGTCAATTGAAATGCAGTATTTTATCGAAAACGATTAAATCGAGGCCATTGATTTACAAGAACCGCATAATAATGTTCTTGAAAAGCTAAACTAGTTCCGCGGACACAAGTGGATTCTAAAAACGCGGGTAGGTATAATTTATTTTGTTTCCCGGTAAATAATGTCCGACTGGCCGGCGCCGTGGAATTGAGTTCCGCGAAACTCGGCGATTCTTGCGCCCCCTAGGCCTTAGAACTGTCATTAATATTTATGCCGTGCATACGTCGCTACTTGCGTTCAATAATGCAATAACGCTATTACCATTGTATGATTCTTTTTGAGAAAATGGATTAGATTGCAGTCTTTGGCCAAAATCAATACTGCGTTATTAGCAGAGATAAATTTTATTTTTACATAGTTAAGCTTTGTAATATTGACCTTGTAGAGATGACCTTGAAAAGATAGGGGTTAGACATGAGACTCTTCATGACGTCTGATAAAGGTTTAATAGAGAAAGTTTTATTATTTCGAACCTTTACAATTTTACAGCCAAATGTTTTTGATATTGTATGTAAAACATCGAACAATACATATTTTTGATGGTTTTTCTAAGAAAGTGGATTTGATTTGAATCGGAAATTTGATCGCCCCAATCGTCTGTTTACTTTCGGAGGCCTTAGGGTGGCTTAAAAACTCTGACACCGTTGCTAGCGCCCAACCTATACCAACTTACTTACTTTTACTATAGAGCTAACCCTGAATTCGAGAAAAACAATCAACTCATTCATACGTTTTCTCCATTTCATTTTGTAATTTTGAATGGGGCAGCAGATTTTTTTGCTGTGTTTGCTGTTAGCCCCGTCCTGTATTACGGATTAGCCTTATTTGAAAATGTTATTCATAATAACGATCTAAATCACCCTCTTTCGGCTTAGTATGCTCTGTCTGAATAAAACTTATTGTAACTTGATACTCAGTTTTGTTTTGGAAACTTTGTTCCCATAATAGTAGTTTATGCAACTGTCATATAATGAAGGGTATTAAAACACGAGTGTGAGTTTGATGATACGAGCGCAGCGAGTTTCATAATAGTAACGAGTGTTTTAATACCCGTGTTATATGCAGTTGCATACGTACACTACTTTATCTTCACTAATAAAAAAAAATTAAAAAAAAACATATTGCGAAACATTAAATTCACGCGTACGTGTATTGTCACAGTGAACTTGGCGCCATTAAAATCTAACCAATGAGAGCGCAGCTGCGCGCGCAGGGCCAATCTGGAGCCAGCGCGTGATGTTATAATGAGATTTTACGATATCGATGTGGATATTATAACATCATGTGAACTTGCTTAAATGTTGTCTGCGCTATAACAGTAGTCATTACGAGTATAAGTCAAGTATTGAAAACATAAGTAGAATGTTACAACATTAGAGCGTCGGGCTAGTGATCCGAAGGGGCAGGTTCAAATCCTGCGTTCGCTTCAGATTTTTGAAATGCTTATCACAAAGATAACTCTTTGAGAACATTAGTGTAGATAAACAAAATAATTTGTTTGAAAATTCTACCGTAATACGACTACAATAAAAGAAATTCATTAGTCTTTCGCTCCAAATACAAACAGTTTCATAATGAGATATCAGTAGTGAAGTCGTCAACGTTACCTTGGCTCGGCGACACCTACTTTGAAGTCTTCCTCTTGCTATGCCTTCTGACATTTACTTGGCTTCCTGCATATTTTTGCTCGGACATTGTAACAACATTTCCACTCGAGATAACTACCATATTATATATTCTAAACTTTACACAATTCCAGAGAAATAGTGCCGTATTGCGGACCGTACAACTTTGTTGAAGTCTAACGGTTTTCTTCGGATGACTTTGGAAAAGGGCCCAAGCGGAGCCGAATAATTTTAAGTATTGGCATCGTAAAATCTTTCTACAGAAGCCTTAGTATGATTTTGTTTAAAATGTAGCATATAATAATCAATCATGCACCGAAAAACGCAAGTTTATGAAGCATACGAGGCAGTGTTGTGTGTGACTACGAGTATAATGTGCTTTGTTATGTTATTATTATTGCAATTTTACGCATAAGTACTTGTGATTTTTAGTAGACAGCTTAGTGCCAAGTTACTCGTAGGTCCCTAATAGATTTAGATGACTTTCGCATCTCGCGAGTTATTTTTTGTTTATTATTTTTATTATATAAAACACTAGACGGCCCACCCCGGCTTCGCACAGGTGTATTATACATATAAACCTTCCTCTTGAATCACTCTATCCATTAAAAAAAACCGCATCAAAATCCGTTGCGTAGCGACTTTATTTTATACTATGTAAGGATTATGTTGATTGGGTGAAATAATCTGTGGTCGTAGGTAATGGTGAAGGCCGCAACTATGCGACACCAACAAAGCGCTCTGTTGCGACGTCGTTTGACGACGTGGCATAGCGCTCGAAACTGCTGCGCTATCGTATGTGTCAAAACGTTATTAAACTATGACATTTGTGATTTGTGTTCTGTATCATAAGATTCATCATTGTGGTATATAGCATTGTCAGGATTCAGTGTTAGAACAGCAATGAAAGTATAACTGTATTCGGTCGGTATATAGAACAGAGATTAAAACGTAATTGTATACAGTAAACCACATCTGTTTGAGTCTGTAAATTCATTAACATTTTAAGTGATGTAAAAAATGTGAAAATTTTTACGTTGATTAAAATCTGGTCTAAAAATTTAAATGTTGATTTTTACGGATAAACGTGATACTTAGTAGGCATGCAATGAGTATGCCTATTTTTCTTTGCCAAATTTAATAGTAAAATATTATTATTTTCGCCACATAATTGGTCGTCTAAATTCGAAGAATTCTTTATCATGCATGATTACACCGCCATACAAAGAAACCTACCACCTACTTAACGAAGTCACAAATCATTTCGACAACGACATTACTATAGCAACCCACGAGTAATTTCCAAACAAGTCCCTCATTTTTGGGTAAATTGACAAACTTTCCGTACAACGTTGAGGTATTTTGTATTTAGTTTACCCAAGTTTTTGTTATCTGCGCTACAAATCGGAGGGCGAGAGGGGGAGGGCGTTATAAAACGTTTCGTATTTACGATACGTCTATTTTCGCTTTATTGCCGCTTATGTGCTGCCACTAATTTACCTCACCTTTATATATCACGCAATCTGTTATATAAATGACCTCCAGACCTCGTATAATAAGAAAAATGCTTCTCAATGTTTTAATTGCAGTCAGTCCTGAATTATATTATACTTGAACTGCTGAAATAAAGACTCAGTTCAAGGTTCACCAATAGCAGAAAAACTTAAAACAAAAGGCGTCTCGTATTTAAATGGTCCTTAAAAAGTCCGATATAATCTTTTTGCTATAAGAATATAAGGGTCACTCACGAGTTTATGTTGCCATCGGGCCCAAAACCACCTTAGCTTAGATCGACAAATCAAGTTAAGAGCCTCTAGAATGCTCGGGTAAATTCAACCTCAAAATTGAAATAGCGCCTACAAACGGAGCGTTTTTTCATAAATGGCGAAGCAATTCGCAGTTTATTTGGCATTTAAGCAAATTTAGAGGATCCCTTCTCTGCTGGCATTTTGTTTTATGTGTCTGCTCGTTACCGGCGGCGGCCGCGCGTGAAGTTAGTGCCGCGCTGGGCCGCGCTCACCACGCACTGCGCCAAAACACGCCGATAATTTCGTGTTGATCGTTTCAAACTACAGCTTTGGCACAGCTATCTACTATGCTAACTGAATTGTTATAAACATGTGTATACATCGTTATATTTCACTCAATTAATATAAATAATTTACAATACAATATGATTAGTTAAATAATTGGTGTAGGTAGTTTTAGCATATATGTATTGTATTTTAATGTGGTTAGTAAAGGAACTCTTGCCCTTAAAACAATTCCATAATTTTGTCTGTAAAATAAGAGGTTGTATGTATCTCTCTGGGATAATCTAATCAGGATTATATCAGCTTATACTAGTTTACTCGTGATAAGAAAATTAACCCTTTAATAATTAACCATACTTTTAAGTAATACACAGAATATATTATCTAGTATGTTTACATTTGTGTACTTTTATTCGTCTCGGAGTTGAACCAGATACTTTGCTACGATGCCTCTACGGAACGCTACGACGTCGTAGTCGACATTAAACTTAACATTACGTATGATACGCCATACAACTCCTTATGTCTTTTAGCTGTGATTGAAATAAACAACATCTTCAATGTATAATTCAATTTCTTTATCCACATTTTTTGGGCATAACGTTGGAACAAAGAAAAATTCGTATTCTCCATATTCATGAGCAACGTACCTTAAAATGTATCAGTGAAGTGAAACATTAATACTAAAATTTAATTTCTATCGGCAATAACATCGAGTTTAACAAACCGGGAGTATTTAGGCCAATCGTCGCATCCGCCGGCGATTCATGCGCCGTAATTCAATAACCCAGTGCGTAATGCTCCCAAATCGCACCCTCAGGGATCCGATGCAATGCAACTCGCATCTCGCGATCGGCCATATTTTTATATTTTCACTGCATTTCTCGACAATAATACCGCAAAAGGCCATCGTGCAAAAGAAAAGTTACATCGTTTTTGTTTTTACGAGCTAGCATAGTTTGTAGATAAAATAAATACATAATATGTGCTACGTATAACTGGATTAGCAGCTTAATGTAGTACGGTAGTGCGGTCATATTATACCTAAACTTCAATAGTTTTCTTTATTTTTGCCAAAAATGTTTATTTTTCACGCTGCTTATTAACCAAGAAATAGATTAGGTTTTGCCTCTTTTTTCGCACTTATTACCGACTTCCAAAAAGGAGGAGGTGTTCGTCGGTATGTATTTTTTTGTGCTTGTTCGTCGATATTTTCGTCAATTAAGAACCGATTTAAAAAAAAAAAACTTTTTTAGTTCCATAGAATATACTTCTGAAGTGGTCATATTTAATTTTTTTTTAAATCGGCTAAGCCGTTTTTGATAAAACAACAAAATATACATAGATGTCACATCGATTCGTGCAAATTATTCAAATTCTGTACATGGTGGAAGTCGGGTGTTGCGATTTTTTGCGAATATTAAGTATTAATAACTACAAATAGTTGGTTGAATCAGGCGAACCTTGCGAAAGTTTGCCTTCAAATCTTTGTTTCAAATAAATCAAAATAATAAATAATTTAGTGTTTTTGTGATCTGTTATGATTTAAGAACAATAAGTTTAAGGGTCCTAATTTTTTTGTAATGCGACTTCAGTTAATACATATAACCTCTATGGCATACAGTTTAGTTATAAAATGTTGCTCTCACAAGGTTCAGAATATCCATTACAGCTCGGGAAAACATTACGTCAAAAGAGTATCGGAAATAAATTAATGATATTCTACGTACGGCTCTATGCTTGGGATACGCGAAACTGTCTATTATTTGAAAAATAAAGACTGGGTAAATCTTTTTCCCTTTTCAATTCCCCCGGACTTCACGTTACTCATAGGGCCTGGTCCCTTGTCAAATAGAAACTTTTTTCTTGTCTTATCGAATCAATTACTGAAATGGCCATGAACCGTCTGAACGGACTTTAGTTTGTCTTCTTGTATTTTAATAGATATCTAGTTAATAGTACGAATTTGATACATGTATAAAACACCTAGCACTCTAATTGTTTATTTCAGTACTTTTTTACGCCTTCTTTTCATCCGTTACTCATTGCGTGAATCATAAAACTGCGTTCAGAATAATACTTTTGAAAGATTTTGTCGGTTTTATAAAAGCTACTGAAAAACTGTCGTTTTAAATACTTTTTTTTATCGCTAATAAGTCCGCGCTTGACCATTAACTCGCCTGATGGTAAGCGACGTTGTGGTCGAAGATGAAGCATGCACTTACTGTCTTACCACAAAAGTCTTACGCACGCTTTAGACAGTGTTTAGCAATACAATTTTTATGGCTAAACAGTGTTAAAAGTTAAATGACAGTTTTTCAGTAGCTTTTCTAAAACCGATAAAATGGTTCAAAAGTATTATTTGCTGACAAGCCGCATACTTTCTTAAACATTAATTTATAAAACCTAAAAGGATTTTCAACAGTATTAAAAATTGAATTTTTCTGTGTATTCGAAAACTAACGTTCAAATTTGCCGACAATCAGCTAAAACTGAGATGTAGTCTAGTGCAGCGTACTTTATAGCGGGTCGTTCCTGTAAGTTTTACTATCAGTTCTACTAGTAGAACTACCGGGACAAAAATTTCCCGGTAGTCCTACCGTAGAACTACCGGGACAACATTTTCCTGGTAGTTCTACTGTAGAACATTTCGCTTTTAGGGATCGTAAGGTCGAATTTCACGCTTTCTAGTTGTTTTGCAAAAATATAGGCTTGAATTGAAACGAATTAAAAAAAAATGTTTCATAACAGAAAGTTCAATGACTGATCCCAATAGCTGACTAAGATTATATTAATATTATAGAAAGGTCCAAGGTCAAACGTCAAAATATAATAGTGATTATCACATATTACAGGGCATAACAAATTCAAGTTACGAACACGGAACTTATCCACGAGCGATATAGCTGCTTGGACATATTTTCCTGCTAAGGGGGTGCAATATTTATGCGCCCAAGGGTAATATAATTCGGTCAAAATTGACTCAGCAAATTGGTTCTCCCCGCCTTAGTGGAGAATGTCAGGATGGGCGCTACACTAACATTTCAATTGGGAATAACATTTGAAACGTAATATTCTCCCTTCTAGTAATATTCGCGGTGAATATGAAAGACCGAAACAGTAAGCGATTGCAGTAAAACGAAAGGATGCTGAAAAATTCGTTGAGGTATTGCTATTTAAGTTGACACCGTGTTACTCAATGTATATGTATTAGGGGAATTTCTCGCAAAGTTTAGAGTATTTGTTCCGGCTTATGCTGCTTTTTGTTCTGGCTTATGCTGCTTTGTTTAGGGCGATTTTTTTAGTAGTGGCATTTCACGTACCTTGCGTTTCCATATTTTTCTGTCGAATCTGCTTTCACCCTTATCGAGGTCAGTGTCATATTTGTGCCTACTTACTGGCCTTAAAATGTTGAGTATTGTATACCTAATATTCTTCCTGGTGCAATAAAATGTTATTATTAGCGAAAAAGAGATACCTACCTAATGCAAAAATAAGTCAAGATTAGGTCATTACCTGGTACAGTATTTAATTATTTTATTTGTTTTGGAAAATTATTTTCATTTATTTTACTAAAAATCATAATTTAAAGGAATTTTATGTTTATAACTATCTTTTGACATTGCTTGTAAAATATGGCGGAGTGACGGCGGCCTTGAACAAAAATAAAAAAAGAATAAATGAAATTCAATTGTAATTAAGAATCAAATACCGTGTTTTTTTTCTGAGAATTTCCATACCATATTTGAAAGCTATTTTTGGGCTACTGTACAAAGTCTGAGCTTACTTTGCAATATCTTCTTTGATACCCAACAGATTCGCGCCCGCCGGGGTAGGACGGAGGAGTGGCAACATTTGTTCAAAGTATATACTTTATTGGTTTTCCGGCTATAAAATGCTAATTCAACTCGTTATCACGCGTGTTCGTGGTAACTTCGTCGTCAAAATAATCTTCTTTCGAACACAACGAATAAATCGCAGTAGGCCTTAAAATGAATAGCAACAATGTTCAGATATTGTTTGGCTTAGTAGGAAGTACGTTGCATTCAACTAGTAGGTACAATGCTATCGCAACAGCATTCGCTGCACTCAACTTTTCCCGGATAGCAATTTCCTTTTTGTTTGAATTATAACAGAACAAGCTTCTATTTATCGAAAAAGTTCCTAACTAAATCACTGCTCAAACTTTGCTACTTGTATTAGACTCAAACCAAAGCTCCAAGCTAATAATTCCTCGTTACCAAGTCTATGAACAACTATAGCTCAACTAACCGATTGGATCCTTGGTGTACGGCCTAAGGAAACTGGTACAGACTGCGTGAAGTGAGCCAAATCACAAAGGGATTAATCGAGTTGATTCGACGGCCAGCAAACTTCATTGAACAAGAGCCTACATGCGGAATGGAATTTACATTTCACTGACCTAATAGATATTCCGTGCTGGTGTAATTTTCCAAACCAATCATTGCAGTATGTTGGCAATTTTAGTCTACAGTAACTGTCTATTCGAAAATGTAAAAAAAAATTTAAATGAATATTTGATATCGTTCCAAATTAGCGACGGAGTAACAAAAACTGATGTACAAGTGCAATTTATAACCACAAAAATAAATCTATGATCATAAAATATAAAACACGCAGCCAATGCTAGTGTAAGTTATTCCTACTAACAAGTGGCTTTATTAACTACAACAAAATACAACATAACTATCTAAATTAATTTGGTAAAAAACTTTTTTAAGTTTAAAGGTTTCATGTACTAAAAGTTAAAAACAATAACTCAAAAATAAAATCGTGGGGCCTTCGCCTGGAAGATTATGTACGTTGATGTCACTGTAGATCAACACAAAATTTATATGCTTATTTCTCAATCTTGTTTCATTTCTGATTTGTTAATATAAATTACTATCCTCAAAAAAGTACATCACATACATTACGTATACCCAAAGGGTTGCAGTTACCAGTAAAAAATGTGCCAAAAATATCCATACATCAGGGTAGCGACACTACATCTTTACAAATCGCCAAATAGGGACGAGTACGAAGGTTCAACCCTACGGCTTATGTCTCAGGAATCGTAAAATATTTCACACCGCCCATAACCAACGTCCAAGAATCAAATATCACCTAGAAGCGACATCTAATCTTGATTTTCAAATCATTCGAACACTCTGTCAATGCTAAAGTACTAAATAGTTAAAGCCGTGGTGGTCTAGTGATAATGACTCCTGCCTTACGATCGTGAGGTTGTGGGTTCAAACCCGGTCCCGTACCAATGAATTCCTTGAAATTTATATACGGAATTTCACACCACTGGCTTTTGGAGGAAAACATCGTGAGGCAACCTGCATATGCCCAAAGAAGAAATTTTATGGCGTATGTGAATCCACCAACCCGCACTGGGCCAACGTGGTGGATATGGCCCAATCACCCTTCATAGGTAAGCCTACGTCCTGCATGCAGTGGACTATTGAAAAGGCTGGTACAACATTGTTTTGCGTTTGAGCTCAGATATACCAGAGGGTTAATGATAATGTGGTTGATCGAGTAAATCTGAATGAGATGCATCTATTTAATGTGGCACGAGTCATGCTTAAATCTTTAAAGCTACGCAACGGATTTTGATGCGGTTTTTTTTAATGGATAGAGTGATTCAAGAGGAAGGTTTATATGTATAATACACCTGTGCGAAGTCGGGGCGGGTCGTCTAGTAAGGAATAAATCTCAAACAAGTCCTTATTAGTTTTCTTTTACTCTGTTTATCTGAGCTCATTTACCTACTTAATTTTTCAATTCTTGTATTCGATTGATAAAATGACAAATACTGCTTTCGATCAGATACCTACACATGTGATGGTAAAGGAGTACCCACTATAACTATAAAAATCACAATCTTAAATTACTTAATTGAATCGCCCTACTTTTCTAAAACAACGTTATAAGCCAGTAGCCTAGCCAGTAATTTAAGTTGTCTAGGTATACTTGTTCCAGTTCTAAAAATAACATAATGCTGAAATAAAATCTTCAACACCGACATAAATCCTTAAAGCTCTCTAATTAGCGTTAAAGCGCAAAAAATTAAGAAAACAAACTCCACTATAGTATGTAAAAGTTGGTAAGCTTGTGCCAATTTGGCTAACGTTTCCAGCTTGATTATGTTTCCCGGGCGAGCTTCACTGATATTCTATACGTGGACATGTTATACTGGATAATTTTCTATACAATTACAAACATATAGGTAATATATCTAGTATGTAAGTTCGTATAGGCCAGGTGGCAAGTCCTGGTGTCAGGTTTTAAGCCGCCTGAAGACCTCTGATATGGCTAAATAGTTAAAACAAACTGGACTTACAATTTAACAAATCATCTGGGCCACAATAGCACTCAGTTGTAAATGCCACCCGCGGTCACCTATCCGAAGACTGACCGTGCCGACCGTTGCTGAACTTCGGTGATCCCTGACAAACTAGGTACTAGGATATTATTTTACTTATTGTATGCCATTATAGATATACTCGTAAGTGTACTCAATATTATTATGGCTAACTTTTACTCCAACACTGAAATTTCAAAAAAAAAAATAAAGTAGCTATTAGTACAATCAAGTTGTTCATAACAATGTAAGGCAATCAACTCTCAAAAAAAACTTCTGGTTTTTTCATCGCGATTTCGAGGTTACTCCATAGTAAAAGTTGGTCGTAATGACCGTTGGTCGTAATGATCTTCAACGCCAACTTTTACAATGGAGCAACCTCGAAATTGCCTTCTAGAGAAACGTCCGTCTTCTAGAGATACACGCGGTGTACGATCAGATCAATAAGGCACGAAAAATGGGATACAACCAACAATGGGACCTCATCCATTACAAGATAATAGTGTAATTTAATATTAGGGCAGGACGCGCTCCGTGTCTAGATTTGTGTGATATTGGAAGACATTTTAACTATAGGTCTACCAGAATCTCATGGCATAAAAAATAAAGATAAATTGTGATTTTCATATGGCAAATGTCAATTGTTATAATTACAAGATAAACAATTCTTAATATAACAATTGATAAAACGATCTCGACGAGTTTTTTGATAAAACAATTGACATTGCCATATGAAAATCACAATTTATTTTTATTTTTTATGCCATGAGATTCTGGTAGACCTATATCAATAAAATTTTAGTATTGCTTCTAATTGCACGCAACGTTTTGCCGCAATAATGTCTAAAGCGTATCTAAGCAACCTTGCGGTGTTTGCCTTGCATGCGTGTTGGCAAAACAAGAGCAAGTATAACATATCTATAGTAAGATATCACTGGCAAACTTCGAGAGCTGGAAGCGCCCAATTTACCCGGTAACTGCATCTGAATGTTACCATATTCGAGGAACAAGTGAAGATTGAGCTCTCAATGGTTTTCTTGTCGTAAACTGCGTTCCTTGTTACTATGAGAACAAGGAACGCCGGAATTTATGGAAGCATTCTAGTTTTTACGCGGGTTCACGACTAGATAAACTTTCTGTTATAGAGCGAAAGGCCTTCATATTTTTTTGCGCGCAGTTTTCGTCGGATTGCTGCAGTTTTATATTGAGGTAATATCAGACGTCGAGGCAACTGCAGAGTTTATAGTGATTTTATGGTTAACAAGTTTAACCAGAACTCACTGGAAATTAAGTTTTAATGTAGACGAAGACGAATATAAATATAAGTATCTGCGTCTCTTTCTGGAATGAAAATTTGATTTCATTCGGGAGTACCAAAATGTATGTAATATAAATATATTATAATGTATAACATGCGTCGTAATGTAACTTCCTCACAAAAACACGTTGAACTAAAATACACAACCTCGCTGTAAAAATGTTACTCTGCGTTAGAAGGTAGTTTTGTATGAAAGTTAATGAAGGGCATATTTATGGAGCTCCTTACAGTAATAAGGCCTAATCTATAGTACGGCGATAATTTCCATAGTTTTCATAGCATACCAAATAAATTCAAATTCAACGGTCTGTTTTCGTCTGAAATATTCTAAAATTATTGCCGTTATGACGGCATTTCATTTAACACCTAAAAATCTACTTTACACGCTGACTACCAGCTTTCCTTTTCCGGAAGCTTTCCAAATTTAGAGTGAATAAGTGTCTTCTAAATCTGCGTGTTTCATCTTCAATCGCAACGTCGCTTACCATCAGGCGAGTTGGTGGTCGAGCGCAGAGTTCTTCGCGATAATAACACTGCATGCAAACAAATACCTACACCAAAATGTCGTAACATCACATCCACGACGAGATTATTAAAAACCACCTGAATACGGCTAAATGACGTGATATGGTGCGGTCAAAGTGCCATAACTCAAACAGCAGGCCGGTATTTTTATCTCCCAGTCCCGGGGCGAAGTTAAGGCCGCAGTTCATTTTGTTCCTTACCTGGGCATCCTGTGTAAAATGCAGCTACCGACTTTGCAAGCTCAGAAAACACGCCCGAAGAAAGGGTGTCTTTATGTCTCACGCGTTGCGGCATCCAGAACAGATTGTTCAAGCATTTGTAACAGTGTTTTTAGGGTTCCGTACCCAAAGGGTAAAAACGGGGCCCTATTACTAAGACTCCGCTGTCCGTCTGTCTGTCTCCAGGCTGTATCTCATGAACCGCTATAGTTAGGAAGCTGAAATTTTCACCGATGATGTATTTGATGATGTTGCCGCTATAACAACAAATACTAAAAATAGAATAAAACTAATATTTATGGGGGGCTCCCATACAAAAAAATCGAAATTTTTCGCCGTTTTTCGCTCGATATCAATAATGGTAACAGTTAGATGCTTGAAATATTCACAAATTATTTAGCTGCATGCTTACTTAAATAATCAAATTAAAATAAAATCTCCCATACAGTACAGAACCCTTCATGCGCGAGTCCGACTCGTACTTGGCTGATTATTTTAGATAATGTAGGTTGTTTGCAATCGAAACAAGAGTGTAAGTACTAGCACAAAGATCGTTTTTATTATGATTCTCATGCAATTATTCTAAAAAATACACAGTTTTCTAAGTTACGATCGTGTCTCGGAATCATAGTTACATCACGTAATTTTCCATCGTTCATATGAACCACAAGTCTAAGTGGTTGTACCTAACATAATAATAATACTTTGATGTATTTCTAATGTCATCACAATAATTTCAAAACACACAAAATAGTTCTAAATTTTTTTGCTATCGCATTTTTTGTACCTATTCTAATCGGCCAATGATAAATTACTTATACTAAACTGTATGAATAAATGTGTTTACGCGGATTTTGCTAAAAGTTAAATGGACTGTAATTGACTGTATAATTTTTGGTTGATGCATGCGGTGGATGAAAAAACGAAACTGCGCGGGAGTAGTCAAAGATAGATGCAGTTTTCGAATGGAAAAGGAGTGCACAGTGCCTTGAGATTCCTTGGAGATGGCCTGGGTCGTTTGTTGCACAGGTAAACACACACAGCGATGATAAAGATTAATTTTGCACCGGGTTTTTGAATTTTTATACGACAGCGAAAGTGGTTGCCGCCATTCAGTTTTCGATCGAACTATTCTGTTCAACTTCTCCACAGCGCGAGAGGCAGCACTGTCCACAGAATCCGCGCTTGTGTGTAGCGGTCTTGCTTGTACATACGCAAGTAGGTATGTGCAGGAGTGGGATAAAAGGTAGGGAAATGTTGCATCAACCAAACGTTACAAAATTGTAAAAATTGTAAATTGTATGAAGATTACGAAAAAATATATTGAATTGAAAATAATATTAATAATTACTATAATACAACGTAACTACTCCGCTGACATTCAGCTCTAATAAATAATTATTTTTCGCAAAAACTGGCAAAACCACCTTCCATCGTATACAAAATTCGAAAATTTCGCTCGAATTGTTTACATTATTCAAAAACGGCTCAGCCGATTTCAGTAAAATTTAAATGGGACCACCTCAGTATACCCTTTTGAACTTAAGAAAGAATTTTTCGATTCGGTTTACAATTGGCAAAATTATCGATTTTCATCGTGTACAAAATTCGGATATTTCGCTCGAATTGCTTACATTATTGTTGGTTTTTTCAAAAACGGCTAAGCTGATTTCTGTAAAATTTTAATGCAACCACTTTGGGAGTATACCCTTTCGAACTAAAAAAGAATTTTTCGATTCGGTTCACAATATAAAGGTACATACACACGAACACAGAACCTACTCCCTTTTGGAAGTCGGTTAAAAATAATCCAAATGCCCAAGTTCTAGTACTCCTATAATAATAATAATTCAAATAGAAAAAATCTAAATTTATTTAATTGTCCTAGTTTTTGTGGCCAAGGCTGTTAAACCAAGAGTTTTGGAAAACAATTCCTACTTACGGATCGCAATTATGATGTTTGTTACATGTTTAAGTTTTTGTTTTCGGACATTACAAATAGGATTACAATATAGTACCTAGGTACAAAATAAAATAATTATAACAATCGAAATTAAGAGTTGAATTTATGTTAAAGTCTTCTTCTTCTTTCGAGTCAGAGATCCTACTCATATTATAAGCGTTAAAGTTTGTAAGGATGGATGTATGGATTTCTGTTACTCTTTCACGCAAAAACTATTGAACGGATTGAGATGAAACTTTACAATTTTATAGCTTATACATCAGAATAACACATAGGCTATAAATTATAATGATATTGCGTAAATTTTCCATATTATAACAATAAGTGTTAACTAAGTAGGAAAAATTCTGCCATCTGCGAGCTATTCTAGCATGCGCTCCAAGAAATGTCAAAAAAGAATTGTCAAATCAAACAAATATCAAATCGTTTTTTTTTCACCTCCTTTATTTTTAAGGGTAGTAAGGTAGGGCCTCGAAATATCATGCAGGCAAAGCCGCGGGCAAAATCTAGTTCGATCATAAAAGTAAGTTAAAATAATAATAAAGTATGTTAAAGTAATATTTTAAGACAAACACATAATAAACAATGGTTTGAGTCTCCCTGTAGTGGCTCAGTACGCATTTCTGAATAATCATGTATAGGTGTATCGTATCAACGGTTGCTACAGTATCCACGAGTAATATTGTAAAGTACACTTTACCGGTAAAAGCATACGCCAGCGGACCGACCGAACAGGATACTTTTTATTGGCATTTAAGTCCATTTCTCATGAAAATCCGTTTCGGTCGCTCTAACAACATTTTGTAGGCAGGTTTACTTTTCCGCGTCCGCTAGTGGGTTTTATTTTTAAATAAAAACGTAAATAATCGTTTTTGCTACTGTAGGTACAAGTAGCGTTTGTATTTTATAAAACAGGATTGACTGTTCTGCTCTCGTTGATTGCCAATTTGATTGATAAAATACTTCGTTAACTAGGCTTTTTATAAACCAACACTAACGTAGTAGTGTTCAGCGTACTGTTTAAATTGTCAGGTGACAGAATAAAAACAAGAAATAACTTTTTGACATAGCTATTATTTTTTAAAAGCAACTTGTATCAAACTTGCGATACAAGAATATCATAAGGTGTATTTTGTCTATAAATATTTTAATTACTTAAGTTCCTTTACTTGTTTACATATATATCTATTCTCTTAGTTCTTGTAACTACCAATTTTGATGGGAAATCGCTAACATCTATGAAATTTTACAGGTACTTTTAAAACGTTGAAAGATTAAGAGGTACACACACATTTTGTTCCTCTAAATCTTTCAACGTTTTTCGACTCGACACGATTCGATTGAAGCAATTAAACTAATAACTACAAATAGACGAGGAAAACTATTTACCAGTTTTACAGGACATTGACATTATAATATAAAACCAGTGGCTAATCAGACGATCAACAAACTTAAATTAAACAGACGGCTATCACCGCCCTTCATCATCCAGAAAAGCAAACAAATCTCCGCGAATGTCGGCGAGACGGACGCCCTGAAGATTAGATGCTTTCATCACATCTCCCTGATTAACAAAACACATTTACTCAGATTTCCACTTTATCACTGTACAAAGAGAAATTAAATGTCAATGAACTCTGCCAAAGATTTCATTTTCAAAGGCGGCGATAATTTGGACAGAACTGACAAAATCTATTGGAAAATAGAATTAACGGATTTTCAACCGGCCACTGCTTTTCACACACACATTTGCATGTCTGAGTACAATACATAGCATTTTTTAAAATCCTATAGTAATTATAATACTTTTGCATAGTGAATATAAAACAATTGGTTATGATATCGTTTGATGTAGCGAAAGAGACAAAAACTGTTATTTTAATTATATTTTATTATACCTACTATGAAATCTAACGTGGCTTTCACACATTTTAATACTTTTATGAAAATAAAGGGGTTGGTCCATATTCATAACAGTTTTTATAACTAGCTACGAAAAGGGAAAATTTAAGTGCATTCCCGTTATATAAAGTATTAGAATTTTTAAATTATATTCTGTATGGATATATTATGGATCCAAAAATATATAAAACACAAATAATTAAAAAAAAACTGTAAAACGTAAGTAATTTTATGTTTTTTGAAATTTACGTGTTATGATCTTACAACCATATTTAAAGTGAAATTGTACGAGTGAGTTAGAGAGTCAGCGAATGAAATCCCATTATAGAAATAAGTTTAATATTGTTATACGTATTTAATAGTTTCCATAAATTAATGAAACTCATAATACAAGTTATTATCTTTTATCTTAATACTAAATCCTGAATGCTTTTACATATTGTAAGAAGCCGTAGTAGTTTTAAATAGTTGATTAGTTTCAACAGCATGGGGAGTAATAATTTATTCAGATCATAAATAAGATGTGTATTAATTAATCTTATGAAATCTGATCTAAGTGTGCAGCGCGTTTAATGCTAAACATAAGCAGATGCTATAGCATCTACTTAGACATACGTAGACACTAAAGTGTATATCTAGCTACATCATAGCGCTAGATCTGTAACACAGCTGTACAGGTATATGTTATAGACGATAATCATTTTTTAATTATTTCTAGGATATTATGTTAGCCATAATGATGAGTACAATGGATACAACAATATCCTAGAACATATTTGTCTTGTCATTTATAAAAACAGCCTGATATACAGGCAGTGTATACCTACGTAAACAAAATGGCGGCAAACGTAGTGAGTCACATATTCTCCTACAATGCGTAATAAGTAGTTTCTACTCAAATAGAAATAAACTCGAAACCTCATTCAAAAAGAAAAACATTCATAAATCAATGAACACAATCTCAATAGTTACTGCCTAGAAACGTTACCTCAATAGGGCTCATATTTTTCCTATAGGTAGACGGGGAAAAACAATTCTTTTCCTAATACTTAATCTTAAAGCTTATCAATGAATTAAGTTGTTCAATAAAACAGCGGTAAGCAGCTGGAATGTTCTAGAACCACGTAACTGAAACCAAGTGACCATTCGTCCGAGTATAAGCGTTGATTGGTATCATGCGGCTAAATGCTCCACTGACATGAAATTTAATCCATTTTTTATTGCTCCACAATTCCATAACAATCGTTAGATGCAAATCATTTTAGTTGTATAATTAAGTACAGTTCTCGTAGGTATGAGTTAGAACTTAATCACTACAAACAAATTCGTATCGATTCAGCTTGGTCGATATTTTTAAAACAATATAATAAATTATACTTGTCGTGTTAGTTTTTTTTTTTTTTTTATCGGGCAAAAGTGTCTTTATTAACTACAACAAAACTACATTACTACTTAATAAAAAGCCTTGGATCATCCACGTGTTAGTTAATTATAATATTCAAGACAACGTACTATTAATCATAGTAGGTACATTTAGTATCCGAGTTTAATTTTATTGATATTAGGTACAATACGATGAGGCTGAAAAAAGAGCGAGCGCCAATTTTGTATGTTACTTCACATCATCGTCATCAGCGCAGCTCATTTCAGCCCACTGCAAGGCGTAAGACAAGTCTTCTTCATTTTTCACCAAATTATCGCCAATGCTGTCCATAAATTTTCACAGAATTTGTAGATATATATTATCCCACCATCCTTGTCTTCGGAGGCAACTTTACATGTTTCGAGGAATGTACCGAGCCACTACAATAGTTAGAAAAAAATACTTTTATGTACACATCATTCATAAACCTAGTCACAGGCCACATACACGTATTAACCCGGACGAAGCGGGAATGGGCACTTGAAAAAAAACTTTAACGGTTTATTTGAAACAATAACTTACATTGGCTAGAATCAAAAAGTCCACAAAACATGACCACTGCTTACGTGTTGCGACAACCAAATTACACAAAACAGTATTATTTACACTTTTGATGAAAATACACATGTAGCCCCAACACCACAAACGATGACGAGGGTCACCCGAAGAAAAACAATAAGAAATAGAAAAAGCTCATTAGTCACGCGAACTAACCACGAGGCACTCGCGTTGTTGTCATTGCAGTTAATCTAAATGTTATTGACTAATTTTGTATGACATTTGGTTTAACAACAAAGCCAAATTGTTGCTTTGCGAAATACAGGAACTCTCTGTGTTCTATATACTCGCCATTATGAACAACTTTTAAGTGAGACCTACCCAGAAATCGCGAATAACATCAGAATAGAATGCAAAAAGCTCAACGTATCTTGCGTATTACGTATTTGTTTCGTACTTTCAGGGTTGCTTTCATAGTAAGTTGTTCATAAACATTGGTTTATATTGCCATCTAAAAATGCGAGCACAAAGGGAATTCACAAGGTTTTTTATACAGGTCTAGAGATTTCAAAAATACAACATCAAGTTAAATATTTTCTAATATGTAATCAGCCAATCTTTTGTGAATATTTCATGTTGCTCTGCACAAGTTGTTTATGTAGGAAGCATTAGCATTCATTTAGAACCAATTTGATTCTGACCCGTTCTCCGTATTTTTTTTACTTAACCTGTGCTGTCCCACTGCTGGGCAAAGGTCTCCCCCAATTCCTTCTATTCCTTTCTGTTCTGTGCTACCTCCGTCCAATCTTTTTTAAACCTCTCGATTTCGTCGTGCCATCGTGTTGGAGGACGGCCTCGGGGTCGACTGGACAGAGGAACCCACTCCGTTGAGACCTTTGCCCATCTGTCTGGGTGCATACGACTCACGTGTCCCGCCCACTCCCATTTGAGCTTTGCAGATTTCAGGCCGACGTCGCTTGAGACGTTCTCCGTATATTAATGATAATATCTTACTGCAACACACACTCTGATCCCCAGTCAATATTATGTCTAAAAGTAAAATAAAGAGTTTAAATTAATTATATAACTTTTCTCCTTGCTGTGTTTCTTTGTCCCTTAAACTTCTTTTAAGTTAGTCACTTTGCCGTTCTTACCTTTTTTAATGGGACTGCCTTATTGCTCCCCGAGTTTCTATTAGATTGTTAAGTAGCGAACACAAAATACTTAATCGGAATCGCAAGGAATATTAAAAACGAGTAAATCTCAAGGTGCTATGAATACCTTTATTTACGTTAGAAACTCTAAAGTTGTTGATGATTTTTCAAACAGATAAAATTCTGCTGCGCGCTTAATCAAGTAACTTTGCAACTTTTCTTTTAATTCGAGATAGAGTCGAGTAACAACGTTTTAATAGCTAATAAATTGTAAACTTTCCACGCTACAGTGCCACTAACGCGAGTTACATAGTGAAACCCAATTATGGGATAAAGTAAACTATAATGGTTGTATTAAACTAGGATACTTTAGCCACAGTTAAACACACGAATGTTGTTTCATTATAGGAATAAGCCGAGGTTATCCAAATGATACTTAGTTTCTTTTATGTGAATTTAGACTTTTGAATTTAGATTTAGAACACGTTCCCTAAGTAGGTACCACTGCCCGTAGATCACAGAATAGGCCCTATTACACAGGGCACAGAAGGAGCCTCTTCATACAAACCAAGACTCAGAAATGTGAAAAATACATTTTGTACCATAGACAACTTTTGAGTGAACTTACCACTTCAAAAGTGATTACCCAATTTTGTAAGGGAAATATTTACAAATATAATTATTTAAAAGAAGTCACATGACTAAAAACAAAGCGTATGTTAACAACAATGCTATGTCGAGTCTCAGCAATAAATAAAGAACGGAACGACATTTTCGAAAAAAGTGTTGGTTGGATCTTTTTCGCTTGATTGGTTCGAAATAAAAAGGCTACTTTGATGTTAATGAAAATTTTTGATCATATTCACACATTTTTACATAATATTGATAAATAGTCACGTAATGACTTATTACAATGAGTTGTCTAAAGTTATTGTATCCGGCATTGAGTTATCACTAAAGCAGTATTCGGGAATATAATCCTTACATAGTATAAAATAAAGTCGCTATTTTCGTTTGTTTGTTTGTTTGTTTGTCTGTATGCTTAAATCTTTAAAACTACGCAACGGATTTTGATGCGGTTTTTTTTAATTGATAGAGTGATTCAAGAGGAAGGTTTATATGTATAATACACCTGTGCGAAGCCGGGGCGGGTCGTCTAGTATAATTATAAACAACTTAAAAAAAATTGACAGCTGCTTGTCATTACATGCTACAACATATAGAATATGCTAGTCTGTCTTCCTGTCTGAATGTCTGTCAGTCAGTTTGCGTGTCTTTTTTATGAGACTAGGTGACGAGATGAACAACTAAAACAATATCTTACATCTAACTACTATTTATACTACAACTTAATAAATGGCTACCAATACCAACAGTGGCCAACCTTTGAAGGGATTGCTCCACGTTTAATTCTTTGGCGGCCACTTTTCGTTAAACATTTATCTTTGATGCGGAAATGCGCAAAACAAATTGTCGTTGAGGGACTAGGTTTCCAAAAATAATTTATTTTACTTTGGCGAACTATTTTTATCCACCGATCGGCCCAAACTGGATCTCTAGGAAATCTAAACAAAATGTATAGGGAAATTACAAAAATATCTTGTGGCAACACTGAAATTACTTTGAAATAGGGATTTCAAAATATATGATGAAAAGAATCGATTCCTAAATTTATTCGAGTATAGCATGACGTCATGATTTATCAGATGTTAAGTTGGACTGGCAATGAAATTTCGATTAATATATTCACATCTTGATTATTTTTAATCGATGGACTTATGTAATATAAATATGTTATATCGTTATATTAATATATCAATATAATTCCAGAAGTTATCGACAAAAAGTTAATAACACTAGTATTAAATAACAGCTGGCAGCCTTAAGTACCGATAAATTCGATCGCTTCTCTTCCAGAAATAAAAAAAAAACCTTATTTCAGATTCAGATTCAGATTCAGATAAACTTTATTGTTAACTGTGTTACATAAAAGATCTTAATAAGAAGAATATAAAAACGTCTCAACAGCTAAGTCCTTGATGAACATACAATAATGGGTACAATGTCAAAGAATTATAAAAATCAATTAAAATAATACCTAACTACATAAAATGTCAAATAAAATTGGAATTAATTAAACACAAATCATATTATTTATCACATTTTGTCGTCCAAAAACTCCCGTATACTATAATAAGCTTTTGTAACTAGCAAATTGAATAGCTTGCTCTTAAATACAGCCACACTCACTGACTCCAGTATTTCTGTTGGTAAATGATTGTAAATTTCCGGGCCCATGCCACAAATGCTCTTACCGAAACATGCAGTTGAATGCATCTGTCTACGTATTTTATTTTTGTGTCTTGTACTTTTCAGGCACTCATACATTTGAATATTAGTCCTAACAAATACAGCAACCTCATAAATATATAGACATGGATATGTCAATATCTTTAACTTCAAGAAGTGTGGCTTACATGAATCTGTCGATTTCAGATGACAAACTGACCTTAAACACTTTTTTTGGGCTTTAAATATGCTCTCTCTTTCTGTACAATTTCCCCAGAATACTACACCATATCGTAAAGCAGATGTAACGTGCGCGTGATAGGACGTGAGTACTGCTTGTTGATTGACTACTTTTGATAACATAAATAGAGCATACGAATAACTATTAAGCTTTGAGCATACCGATTCAGCATGAGCTTTCCAATCTAAGTTAGAATCTAGATGGATGCCCAAAAACTTTGTGACGGTTACATCTTTTATGTCGTTGTCAAGGTAAGTAATTTTAGATGTCAATTTAATATATTTATAGAAGGTCATTATATTAGTTTTGTCAAAATTTATTAATAAATTATTTAATGTCAACCATTGCACTATATTATTTAAAGCCAAATTGATTTCTGGTTCAAGTGGTTTATTTTTATCACCCACAAAAATGGCAGTGCTGTCATCAGCGAACAAAACCATGGGATGGTCAATTGACTGAGGTAAATCATTAATATATATGATAAATAGTAAAGGCCCAAGAACACTACCTTGCGGGACTCCATATTTGATCTGGCCCGCAGAAGATGTATATTTTCTTTCTACTTTTGTATACGGACAGATCCTGCTAATTTGAGTTTTTTGGTACCTATTTTGGAGATAAGAAGCAATTAACCTCAGTACATTACCTCTCACTCCATATGCTTCCAGTTTACGAATCAATATAGCGTGATCAACGTAATCAAACGCTTTAGTAAGGTCCATATACAAAGCGTAAACTGGAACTTTTTTTTCCCTGCCTGTCATAATAGTCTTAATCAAGTTATAAATTGCAACATTTATTGACTTCCTTTTCCGGAATCCTACTTGCTCATCAACAAGAATGCCGTATTTATCTAAGTAGGAAAACAGACTTGTATGGATGTACTTTTCAAAAAATTTTGAGAAAATAGGAACCAAAGCAACTGGTCTATAATTATTAATACTTTCTCGATCCTGTTTTTTAAATAATGGTTTCACTATACTAAGCTTTAAGCTTTCAGGGAATATCCCTTGATCAATGCACATATTATTGATATGATTTAATACCGGTGCAATAATAATGGCCACGTGCTTAATGACTTTAGTGGTTATGTCATCATATCCTGTACTAGAAGTGTTTTTCAACGATTTAATAATATTTAGAATGTCTTTTGGAGTTGAAGGATTCATAAACATGGAATTGTGTTTATTCCACTTTACATTATTACGTTTTTTCCGTTCATTTGTGTTGTCCCTATTCTTAGTGTTATTTACCTGATTTATATATGAAGTGTTAAATGCTTCTACAATGTCATTTGGGTCAGTTAACAATTTATTATTATATTTTATTTGTTTAATGTCATTATTTAAAGGTTTATTAATTTTATTATTATTTATAATGTTCCACATTGCTTTTGATTTATTGTTTGCCATATTTATTTTATAATTATTTCTAGCTTTCTGAGTTTGTTTGATGATTGATTTTAATCGTTTTGAGTAATTTTTAAATAAGTCTCGGTTCTTAGCAGTAGGTGTTTTTCTGTATTTCCATAGCATCGTTCTCTTTTTTTTTGTACATATTTTTATTCCTTTGGATATCCACGATGGTTTCTTATGACACGAATGTCTCCGTTTGACTATGGGAAAGCACAGGTCGTAAATTAATTTAAATGTTTCGTAGAAACGATTATATGCTTCATTAGGACACTTACTCTCAAAAACTTCATTAAAACTCAATCTGCTTAAATTATCTTTGAATTTTGACATGTTTTCCTTACAAAAATCTCGTTGAAATGAATACCAATATTTAAATGGAATATACTCTTTCACAGGACAAGTAAAATATTGCGCCGTATGATCAGACAGTGCCAATTGCAAAATATCACACGAAGAACCTCTGACATTGTGTAAGAAATTGTCAAGACATGTTTGACTAGCTGGTCTAGTTGGTTTTTTTAGTGATACTCTTAAGTTAAAAGTTTTTATTATGTCTTGAAACGACTTGGACGTAATATTATCTTCTAGTATATTTATGTTAAAGTCTCCACATACCACAATTTTTTTCTTTTTGTAAGACACATGGCTTAGTACATTTTTTAAATTTGTGTAAAATATCTCTTTAGAAGCATTAACCTTCCTAGGTGGTCTGTATATGCAAATAATTACTACATTGTGCTCAAATAGTTCTACCGCACAGCATTCAATATTATTTATGCTACTGAATTCTTTTATTTCACTAATCTCTCTGTATTTGTGGCTATTGTGTATTAATATACAAGAACCACCCCTACGAGTTTTCCTACAACAACTAGCTGCTAGAGAAAAATTGGGCACATTTAGCATGGGTATGTCACTATTTATCATATTATGTTCTGTAACACATAATACATCTACAAATTTTTCATTTGACTTTAATTCTTCAATTTGAACTGTAAGTAAATCAGCTTTACCCATTAACCCATCAATATTCTGATGAAGAATATCTATGGTAGCTTTAGGACCGAAAAAACTGTTTTGTTTCGCCATCGACCTTGTTGCAATTTTCCACATCTACATCATTACTGTTACTAGAGTCAGTTTGCGTACCTGCATCCATTTTTAAAATTACATTTTGATTTTTCAGTTTCCATTTATTTTGAGCTTCAATTATTGTTAAACTGTAACAAGACTGCAATATTTCTTTACGTAATTTTTTACAAATATTGACACGGATCATATGTCTGTTTGGAACATGTATGCTATAACCCATGTCAACGTATTTAACATGGTTATACTTCATGCACATATGTCTTATTTCATAGTTTAATTTCATAGTTTAATAGTCTTATTTCATATTTTATTTGATTCGTGAACCTAAAAAAAATACATACAGACGAACATAGAACCTTCTCCTTTTTGCAAATCGGTTAAAATATGAACACATCACGTGAAACACAAATCGATCCGCTTCGTTATGTTTAAGAATTGCTTCATATTGTTAAATCGATCTAAAACCAGTAGTTCGACCCACATTGACCTTGCGACTTTATTCCTTTACTTACATCGCCGGCCGCCCGGGTCAAAATCAATTTTGACCTTAAAGTTAATCGATTTGACGAGTCATTTATTCGATCTCATACAGACATTATCCGACATTCCTAACTGACCATAGAGAAATTTTCCACTCTGTTTACATTTTCAAATGATTTAATTTTATTTATTTTGATTGTAAATCACAAAGATATTTATTACTTACCGGTGGTATGTGACAGTGCTTTTCGTTTTTCTTTTGAAACCGTGTAATTTCGGCAAGATGAAATGGCGCAGTTCACCATATTTACCTCGTTGCTTTGAGATGCGACCGCAACTCCAGTCTAATAAAGACTAGATAAGGGATTGGTGGATTTCTCTATGATTGGTTGATTTTGGTAGGCGACATTTCATTTTGTACGATTAGGTGTCTATCTTTAAGGTCGCTGCCGTAGATACAGACTGCTAATGTCACACAAACGATGACAAAATTGGAAAATATAATATTTTTTGTACTTTTAACGTCTTTAGGTATTTCAGTCAATAGCTTAGGGCGGACTACTTACTAAACATGTCATTCGTTTACATTAGCTGCCGTCAGTACCTACTACGTAGGTATATTAGCAATACTCTTTTCTTATAAATCTGGGTATATCTGACAAGATGTCGTCGCACATGTATAGGTATTGAGTATGAAATCCGTATTGTTACTGAATTATATTGTATGTTTTTTACGGTAGACAAACCATGTTGGGAGAGTTCTGATTTTTTTTTAATTGACTCGCAAGTAGAATTGAAGGCGGTATGCATTTTCATGAAATATTGGTCAATATTTCATGTATTTTAAGTGTAATTACAATTTTAATGTCCATTTAAAACTGTATATTTTTAGGGTTCCGTACCTCAAAAGGAAAAAACGGAACCCTTATAGGATCACTTTGTTGTCCGTCTGTCCGTCTGTCAAGACCCTTTTTCTCAGGAACGCGTGGAGGTATGAAGCTAAAATTTATATCAATTACTCAAGTCTACTGTCCCTTGAAGCTGTGAAAAAATCAAACTTCTAAGCCAACGCAATCAAAAGATACAGCCGTTTATGCCGCAAATTTTCGACACTTGCAAGGGAATCAAAACCTACAGGGTGCTTCCCGTGAACTCAGAATCTTGAAATTTGGTACGAAGCAACGTCTTATAGCATAGATAAAGGAAAAATTACGAAAACCATAAATTTTTAGTTACATCACATAATATATTTTTTTTTAATAATTTTAACCTTACTACCCATTTCCTCATAAACGCGTAGAGGTATTAAATTGAAATTCATACCAAATACTCAGGTCTATAATACCTTTAAGCTGTAACAAAATCAAACTTCTATGTCAACGCAATCAAAAGAAACAGCAATTTAAGCTGCATATTTTGAAACTCGCAAGTACTCGCAAGGGAATCAAAACCTAAAGGGTACTTCCAGTCGACCTAGAATCTTGAAATTTGGCATGAAGCAACGTTTTATAGCACACATAAAGGAAAAATTCCGAAAACCTTAAATTTTTAGTTACATTACAAAATATATATTTTTTAATAAATATAAACTTATTACTTTTTTTGAAGAACTTTGAACTTAGAACTTTGTAAACCTTGCAGGTTTGTACGGAACCCTCGGTGCGCGAGTCCGACTCGCACTTGGCCGGTTTTTTTCAGAAAAGTTGATTTTATGCGACTCTATTGTATGCTATGAGATTTTGGCTTTGGGATATCGCATCTATGTTGTAGATGAAGATCTAACTTAACCAGCTAGATAAATTAACCAGCGGCTAGTGCAAAAAGACTTGATTTAGTTAACAACATTGTATAAGTTCCCTCGGCTTAGTTCTTATACGACAGATAAATCAATAGACGGAAGTCAATTATGTTCCTTTTTCATGAGTCCAGTTTCGTTAAGAAAACTATGAAAAGCTGTCCTGTAATACCGCTATTCACAACACATATCAAACGGCCAGTCAAAGCTGCTCAGCGCCGAAAGCCCCTACTAAGGCTAACGAGGTTTTAATGCGAAGAAGAGCACCAAATCCCACGCTTATCATTATCTCCCGGAAAATAACTCATATGATAATATCGCACGAGTTATACGATAGACCGCACTGGCCCTTGCAAATACTCAAAAAATTCTTCATGCAAAAATTTACAGATAACCCCGTGAAATTCAAGTGAATTTAAATGCAATCTACTGTGCAATGTTAGTTTTTATCTAGACGTTTTCATATAGAGAAAATACGAGTATCTCATTTTCACTGGTAAAGTTTTTGGAGATGTGTTATTATACCTATACGAGCGCGATGTGAACTTTGAAACAAAAGTCGTGTAGGTAAATGTTGCTATCTCAACGCAATATCGAATATTGATCATTTTACTGCGTATAAATAAAGCGAAAGTGAGGTTTTATAGGGCAATACGAAATTGTTAGAGCAATAACTTAACGTTCTCAATCTCTCTGATATTGGAGTGGATGAGTTACGCAGAAAACATTTACGGGGCCTGATTCACCGACGGCTGATAAATTAATCTAGGACTGCTTATTGTCATTTACCCTTTACAGGTAAAATCAAACATTAGTTATACTAGTACCTTTATCTACTGTGTTTTAACTTATGTCTTTTTTTATCGGGCAAAAGTGACATTATTAACTACAATACAATACTACTTTATATGCTAAAACTCTACTACTTCATAAAATGTATAGGGTCATCTACAGACCCTTGAAGGTCTAAAGATAATCCAAATGCTCAAACCCACTGCCAGATGGCAGCGTGCCCAGCATGCTGGCTGCATTGCCACGCTGTATGTCATTTATAAACGTAG
Organism: Hypomecis atomaria; assembly: GCA_964007245.1. Classification (NCBI taxonomy): domain Eukaryota; kingdom Metazoa; phylum Arthropoda; class Insecta; order Lepidoptera; family Geometridae; genus Hypomecis; species Hypomecis atomaria. The sequence continues at coordinate 14,685,605 of OZ023288.1, forward strand.
CATTATATAGTATAGTATACTGTTATAGCATAATAATAGTTCATGAACATAGATCTACCCACGAATGTTACCTAAATGGGGCATTCGCTGACATAGTGTAGCGTATCTTCCAACCACGCTGTCCTTGTGTAGGTTAATGAATAATTTAATAGATTGAAAAATGTAAGTAGGAACTTTAAAAAATAGCTTTTCGAAAATTTGAAAAGAATTAAAACTGCTAATTCTTTAAATAGCTATAAATAGAATATTTTTTGAGATCTATTTGAATGAAATTTCTAAAAACAGATCTGTATTTGATAACATTATCTACCAGATAAAATATTTCTTCAACAAATAGTGGCACCGGTGAACATCTCACTTTAGGCGCGAACGTTCTGCCGTGGCGGTGAATACTAATACGTTTTATTAGGAACAATGTCATATTTTAGCATAAATACTGCTTGATCTAAGTACGCAATATTCGTAAAATATTATATCGATTCGTTTTGGTTTCGGTAGACAGTTTAGCTTTTTCGTATACTTTATTTATGCTAAGACTTTGCAATGAAGTATGCGAGATTCAGAAAAAATGTTAATGCATTGGTTTTCTATGTACTTGACGTAATATGGTGTTGAATACTAAAACTAATTATGCTATGTGCCATTTGCTTTGCATTTAAGTGCGTTAAAAGTGTCCGCAAAGCTTTGTATTAATTTGCATTTTCATTGTATAAAAGCAACATTATTCCTTGCCTGTGACATATTCCAAACGGGCGGTGTACAAAAGATATTTCAAATAGAAAGGTAAACAAATACCAGCTTACACGAAAATGAACGTAAAACAAAAACCTCGTAGATCTGCCAAATCCTCTAGGTGAGTCTCGAAAAAGTCTGTTACGGAAAATTTGTTTAACTTGCCTTGAAAAGGGGCAGAAGCCTCGAAACAACGTAAAAGATTTGAGGGACAGCTTTGAAGGAAAAACGACTCGGGAAATCTTATTTGGCAGCACTTACCTCCCAATTAACATTTGACATGAGTTTTCTTGAGGTATACTGGTCGGTGTCCTCTTATTTAAAAGTCATGATTTCATGCCCAATTAATTTTGCCATTAAAAGCAAAATGAATAAAGGGATTTGTTTCTGCTCTACATATTTTTCGGTGAAAACTGAGGGTGTTCTTGACATTCCAAATTGGTTTTAACTCTGTGTTTACAACAAACATAAGTTCAGTGTTGTTTTCCTGAAAAAGATAAAGCCTTTAAAATATAGCGGTAGATTTAAAAGATTCGGTTCCATTACAGTGGAGTTGAAATTTTACAATTTTGCATGTAGAAAATATAGGTATGTAGAAATAATACTGGTTTCATACTAATTTATTATGTTATTGTTAATTTCCAACTATATGAATCCGTTTTAAAATATCTAGGAATGGTTAAATCCATCTAATGCTTAGCCGTCCCGTCTATTGTAAGCACAGAACAGCAGATTGAAAGGCACAAACAAGTTGTCACGGAGTGTGAACAATTTCTAACTATTGCGCTCGTACCTAATCAATTCAAAGTTTGAACTTGGAAATGTATATACTCCAATTTGAAGTTATTTCGATCACAACTATTTCAGAAACTTACACATTTCTACACCACTGACATACCTATAATATTCTAAGACCACCCTTATTCTAAAAGTTTAGTTCGGGTCTTTTAAATGTAGGTACAGAGTCCAAGTACTTTGTTGATTTAAATGATTTGATTTAAAACTTAAAAAGCTTAGCTAAAATTAAATAATTTAATAATATGTTCTTAGTTATTCAATCAATTACATCCAACTAAAGCCGTCGCAATTTATTGGTATGAAGTAACATTTCCAAAATACTCAAGCAATATTCGCGCAGTGACCTCGCATACCTAACGTCAACCTAATTTATCTAATGTAGGTATGTGGGGTGGTATTACCTAATATAGGCAACTTACCGCGAATACGAGAAGTTGGCCGCACTAATGTATTCTAGGCTGAATTATAGCTCTGATTACATAATACACTGTCAGAAACAAGGAAACTGCAACCTTGATATGGCCCGGACTATGTCTCGCGTGGAATTCTTTTACGCTGTCGACTGTTCCTTCCAGCACGCAACCGCACGAGTACACGCTAGACAAAATAGCTTCTTTTCCAAAATGATCTGGTGGAACGGACAGGTTTACTCTCATTTTCGTAATAAGATCCTAATACGCGTTCATATTTTATTTAGTAGATATGTAGCGATGCGGTCGAGAACATCAAAGACGCTTTGCTTTTATTTGTAGGTATTTCGGCGTACAAGCCTCGTTAAAGTAAAATTAAGATGCGCGTTAAGCTGGAGTGGATAAAACAAGTCTAGGAAACAGCTTTAAGAGCACATAAAGCGGACTAGCCGCCGTCGCTCGACTAACCAACGAGTAATACTAGATCGTGTTCTTTTTAACGAGTCTCTCGTCGACCATAATTCATGGGAAAGGAATAAAAAACCTGAGTCTTTACTGGGTCGAGAGAACGATACAAAATATTTATCACTTTGGAAGAGTTTAACCTCTAAACTTGCGTAGGTACTCGTGCAGGTTGTTGATAGTTTCTCGATTTCACACTTTTCCAATTTCAATATTTCTGTAGGTTTTCTTACGTGTATTCAGTCTAAAGTGAGCAATTTTAACCAATTCCAGATTTCATGACCCAATCTACGGCATCTCGTGAATCTTTTACCCTGTCACGTTGCAAAATTTACTATTCCCGACGTGATTTCACGGCCTATTGGCTACTTTACGGACATGTTTTCTGGCGAAGCGCGCAGAAGGGACGTAAGCTTATAATCTTCGTTGGACTTACTGAATGGAGTCGGTTTGGCTCGGGCCCAGGGCAAGTCGAAAGCTAAAAGGTGAACAGCATTATGCAAATCACCATACTCTTTGTTCTGTTTCGTAATTTTATTTCCATTTTATTTATTAGAACCGATATAATGGTTGGGCTGTTTCAGAGGATTGGACGTTTTTGTTTACGCGGCATTAAGTAGATTTTGGGTAACGTTAATACTGGCATGCGGCTGGTAAGACCTTTTTCACCCGACTTCACGGCCCAAAAAAGAGTAGGTATTATGTATTTATATGCAGTATGTGTGTATCATTTAAATTATAAATATTTCTGTTTCTCTACTTTTATTCTGATTGTTTTAAATACATAAAGATTTTTTAAAATTTCGTTTAATAGCAATTTCTCATAAATCTTCGCATGTTACGAAATTAGGAAAAAATTAAATTAAATTAAATTTAATTTAATTAAATTAAATTTAATTAAATTAAATTTAATTAAATTACGAAAGGCAGCTATACTCAACACATGCCGAATTGTTCGTAGGTTTCTGCAGGACGAGTTAGAATCCGAAAATACCCTTCACCATGAATCCCACTTGGCCTAGGCCCGTGGTTTTCATTGTATACCGAAACTCTTATAGTTTCGAGAAAGAGTTTCTCTTAAACAAATAATAATAATGATTTATTGACACAAATTAATTAATTACAATTTTGCTAATAAACTTAAAATGTATGGAATTTAACATAATTTACAACTTAAAATTAACTTATTTATTAGCTACAACTTCTTGTGCTATGGATTGCCGAACTAAGCTTTAAGCTTGTGTCTCGGAAACCCTTGCTCCCCTTATATAGTTGGCTCTACATTAAATAATAATTGATTGACGTCGTCATATTGAGAAAAAAAAAGGAAAATGTTTTAATTTACTTACTATTAAAAAAACAATATAATTTTTCTTAAGCATCGGAAGTCAAAGTTTAAAATGTAATGCAAATAACAATAATCATACATTATTTTCACAATAGTTGCAAAATCTCTTCAAAGCAAATTATTTTCAATTATTCAATTAATTACAATTTTAACGAATTCTACAATAATATACCTATAGAATACCATATACTATGCGTGCGTGCTTACGTGTGTGTGTGTGTGTGTGTGTGTGTGTGTGTGTGCGTGTTTATTTGTTAGTTCGATTATCTCAATACCGAGAGCAAGCTCTCAGTGTCTTTGTAGGAGAGTTTTTGAAGCATGTCTGTCACTGTCTTTTTTAGGCAAAATGTATTTAGTTGCTTTAACTCTACTTTTGCTGACAATTCGTTATAAATATAACCTCCCAGGAAACAGGAGAATCTGTTTATGAAAAATGTTTTGGCGCTAGGTATGCTGAACACCTTGTCTGTACGGCGTTTGGTGTGAGCTTGGCTGTCTGTGGTCAGAGGACATAACTTGTGCTGTTTTAGAATGATTCTCAGTAAAAAAAGTTGTCTAACTGTGAGCACACCAGTGTCGCGGTAAAGGTCGGAAGTAGGGTACCTGAAGGGGAGAAAATTGCTCACCTTGAGGATAGCTCTTTGAGCTTTTTCTAGAGCCGACAAATGTGTTTTCGCAGCTCCTCCCCATGCTTCAATACAGTAAATAATAAGCGATTGACATAGAGCGAAATAAGTAGTTCGCAAAATATTTTTGTCAGCAACGTGCCTAATATTCCTGAAAACCGCAACCAACTTCCTAACTCTACCGGCTAAGGTTTTTATATGGTTTGCAAAGTTCAGGTGCCGGTCGATGACAACACCAAGGTATCGAATTGTGACTACTCTTTCCAGAGGCTTACAAGAGCAACTATTTTCCTGAGACTGATTGTTGTCGGAGCAAGTGTGAGCAATTACATTTAAGTTAGGGTGAGTAGAAGGTTGAGTTCTTTTATAAAAATGTATGTAAATACTATACATATACAATAGCAATACCAATGGTAACAATATACAGTGTTGGCAACAAAACTTACTTCCAAAGTGCTAGTAAGTACCCAGATTACTTGGATCAAACTTGGAGCCGACGTCATGATGTCATGAGCTACCTTTTCCCAGCGACAATTCTCAAGTTTTCCGCATAGAAACACAACAGGGAAGTCGAGAAACCGCAATCACCAAGCTAAGGCAGAGTAAGTATGGCAGAGAATAGCACGTGTCTTAAGGCTGTAAATTCGAGAGGATTTATGAGCTGTAGTTTCTCGAGCCAGCTGGTCACCATTGCATCAAAATGTAAACAGGTTGTGCACTAGTAACCTGTTTTAGTTAGAATTCTATGATGTTTTCCGTTTTGTTGCATTTCCTTGTCAGAAAGCCAAATACTTCACTTATTTTACAATACCTACTCTTTGTCTTAGGTAGATACGAGTAGGTTTCATGATTAGGTACTCGTACCATTCCGTGTCTCTTAAAAATGTTGTGATTCAATATTAGCACTTGAATGAATTGTACCACTAATATAGAGGTACTATTAGTATAAGGAAACTCCATTAAAATGAGGATTTTATTTGATTAGAAAACATATCTAATGTTGCCTCTTACCTTATTAGGGAAATATATTTTTAGCATTATTTTACTTAGATATTTTCAAGTTTGAGTCCAAAGTTAAACTCAGTAATTCAAAAAAAAATTAAACTTAATAATGCAAACGAGCTTTACCGGTCAGCTTTGTGCCGAATGGCGATATTTCAGCGTGATTTCATTATACATAATCACAAAATTGTTAAAATTGCTTTAACAAAGCTTTAGCAATATCAAAATAGCCTTACATTGACATTTTTATTTTTCTGGATCGCAACTTTGAATAAACACATCCATCCATCCATCCATCAGCCATAAGAAGTCCACTGCTGGACATAGGCCTCCCCTATGGATCTCCAATAAGACCGGTTGCAAGCGGCTTGCATCCAGCGCGATCCTGCGGTCTTAATGAGGTCATCCGTCCACCTTGTGGGTGGTCGTCCTACGCTGCGCTTGCCGATACGTGGTCTCCACTCGAGAACTTTCCGACCCCATCGGTCATCAGTCCTCCGCGCTATGTGCCCTGCCCATTGCCATTTCAACTTGCCAATCCGTTGGGCTATGTCGGTAACTTTGGTTCTTCTACGGATCTCCTCATTTCTGATTCGATCTCGCAGAGAGACTCCGAGCATAGCCCTCTCCATAGCTCGTTGGGCTACTTGGAGCTTACTAATAGGGCCCATAGTGAGAGACCACGTTTCTGTGCCATAAGTCATCACTGGCAACACACACTGGTCGAACACTTTCGACTTGAGGCACTGAGGTATGTCGGACGAGAAGACGCTACGCAATTTTCCGAACGCTGCCCAGCCGAGTTGGATTCGGCGATTGGCCTCTTTCTTGAAGTCGGACCTACCTAACTGGACTACTTGTCCAAGGTAGACGTACGAGTCAACGACTTCAAGAACCGAGTTCCCAACAGAGATCGGGGTGGGTACAACATGGGAATTACACATGACTTTCGTCTTGTCCATGTTCATCTTAAGACCCACCTGTTGGGAAACCCGATTGAGGCCTTCGAGCATCGTGCTGAGCTCTTCCATCGATTTTGCCATGACCACGATATCGTCGGCAAACCGAAGGTGAGTGAGGTATTCGCCATTGACATTGATGCCGAATCCTTTCCATTCCAGGAGCTTGAAGGCGTTCTCCAAAGTAGCCGTAAACAGTTTCGGAGAAATTACGTCTCCCTGTCTTACGCCTCTTTTTAAAGGGATCGCCTTGGAGCTCTCTTCCTGTACTCGGACCGACATAGTGGCGTTATTATACAAGCACTTCAACACTTCGATGTACCGATAGTCAATACGGCATCGTTGGAGAGACTCGAGCACAGCCCAAGTCTCGACCGAATCAAAGGCTTTCTCATAGTCCACAAACGCTAAGCAAAGTGGCAAGTTATACTCTTCGGTCTTCTGTATAACCTGTCGCAGCGTATGAATGTGGTCCATGGTGCTAAAGCTCTTTCGGAAACCGGCTTGTTCGGAAGGCTGGAAGTCATCAAGCCTGCGCTCGAGACGGTTCGTAATGACCCTTGAAAACAGCTTATAAACATGGCTCAGAAGCGAGATGGGTCTGTAGTTCTTCAATAAGGTGTTGTCACCTTTCTTGAAAAACAACACCACCACGCTTCTGTTCCATGCTTCTGGCGTGATGCCCTCGAGGACGACGGTGTTGAAAAGCTTCTGGAGGACTTTTAGTACCGGTGTTCCACCCGCTCTCAGAAGCTCTGATGTGATACCGTCATCACCCGGCGCCTTGTTGTTCTTAAGCTGATTCAGGGCCATTCTAATCTCGTACAGGCTGATGTCCGGGATATCTTCGGTGAAGTGTCGGGTCAGCTTGGCTCTTGGATCTTTGGCCGCGCTGATAACAGGCTTAGCGACCGAAGCGCATAACTGTCCATAGAACCTTTCAATCTCCTCTAATACCTCTGCCTTGGTCGACGCTATACTTCCATCTTCTCTCTTCAGCTTTGTCAATTGGCTTTGCCCAATAGACAAAACTCTTGCGAACACTTTGGAGCCTTTGTTTCGCTCTATTGTCTTTTTAATGTGTTCAGTATTAAAAAGACGGATGTCGTGCCGCAAGGATTTCGAAATTTGTCTATTGAGACGCCTATATGACTTTGCATCATCGGAAGACTGCAATCTTAGTGAGCGTCGTTCGGCCATGAGATTTACAGTGTGATCGGAAAATTTCTGCGGTTTATTTGAACGGCGGGGTCTAAAGAACTTAGCACCCACCGATTGGACAGTTTCTACGAGCCCGTTGTTGATCTCGTCCACCGACGCAAGGTTCTCTAGGCAAGCAAAACGATTCGAGAGCTCGAGCTGAAAGTCCTCGGGGTTTTGGATATGTTCACGAGTAGGTCGGAGCGTGGACTTCATCAGGCGGGACCTTTCGAGCTTAACATTAATATCTAATGTGCCTCGTACAATTCTGTGATCGCTGCCGGTTTTCACCCTGTGGATCACGGAGACATCATTAAATATTCGTCTCTCGGAATGAATAAACACATATAAAAATTAAATGTTTTTACAATAGAAATAGCCTTTGCATTTGTAATTGTCATTCAACATTCATGAACTTTATAATTACAAATAATCCAATCAATCTATATTACGCTGTAGGTATACCGAGAGCAAGATTGTTTTAGACTCAGCGGCCGATCCTTCATTATCCATCATTAGTGTAAACAAGTTAGTTAACACTATCCCTGCGGGGAGGATTCCTGACTTCGGTCCCGTGGGATAGAGTTCCTGCGCTCAATCTTATCGGACGATCAATTCATTTCAGACCGCTTTTCGACGCGTTGTGTGTCACGTACCGTTAGACAGTTAACTGTGTTATAAACATGTCTTGTACTAGTCTGAAAAAAGTCATAGGACTCATAATTATTGTTTTAGGGTGATGGTGTCAAATAAATATTAATAAAATTAGTTCATTAATTTTGAATAATATTTTTTTTCTTTTTGTTATGACAAAATGGTATAGGTATGACAAAAATGAAAGACAGAAGAAGAATACAGAAAGTAGTTTGGGAGTGGGAGCTCTTGACGTCACTAAGGTACCAATTCCCTACCTATCCATAAAAGTGTAGCAAACGTGATGCCACTCGGTTTTTAAACAGGCTATATTATCGGGCTGTATTATAATTTTTGTTATTTGCAAAATAAAAAAAAAACGAGATGAAATTTTTTTGATAGCTGACGGACAAATCATTTTTGTCATCATCACCCAACTTTGAGATCTACCTACTTTAAAATTGCTAAAATAATATCCTTTTTGTCAGTCAATAAAAAGTGTGCAAGTGCCTTTACTTATTTAATTTGCATTATAATGCAAAGCCAGTAGCAAACATGTGTAGTGGGTCAATATACGAAGCAAATAAAACCAAAATAAATTACATACTTAGTAGCAGTATAACATAAACAATAATATTCGAAAAATGCAACTTTTCTCAACAGAATGTGCACGATACACGTAATACTGCAACAATTTTATGAAAGTAGATACGTTTCAAAGAGAAGTGTTATCATAAACTACGTTACGTGGGGATACCTCGCAAGCCTTCAACTTTTTGCCAAGCTTAAAACTCGCTGTATTCTTTACTGGCCTTTGTTCGTCCAGCGATGAAGCATAAAATGTAAATTGCGCTCAGCATTGCAGCTAAAGGGTAGGTAACTCACAATGCAATCATCTTTATATTCGGAAATTACGGTATGCTAGCATTAATGGCCATAAAACGAAACCAAAATAGAAAAAAAAAACAATCTAAACAGAGTCGGAAATTGGGAACTTTTAAATATATTTTTGAATGTGTGGTCGATGTAGATTCAGTGCTAACATTTTCAAATAAGATATCAAATACAAACACGAGGCTTGAAAATGCTCTTGTCAGTAACACCTAGTAACATTGGTATAAATGTATGTATTAAAGCAAAAAAATTATAATTCAAAAATTGCCTTCTCCTGGAAGATTTCATTATTTACGTTGTGCCCACGTTGCGCCCCACGATTTTATTTTTTAATGCATTATTATTTAGCTTTAAGTACATAATAATAAAATCGGCCAAGTGCAAGTTGGACTCGCGCACGAAGGGTTCCGTACCGTATGGAAGCCCCATTCCTCTTGCCGTTATTAATAGCGAGCAAAAAACTCCTAGAAATCACGTTTGTTGTATGGGAGCCCCCTTAAATATTTATTTTATTCTATTTTTAGTATTTGTTGTTATAGCGGCAACAGAAATACATCATTTGTGAAAATTTCAGCTGCCTAGCTATCACGGTTTATGAGATACATCCCGGTGACAGACAGACGGACATCGAAGTCTTAGTAATAGGGTCCCGTTTTTACCCTTTGGGTACGGAACCCTAAAAACCTTTCATTTAAAAAAGATTTTTACCAATTTAATTTTGAGTTTTTAGTTTTTATTTTGTTACTACAAACTGTTCAAAGACATGAAATCCCTTTCAGTTGATACCCAAATTGAGGAGGATGTGTAAAAAATGTAATCCGCCATGTTGTGGCGGAAGCCATCTTGTATTTACGTTAATACTGAATACAAAAAAAATTGTGATCGAAACTAAAGCTGTGTATCAAATATCATAACAATCTGTCCACGGGAATGGGGTCAAATTTCAATTACTAGATTTGACCCAAAAAACGGGCAAGTGAAGTTAAATAAATCCGTTTAATAAGGCGGTCTTTCTACAACATTTATCATACGCATCGGCTTGGCATTTTTTTTGTTTCATATTGATGACTATTTATTAATTTAAATTTTAAAACTCTGATACCAGAGCTAGCCACTAAGACTAAGATTATTTTCTATTCCATACAGCATAATCATAATTCAGTAAGACTTTATGTATAAAGCTAAGAAAATATTCAGTACATTATATTATTTAATTCACTCAAACACAAATGACTTTTAGGTACGAGTATTTACATACTAGCTCTTCGTATTTTTTTTATCATTTAACGTCGGCTCCCTTACAAATTTGTTTGTAACTATTTTTTTATAATTTTTACTAAAATTGTAAATCTGAAAATATGTTTCTTATTTTGTAACTCTTTCACGCAGCAACAGAGCAACGTATCTACTTGATTTAGTTCAAAGGTATGGATAGTGACATCCGCTACTTTTAATCCCGGAAAAATAAAAGGTTCTCATGGGATAGCACAAAAATCAAAATATAACGGTGGCAAAAGATAGTACAATCATCTCTTCGAATTCTCTTTGGACAACATTTCGATAACACAGAAAGCACACATAAAACAGGAATTAAGATTTCCCACCTGAACAGTAACAGCATTGGAGCATTTCTACGTTTGATATTAGCGCGGGAGCCAGGGTCGCGCATACTTCAGTTCGCAAACGAGCGAGATCCTCACGTGGCGCTCGAAAACCTGGCAATTGCATAACAAAAACAAACACGAGTGCTGAAACGAGCGTCGCCTTTGTGCGGGATCCGTCTTGCCAGGTGAAGGAAGCTAAACAATGGCCTGTAGACTCTAACACTGGAGAGGAAAGCTCTGTAGCTGAGCCCCATTCTGCTTACTCACACCTGCACGCTCGGTTACAGTATCTGGGATGGATGAAAGCATAATTGCAGCATATTTTAAAATCAAATTGAGTTACATAATGACTAATAGTGCTTAAGTCGAAAGTTTTCAGCCAGTTTGCATTGCCAGCTCACAAATAAAAAGATCTGTAGAAGAGTTTGCACAGCTGCATGAACTAAGAACGTCGCGACGACGACACGCCGTCGACAAAGGGCAGTAGGCATAATACACAGGACTGATGGCTACTGAAACGTACTCGTAACGTATGGTCTTTCTGAAGAACACAAACCGTCAAACCCAAAGAAGCACATTTATACCTGACGTATTTATATGATGAGGTAAATATTGAGAAAATTGGCTGACATTTGGCATTTTTGCAAAAGGCAATGGGTAACATTATAATACCAGCAATTGACACCATTTTTAGCATCATAAATGTACTTTCAGTGCACTGCAACCAATTTTAATTTTCAAAGTCCTGAACTAAATTTCACTTAGACTAAGTTACTCATGTAGCTATTTTTATTTAAACACATCTACGGAAACGCGTGTTTCCCAGCTCAGATGATGATAATGAACCTGCTTTTACGTTCTAAATGCTGCATTTTCTCCAGCATACATTCTGTATTTTTGTTCGGTTGCATATTCGGGGAGAGCTGAAATGCTGCTAACATGCATACTTAGTGCTCTAACACTGCGGGCTCAAGCCCCTAAAGTCTACTGAGCGAGACAATAGCACCACGAATATGGGCTCAAGAGAAACGTTCTTGTCTTGTTACCGCGAACAATATTGTTAGTTTTATGAAGGAACTGAAAGAACCCTTTGTGGGACTTTTATAGCTACCAGATAACTTAGAACGTTTGGTATTCTAATAAAGAACAAACCACGGATGTTTTGTCTCAGGCGTTTTGTTTTTGGGAGAACGTACTTTTGGCAATATTGAATTTATGCTTGTACTCATAAACTCTGTATCAATTTCTACCATACTTTCCAATATTTTTTCAATCTTGTTCTAAAGAGACAGGTCAAATAAGTAGACTAATTATGGATTTGGTTCGTATGTATACGAATTTATTTAAGTGTAAAACTTTTACTATGGGACCAACTCCCAACACGCGAAAGATCCGACCATCTTATCGAAGGTCAATGAACTTATTAAAATTAAATGGAATGGAGGGTTTTGATTTCGGGATTGTACAAAATAAAAATTGTATGATAAGTGTATTTTTCTACCCCATAACGTTCAAGTAGTTATATCTATTTCAGTAACCACTTAGGAAAGCAAGCGCTGGAAATGTTTTGAAAAAACTTTGTTAATTAATTGGGTAAACAATTAATCAATCGTTTACTTCAGAAAGTTAATGTCAAAATCAAATGAGATGTTTCAAAAAAAGCAAAAATACTTGGTAGGTCAATCATTGCGAGTTATGTCTAATGTATTATGGCAGCGTTTTATTGGTAACATTGCCATGTGCGTGCTACGATACGCATTTGACTATTTTTAACGACTTAATTATTTATTTTATAAAATTATAACATAAGCAATTTGGTCACGTATGGTGACAAGTCACTTGTGACTTATGGTATGAAAAACTTAATTATGAAGAAAGTATTATAAGGCTTTATAAAACTTTTACAGGAGTAACCACGTCTACGCATAAGCAGAACCTTTTATGTTATGTTTTTATATCGCTAAAATAAAATTGTAACAGGAATCATGAGCATTGTCTAGATATAGTTACTGTTAGTACAAACAAAGGTTTTATTTTTGAGTCTATGTAATCTAGCAAAATAAACTGATTACAAAATAATATTGACTAAAAAATAAAACCAACTATGGGCCTTATTAAGAAGCTCCAAGTAGCCCAACGAGCTATGGAGAGGGCTATGCTCGGAGTCTCTCTGCGAGATCGAATTAGGAATGAGGAGATACGTAGAAGAACCAAAGTTACAGACATAGCCCAGCGGATTGGCAAGTTGAAGTGGCAATGGGCATGGCACATAGTGCGGAGAACTGATGACCGATGGGGTCGAAAACTTCTCGACTGGAGACCACGCACCGGCAAGCGCAGCGTAGGACGTCCACTCACAAGATATGGACAGATGTGTGTATGTGGACAGATGACCTCATTAAGACCGCATCATCGCGCTGGATGCAAGCCGCTACCAACCGGTCTTATTGGAGATCTATAGGGGAGGCCTATGTCCAGCAGTGGACGTCCTATGGCTGATGGATGGATGAAAAATAAAACAATTTAGTGACTTCTAATATACCTACATTAATAATGTTTTTTTTATTCAGAAACTTAGAGCGCCTGTAATGAAAATCTAATACGTTTTTTGGATAGTGATGGTGTGATTCGTGCAAACGGAAAAAGCCTTATTTGGTTTGATTATAATAATCTTCAGACCTCACTAAAACCATGTCGATGCATGTAAAATAGACCTACTTTGATAAATAGCTTGACACTGGTCTCTAAGCAAAGGTATGTTGACTATCGGGATACACTAGCTATCAATTTGAAACAATTGCTTTACAGGTATTGGCTAGGCAACAATATCTAAAATGATATTTGGTGAAAAATCACATTGTCTGTTGGGAAATACCCAGTAATTATATTATTATTTATCATACTGATCTCAAATAAGGCGTCGTAGTGCATGTGAGCACTAAAATCCGACTCAAGGCGTTCGTTTTATTTGCTTTTTCGAATACCCGTGTCTATATAGCTATTTATGTGTCCATTTAGCTCGTCTAATCTACACAACAATTTGCACTCCATTTTTCAATTCAAATTATAGGGGTGTAAGGTGTAAGTAGGTTTATATGTATAAATTGTCTGCGTACAAAGCCGCGGATTGTGTCTAGCATCGACTAAATCAAAGACAGATAGAGATGTTACATTCAGTAGTCATTACATTATCTAAACAAGCCAGAGATGGCTCGATCGACTCGGTCCGATCATGATTGAAAGGACGCACTGTGCGGCGTAAACAAAGCTGTGTGGACAATGGACCTAAGCGGTTGTTTGTGCGCCGTGCACACACTTTTGCAATTAGCTTTTGCTTAACAGTGGTTGTTTTGTAATGACAAACTACGCCTAGATTTCATATCAGTTTTATATTAGGCAGGAAATCAAAGAGTTAAGAGGTAGTTTTATTAATAGGAGTATTCGTTATCGTACCCTCAGTTAAGTCAAGGGTTTCTTTAAAGAATTACCACTTTACCACAAAAGATTTAAACGCGCTTTAGTGTTTAACCGTGCAATTTGTACTGTTAAACATTAAAACTTTTGTGGTAAGACGGTTAATCTCTAGACCTCTCATCACGTCTTCATTTGTACGTACTCGTACTTATTTGCGTCGTGAAAAAAAAACAAACAAACACATTTTCTGGTGTATAACTTTATTAAGGTTTCTCTCAGTAAAATATTTTCCAGGGAAGAATTTGTGAAATGTGAACAAATATACCGTTGCTAACTCGTAAGTAATTATTACGCCTTCTCAGGGCATAAACTGAAATTTACAAAATATACGAAAGATATTAGGATCTTTAGAAACGAAATATGATCATCAAACAGCCAAATTAAAATGCACCAACTAAATCACTCCCAAAGCTAAGCGTGCAAACAAATTGTTTCACAACGAACATTAAACTTTATTATCTCTGAAAGTTAGATTCGGAAAGATGTTGACAGGCAGATAAACTGAAAGTTTTAAAGCTAATTGCTTGATTGTTTAAATTCCGCAAATCCGGCATTGCGTTGTTTTTATTCACGGGAATGTTCCGTTGATTCCCCCGATAGCGAACTTAATTTCCATCCAAGCATAAAGTTGAGTTGTAACACGGCTGTTAAAAACTTCAGCGGTCCGGCGCTGCACGCCACCTAACTACACTTGATCGACGTGCTTTAAACTTGCACATACGCCGTCATCTGAATGCTAATGTGCTTGTAACTGGAACATGTACCTAATACGAATTTCCGACTATTTCCTTCCACTTGAGGCAGCTTTGGGTCAGTAGTTGTTTTGAGCTGAGGTTACGTTAATGAAGACCGTGCCCTAACTTTATTCAAACGAGGTAAACGCGCTATTCTGTTTTCATCGTACTTGCTCAAAGACACATCAGCACTGCATATGTTTTTCTTGCTCGAGTGAAGACAAAGTTTCTCGAATGAATACGGCAAACGCAATGTAATGCGACCTGAGAAAATAAGAGGACTAACTCGATAGGAACGCGCTAGATGCAAGCCACTTTAAAATAATCTTAAATATTATAGCAATAAACAAAACACGTCTTACCAACTACTGATAATGATGGTAAATTAAGGTTACAAATGTTACTAATCATGGCACAGATTGACACTTTTATCAATTTCTTTTGATTAAATTATTGTGAATAGGCTTGTTAACTAAAAAATATAATTAGTCCGTCAAATAGATTGTCAAAAAATATTAGACACTTATTTTTTCTTTTGTCAATTTAACAGAAAATGATGAAGATATAGCTCATATAGCCCGTTAAAGTTGCGTGACGTCACTAACCGCTATCAAATGTACCCGCTAGTGCCGTCACGAGCCACTACTCTCAAACTTTGACAAGATTTATCTTTGTCACTGATTGTTTTATTGACAAAAGAAAAAATATGTATCCAATATTTTTTTTTTAATTTAACTGACGGACTTATTATAATAATGATTTTTATACCCAGTAAACATCCCTATTGGACCGTAGGTATAAGTAATACAACATTATTGGCTACAATACTTCGATCCAAGTTATTTTGAAATTTTGTTTCATTCATTCAGTAAAACGAAACAAGGGATAGGTACTTCACTCCGTCTCTTATCGCTTCACACATAATTAGAAGGAAGAAAGAAAAAATCCTTCATCGGCTTCACATTTGTTCTTATAAGGAAAGCTTACCATTTAGAATTGGGTCTGTGCTAAATATTCCAAACCATAATAGTGGATACATCACGTTTCTTCACGTTTTGATGTAATAAGCGTTTATGTATAAGCGTTTGTATACTCTAAACGGTTAGAATCTCAGAAGAATGACAAGTAATAGAAATCTTGGTTTTTACTCAAATTGCATCTTTTTCTAACACCTTTCATATTTAAAGTGGGACAAAGTGATGTATATCTCTTGCTATTTTAGTACGGTTTCTTTTACTTTAGTCCCTATTCTATGTAATTTACAATTTTCTCTCGCACTGAACGCTAACAATACAAGATTGACGTTTCGTGTTCACGTCATGTTCCGCGCCACGACCTCGCTTCCGCTCGCCGCATCTTCCGTAAACTTATTTTTACAATTTCACATTTTGGTTGGCAAATGTGTAGTTAGCTACAAGCTGCGCATTATCCTATCCTGACTGAAGCTCACATAAAGCCGCATGTTGATTGGCTATTTCACAGCTTGTAACTTATTTCACGTCCGCCAATTTGTGTGGCGCGGTCTATACTGCTTGTTGTTATTCGTTAGTCACTTTACATTTTTAGTTTGCATTTGGGTACTCGACTGTACCTGCCTCGTCTTAAGAGTCCACTACTACATATAAATCTACTCCATCACGCTGGCACAATACGGAATGGTAGACACACATTTGCGTTGATTTCCGTCACCGCAAAGCCAGTGGTGATAGGAGTCGCATTTATCACCCATAAAAACTAAACAGCTGTTAATTTAATTTTGTATTGGAATTAATTATTTTCTTTTTCCTATATCACTAACAATATATTTTTAACCTTTCTTCTTTTCAATTTCTATCAAGTAGAAAATAAAAAGGCAGTTACAATTATTTTACTATGATGATGACATAATTATGTTTTATCAAATTAATACACGAATATATATCTTTTTAAATTCAACTCATCAATTTCCATTCACTTCATAAACATATGTGTGTTGTGAAAAAATTTCGGAGCTGACAAATACAATATAACTATGATTAAAACCATCCACTCATCATAATCAAATGGGAAAAAAACTTAATTGTTAACGCAGATAATGTGCTGGAAAGCTAGAAAGGTATTCATTTTTCATACCTCAACATTATACGTTTTTAAAACTACGAAAGTAAAATAAAATTTTTACTGCTACCATTAACTACCAATTCATATTTAATAGAAATACCTCGAAACCGGCATTTCACTCTCATTAAGAGAGCTACGCGATCCATTATTACTTTTAAAAGGCGCTTTGCATGCATTCCGTTAGCGGTTATTTATTTTCTATTCACAAATGTTGTCACCTAAAAATGTTTTTCGCTACTGCTAACTCCGCATGTTGTTGTGGGAAAAATTTCCGCGAGGAAGCACAAACTTAACAAGGCTTTAGACTGACGACTCTCAAACCTAAGTTCAGCCGATATATAGGGTTATTTCTAATCAATTAGCATCTTTTTAGGGGCTTATTCTGTACATCAAAACTAACAACTTTTGTTCTACAACTTTTGTCAGAACTAAAAAAAAAAAATCTGCTGTTCCATACATTTTGTCGCGGGTTAACGATATTTTTCTATGGAACAATAAACATTTTTTTTTGAGTTTTGACAAAAGTCGCTGAACAAAAGTTGTTAGTTTTGATGTACAGAATAAGCCCCTAATAGGATGCTAATTGATTAGAAATAACCCTGCATATAGCAACCACTGATGCCTAACACAAAAAATAACTTGAAGACTAAAGTACCTGCTAATTTATAAATACTAAGCAAAATAATAAGACCTATCTTTAACAGTTTTGTAACGTATAATATTGTTAGTTATGGATTAAAAGTAATATAAAACTTTTATTTTAAACATTCAAATCCGTTAAATGGTTCATTGTATAAGTAGCATTCTCTTTTCTACATTCATTGTGAACAAGTGCAAAAAGAAATGCAAGCACTTTGTAATGCTTTTGTCTCTTGGCAGAGATATAATATACCAATAATATATAAATTGTCCAAATTCTAATGTTTTGCATGGACATATCCCTATTTTTCATATCTTTGGCCGAACTTGATTCGATAGAATTAATATTATTATCGGGTAATACGCCCACTGCCAAACTTATTCCAAAAAGGAAACTTGTAGTTAAAAGCGTGGGTTTCTACAATTTGACATTTGTATTACATTACATTGTTCTTTAGTATTTCATGAAATAAATTAATTTGAATTCAAAAGTTTTAGGACATAACCCGTGGGGTTTTCTGATGGGTGGGATTTCCTGAAATAAATTAATTAATTTTGCCCTTAATTTTTTTTAAACCCCGTATAGGTCAGCAATCAGCTGTCTTTCGTGAGGTCGGGGGTTCAAATCCCGGTCCCATACTAATTAGTTCTTTTAAGCTTATGTGCAGATTTACACCACCGGCTTTTGGTGAAGGAAAACATCGTGAGGCAACAAGGCCAGCGAAGGGCCAGCGCGGTATATATGGCCCAATCTACCTTTGTAGGTTATTCAGTAGTGGAGTATCAAAAAGACCAATACAGTACAAGGAAATTACTTAAGCACTTAATAATAAATGTTATGGGCTTCAAAATAAACTTATACTTTTTTTACATAATATATTATTATTTTGTATCTACTAATGTCACCCAAAATTACGATACTGGCTAGAATATTTAATATTGTTTTGGGGATTTCAGACCCGTAGAACACATAATACCCCTAAAAAGTGTCTTTGCCCCTTAAATTTTTAACTTTTTAGTTTGCTATAAATTTCTCCTCCGGCGCCTCCCCAAATTGGAATACAATATAAAAATAATAAATAAAAACAAATAATACGTCTACATATCTATATTTTATACGTAAGTATTAGGACCAATTTACATCAGTAGTTTACCACAGCATTGCCATGATAAATAGCAATTAATTTGCCAGCTTTTGTTTCCAACTCGAAATAGTCGCTCAATATTTTATCGAAATAATAAAAACCACAATTTATTCCGTCAATTTCAATAACAAGGAATTAATAAGACCCGTTATTGTTGTTAAAAACAAACTTTATTAAGACCCGTTATTAGGGTGATTTTTCTTAATTATTTCGAAACATAAATCTGTAGATATTCGCTTATTATGCCACTGTAATGCTAGGTTGACTGCGCAGCGGTCACGAAGGGGAAAACAAGAGTATGGCTGTAATTTTCTGATTATACAGTAAGGAGTAATAAAGGAGTATTAATAGAAACGTTGGTTGCGTTGGATTGTTAATTTTTCATTTCGTTATTGTTTGTTGACGTCTGAAGGGCTATCGGTTGCTTTCCCGACATGCCATATTGTCAAGTATTAGTTTAATTATAGGTACAATTTGGCCAATTATGCAGGCGCCATCCTAAATTTAATAGCAATTTTAAATGTTGCTGTTTCTTTTTCACTCTAAAATATGCATTTGAAAGAGAGAACATTATTATAAATTGTTATTTAATTTAGGATGGTGCCTTCGTAAATGGCCACAATAATTACGAGTAGCTACAAAATAATTGTAAACTAAAAGTTGCCCAACGAGCTATGGAGAAAAGTATAAGGTAAAGGTATACTCAGAATCTCAATGTGACATCGAATCAGAAATAAGGAAATCCGTAGATGTACAAACTTAAATAGCCCAAAGGATTAGCATGTTATAATGGTAGTGGGCAGGCCACATAGCATGCAGGAATAGGCTAGAAAAGTTTTCAAATGGAAACCACATACCGGAAAGCGCAACGTAGTACGTTCACTCACAAGATGGACGGACTGCAGGATTGCGCTGGATCTAAAGCGCTTATGATCAGTACTATTTGACATCTATAGAAGAAGCTTATACTGGACGTCCTACGAAGTTAGTGATACTAAAAAAATCGGTTGAAAACAATTTGGGGCTGGTAAGTTTATCCACCTTATCTGTACCTCCATACCAACATTATAAAGAGGAAAGATTTGATTATTTGTTTGCATCGAATAGGCTCTAAAACTACTGAACCAATAACCAACCAATATCTAAAACTACTAAACCAATAACTAACCAACTAATAGTTCATATATAACCAATATATGAACTAGTTAAGTATAAAAGCTTAAATAATTCTAATCAAAAATAAAATAAAGCGAGGTACACTAGGAGTATTTGGTTTTAATTAATTTCTGCTTTGCATTGCCAATATCTAAAACTACTAAACCAATAACTAACCAACTAATAGTTCATATATAACCAATATATGAACTAGTTAAGTATAAAAGCTTAAATAATTCTAATTCTGCATATGGTCTTTCCGGCACTATGCTGAATTGGAAACGTTCTTATCTATGCAATCGTAACTTTTACGTCGTGGCAGCGGGTTTCGAGTCCACCATCCAACCAATAATAAATTCAGGAGTTCCTCAAGGATCTCATTTTGCTCCAATCTTATTTAATTATCTGATAAATGATCTTCCAAATTGTTTAACCCACTGCACGCCTTTCATGTTTGCTGACGACCTTAAAATTTTAAAAGTAATAGATACAGTTCAGGCTGCAAGCTGATCTAAATAGTTAAAATGACTGGTGTCAATTGAATGGAATGACGTTAAATACCGAGAAGTGTTATCAAATAACGTTTAGTAGGAAAGTTTCCAACATCAAGGTCAACTACAAAATTGGTTCATCTATTTTGTTAAATCCATAAAGGACTTAGGTGTCACGTTCGATGAAAAACTGACTTTTATTCCCCACATAGATAATATTGCTAAGAAAGCCTCGAAAATGTTAGGATTTTTAATTCGAAATACAAAAGAGTTTCATAGACCTAGCACCAAGATTCTACTCTACAACTGCCTAGTCCGTAGTGTACTCGAATATTGTTGTCCAGTCTGGAGACCACATTACGCAGTACATTCTCTAAGACTTGAAAGAGTACAAAAACGATTCTTGTGGCATTTGGCTTACTCTACAAGGAAGGCAAAGGTATTAAAATCTTATAAAAAGAGACTAGCTCATTTTAATATGTCAACGCTATCAGATCGTCGCGATAAACTAGACATTACCTTTCTTTATAATCTAATCCACAACTACATAGACTGTCCAAGCCTACTAATGAAATTTAAATTTAGAATTCCATTCAGATATCCTCGCATGCCAATAACGCCATTTGCCCCAGTGTTTCGCAGAACCGTGCTAGGTTCAAATTCACCTGTCCCCAGACTAAGTAGACTAATAAATAAATACCAGAAACATAATTTCTTCTATGTTTTTGGAGACACAGTAAGGAAGTTCAAAATTAACTTAAACTCAATTATGGCAGAAAGTGCCAACCCTGTTCTCTAACTCTTCTTACAGCACACAATTAATAATTTAACTAATAATATCTAATAATTTGTACAACTGTAATTTTAAGTTAGCTTATAAATATTTTTGCTACTTTGTATAATTATTGCATGTGGTGCTTCCTTAGAAAGATGACGCATTTAGTATAAGTTAGTATATAAGTAATTGATGTTTTTTTTGATGCAGTTATCAATGTGAAGCCTAATAAATAAAATAAAAAAAAATAAAAATAAAAATTTCTAATCAAAAATAAAATAAAGCGAGGTACACTAGGAGTATTTGGTTTTAATTAATTTCTGCTTTGCATGAAATGAACTTCATCGAGTAAGTAATAAATAACCGAAAATACTCTTTTGGTTGAACGCGGCTGTCGTAGCATTTGTGTAAAAAAGGTTAAACATTCCAATTAAATTGCAATAATAATAATTTACTACAATGTTTTGAGTATTATTCATTCTCCATTTAAGTTAAGTTGTACTTGTGCAATACCATACTTATAAGTTAACTTGTATTTACAATACTAACATATAATTAAGCTAAAACTTTCATATTTAAAGTGCAATTGGATCGCCCATACGTCTAGAAATAATCCAAATGCTCAAACCCACTGCCAGTTGACAGTATCACAGCATGCTCAACATACTGGCAGCTTTGCCACGCTGAAAAGTAATGCTTACGTTGAGTCAAATAAACACCAACATTTTGGTCAAAACAAACTTGTATCTTAATAATTGTAATCAAAATATTGAAATGAAACAAATGCAAAATTTACAAAGATTTTTAAATTTATTTTTTTATTATACTTGGGTTGCCAAACGGGCTTCACAGTCTTCACGTTTAAAAAATTACAAGCAATTTTAGTACATGTAGACCAACATATTAAGCCACAGTAATCGATATCAAAGGCATAAATCATAAAATTGCAACAATCATGATTACACAGACTTCTGAGCAACATGAGATTCAAGATCTTCATATTTGTGAGTGACGATCGCATTTGCACTGATATAGTTCAAAATTCTGGGTGATGCATACCTGTCGTGGAAATGTGTAAAATGGTAACGCATCAGGTCAACACATAGCTCTGATCGTCAAATCAAATAATAAATCCATACGACTTGACATTTTTTCTGTTTAAAACATCCGATCATCTTCGCTGTCATACTCACATCGCTGTATTGTCCACTGTAAAGCTCATAAGTTTATAATGATGAGCACATGTTCTATTTTTGTTTATAATGTGTTCTGTTGAACCAGTCATCCAATACCATTTGTAGGAATTATGTCTATACATATTATCTGCTGATCGTTAAAATCTGACACTTGATACTTTGATTACGAGGAAGCTACCCTCTCTCCTATGATTGATAGTGTAGTAGGTCAGACCCTTACCGTTTCCTGCTTGGTCATGTCATAGCTACCTATTATATCTACATTAATAATACACCCGAGATCGAGAAATTATCTTTCCCCTAACACTCTATTACAACTAATATAGCAGGCTATTTTAATCTCATCTTAAATTTAACTTTTCGACGTAAAGAGCAGTATATTACAAGTTTGACTTACTGGTCTATGTATCTGTCTTTTTATAGCTAAATATAAATGAAGTTATTTTGATGTCGTTTTAGGGTTCCGTACCCAAAGGGTTAAAACGGGACCCTATTACTAAGACTCCGTCTGTCCGTCTGTCTGTCTGTCGCCAGGCTATATCTCATGAACCGTGATAGCTAGACAGCTGAAATTTTCACAGATGATGTATTTCGGTTGCCGCTATACTAAAAACAAAATAAAATAAATATTTAAGGGGGGTGGGAGGGATCCTATTCAACAAACGTGTTTTTAACCGATTTCCAAAAAGGAGTAGGTCCTATGTTCGTGTGTATGTATTTTTAGCTTTTTTTCGATCGATAATTTCGCCAATTGTGAACCGAATCGAAAAATTCTTTTTGATTTCGAAAGGGTCCAACAACTTTTGTTCAACGACTTGTGTCAAAACTAAAAAAAAACAGACATTTTTCTATGGAACAGTATTTTTTTAGTTTTGATAAGAGTCGTTGAACAAAATTTGTTAGTTTTGTTGTTCAGAATAAGCCCCTAAATGGATGCTAATTGATAACTAATAACAGTGTAAATTTTTGTCGTCGCCGATAATCGATTGCATTTCTTTCAAAAAGGAAGGAAATTTTCTGTATCTATTTATCATCCGATTTTGACAATATTTTGTGGAATTACTAAATATCTAATCCTAACAAGATTTGCGTGTACGAACGAAATCGGTAAAGAGTACTCAAGAGCTAGTCGAGATAAAGGTCTATGAAGATTTAGTTCAACTGATGCGAGGTTTACTGTTCGGAGAACTACTAGTAATATACGTATCAAGCTCACAATTGTGTTTTTTATCCGCAGATCGAATTGAAGCAGGCAATGCTCGTTCAAATATGTACAAACAGCTTTGCCCCCCATCCACCACCACTATTTGAACTAAGTACCCGTATAAGAACCTCAGGGAGCTCTCCGAGACGAATGTGCGGAATAAATTCCCGAGTTCTTTGAAATAATATCTGTGGAAGCAATAAACCAGTAAGTTGGAACATACTCTCGAGAAATAGCGAAGTTTCCACTGTGTCGTAACTTGCGAATACTTAGCGCAGGTATATTCGTGACTCAGTTTTTAGCATAATTTGTTTTTGGTTATACGATTATTGGCAACGGGAAGTTTGGTCATGTTATCTGTTTCATCTTCTTTGAGTTGTATTTCCGAGTATCGGTGCGATGCAGGAAATAACATGTCGTAGAACAGAAGAGATAATGTTGGAAGAATTGAACGAGACCGAAGAATCGGACTCGTGTATTGAAGCACTTTTAATTTATTTCCTTTAAGTGATGTGACATATTTAACGTGAATGCGATTAGCGCTTAAGAACCTTAATTAAGTATTTGTACTATTAAAATTTTCAAGTGGTTAATTCAAATTATTTTCTTACGTCAAATTCAATATTCAATATGGGTTGCCTGGAAGAGATCGCTTCCAGCGATAAGGCTGCCTTGAGCTACACTAATAAGTTTTTCATGTATTACTGTTGTCTTATTTTTACTGTGTGCAATAAAGTGTTTTCTATTCTATTCTATTCTATTCAATCGTAAAGAAAGCTATAACTTAAAAACATTTATTATAATTAAATACTTGGCCTTATTCATCAAAACCCAGAAATTAAATATAAGCTATACCTACGCTAATAATAAAAAGAGGCTTTATAACAGTTCTGTACTGATTTTTTCATTCCAACAATAGACTAGAAATTGTACAGGAACGATACGAGAAGAATGTCACTAGTAAAGGGAACAGGTGTGCTAATTAATTATCACATATTCTTATTTCTTTCTGAAGTATATAAATGAAATAGTCCAATGACTTTCATTTCAAGAAAAAAATATTTTTCCGTTTATAAAGATGAAATACACTAATTCAAAAACATCGTACTTTTTTGTATCTTTTAAGATTAACGTAACTCTTGTCTATTCTGACAAGTCAATTACGCTTTGCAAATCGAGCTAAGTCCAGGATGTTATTACATACAAAAATCCTTGAGCTAAAGTGGCTAAATCTGACTACATGAGTTTCTAAGCCATTATTGACATATTTTCTCATTTTCGTATTTAAGTGCACCATTCCTCACCAATCAGAGATTTTGAGTGACATAAGATGCTATTGGCATCATTCACTGAGCTTATATCCGTGGATGCCTAGAAAGGTTTAAATGTTGAGAAAATAAAAAAATGTAGTGAGTAATATAACAAAAATATGAATTTAATTTTCCCATACAAAATGTTTCGGTTAACAGATGGTGAGATGAAGTTCACCGGGTCAGCTAGTCTAAAATAAAAGATTAGTCATTGTGTGCGATTGTGTAAAATGACAAACCTTGACAATTCAATAGCGATATTGCAACAAATCGCAACAATGACAGCAGTGGCAATTTGTAAACTATGTAGCGACGGCTCAGCGTTCTGTTGACAAATTGCGACCGGCCCAACTGATATTCTACACCGTAGATTGGTGATAAGCGACCAATTTGAGGAGGCGCCACGACTGGGTACGGAAGTCGTTATTACAGTAGGCGGCGAGACCAGGCAAATTGCTCGCGAACACGCCATCCGAACGTGACAGCGCTGTCGAACACATTCCTTATTTGAAACGTCTCAGCTTGGCGTTCCAACTCTATAGATATTACAAATAATGAAATCTTTATTAATACGAGTCTCGCTTGCGACCGTGCCAAGTTAGGATTCTGAGTTTAACCGAGGAATATTCGACTGCTCTTGGATGGAATCGATAGAACTGCAATGTAACTATTCTAATAAACATTTAAATTTTATTTTAACCTCTGGAGCATCCTCTAACATTGCACACCTTATCATATTTCCTACTATACTAGTCTGTCTTAACCCTAAGGTTGCCTGGAAGATATAACTTTTATTGATAATGCCGTCAATTGTTTCACAATAGTTTTGAGCACTTTTTTCTGTATGTAGTAACTCTATGCGTGTGTTAGATCAGGGTTAAAAAGGCGGTTAAAAACAAATTAAAAATCAATAAAGAATTAATCTATTTTTATTCATATACACATGATTGCCTCATAATCGCTACGATACTACGCCGTAGCAGACTACGTCGTAGGTGTCGTAGCATGGTCTACAATGTCTACGCAAAACATGTATGCATAGTTTGTATCAAAATTCAAAAGTGTTAATAACCTATTACTATCCAAAAACCCATCGTCTTCTTTGCCACTTATTACAAAAAGAAACTTAAATTATGTCGCGCGCACAGTGCTCGTGTATACGGATCAGACACTTACGTTATAATTTGATAATTGCGTAACAGTGCCTCCCTGTTGAAGGCGGTAATTGAGCCGTGTCTAATGTCAATCAAGTCGTTTCAACAATCGCTCTGTATTGATTCGTGATGTCTCTAACTCTCTGACAATACGGCGCCGCGGGTTAAACACCCTCTAATATCTGTATTGTATATTTCTGATAGACAGTTAAGCAACTTTGAACAATAGAATTCATAATTTATTTTTTTACTTACTTATGTTTTGCTTACAAAGATGTTGTACAATGAAAGAAGTTCGCTACAATCCGCCTTTCGAAATGCAAAAATATATATAAACTACATTACAATTACATACACATTATTCTTTTGTCATCTGGGTCAAAGAGGCGTGGGATCGATTCCCACCCAGAACAATTATTTGTGATGAACATGAGTGTTTTCTCTGTGTCTGGGTGTTATTAGTTATTATCTATATGATTATGGATGTAAAAATATGAATATATGTACTTCATTAGTCTCTGGCAGCCATATTACAAGCTATGCTTAGTTTGGGGTCAGAGATGTGTGTAAGATGTCATTCACACAGTCACAGTCGTAGTCTAAGTCCAATAAAATGCTAAGGTCAAGTCCAAGTAAAGCAGTGGTGATTTTACTAGAATCTTTTATGGAGATTAGGTAGCAACACGATAATATTAGATTGGAGCTAACTTTACATCCGCTGACTTGTATAATTCGGCTTATAGCTTGCCGTCAATACTTCCCATATTCACAAAATCTAAACTAAACAAGCCTTTCATTCCAAATATAAGTTCCTCACAATTATTTGTGCGTTTGAGTTTATCAAATCATTTGTATTGTACATTAGGATGAGATAAAGCATGAACCTATGCAATAATAAACAACATAATACATTTCTAAATATAATTAAAGTACAAAAAAAAAAAAAGCAAAGTTGCCGTTATAATTACAGGTCTCGGCATATAAGTCTAGCGCTGAGCGAAGTGTGGAGGGGGTGGCTGCGAATGAGTTTAGTATAGCGGTCAACATGCGCAGCCATCCCCTCCACAGTACCTTCAGCGCTAGACTTACGTGCCGCTACTTGAATGTGAGTATTGAAACATGTGATATCAATTATCTTCAAAGTTCCCATCATGTTAAGTCTATTTTCGTACTTTCATAAGTAATGATAGTACAATAATAGCCGATAAAAATAGCACCGGTCCTCCAATAACGTTTACTTTAGCGACTTAGTTTTTGGAATTTGGATAGTTACTGCATCAAAACTTGTATCCGAGTTACTATGTACGAGTATTACGAACAAAGATATCTCTAGTAATAATGTTTAAGATCAAAATATTTTAAGATCAGTCCGTTCCGTGCATGGGTTGCCTGAAAGAGATCGCTTCCATCTATTATCTTAGTATTTTTTGTATTAATGTTCGTTTTGTTTATTTTTTGTGTACAATAAAGTGTTTTCTATTCTAACTAATGTTTTCTTTCACTGTAAATTTCTTTCAACAATAGAAAAGGCTAGTAATGGTCACTATGCAGAAATAATAATAAGGCACAAAAAGTGTAATAAATCGTTACTAAAACGTGTATAAATTTCCATTTGGTCCGAAGAATATCGATTCCCTAAGAAAGAATTCTTAAGTGGCGGCCATATATTTTAATTAAGTGCGGGCGCATGCAGACTTCGATAAGTTACTGGTAGGGCCCAGTCACGTTTCCACGGTACGACCGGCACCGTGAATTGTTAAGGTAGTAGCTAGTAAGGTAATGCTGTAGCGACGTGAAAATGGATAATATGGTAGGTAAGACACTGTTTTTCTGCGTCTGTGCCTACTGTATTGTACCGACCTTTTTAACCGACTTCCCAAATGGAGAAGATTCTATTTTCGTCTGGATGTATTTTTTTGTGTATGTTAATTGATATTTTCGCCAACTGTGAACCGAACCAAAAATATTTTTTTTGTTCAAAAACTTCCGAGGTGATCTCATTAACTGTCCCTGCCTAGAAAATGTTTCAAAAATAAAATACCTGGGCGTCATAATTGACCAGAACCTGTCTTGGTTACCTCATATTCAACTCATTTCTGCTCGAGTGAGGAAATTAATATGGATATTTAAGAAACTAAGGCATATAGCGAACTTTAACTTACTCATGACTACTTATCAAGCACTATGCCAATCTATTATATCATATTGTATCACTGCGTGGGGTGGTGCCTACAAAACTCATATGATACTTTTGGAAAGGGCACAACGGTCCCTGCTAAAAGTCCTAACTTTTAAGCCTTACCTATTCCCTACTAAGGAATTATTTGCATTGTGTAAAGTCCTGACAGTTAGACAGCTATATGTCCTACGTATAATAATTTATCAACATACTAAAATTCCCTATGATTCAACATTAAGAAATAATAGACGCCAGTTCGAAGTAAATCTAAATTTCCCTATCTATAACACTAGTTTCATAAATACTGAATGCTGTTTTCTGGCTCCTTACTTGTATAAAAAATTAAATAGAAAACTTAACTTTTACCCACTTAAACTCATAAAGTGTAAAATGAAAGTTAAATCCTGGCTCCAGTCTCTCACTTATGAGGAGACTGAAATAATTTTTGATATAATTTCCTAAGCTTTTTAATTAGGTATTCTTGCTCACTTAGCACCCTCTTAAGCAAACAATTAACTAACTATAAACAATAACATAGCACAGTTTTAATTCCCTATCTGGTCTAATTACGGATGTAGTATACAACGATATTATACTATCCTGACTGCACAATTAAGTATTGTTATTAAAATGTTTTCTTCAAATATCGGTAGAAAGTATTAATTTCCAATGTGATAGTTTCAGTTCATATGGCATAAAATCTTGAACAGTTTTCCGCATATTTTATGTATCGCTATATTAAAGGGTTAAAACCATTTGGCACGCACACAGGTTCACTTTTTTTTTTACAGTTGTTTTTTCTCTGTTTTGATGATAGTTTCTGCCATACAGGTCTAATCTTTTTATAATCATATTTTGTTTGGAATATTGTAACATGAGTAATTTATTCTATAATCTGTTTTTACTTAAGAACTAAATTCCAAATTTATAACTGTATTTATCACATGAATGTATTTTTAGAATTAATTTTATTTTTCAGTTTTCATTTACTTCAAAATTATTTAGCACGTTGGAAGACGTTAGCATCCGGGAATCAGAAATTCTTGTCCGGGTGCTAACACATCTTTGTATATCTCATGTATTTTGATGTCAATAAAGATTATTATTATTAACATTTTATCGAAATCAGCTAAGCCGTTTTTGAAAAATCAAAAATAATGTAAGAATTGTATACGTCAATTCGAGCGAACTACTCGAATTTTGTATACGATGCAAGTCGGTTTTGCCATTTATTGCGAAAAAAAATTATCGTAAATCCACTACTGAAAGTTAACCTTAAAAGGGCGATTGGATCATATCGCCATGAAAGCGAAATGTAGTAAATCCACTACTGAAAGTTTACCTAAAAAGGGCGATTGGATCATGTCGCCATGAAAGCGATATGTAGTAAGTCCACTACTGAAAGATTACCTAGAAAGGGCGATTGGATCATATCGCCATGAAAGCGATATGTAGTAAATCCACTACTGAAAGTTTACCTAAAAAGGGCGATTGGATCATATCGCCATGAAAGCGATATGTACTAAGTCCACTACTGAAAGATTACCTAGAAAGGGCGATTGGATCATATCGCCATGAAAGCAATGTGAGCACTGGAAATCTACCTTAGTGCAAATGGGATAGCATAGTTCGAGTTTCTAATCATTAGTCGTTTCAAAAATTAGTAATCAGTGTTTCACGGTGCCCGTGTCGTATTGTCGTACCTACAATGGAACTGTACCCGGACCCTTACCGGTAGGGCGCAGGACTCGGGACTTTGAATAGAGGGTTTGAAAAACTTGTGACAGTCAATATTAACAGTAGTTACGCAAACACCAGTGTAAAATAGTGGTGCCAATAACTGTAAACACATATTGGTTCACATATACTGATATTAGGAACAATTAACACGAGGTATGATCTGGACCTGGTCGATCTAAAGAATTGAAAATCTACGTGTATGTAACTCTGTATGTACATCTCGTATGTAAAATAGTTCAGGCAACATTTAGAAAGATATTTTTTATTAGCATCGTCGATATTTGGGAACTCTTGATAACTTTTACTTTTTAATAAACAAACTGACATCATAATTTTGGACCACAAAGTTTAGGTTCTCAGTTTCATACTTTTTTTGAGTCAGTGTCATTATTAACTAAAACTATTTAAAATACTACATACTCGTAATAAGAATCGGTATCATCCACAGATAACTGTAAGTCTAGAAATAATCCTAGTGCTTATTGGTAGGTTGGCATCATGCCCAACATGCTGACAGCATTACCACCCTGAATGATAATGTATACAAGCTTTGAGCCGTATAAACTGTGCCTATAAACAACGGCATCTGCATCTCATTCACGGTGATATACTCGCATCGAATCATTTTTTTAGTATTGTAGTCTGATTTTATAGTTAGTCATACCGACCTGGTTTCAAGATCTTTTAGCCGCTTCTTAATTATTGGACTTGGAAGTCAAATAGTCACAGTCATAGATAGTCCAAGTCCAAAACAAACTCACAGTCATGTCCAAATCATGCCTCTGTATAGCAGTGGAGCCTTTACTAGAAGCGTCTATGGAGTTTTTGTAGCGACGCGAAAATACATGGTTAACTACATATATCACTTGCCAACACTTGCAATCATTAGTCAGTCAATAATAACTGAAACTCCACAACATTTCACTAGTTATCACTGAAAAAAACACAAGTTTTCTCAAAATATTTTTTTACTATAATTATAATTTCAATTTGTTTTGTTAATCTGAATAATGTTATGGATTGATTATATCTGAAATAAATGTTTTTAAATTTGAATTTGAATATAAAAAGACGCCATTATTATGTCGCGTTACCGCCGAAAATTCCGCATCGAATTAGTATCCGAAGTGCTGCCAGCCACATTTTAGAAACTGGATTTTGTAAAATTTCCCATCTTCTATTGCTATTTATCATTCCGGAGTGAGTCTTCTGTACCTGTATTTTATTCTGTGCACTAAGCGGGTAACATGGCCGTCGCGTCGGACTCGTTGCGGCGCGTTTTATTTCACATAATAACATATTAGGCAGGGCCCGCGGCACGCTCGCTACCCCCTCGCGCTTTGGTCATTCAGAAAGGGATATGACATACAACTCTAACCTGGTACCATTTTTTGGAATGTTAGCACAAAATAACTCTTTGTCGACTTTTAGGGTTCCGTACCCAAAGGGTAAAAACGGGACCCTATTACCAAGACTCCGCTGTCCGTCTGTCTGTCTTCAGGCTGTATCTCATGAACCGTAATAGCTAGAGAGTTGAAATTTTTCACAGACGATGTATTTCGATTGCCGCTATGACAACAAATACTAAAAAGAGAATAATATAAATATTTAAGGGGGGCCTCCCACACAACAAACGTGATTTTTTTGCCGAGGGGCTCTCATACGGTACGGTAGCCCTTCATGCGCGAGTCCAAGGCGTACATGTCCGATATTTTTTTTTTTGCGAATACGTCTGTGTTGGACCTTGCCGTATAGTCATAAAATATAAATGAACATATAGTCATCAATGAAAATTTTTGAGATGGGCGAGAGATTTCACGTACTAACACAATTGGTATAGAATTAAAAAATACGTTGCTCGTCAAAGCGCCATCTATCATACCGAGTGAAACGAGAGCCGAGGTTTTTTTCATCGCACCAAACGATAATCTTTGCGTCAAATAGGTAGACCAGTTAAATTCTGACCACGCATATTTGGACAATACTACGAAAATGAAACTATAACAAACTAGAACTAAACTAAGTAGGCAGACTATTAAGTACTTTCTGCAGTGCAACTATTGTAGCCGTGACAACTAGAATGAAAGGAAAACATAATGTCCTCTGTGGGCATCACTCGCGTCATCCCATCACGATACATCCTTCCATATACATACGTGTACGTAGTAAAATATGCGATACACTATATTTCGACTACATATTGCGATGCACTTGCTATTCATTATGTAAGCAAGATACATTTTTGCAAGCTGAAGTTAGACTACCAACTGATCGCTGAAAACTTGGCTGAGAAAAAACTAGAAATAAGCGAAATCCTTTTAGAAATAATCAAAGTTTGCGCTTATTTCGGTACCTCGTGTAAATAAAACTCAGCTAACGACTGCACGAAACGCCAGCGCCGCCGTCGGTCGCCGCACTCGCCGCCGGCACACAACTTTCCATTTTACTCGAATAAAATGTGATTCCATGTAATATTTTTAGCATCAAACCGACAAGGGAGCTCATTTTGAAACTCTACAAACAAAAAGTGTATTCGTGAAATGGGACACAATGTTCTGTTTGTTTTGTAATAAATCCGACGGAATACTCGTAAAAGGGTTTAATTTTTTTCGCTACTGCGATCTACATTTTGTTACAGATTATACATCCCTATCATTATAAATATAGGGCTATCAGCCCGTGTTCGACATAAGCCTCTCTCCCATAGATGATGATCGACAGAGCAGTAAGGTTTGCAAATAGAGACCACGCACCGATAAGTACAGCGTAAGATGCCCTTCCGGTGGATATCCTAAAGGACAGAAGATCGTCAAGGTGGATAAATCACCTAGAAAAAATTCTAGACGCAATTCGCTTTCAACAGATTAATTTATAATCTACACTTCTAATTAAAGAATTTTATTTTCTCAGCAAGAATTTAACAATTTCAAAAATATTAATATTTTGTAATAAAAAAATAATACTATTGTCTTAAGTAAACCCGGTCTCTAGTAAGCCCAGGTGAAAATGACTTCCTTTCATTCGTACACCGTGGACCCCGTCTCTGCACTTTCTGGTATGCAATCGCCATTTGAGTTTTTTTACATTAGGGTACATCTTACACGCGCTGACCCCAAACTAAGTAAAGCTTGTGATATGGCTGCCAATCACGCCTCTTTAGCAGAGTTACTTACCATTGCGGCACCGAGGCAGTCCGATATTTACGGTCCCACCGAAAATTCATCAGAATTATTTCGAATTTCAGTCCCTACAGACATCTCTATGAAAATAATTCAATATTAGAGCTGACTATTCGAAAGTAACAATGAAGAAATTATGATCTGAACAGAGAAACTTCCGCTGAAAGAAAGGCAGAAAGCAATTAACTTTGAAATGGGGTGAAATTAATTGAAAGATGTTTTTCACCTTTTAAATACGTAGTCAATGAACGAAATTTTAATTTGATCTTTTTCA
This sequence comes from Hypomecis atomaria, assembly GCA_964007245.1. Classification (NCBI taxonomy): domain Eukaryota; kingdom Metazoa; phylum Arthropoda; class Insecta; order Lepidoptera; family Geometridae; genus Hypomecis; species Hypomecis atomaria. Next base: position 14,719,022 of record OZ023288.1, read on the forward strand.
CAGAAACGACACTGTAACTTAATTTTCTGTCAAAGAGATAACGAGGTACGAGTATGGCTATTCAGGAATGCTTGATAAGCTGCTATAAATGAACCTTGTGCTACATAATACCTAACAAAAACTGAATAGTGAAAAAACAGGGTAAAGGTATACACCACTACTTTTTATGAACATCTAAAAAAAATTTGGGGGTATCAGTGCACGATACTAAACATATATATGCAATAAAAAGTTAATAAATCAATATCCTAAAATTATCCCTTAAAAATTGAAATAATTGGTTATTCTAATCCATTAGACTCCAACTACAGCTGTTTTGCGTAAACAAGACCGTAGGTACTTATTCTACATTACTACACTATACATGAATGAAATTGACATTATGTGCATAATTTTAGTCTAATTTTCGGATAAAATAAAACCTAAATAAATAGGCTACCTAAGATCTTTTTTAAATTTTAACTGTACACATATGTTTTACATCGTGTACTGATACCTACATTTTTTTTTTAGATGTTCATAAAAAGTAGTGGTGTATATAGATTGTAGGTACAGGCTTTTCGAGACTACTGATACCTTATTTTTAATATAATTCTATGGGTTGTTTTAGTTATTATTTAATTAGTTTATATCTATATGTTAACGCACACCCCGTCTCTACTTTTTAAATACTTACGAGTACGAGTATTAGTCCATCCAAAGGTAGCGTGGAAGAAATCGCTTAAAGCGAAAATTCCGCCCCTTGTTACATATGTTATAGTTTTAATTTGTTTTTCTTGTGTATTTTGTGGTATTAACAAGAAAAGAAATATTTATCTACCTCTCAGACCATATGAATGATTTTTTTTAAATTTGGTCTGAGATCTATCGTTATGTCTAGCTTTAATCTGGGGCCACCCCGGAAATGGCAATATTTGAATGCCACAAAGCATCTCCTGTTTACGTTTGTTAGGTTGTTGAGTAGCATTTTGTGTAAGTAATATATGTATCTATTTTTAATAATAAATTTCACAAAGAGAATACACAGTAATTTAAAAAGATATACCTAACTAATCGGAAAAATTGTCGGCTAACAGGATATTTAATTCAATTCCGCGTAGTCTTTTGAAGTCTCAGATCAAGAGTACGATGTGAAAATTTTCATAACAGAATCATAGTTAGAAATTAATGTATCGATCATCAATTGATATACATACAGGCTGTTGCTTTCGAAGACCAGAGTGGAATGGCGTGTAAATAGCCAACTCCTGGGTGTGATTGCTCACGAAAGTTTTGAAGAAAAATTTGAAATAAGAACGGGCGGGAAGATCGTACACAAAGAAATAATTTGGTGTCGACGCATATACAGGCACTAAACTGAGACTAACCTTCAAATGACCGCCTTCATACCCTCGTAATCGAGACCGGCTGGAGAAGTCTTCTGAGACTGATGCACGGCGCCTGCTGGTATCGTCCACTAAAGTCCTGTGTCGAGGCGAAATACTTGTCCAAAAAAACTGCACTACACAATAGACAGTTCTGAAGTTCACAACATGAATATATAAAATAAGTTTTCCTTTGGCGGTTAAAGGAGCGTTCTCGGCGGATGGAAGTCAACTTGCGGCGGGTGGAAGTAAACTGACAGAATGATTTTTCTGCCATTCATAAAATAACGGCGGTGACGCGACACTCGATGGTTTCACGCCATTTTTTACCAATTGCAATGGTCGAGGGCATCGCGGTTCGAGACGACTAGCGCCATCTCTCGGAAAACTCCGGGACGTCAACGGGCATTCGACAGATTGTCCCAGCGTTGCACCTGTTTTACCGGCGACACCAGAAAGCGGTTAAATTTAAATTGTAAAAAGAATAGATTACAGAAAGCGGAATTATTAAATAAAAGATGTTAAGGCGCTAAACCACAGAGACTCAGAAATATGTATACCTACATGTTATTAGGAACAACTTTTTCTATATTACCAATTCCGAAATCGTGAAAAAGTCAGTTGTTTTAAATTATAAAATTCATCGATAAAATGGACAACAGATTTCCGTGTTTTGGTCACATAGTAAAAGTGGTTTATTTATTTTTGTTGTATATATTTCAAATCAGCACACACATATAATTTACAGAATTGTCCAAAACATTACTACTATTGTTGTTGATTGATCTTATCTTGGGTGAGCTAGGATTATTTTGCTAAATCTGCCTCAACTTTTTTATTTAAAAGCCCCTGGATTTTGCCAATCGACATACTATACCTATAATACTTACTGCTCATTGGTGGAAAATCAGATTTGATTATATGAAACTATATAGCTTGGATTTGCAAGTGCCAGTTATTCAATATCCAAGCCGTACTCCTGTACATACTGAGTAAATAGTAATATATTCCGGTTTCGAGGCTAAAGTTCCCAGCGAAATTACTGAGCATAAAGAGATTTCATTGGTATCTAAATATATCTCGGAAATATTTTTCTGTAAAGGATTTTGGATTCCATATTATAGAACTTGGCTTATTGTGGTGACATGGGTAAATGTGACACCAAGCGAGTGCAACTCGCTTTTGAGCAGGTGATATTATTATAAACAATGTATATTTAATTAATATTACATACTGTATTGCATAATTTAGACTTACAATACAGTACTACACTGCTATAAGAGATTTTTATAATGGGTAAAACGTTTTTATAAGTAAAAGAATTATTCAACATTGCATTGGCACCTTTATTTAATTGTGAGTTTGAACAACCAGTTTTCGCATGTAAACGTAAAAAAATACAGATAAAAGGATTACAAACTCCCAAATAATAAGCACCGTGGACTTTATTAAAGAAAAGTTAATTTCGTATAGGCCGAGGAGCTTTTTTTTTATTTCATATTGGTTTGCGTTTGACTGCACACTGCCTGATGTTAAGCAGATATGCGGTCTAGGGTGTAACACGCTTACCTAGAAGATACCTATTTACTCGTGATTTGAAGACACCTACATTATACTTAAACAGGAAGACAGACTCAACGTGTTCCACATTTTGGCGGTTCGTATGAGGAATGTGGACGCGAAACGCTTGGTTCTAACGCGCGGAATGTCCAACAAAAAAGGTTGGCGCTTTGGTCGCGTCTGTCTAGCCATACGATAGAAGAAAGGGGCAGGTGGGACCAGATTATGAAACTCCTGGGCGCACTCACCGAAGTGTATAGCTAGCCCTGCTGTCGTGTCGCTGTGTTTTTAAGCCGCCAATAAACCTCTTATACGTATAGCGAAACGGTTAAAACCACCAGGATTCACAATTAAACGAGTCATTCGATCCACAGCAACAGTCTTTTAAATGACACCCACAGTCACCCATCCGAAGACAAACCGTGCCAAACGCTGCCTTATTTCGGTGCTGGCCACAAAACACCTACTTAGTCAAACTAATTTAAGAGTGCTACGTTTATTTAAAACTTCACTGCCACACCACGATTTAAACACGCTCTAAACACATTTAAACCGTGCAATTTGTACTGTTAAACATACTCGTAGTCTAAAGCGTGCGTAAAACTTTTGTGGTAAGACGGTTAGCTTCTAGTATGTAGCACATTGCTTCGAGAGCATAATATGCGTGAGCCAACACAGTTAGCAAGGCCACTAGGGTGCGCAGTGTGCTTAGCCCAGAGCCCTTACCCTCTCCCTGAACCCTCGTATCGTCCACGGATGGGCGGCCACAGTAATGAGGGAGAGTTGCGTAATTTCGAGCCAGGTTATGAACTTGTGCAACTGTTTGAAGTTTTTACGCGTGTTTGTTTTGCATGCGTGGTCGCAAAGCCATTGTTTCTAAGCACTAGGAGCACGTGAGCTGAAAAAATTGGATTAGCCAAGTGTTATGCGAAACTAACCGTCACAACTACAACATTGGTCATCACAATTGTTACATTTATACTGCTACTACTGAAATTTTCTCAAGTTTTCACATTGTCCAAAGTAAATTAAGTTTCACTGATTTTATAAAATTATTAAATGTCTCATCTCACGTCAGGCTATCCAGCTTTACAACATCTCCCAAGTATTTCCGCCTTATTTTTTCACACTTGTACCATCGATGTGTGGCATACACGTAGAAAGCAGATTTAAAAAAACAGCCGATCTCTTGTAGGTACTAAATATAGGCTCAATAATTTCAGATACAACGCTGAACAGCTTCAAATTACGCTTCCAGCGCTGGCTTATAGAGCACTTTTATGTATTAGTACTCACTACGATGTAAATGAATTTTTCGATGATAATTATTGATTATTAATAATTTTTAATCGTTAATTTTTATGGAATTGTTTTTGACTTGACAATTATTTTTTACCAAATAGAGTATGAGTACTATCCTTAGATTGTGATTTAATTAATCCTCGGTCCACTTGTATATTAATTTGACAATATAAAAAAAACTGTAATAGTGGAGGCAGCGTCTTTATCGTCGTGTCGCGTCGTGGTCTTTAAAGTTATTATTTTGAAAAAAAAACCGGCCAAGTGCGAGTCGGACTCGCGCACCGAGGGTTCCGTACAAACCTGCAAGGTTTTGAGGAAATGGGTAGTAAGGTTAAAATTATTAAAAAAAAATATATTATGTGATGTAACTAAAAATTTATGGTTTTCGTAATTTTTCCTTTATCTATGCTATAAGACGTTGCTTCGTACCAAATTTCAAGATTCTGAGTTCACGGGAAGCACCCTGTAGGTTTTGATTCCCTTGCAAGTGTCGAAAATTTGCGGCATAAACGGCTGTATCTTTTGATTGCGTTGGCTTAGAAGTTTGATTTTTTCACAGCTTCAAGGGACAGTAGACCTGAGTAATTGATATAAATTTCAGCTTCATACCTCCACGCGTTCCTGAGAAAAAGGGTCTTGACAGACGGACGGACGGACAGACGGACAACAAAGTGATCCTATAAGGGTTCCGTTATTTCCTTTTGAGGTACGGAACCCTAAAAACACATAATTCTCAGTGCTTCAATTCGAGCTCTACCTTAACGTTAAAATCTTATCTTTCTATGCTATACTGTAGGTTTAATATCATGTTGTTCATCAACTAAAGTCTTGCAGTAGGAGTAAATTTTGATTTGCTCGTTGACGTAATAAATGCATATTCATTAGTGCTACAAATTAATCAGTAGAGATGTGCATGATGCGCGCTGCTCGAGCAGGCGTGCTAACAATATAACGACGCGGCAAGCTGGGATATGATAAATATTTATTAGATGTTATATTCATTTTGTCTGTATATATGTAATTGAAAATTAATACACAGGGTTACTAGTAATCAATTCATTTACATTTAAAAGCATTCTTTTAGGGGCATATTCTGTAGATCAAAACTAACAACTTTTGTTTAGCGACTTTTGTCAAAACTAAAAAAAAACAGCTGTTTCATAATATATATGGTTTGTCGAGCGTGAACGATATTATTCTATGAAACAGCATTTTTTTGAGATTTGATAAAAGTCGTTGAACAAAAGTTGTTAGTTTTGATCTACAGAATAAGCCCCTAAAAGGATTCTAACTGATTGCCAATAACCCTGTATAAGTCATTTATTTCAGAAAAAATAAAATTATCAAAAAAGTTATAACAAGGTAGTTCGAAAAGGCCGGGTGGCTAGCCCTGGTGTCAGAGTGTCAGAGTCAGGTTAATCAATGTGTGTGTTAATCAAAGCTAAGTGCCATCCGAGTCACGGTAGCGGTCGTAAAAGCGCGAATAAAGTAGGTATGTATTTGACATGAAACAACTGAATTTCAATTTCAATTTATTTATTTGCACACACAGATTAAAAGGAATTTTAAATGTAACAATAGTACATATATAGAACAAAACAAAACGTAAGGAGATAATTCCAGCTATTTCCAGCGGCCCTACACTAGGCTCAGAGGCCCGTATTGTGGCGACCAGAAAAGCGAAAACATACAAAATATGATATGGTATGGAGGTGTCCTAGGTTACAATAAAAACTTGAATCTATTTAAAACAACATAATTAGATAATATTATGAGTTATACAATAATAATAATAAACGGATCAAAATAAAAATGAATAATTATAGTAATGAAGTTATTGAACAACAATTAGACAAGAATATGCACTCTGTTTAGTATACGCCCATAGTATATGTGTATGTGTGAGTGCGTGTTTGTGTAACTAGACAGTACCTATAGTGCACTTGTGTATAAAAAAAGGGCAAGGAACTATAAAAAAGTTGACTGATCACTCGATCTCTACAGTACATCAGAAACAAATAGATGCAAGCTTCTTCCAATCAGTCTTTTTGAAAATGATGAATTTTTATGCAGCAGATGTCCTGTGGCTGATGTGATGATGATTAATTTATAATTATAAAACTAGTGTTTGCTCACAACCTAATAGTCTATAACTACCCATTAATTAATTTTTTGTTTTCGCTCTTATTACTTAACAAAATGTAGAACATCATATTTAATGTTATAAGTTACAAAGCTCGACTTAACTGTTTCATTGAAGGAAACATATTTCTAGGGAAATAGTGGCAGAATCGTGAGCATAGCTTATATCCCTTTAGAACATTAATTAACCTAACTAAGTAACTATTTGTAATAGGCACACTGCTCAAGAAACTATTATAACGTACTGTAACACCTGTAGGCGTCTCGTTAGCGCTGTGAGCAGCTGTTATAATTGGAATCCCTTATTCAAGTTGTGTTAACACAACTAGTTTTAATTCATACTAACTTACTGAGATAACTTTCAATTCTATAATTAGTATTTTTCTCTTTCAGGTGACGAGAAAATCGTATAAAGATGAACGATGTGGACTGCCTGCTACAAAACTTTATAAACTCTTTCTATACTTACTCGTAACGTTGAACATTCGTTAGTAGCGTTCGTGTATTCGTTTTACATTTTTTATAGTTAATTTTCATAATTTAAAGCAGCTAAAGCGGAAAACCTCAAACGGCACAAATATGGGTCCTCAGACAGGATGTACCATTTTGTGCCGTTTGGGGTTGAGACTTTAGGTCCGTAGGGGCCGGACGCTCATACCCTATACAAAGATCTGGCTAGGCGTTTGGTAGAGGTGACACGTGACCAGAGTGCTGGCTTCTATTTCGCCCAAAAGCTGAGTATTGCTATTCAGCGAGGCAATGCTGCCAGCATTCTGGTCACGTTACCCTCTGCCGAGGGGCTTTTAGACTAGGTGGTTTTATTTTGTTTTGTTTTTTTTTAGTTTAAGTTTTAGTATTAGTTTAGTCAATATTTTAGTACAAGTTAGAATAAATTATGTTATATACTACGTTTTGTGAATAAATAGTAAGCAATTTTCATAATATATTTCAATGTTATTAGTCCTCTTGTAAAGCCTCCAGATTTAAGGTCAAAAATTATTAACTAGATAAATATATCCTTATCCTTACTTAATTACTTAATTACTTATTACTTTTACTTAATTTACTTATTTACTTATATTTACTTTACTTATATTAATATTATAAATGCGAAAGTAACTCTGTCTGTCTGTCTGTCGCGCTTTCACGCTAAAACTACTGAACCGATTTGAATGAAATTTGGTACACAGATAGTCTAGAGCCTGAGAAAGGACATAGGCTACTTTTTGATTCGAAAAAATTGTTTTAAAGGGTTGAAAAGGGGGGATGAAAACGCATTGGATAGAATCTTAGAAGAAAAAACTTATTTTCTACCATGACAAATGGTAATTTGCATCTTGACTTTCCAAATTACATTCTCTATGCCCAATGCCCATTCAAGGCTGCTCGAGTTGCAAATGTCCAAAGTCAATCAATCTTTTCCTGTAAAATTTAGAGAAGGTTACATGTATTTTTTCAGTTTAATTACGTAGTTTTCATTCTAATAGGTATGCCTACAAAACGCAAATCGAATCTAGCGCGTAGTTCTAGCGGAGCTCGCGTAAAGAGAATTGCTAGAAGCCAAGAGTCTGAAGAGCACACTTAAATGCGTTTGACATTAGATGCCGAGCGCCACGCATCTCAAAGAGCTGCTGAGACTCAAGAGCGAAACCAAGCGCGTCGAATTTTAGATGCTGAGCGTCACGCAGCTCAGAGAGCTGCTGAGACTTAAGTTGAAAGTCAAGCGCGGGGACTTTTAGATGCTGAGCATCACGCAGCGCAAAGAACTGCTGAGACTCAAGAGCAAAAAACCAAGCACGTCAAATTTTAGATGCTGAGCGTCACGCAGCTCAGAGAGCTGCTGAGATTTAAGGAGAAAGTCAAGTGCAGCGACTTTTAGATGCCGAGCATCACGCAGCGCAAAGAACTGCTGAGACTCAAGAGCAAAACCAAGCGCGTCGAATTTTAGATGCTAATCATTAGACGTTAAGCAAAAAATTGCATAGTTCCTGTAGGATAGGACAAAACCTATCGAAAGCAAAACTGTCGCCACTATCACAAAGACGCTAAATGATTAATTCCTCTATGACACTTAACGAAACGTAATTAGATGACAGGTGACATTGTCTGCAGACTTTTATAAATCACAGGTAGCATAGCAAGGGGACAAATTGTTTTTCCACCATTATATCCCCTTGAAGAGGAAATAAAGTATGGATTGAAAATGACAACTGACATTAAAATTGGAAAAAATGTTTTATTCCCTCTGCATGCTACATGTTACTATGACGTTTAATAACAGGCCGTCATTTTGTCTGACATTAAAAATATTTTTAAATCTTCTATCATTAGAGGTTTAACATGTTTCTTTATTCTACCTTTATGGTACAGAATCATCATACTTTAATATTATCAATCCGAAAAGTTTGTTGGTTTGTTCCTCTTTGACGCAGCAACGGAGCAAAAGATTGAATTGATTTTTGGTATGGATACCTATGGTTTAAAAGACAGAAAGTGATAACAGGATACTTTTGTATCCCGAGAAAATTCATGATTCCCATGGGATAGGACAATAACTGTTTCTCAGCAATGGAGCAACGGATTGACTTGATTTTTGGGGTGGGCATAGTATTGGAAGACGGATAGTGACATAGGATACTTTCCTTACCGAAAAAATTGCGGTTCCCGTAGGATAAGACAATAACTTTTTCTCAGCAACGGAGCAACGGATTGCCTTGACTTATTGCATGAATATAGTTTGAAAGACGAAAAGTGACAAAGGCCACTTTTTATCCCAAAAACTTTAACAGTTCCCGTAGGATAGGATGAAAAGTAAGCGAGCGGGCCGCGGTAGCAGCCGTCTAAGCGCCAGAAATAACCTGTCATTTCAAGTTTAGGACGTTCCTACATTTTTCGCACTCCTTCGCGGCACTCAACAGAGCTAGCCCAGACTCGGGCTCCATAACGGAGCTTGCGCTCCCGCCATAATGACGGTGTGTTTCGGAGCACAAGACACATCGTCATCCACCACTCGGGAGTAACCAGCACTGAGCGTCGGACAGCATTCCAACGTCCTGATCCCAGTGCAACGGGTCAGTCATAGTAGCCCAGCGCCTGCCTCTTCAACTGCAGAGGGCAGTGAGAACGGCCATCGCGATACCGACACTTCTCTTCCCCTGCAGCTCCACTGCGTCTTCCAACAGGTTGACGGCCTAGCGGAAGGTAGGGTAGATGGCGGCACCCACACAACCAGTTCCATCCCACCGCAGCCCCTAATCCTCGGTTGCAGCGTCGCAAGAGCGGCACTGCAGCCCGCCTCAGAAGCAACATTTCTCATAAGGCAGGCAACCTACCGGCCATCCTCTCAGCTGCTTTAGTTAAAAGCGGCTGCGTTACGAGTGCCGGCCTCTAAGCTGCCTTGGGGGAAAGACCCAAAGAAGAGGGAGACTTCGAGCGCCGCCTTTTCAGCTGCCTTAGACCTCCCCCGCCACGACAAGGCGGGAATACACAGGAGGGTTGTATATACACTCCAACCGTAACTTAACCAACAAAAGCATTCCTCTAAGGTATTTTGATGTTTGTCGCTTAGGTTAGGTTTCGCAGCCGACATAAACATTAGCCAAAATCAAAACATAACGCGGGCGTAGCCGCGGGTAAAAGCTAGTGGTAGTATATATGTAGCTTTAGAGAGGGCTATGCTCGGAGTTTCTCTGCGAAATTAAATCAGGAATGAAATAATCCGTACGAGAACCAAAGTTACTGACATATACCAGCTGTATTGCAAGTTAAAATGGCAATGGGCAGGGCACATGGCTGATGACCGGTAGGGTCGAAAAGTTGTCGTGTGGAAAGCGCAGCGTAGGTGGACAGCTGATGACCTTATCAAGACGGCAGGACTGCGCTAAATGCGAGTCGCTTTCAACCGGTCTTATTGGAGACCTATAGGAGAGGCCAATGGTTAGCAGTGAACGTCTTGTGGCTGAAACAAACGAACGAACATATTCTTCGTTATTATATTAGGCACTTCGCGCAAAATATCTTAATATTTATTTGGTTGAAGATTACGCAATACACAAACTCTTCAAAACCTGTCAATAAAACAAACATGAAAATGGCGACTTACAAACCGATGGCTATATTTTATCGGATGGTTTCCTATCTCATCGCCACCCTTCTCATTTGTCAAATCAACAGAAATATATGCGTGAGAACTCACAGATTGATGGGAGGCCTAGATTGAATTACATCTTGGCAAAACCTGACGAGGGTATAACGCTCCATGCGGGTGAGAACAAGAATCACATAAGAATGAGCTCGAATGTCTGATAGTGGTTAGATGCTGGTTCGATTTGCTGCCAGCTATTAATCATTGAAATTTTTCTTTCGATGTGGATTTATTTCTGAATTGGAGTGCGTATTTTTTGCTCGTGTTACTCAGGTTTAACAAAGATGTAAGTGATTGTAGGTTACACCTGAGTATGATGAGTGATGAGGTACTTTTTTTGATTTTATGCTCATCTGCCTACGACCTAAAATATCGTTTGATACCTGACTACAGCGAAGCAAAAGGAGGTTAATTTTTAAGTGTATATTGTCCCAAACATGAAAAAATATAAAAGGAAAGGATTTACTTCGAAATTGGTCTCATCTTAATTTTATCGAAATCGGCTGAGCCATTTTTGATAAATCAACAATAATGTGAATAATGCTACATCGATCCGTGCGAAATATTCGCGAAATCTGTACACTGTTGAAGTCGGTCATGGCATTTTGGCATATACTCGTATTTCAAAAAAATATTTTTGAGTGTTGAGTTAGTATATTCAATTTCAAGTTACTTCTAAAATATACCAGCAGAATAATATCAATGTTAACGAAACAACAATAATGCTGCATAATTGCATGCATAAACTAAACTCAGTCGGAAGACAACGGTGACGCAAACAGTTTACGCTAAAACTTAATTTATCAGTGTTCAATAGGTAAATAGAGCTTATCTGAAGTGTGTAGTTTAATCGGATGTTTATCCAACTAATTGGATTTTCCGTGGAGCTTCCCCTTTCGGCGGCCTCTCCCCTCTTCCTCCCTCCCCCAAGAAACCTTCAGATCGTGTATGAAACTGCACCAACACTAGTTACACTGTACAAGCTCGTGCCGACGCAGTCAGAGCGGAACTTTCTACGATATTAATGTTGTTTTCATATTGAAACCCATCCGAGGCTTTGAACATTGTAGATTGCTTTGCATAACTATAAAATAGAGGTTATAACATAGTAGACTAATGATATATGACCACAGGAACGCGCTGGATGCAGGCTGCTTCTTGCTTCTCTTGCTTTATCGAAAATTCTAATTGTAACATGTATTGCTTGCTATGAGCATCACCACGCTGGAAGACAACGCTTAAATATAATTATGACAAGAAATAAAATAAACTGATGCTAGATTCAAACCTTTTTTTGATGCAAGACCGGAATTCATACTGAAATTTTACAATTATGGAAATATTAAGTGTATGTTGTTACTTAATGGGTACCTACGTAGATAACAGCCGATAATTTATTTTGAGTAAAAAGTAATACACAAATAGATAGGTAAAGCATTACGTAAATAAATAGATAGGTACCTTTTAATGTCCCAGTACCCAGGCTCTTTACAAAACTACGGCTTGTTATATTGTTTCGCTCAGGGAGCAAAATTGAATGATTCTAAACCGATATACCGCGTCTTAATAGTCTAAGCATGTGCTTACTGAGCTTCTAAACTAGGTGTTGCATATTCAACGAGCGATTTGCGTAAGTAAGCAATCGTTTATGTATGTACATAACTGGTGTGAGGAGCCCGGCTTCGATATCAGTTTGTTAAATTAACTGAATTGCTTTTCTAGTCTTCTTGCATCATAATAAGTACCCGTGGTTTCGTTATTTTTTACCGACTTCCATAAAGGAGGAGGTATGTTCGTCTGTGTGATTTTTTTTTGTACATGTTCATCGATATTTTTTCCAATTGTGAAACTATTTAAGAAAAAATATTTTTTGTTCGAAAGGGTATACTCCCGAAGTGGTCCCATTTAAATTTTTTCGAAATTAGCTGAGCCGATTTTGAAAAATCAACAATAATGTACATGGATGTCACATCGATTCGAACTATTCGAATTCTGTACACTGTGGAAGTGTGTGTTGCGATTTTTTTGCGAAAAATAATTACAGAATTCTATAATTATTTTAATTGCCAGCATGCTGGGCACGCTGCCAATTGGCAGTGGGCTTGAGCATTTGGATTATCTTTAGACCTTCAAAGGTCTGTGAATGATCCAAGGCTTTTTATGTAGTAGTAATGCTGTTTTGTTATTGTTTGTTACTAGTTTTTGCTTATGGACCATATCTTCATTCTCAGTGCAAGCCCAAAATCTTTCTTTAAGTAAATAAGTTCGTATAGGCGCTGGTCGGCTAGTCCTGGGCCCTATTTTATAAAGCTACAAGTACAAGCTTACAATTGTACGAGTTACAAGTACCAGTAATTACAAGTTACCAGTTACAAGTGTTTTATAAACATGCCGTATTAACTACAAGGGTAGGTAGTTATAAGTTACAAGTATCGATTATAAGTCTAAATTACAAGTATGCTTCTCATCTCTAGGAACGTCACTCACTCATCACTGCCATGAGGAGTTTTGGCGGGAACGCGTGAAAATCATGTCGCTGCATTGTATTATTTTCTAAAACTTGTGTTTTATCAGTATTAATAGTGTAAAAGTTGTGGTGTTTCATTTATTAAAGCGCAGGTCCCCCACAAACATTCTCGACGATTTTGGCACAGAATAAATAATAGTTACTATAGTTACTTTACCATGCACGCCATCTGTTCGATTCGTCTTGAATCAAGTAGGCAGCGCTCTGACTACGTTGACATGACGTCACAGACAGATTGTCTTAGCTTCTAAAGAAGTATTGCTAAATTTTACTCAAATAAAAACTACGTTACAGCTGTCTTATTCATATCTGGTTATACAACATACGCGAGAGTGAGTGGAACAAAAAAAACCGCAATGTCTGTCACATACGACAAAATTGGTATGCAGTCATTTAACAAACTTTTTTTTATAAACTGGCATGTGATAACCAACGTTTGACAAACCCATGAGTAGTTAAATGATAATAAAAAAAAAATTAAAAACTTGGTTATATCTCAAAATAATTACTTGCAAGCAAAATAATTTTGCTAACTAATAAATGTTTGATAATAAACCAACACTTGACACATTTTATTTTATAAAGTGTCGTTTGACAGACAATTCCATTTAGATTTAAAATACTTACCTAACATATCATATGTTTAAAAATATGTCGCTGCTGTGGCTTTTTTCGAAAAAAATAAACCAAAATATTCTCGTGGTAAGCTAATTTTTGTAAGACATGGTTTTATTTGGTAGAACAATTAACGTGCCACGGCAGCGACCGGCGAGTGCCAGAACCAAATCGGCCCATATTCGGTAGTCTATATTTACTATTAGTTCATTTTTTAAACGAAACCATGCAAAAATATGGTTTTCGTATGTTTAACATCTGATGTTCTGACATGAAAAATATACAAATAAAAAACAAAATATCATTCGAGATATTGTCTAAGTGAAATGTTTGATTTATAATTGGTTATAAAATAATGGTTTGTAAAATAAAACATTTGTGGATATAAGATATTTTTTTAAATAAATAACATCCGAGATTTTGTTTGTAAAGTGAAACACTTAAAATGTAAAGGTTTTGGACTGAACATTTCATTACTATAGAACATTCTGGTGATACCTTGCGAAAAAAAACTGCTTTTTTAAAAGATTGAAGTCTTGAACTAAGGGTCGAATCAGATACTTATTGATATTTTGTTATATTAAAATAAGGCTAACTATCAGTTTGTAGCTTTTTTTGAAAACAATGACTTACCCGTAGACATTAGGAAATATTTTTTATTTTAGCTGGTTATTGGTAAGTACATAATAATAATACCTGTAGGTACTATAAATACTAGTAACCCACAATCATAACTTTGTTAAAGTCTCGATTCGCTGAAAACTTGGAATCGGGAAAATTTGTCCCAAAATACAACTTTTCTTTGTTGAAACCTAGAAATTTGGTGGAAAAGTTAGAAAAATTAGCATGCTCAGAAATCTTAAAAAAAATTGATTCATTTCAGTAGGACTGTAGGACAGATGCCAAATCGGTAAAACTACCGAAATATCGGTAGGTCCAAGACTACTGCCTCGAGCGAGCGGCAAGCTACAAGAATCATGTCGAGATAGAAATTGTGCGGTGTCAAGGAGACGTTGCCACTTCGCCACGGATGGCCGCCGTGGCGAAGTGGCAACGTCTCATTGACAACGCTGTCTATCTGCTAACGCCTTATTATAATATGCGAGCAACGGTATTTCTGAATGAATAGTTTTCAGCAGGCGTTATCAGTATTTATCTATAAACTTTATTAAACTATAACATTTAGAAACAAATGTATCCACCAGGAAAAAGGTTCTAATATCTCAAACCACTTATTTCAAGTTTCATTCAAAATGAACCTCTCCGATCCATGAAAATAAGGATAAAAAATAATTACAAAAATGCTGTAGTGATACTTTTCAATAATATTTTAAAGTAGTTCCAAATATTAATAATAAGTATTTTGGATTTTATCCGCTTACTGAAGATATGATTAACCAAGATTTACTCATTTTAAACCTCCCTGATCTTGAAGAACGATCAAAAAATGAGTGGGTAATCATGTCGTTTGCCCATCTCGTCCCCTTAATAGCTGAAATACATGCATGAGTGTGGGCAAGTAGTATAATGTGGTAAAACATGTCTTTTCGTGTTGTCTTCAAAACTCCATCGAAGCTTCTAGTAAAGTCTCCACAGCTTTACTAAAAAGAAGGGTAAGAATATTACATTCATATGACGAGGCGGTATGGCCTTAAAGGCTTTAGCATGTTCTAAATGGGCGAATTATTGAAAAAAAAACACTGCCATGAAAAAAAAACTCATCGTTATCGAAAGCTTGATAAAGTTTTATGTTCTTTTATATTATTATGAAATTGATATCTTTACGATTGTCATAGGCCGCGCCACACAAGTTGGCAGATGTAAAGTTAGCTACAATCAACGCGCAGCTTTATGTGAGCTTCAGTTAGGTTTGGATATTTCGCAGCTTGTAGCTAACCTTACATCCGCCAACTTGTGTGGCGCGGCCTATACGTGATATTTAAAAAAACCTGATTGTTTATAAGTTCATATATACAGGGTTACTGGTAATCAATTAGCATCCTTTTAGGGGCTTAATCTGGACATCAAAACTAACTACTTTTGTTTTGCTAATTTTGTCACATCCTTCTGATTCATCGGGACAAATATTTTTATTCTTTCTTTAAAAGCCCTTGGTCGTGGTCGTTGCAGCCTCGACGCAAGCAAATTATCGTTGTCAGAATCCCTATTCATTGTAATTATGTTATTTTTGTAGCTAATTTCGTATTCACTTGTAAATATTTTACCTAGCGTCAGAGTTAGGTAAAAATAAATACAAATTGTAGTGATAAACTCTTGTAATGCCAAAGATTTTTATAAAACACTTGTTCGATTTTACATTTAAAAATTGGTTGCCTGTAAAGTCGGTATACGGGCGAAAGTTTTACGTGACAACGACTTTGAGACGAATGAGACGAATGAGAGCGCATGAAGTGTGACGCAGTTTCTTGAAGTGTCACCCGGCAAACCAATTTATAAGACGTTGTCACGTCAAAATAAATAATAATTTTATTTGTTCCATAACTTACTTAGGCTACTTAGGTGTTAGTAATTATTATTGACAATGACTGATTAAATCTTAAGTACGGGGTAGTTCGAGAAAAGTGTGAGCGGAGCGTAACGCAGTTTCTTGAAGTGTCACCCGGCAAACCAATTTATAAGACGTTGTCACGTCAAAAAGTAAAATACTCTATGGTTTGTCTCTGATCTACGTACAAGTGCTTGTACTTGTAGCTTGTACATTGGTTGTCTTGTAGCTTTTTAAAACACCGTACTTAATTATTTTTTGCGGTGTTGCCAGTTTTTTACTACAAGTACAAGACTTGTAGCTTTATAAAATAGGGCCCTGGTGTCAGTGGTTCTTCACAAAATGCACAATGCTGTATATACATAATGTTATATAAATACTCATCATGGTGAAGAACTTTTACTGGTACTGGCTGATCCCATAGAACTGATATCCCCAAAATCAGCTGTTCCTTTGGCCTCCATTTGGCAAAAGTTAATGGCTTGAGCACTTTGCAAAACAACGCCCGGCATAAAATGTTACTTCCCGCAACAGTCTAGATATAATAATATCTCTATACAGCCTTTTAAAAAAATCTACTGGGGTCAACAAACTTCCCTACAATGTAGTAGTAGTACATGTAGAGGGGTACTTATACAACAAATATTTTTTATACAACTTTCTTCTAAACCGACGTCCTAATTCTTGAAAGAAATATAGTGTACAGCGTTTCAGAAGTCTTTCTCAGCGCTTATAATTCTGATTTGTGCACAATTCAATGCCTAACCTATTAATCAATCAACATTTAGATTCTTAACTGTCCAGATTACACCTTCTGCAAGCGGACAACCAAACAGAATCATTGACAATCACAATCAGTTGCAGTTGTCTTGTGGTCGATACTGTAATTAATCAGAACATCCGATAAATTGAACCTGAGTATTCACCATATAAATTGGGTTGTGAGAATGCGAAACCCCTGAATTTTAATTACAAATCAATATCACCTTTATTGTATTGCAGTGGTCGTCGAAAGACAAAATTGCAAATTCGTAAAACTGACAAGAAAAATCGGTGTGTTTGGACCAAAAATATGTGAGGATCAGTATGTGAGGATTTTTAGGTTTTAAACATAACTATCCTTGTATCAAATAGTTAAACTATTCATAAAATTATGTAGTTCTCAGAAATAGAAAACTTGCTTCATTTCGGTATTTCGATATGACAGGTGCCACATCGCATCGGTAGAGATACTGAAACATCGGTACGTTCGAGACCGGCAGTGGACTATTAACAGGTTGGTACACCAACCTGTTAATAGTTCACTGCTGATCACAGACTTACCACCAAAAAGGGCGATTGGACCATATCATTTATGTACGTTATTCACCATGCTGGATCCTTTCATTTTCTTGTCATTTTTTACGCTTCTTTCACCGAAAAGCCGATAGTTAATTTGTACATGGAAAAGGCCTCAATGGTACGAGATAGGTTTTGAACCCATAGCATAAACACCCATTAAGTCATTACGCCTTCTAATGTAAAGCTTTACACCTCAAAATTTCAGGCGGACTTCAAAATACACAATCAATCAAGTATTATTGATCGATTGAAGTATCTTATACTTTCTAATATTGATAAGTGTCTATGACCCAAAACTCCATCCTGTCTGCTTTTAATTACACAATAGTCCGAAACGGGCTGCGTCAGAAAATGATTAATTTTCTTTTAATTACTTTTCCGGCTACATTGTTCATTACGACGCTCCATTGATTGAGTTTCAAAAAATTCCGATAAAAGAAAGAGGCCCTCCGGTGACGTCTCTAGGTTTGTCAAGCATTTCAATTAATTTTTCTCACTTGATCGATTGGCTCGTGAGAACAAAGCAATTACGACCCTGGAACGTAACCGATAGCAATTAATTTGTTTTCGCATCAACGAGCAACGTCCGTTGGCTTTATAGGCGTCAATTCGATGTTTTTTAATATTAAATTGTTATTACGACGGCTTGTTAATTACTTGCTCGTATTGCAACGTATCTTTTTACAGACATGTGAACAGAAGACAGTCAAATTTATCGATAAAATATTTTACAAATTAATTACAAGTGTTATGAATAAAGTGCATATACAAATTACGATATTTAACTTTTAAAAATTCTGATATGGCATTTTTGACAATTATAAAACTTCTTAAATAATTTGATCTAAATGTCATAAAAACCCCCTGGAATATTTTCGTTAATAATCATCGACAACTTTTTGAACCACACGTACATATTTCAATCTGTACCTAATCTTAAAAACCGGCAGCTTGGAAACTGGATTAAATCACAACACAAACCTCAATAGAAAAAGTATGATTTCCCCAAAGTAACTCACATTTAGGTAATGTATTGTGTTACCAGTCTTTGGCGAGGTAAATCGGGACGCAATATTTAAAACAGCTTTCATGCTCGCGCTACGACAGGCTTTCACAACATCCAAGGAAATAAAAAGCTCGAGATTTACTTTTCAACGTATGTGAGCGGTCTTTTACAAAGAAACTTGTACAGTTTCCTCACAATTTTAAAAATTAAATACGACGTTACCTACACTAGAGCTTGAGTCTGGAAGCAACATTTTAGCTTCGCAAGCATCATTTGTGTAAGGTGTGACGTTTCAAACCGGTTTCTCTGGATTTTTATTCGGTGCATTACCAGATTGAGGTTTCGGAGTCGTATCTCAGGGAGGTTTGAATTTTACATTGTATAGAGAATAGTGCAGCCGTGTGACGATCGGCCTCGGGAATCGGCCGCCCGGAGCCCGGTCAATCGGACACGTATATCCGAACGCAGGGTCACGGAAAGCAACCTAACGGACGTGTAATAAACCGAAGACGTGATATCTACCTTTTTCCGGCCGACATCTGGTAAAATGTCTCATCTGATGGCCAATCCATTTACAAAGAAAAGACTTTTGAGAAAGAAAAAGATTCCGTGCCGATGAGGACTCGAATCAAAATCTTATTTATTTACACCCGAAAATATAGCAAAATAACAATGATCGTGTTCGAAATAACGATGTCGTAGAGGAAAAAAGTGAAAATTGATAACACTACAACATAAAACAAAGGATAAAACGTCAATAGTAGGGCGCATCATTTATAAAATGAACACGAATGGGAGCATAAAATGGAATCATGAAAGTTTATGCCCTGTTTTAGTTAAGGGCGGACCATTCAATCGTGACGTAAAAAATTTACGATCACACGTCGAGAGAAACACCAATGAGGCAGTAAACAGTCCCCTTCCAATACTTAAGTATCTACTTGTAAAAGTTCATTAGCAATTAACGTTTACCTATTTTGCTTTGTCGGGTGTTGTTACTTCTTTTGTTTTATTACTGTGCTTTTTGTCTCAAAAGGTAAATAAAATGTTTAGACTAGGGCGTACATGAAACGCGGCTTTAGCTCAGACCAAATAAAATTAAGACAGAATGTTGTGAACAAAACAAGTGAGGCCGGCAAGACTACGCATCGGCGGGTACAGAGACAATTACACACACATGCACTTACAACGAAACTACGCCTTGGCTCCTCAGTCGAACTTTGACGGCGCAACACCGACGCACTCACCACATGTGTAAAAAACCGGCCTCACTTGTCTGTTCACGGCGTTCTGTCTTGATATTTTTATTTGGTCTAAGGGCTTTAGGTATTTATCGTAGGATTCGTAGGTGGCCTCACATTTTGAATAAATTTTCTTCACGGCCAGGTTGATTTTGTTAAAATGTAAATAACATTTTCCCGCAGATTTCACAATATTTCGAGGCACATTTTTCGGATGAAAACATACATGATAAAGGTCTAGGCCGAATAAGAGACGTTTGGAACTGTTTCAATTATTCTATGGTTCGATAGTTCAAGATAATGTTTTACGTGAGAATCTATTAATGCGTGGCGTGGTTCCCTGTTTGTTTTTAACCTCCCAAAACTAAGGAGATTCCCAACTAAACTGATTCTTGTGTATTTTTCTGTTATTTTGTGTAATAATCAAATGGTACGGTATATTGTAGGTTTTACATAGTACATTCTCCAATTCTAAACTGCATGGCTTAAAATTACTGCTAAATTTATCTTTTACTCGTATTTATTTGTAAATTAATCTGTATTGAACATGTTTCAAATATGTGGGAAAATTAAAAAGTTTAAAGGCTTGTCTTTTATAACATATCAATTTGACATATGTAGCCTCGTGTCCGGGATATCCCCGCGTGTAAGTAATATACGCGTAGATAAATAGTTTCCACAAATCTACGTTACTATTAAAATCCTACAATTACACCACATTATGAACTCTAATGATGTAAGAAACTTTTCAAAAATTATTGTTTTTTATGAAGGTGAGCTGGCATTAGACTAGGTACGTCTTATGCGGTACACAAAACACTAATCGCGTTGTACACGACAATGTAGCGCTCTTCGCGTAGTTTGACTAGGTGTCGTTAGCGATCATCGAAGTTAAGCAACATTCAGCACGGTCAGTCTTCGAATGGGTGACTGCGGGTGGTATTTACAACTGAGCGCTACCGTGGCTCGGATAACACGTTAAATTGTAGGTCCCGGTTTTAACTGTTCAGCCGAGGCCTTCAGGCGGCTTAAAAACTCTGACACTAGGGCTAGCCACTCGGCCCATACGAACTTACTTACTCGGGTAAAAGTGCCTTTATTAACTGCAACAAAATACAATACTACTTTATATGCTAAAAACTACTTACACTACTACTGCATAAAAAGCAATTAGATCATCCACAGACCCTTGAATATCTAAAGATAATCCAAATGCCCAAGCCCACTACCAGTTGGCACTTACTTAATGGGCACATATGGAAGACTCAAAACGTTATAACTGACGGAGTTTTAAATTCTCGAGTAGAGACCGCGTACCGGCAAGCTCAGCAAAGGATATCCACTGTGTTTTCGCGTTCTCTGTAGAACATCGAGAAAACGTTCGGTACATATTTGAAAAAAAAATATGTTCTGGGAGAAAATTGTTTTCACTTCTTGAATTGTAACAAAACATTATGTTTTTGTTGTCAATCGCTTGAGTAAGAAATATTGCACGCTCGTGCGTCTTATTTTTTCAGTAAAATTTTTAGTTTATGTTTACTTTTCCGCCAACTTTTGCTTAAAAATATGACTTTACAGACGCTTACAACTTACAGGTCATTTAAAAAACTGTAAAAACTTAGACTTATATTCCTAGCGATTGAAGTGCTCATTACATAAAAAAAACACTCAAATCGATATATCGAATATTTAGAGGCAGATAACAGCTTGTCGTTTTTGAATGGTCAAGTTGGTGCCTCACGATTGCCTTAAGACCGCAGGATTGCGATGGATATTAAACACTGCTAAGAAATCTTATTAGCTATTTATACGGGAGGCCTATGTCCAACAGTGGACGATCTATGAGTGAGAAGCATACGAAAACAAATCAGTCACCTCGTACAGACATTGAATCGTATTAAACTGAAATGTGGCTAAAATTAAATATTTACACCTCGCGGTCTCAACTTACCTGCGAGTTTGAGCTTGTGAATAGTTTTAATTGTCTTCAAACTAACTTCACTAGTGACAACTGTCAATAATAATTTATTGCCTGCGAGTTGGTGGGCAATAAATATATTCATGGGACAGCTTAGTGCCCTTTCAGTTAGAAGGTCAAAAGGATCGTGTCTGATTAGATCGGGACAGCATTTAATTATTCAAGTTATTCGAGATCGGCACCTGGTAAAACTTCGGCCTGAATGGTGAAAAAGTCCGATTAATATTGTCAGGTGCCTTTTTACGGTTCAATCAATTTATTTATACGGCCAAAGCTTCAAAGCTTTGATACTGATCGAAAGCTGTTAAGTCGCACTAATATTTTTTTCAAGGTTTTGTGTAACACCTACGTAGCGTGTTTAAGTACCTACGTACTCATGGTTACACGCTTAGACGGATTCTTATTAATTGTCAACTCTCTTGAATTTACAAATTCAACTGATCTGAACTTGACCTTTAACTTTGAATAACATTACGAGTTACGCGTTGAGTTTAGATTTTTTTCATAGAACTGATTTTTTTTTCGTAGTGTCAGTTCTGCGATGTGTACAGTAGTAAAAAATATTCATAATGTTAAGGAAATTGTTATTTTCTAATGTAAGTAATAGTGTTTGGCACTGATGTGTTGATTTATTTTTTCGTTTGATTGTTAAGGGTCGACTGGCAGATAATTCTTTTAGCATTAAGTTCTTTTGTACAAATGGTGGGCAATAAAGGATTAAATAAATGAATATTGAAAAGTGAAAAACTGTTTCGAATAAAAGTGAAACTTTCAAAGACTACGAAATCACTATTTTTAAATGTCTGTATATTGTAATACGAGTAATATCTAAGAAAGCTGGCCATTTTTAAACTAGAAATTATCGTGTTCTATTGGCCCACACAAATGGAAAGTTCAACGAAGGTATGTTATTGAAAAGAGCTACCATTCGATTCTATCGCATCGTATTTCGTCCGATGCCTTTACCTGAACTAGAGCGAATAGTTTTTTGAACCAAAAACTCGTTTAAAAGCGGATATTGCATTCGAGAGCGTTCCAGTTAGATCGATGCTATGTAAACTATTCTGTTGCGTATTAATTTGTTCTTCCTTCTTATTCATTTTGCTATGTTTAATCGATTTTTCTAAATTAAAAAGTGGACGAGTAACACATAAGTAATTTAAATACTATGTAGGTACTTACTTTGTTAAGATTTTTGGCTTTATCGTATTTATTGTCATTTCGACTGCAGTACATCTGCTATTAGACAAAAGCTCTTAAATAACAATTCCCAATAGGATTAGATGCGGCTTAGGTACATCTAGACAAGAATATTCATGCAGAGCGTGTACCTAGCGGTTTCACAAAACATACTGTTTTGTAAATAAATAACATGACAATGTTAAATTCAAAATTGATTCGTAGTTTAAACCAGGGGTATATGCCTACTCTCCGTCAGTGCTAATTCTTCTGGACTTATTTTTGTGTTTAGATTATTTTTTAAATCAACCATAATTTTTGACTCCTTTAAAAAAAAACTATTTAGCATAAGCAGCGCCTATTTATTAAACTACGAGTAGGTATCTATTAAGTACCTCATATAGGTTGAATTCCAAATGTACAATTTACAATACAAGATCAACGTATGCAAGATATTTGAATACCAAATTGCGTTTCAGCGTTGAAACTAAGTATACGGAGCTAAAGTGATCTCTCTACGCAACAGGCAAGTAAGAACTTCTCGACATCGTATGAGATGCAGCCAACTGTAATAAAAAGATATATTTTATGAAAAATACCTGGTAGTTTAGAACAAAGTTTGATCAAAATCCTTGAAGCACGAAGTAAGTTTGTTTTAATTTTTATATCAAGAATGGCTTAATCAAAGTAAGTAAGAGATAAATTTTACTGAAAATAAGAACCGAATCATCATATTCAGAAGCGTCAGATTGATTTAAAAGTCAAGGTCGAAGGTTAAAGCAATGACATTGAACAATATTAGAACAATCTATTTGAACGTGATTTGGACCTATTTGCTTGTTGCAGTCATAAAATCTTTCCTAAGTGAGATTGAATGTTCTGTAAACCGGAATAAGGGCCGCAGACAGGCTGCGCCCTCGTCTGCTCGTTCGCAACTTTTTTTATAGAGTGTCTGATTTTGCTTTCCAGGGACTCATAAAATGAGATTGGATCAATCGCCGACGGTTTATTGACTTATTAAATCGATCTTTGACTTAACTTTGCTTCGATACGCGCAGTCAATTTTGTCTCCATAGACTGCCACTATAAAACTTTTCATTTTGTGTTCACTTCGTCCCGCGATTTTATTTCGCAATTTGGAAGTGCTCTGTATTGATCATGATTTTTCTTTATTTTCTCCTGTTTTACTAGTACAAAAACAACGGCAGTTATCGCGCCATTCACTCAAAAAATATTTCACAAAGACAGAGGCCTTACACCAGCCAGAGGTACATACTAGTTACACTAGGTATGTACCTAGAATGTACCACTGGCTTCCACTAGGGGTAGTAGTACTAGTATACTAGTAGTACTGCCCCTAGTGGAAGCGAAAAAGAACTAGCAAAGATAATTATATAGACCCACACAAAAACGACGACAGTTTTCATATTGGGGAAGTAAGTATGTCCAAAACGACTGTTTTCTATTTCTTTCATAATTTCTTTATTTTTATGTTTTGAACAACGAAATTTTAGAAGAAATAAATTTTAAATATCGTATAGAATGTCCATACGATACGGACAAAATGGAATACTAATATAAAGTAAAATTAGTAAAAAAAAGGGTTTGACATTTATCCTCCTTTACAACGCTAAATTGAAACGTTTTGTCCAATGTATGCCTATGCCATTTTGTCCGTGTTACATTTAGACGGTATAAAATTCCAAAAATAATGTACCACTAACATATTTTATGAAAACAAAACGTATCTAATACTCAAGAATTTAATTTAAGGTATAGAAATGTCACCTTACAATAAAGTTTCAAAGGTAATAACTTGACAAAATTTAAAAACTCGTAGCAAGGATAAAAAACTTGTAACGGACGATTATATATTTTATATTATTGAGAAAAAATGACTGCACTAATAATGATAGTATTTTGGCAATTTAATAATAGACATCTGAGGCATGCGACGGTAGCACCAAAAGCAGAATAACACACACCGTATTTGAGATACAGATGGTATGTCGTTATACCCGTATATACCATTTTGTACGTATTTCCCCTACACAAACTCATACTAAGGGTCTCAGCTCTATGAGCTTTATATAACCTCCAATGATAAACTCTTATTCATACAAAAAAAATACATCTTGGCGGCTGTGAAATTTGCCACAAGCTGCGAAAAACCCAATACTCGCGCAGCTGTTAAGTAAGCTTAAGTCAGGATTGGGCTGCAGGGGAAGAGTAGTGTCGGTATCTCGTCGGCCGCTCTCCCTATCCTCTGTAGCCGTAGTGGCAGGCGTGGGGCCACTTTAATTAACCATTGCATCGGGACCAGGGCTGTCGGATACGGGTGCTGTCCGACGCCCAGTGCTAGTTGGTCCCAGGTGGTGGACGATGTGTTTGATGTTCGACACACCGTCATTCTGGCAAGAGCGTAAGCTCAGTGGTGGGGCCCGAGTTAGGCCAGTAAGTCAGTTTAGTCAAGCCAGTTAGTTTAGTAGTTAGTTTAGTTTAGTAAGCCAGTTTAGTTTAAAAGAGTATACTTCTGAGGTGGTCCCATTTTAATTTTTATCGAAATCGGCTGAGTCGTTTTTGATAAATCAACAAAAATGTACATGAAAGTCACATTGATTCATGCAAATTATTCGAATTCTGTACACGGTAGAAGTCTGTGTTGCGATTTTTTGCGAAAAATAATTGTAACTTATTTTTTCATCGGTGTTAGTCCTAGTTATTCACATAAATCTGTTCGTCTAGAATACATATCATATGTTAAAGTTTGAGGCCCCGGGAGAGCCACTCGTAGTTGAGCCAGTTTCAGCCGGAGGCGTATTTATAATTTAATTCCCAAATGTCTATAAATACTATAACTTAATAGACACGTCAAACGATTTGTAATGCAGACTTTAAATTACATATCAGTCTGAAATGTATTATAAATTAAATTACTCTGCACGATATACTTCAAATTGCTAGTTTACGCACCAATTATTAATACCTGCCTAGTAATTTCAAAATCCTTGCTAATATTATAAATCCGAAAGAGTGGTTGTTGGTGTATATATTTTGTTGATTGGTTTGATACTCTTTTACACAGCAAAAGAGGCAGGGTTCGACTTGAATTTTAGGTAATTGAATATAGTTCAAACGACGGAGAGTGTCATAGAATTATTTTTAATTCTTAAAATATAAAGTACGTGAGCAAAGCTGCGGGCATAAGCCAGTGAATAAATAAAAAATATTTCGCAGGTGGTCACTTACTAGGGTCCATTCACACAATATAGCTAACAAGATATACTACATATTATTTATATAGCTAGCTATGCAAAATCTATTCTGTACATATTGTAAATCAAAAAAATAAAATGCAAAACATAATGTTCTATGAAAATTCTCAGAATCTCGTATTTTTGAAAAAAACACTGCATGTAAGTAATGATTAAGCAATTTTTTTCTTCCCGCAGACCCATGTTCCACAATAATGAAACGTTTTTTAAATGACGAGCCTATTTTCACGGGTTGCATGAAAATATACTTAGTTTGTTGGGTTAGAACAAATAGCAAATTTTAATCTGCATAAAATACATAAACTAAAAACTTTTCTGAAAAAATTACATTCGGGCGTGCAATATTTCTTATTCAAACGATTCGTACCAAAAACATAACATTCTGTTACAATGTGAGGGGTGAAAAGAGTTTTCTCCCTGAACGTTAATCTATTCAAAAACGTGCTGAAAATTTTCTCGATGTTCTACAGAAAACACGAAAACACTGGTCGAATCACGTCCATCCTTTTTAAGCGGTATTAATAATCAAAACGCGGTTTCGCATGTCCGCTCGATATCGGTTAGTCCTAAAAGCAAGATAAGTTTTAAAGCGATATTGCTTCGAGAATTTTAAGCAAACGGTTGGTTGATCCGGCAATTTTTCCCTTATATCCGGTAGCCGGCGGCGGTCGGACCCAGCAGCAGCACATTATTAATTACCATCAGCCCAAACGCTTAATATTTCACCTGAGTGCAGGATCACCCTCAGCCTCTCTAAGCCTTAATTCCCTACTTAATTCCCCATATTTCGTCCTTTTCAATGTCTATCCGAAACGAAAACAGATTTTTTTAATTTTAAATGATACTATTTGCTGAGATAACGCGACGCTCGTAATGTTTTTAACTCGTAATGTTTACTTAGTATCCTTGTTCTGTAAATTAATAATTTCTTTTACATTTATCAAATTGTACAATTTGATATTTATTGATATTTTTATTTTATATATCGCTTTGTTATCGTTGTAACCGTAATAATGTGTACATGCCGTAATAAATGTTCCTGTTGGGAACTCGGTTCTTGAAGTCGTTGACTCGTACGTCTACCTAGGACAAGTAGTACAGTTAGGTATGTCCGACTTCAAGAAAGAGGCCAATCGCCGAATCCAACTCGGCTGGGCAGCGTTCGGAAAATTGCGTAGCGTCTTCTCGTCCGACATACCTCAGTGCCTCAAGTCGAAAGTGTTCGATCAGTGTGTGTTGCCAGAGATGACTTATGGCACTGAAACATGGTCTCCTACTATGGGCCTTATTAATAAGCTCCAAGTAGCCCAACGAGCTATGGAGAGGGCTATGCTCGGAGTCTCTCTGCGAGATCGAATCAGGAATGAGGAGATTCTTAGAAGAACCAAAGTTACCGACATAGCCCAGCGGATTGGCAAGTTAAAATGGCAGTGGGCAGGGCACATAGCGCGGAGGACTGATGACCGATGGGGTCGAAAAGTTCTCGAGTGGAGACCTCGTACCGGCAAGCGCAGCGTAGGACATCCACCCACAAGGTGGGCGGATGACCTCATTAAGACCGCAGGATCACGCTGGATGCAAGCCGCTACCAACCGGTCTTATTGGAGATTCATAGGGAGGCCTATGTCCAGCAGTGGACGTCCTATGGCTGAAGGATGGATGGATGGAACCGTAATAATACCCAGCATGAATCCTTATGTTCGAGTATAATATATCATTCTCTCAGTTTCAGAAACACTCAAGATAAACTGTAAATGACAGAAACCTAAAAAAACTAGGAAATCCCGCGCTGACTAAGCGCATTCACCATAACGTTATAAGTATTTTAAGTCCCGCATTAACAAAAATATGAGTTGAAACCTCCTATTTAGCTATTTAATCATCGCCCCTGTCGGGCAACCCTCGAGGACGTCACGCACACCGACCTATTTAACGTCCATAAGAAGATTTTAACCAAATTGACTGGGGGCACTTTTTTCAAATTAAATTTTCTTATCTTTAACACATTTTCCCTAGACTGTTTTTCTTGAAAGCTTTAGCGTGTGCTTAGTAGGTACGTATATTTTCCCTAGTTTCGGTGGTTTCGCAAAAAAAAATTAATATAATTCTAAAGTTTTAAATCAAGCTACATTCAAATAATTTAATTATTTTTTGAGATACTAAATAAATAAACATTAGGGGACATCTTACACACGGTCTCTGACCCCAAACTAAGCAAAGCTTGTGATATGGCTGCCAGATACTGATATATTACATATACTTATTTTTAAATACATACTTATATAGATAGTAACTAAATAACACCCAGACACAGAACAAACACTTATGTTCATCACATAAATAATGCTGTTTACTAACACTGATTTCATAATTATGTAAACGATAAAATTGCTAAGTCTGTTACATATCCGAATAATTCGAACAAAGTTATTGGGAACTTACCGCAATTATTTCTATAATTTTACTTCAGTAATATAAAAATATGCTATTTAATTAATGGTATATAGCAACTAGATAGCGAATAGCTAGTATTAAATTCTAAATTTTCTTGCATTCAGAATTAGAATATTAGGACGATAACATAATTATAAGCTTTCAAGTAATGCACTTCTCCGTTTTACTAAGTTGCAAAATGAAATCATGCGAAGTCTCACTTGCCTACACCAAAAACTTTGTATTGTACCTATATAACTTCAAGTTAACCTATAACACAACTCTTTTCTGATCCCAGCTACTTTTATCTTAAAAATAATTATTTAAATCTAAGCGTTATTAGCCCAGTTATCTTAGGAGTTTACCTCGAAATTTCAAATACCCAGCTGAAGATTTGTATAAACATGTTTTTGGCATAATTAAAGTTATCTCAAAACCTACATAATTATGATAAATGTACGCGTCTATTAAATTTTGAGGTCAAAGGTCACAGCTGAATATTCTATTACATACCATTTGAATTGAGTGAACTCATTTGAATGGGTGCCAATTTCTCGAATGAATTGGATATTAATGTTGAAAAAAGATTTTACACTCCGTGAAAGCGGCGAGCCACTTGACCACTCGACGATGAGAGATCGAAATGCAACTTATGAGCATCAGTCAGATTTAAGAATCAGAGTAATCACTATCTATCGATCCTCCACCATCGGACATAAACCTTGCGGATTTCCAATAAGCCCGATTGGCAGCAGTTTGCATCCCGAATTATAATATTTGGAGGATACTAAGGATACCGCGGGTATTGCTAGTTCAATATAACAATTTGAACTAGCGCTACACGTGGCTTCGCATGTTTAGTCTGCCCGTGACCACGACTAATGCGACTCGGTCGAAACATCAGGAAACAGAGGTATTTATTTATCGCATATTTTATTGCGCCCAAGTCCCGCAGTATAAAAATAGTCTTCAAGTTATTCCTTTTTAGGGTTCCGTACCCAAAGGGTAAAAATGGGATGGGACCCTATTACTAAGAATCCGCTGTCCGTCTGTCCGACTGTCTGTCTGTCTCACCAGGCTATATCTCAAGAACTGTGACAGCTAAAACGTTGAAATTTTCACAGATGACGAATTTCTGTTGCCGCTATAACAGCATATACTAAAAATAGAAAAAAAAAATTAAGGGGGGCTCTCATAACAAGCCTGAGTTTTTAGCCGTTTTTCGCTTGATTTTTAAAACTGTGACAGGTAGATCAAATATTTAGTAAAATATTCACTTTAAAATTAAAAATGAAGGGGCTCCCATCTTCAAAGGGCTCAAGAAACTTGATTTATTTGATCGATATTAATAACAGCAATAGGAAGATGCTTAGATATATATTCACAGAATATTAAGTTGTATATCCCTTTCAAAAATAAATAATTAAAATAATACATACCAAGGGTTCCATACGGTACGGAACCCTTCCTGCGTGAGTCCAACACCCACTGGATTTACTTGTATTACTGATTATTCTTGGTTACAAGATAAAATCGTGCAAGTCTTGTATTTCCCTTTCAAAAATAAATAATTAAAATAATATATACCAAGGGTTCCATACGGTACGGAACCTTTCCTGCGCGAGTCCAACACCCACTGGATTTATTGCTGATTATTCTTGGTTACAAGATAAAATCGTGCGAAGTCACTTGTCTATGACCCACTAGCTCTCATTTGAATGGGTACCAATTTCTCGAATGAATTGGATATTATCTTGAAAAGGCTCCCGTTTCAAGTCGAAGATTTTGCAAAGGAGAGTGAAAGCGGCGGGCCACTCGACGGCGAGAGGACGAGAGGACTTGTCGTGAGCATCGCTTTGATCCTCCGACACGCCGCCCGCCTCTAATGAGATTGGTGCCGTTTTCACTAAAAATGAGTGCGGAAATTGCGGTCTAATGAACAACTTATAATCTTCTAACGAACATGTTACTTGGCATTTTAGTAACATTAAAATTTTCCGTCGCAGAAATTAAATATTTCATATATTTGGTCACTATTTGACGAAGATATACCTCAGTAAAAGTAAGTAAGTTCGTATAGGCCGGGTGGCTAGACTTAGTAGCAGAGTTTTTAAGCCATATCTAATAATAACAGGTATACAAAGTTATCTGCTTATCCTGTACTTAACCAAGAGGGGGTGACTCAGACCATCATTTTGAACAGCTCATTAGAATACTCTTATTATGGCGGGGATCCGAAATACATTCACATGTTTTATACAAAATTGCAATACGAAAGCGACACAACATATGACACAACAGATATTACTTCTCGAATTGAAGGTTGGCTCCATAGTAAAAGTTGTTCATAATTAAGGTCTGAATCACTTCCTTCCGGCTTAGTACATCAGTTCTGGATAACCCTGTATAATAAGGATACACTGCAAACTTACCCTGGCTCTGGTCAGGCATATAAAAGTAAGTTCGTAGCCCTAGTGTCAAAGTTTGTAATCCGTCTGATGGTTTCTAACATGGCGCACGGTTGAACGGTTAAAACAACTGTCTACAATTGAACGTGTTATCCGAGCTACGGTAGCGCACAGCTGCCGCAGTCAACCGTCCGACAAACATCTAGCCAAAATACGCTATGCGCGCTACGTTATATGCCAAATGTCCCATAAACAACTCAACATATAGCAATAATTTTAATTATGAAGCTCAACCCATAATTCGATTAAAAACAGTTGTTCTACACCAACAAAATTGTGCCGTGGAATCGACAGAATGTTTGAAAAAATTGATATTTTTTTGGATTCCGGATCGATATAGTAGATAAATGTTAAAGAGTTACTTTTTATGATAGATAGATAATAAATGTTGTGATAGATAAATGTTGTTCAAAATGCTAGTCTGAATCACCCTCTTTCGGCTTAGTACACCCTTTCTGTATAATCCTGGATATAAACAAACAAAATTGTGTGCCTACCTTTGTAAGTATACCTACTTACTTAGTAGTATAGGTTTTCGAACACATTGTAGACTGATTTATACAAACTCGGATATGGATGTATGCGAAATTTAACTCTACAAGCAATAATGTCAAAGTTCTTATCTTGTATTCTCTCATGAGAATTGTCACGTTGAATCTGACCTACTAACACCAAAAACTTTGTATTGTATCTAACTTCAAGTAAAGCTATAACACACCTCTTTTCTGATCACAGCTACTTTTATCTTAATAAAATGTAGTTTAAAAAAAACTCAAAAACACGCTCATCAGACCTTGAAACCTAATAGTGGTCAAAGTTAATGACAAGACTTTTTTAAGAACTCCAAAACAGCTATGATACGATTTTCCATCATGAAATTCCAGTTCATATCTTCCGGCTCCATCATCAGATCAGTTCGACAGTACCATATTATTGTATTGTCATATTCAGAACTACATACAGATGCCAATTTTCATTACGCTACGACCCTTGGAAGATGGTTAAATTAGTTACCTACCTTAGATTCCATTACATAGTTACATACAGGTCGAAATAATAAAAGTGTGTTAAAAATAATTATTTGAATCTAAGCGTTGTGTTAAATTACTGAAACGTTATTTTTAAAAATGACAAGATTAAGCTAAATTAAAAATTTTGAAAAAAACCCACGACGGTAAAAATCTCATCGAAAAAGAATAAAAGACGTAATTTTTATTAATTGGGAACCTGCATTAAGCTACCACGTACACATTGCTGAAAACAGAATTGTAATCGGACATTTCGTTTTGATTATATTGCAACATTGTTTTGCACTAATATTGTGGCGCCCCCTAGTGAGTTACAGCCATTACACCTGTCTAAGAACATGAACTCATCAAACAGAAACCCGTTATTGAAAACCGCATCAAAGTCGGATCATTAGTTTAGAAGATAGTGTAACCGCCGTTATGTATCTATATATACACATAACGTCTGTTCCATGTACTTATGCTATATGTCGACTATTTACTTTATAAATTAATAACTAAAATTTTCTGTCTCTCTCAGACTTAGTAAAGTTGTTGTGTTTGCTATCCTTTTCATGCTAATGTTGATTTTTAAATTTTTATTGTTCTTAAAAGATTAGAGTCGTGAGAAGTTCTAGACAAAATACCACCACAGTTTGCTGGTCAATGTTTGTTAGAGAGTCTAAAGCATTAAAGAATAAAGTCCAAAGTTGCTATTCTCTGACACAGGTCAACCGCAAATTATTAGAAGCTTTAAACTTTGGAGTGTCTGAAGTTCTGGGGTCTCTAAAATTCTGTAGAACATGTTAGGAAGTCATATTTTTCCCTTTTAATTTACTGCGTTGACAGAAATATAGTTTTGAAATAAACCGAACACTGAAGACAAGGTTGTCACTGTTTCAGAGATATTTAATTATATGTAGTTTGTGTGAAATATTATTATATTAAATAAGTAAACAAGTAAATATTTGAATATGAGAAAGTAACGATTCGAAAATCATTGTTTTACTGTTATTTTACATACATTCAACTTTTAGTCGTTTTACTTATTACCATGCTAACTTTGTAATAAGATAATAAGAATAATCATTTTAATTTCTGAATTTTTATGATAACATTAATTATAGAAGTCTTCATGCATTCCATATCAATATCTTGCTTACTTCGATTTTATGTCAGATTAAATATTTTAATTATAATCCTACGTATTATTCTGAATACGAGTATGTAAATTATACTATTTTCTAGTAATATTTTGAAAACTTATAAGAGAGCGAAAGTATGTACAATTTGAGAACCTCTCTACTTTTGGTAGTTGGTCAAAAATATAAATGTGTTAACCCTAGTTGTCCCTTATGCAGTCTACATTGCTTCGATAATATAGCTTCAAGTGGTAACTGTCGTGTAGATACAGTATAAACTTAGACAGTAAGACAACTTGGTACGGTATTAGGACATTTAATTTCATGGCGAAAATAACTTTAAATTAAGTAAATAATGGTAAGTTATGGTTAATTACGTGTTGATTGAAAGTAGTTTCAAACAATTTTACGAAATAAATGAAGTATTACAAGAATGACGGCAGACTGTAATGTAAATATGAACCTTATAGCAATATAAGATCAAATCACTTAATAATATAGGTACTGAAATACAAATAAAGTACTATGTTTAGATAGTAATCACATATATAGGTTTGTTTCTGTCGAAGACTCTATATTTGTGGCTAGTTGGCTTACTGGTGAAGGGAATGATAAATAGCGCCAGAAATTTTGACAAAAACTAAAGTGATTTCAAGAGGTTCCATTTTTTCGTTCATTTTGCCAAAACAAATAAATATTTCTATAATTATTTTTTGAAGTATTTGACAGGAATGGGATTCGTAGAGATTAGAATGATTTTGCTGGAAATTTACTAGAACTTTAGAGACAGTTCGGGTTTGGTCGCGGCAAAGAATACTCGCTTTTGAAAATAGTTCAGGTGTTAAATTATAACGCGTGTGGAAATTTTGAAATTAGAGCTCGCTCGCTTTGCTCATTTCCCAAGTGTAAAAGTGAAACAAAAGCCTTCGTCGATTAAGGCTTATTATAGTGTTTGTGTTGTGAAAGTGATACATCATAAATCTCTTTGAGACCTTTGGCGATGCTTTTCAAGGATTCATATTTGCAGTACTTAATAGCTTTGATCAAATCAGATATTTGATGATGTTATCTTTCATCTAAGTAATATAATCAATTTATAGCTACTTCCTGCTGTTCTCCAGTATCAAGGATAAAGTTTTGTGTTGCCCCAGGTCTCAGAAAGATTTCAAACTAATACATATTTTTTCAAGGTATTTATTTTCAGGCCTAATTTCCAAAGTATTTAACTTTCAGGTGGCGGTACTATAAGTACGGTTCTACCTTAGACTCCGTTTCTCTCCCATCATCTTATCAGATTACTTACTTGATAGGCAAATTACAATAGTGGTAGCGTAAAATCCTTTTCTTTCAGAAGCAGCGCGCCACTACATTGTTTTGGGCCATCTAAGGGTAGACTATTTATTAGTTTTCCTTACGTTAGGACTCATAAGATGTATGTTTGGAAAGACTGATTGGATGAGTGCTACTAAACATTTAAATTCAGCAACATATAGCTAGGCTGTTTTATAGTTCCGGTACAAACAAAACAATAACATATTTGAATGAAAACTTTTGATGACCTCATATTGCACATCTGCTGATTTATTCTCATGATATTTGGATATATGAACACATTAAGCTGTACATATATTATTATGCTGTTATAAAAATATAACAGTATTTACCTTATTCCGGAGATAAGGAGATCAAAGATCTACATAAGAAGATCAAACATCTATGGAGATCAGACATAGGAGTTCAGAGTTCGTGTATATTGAACGAGATTCAAAATACTTATACGTTCTCGCTGCAAGTTCGTGTTTTATGAATGCTGTACGAGATTTGGGATATTTATCCCTACATGATTTCATATTTTGAAACAAACAAACATAATGGATAATTGTAATTGACAAAAGTATTCGGTTATTGAAGGTTTTCATCATAAACTAACACAAAACGGAAAATAATCTTATTGGAATTAGGTCTCTTTTCCCCAAATAAAAATTAATATGAATAATCACTTTCTTACACACGTGCACACTAGATAACTCGAATAAGAGTCGGGCGAAGGTTTAAAGCTGGTCAGATGTGAGAGTCGGGCCCTTCGAACCCCACCCTTCCAGCAGGGAAAGCCGGCCGCCAGGAGCAGCAGCAGGGAGGGATACACAGGATATCCGGCCGAAATAGTGACCTGCTAGCGGTTGCTATCTCGCAACTGGATATCCGAACATGCACTAGGTACACACACCACACGACCATGATATTCCTGTAGGGATCAATTCGAGTCATGAGGATATCTCTTGGTCACAAACTACTTAGCTTAGGAATCTTAAATAATAACAAAATTTGAGAACCTTAGGTTCTAACTTTAATAAAAGAGTGTTTGGATGTATGACTGGATTAAGAGATGAATGAATGATGATCGGTAAGAGATAAGAAGATTTGAAGAATTAGTGTCTTTAGTGGCGTGGTTAGGGTTAAACTTGACGGATTTGTTGGTCAACTTTGGAGCAAGGTGTAGAGTTGGCAGGGAGCCTTGCATTCTATTTCGCTTAGGTTTCCCCTTTATAGATCTTATAGATCTAAACTCCAAATCCTATACCTGTTTTCCTTTCAGAGGATGGTGATAGCAGCGATGCAGTCTGGCGCAGCTCAGAGGGGCAGATAATATTATTCTCATTATACTAATGTCATTAATCACTATTTCTTTTAGCATAATGTTGGCCACGAAGAGAGAAGAAGGACAGACTGCGGACCACCGATCGCTGTAACTGTAAGGTGTAGCAGATAGCCGGAAGACAAGCTAAGTTGCATGCTTTTATTTAACTTCACGACTGATTTTATATTTTCGTTTATATCGTACATGACGTATTGTAGGATAACATAAAGGTCCAATTGACTTTTATGTCATCTTACCAGATTTAAATCCCATTAATTTCATTTCATTATGTCTTTATGTGCTAAGCGAATGTTTTCTTGTTTGTGCTGACGTTTATTGACTTTTCGTTTATTTATTTTTGATACAATGAACTGGCAATACCTATTTATTTCTGATTATACAATGAACTGGCAACACCTATTGTTTTCTTTTGATTTATAAATTTACATAAGCTAGTGTCGGAACTACTTTACTACTTAAAGTTCACTATTTATTTCATAATTTATTTTTAAAAACACAACGTAAATCTTACACAACGATGAAGGGTCCATTTGAGTTAGATATTTACTAGACGATCACGTTTATTTTGGCCAAATATTAAATAAATAATTAATAAATAGCGAATAGCGTTACAATAGGTGGGAACATTACTTTGCACAAACGCACACACAAACAACCTAATTATATTATTTTACTGACTGAGTAATAACGACTCACTTACTTACTTAATATGAATGTAACTACATATACTGCGATATCAACAAATAAATTAAAAATCACTGTCAGTCATTGCTCTTAAACACTATTTTTTTCGTTAAACTAATTAGGATTCAGCGTTCCACGAAATTAATCTAAAAATAATAATATTAGATCACACTAACAAAGTTACAAAACATCCTGATCAAAAGAACTTCATAGGTCTTATACAGGGTTATGTCTAATCAATTAGCATCCTTTTAGGGGCTTGTTCTGTTCCCCCTTGTTCTGTTCCTTATAGGGGCTTAGTAGCCAGGTCTCGCCAGCCTGGTGAACCAAGAGGAACCCGAGGTGGGGCCGGCCTCTCCGGGTCTTGGGCCTCGACAAGCCCGTGCGGAGGCTGGCCAGTAGGTCGCTAGTCGACTGAGGTGGACTGCGGTGTCGCGCTCGTCGCGATACCGCGGCCGAGCCCATCGAGGCGGGGGCGGCGACGGGAAGGACGGGCGGCGAGTGTGCCGCTGTATATCCGTCCTGCCAGCGGCCCTAACGGGTGCCGCCAACGTGTTGGCGGAGGCGGTGGGGCTGCAGGGGAAGAGGAGTGTCGGTATCGCGACGGCCGCTCTCCCTATCCTCTGCAGCCGTAGTGGCAGGCGCGGGGCTACTTTAATTGACCCGTTGCATCGGGACCAGGGCTGTCGGACACGGGTGCTGTCTGACGCCCAGTGCTGGTTGGTCCCAGGTGGTGGGTGGCGATGTGTCTGGTGTTCGACACATCGTCATTCTGGCGGGAGCTCAAGCTCCGTGGTGGGGCCCGAGTTGGGCCAGCGCTGTCGGGTGCCGCGGAGGAGTGCGCAAGCGTGCCCGTAGCCCCGACACCAGGCGCAGTGGTGGAACACCCAGGGGTTTTGGTGGGTATACTGTCCAGTCGGCAGGACTCCCAAATAACCACACGCCTGCCCTCGAGGTGTGGTGGTGTCTATAAAAGATTTCACCTGGCTAAAAAAAAAAAGAAAAAAAAAAGGGCTTGTTCTGTACATCAAAACTAACAACTTTTGTTTTGCGACTTTTGCAAAAAATCAAAAAAAAATTGTTGTTCCATAGAAATATCGTTCACCCGCGACAAAATGTATGGAACAGCAGATTTTGTTTTGAGTTTTGTCAAATGTTGCTGAACAAAAGCTGTTAGTTTTGATTTAGATAATAAGGCCCTAAAAGGATGCTAATTGATTAGAAATAACCCTGTATACAAGAATAAGCAGTAACTGTAGACGTCATCGTCAACTCTATTTCCTTCGTCGTTAAGTTTACAGCTGATTGAATAGCTAGTCACATTGCGTTTCTGAGAAACAATATAATTAATACGCCATGTGCTGCGCTATGCACCATTTCGCATAATACGAGTACTAGTTCACGAGGTACCGGCATTTAAAGTTGCCACGCGATCCATACATTGCGGCGACATCGGCCACGGGCCGGTAACATTCGTCTTGAATTTTTCAAAGTCCAAGCTTGAATTCTTCGCTTACAGTACCTATTTGAGATAATGTTACGGAATTGAAATCTGTGTAATCTTAATGTACCTACTTATAAAAAATTTAAAATAATATTTATAGTGACCAAATCATGGCTATCAATTTAAATTTAGTTGAAGACATAGTCAAAAAGTGTCTCACTACATCTGACGATAAGATTGAGTGGATTATCGCGACATTGAAGCGCCTGGAGATGAAAGTTGATACGTTACATGGATCTTCCGGTTGCAGTGGCGATGAAACCTCCTCTCATCCTCAAGGTACCAAACAAGACACTTTTTCACCGCTTCCTATCATAACGCCGCCGGTTGCAGTCAATAAGCCTACGGTTTCCACGTCAGACCCTAAGGCTACCGCAAAAAAACTAGGCACCACCGTTCGAGCTGAACGAGCGGCCGCTCGTCTAATCCGACAGAACCCTATCGATAAAGCCAGTAACTCCACGACACAGTCGTCTGCTGCACCAGCTCCGCAGCAGCGCCGACTAAGCATCCCAGCCCCCAACACTGCTCG
Source organism: Hypomecis atomaria (assembly GCA_964007245.1). Lineage (NCBI taxonomy): Eukaryota > Metazoa > Arthropoda > Insecta > Lepidoptera > Geometridae > Hypomecis > Hypomecis atomaria. The sequence continues at coordinate 14,757,631 of OZ023288.1, forward strand.
TAACACTGACGCTTCCACCAAACTGACCACGCATCAAGCGAAACCAGTACCTAACTCACTTCCCACACCAATAGCTTTCAAAAGTTCTGGAGAAGCTAATACGCCGAAGAATTCCGAGTGGCAAGTAGTTAAACCAAAAAAACGGTCACACCGAAAAGTTATAGTAGGCGCTGGCGTAGAGGATGACAACATACAGACGGTCGAGCGAATAAAAAAACTTCACGCTTGCTTCTTTCGACCCGAAACTACCGAAGAAATGATAAAAACATTCATGACGAAGAAAAACGCATCACAACACTACACCGTCCATAAACTAGATTTGAAGCACAAATATTATGCTTCTTTCGCAATTGCAGTACCGACAAGTAAATTTGCGTTCTTCATGGAACCAGAAATATGGCCACCAGGCACCGAAATCAGCCCCTGGAACTTTCGCGCAGGAGCGCGGCGGCGTGCATCCCAGCCGCCGCGCAACCACCGTACTAGCGACCCGAGCGGAGCCGCCAGCGCAGCCCCCGCCGCCGCGCCCTGACCGCCTGCTATTGCCACAACCGGTTCTCGGCACGATTGCGCCGGCTAGCAGCGCGAATTATTTACATAATCTAGCTGACGACTTTATTGTATGTCATCAAAATGTACAATGTTTAAATAATAAGACTGTTAACCGAATAGATGTTTTGCTCAGAGACGAATTTAAGTGTTGTTCACTAGTACTCACTGAACACTGGTTATCTGCAGACCAACTAAAATGCATACAGTTCGATAACTATATTTTATCATCTTACTATTGTCGACCCAATATAAAACACGGGGGAAGCTGCATTTTTGTGCAGACTGGTTTAAAATCTACGCCTAAAGACGACTATCGCGAGATGGCTCGTGAGCAGGTGTTTGACATCTGCGCCTCGTTTATAAGCGATAACAATACACTAATTGTAGGTATATATCATTCCAATCTGACAAGTGTAAACGAATTCCTCGACTTGTTTGATGCACTATTGACAAAAATCAACAATGACCGCTACAACGCCGTTATTGTTGGTGATACGAATATTGATTACAGCGTAGACTCCTTATCACGTAGGAAACTAAATGATATACTTACATCACATAATTTTACTCAACATATACATTCTCCAACCCGTGTAGCGGGCACAAGTTCGACTATACTTGATCATGTATTCACGAATATACCCGCGAGCCGCGTGAGTGCGGGCACGATAGCCACGAACGTAAGTGACCATTACGGACTTCGCGCTTGTATCACTAACTTCCAGGCACCTCGCAAGCCTAAGCACGTCCAGCGCCGGGTCATAAGTCACTCACGCATACATGACTTTACTTTGGCGATAAGCAATATCGACTGGAATAATATCCTTAAAACAAACTACGACTGTAATTTACTCGCTGAAAAAATTATTAATAATTTAATAGGGCATTTCGAAATATTTTTCCCAATAAGGTTTTTGCCTGTACGAAAACCCGATTCCCATTGGGTTACGGACGAATTAATTGACTTAAAATATTTAATTGGTGACATTTATAAATTAAAAATACAATTTCCATTCAATAATGACATTAAAATATTTGATGAAAAAATTAATACGACATACAACAATAGAATTATTTCGACCAAAAAACAATTCTATGAGCAGCAAATCAACCACAGCACGAACAAATGCAGAACCATGTGGTCTATTGTCAATAAAGAGTCTGGCCGTGCTGCATACGACAGGACGGACTTTACAGAATTGGTGCGACAAGATGACGGAGAATCTTTCGCAAACAAAAGTGAAGTTGCTAATTTTTTAAATAATATCTTTCTGACAGCCGGAGCACAGGCGGGCGCCCCCGCCGTATGTATGACTACGAGTATGGCAGCCCTGTCCGGTGCGATACAATATAACAATAGATCTATGTATCTCAAACCTTTTTCCTATGAGGAAATATTAAAAATTATAAATGTAGATATATCACCCAAAAAAACGTCTGACCTATATGGCCTTTCCATGCCTCTCATTCGCCATGTGTCGCATGTGTTAGCTTTTCCATTAGTAGTACTTTTTAACCGATGTCTAAAGAGTGGCTGTTACCCACGGGCACTTAAAAAGGTTAAAATCACACCTATTTATAAGGGCAAAGGTGACAAAGCGCAGGCAAGAAACTATCGCCCTATCTCTATCATCCCTGTAGTGGCGAAAATATTCGAGGTGGGTATAAATGAAAGACTCATCCAGTTCCTGGATGAATCTGATATTTTATCTGATCGCCAGTATGTGTATCGCGCTGGTAGATCTACTACTGCATTACTTCGCGAGTTCGTTAGTACGGTTTTACAGGCGCGCGAAAAGAAACATCAGGTTGCGGCGATATGCTGTGACTTATCACGTGCATTTGATACAGCTGACCGCAACTTGATGAGAGCCAAATTCCAGCACTATGGTGCAAGAGGGCCTGCCGCAAACTTGATGACGGATTTCGTCACAGAAAGATGCCAAACAGTTATCGGAGACTCAGGTAAAGCTAGATCTCAACCTGGAGTCCCAGATCTGGGCGTCCCCCAGGGATCTTGCTTTTCTAATACTGCATTTGTGCTCCTGATGAATGACCTACCTGGATCGGTGAAAGACGCTGAGGTGTACATGTTCGCTGATGACGTCGCAGCTCTGGTCACGGCACCGAACTTATCTGCACTAATCCAGAAAGTGACGAAGGTCACACATGATTTACAGGAGTGGTTTGCGGTAAATGGTTTTGCACTGAACCTGGATAAAACTTTCTGTATCCATTTTAATCTTGCGAATAGACCACAACAAGCCCTGGCAGTGTCTGTACGTGATGTTGCTTTGAAGCAGGTATCATCCGTAAAGTTACTCGGGTTCCATGTGGATCGCGCTTTAAAATGGGACACGCATATAGAATCGCTGTGCACACGCCTGAGCCAGGCGTGTTATGCCCTCAGTCGAGTGGCTGCATCAGCCCCGAGGCAAGCGGTACTCAGCTGCTACTTCGCCACGGTTCATTCCCTACTTACGTATGGAACTGAGCTGTGGGGTGACGCGGCGGAGTCGGAAAGACCGCTAATACTCCAGAAGCGGGCTATTCGCGCAATTGCCAGGGTTAAATGGGACGTATCCGCCAAGCCGTTCTTTATAGAACTTAGCATACTTACCGTTCCCTCAATATTCATCTACCAACTTTGTGTATTTGTAAGATTAAATCTGGATAATTTTGAAAAATTCGGGGCTACACGGGACCCTGAGACGACAAGACATAAGGGCAGATTGAAGACACCTGCTCACTCGCTCGCGAAATCCGACAAGTCAGTGTACGTGTGCGGTCCGCAATTATATAACCATCTGCCGGAATGCGTCAGAAATGCAGCTTCTGTTAACATATTTAAGCGTAAATTAAAACTACTACTTCTGAGTAAAGCTTACTATTCGGTTAAAGAATATGTGAATGATAAATTATAGCTAAATAAATTAAAATATATACTTATTGTAATTGATAATCGAATTGTACAATGTAGGTACAAATGTATTTACCATCATCTGACTTGTAAATTTTTATTTATTAATAAAGAATCTGTAATCTGTAATCATATGGATTGTAGTACACGGTTAGAAAAAGAGATTATTAAGTTCTGTGTCGGCCTTTTAACAGTCAACTCACATAGGCTTACCCACAAAAGGCGATTGGGCCATGTCCACCACGTAGCATAATAAGAGTCGATGGATTCACATAAGTAATACATATGCCATTGAATTTCTTCTACAAACGTGTTCGCGATGTTTTCCTTCACCAGTAAGCCCGTGTGTGATCAGTTCATGAATTCATAGGAACTTGTTGGCACGGATACTTCGACCGCAGTATTACAGGGCGAACGTTACCATCGCTTAGAGACGTAGCTAATCGTGGGCGTAGTAGATCCGCGTCCACGGCTTCGCACTCTCCATATTGGTAAGGGCCTCGCTATTAATTTCTCTATTTTCTTCAAATTTATAAGTATGCTTTTTAATTTCACTATGGAAACTAACGTGGTTTTCGTACATTTTTATTAAGTAAAACACAGGTGTTACTCACGTTTGATTTTTAGTAGGATACTACTATAGTTTCGATCGCATTTGGCGATCTTTCTCAAGGTTGGAGTACTAGCACGTACAGAAAGACGTAAACACATACAGAAAGGTGAATTACAATCCTACCAACCGGGTCACTAACAATCTAAACAAGATTTTGAAAACTTTACCGGACGATCTGTATGGAAGCCTACGACCCTTAAACCCTACTCCGCCAAAGATTTACGGTCTACCAAAAATACATAAACCGGAGTGGCCGTTACGTCCGATTGTCAGCCAAATAGACTCACCGACATACAAAACAGCGCGGTTTTTGTCAGACATGCTGCTTCCGTTTGCAGGGAAAACCAACAGTTACGTGAAAGACTCTGCACACTTTGTACAGCTGTTGGACGGAATACAGTTGAACGAAAACGACGTAATGGTGAGTTTTGACGTCGTATCGTTGTTCACAAACATACCGATAGTGGACACATTAGAGATTATATCTGGTTTATTACAGAATGTTAAGATACCTATCGAGTATGTGAATCTGATACGATTTGCGCTGTCTAGCGGTTATTTTGTGTGGAAAGGAGATTACTATCTGCAAGTCGATGGTGTTGCAATGGGTTCTCCGTTGGCTCCAGTGGCAGCTAATATTTTTATGGAGTGGTTTGAAGAAGTGGCTCTCCTGACTGCTGCCTATAAACCGAGACACTGGTGGCGGTATGTGGATGATGTGTTTGCCATTATACACAAAGATAAAGTCGATGTGCTATTGTTGCATTTGAATAGCGTCCATCCAAATATTGCTGTGACGGTAGAACGTGAACGGGATGGAACTCTACCTTTTCTAGATGTGTTGGTGAAACGTGATTCTAACGGCCGACTTTCCCACACGGTATACCGTAAACCCACACATACTGATAGACACCTGAGTGCCGATTCACACCATCATCCGGCGCATTTAGCCGCGGTTCCACGGACGCTCATTAACAGAGCACTAAGGCTATGTGATTATACGTACCTGGACACAGAGTTGAATCATGTTAAATGCGTACTGGGCAGCAATGGTTATAATTGGAAAAAGAGCTGGCGTTTGGCAAACGCTTCTCCCAAAACGCGCCCGGCATCGGTAGAGAGAGTTGTAGCGTATTTACCGTACATAAAAGGAGTGAAGGATAGTATTGGAAACTTATTACGCCGGAGATACAGCATTAAGACAATCTTCCGTCCTCCTGGACAACTAAGACAGTTGCTACGCTCTCCTAAGGATAGAGACCCGTTGGGTGTCCCCGGTGTATATATGATCCCGTGCGATTGCGGTAAATGTTACGTCGGTGAAACTAGAAGAAACGTATCCACCAGGCTCACGGAGCATATACGGCCTATGAAAACCTTGGACAGTCACGGTTCTGCGGTGGCGGAACATGCGTTGAACTCTGACATGCAACACTATATTAAGTTCGATAGAGCGAAAGTGTTAGCAAGGGAAAAGTTTTTCGTTCCCCGAAAAGTTAGAGAGGCTATTGAAATTAGTAGACGCTCTAACTTCAATAGAGACGGGGGATGGAATCTACCACCGACTTGGAAGCCGTGTTTGCCAGTAACCAAGGAACTTGACCGCTGGGCTGGTGGTGACTCCAGCACGCCGAACTCACTCGGCGTGCTGGAGTATTCCCGAGGGATGCCAAGATACCGACGAGGAAGATCTTCAGTGCGCGCCGACGCTACAACATACTCTGCCCGCTGCCGCCCCTGCCCCCGCACCGCAACCGCTGTCATCGCGAGCGCTGCGCGCCGCGGCTCGCAGTGCTATGCGAGACGAGCCCGCGTGCTAGTACTCCAACCTCGAGAAAGATCGCCAAATGCGATCGAAACTATAGTAGTATCCTACTAAAAATCAAACGTGAGTAACACCTGTGTTTTACTTAGTAAAAATATGCTTTTTAACATTCTCCCGTAGCGTATTTATATTTTTTCACTATCATACGATGTATCTGTTGTGTCAAAGTACGTTTGGTAGATTTTGCGATTTATATATTCGTTGGGTAGATTCTGGGAACGAAAGAAAAGGGGCCTCGCTGATGAGACTTAGTCCACGCTACGTCACTGTTATCACTATGCCTTTACAACTTTTTAGGAACATGAAAACTTTTTAAAAAGATGATGATATTGATAAATGTTTACGTCTGTACGTGGACATATGGTTTAAATTGCTTTTGATATTATTACATACCTAGTAATTAACATTGAAGGTGGAAAGATTACAAAATGATGGTAGAGTTTTTAGTTGACTGCGCCACCGCTAGATGGAGTTGCTCAGTATTAAAACGCGTTATTGAATCATTTATTGTATCTGGTCGTCATGATTGGTTTGAGTTTACGTTTTAGGTCGATGAAAGGATCTCGGAAGCTCAAGTCATCAATAATTTTTGGAGTGGCCATAGCTTCTAATTTCAGTAAGCTTTGGTCTGCAAGAACTTAACACCTTTACCAGTCTGTATCTTTCGTACATTTGCAAGTTTGAATAGTATTATTTATTCTGAGCTTTGAGCGCATGGGCAATTTGGCATTGTATTCCTAAATAGAAACGGCCAAGTGCGAGTTGGTCTCGCGCACGAAGGGTTCCGTAGCGCATGGGAGCCCTCTTAATTGATTATATTTTAATCATCTATTTTTAGAGTATTTTGGGAATATTTCAAGTGTCTACCTGTTGCCGTTATTATAGTCGAGAAAAACGGCAAATAATTTCGTTTGTTTATACTTCCTTTAAATACTTATTTTATTATTTTTTTAGTATTTGTTGTTATAGGAACAACATAAATACATTATTTGTGAAAAATTCTACAGTCTAGCTTTCACGGTTCATGAAATAAAACCTGGTGACAGACAGACGGACGGACAACAGTCTTAGTAATACGGTCCCGTTTTAACCCTTTGGGTACGGGACTCTGAAACTTAATGTTGGTTCTTAATTCAAATCAAATCAAAAATCATTTATTTCGACCAATCATTGAGTCATAATGTAGCATACAAATACAAATTATTTAAAAGATGTCAGACATAATCAAATAATATTACATACCTACAATCCAGACATATACATTTAAAAATGTCACACAAATCTTAAAATATGCCTCTGGACATCTCCTTGTTAGTCAATACATGAACCATCAGACAATGGTTCATGTATTGACGGTCAAAGCGATTCGCAAATACGCTCAGGACTCTGTTGGGGCTGGCCCGGACCCTGCGCGCTAAGGATGTATACCTCTTCCGCATCGTCGTGTAAAAGCAATCAATAATTGTAGCACGTCATAATAATAACCTGTACAAGGCTATCTTCTTGCTTTGTACTAACCTAATAGGGTGTGAATATCTTTGATCAAGTATCTGTCATTATATAATTAAATAAAACTCTCTCACTCTCTACAAAATTACAACTCGAAATCGTCAAAATGTATGAAACAGTAAATTTTTTCTCGGATTCCGGGTTGGTCCAATAGTAAAAGTTGTTCATATTGATGCTCTTAATTACCTCTCTTCGGTTTAGTACACCAAGTCTGGATAACCCTACATAACACCATATGATGTAGAATGTCCTAGGCTCCGCTTGCCGCGTTAAGTCCGTTATTCCATCCTCACATAATTCGAACAAAATTTTCATTTAGTTTAAAGTTAGACATCAAGAAGCAGCCTCGGATCCGACGTTAACTGGAGTTTGTATCGTCCGTGCTGTTAATTAAGAGCCATCGCAACTTCTCCGCCACTCTGTTACTTTATCCCAGTGGTTCTTAACCTTATAATCCTGAAGGACCATTTACTAAAGAAGGATAGTTGTAAACTTGTAACTCATACATACATCTGACTATCTTATCGATGAGTTTCCTAGGCTGCGTTTGCCGCATTAAAACCGTTTTTTTTTTTGTATCCTCACATAATTTGAACAGAATTTTCATTCAATATATAGTTAGACTGCAAGAAGCAGACTCGGGTCCGACGTTAACTGTTGTTGGTATCGTCCGTGCTGTTAATTAAGAGCCATCGCAACTTCTCCGCCACTCTGTTACTTTATCCCAGTGGTTCTTAACCTTATAATCCTGAAGGACCATTTACTAAAGAAGGATAGTTGTAAACTTGTAACTCATACATACATCTGACTATCTTATCGATGAGTTTCCTAGGCTGCGTTTGCCGTATTACAACCGTTTTTTTGTATCCTCACATAATTTGAACAGAATTTTCATTCAATATATAGTTAGACTGCAAGAAGCAGACTCGGGTCCGACGTTAACTGTTGTTGGTATCGTCCGTGTTGTTAATCAAGAGCCATCGCAACTTTTCCGCCACTCTGTTACTTTATCCCAGTGGTTCTTAACCTTATAATCCTGAAGGACCATTTACTAAAGAAGGATAGTTGTAAACTTGTAACTCATACATACATCTGACTATCTTATCGATGAGTTTCCTAGGCTGCGTTTGCCGCATTAAAACCGTTTTTTTTTTGTATCCTCACATAATTTGAACAGAATTTTCATTCAATATATAGTTAGACTGCAAGAAGCAGACTCGGGTCCGACGTTAACTGGAGTTGGTATCGTTCGTGCTGTTAAATAAACTTCACGAATTCCTCACACCATCCCCATAAAAATTTTCTTTCCACAGACATAGTTTGGAGGTAATTCCGTCTAATACGAGGTCGTCTGCCTTCGGACTAGGGCTGCACGTGTTTTGGGTTGTGTTAACTCATTGCCCCTTAAATACCAGCCACAATTTATAAGATTTCTGTGATAGAATCCATTTTATATAAACTTTTGTACTGTAAGAATTCTGCCATTCAGAAAGTCCATTAAAAAATGGTTCAATAAAAAAAACTAATAACACGCGGCTGGCCTTAAGGTGGTCTCGCAAACCACTTGGATTGCACTGGGACCACCAGTGGTCCGCAAACCACCAGTTAAGAACCTCTGCCTTATTCGTATATATACGAATAGGTATCTACCTACCTATAGTCTTCGGGAGCCGCCAGATGACGTTACTCTGCGCTGCAGCGAAACCGACTATGAAATATGAACATAATTTATTTGTAAAGAAACATCAGCCGTCATATAGAGTTACGGGTAACTTACGCACAAACTTTAAAAGGCTACTGTAATATGTCAAGCAAGAGGAACATATTGTGGAACGCCTCAGTACTCTTTTTTATGGGACAACCCGTTCAACATGTTTTCATTTTGATGATAATATTTTTACATGCATCTATCTAATTATATTATTAATAAAACATAGCCCTTGAACCTAAGAATGTTAGTATTAATAAATTAATAGTACCAAAACCAATAATATCGTAATAAATATCAAAACAAACCATCTTAATCGATATCACCATCGTTTCCGAGTAAATAATCCTTGTCCCATATCCGATTGAAAAACAAAGTACACAAAGTCCACAAATAATGGTAATTATTTGTAGAGTTTGTATCAGGAGTACATGACTATTAAGTTACTTTTACATAGCATAGGTTTGCGTTCGACCGCATCCTGCTGGTGAGCAAATATTATGTGCAGCAAGCAGATAGAATGCTAAGGTACCTAGAAAATACCTATTTACTCGGGTTTTGAAAAATGTGGGTTGTGGAATCGAAACGTTTGGTTCTAGTGAGCGAAATATCCACCATAAAAAGTGCTTTGGCCGACTGTCTTGCCGTCCGATGGAAGAAAGAGGCGGCCGTAACAAAGTTGTATAATAATTACGGAGCGCAGTCTTTGATAAAAAATTATCTTAAATTGTATCCGATAAAAAAATAAATTATTTTAAAAATATAACTTTTAAAAAATACAAGCATTTGAGACCCTGGATATCATGTAGCAGCAGATTGATAGCCAAGACAAGTTTGGTACAGGAATTTCTATGGGCACCTTCCGACTCCATCATCTGATCAGCTCCATGGTACCATATTATTGTATTGTCACGCGATATACACATGCGTGCAAAATTTCAGCTCATTCGGAAACCGGGAAGTTGTTCAAATTTAACTTGCAAGATTCCACCCTAACTTACATACTTACCTGTACATAGGTACATCCATTACAAGTTAAATAAAAGCTTGTAATAACAGTGACTTAACCTGCGGACCAGTCACCGGCACGGCATAGCCCGTACGTACGGATTAGCAAATTAAAAATGATAGTGAGATAAGTACCTATAGCAAGTAAGACTTTGCAGGTGCAAAAAGGAGACCACGAACATGTTCAGCTGTGCGTTTAAGATGAACAGGTCACCAGAATCTCATATTACTGTAATTATTTAGCTATAGACTTACAGTTAATCATTAATTTATTATCTTTACATTGGAATTGAAGGCATTGCAACTTTTCACAAGATCCAATTTCAATGGAAAAAAAATATATGGAAGTATCAATGATGTATTTTATTAAATAAAGTAAATGAGATAACAAAGAAAAGGATAAGATGAAATGAGAATGTACTAATTATTTCGCACTGGGATCTCGGAGGTGAGTAGGGATTTCACAAATAGAATGCAGTCTCCTTGAACAATGGAAAAGTTTCGATGAAGACAATAGCGTTCGTCTAAGAACTTTTGCTGCACAAAGCATTTTATTCGCGGCCACACGTCTGACCGAGATTAAACTCGCGAAAATACAAATAAAAAGTTTTTAAACACAGTTATGAAACTCTGATTTAAATGCATGGCACGGAGTTGTGTGGTGTGCCGCTGTGTTTATTCGTGGACGGGTGTTATTCAGGCGGGGATTTTCTACTAAGCTATGTATCTGAAGATGTGTTTAATATAAAATCAAAATCAAAAATCATGTTAGTGGCACAAACATCGGTAAGTACTATTACATATTACTAAGAGCTATTCCACAAATTAAATACACTCAACACAAAACAGTACAAAGTTCACCTGCGTTTTGGGGCATAAGTAGGACTTCCCGTCAATGAATGTAATTCAATGTACAATATACAGTATGCACCAATATGCACTATGCACCAATCAGGATCAGTTATTTTCTTAGCCCAGCTTAGCTTAACTCTATCACCACATCAGTGCTGGGCCAATCTAGCTGGGCCCTGATTCCGCATGGTCTTTTAAGATATCTTACTTGTCAAGTAATACAATCTACAAGAAATTATCATGTACATTACGTTTTCTGTTTATCAAAATCATTTGCGTTCCTTGACAGTGTCAGGTCATAGGAATTATGACTGGGTAAAAAAACATTAATGTAAATAATCCAACGTATTTTTTTTTTATAAATCAAACGACAAAGATAAACCTTGTCAAAGTTTGGGAGTGGCGTCACTTCTCTGTCAACAGTCTATACTTATGTAGTCTAGTCGTGACGTTACAACTTACACGGAACGCTATATCTTCAACACAATTTTTGTGTAATTGACAAAATTAAAGATAAAATACTTGTCTAATATTTTTTCAGGGTTCCGTACCCAAAGGGTAAAAATTGGACCCTATTAATAAGACTCCGCTGTCCGTATATCTGTCACCAGGCTGTATCTCATGAACCGAACTTAATAGCTAGAACGTTGAAATTTTCACAGATGACGTATTTCTGTTGCCGCTATAACAACAAATACTAAAAAGAGAAACAAAAATTAAGGATGGCTTCCATACAACAAACCTCAATTTTAAGCCGTTTTTAGTAGGAAACCCTTCGTGCGCGAGTCCGGCTTGCACTTGGCCGATTATTGATAAATCTATTTGACAGTCTAATTATATTTTCAGTAGTCCTTATTACAGTCAGATAAGACAACACAGAACCAGGGGCTGATCCTGATGTAGGTGGATGGATAACGTACACATTTATTTTCCATCTTTATTGAAAAGGGTTTTACAACAATGACAATGTTACCCCGTAAGACAGATATAATAAGTGCATAATTATATCTAACAATTACCACAAGGGCATCCGTAGCTTTGGAACTTAAAATAAATCTGCAACAGTATCCCGGCCTCCACCGAACCAGGAGAAGCCAAGATCCTGTTACAGACACCTACATATATTACAGTTTCGCTTTGACGAATACAAATTCTGCCGCTAGACTTTGTACCGGACACATTCCGACAAAACATGATGCACATCTTCGACCGACCCGCAAGTACAGCAAAGTGGTGAATCCGTTTTTCCCATCAAGTATTTAAATTGGTTACCCGGAATGTGCCCGGCACGGAGTCTTAATAAAGATACAATATGTTGCCGTTTCATCTCACAATTATCAAATTATGGGTACCGAGGAACACATTCTTATCTACACAGTTTAGCGACATCTGTAGTGGAAAACCACCCTTATTCGGGTGGCGCTTTTTCTTACCATTTTTAATCTCATTTTCTACTATTTCTTATTTTAGTACTATTTGAAAACAGTTATAGGGCAGCCAAAAGAGTGTTCGTGTTTTGAATATGAAATAGACAACTTGAAAACGTTTGGCAGAGTTTTTTAAAGAACTCTTGGAATTTAGAAGGATACTTAATAAATATTTAAATTTGTTTTTGTTTATTATTGAAAGTGGAGAAGAAACATAAGATTAACTTTTTGATTTTTTTTTTAAAATAGAGAGGTATATTAGTAGATATCATATATTTGGAAGACCCGTAAAAATTATTTTGTCGGTGGATCCACCTTTCATAATACCTTGCAAAAGGCTTTTACAAGTTCTAAACCAGTTCTGGCGTAAGTAATAAAATGCATGATATGGTCTTAAATGAGCTTAAAAATTAACAGCCTTTCTTATCATACTTTCATGAAAAAAAATGCATATTTTTAAATATTTTTGCCACTTAGGTAGAGACGATAGGTAGGTACCCATTCTTTATACCCAAAAGCATTACATGGATTCTACATTCTTCTTACGTTCCAATATTTTTTTTAAATCCACCCATACTTGATTTACCCAATCCATCCATCTAGACTCAAACTTTTCATCCTTACCAAAAAGTGTTCTCTATTTTTATTACCCAGCCAGGTTATTACAAACAATCTTTCACTACAACTCTTCAGCTAACGAACCAAACTATGCTTAAACATTAAAGGAGGGCAGCGCCATTACCTTTGCGAAGAAATGACCCAGACTGTTACTCTTAGGCTAATCTAACACGAGACAAACAAAAGGAAAACAAATTTCTACCCCGACGCAACAATCCCAACCACACATATCTCAAAGAATACTTAGATACGATTGTCATTACGATACGCATACACGACTATCCATAATCGAATCATTAGAATGGCTGATCGTATTCGTAAACGGTAAAAACGGTCAGAAGACCAAGTAAGAACAAAAGCGAGCATTGAATGAATATCTAGTGAACGGGAGAGCACGCATGCTATCGCCTGTAAGTCACATAAATGATAGATAACTAGTTTACAACGGTGACTCAACCTGTCAACCACTTGCAACCATTTATTTCTATGAGAATCTTTACGTGACGTAACTGGTAGAATTTTTTTAACGGCAAATTATTTAGTTACCTATGTGAGAATACAAGTTGCGAACCAGTATAGGTTGTAATGCTGTTGCGTCGTGTGAGATCGGCTTTAGCGGCCAAGAAAAGAAAAGCACGGCGCCACACGTTCGTTTCTCAAGGCTACTGAAAAAATAGAGCTACAACGTCCCTAAAATGGCCGGAAACTCGGTACCGACTCCGGCCGAAATTCGATGATACTTGGGATAGTTTAATTTCACGGTATATTGGAACTCTAGACTCTAGTTTCACTACTTGATATGTGTTTATGTCGCATCTTATAACGCGCATTATTTGAACAGTAATTAATATAGGCACATGGTTGTTCTAAGACAAAAGGGGATTATTTATACCATGAAAATTAACGGTCCGATACACAATTGCAACTCTGTGAGCCGTTTTTTTTTTCGGAATGACCCATGAGGTCTGCCCCATAGTAAAAGCATGACCGGTTTTTATTGTAAAATTATGTAATAAGTAAGTTCGTATAGGCCGGGTGGCTAGCCCTGGTGTCAGAGTTTTTAGGCCGCCTGAAGGCCTCTGACATGGCTGACCGTGCGGAACGTTGCTTAATTTCGGTGAACGCTGACAATCACCTAGTCAAACTACGCTACGAGCGCTACAATTATGTAATGAATCACAATCTTTCAGCTTATTACACCATTTTTGTGTTGCCTTGTATTTTGTAAAAGCTCACAAATCAAATAGAAACTAAAAAGTAGACGTACAATACAACGGATTTCTTAAAAATAAAATATTGTCATCGAAGTGGGCTTCTACTCGATTAAAAAGCACATATCATGAGTATAATTACATAGAACATAGTAGCAGAATTTTGAAAATGGAAGTGTAATGAAAGAACTTCGGCCAAACTTCGATTGTCAAAATCCGGCAAAACCATAGTCTTCCGCAACTCTACAAGAAACCAAACGCATAACCGGCCGATTAGTTTAACGTGTGGGACATAGTTAATGAGTCGGTGAAATGTTACCCGCGTAATGGCCGCCCAGCGCCCAACTGTGGGCGTAAATTACCGCCATAATTGGGCTAACCACGGTTTTTAGTGACATTTAAAACAATCCCAAGTAATTACCTTATCTCTAGTCGATTTTAAGTAGTTTTTGTTGGACTTTTGGACTTTAGAAGGTCATCTGGTACTTGACGACAGGGCCAACTTTTCAAGGATTTTATTGTGTTATCGAAGCTCCCAAGACAAGAGCATAATTTTCAGCTAGTTATTAAGTTTTTTAGATAGATGAAAGTAAGTTATTTGTATATCAGTATAATATTACATTTTTGCTCAAAAAGTTGACTCTACCTACAAGTGTTTTTTAAAGAGCATGTAAGCAAGCGAGGTGCCTATATGCCTATATTATTTTGGCAATAATCTCACGAACTTTAATATAATACATATAGTTGTCTACCATATTATCATAATGTTATCTTATCTAATTTATTTTATTATTGTATCAAAAACGGTTCACTATAATTACACTATATATCTATCTATCTACTGTAAACGAGAGCGCGCACAAACTGTACTCCGGCAATTCTAAACTTCATGGGTTACCAAAATACAGGCCTAGCCGAGTTTGGAACCTATAATATCTGGCGGTAGACAGCTGAGACGATGATAATGATTTTTTTAATTTGCTAATCAGTCCATACTATCAGTACTTTAGGTTTACTAATTCGTAGTTGTAGGTTTTCTTTCAGTTATTTTAAGTTATTTAAAAAGTACCCATTAATATTTTATCACATGTATTTTGTTTTTTTCTAATAAACCATTGTCTACCATAATAAAATTACATATCTAACAATAAACCACTACAGGTTAGTTATGTTATTAGTTAGCTTATATCCTTTAAGAAAAGCCTTTAACAGAATTTTCCATAAGTACCACCTAAATACAATTTAAAGATATCTTAATATTTTACGTCCCTCTAGTGATAAAATTGTTAAATGTAGTGAAAATACTCGTAATATTTAACATCGCTCCGTTCCAGGCCGAAACGAAACAAAAACTCTCATTGAGACAAAAATCACTTCGGCTCACAATAAAAGTAAATTCGTAAATGTTTAATATTAATCGCTGCTTGCCCTTTATTTATTTCCCAAGTTACACCTTGTTGACTTTGTAAAAGGTCGCTAGGGAAATATAGTATTTCGCTCTGGATTTTTACTTGACCGACCACGCTACAGTGATTTCTTTATTTCAGAGAGACACTTTAGATTCATATTTATAGAGCCCATCAAGATAAAAGAATTGTTTAGTTTAAAAATCTGCATTAATCTGCATTTTTGTGGAACCTTGGTGGGGTATCCTTGAGGGTTTAAGTTTTGTGAGGTGAGTTGAATGGTTAGCAATGGTTTTAGTAAAAATGGTTTTAAGTGGTAAATGAGTTAGCGTGGCCAACGTGGAAGGCGCTGAATCGGCTCCGGACCCAAGTTGGCCGCTGCAAATCTAATATGGCCAAATGGGGTTTTTCTGACGCGAATTCCGACAAGTGTGACTGTGGAGCAGTGCAGACAATGGAGCACCTATTGTCCTGTCCTCAGTGTCCAAACACCTGCACATTCAGCGACCTTTTGGAAGCCTCTCCATCTGGGGTGGCAGTCGCTAACCACTGGGCAAAGCGTGTTTAGATATATCTTGCCAATTTTAGAACCATCGACACGAAGAAGAAGAAGAGTGGTAAATATAATAATATATATGGGGTAATCGAATACCTAACTAATATTAAATTGGCCATCAAATTAAGTTTATCTTTATGCTGTTGATCGGCCCAGTTTGTTAACTAGCTCCCAGGCAATATTGTGATCTACGAGTAACATTGTACCGATAATCAAGTTTTTGAATTTGTCTTAGAGAATTAAGTGAGAATGAACTATAAAAAGTAGCGTTTACAACTGTTAGTGAATTGATTAAATAGTTTATTAGAAATATTGAGGTAATAGTGCATCGGGTCAGTATTTATGTTTGTACAATATAAGGCGTAAGGTTTCTGACATAAATGAACGTTGCCTACTTTTTTCCGCGCCAGAAAAATAAAATGTATGGATTTTAAGTATTTCGGGGAGGAGCAAAGACGTTCCCAAGGTGGTCATACACCCACTCGTACCCCCTTTCCTACAGCCATGGTCGAAAATTTAAAACAACCACGGTAATTTTGCTGACCGTTATCTGCACTGTACTAATATAATACATTTTATAACTATTGTGAAAATAATGTATAATTATTGTTATTTGCATTAATTACATTTTAAACGTTGACTTCCGATATTTAAAAAAAAATTAGAATATTTTGTTAATAGTAAGTAAATTAAAACATTTTCCTTTTTTTTTCTCAATATGACGACGTCAATCAATTATTATTTAATGTAGAGCCAACTTTATAAGGGGAGCACGGATTTCCGAGACACAAGCTTAAAGCTTAGTTCGGCAATCCATAGCTCATGAATATTGTAGCTAATAAATAAGTTCATTTTAAGTTGTAAATTATGTTTAAGTTGTAAATTATAATACAGGGTTATACCAAATCAATTTCTATCATTTTAGGGACTTATTCTGTACATCAAAACTAACAACTTTTGTTCTGCGACTTTTGTCAAAACTAAAAAAAAACAGCTGTTCCATACATTTTGTCGAGGGTGAACGGTATTTTTCTATGGAACAACTTTTTTTAAAGATTTGACAAAAGTTGTTGAACAAAAGTTGTTATTTTTGATGTACACAATAAGCCCTTAAAAGGATGCTAATTGATTAGCAATTACCCTGTATACAGAAAAATCATTTTATAACACCCAAGTTATCTTGTCCAAATGCCCGAAGCCGAGCCACTAACTCTGTGTCACATAACTTCCATTCTCGGTCACATGCGGGCATATAGGCATGCCATAGATATACCTACATAGAGATACGATATTCGCTTCGATAAACATTGAGAAAATAAATAATCAGCCAAGTAGGAGTGGGACTCGCACACTAAGGGTTCCGTACTGTATGGGAGGCCCCCTTGAAATATTTGTTTAATTTCAATTTAGTTATTTATTAGTAAAGTGAATATACAATTTAATATTCTGTGAATATTTCAAGCATCTACCTGTTACCATTATTAAAATCAAGCGAAAAACCACTAAAAATTAAGGTTTGTTGTATGGGAGCGCCCCTTAAATATCTATTTTATTTTGTTTTTAGTATTTGTTGTAGCGGCAACAGAAATACATACATAATCTGTGAAAATTTCAGCTTTCTAGCTACAACGGTTCATAAGATACAGCCCGGAGACAGACGTACAGCGGAGTCATAGTAATAGGGTCCCGTTTTTACCCTTTGGGTACGGAACCCTAAAAAGAAGAAGTTTAGTGTAAGGTAATTTGATTAGTGACAACTAAATACTTTTGTAGACTTACTCGTATTTCTATGACGTCGTGTGGAATAAATTATGTCCTTTGAGAGAAATTGTTATTTTACATGATAATTTAACAAATAAAATATAAATACCAATGATGCTCATAACTGTACTGTCCAACAACGAGGTCTGGAATAAAACGTTCTTATAACTATTACCGCGCAGAATACAAGTTAAGGTCTCTTTAGTAACTACTCTATGGTTTAACCCGTCTTATACTACGGCGAGTTCGGTATAAAATCATACGTGGCCTATGATTTGTAAACCAAGCCCGCTGGCGGGTCTCCAAGAGACCATTCATAATTTATACCATTGAATTCGAAAGCGATTTTATTCGACATTTATTTTTGAGGTATCATTATGAAAATTACAAATGCGTTAAGACAGTTTTGAACGTAAGCGTAATCTTATGCTATACTGGCATTTTATTAATTAACTGCTAAAAATAGGCATAATCTAGAAAAGTTGGCCCTAAAGGGGTTGGATACGCCATCGAATTTATTTTAGAGACCGGTTTTTCGCGATGTTTTCCTTGCGGAGAACTCATTGCTACGAGACTGGCGGGATCTGCACACATACCAAACTAGACAATAGTTACTACTAGATCACCACGGTTTATGCCAAACATAGAAGTAGATACAATAGCACAAAAAATTGCCCTGGCAAGCTTTGAACAGAACACCGTTAGTTGCCTAGAGCTTTTCCTAGCAGTGTTAGAGGAACAAGTACACTAAAACTATTATAACTTTATAGCTACTGCGCCTCAGGTCAAATTCATTCCAACAGCAAACTATTACATTTCTGTTTCAATGTATACGTTTCCCTAAGGCAAACATACTATTACAGATTCGTAGCTCATCTACGAGTACGTAGCTCTACACAAAGCTACGGATTCTGTGCTGGTGCTACGCCGTAGCATCTGTGTTGATGGCTGCTACTTAGTGTTTCATGGAACCCTAGTAAAATTGTTAAATTTGTTCCTTATTTCAAAAATGTAACCCAAAAAATTGGACGATAGTACAATACATTGTAAGTGCAGACCCCAAATTTTAAAAATGAACGTACAATAATTGTAAACTTAAATTTTAAAAGTTACTTCCAAAAATACAATATTACGTTTCATATATTGCAGACAATAAAGCGTATTTAACAATGGCATCGTTGCCAAAAATGCATAAAAGTATACCGTGGGTTATTGGGATGCAAGCGGCGCAACATTGTAAATACTCAAAAAAGTTTCTGCCAAACTTCCGTTTCGCTTGTTTATGATATGGCGTCTGCCTGGGGACCGGCCACGTAACTACTGATGAAATATGTTGCTTTTTGGAATCTACCGTA
The DNA here is from genome assembly GCA_964007245.1 of Hypomecis atomaria. Taxonomy (NCBI): domain Eukaryota; kingdom Metazoa; phylum Arthropoda; class Insecta; order Lepidoptera; family Geometridae; genus Hypomecis; species Hypomecis atomaria. The sequence continues at coordinate 14,776,952 of OZ023288.1, forward strand.
TTAAGGATTTTAGCAATGGTAATACCTACTTGCGAATAAAAGGAAGGAACCTGTGCCGGTACAATATTTAAAAGAAAAACACTTTCATTTTGCAGCATGTTCAATCAAAAAAATCCATCTTGAGCAGAAGTTGAAAAATTATCGTGGAATTATCGCAAATGATATTAAATGCGGAGTCAAATTTCTTACCGTCTGTGAAATCCAAGTCTGCTGCGCAGATCGCCTCTGTCGTGCAGCTGACATAATGAATTTGATACTGCGCAATGACTCGTGTTCACAGACGCCAAAAAGTTTGATTCGACTTATACCACATTGGTTTTGTTTTGTGAATGGCTTAACAAAATGGGTACTGATTGTTAATGGTAAGATTCTACTAAATTTAAACCTAAAATATTTTTAGGTAATTGAGTCGCTTTCCACGCAGCCGTTTATTTTAATAAAATGAATCGTTCATGTTTTCTTTTAGCTAACGGAAAATTGTACAAATTCTTAGTAGATATATTTACTGTAGATAATTTGCAAAAATGTTTTTGCGGTCAATCCACGGCATCTTTCTTTTTGGGGTTGCTAAGTAATATTCCATTTTCGATGTAGTCTAAATTTTTTGTAACTTTAAAAAAACATTTTTAGTAACTAAGTTTAGGTTACAACTTGTGCTGTAATAATAAATTATTTATCTATAATACTAATAAAAACTGGATTCAAATATGTTAAAGATTTAAAAAATAGCTAAACCAAAAAGAATACATAAATATTAGATATTGTTTACAATAAAGAAATAAATATGGTTACAATATTCAAATCGCCGCAAAGCGTTATAATGTTACATTCATATTCGCTAATTTTCCGCCTTGAGACGTTTAACTTTACCAGATATATTCCTCTCAAGAAACAACACAAGTCGAATAAAGCGGCAGCGAAAAGGAGCCACTAATCCTTAGAATAAAGAAAGCGCCTCATAGAGCTAATCGTGAATTGGGCAAAGTCGCCGGATAAATTATTCAAACAGCGGATTAATGGCGGTTTCCACGAGCATTGACACTTTCCTGCGCGCTGGGATAACTGGAAACGAATTCGTATTCAACTAGCCGATTTGGGGTGTATTGATGATTAGATACGTTAAGATGGGTTATATACTTAATGATTGGATGCGCTAAGATAGATTGTATACCAACGTAATGATTTGGTAGGCTTAGATACGAATTGATCATATAATTATGATTTGATGCTTTATTTAAGATAGGTTGTCTAATTAATGAAATTAATCATTAATTTAAATTGTATACTTATTAAAGTAGCTAGTTAAGACAAGCACAGAAAGGTGTTTTTCTATAAGGTTTCTTTTTAGATGAGTCAATGATGGTTTAAAGCTTTAGTCAAACATGGTGGTTTCTACGAGCACAATGTCCTGCGCGCTGGGATAACTGGGAACGACTTCGTATTCAACTAGCCGCTTTGGTGTGAAATAGATACGTTAAGATGGGTTGCATACCTAATGATTAGATGCGGTAAGATGGGTTGTATACCTAATGATTAGATGCGGTAAGATGGGTTGTATGCTTAATGGTCTTTGTTAACTACACCAAAACTACATTACTACTACATAAAAAGCATTGGGTCATCCACAGACCTTTGAAGGTCTAAAGACAATCCAAATGCTCAAGCCTACTGCCAGTTGGCAGCGTGCCCAGCATGCTGGCTGCATTATTGCCACACTAAATAGCAATGCTTATGCGTTGAGCCAAATAAACACCAGCATTTTGGTCACGCGTCGCGTCCACCAGACGCTCAGGAAGACTTTTGAAAATGATGGTTAATGGTTAGATACATTAAGATAGATAGATTGGTAACTTAACAGATGGACATAGGACAGTACCAGGATAAAGTAGCAGTGCCAGTGTAGTAGGTAGTATAAGATGTTTAGAATTATGCAAATGGTTACTTTTTGAATGAAATGTTATAAGACGAGCAGCATGTAAATTGCATAACCATAAAACTTAAGGTAATTTGGAGAAGAAACACAAACTCTCTAGTAATTTCCGTTAAACTGTTTAACTTAAAAAAGTTTTACCGAAATTTTATTTTCAACTTTTAGTTTTTACTCCGCTACTAAAAACTTTGTTCTTAACGTAAAGCCTTTTCATTTGACACCTATATACCCATATAAAGGGGGTTTCGAATAAATATTTTAATCTATTATATAAAAGGCTTCGCTGAGTGACTGACTGACAGACAGCCTACAGCCCAAACCGCTAAAGATACGAACATGAAATTTGGAACAAAGATACATTGGACCACGTAATGGAGCACTAAGAACGGAATTTTGAAAAATCGACCTCTAAAGGGGTAAAACGGGCCCTTTTCGTTTGTATGTAACTTTTTATTCCCTTTACCGATTGACTTGAAACTTTGTATACATGCTACTCAAACAAAATAAAAGTTACGTTTGTTCCTGTTTTTCCGAATATTCCTTATCTAAGGGGTCAAATTGGGTCCCAAAGTTGGTGAAAAAAGCGTCTATTACATCCAACGAGCTGAACGGTTATGGATGAAATCTGGTATGGAGGAAGCACACAACATGTTTCAACACATGAACTATTATTATCCCGGAAATTCTATGGGGATCCTTAGGGATAGCCAAAGTTAATCAGTTTCGGCTGCCGCCCAAACCGCTAAAGATATAAACTTGAAATATGGAATATAGGTACATTGTATGACGTAATGGTGCACTAAAGACGAAAACTTTGAACTTTTGACCTTTGACGGGGTAAAACGGGCTCTTTTCGTTTGTAAGTATATTTTGTATTCCTGTACCGATTGACTTAAAACTTTGTTAACATGCTACTCAGATAAAATGAAAAATACGTTTGTTCCTGTTTTTCTGAATTTTCTTTATCTAAGAGGTCAAATAGGGTCCCAAAGTTGGTGAAAAAAACATAAATTACATCCAACGAGCGGAACGGTTATGAATGAAATCTGGTATGTAGGAAGCACATAACATGTTTCAATACAGTAACTATTTTTATCCCGGAAAATCTATAGGGTCTCTTAGGGATAGCCAAAATTATCAGATAAAGCTAAGATAAAACGGGTAAATGAATTCTAACAAAATTTGGTACGATGCTAGACAATAACACAAATTACCACTTGGGGTACCTACTGCTATCCAGGAAAATTTCAGTGGGTCACGATAACAATTTCTTAAAAAAAAAATGCTAAAAATCTATTCGTAAATCGATGCAATATTGTTTAAAAATAGCCCACCCTTTTAACTAATAGATGACTATATTGACGTTTTGGGAAAAGTCCCGGATTCCTTGTCGAAATCTAGACCAAACGTCCTATAAAAGCATGAAAAATAACTTGAACGCATTTTTTTAGTAATATAGTGAAGTATCTAGAATAAAATTTAGATATTGACTCATCCGTCAATGGGGCAAAATGGGCCCCTAATAGTTTACGAAAGATTTTATTTTGTGAGCCAATAGATTTGAACTTAGGGTACATACGGATAAATAAACTTACTTTACTATGGGTTCTACCTGAAAAAGCGAAAATTACCTATTCTTTACATTTTACCGCGGGTCGATGAACTTTTTATGTTGAACAGCAGATTTTATTTACGTGATTTCGGGGTTGGTACCATAGTAAAAGTAAGTCAAATGATGAGTATAATAGAATCCTAGATCATGCCTGTCGTCTAGATATAGGTACAATATGTATTTCTCAAACAAAATATACCTACTTGTGTGCTACTTTTTCATCTGTACAGGGTCAGAGAATGCCTGAAAGTCCTACAAGTGTCTCGGCCACTTTTGACTGGGTGAACGGTTTTGGGCAAGATTGTCATTGAGTTCAGGATAATCAAAATTAAATTTCTAATAATTTAATGAAATATGTTGAATACCTGTACTGAGCTTTTTTAATAGTCCACTACTGAACGTAGGCCTACCCACGAAGGGTGATTGAGCCATATCCATCACGCTGGCCGAGCGCGGGTTGCTGAATTCATATACATCGATTTTTCTCTATGGACGTGCCTTTGCAGGTTGCTTCAATGTTTTCCATCAATAAAAAGCCATTAGTGTAAATTTCGTACATAAGTTTCAAAGCTCAGTGGTCAGACCAGGATTAGGACCTTACGATTGTGATGTGGACCATGACATGCGAATGGAGTTGGATATAATTTGGTATGCGAGTGGGAAACTACATGGTTCATGAGTGAGCAATGTACCGAAAAATATTCTTTTTACCACATAAAGAATAAGTAGGTATTTTAACATATAACTTTATTAAGTATTTATCTTCTGACAAGTTATAAGGCAACGCGGGCCAAACCGTAGGCTATTAAAGTCAAAGAACATATTTACTGTTGAACTGTGTTACATTGAGATCTTAATACTAAGAACAAAAATATTGAATTAACCGTTAAATCCAATGCGGGCATAAAATAATTATTTGAACATGAATAAATCATACAATTATTATTTAATTAATTTCAAATATTTTGCAAATCAATTTCATCTAAAAATTGTCGTAGGTACTCCGTAATAAGCTTTAGACACGAGCGAATTTAAGCAAATACTGAGACAAAGCAGGCTAATCTTATCTTTGCAAGTAATACGAAAACCCGAGCTAAACCATGAGCTATTATTTTAAGCAAGAAAGTACTAAAACAACGCGGGTCAAATTGTGGGGAAATACCATTTAAAGTAAGTACTCATTATCATTTTGAGAAAATACTAAAACAACGCGGGCCAGACTATTATCATGGCCTATTATCATTGCAAGTAATACGACAACGCAAGCCAAACGGCAGGCTATTATAATTTGGGATAATATAAACTGCATATCAAATAACTTACTTCACTACAAATAAACTAAATGTTTAACAAAACTCAAACTGCAGATAATTCGAAATTTTACATCAATATGACATTATTTTTTTCCTCATAATGTAATACAGTTAAATTTGTTTTTGTACAAAAATACTACATACATAGCATAAATACTGACTGCACAGCAAATTTTTCATATTTCATAGCAAAATAACTATCCCAGTCGCATAATCCCTAAGTTGACCCTCGCTTCCTAGGGAATGCTCTGTTATCAGGGGTCTAGATCAATGGATGGTTTCTTTAGGGTAAATTAGTGAAGAAATTAGATTAGGTGTGATACAAAAATAGGTTAGGTTATGTTAGAACATGACAAAACAACGCACGAGCCGAGCGAGCGAAGCGAGCGTGCCGCGGCAGCGGCCGGCGAAGTGCCAGAAGCGAATCGCCTTTATAGATTAGGTGTGAAACAAAAAATAGGTTAGGTTAGTTTAGGTTAGGTTAGTTTAGGTTAAATATTAAGACGACTGTGATTAATAAAATGCTGTTTATTTAGAAAAACTGCTGTAAATAATATAAAAATAGAAGCTATATTTAAAAGAAAAAGAGTTAACAGGTATAATGTGCATTAAGATTATTAGCTGTGCATTGATGAAAAAGCTTTTGCTTTAGGAAAAATCGCTGTACTCTGCGAAAATAAATTGTAGTGTGTTTAGTGATATTTTGAGTTGAATATTATGCTGTGCAATCAGTAATTTTGATGGGAATTTGGAATCTTATTGCATAGAATAAGGATATTTTTTGATTTGCGTTTAAATACTACCCTTATAATTTTAAGCAAGTACTACGACAACGCAGGCCAAGCTACGTGCTATAAATTACCATTATAAGCAAGTACTGAGAATGTGCAGGCCAAACCACGACCTGTTATTATTCTAGCCAAATACTGGGATAATTTAGGCCAAACCGTAGACATTATCCCTTCAAGTAATACGTTATACGATAATGCGGACGAAACCACAAACTATTATTATTTTAAGCAAGTGCCAAGACGACGTGGGCCAAACTGTGGTTTATTTTCATTTTAAGCAATTACTAAAACAACGCGGGCCAGCCCGTTGGCTATTATCATTACAAATAATACGACAACACAGGCCAAACGGTAAGCTATTATAATTTTAAGCAAGTATTAAGACAACGCGGGCTAAGCTGCGTAATTTATATACCATCTTAAGCAAGTACTAAGAATACGCAGGCCAAACCGTGACCTATTATCATCATCATCCTGCCCTTAGATTTACTTGATGACAATAAATATTATCTTATCTTATCCCACTAGGTGGGGTCGGCACAGCGCGTTTTTTTTCGCCACTTCACTCTATCATACGCCATCTCATCATCAACTCATTTCTCTCGCATATTATCTTGCACACAATTCATCCACACTTTTTTTGGTCGTCACCTCCTATTTCTGCCGCTTACCATCATATTTAGGGTTCTTTTCGTGAAGAGAGTAATCTCTCTTCCCGTCTCATGCCCTTACCAAGATAGCCTGCCACTCTTTAATTTCTCAGTCACTGGCGACTTTACTTTCAGACTTCTTCTAACATATTTATTTTTAATCTTATCCATTCTTGTCTCTCCGCACATCCATCTCAGCATTCGTATCTCCGCTGCATGCAATTTCCTTTCATTCTCCCTATGGTGGCCGAACACTCTGACCCATACAATACGTTTTTTATCCAGCCAAATACTAAGACGATTCAGGCCAAACCGTAGGCATTTTCCTTGCAAGTAATACGTTATACGACAATGCTGGGCTACACAAGCTATTATTATTTTAAGCAAGTGCCAAGACAACGCGGGCCAAACTGTGGGTTTTTATTATTTTGAGCAATTACTAAAACAACGCGAGCCAGACCGTGGGCCATTATCATTGCAAGTAATATGACAACGCAGGCCATCAGACAGCTTTTTTTAATTTTAAGCAAGTACCTATGTACTAAGACCACGCGGGCGAAGCCGCGGGTTTTAAGCTAGTCCGTTATATATGTGGCGGCGATCATCTTGGATTTAAGTTAATACTGAACATTGTACATAAAATCGTGTTGTCATTGGAATTAAAGGTGTGTACCAAATATCAGAGCAAGCAATCTTCAATTACTAAATTTTATTTTTCCCAAAACACACAGGTAAGTTTAATAAAATCGCTTAAAAATTAAATTAAAAAGGCTGATTCGTTAAAATAAGTAAATGACCTTTTACAACAGAACATAATTCAGGGAATGTAAGTGGACTTGAAATAGAAAAGTGAAACCAAAAACAAACTACTAAATGATTACCAAAATACTAAATTATTCCATGGCATCTACGTATTGCTAAAGGGTTTCATAACAATTGCCTATTAGAAACTATTTGAAAGACATCAAAAGAAATCAATCAACAAGTCACATAGGAAGATACTTATATAGATAACTATGGTAAATGATCCTTAAGGTTTCGTTCACACATAACGAGTCTGTTTACTCGTAGTAGCTTAGCATACAAGTTCTTGTTTTGAATAAATATTTAGTGTATTTCCGCTCTGTCGTAGTCATATAAGTTAGCATACAATTATACAATTGTTAGCATACAAGACCACGACAAGAGTTTATCGACGTGTGCAAAGGTGACAGATATATGCTTCATCGTAATTCTGTCACGTTCTGACACGTCGATAGAGTTATTTCATGGTCCTTATGCTAAGCCCGATGGCCAGTCTAACCAACGACTATAATAATTAAGTAAGTAAGTTCGTATAGGCCGGGTGGCTAGCCCTGCGATGGTGTCAGAGTTTTTAGGCAGCCTGAAAGCCTCTGATATGGCTACTTTATTTGCTTAAAACATAATTTAAGCAATTAATCGTCTAACCACAAAAGATTTACGCACGCTTAAGACAATGTTTAACAGAACAAATATCACGGTTAAACTGTGTTTAAAGCATGATTAAATTTTTTGTGGTAAGGCGGATAAAGTTTATAATCTAAGTTTAAATTCATGCAAAGAAACACTGGGAAGTCCATCTTTTGATGTTCGTGACTACGAATAAAAAAAGAATACTCGGATAAGCAGGCCCGGGATAAGCAGATGAAAAAATCGTAATTAATTATTTAGGTACAAAAATCTGAACCATGTTTCTTTCATCGATGTAATTTTTTTTTATCCCTAATCCCCCTATCCGGATATCAGTTTTCAATCTCAATCAAGGCGTTTCCTGTGTATTTCACCTTAAGTATTTTATTTTTTAAACTGGTACATTATAAACATTTAGATTTATCTCTGTGCTAACAATTGTATAGATTCCGTCGCAAGTGGTGAGTTTGGATAGGCCTTTACAAATCTGTTTATAATATCTAATGACCGTTCAAACGAGGCTTGAACACGGTAATTTATGTCGGTATCACGTTTTCAGGAAACACGCCAGTATTTTACATAAATAATATATTAACGATGTGACATTTGATTTCGGGCGCACCCATTTTTTCCGTTTAATTCTTAAAAACTTGACGACAGATAAAAGCTGAATTAAAGGTTGCGTTGTAAACGTCTTTAATGCCAAGGTACAAACAGAAATAACCAAAAATACCAAACCAAATGTTGTAAGTATCAATGACAAGGCAAATTACAATTTCTTTTTGTAAAATTTTAAAATAAATAGGTATTGTACTGTACATAGTAGTTACGTGGTAAAAAAACTTACTACGTCGTATTTTTACGGATATCTAGGTACCTACACTTGATCGATCACACACTCTTAAAATAATCGGCCAAGTGCGAGTCGGACTCGCGCACAAAGGGTTCCGTACCGTATGGAAGCCAGTATAAGAAGAAGTAATATTTATGATTATTTATTTTAATTCAACTAATTATTTTTGAAAGGATGGTGTTCTGCAAGTATTTCAAGCATCTTCCTGTTGCCGTTATTAATATCGAGCAAAAAATCAAGGTCCTTGTATGGGAGCCCCCCTTAAATATTTATTTATTTCTATTTTTAGTATTTGTTGTTATAGCGGCAACAGAAATACGTTATCTGTGAAAATTTCAACGTTCTGGCTATCACCGTTCATAAGATACAGCCTGGTGACTGACGGACAGACGGACGGACAGCGAAGTCTTAGTAATAGGGTCCTGTTTTTACTTTTTGGGTACGGAACCCTAAAAACTATGTTTTCTAGACAACCTTGGTATATAAATTTACAGTATATTAGGTATTTGTGTACCTTATTATAATCTTCCTATTTGTACTAATATGGCCAGCGATCATTTATGTTTTAATTCAAGTATACCTAAATACTCGTAGTCATAGAATAATAACGCCGTTATAATTCTATGCTCGTAGTAAACAAATATGAAATTGGAACAAAGGCTCGCAAGTGCAACCCACAGATAGTTATAGAAATGAAAACTTTAAATAACTGCATCAAGCTAACTTTTTAGTGCAGCGCATAAACAGTAAAAAAGTTTGTTTGATTCGTTCAGTGGCAAGGCAGAGGTAGCAATATCTGGTTAATGTTGCACTGTAACCGACCATCAAACATTGTTGCGGAAAAAATAAAGCTTGTAAATAGGTATAAAAGTGTGGGAAAGCCGCCTAACCAGCTGAAACACGATTTGTTATGGAAATCCAGATAAATGTTTTTGCATCTGCAGAGTATGGTGAAATAGTAGATTGTATCATATGGGAGCAAAATAACATTTTTACAACGAGGGCGCTTTTTTGAATCCAGAGCGAAGTGAGAGATTCTAGAGTAGAATCACGAGCGTCGAGGGGTTCTTTAGTAAAATCCTAAACGTAGCGAGGGATTCAAAGTACGTCGCCCGAGCCAAAAATATATTTTGCGCCCGAGTGGTACACTCTACTTTTCATCACCCTCTATGAGAAAATAAAAGGCGCCTCATATTTTATTGTAATATTATTTAATACTAGCAACATCTCATTTTTTTTTTTAATTTAATATAGCCTATGACACCCGGGGATTGTGTAGCTTCCCAACAGTGAAAGAATTTTTCAAATCGGTTCAGTAGTTTGGAGCCTATTCAATGCAAAAAACAATCAAATCTTTCCTCTTTATAATATTGCTATAGAAAACGTAGAGTAACAACTAAATTGAAATTAAATGGTAGGTATCTAATAAAAAAACAACTGAAAACTTGAATTTACATTCTTTTCATAAATGTTTTTGGCGCTGAACACCTGAACACTAACATTACAAATACTTCTAAATTCAAAAAGTGGGCGGCAAAGATAATTCCGGCGCACTTATGAATACGAAAATGTTCCAAATTCAAAAAGTGCGCGGTAAAATAATTGCGGCGCACTTATAAAGAGGATTAATAACTCATTACTGCCCGCTAAATGTTTTTTATTGAAAACACCTCCTTAGCTCAGGGCGCACTTATAGGCGAACGAAGTAGTCCTTTTCGAATGGATGTCATGAAAAATAATTTTGAAGTTAGTACTTACATATGGGTCGACGCCCGTGTACTATCTATCTGTCTGTGTACCGGATATTATAGGTTTAAATGCAAGCAAAACTTTGACGACACTACTAAGCTACCTACTCAGCAAACAAAATAAATGATAGAGCTCATATCAATACATAATGCTTTTACATTTAACTAGGTATGAGTTGTTTTGCAAAATACAGGGCAGACAGACAGGAGGTTCAAAGGTGTAAATGCTCATCATGAACAACTTTTATTATAAGACCAACAGCAAAATCAATGAAAAAATCACCTGAACCATACATTTTGTAGAAAGTTAATGAACGTTTAGTACGGGACAATACCGAAGGTCCTTGGACTTTGTAAATCAACACCCTGTATTTTTGAAGCCATCTTACAATTCTCAGCATGTTTATCCAGCTACTCAGACCGTTCTAGTTTATTTCCTAAAATAATCCACTTGTGCAAACACTAAGCTTTATTCACTACTAGCGACCCGTCCCGGCTTCGCACAGGTGTATAATAGTGAATAATATACTCAAAATAAACTTTACAATAGCAAGAAAGTAACGCGTAGGACTGTAGGTAGTACCTACTACTTAGTTAAATACATACGATACTTGGTACTGGAAGATATGAAGATTTTTAAATAAAATACACTGATTTGCTCCTGACCGTAACCTGCGATATTGTCTAGGACGTAGCACGTAAGAATTTTCCATTTTAGGCAATTTATATTTTAATCTGCTTTTGAATTTTGGGAAAACGCAAACTTGGGTTTTCCAATAATTTGCTATGTATTCGTCCGTAGGTACCTTTTGCGTATTATGCACCTACTCGTACTTCCTACGCTATAATACATAACCAAAAATAGTGACTTTGATAAATATATCTTAGAACTGATGATTCTCGATATGCCTTCACATGGCCAATATGATAAATTCTAGCCATAAAAGCACAAAGCAAATTGTAAAATCTATTATATAAAAGGCTTCCCTGAGTGACTGACTGACAGACAGCCTACAGCCCAAACCGCTAAAGATAGGAACATGAAATTTGGAACAAAGATACATTGGACCACGTAATGGAGCACTAAGGACGGAATTGTGAAAAATCGACCTCTAAAGGGGTAAAACGGGCCCTTTTCGTTTGTATGTAACTTTTTATTCCCTTTACCGATTGACAAGAAACTTTGTATACATGCTACTCAAACAAAATAAAAGTTACGTTTGTTCCTGTTTTTCCGAATATTCCTTATCTAAGGGGTCAAATTGGGTCCCAAAGTTGGTGAAAAAAGCGTCTATTACTTCCAACAAGCTGAACGGTTATGGATGAAATCTGGTATGGAGGAAGCACACAACATGTTTCAACACAGGAACTATTATTTTCCCGGAAATTCTATGGGGATCCTTAGGGATAGCCAAAATTAATCAGTTTAGGCTACAAACCAATCCGCTAAAGATAGAGACTTGAAATTTCGAACATAGGTACAATGTACAACGTAATGAAGCACAAAGGACGAAAATTTCGAAAAATCGACCTCTAACGGGGTAAAACGGGCCCTTTTTGTTTGCATTTAATTTTTTATTACCTTTACCGATTGACTTAAAACTTTGTATATATGCTTTACAAATAAAATAAAAGTTACGTTTCTTCCTGTTTTTCCGAATTTTCCTTATCTAACGGGTCAGATAAGTTCCCAAAGTTGGTGAAAAAAGCATCAATAATTACATCAGACGAGCTGAACGGTTATAAATGAAATCTGGTAGGTATGTAGAAAGCACACAACATGTTTCAATACAGTAACTATTTTATCCCGGAAAATCTATAGGGTTTCTTTGCAATAGCCAAAATAATCAATTATAAAGCTAAGATAAAAGGGGTAAATGAATTCTAACGAAATTTGGTACGACGCTAGACAATAACACAAATTACCACTTTGGGTACTGCTATCCCGGAAAATTTCAGTGGGTCCTTCAGGATATCAATTTCCTAAAAAAAGTACTAAATGACTGTTCGAAAACCGATGCAATATTGTTTGAAAATAGCTAACCCTTTCAACTAATACATGACTATTAACGTCCTGGGAAAAGTCCCGGATTCCTTGTCTAACGCTAGACCAAACATCCTATATAAGCGTGAAAAATAACTTGATAGCGTTTTTTTTTAAACGTAGTGAAATATCTAGAATTAAATTGAGATAATTTAGATCCTTCAATGGGGGCAAAATGGGCCCCTAATAGTTTATGAACGATTTTATTTTGTGAGCCAATAGACTTGAACTTAGGGTACATACGAATCAATAACTACTAACTTTACTATGGGAACTACCCTGAAAAAGCGAAAATTACCTATTCTTTACATTTTGTCGCGGGTCGATGAATTTTTTGTGTTGAACAGCTAATTTTATTTACGTGATTTCTGGGTTGGTACCATAGTAAAAGTTAGTCAAATGATGAGTATTATGGAATCCTAGAATCCTGTCGTCTAGATGTAGGTGCGCTATGTATTTTTCAAATAAAATGTACTTTCTTGTGTGCTACTTTTTCGTCTGTACTTCAGAGAATGTCTGAAAGTCCTACAAGTGTCTCGATCACTTTTGACCGCGTAAACGGTTATGGGCGAGATTGTCATTGGGTTCAGAATAATCGAAATTAAATTTCTAATGACTTAATTAAACATGATGAATACCTGTACTGGCCTTTTTTAGGGTTCCGTACCCAAAGGGTAAAAACGGGACCCTATTACTAAGACTTCGATGTCCGTCTGTCTGTCTGTCACCTTGCCGTAATAGTTGGGCAGCTGAAATTTTCACAAATGATGTATTTCTGTTGTCGCTATAACAAAAAATACTAAAAATAGAATAAAATAAATATTTAAGGGACATACAACAAACGTGATTTTTAGGAGTTTTTTGCTCGCTATTAATAACGGCAAGAGGAATGGGCTCCCATACGGTACGGAACCCTTCGTGCGCGAGTCCGACTCGCACTTGGCCGATTTTTAATAGTCCACGTAGGCCTACCCACGAAGGGTGATTAAGCCATATCCATCACGCTGGCCGAGCGCGGGTTGCGGAGTTCACATACGACATCGATTTTTCTCTAAGGACGTGCCTATGCAGGTTGCTTCAATGTTTTCCATCAATGAAAAGCCAGTAGTATGAAATTCCGTACATAAGTTTCAAAGAGCTCAGTGGTCTGACCAGGATTAGGACCTGACGATTGTAATGCCATGACATGCGAATGGAGTTGGATAAAATTTGGTATACGAGTGGGAAACTACATGGGTCAACTCATGATCGTCATATATCTCATCATAAATCGAAAAATATTCTTTTCTCGCTATAAAAAAAATCAGTAGGTATATTAAAATATAACTTTATTAAGTATTTATTTTATGAAAAGTTATAAAATAACGCGGTCCAAACCGTGGGCTAGAACATTTATTGTTGAACTGTGTTACATTGAGATCTTACTACTAATCACAAAAATATTGAATTATCAGTTAAGTCCAATATGGCCATAAAAAAATCATTAGAACATGAAAAAATTATACAATCATTATTATTAAATTTAATTCGAATATTTTGCAATTTATCATTTAAAAATTGTCGTACTCCATAATAAGCTTTAGATACAAGTAAATTTAAGCAAATACTGAGACAAAGCAGGCCAATCCGTGGGCTAATTATTATCCTTGCAAGTAATACGACAACGTGGGCTAAACCAAGAGCTATTATTTTAAGCAAAAAAAGTACTAAGACAACGCGGGCCAAACTGTGGGAAATTACCATTTAAAGTTAGTACTAAGAAAATGCGGACCAAACCGCACGCCATTATCATTTTAAGCAAATACTATAACGACGCGGGCCAGACCATGGGCTATTATCAATGCAAGCAATACGACAACGCAAGCCATACGGCAGGCTATTGTAATTTTAATCAAGTACTTAGACAACGCGAGCCAAGCTACGTACTATAAATTACCATAATAAGCAAGTACTAAGAATGCGCAGGCCAAACCGCGACCTATTATCATTCTAGCTAAACACTGGGACAATTAAGGCCAAACCGTAGGCAATGCCTATTACTTGAAAAGATAATGCCTACTAAGCATTATCTTTTCAAGTAATACGTTATACGACAACGCAGGCAAAACCACGAACTATTATTATTTTAAGCAAGTGCGAAGACAACGCGGGCCAAACTGTGGCTTATTATCATTTTAAGCAGTTACTCGAACAAAGCGGCCAGACCGTGGGCTATTATCATTGCAAGTAATACGACAACGCGTGCCAACCGGTAGGCTATTATAATTTTGAGGAAGTATTAAGACAACGCAGGCTAAGCTGCGTGCTATAAATTACCATCTTAAGCGAGTACTAAGAATACGCAGGCCAAACCGCGACCTATTATCATTTTAGCCAAATACTAAGACAATTCAGGCCAAACCATAGGCATTATCCTTGCAAGTAATACGTTATACGGTAATGCTTTGCTAAACCACGACCTATTATCATTTTAAGGAAGTGCCAAGACAACGCAAGCCAACCGGCAGCCTTTTATAATTTTAAGCAAGTACTAAGACAAACGCGGGTCAAACCACGGGCTATTTTCATAAGCAAGTACCTGTCTACTAAGACAACGCGGGCGAAGCCGCGGGTTTTAAGCTAGTACTACATAAATTTAATTTTTTCTTATAGAGTACCAACTCCATTCCGCTTCAATATACCTACCTAAATCCTTGATTTCTTTTTCTCGTCACACAAATTCCAAATAAAAGTAGGTACTCAGACACACTTTATATCAATCCACTCCTTAATAAAGAACTTGGCGTCAACGTGCCAAACCGTTCCTAACAACAAAATCCACCACACTTCTAACGGTAATCTTTATTCCCGAATTTTCCAAACAAAGTGGGCGTAGCTTTGTAGTTGTAGCCACGAAGCTCCTACAAAATCTCTCTGAAGCGGAAATATTCTTCGCCTCGACGATACAAAGTACCTACTTGCTACCTACTAAACGTTACGATTGTGTGCCGCGGTAAACGTACTCTACCTACCTATTTACCGGTGGCAACTGTGGAAAATCGTTCAAAATAACTTTTGTAGGAGAATTGTAGTTTCTACCTGTAGGTAAAGTTACTGTATTTGAGGCCGATACGAAATGCGAGATATAACTTAGATATCTACTTATTTGCAAACATTTTCCTGTACTTAAATGGGACCGCGAGACGTGGAATTTCCTCCACCGACAAGTCTTGTTCTTAAGTTCTGATGACTTAAATGGGGTGAGGAGAGTCGTCCTTAGTTAGAATTGGTACCTACTTCATGGGAATAAGTACTACTTTAGGGCTATTTAGTACCTACTATCATCCTGTACGTAGGGAGGTATGTTTATAAGATATCTGCTTTAAAATTTCCTACGTACTTAAGCAGTAAAAAGCAATGCAATCTTGTTGTACAATAATGTATAAAAACCTCTTCTTGGCGAACACTGGGCAGCCTATACGTTACTAACAAGATAGAAACCTTATACCTACACTACATCTTCAGTAGTATGGAATCATCGACTTAGCATTTTTTCTTTCTTACATTGTAGAGGTATATTGATGTATAGAATGTTAACCGATATTTTAAATTATCGTGGGATCACTGAATAATTACAGTTATTCTGTATTGGTAGAGCTCTTTTGCAGAGCCCTCCTAGGGAAGTCTACATTTTTTCCAGTTATTAAACCGCCAAATAGTACCTAGTGCTCAAGCATTGATGTGTTCCAGATTGATATTTCTGGACAACGTAGGTATCTTTTGACTTGCTACGCTCAAAGTACCTAACGTGCCGCGCAAAGCTTTGTATGTACTAGTACGAGTAAATTCTGCAGACCTGCCATGGACGAACATCAGGTAAAGTAAACGCATAGCTTGTCTCGTCACTCTATCATATTATTATAAAAAATCTTGATGTCTAGATCGCAGGATAGGTAGGTAGGTCAAGGATTTGTTTATGTAATACATCCATGAGATAGGTATTCCTGTAGCAATTGTAAATAAACCTACCTACGGAAAGTAAGAATCGGAGATGGAACTTTAAAAATTTCTTCAATGTTTGATAGATTTTTATCAGCCTTAATTTTATTTCAAGGTCTCAGACACTCTTCGCAGACTAACATGGCAGTTCTCGCCGCGAGGTTTTAAATCAGTCCAGTGGTCCGTATCATTACCAGTTTCTACAAAGTGTCGATCCCGGATCAAACAACTATCAATCTTCACATTCTTGAGATATTTTCCCTCGTCCTTCCACTTAGTTCATACTGTAGATACTTAGGTATAGGTATTATAGATGAGTAAATTTTCGAGTAAATCTAGCAGATTTTTGCTAAGTAGACCGTAGGTTAATCTGAAATACTAGTGTATAATGATAATAATATACCTAGTAAATTAATTCATCAATCATAAATCAATCAAGCTCTTACCTATAGTCAAACCGCTAAACTCAGACATCGCCTGCGCGGGTACAAGGGCGCGGGGGTAGACGACAAAGGGGGACTGAGACAGGTGCGGGCGCCGGGGACCCGCTGCCCGCGCCTGTCTCAGTCCCCTGTGTCGTCTCCCCGGCGCCCCTGTACCGCGCAGGCGATGTCTGAGTTTAACGGTTTGACTATAGTAATAGGAAGTTTTCATCATCAATCTATTATTTTCTAAATGCTACTGTGTAGGTAAACTCTATAAAAAGAAGCACAAACGACCGAGCTTTTTATTCGCTGTAGTTTTCTTTAAAAAGAGTGAATTTATATCTGCTTGATATATAGACCAGACTCTCAGTGGAGTTCCGTTTGCAAAAATTGCGAACCTCAATCTGACTTCTGATATACATATATTTTATAGATCCCAGACGTCCTACAAACAAATGTTGCCAACCAGTTTTGTGGTCCCCCTCCCCCCACCCCGGCAATTAAAAATGGCATACAAATTAAAAAAAATATCATCAAGCCATGCCGTGTGGGGTATCAAATGAAAGGGCTTATTGAGTAGATCACGAATATATAGCACACTGGAACATTTCTTACACTTTCTCTTAAGAATTTTTTGAAAATTTACTAAAAAGCTTTAATGTACCTCAAACGAACAAAATCGGACTACCTGCGTCGCCTACATCAATCATCTTCATAGAGAAGTTTAAAAGTGATCAGGCAAAAAAAACGTCGATCGATTTGAGAACTTCCTCCGTTTTTTCATCGGCTAAAAAGATATTTCCATGCTGCCGTTTTAAGTGCCAATTAGGTACTTAGTAGGTACATAGGTTAGGTAGGTAGATAGATATTTACGTGCCTAGGTATATGAAATTCCTTTACCGATCTTAACAAAGAAAATATTATGCACGAATGTTAGTTTCTCAGCTAGGAGTAAACATTATCTTTACTTGGCTAGGAAATCATACCAAAACTTTACGGTTTCTGTTCCCGCAGGCATAGCACGGCTGTTTCTACTATCTAAAATAGTCTCATTTTCTGTACCACAATTACCTAGAACGAAAAATGTAATTATTTTTCGCAAAAAATGGAAAAACCGCCTTCCATCGTGTACAAAATTCGATTATTTCGCTCGAATTGTTAACATTATTGTTGATTTATCAAAAACGGCTACGCCGATTTCTGTAAAATTTAAATGGGACTACCTTGAAAGTATATCCTTTCGAACTAAAAAATAATTTCTCGATTCGGTTCAGAATTGGCGAAATTAACGATGAACATACACAAAAAATACAAACACGAACATAGAACCTCCTCCTTTTTGTAAGTCGGTTAAAAATGGTGGAAATGTAAGTACCTACCAGTTTCTGGATAGGTAGAGAAGTGAAGAACTAGCGTAAACTAGAATAACTCGTTCTGTGGATGAATAGGTAGGTAGTATTCTGGGCTACATTTTTTTTTCAAATATTATATTTTGTTGCCAATGCTTCAAAATCAATAGCTAGCCGTGGGGTGCCGGCAGAGTAGAATAGCACCCCCCTCTTGTACCAGGGGTCGTAAGAGCCGACTAAGGTACTACGGAACCGACAGATGGCGGTATATCCATCCAAAACAGCGTAGCTCAAGTGCAACAGGGCGGGGATGGGCAGCAGCATCCCCGTCGCGAGAGCTACGCACTGCGCTAATCAACGCTAATTTTGCAAAACGAACGCACCTATTGTTACAAATCTAAACACCGAGACTTTTAATTTTGTGATGTACCTACCTACCTATGTATAAGGAAACGTGCTTTGTAAGTAATGTAGCCGAAATATGGAACCACTTTTGGACGGTAGCTTATGCTACAGAGTATAGACTACTATCTATTATATAGGGCCATAAATAATACAGTCCCAACTGTAATTAAGTTATGTATTATTCTCTAATCAACTTATATTTCTTTACAAAATTAAATGTTGTTGTGGAAGTTCACTATTAAATTTTAGGAAAAAATGTCTCGTCTAGCGCGCTAAAATCTAATTTCTTGTAACTACATTTGCTAAATAACTGACAGTGACTTCACGAAAAGTCGTCATTCAGTTAATTCATTTGAGCAATAATTGGCCAAATACCGAAAAAAATTACAATTTAGCGCACCGAAGAAAATAACAATTTAGCGCACTGATCGAAACGTTTCGCCCAAAGATTTCATGTTTCCAACGCCTCCATCTCTGTCGCACATTTCCTGTAGGTTTCACTACGTAGTAGCGACTACGAACGAGCATCCACACTTTTTTCGTCGTACTATAGATGCGCAGAACGCGCCATCTTGATTTTAGTTATTCCCGCTAACTTAGTTTAAGACGAGAGCTGTATTATCTAACTGTATAAATAAATAATGAGTTTCTTCGCGTATTAGTTATTTCAGACATTTTATCGCATGCGTGAGATGGAGACGCTCTTAATAAATTGATGATGCCATTTTTCAATTAGCTCACAGTAAAATAGTAAAACATGTAGTTTATTTTTAGCTTATTGGTATAAAGTGCTGTATTAGACGAGATAATGATGTTGATTCCGATGTCAACACACTAAACGAAAAGTGCTGCTACTACATTATACAAAAAAAACATAACTGAATTCTTAAATTAGTGCTTAGTTAATTAATTACTTGTGCTATCAAATTAGTCACAACATAATTTTCTAACATGTGTTTTGAATGAATGTTTGATGTGTTAATTTTCTGTGTGATTTCAGATGAATGTGGAATATGAGATTTTCAAGATCACGTTTTTTTTTTCAAGTTATATGTAGATAACTAGAGATTTATACTTTAGTCGATTTATTTGTTAGACAGCATTAAACCTTATGTAAAGAGACGGTAAGATCACTTAATTTCGTTTAGCGAGTTGACATTGCTATCAAAGCTAATATTCGAGAATATCGTTGTAGTCATCGTAAAACATTTACCATGGGACCAACTAGACTGTATCAGATCCAATGATTGAAACTGTAAATGAAAAAAAAAAACTAAAAATACCATAACTAAAACATAATTTACACCCCAAGAATTAATGTTGCATTGTACATTTCATTAGCGCCAATCTTTTATTATTTACTAGATTTTACCAATATCTTTATAATTAAGATTTTCGCAATATCATTATAATTTATAGCCTATGTGTACGTCATGATGTATGAGCTATATAATTGCAAAGTTTCATCTCAATCCGTTCAGTAGTTTTTGCGTGAAAGAGTAACAAACATCCATACATCCATCCATCCTTACAAACTTTCACGTTTATAATATTAGTAGGATTAATATGTATGTTAGGCCCAATTATTGTTAATGTTGTGTAATTTATATTGTATATTACTGTAATTTTTGGTGTACAATAAAGATATATTTATTATTTATTATTATGAATTATGAAGGCACCATCGTAAATTTAATAGCAACGTAAAGTGCTCTCTCTATCGTTTGCCTAAAGTGAAAAAGAAACAGAAATATTTTAAATAGCTAGGTATTATAATAATGACGAGGCGCCTTCATAATTAGGCCTACTGTGGTGTTCTGAACATCTATGTTATGCTTTTTTTTTTACCTTTTTAGGGTTTCCTGCCCAAATTGTAAGCAACAGAAGCTTATTACAAAGGCTACACTATTTGTCCTACTAGGTATTACAAGGCTATATTTTTAAGCCGCATTTAGTAGGAACAGCTGGTCCTATAGTAAAAGTTGTTCATAAAATCTCTAAAAGTCTACAACGATATAATCGTATGTCAGCTGTCCAATCAATTGCCACATCAAGGAACAGGTTGTTAACAGATGTACACAATTATAATTACAACCTTGAGATTGTTTTCACACTTTTTGCATTGACTGGTTCACATATTCATACTTCAACAAATACTCGAAAGTTAAATTAGAAGAAAATTTAAGATTGTATTGAAGCAGTGCCAACTTTTAATGTGGCTATCATTGAAGATCTCAGACCAAATAAAAAAATCAAGACATAATGTTGGGAACAAAACAAGTGAGGCCGGCAAAACTACGCCTCGTCGTGTACAGACACAATTACACACAGATACACGTACAAGGAAACTACGCCTTGAATCGTCATTGTCTGTTTACGTTACTGTTTATGTCCTGTCTTTTTTTTTAGTTTGAGTTGAAGATATTTCAATGTTTGAAGCAAATACATGCTTCATGTTCAAACAGTAAGTACAATTTCTAAAAACTGTATCCTATTGGAATATATATTTGAGTCTATTTATAAATTAGTAATTTAAACCGTGTTGACAGATAACTGCAATAGGGATCGTTTTAACATATTATTTTGGTATTATACAAAAAGAATGCTATAATGACCAATCTCAAATGAAGTCATAAAATCTTTATCAACATTTATTTGACGAGTTATCCCATCATCCACAATATTGACTGCAGATAAATTCGGCTCTCTTTTGCGTAAATTATACCAGTTTTAAACTGGAAACTGCGATTGTAGCGTCTCGACCATAGAATAAGAACTTATGTCATTCTTCTGAGGTCTCGACTATCGGACTTCAGTGGTGCCAAAATGGAATCTTAAAAAATAGTAATGCGAAGATTGAATTTGTCAACAAGACGATGCAAAAAGCGGTTTCATTTTTTAAGTCTCAATCAAATTATAATAACATTACACTAGAGAGAACTTCATTTAATAGTAAATTAAACGCAGAGCCAGAAAATCTCCTTCGCGTGTTTCCAACTTTCAGATCGGTGCCGCTGTCACTCCCTGTGCACTAACACGTAGATCGCCAAACAAGCCAACACGGCAAACTGAAACACAACAATTAGATATATGTTAATATTATGCTAATAATAGCGGTATTTAAGAAACACTAGAGAGTGCCCGAGCTTCGGTTGATACAGAAATTTTTAAAAAACGAAAATCGAGTTTTCTCGTAAATGCCGCCTTACCAATACACTGTTAAAAAAAACTCTGTCTAAGTACTTCAAAATCGTTCGAGCTATTTCTGAGATCTGAATTCTGTATAAATAAATATACTTTAATATATTTTACATATTTAGAGGTAAACTAGCGACCCACCTCGGCTTAGCACAGGTGTATTACACATATTATATAGGTAAACCTTCCTCTTGAATCACTCTATCTATGATTCAAGAGGAAGGTTTATATGTATGTATTATAATACACCTGTGCTAAGCCGAGGTACTCTATCTATTTAAAAAAACGCATCAAAATCCTTTGTGTAGTTTTAAAGATATAAGTATAGATAGGGACAGAGAGACAGTGGGAAGCGAATTTGTTTTATACTATGTAGTGATATACATTTTAACTTTTAAAATAATGCACATTTTATCAGTTATTTTTGACCGACGAACCACCGGAGGAGGTACTCAATTCGACGCGTTTATTTTTTTATATTTTTTTTTTATGTAAAACCACGCATAACTTTTTTCCTAGTAGTCCGATTTCAATAATTCTTTTTTTTAGGGTTCCGTACCCAAAGGGAAAAACGGGACCCTATTACTAAGACTTCGATGTCCGTCTGTCTGTCACCGGGCTGTATCTCATGAACCATGATAGCTAGGGAGCTGAAATTTTCACAGATGATGTATTCCGGTTGCCGCTACAACAACAAATACTAAAAACAAAATAAAATAAATATTTAAGGGGAGCTCCCATACAACAAACCTGAATTTTTTGACGTTTTTCGCTTTATATTAATAATGGTACCAGGTAGATGCTTGAAATTTTCACAGAATATTTAGTTTTATATTCTCTTCAATAATAAATAATAAAATTAAAATAAAATAAATATCTAAGGAGGGCTCCCATACAGTACGGAACCCTCCGTGCGCGAGTCCTACTCGTACTTGGCCGATTATATTGGATAGAGTATACTTCGAAATTGGTGCCATTTAAATTTTATCGAAATCGGCTGAGCTTTTTTGATAAATCAACAATAATGTGGAAAATGCTACATCGATCCGTGCGAAATATTCGCGAATTCTGTACACGGATGAAGTCGGACGTGCTATTTTTTGCGAAAAATAATTATATTAGTAACTGGCTGGCTCCTGCACTAGTATAAAATATACTGTGCTACGGGATCCAATTAAACAAATACATGGGTATTTCAACTAAACCGAGTAGGGGTGATCCAAACCATTCTTACTTTAGCTATACCAACTCGGCATTCGAGTGAAAGCAAACTGTCCCATAGCAAAATCGCAACTCAGAATCCACAAACTGTATGAAACTCATTTTTTGAAGTGAAAACTTCTTTAGTGGCGCTGTGCACTTTTTGAAATGGGTAAAAAATGTTAAACTCGCGCCAGGACACGTGACCTGATCGAAAATTCCACGAAAATTAGCAAGACGGAGGGAGAGTAGACCGTCAGCGCGGCGTAGGAGAGGAAGTAATATCCCCCTCTTATTCTACCGCGCGGCGAAAATGTATGCCGGCTCCTGCTGTTTCGTTTAAACGGCGCAGAGCGTTTGCGCGAGTGTGTGATATTGTATTTTACGAAATAAATGATAGTACTTTTATACTGATAAATAATCCCTTACTATTCCAAACTATTCAAAAAAGCAAAAGTTCAAGTTTTCACTTCTGCCAGCACTCCCAGAGTGCAGTCCATTGTTTTTTTCTCTTTTTCTCAGATTCCGGGTTGTCTCCATAGTAAGTTGTTCACCCCTTTTAGCATAATATACCTTATGAATAACTCTGTATTTTCTAATACAAGAATAGCTTGTGGTATAATATAATAGATAATGGCTAGGGGCCAAGTTGATCTCTATTTGAACATTAGAGTACTATCTGAGAGCAGCAAGCCTACATCTGAAGACTGAAGAAGTGTAGTGCCCCCTTATTTAATAGTTGCACTCTTCCGGATTTTTAATAGCAATATCACGAAGGACGGACTTTTTAGACAGTACAGGTTATAGTTACCTTAAACTTAGGATATTCATTCATATAAATTGTGACCATGCCCACATAGGGCAGGAAACCTCGTGCGCGTCCAACTACATCCTTCTTGGTGAGCCATAGCTGTCCTTGGGCATAAAGACCTCTGTCGTCCACACTATTGTTGTCTCCTTTTGTTAAAAACTTCACTGTACCGTTATTCCTGGAAATTATTTATAATTTTTATAAAAACTAGCTAGCTTAGACCACGAAAAGCCACGAAAATAACTCTTTTCAACGTGTGAAAATGTGACAGATATATACTTCACAATAACTCTGTCTCGTTCTGACATGTCGAAAGAAATATTTCGTGGTGCGCATCCTAGCCTGGCTGGACTAAAATGAAACTACATAATATTTTGTTTAATAGTGATTACACACTAATTACATCTCAAAAAGTTCTTTTTACAATTAAACAATTCAATTTATTGCGATCACAGGATTAGAACTGCATAACATATAACCAAATGGAAAGGAGCCAGTTATGCTGGTTATAAATCTACTGTTGCATATATTTTTGAATTGTTTAACAGAAAAAGTACTTACTCTACAGATTCTACTCTTACAAGATTAAAAAATTTAATTCAATTGACATTGATGGGAACTTGACAACATATTTAATGAATCCTATGCAATTACCATTATTGATTTTTCATCATCATCATTAGCCTGTGTCGACCCACTGCTGGTGACAGGCCTCCTCTCTTGTGTGCCATTGTTCCCTTATTATATTGATTTTTATACAGTGTTAACTCTATAGTTCAATAAAGCAATTCCACTTTTACATATTTCAATTTGGTTGCTTTACTTTAAAGCCCAATACATTTTATTATTCTTAGAAGTTGTTTATCACAGTAATCAACAATATTACAGAAGTGCCATACGAGCGTTGCTGCTGAGGTGTGTCACTGCAAAATCAACAGTGAAATGGGATTGTGTTTAGCGCCATTGTGGTTGGTCCATTTTTTCCTGGCTAACCCTTACAAATATTATAAATCTGAGAGTGTATGTGGGTTTGTTCTTCTTTCATGCAGCAACGGAGCAACAGGTTAACTTGATTTTCGTCATGGACATCCCTACATACTATGAAAAATAGTGCCATAGGCTACTTTTTATCCCGGTAAAAGAAAAGGTTCCTATAAGACAGCACAAAATCAAAATATCATGTGGGTGAAGCTTCAGGCTAAAGCTAGTCACGCTTTGATAGGAAAACTCTGTTCTATAATGTAAAAAAATGCTCAGTCACATGAACGTTACTATAGTTTTGTATCTTAGAAGCTTGAGTACATGGGTTACTTATGTGAATAATCATATGCCTGAATGATACTGATTTATTCTAAGATACCAGGAGATGAAGAAAATAAATGTGCTGAAGCTTTGATTATGTATCTATCTAGATGGACAAATATAAACATCAATCACAAATAAAATTGCCCAGTTCTATGACATTATTCGCATATAGATTGTGTCTAAACTGACAAAATTCACAAGCTTGTGGTTTAGGTATTATTTTTTGAGCCACTTTGCTCAGCCAATTTAGTATCTAGACAGAACAGATACATAATCAAAGTGCTGAGAGAGAGAGAGAGAGAGAGAGAGAGAGAGAGTGCTGCAGTGTAAGGCAAGAAAATTATGGTATCTCTTGATTGTTTAGAAAAAACAAATGATTGCAATTGACCATTGCCTTTTTTTATAAGCGTGGTACATGAAGTAAAATGTTAGATATCAGTGCTAACAACACTGTTACTCCCCTAATTTACAACTTGATGACTATGAGGTCACTTACTTTTCATGCAGCTTCAGAACTCTATGGACGATAGGAATGTCCCGTCCCTCCACTTTGAAGACAACAATCTCTCCGACACGCACGGGCTCCTCGGGATAGTTCGTTAGAAACAAGAGATCGCCTCTGTGGAACGCTGGCTCCATACTGCCAGATAATACCACAACAATAGGACTTTCACTGCCAGTAACGACCATAAGACCTTTCCATATCATCAGAGCAGACGACACTATCATACCAAAGCTTAAAACTTGGTAGATAAACTGAAAACAAGAATAAAATCGTAAGACAACAACCGGTACACAAAATGCTCACGTCATCACACAAATATCCAACGATTATTACCTGCCGCTTGTTCATTCTCTTCACATCGTCAAATAATGTATCCAACATATTTGTTTTTGTGTTTATTAACTTAAAATTACAAGAAAATTAAAATTTTTGGTTATTCTTTCCCCTGTTTGTCGTTTTCCACCACGTCAGTTGTCAATCGCCGTCAAGCTAGTGGGAGATAAAATGATTTTTACGAATCGATCGACTCTACTCGATTGCAAACAACACACAATAAACTCGATAGTCGTAGAGTTGTAGCTAGCGATAGCGGCCTAATATTAATGGTATCTGGGCAAGAACGTCAAAAGTTGTACATGGTACTTTTTTACATGTCCCCGAATGATATTATACTGTTTCGCTGCTTTCAAGGTTTTCACGACAATTGTCACCCGGCTATTTGATTTTAGATAAAATAGGCATGCTATATTTGTTAAAATATTACGCATAAAACTATATTAAAATAAAGAAAATTTAGTTTAAAAATTTGCAATTTCTGTGTGTAGTACTGTCCCCAAAAAAAAAACCAGCATTTGGCGGCAGTTTCTTATAAAAAAAATACTACAGTGGCAAATT
The DNA here is from genome assembly GCA_964007245.1 of Hypomecis atomaria. Classification (NCBI taxonomy): domain Eukaryota; kingdom Metazoa; phylum Arthropoda; class Insecta; order Lepidoptera; family Geometridae; genus Hypomecis; species Hypomecis atomaria. The sequence continues at coordinate 14,803,394 of OZ023288.1, forward strand.
TCTGGTTGTGTATTTGAAATTTGGCGGGATTTTAATTATTATTTTTAAGCGCAATTTACTGCCAGAGCTAGAATTTCTACTAAATAAGTAAATTTAAACCTGTCCCCGGCATATGCACCTGCAGGACATGTCCGGGCATCGTTACCGCATTTTTGTATCAAATTTAAGATTTTTTATTCGATGCGGTAGTTATTTTTTAATTTAAATATCAACACTCCAATATGACAAAAAAAAGTAAAAGGAATGTCTATGGTTGAATCAATCATTTTGTTTAAAACAGCTGTTCTTTTCTGTGCGTTTGGCGAGAGGAGTGTTTTTGCGGGCGCTGTCCGGTGAGTAAATTTGTGTTATTTTTAATGTTAAAACGTGTTTCCAAGCCATATTTTATATTAATTACGTAAATTGACTATTCTAGATTACTTTAGTGTGAAGAAGTGTGTGATAAATATCAGCAATTGTAGAAATAATATGATTTCGTATAGGAATACCCGATTCCGTTACCTCCTGTCCGTGACTATAGCGGTGGTAACGTATAGGCCGGACTTGAAAGTAACGGACAGGACCACGTAAAGCAAAGTTTACATGGTGCAAACTCGCCTTTTTTTACTTTTTATTTAGACTCATATTACTATTAGACATTTTTACTAATCATAATTTAAATGTATGTTTCATTTTAGTTCCGTTTTCCGGAGTGAAATTTTAAATTGATCATTAAACAACAGAAAAAAATTACAACATTAGTGTTTAAAATAATAAATATTCTAAATGAAATTTCAGATTTCAAGATGGCGCTAACGCCAGCTGAAAAAATGCGCCATTATCGCCATAAAATAAAAGATAATCCCGAAAAATATGAAGAACAGAAGAAAAAAGACAAAGAACGCAAAAAATTAAAAGAAAGAAAATTTCACAGCTTGATGATAAAAAAAAAGTAAAATAAGACAACAATGGAGAGATAAAAAAAAGGCAAAGGAAAAAATAAACAGGAAATGAAAATCAAAACGAAGACAATATTGATGGAGTTGCGCTAAGAACAGGTTCTAATAGCTCAACAATGAACAACAGAAAAAGTAAAGACTCGGATTCAGGTTTGAAGTCCAAATTAAAATACATGAAAAGAAGGTGTTACATATTATCAAAAAATCTTGAACAATCTCAGAAAAATGATCATTATTTGATGATCATTATGATCTCATTATTAAAATGTTAATTATATAAGTAAGTACAATATATTTTTATGAACAAAATATTGAAGTTACACATTAGTTGCCTAATTAATTTGTTTGTTTGTTCATTAATAAGAAAGAACGACTATAGTTTCTAAGTTAATTAAAAACTGTTATTGAAACGTGCATCGACGACATGAATGTCTTATTTCAAATTTTACGACAAGACTGTTAGTGTATTAGGCTAAATAAATAATGATAACGATTTCGGTCAATGTTTCAAGCTTTTTATATTATTTTAGTTTTTCCTACTTTTAAGCGTCATGTAAACCTAACCCTACAATGTCCTGTTCGTTATGAACATGTCCTGTTACGAGACTGTACCCTAAACTAAAGTTTCTAAAATGTTGATTATATTAAAAAATATTTAAAATACGTTTATATATTGTTTAAAGAAATAATTTTACTCCTTAAAGTACAATACATTTAAATAGGTTATTATGTAAACGGTCAATATTGTGAATTTTATGATAAACTTTGTGATACATTTTATACTATGAGTAACGTACTGGACAGGAAAGGTAGATAAATCTTGTGTGTTTCTATGTTAATAAACTGATTATTACATTTAAAATGTAAAAAAACATGTTTCCTTTCGTTTAATAAATAATATTTTCACATATTTATGTATTTTACTATCCTAATGAACCAAAAACAGTCGGTAACGAACAGGATTCAAATGAATGCCTACTGTTAGAAAATTGATAATTTCTCACAAAAAAACGATTTTACAAGAAAACTTTTAAGATTTTCAGAAAAAAGAATTATTAGAGATCATTCATAAGAAATATCAAAGGATATTCTGCCAAAAAAAAATGAAGCAAAATTTTTAAGCAGTGTACAACTTTTGACGTTCTTGCCCATCTGTCTGAGGTAGGCCTAACTATTTACGTATTTCCGTCTAGCTCAGCGCGCTAAATTCGGTTTATTACCAGTGTTACTACCAATCTTACTACCAGTAGTTAGAACGGTGAATGAATTACCGTTATTACTACAGCCCTGTCCTTATTAATTTTTTGGTTGACTTGTTTTTTTAAATGTGTATGGTATTCTGTGGGTTTTATTAAGTCCAAAAAAAACCCACTTTCCGTTACAATATGGTGAGTATTGTTTTAGGATTTAAGCGTATCAAGCAAGGAATACTTACCAACATTATCGGCCAAGTGCGATTCGGACTCGCGCATGAAGGGATGCGTACCGTATGGAAGCCCCCTTAATATATTATAACTAATTATTTTTGAAGGGAATATTTAACTAAATATTCTGTGAATATTTCAAGCATCTGTCACCGTTATTATCGTGCGAAAAACGGCAAAAAGCAGGTTTGTTGCATGGAAGCCCCCCTTAAATATTTAGCCAATCAACGTGCGGCTTTATGTGAGCTTCAGTCAGGATTGGATATTGCGTAGCTTGCAGCTAACTTCACATCAGCCAACATGTGTGGCGCGGCCTTATACCGTCACGTGTGTATCATGAATTAGTTTCATTGTCTTTATTTACTAATATTGTTATGAAACATTCAAGTGTTTAGGTTCGATTTCAGATTGTATGCCGTATTATAATAAAGATAAGACGTGTAATGATAAATTGGATAATATAATCAATAGAAGTGCAGATTATGCATTTCAATTATTTGTACAAATTATAATGTGCAGATTACTTATACATTGGTTTTTAATTACAAAATCACATAAATAACAGCCTAAGGTCAATCCTTATTCTATGTATCGCGACATGTCCACGTCTTGAAAGTTTTCAGCGAATTTCAGTTTGATAGTGATAGTATTGGGAGTGGTCACATCGGCGACTAGAACTTCCGCCCCGTTGAACAACCCGAGCTCAGTGACTTTCTTCTTCAGGTTATCTCTAGTTCTCTCCTCGATGCTCTTGATTGAGGACATGTAGAGAGTTTTGTTACGGCCATTGATCACTGTGGTGATGCCTGTAACAGAAAAGTAGACTTATCAGTAACAGTAAAAATCGGCCAAGTGCGAGTCAGACTCGCGCACGAAGGTTTCCGTACCGTATGTATGGAAGCCGCCCTTAATATTTATTTATTTTTAAAGGGAATATTTAACGTAAAATTCTGTAAATATTTCAAGCACCTTCCTGTTGGCGTTATTAATATCACAAAACATCACATAACAATTGTTTGTTGTATGGGAGCCCCACTTAAATATATTTTTTTTCTGTTTTTAGTATTTGTTTTTTATAGCGGCAACAGAAATACGTCGTCTGTGAAGATTTCAACGTTCTAGCTATCACCGTTTATGAGATAAAGCCTAGTAATAGACTGACAGACAGACGGACAGCGGAGTCTTAGTAATAGGGTCCCGTGCTTAGTTGTACGTATATAGTCTGCAGCGTGGCATCATGTTCTATCTCCATGGTGCGGGTGGAGTTACTGCAGGCGACACATTCAGGCCGCCTCTCTGCACTTCACTATAAAAGAGACTCCACAATACTAACCAGGGCTCTTCATCAAATAAGACGCGTCTTCACAGAGCTTGTCGTATATAGTCTGCAGCGTGGCGTCAGGTTCTATCTCCATGGTGTGGGTGGAGTTACTGCAGGCGACACATTCAGGCCGCCTCTCTGCACTTCACTATAAAAGAGACTCCACAATACTAACCAGGGCTCTTCATCAAATAAGACGCGTCTTCACAGAGCTTGTCGTATATAGTCTGCAGCGTGGCGTCAGGTTCTATCTCCATGGTGTGGGTGGAGTTACTGCAGGCGACACATTCAGGCCGCCTCTCTGCACTTCACTATAAAAGAGACTCCACAATACTAACCAGGGCTCTTCATCAAATAAGACGCGTCTTCACAGAGCTTGTCGTATATAGTCTGCAGCGTGGCGTCAGGTTCTATCTCCATGGTGTGGGTGGAGTTACTGCAGGCGACACATTCAGGCCGCCTCTCTGCACTTCACTATAAAAGAGACTCCACAATACTAACCAGGGCTCTTCATCAAATAAGACGCGTCTTCACAGAGCTTGTCGTATATAGTCTGCAGCGTGGCGTCAGGTTCTATCTCCATGGTGCGGGTGGAGTTACTGCAGGCGACACATTCAGGCCGCCTCTCTGCACTTCACTATAAAAGAGACTCCACAATACTAACCAGGGCTCTTCATCAAATAAGACGCGTCTTCACAGAGCTTGTCGTATATAGCCTGCAGCGTGGCGTCAGGTTCTATCTCCATGGTGCGGGTGGAGTTGCTGCAGGCGACACATTCAGACCGCTTTTCCGCATTAAACGTGTATGTATAAACTCCTTCGGCCATGTTCATCACCATATAGTTGTTCATGTTCACGCAACATGACGATGCTAGCTTGAATACCTGCAATTAAAATAAGCAGTTTTCTGAGGTGGCCATATTTTTTTTAATTGCGTATATGTTTGCGTTGACTCACTGATCTTAAGCAGATATGCGGTCTAGGGTGTAACACGCTTACCTAGAAGATACCTATTTACTCGGGATGTGAAGACACCCACGTTATACTTTAGCGGAATTATTATTATTATATTGGAGAGACCTTCTCCAACATTTTTGGCAATAGATTGTGCCATTTTTGGTTAAAATAACTAATCCACTTGCATTACAGTTTTACTATTTTAATTTTACCTCTGAATAGTATGTATTAGATTTAAGCTCTAATTTGTATTTTTCATGCGTATAATGTTTGCATAAATAAATAAATAAATGAAGGTTTACCTCAGTGGCGCAGGCAGCCGCAATCGCAGCATTGGTGCTAGCGACTGCCGGTATGATATTCTTCAGTACACCCTGAGTGAGCCTGTAGGTTACAGTGGATATGCCATGTTTCATGGCCCTTTCCTGAGCCTTCTCGTACACCCAGGCCACGTGCTGCGGATCGTCGCCGTCTAAAGCCGTAGTGTTGCCCCATGGATTCTCTTTAGCCCATTGGATAACTTTGACATACTCTATGCAATGTTCTGGTAACCTGTAATGCAATAAAGTTCATTTTACAAAGATCATTTTACTAAATGGGGCCATAAAGATCATTTTACAAAGATCATTTTACTAAATGGGGCAATCAAGTTCATTTTACAAAGATCATTTTACTACACAGTAGTTCGTTTCGGAATGCATAGCAATGCTATATGCATATGCTAGATAGCCTCTGTGAACACGAAGCAAGTCGTTGCATAGTAGCTAATTTGTGTCAGTGGGGATGAGGAGTTTTACGCAGCTTATAGCTAACTTCAGGGACGCCATTAAGTTTGCTTCGACCTGTACCTATGATTACATTTATATCAAACATACCTTGGAGTGTTAGCTATAGTACACAGGGGGAATGTCTTCTGTGGTGGGTATAGATCGAGCGTACACTCGATGCATGCACTCATGCCTGGTAGGATGACCCTCGCATTTCCTTTGAAGCCCTCTGTACCTCCGTCCACCATTGGGATTACACTGCTTTGATCCAGACTTCCTAAAATATTGTAAAAATGTAAGTATTAAACTAAACAAATGAAAAAATTTCAACACCACAAACTCAGACCAATTAAAAAAATCAAGACAGAAAGTCTTGAACAGACAAGTGGCGCCGGTTTTTTATACATGTGGTGAGTGCGTCGGTTTTGCCATAGGTCGACTGACAAACCAAGGCGTAGTTTCGTTGTACGTGGTGGTGTGTGTAATTGTGTCTGTACACGGCGAGGCGTAGTTTTGCCGGCCTCACTTGTTTGTTCGCAACATTCTGTCTTTATTTTTTTATTTGGTCTGAGACCACAAAAAACATATTTCATTGAAATATAGCTAAGAATCATCGCAATCTATATATTTGGTTCTTAAATCCTTAGAAGTAATTGTAAGTAGCAAATGTAATCAGAGCGACATATTCGTTAAAGAAAACGAAAAAGCTCTTTAAAATTGATTTAAAAAAAAAAACCAGGTATGGATAGTTTTTTTCAAACAAAAAAAAAAAGACAAGAGTAAAACACTACAATGATATTCATTTTAACTCCTTATAATGAACAATCTCTAAAATGAACAAAAACTCTGTGATTTGTGCTTTACAGAATTTCAATGTTTGTACTGGCTTATTTAATAGTCCAATGCTGAACATTGGGCCCACCCATGAAGGACGAAGGCCATATCCAAGATATGTTGACATAATCCCGATTCCTGCATTCTTATGCACCATTGAATATCTTCTATGTCCAATGTCCATAGAAGATATTCAATGGTGCCTTCGAGAGGTTGCCTTACAATGTTTTCCTCCATTGAAAATCTGGTGCTGCTTAAATCTGTACATGCGTTCCAAAGAACTCATTGGTACTAAAAGGGGCATACGAGATTGTAATATCAAATGAAGATGCTGTTGTAGTGACACCCACCTTGCAATCGTGAGGTTGGTTCAAATCCCGGTCCAGTGTACTAAGCGCCACTCAAATCGACGGCTAAGAAGTTAGCCGCAGATGACACTTCGCCGTGATTCGCTAATTATTGCGCATTTGTACACAATTCCGACGCCGCGTGTCGGTAGTGGTGAGCACGGACATAGGGACGCCCCGACGTCTCGTCTCTCTGCCCATACCTATATTTCGGATTTTGCGCAGCGTTCTGAGCATAACTTCCCATCCGCCGATTTGTGTAGCGTTCAGTATACCAATGAGTTTTTTGGAAGTTTGAATTTTCACACCCACTGGCTTTTCGGTGTAGGAAAACATAGTAAGGAAACTTGCTTATAATATGTCCACAGAAGAAATTCGGTGGCATATGTTAATCCACTAACTCATACTTAGCCAGCAAAGTGGATATGGCCCAATCACCCTTCGTAGATAGGTCTACGTCCTGCAGTGGACTACTGAAAAGGGTGGTACAGTACAATATAAAATGATCTTAAATATTGTCGTACTTACGGTCATCATTATACTGCAGCAGGGACATAAGCATGCCATTGAGCCATCTCCGAGCGATGATGGAGTCCAGTCCGCAGACTACTATGTGGAACTGGCGGTAGAAGCCCTCGTCGAGATCCTGGATGGGACAGTGATGGGCAACCGCTTCACAACCTGGCACCCTGGAAAAAATAGTTTATCACACTGAATCTCACCATGTAAATAAATAACAGTTTGATGACTAGAAACTATTTGGCTGATTTGATAACTTATGACCCAAACCTCATAAATACTTGTACCAGATTTCTACCAAATGTGTGAAATTAATTGAACTCGAGAGGAGTGCAACTGATTTCACACACAGATGACCTCAAAAATGTGTGGATACGAACCTCAGAAAAATTAAGCCAAAATAATAAAAAATACCGAAATTTCATGTTTCCTATCACAAAATGTAGTCTCACCAAGATGACAGAAACTAATTGTGCCTCTTTCTAATGTGCCGTAGTAAATCAATGCGTCTCTTTCAGGATATCTCAACTACATTACACGTCTGATTACTCTGCGGCCTAAACCCAAGACACAGTTTAATACAGGGCCAATAGCATATAATACTGACCTCATAAGCCCAATGGTGACCTAAAAAATAGTTTAATAACTCTTGCATCTGATTACTTGGAAATAAGGACTATTATTTTCCATTTCTTTTTTGTTTAGATATTGCACTTGGTCTTTTTTGTCAGCCTATTATCACATTTTAGGGCAAAGGCCCTTTTTCCATGCATCCTGGTCCTCGCTATTGGTCTTATGACAGCAGAGTAAAAATAGTAAGTATTGAAATCCACCTACCTTTTATTAACAAACTCTACAGCACACTTGGCTTTGGACAGACCAATATCATTTTTCCTGAACAGGAACTGCCTATTCAAATTAGACAGTTCAATAGTGTCCATATCTACAACGTGAAGCTTTTTGAACCCCATAAGGGCTAAATCCTTTAGCAATTCACATCCTAAGCCCCCTGCCCCGACTATGAGCACTTTACATGAATCCATGATGAAGTCTAGTATTTCAGCAGAAGGCTCAAAGTCTGGGTGACAGAAAGGGCCCGATCTTTCCAAGAGTTTCCTTAGATACTGCCATCTGCGCTGGTAATCAGGTGTTTGTGCTTCACTTGCCATGATTAACTGAAAAGGAATAGTTTACTGAACAAAGAAACAAACATATGAAAGCCATTAAAATTATGTATGAGATAATAAAGACATTTTGAGATGTCATCATTATCATCTCAATACAACTGTAGGACTTCCCTGTACTCTTTGAGTCTGCCTGCCAGCAGGCCTTCCTAGATTTCCAATAGATAGGACTAAACAGCTCACTGATATCAGAATTCGGAGATAGAAGTTCGCTACTTCTTTTCATCATGGTTATAATATATATATACGTAGTATCCCTTAGTTTGTGATATATATATGGTTATAATACATAATCTTTGTTAAATACTAAAAGGATAAAATATTTAAAAAAAACTTACCGGTTCAAAAAGATGTATCAAATCAATTATAATGTGTACGTAAAAATCACAAAATAATTACCAAATAATTGTTGTGGCAAATAAAACCAAAATGACCAAATTACTAATATAAGTAAATGTTAACAAACTGAATCCAATCCAAGCAAATCCAAGAAAGAAGTCAACAATTCGCTAAAATTAAAATGGTAGGTAAACCGCAAAAAAAAAACTATACACAGTGTGAGTGTGACCAGGTTAAATTTCACAATAATTTCAAAAACACCGAGGAACCTTATTGAATCGCTATGCTATAATTATTATTTCAGCAAAAGTTCCTCACTAAAAACGCAAATTCTGAGTCCCAGCGCAGAGCCATATTTCAGCAAAAGTACCCTTTTTAACCAAATATACAAAAAAATACCTTTTTTAAAAAAAAAAATTCAAATATACCGATTTTTAATAATACTGACCTCGGCAAATATAAATAAAATTTTAATATGGTTAATTTTGTGATAGATTTCATGTGGGAATTCGAGTAATAAAGTTCTAGGTACCTAGTTATTGATTTGGACATTAAAGATTCTTTTGGCGAACCATGCTATCGATGAAACATTTAACATTCTTTCGGCGAACCGTGCTATCGGTAAAAAAAAGTATCGGCTAATTTTTTTTTTCTTTGAACAAAAAATCGGCGAACAGTAACTTCTTCGTTTAAGGGTAATTCTGTAAAATGTGTGGAGCTCAGTTAAGACATATTTTATTGTGAAATCGAATTTGACATTTGGTCTAGTTTAAGTTTAGTGTCATTTGCGTCAAGATTACCCTAGTTTCTATGCGTTTTCGACGTCATGTTTCTGAGATAATTCATCACTTCCTCTGTTTTACATTATTCTGAGCATGGAGTATGTAGGTACCTACCTGCACAGTGTTCTACGCAAAAAACCAGCCAGTTTGGACTTTGGATTATTAACATTACTTGACATTAAATGGTGACCATTAAGCAAACTGTCAATAAAACTCTCGTCAAAAAAGCGCTGAACTAAAAAGATAGGATTCTTCATGGTCTATTTCCATATGCATGTGATGTGAAATAGGAATCCTATTAATATTGTGCAGTAAAGACACATATACCATTTTATTTTATAAAATATCGTCATCAGCTGAATTTATAACAGGCATGGTTCAATTATTAAGCTAGTAACCCTAACCCTAATATGATTGCTAAAACTTCATGATGATTGCATTGTATTGCTTGCTTGCTTGTTGTTTTTTCTGACTTTGTAGTTTGTAGTATTGTTCTCATAGAGCTATTAATTGCTTTGTTAAGACAACATAAATAATAAAGTATTTATAAATCAATCCTAAAATAGGTACTAGTCAATAACTTACTCGTACATTTTTAAATACGAAAATAAAGATGTTTGTATCATAGGAGAGCCTACTGTAGGAGTTGTACAGTAATACAAACTCATACAAATATTTCTCTGTCTTCATGAAATTCGGTCAACGATCGTTATTGATTACATTTTAGTTGCTACACATATATTTTCAAATCTATAATTCATATAGGTATAACAAGAAATCTAAAAAAAACAATATTATTACATGTATTGAACCTACCAACTTGAAATACTGAGAAAATACAAAGGATGGTTTACTTTTGTAGTTTACCTATAACGTTACCTACTACGGTTTCTCAATAATCACGCATGCTTGAGCAAGTTACGTACTACGGGTGCTGTTCATTTGTTGAAAATGGAGGCGTGATGGGTGAAATTGTCGGAAAACAAGGATTTTCAAGTTAGCGGTTGTGAAGATTTCCATGTAAGTTGAAGTTCTTAATTATTGCTATCGTTATCTACGGTATTCCGAACGTGTAATGCGCCAAAATATATCCTAATATAACTTGCCCTATTAAGTTTATTTGAGGGAGAGACTTCAGCTCCTTTGGTAGGTTTATGTCGTGGTTTCACCATGCTCGCCGATCGGTACGATTAGTTTGTGATTTAGGTATTGAAAATTACATTTGATTATATCGATTCTTCATTCTTATCACAGTACATTGATTTAGATAGGCTGAATCCAGGTTTTGTGTGTTATTATCTTCTAGGTTGGTGGTCGACATTTATACTTACGGAAGTATGTACCTACACAGCAACAGACCGATCACAGCATGTTATGTCACTCAATAATATTATTTGTGAATGAATTACGTGTTATTTTATGGTATATTCGCTTACGTTTTAGTTATTATGGCGGGCAACAAAGTGAATGCCAAGGCCAAAGGGAAGGATGATAGAGGTAAAGGGAGCAGTAAATCTATTGTTCCCAATAATGATGAAACTGAAGACACAGACTTTTCATTGCTGAGGAAGCCGATACAAACTAGTATCACAGGCTTTGCTCAAGCTAGGAAGATATTTGACATGGCTACAGAAGAGGTAAGCAGTCAGAGTCACCACAGAGATTAATAAGAGATATCTACCTAGGTACTTAAAGTGTTTCATAAAAATCAATGTGTTATTTTATTTTTAGCTAAAAGGATTGCTATCTGATGAGTGTGACTTGTTGTATGAATGCAAAGTCTGCCGTAACTTGTTCAGAAGTTTGGCAAATTTCATATCTCATAAAAGAGTCTACTGTCAGAACAAATTCAATTCTACTGTACATGGACATTTTATAAAATCTTCATCTGCTGTAAGTATATAACGATAAATATTCTCAGTAAGTAGAAATAAAAATACATAATTGTATGTCTCTTATGTATTCAATCATGATTTAATCAATTTTTAATACACATTTATCATGTCAACATTTATTTTTCCAGCTAAATGAGCTCACAAAAATCAAACGTATAGAAAAGGGTTACCAGGATTCGCTAAAAGATGTCAATGATTTGGCAGTGCCAGATGGCGATGATCGAATACCATTGACTAAGGATTTAACAACAATAATAGAGAAGATTGCAAAGAACAGAGGCATCTCGGAAGATAATGATGATGAACCTCAAGTTACTCTGCAAAAAATACCTAGCAGTTCATTTGCTGTCTTCCAGAGTGTTGATAGAGAAGAAAAAGATAGTGAAAATATGAAGAATCAAGTATGTTCCACATTTTTTCAACTAAAGTAATAGTTTGGTATTGGTCTCTTTGGAGAAACCTTGAGATTTTTCTGACTTACACTCAACCTAAACAATTAATTAAAGGTCAGGCACCAGCTTAATAATAGTTGCTATCTACAACCTTTTAAATTATAATGTTTATCTCTTATATAATATCAGCAGCACTAATAAAGTAACTTTGCTAACCTAATTAATTACTAGGCTGAAGTCAAGCTGAATTGAAATTACTGTTATTTGCAAGGGTCAGAGCAGAGATAAATGGTACAAACAAAGGCTGATGATGATGATGATGAATAGTTAAGTGAAAATTAAGCACCTCATTTTCCATATTCTGAAGCACTTTATGAGTCATAGTTTAATTTTTTAGATAAGTGTTGTTTTACATGACCATAATTACAGGATTATTAACTATGGGGACAAACCAGAATTCAAGAAAAAATATAGCTGTTCAATTCAAAATTACAACTTCGAATTAGCAAAGTGGAAAAATAATGTAAATCCACTTTGGCTGGGGCCAATCGTAACATGTCATCAGAGCCATGGTAGCGCTCAGTTGGAAATGCCACCTGCTGTCACCCACCTGAAGACAGACCATGCCCAAAGTTGCTTAACTTTGTTGATCGCTGGCAATCACTTATAGTCTGTTCCTTAACCACTGCGATTGAATCAGTTGAAATCTATTGAAGCATTCGGTACAAATCGTTAAACAATACATAATTACTACCTATGTTCACCATGCACTTATTATATTTTAAAAACTACCAAAACATAGTGATTTTTTAAAGCAAACCTATTATTTAATTATATTTGTCAAAGGGCATCACGGCCCTCGGTCTCAGCAGTTATGGAACGGCTTATAGTCAATGTACGCTATGAACACAAGTTCAATTATTTATGTCTAATCTGTTTTGCTGTCTATTCCAGGTGATGGAGCTTGATGATATTCTGTCCCGTAACATAGCAGTCTTGCAAAGTGACGGTAAATTCAAAATAGAAAGCTCAGTGCCCAATGAAACCCCTGAATCTCAAACGGAAGCTGTCATACAGATAAGTGATGACGAAGATGGTGGGAACACGGATTCTCTTCAGTGCAAGAAATGTAAGTTAAAAATACTTTTTTTATACACAACTAGCTGACCTGGTGAACTTAATGTCACCTTCATCTCACTATCTCTGTCGATTCTAATTTCGATGGCGTTTAGCGCCACTAATGGTAGAAACAGGAAAATTATGTATGGGAAAATTAAATCGACTTTTTAATAATTTTTTTCTTTCCTAAGAACCTTTCCCTGACGATAACAAATACAACAAAAAAAGAATGATCAAAATCGATCCAGCCGTTCACGCGTGATGCCGTGACCAAGGAAATAGCGATACATTTTTAGTGTTGAGACGAGCATGAAAGTCACGTTCACACAGTGATAGTTAAGTCAGAATTTCACCAGTTTAAAGCCCTGTACAGTGTAAATATTAAAATGTTGTGCATCATATTTTTTGTTGCACTGTTTTACTGGAATCTGGCATACAGCATGCTTGCATACTGCTATTACTAAGTACTACTATGACTACTGATTATTAATTTCCAAATTACCTATTTTAAAATTGGATGCAAGTAGCATTTAAAAATAAAACCAATTAATTAAATAGCTCTTCAATTTTGTCCTGCTGAACACAGGCCTACCTACAGAGCCCACTGAACGATCTAGCTAAATCCTTCAAGGCCCAATCACCCTCCAAAGGTAGGCCTATAAACTGCAGTACCATGCACAGTTACTTATCAAACATTATGACATCTTCCACTAATGATCAAGAGCAATAAAAATTTACTATCTGTACTTTCAGGTGATATGCGATTCTCGACTCAAAAGACGCTCAGGTTCCATATGAAGTATAAACACGTGGACACGCGAGTTGTGTACCCTTGCCCAGACTGCTTGGAGATATTTTCCACATCATGGAGCGTTTATCGACATCTCTTCAAAGTCCATCGGTAAGTTTATACAGACTAATTAGACTTTACAAGTTCGCATGCATTCTCTCAGCTGTAGGACATCTATCAAATTGGTAAATAGGCTTCCCTTCACACACACTCAATCACCTTTATGGGGGCTATACCCATTAATTACACTAGACGTTGTATTAATGAGTAATGCTAATTGCGCATCTGTAGAAGAAATTCGATGGCGTATTCTACCAACCCGTACTAGGCCAGCGCGGTGGATATAACCGAATCGCCCTTAAGCAATTCGGATAGGTCTATGTTCAGCAGTGCAGTATTAATACTATATTTAACATCAGGCAGGATATGGTCAAACGCTAACTTGTTTCGTATCAGAGGTCGCCCTAAGGCTGTCATGGTGTTCTAATAAATAAACCCTCTGAATCTACTGATGACTAGACTCATTAAATATTTTGTTCTTACAGTAAAACTGCTGCTCAAATTCGGAGGCTGAGAGAGTCGATTCAGGCGAAAGCATTTAAAATGAACAACCCGCCCGCATTCTACGAGAAGCGAAAGAACATGAAGACTGCTCAAGTGCCCAAAATTACAGAGGAGGAGAGACTGGATCAAGAAAATCAAGTAAGTCTATATATAGCTTAGACTTACACTATAAAACAAATACCTAGTCATGAGTGTTTGATATTTGTGTGTTTTGTGGTTTTTTTCTGTGGATTTGCTGTTTTTTATTAATCCAGGTTCAGGTCTCTTATTGTACACGCGCGAGACCAGAGTTCTGCGTTTGTATACCGTAGAGGTCCAATTAAACTTAATAGCACGTATGAAGGTATGAAGTTAGCTACAATCTGTACAAAACCCAATTCCTCACCCCCGCTGACATTAATTTCCTACTGCTCAACGACTCGCCTCGTGCTCACAGACGCCATTAAGCTTGAATAAGTAAGTTCGTATAGGCCGAGTAGCTAGCCCTGGTGTCAGAGTTTTTAAGCCGCCGGAAAGCCGCTGACATGGCTAAACAGTTAAAATAACCGGCACCCTATAATAAAGTATGAATACTATAGTGACTTGTGTTTTGGTTCAGGCTTGGATGGATAACATGGAAACCAGCGGGGGAGTGCCGCGCTGCGGCGGGTGCGGGCGCACGTTCGAGCGGCGCGCCGCGCTCGCCGCGCACACACACACGTGCCAGCCGCGCTCGCGGGCGCTGCGCCGCCCCGACAACAAGCGCATCGAAATACAGATACGCAAGGACTACCACAAGGGCCCCGCCGGACCGGTCCCTACCGCCGCGCTCACCTCGCTACTACACGGTCAGTTATAGTAGAGAGCTCACTCCACACACACATTCCAGCCGCGCACGCGAGCGCTGCGCCGTCCCGAAAACAAGCGCATTGACATACAGGGGATCGTTTTTTGAACTTCGCATAGTTTGGTCGTATCCGTATACGACCAAACCACTTGTACACTTGTATAGAGTATTCATATCTTCCATAGACAACATATAGATACTCCATACAATCTGTCTACAACAAGTTTGTACGAACAAAACGTCCAAAGTTCAAAAAACGACCCCCAGATCCGCAAGGACTACCACAAGGGCCCCGTCCGCCCTTGTGGACTACCACAAGGGCGGCGGCCCCGCCGTCTCGGTCGAGGCCGCCGCGCACATCTTGCTACTACACGGTCAGAGCGAGTTACACACATAAAGCACAAGGACACTCAGTCAGTGCGAGTTACACACACATTAGGTACAAGGACACACGGTCAGTGTCAGTTACACATACACAAAGCACAAGGTCAGTGCGAGTTCACATACACAAGGCACAAGGTCAGTGCGAGTTACACATAAACAAAGTCAATGCAAGTTACACATACACAAGGCACAAGGTCAGTGCGTGTTACACATACACAAGGCGCAAGGACACACGGTCAGTGCGAGTTACATAAGTACACAAGGCCTTCTACAAGGGGCCTGCTGGTTTGCAATTTGCAGTTTACCGGTCATCTGTTCTGCATGTCTTACCATTGCTGCTAATCCGCGGTGTTATGCTGTCGTACTCTTTTTTGGCTCATTTAAAAGATAGTAGGAGAAATACATCTGATTTTGTGTCAGCTCTAATTGCGATTCAGTTCTGAAAAAAAACTTTTCTTTTTTTTTTTAACGCAAAAAAGTCCGCGTTTGACCACCAACTCGCCTGATGGTAAGCGACGTTGTGGTCGAAGATGAAGCACGCAGACCTAGCAGATACCTATTCACTCTGACCTTGAAAAGCTTTAGATTATATCTCTTAGGAAACGGGAAAGCAGGAAGACTGTTCCCTGGCGGCACGAATCAGAAATGTTGAGTCAAGCCGCTTCGTACGTATCGAAGGAAAACTTGTTTAAAAATCTGCCTGAAATAATTCCGACAATAGAACCGTTGGACCGTTTCAGATGCGATTATTACACTGTATTGTAGTGTGTATAATATCCTTATACTTACTTCATATTATAAGTTTTTTTTTTTACAGATATTAACAAGGCCCCGAAGACAAAGGAAACCCAAGACCCAAAAGAGGTTAAAGAAGAGGAAGAAGAAGAACAACCTAAAACTAAATGTAGAAGGGAACCGGACCCTGAAGAACTTCCCAAGGAGTCAAAGGAAGTCGTCAAAGAAGCCTCCCCAGAACCCACAGTGCAAGACGAACAAAACAAACCAGAGTCTAAGTCGTCCTCAGTATCACCAGAAAAAGTAGAGGACGAGGAAATGCCACAAGTGGAAGCACAAGTGAAGCCGGTCCGACTGCCGTTCGCTCAGCACGCAGAAAAAAGCAATCTTATGGCCTTACGACAAAGGATCATTCCAGACATCGAATTGGAAAATTTACGGTGCAAAAAGTGCGACACCAGATGCGATCACATCCAAGAACTGTACGACCACGTGGCGAAACATTACAATTGGATGCGTTACGCTTGCAAACTTTGCAACTTCAAACACTACAACTTTGAGAAGCTGCCGGAGCACGTTAAAATCATCCATAAGTTGAAGGGGGATAAGGATTTCTATTTTAGCACGGTGAAGGCTATTGATGGTACGGAGGCGTCGGAGTTAGCTGCGCCGGTCGAAGAGTCTACTGAAGCGGAAGAATCGAGTTCTAATTCGAGGCGACCGAGCAGGTGTTCAAGTGACTCCAGCAGGTTGTCGGATGATAGCTCGTCGAGCAGCACGAAGGTGGAAGGAGCGAAGAAGAGGAAAATGACGCACAAGATACCTACCAGAAACATAGCGAAAAGGAGGAAGTCCGTCAAAGGTATATTTTTTTATGTCTTACCCATTTACTACTCTTGCTTCTTGTAAAAATAGTTTATTAAATTTAATTACAAATACAAATCGCATTGGCAAAGGACCGAGGCAGATGGCACTATAAGAGAGAGGCCTATACCCAACAGTGGGATAAAGAAGGCTGTGGATGATGATAATGATGTCCTCATATACTATATTATTTGTTTTTTATAGCCCAGTAAATCTAGATTTCATTAAATTATGGAGTTGAACCGCAGATGATGAAACATAATTATATCAATGTGTAGTATACAGTGTTCATTTTATGTGGCAAAAGATCTAATCAAATACCTAACTTCCCATATTTTCATGATCAGTCATTATGTAAAAAAGCCGTGGTTATACTAGACCAGCATATTTCCGGGTGCCAACAAAGTCCGCAGTCGTCAAAAAACCGGACTCCATTATATGAAATAAAATAGATAAAATATTGAGGCGAATGGAATAAAAAATGTTGACTGCCAAGTCAAAAGTTTAATGAGTGTATTTTCTTCAGCGAGTTAGGGAACAACTGGCAAATGTGTTCTTTCCAGGCAAACTGCAGAACTACCATCTAAAATATTTAATTTAATAATTTCATTTATTACTTACAGGCAACAGAGAAGATGACGAAGAATGGACAGATAAAGACGATTCCCAATCCAATGCAAAAGTGATTGAAGAAAATTCTTCAGATATTGATGATGCATATGAAAGGATTGCTAAAACCCGCGTCGAGGAATCAGTCGCTTCCCGCAGACCGGTTCGAAGAAAGGCTAAGCCGAAAAATGAAGATTTTGAATATGATTTGTCTAATTTGCTGAAAATGGAAGCACAAGGTTACCGTGAATCCCAAACTTCAACTTCCACTACGAAATCTAGTCAACCCAAAAAGAAGGCCCAGCCGGACAATTTCAGCAACTATGAAATGTTGAACAAAGAGTCTTGTGGAGCATTAGTATCACTCTCCAGAAAAGCTGTAGAGAACGCTAAAGCGCATATGAAAACAGCCGCTACTCTCTACGTACAGAGAGAAAAGTTACCTCCAAATATTTTTGCCCGCCCGATGGCACCCAAAGGGCTTATTAGAGGAGACAAACTCTCGCCGAAGAAAGAAGTGGTTGAAGAAAAAAAGGATACCGCCAGTTCAAATAAAGAAACTTCTAATGAAATACCTGTGGAGCCTGAAAAACTTACCGCAAATTTAAATGTCAAAAGCATCGAAAAAGATGCAACTGGTAACAATCAAAATGTTCCTACAATAATAAATAACGATAGTTCTAAAAATATAGAGGTTAGTGAAACTGCGATCCCCAGCGAAAATACTGGAACAGAACAAAAGAAAGAATCTATTGATTCCAGTGCAGCTTTAAATGAAGTAACCAAACCTAAAAGTATAAGCATTCCATCGGTTATGCCGCTTAAATTTCGAAGACAAAGTATAGATGTTATTAAAAACAATCCAATAATAAACAAAAATATAACAGAATTTAGCAAAGCAGGAATGAAAACTAAAATACTTGTTATCAAACCTATTAACAGAAAGAAAGATGGTACACAGACAATAAATACTCCATTAAAGTTTCAAACTATCAAACTCAAAGAAACAAGTAAAAGTGCTTCAAACGACGATAAGTCAACAGATCAAGTAGTGGTTGTGAAGGTCCCAAAAGTCGATTGTATTACACGAGGGGTATCTGAAACTACAAAGTTGTCTAGTGAAAATATATCTGCTAAAAAAAGAATTGAACAAACTTCAGCTGATAAAACAACCATCGGAAATGATCAATCTCAAGCAGATTCGTCCAAAAATGTGAAAATGCATTCAGATAAAAATGGCGACGTGAAAATAAAAAAATCTGAACCTATGGATATTGATTTAGTCAACAAGTCAAGTTTAAGTGATTCTGCAAATAACTGTGATAGTAATAAAATTAATTCTGAAAGTAGTACCAAAAATGTTATTGCCATAGCTTCTAATAAATCCGTTGACGGCAGTGAGACAGTTGACGACTCGAAGAAATTTGATATGTGATTGTGAACAGAATTTTCTCTGAACTCTGTAAGAAAATCATATTCTCAACAAAAATTATGAACTGCTCACAGATTGTGAGTTAACTATTTCAATAATAATGTAATATGTACTACAATTAGGTAGATAGTAAGCCCGATTACAGAGGCGCCATCGTAATTTATATTAGCTAAATAGTTCTGTTTCTTTTAAAGTGTAGGCATTCGATAGAGATAACGCTTTTTACGTTGCTATTAAATTTACTCTGGCGCCTCTGTAATCGGGCTTTATGTACTTATAATATTAAGTTTACAAGAACATGTGTACATCTGTACATTGTATTTTATGTTACTTCAAGAATGTATTTTGTTGCTCGATTTCTATATGTCGGGACCGATCGTAAAAATAGTCATGTCATTATTATTAGTATGAAATTAATGAGATTCCTGGTTTTATATTTGGCCATTAAATCAATTATATTTTTTTATTTACCATATAGGTAGCTTGCCATGCCTGGTTTCTAGCAAAGATCGCTATTTTGCCAATGCTACATTTTGCAACTGAACCGCTGGCTCAATTCATGACTGATCAATGATCATGGCTACCAAGAATACAATTGAGTGACATCAATCATATTTAGGGGTAATAATTATATATATGTTTATATGTTATTATTACAAACCTATTTGTCACCCTAATATCGATAATTAATGATTTGAGAGTCGCGAAATGGGCCAGGATACATTACATATAATGTTATGATTTGCACTTTTTGACCATACTATAATACCCCATCATAATGTATAATGCATGGGCCCTTCATGGAATCACTAAGTACTAATCACTATAATTATGGCATTCATGGCCAATTTTACGATTACGCCCCGACAAACACCAAAATAGTACATGAAAATTATGTACCATTACAAAATATTGCATGTGAATACTATTTAGGGTCACTGCAATTGAATTGATTTACCTAATAAAATTCATGAAATGTTACTTCTCGTTTTCTTTTTGAATGGGTTGTGGGCGTTGCAGCTAAGAAATGTAATGAGAATTATTATTAATTATTATGAGAGGCGTGCGACACGCATGTTTCACTTCGTCAAGTTACCCTGCAGTGGAGTGTGGACTGAACCAAACTCGATGATGACGTTATTTTGCTTTCGTCTCATGGCTCATTTTCAGCAACAAATAGCCAGGAATGAAAATTGTATTTAAGCTCGTATGCAAAGGATTTTTTACACTAACAATACAGCCACATGCATTGTGGCCATTTGTAGCATATCTGGTGCTTTTTATTTGAATTTTAAATCGAGAATAAACAATAGTGATCAGATTATTAGGGACAGTGTACATTATTGTGTAACATTTCATTCATTCTTTTATTTGATCCATTCCCCCCCCCCCCCCCCCCCCCCCAGATGGGGCTCATACTATTAGGTTACCACAATAGAGATCTGTCACAACAGTTATATTATAAAACTGTATAGACTCCTTCATAGTAAACTCAATTTATTGTTGGTTGCTCCAGCAGATAGGTAGTACTAGAAAAAAGGAACTGGTATAATTTCTGTCTCCTTTATTATCAACAGTGAGATTTATTATAAAAAATCAAGCAATCTTGATTTTTGTTATTATAAATTTACCAATAATAATAATTTAATAATAATAATAATAATAAGCAGTGTGACAATACAGGCTCAAAATAATAATAATAATAATAATAAATTTACCAGATCATATTGATCTTTCAGGCAGCAGATTGCATAACTGAAATGTAATCAATTATGTAATTTTTTCCTAGTTCATGTGTTTTACCACATTTGCTAATAGTTAATGACATTTTCTGTCAGATAAAATTATTTTTGACGCCTGATGAGCTATTTTTGTCTTGTCATAAAAGTTATCAAGTTATTAGCGATATATAATACCTACTATACTACACATTAAAAATAATGTGCCTACCATGAATTACAATAAAACAAGATATTATATTATTTTAACTAGATTTAATTACAAATAGTGTTACATTCCCAATCATTCACCTCTAACAGATTTATGCATTCTTTGCCAGTGTATCAGCCTTAGCAACAACTTCCTCAATGGGCCCAACCATGTAGAAGGCAACCTCTGGCAGGTGATCATACTCGCCCTGCAGGATCTTGGAGAAACCCTTGATGGTCTCTTCAAGTGGCACCAGCTTGCCAGCATGTCCAGTGAACACTTCAGCCACTTGGAAGGGTTGTGACAGGAACCTTTGGATCTTGCGTGCACGGGCCACTGTCAGCTTGTCCTCCTCAGACAGTTCATCCATACCCAGGATAGCAATAATGTCCTGGAGTGATTTGTAGTCCTGCAGGATCTTCTGAACACCACGAGCAACGTTGTAGTGCTCAGCGCCAATGATGTTGGGGTCCATAATACGTGAGGTAGAGTCAAGAGGGTCCACAGCGGGGTAGATACCCAGCTCAGCAATGGCACGCGATAATACAGTGGTGGCATCCAAGTGAGCGAATGTGGTGGCTGGAGCAGGGTCAGTCAAATCGTCAGCTGGCACATAGATGGCCTGTACAGAAGTGATGGAGCCTTTCTTGGTGGTGGTAATGCGCTCCTGCATGGTACCCATGTCAGTGGCAAGGGTGGGCTGGTAACCTACAGCTGAAGGGATACGACCCAGCAGAGCAGACACCTCTGAACCGGCCTGGGTGAAACGGAAGATGTTGTCAATGAAGAGCAGCACATCCTGTCCCTCTTGGTCACGGAAGTACTCAGCGACGGTGAGGCCAGTAAGCGCGACACGGGCACGCGCGCCAGGGGGCTCGTTCATCTGGCCATATACGAGCGCTACCTTGGAGGTTTTATCCTTAAGTGAGATGACTCCAGACTCAATCATCTCATGGTAGAGATCGTTGCCTTCACGAGTGCGCTCACCCACTCCAGCGAATACGGAGTACCCACCATGAGCCTTGGCTACATTGTTAATAAGTTCCATGATGAGTACGGTTTTGCCGACGCCGGCACCGCCGAACAGACCGATCTTGCCTCCCTTAGCGTAGGGCGCGAGCAGATCCACCACCTTGATGCCAGTCACAAGAATCTCCTGCTGCACGGACATGTCCACGAACTCGGGCGCTTCAGCATGGATGGCGGCCGTCTTATCGGTGGGAATGGGGCCGCGCTCGTCGATGGGCTCGCCGATTACGTTGATGATACGGCCCAAGGTCTCAGCACCGACAGGGATACGGATGGGGGAGCCCGAGTCGTGCACGGGCTGGCCACGAACTAAACCCTCAGTACCGTCCATGGCGATGGTTCGTACGGTGTTCTCTCCCAGGTGCTGTGCCACCTCCAGCACCAGCCGGGGCTGACGGTTCTGCACTTCCAGGGCATTTAGGATGGGCGGCAGGTTGTCTTCAAATTGCACGTCCACCACGGCACCGATGACGGCGACCACCTTACCTTGTCCTTTACCTGCCGCTGCCTTGGCTGCATAGTCCCTCTTGTTGACAGAAACAGCAGCAATTTTGCCGCATTCTGTCAGAGTTTTTTCAGCCAAAGACTTAGCGGCAAGGAAGCCGCTACCAACCTTACTTACAGCCCCCAACATTTTCACTGATTTGATTCTTTTGGGCCAAAAAATATAAGGTGGCCGCCCGCAATTATGTAATAACCTTAAAAATACTATAGACAATGAAATATTGATCGGTTCGTTCTATCCACAGACTATGTATGAATTACTTCGTTCGTTTTTAAACCATGCGTCTGAAAAATTGATCATCTCATGTATCTCATATGATCTCATGTTAGCCCGTGATGATCCCACCGCAAGAACATCCCGCTCATAGCGTTCACGGTTCAATTCAAACCAATTTTATACGAAATGATATTTATTATATTAGGACGTAGCGGGCGCAGAACAGGCCGGACGGGGCCCGTACGACGCTAGTTCCATACATTTTGTGTAAAAGCCCGGACAGGCTCCGCTCCGTCCGGGCGGCGCGCCGTGCGGGCCTTTATGGGGCCTGTTAGAAAGAAAAAAATGTATGGAACGTGCGTCGTACGTATGGGCCCCGTCCGACCCGTCCCGCGCCCGCCCGGTCCTAATATAAAATAATCATCCCTACATTTAAACAGGGTTGCCTCAAAGAGTACTGTATATGGCATGGGGTGCCTTGCGAAATGTGGCCGCAGGTACATATTTGATAATGTTTAATTAAATGATCAATTTTTCGGTGAAAACCATGTACGCTATGAGTGGGATGTTCTTGCGGTGGGATCTCGGAGGGATCTATCCATGCATCAGCCACAGATCGTCTAGACTAGTCATGGCACAGAACAGCAGAACTAAATTCTCTCTTCTGTGAGTCATGGGCCTATGGATCTCCAATAAGACTCTTTAGAAGCGGCTTGTATCCAGTGCGAACTTGTGGTCTTGATGAGGTCATCTTTCTGTCCACCTTGTGGTTCGATGTCTTACGCTACGCTGCGCTTTCCAGTATGTGGTCTCCACTCGAGATCATGTCATGAATTGTTTGTTTGGTTTTGACAAGCGGCATAATGATTTAAATATCTAGTATCCAATAAATTAAAAAACCAAAACAGCTGTTTTGGGATAAATTGACGTTAGTTTGACGTTGTTGATCAATCAAGGACATCAAGGTTATTTTGCGTCTAAAATCTTCAATTCTTTAATTTTGGTTGATTCAAGCAAGATAATATATTATTCTGCTCTCGCAATAATTATTAAATGAATTAGTATAGTAGTTTTTCTGTATTATATCTATGAAACTAAATAAGGAAAACAAAAACTATGTTCCGAAGTAGAGCCCTACTACGTAGAGTACGTATAAATTATAGCATTTTTTTTTTACAAAAATAGGCTTCTAAATGTAGCTATTACATAAAATGCTCCTTATTTATTTCAGGCTTTATGTCATCAACGCTTGCCGCTGCGAAGCGAGAACTGTAATGGGCCATGCGTAAATCTTTTTATTCACAAATGTGACACAAGACAGCAAGGCACCGTTTCTGTCGAGGATGGTTACATCAAGAAGTTTATGAAGGCAGTTGGCTGGATGGACCAGTCTAGAACGGTAATAAGTTCTGTAGTAATATAGCTTTCATATTGTGATAAATTACACAAAAAATTACATAACCTCAATTGAAAGCTTACCATAAACTGATATTATATCTGTACCTGTAATGGGTGTAAATATATCAGCTTACCTTGTAAACTTCGACTTACCTGGCTTAAATCACTACAAAGTATAGAAAAAAGTCGCTTCCCACGGTCTGTCCTTATGTATGCTTATATCTTTAAACTATGTAACGGATTTTGATGCGGTTTTTTTAAATAGATGGAGTGATTCAAGAGGAAGGTTTATATGTATAATACATTTGTGCGTAGCCGGGGCAGGTCGCTAGTTATGGAATAAATTTTAGAATAGTAAATTGACCTCATTTTATTTCAGCGATTAAAATTAACTGGCTACTTTTTGTACGAAAACATTCATACAAAAGTAAAGTACACAGATTGGTTTGAAGAACTAGAGCTGCCCGACACCTTTGCATCCTGGTTCAATGTGACAGAACTTCACGTCTGGATGCTGATGGTCCGATACATGGCAGAGGACATCACTGTCCCTAGTGCTGAGAAAAGCAAATATGTTAAAGGAGATGGACATTTTGTGAGGAACTGTATCATAGAAGCTATGTGGGCAGATGTAGCAAATAAAATAAAACTGTTAGAGGTAAGGTTTCAAGTCAAATTTTCTTTATGGTTTAGTTAAGTCATTCCTAAGGTTAAGACTACCCAGAGAAGATTGATTTTAGTGATTAAGGCACTAATTAGACTAGTTTTTAAGCTATACATCACAAAATATCTTTTTATTGCACCAAATGTACATGAAAAACTTAAACTAAAAATAATAACAGTCCGGTAGAATAATGGGCGGCCTTTTTGCCTACAGCAATTTCTTCCAGGCAACCTAAATGGAGCATATTTATGGAAAAATAATGTTGCAGTCGATGCTGTATGTATGGTATTACAAGTACATAAATAAAAATAAATATACATTTATACCTACTACTTATATACAATTACAAAATATATATAAATTAAACTACTTACACATACATACAATAATAATAAAATATAAATATATAAATGAGTACCAATTAACAAGTAGTATTGACAAGGTATAAACTCTAGAATCCTTTGGCACCAAACTAATGTAAAACTGTGTTTTGGATGCCAATCTCTTCTCCCAGTTTTAACGTAGAAAAATAAAATTACCCTGAAATAAGTCAAACTAAAAAAAAACTGTTATTAATGAACTTGAAACAAAAAGCTTATGGTCACCAACATACATTACTACACAAAAATCGAAACATGTGAATCCACCAACATGTGCCATACCAGCATGGTGGATATCGCTCAACCACCCTATGTGAGCCTATTGGCATCATTTCAGACATTAACATAAACATTAACTGCTGGATAGACATAGGCATCTCCTATAGACTTTCAATAAAGACCAGTTAGAAACAGCTTGCATCCAGCAATATCCTGCGCTCTTAATGAAGTCATCTGTCCACCTTTTCCACATCCTGTGCTGCATTTGCCAGTATGTGGTCTCCACTCAAGAACTGTTATTGTACTTATTGTTTGCTAATTTTAAGCAGTAAAGTATTAAAATTCCAGTACAGTTCATCGTCAATTCTTTACTATTTCAGGGAGCAAATCCTGCGATAGCCCGCAAGCAAGTATCAGAGCTATCAGAACAGTTTCAAGCAGCCTTGGTAGCATATGATGAAGGTCTGAGCGATGACAAGGTTCTGGCTGCAGCCGTCTGGAGAAGGTTCTACATGCTTTCAGAAGACGCCAATCCTGAACATGTTGAGAGAGTAGTCAAATTGATTAGACATCAGGTGTGTATCAAATTGTAATTACTAGAAGTACTACACCAGAACTACGCGATACATCTATTTAATGAACTAAAAGTAAGTAAGTTCGTATAGGCCGGGTGGCTAGCCCTGGTGTCAGAGTTTTTAGGCCGCCTTAAGGCCTATGTCATGGCTAAATTGTTAACTGAATGTTCATAAGCCTAAATCTCGATTCGCACTGGATCGATTTGGTTCATAATCGCAAATCTTGTTGGGGTTTAGATACAATCTTGCCAAATATTATTAAAAACGGCTAGTAAATAGCTAGAAATACCAATAAAAAATCGCCGACGACATAAAAATTCCATTAGGTAATGTAAAAAACCTGGGTATCAATTTTCGTCGGGATTCGTGGAAAATGCGACCTGTAGACGAAAACCAACAACAGCTTCTAGGTCTATAAACCTACCTTATATGGCAACTTGTCTTCAGATCCCCAGACCAAAGATCATAAGATCAGAAACCAAAGACTGATTCTGAGAGCATGATATGATTCTCTCTTAACCTTTTGACTGCCACACCTCCATTTTTTTGCTTTATACTCGTTATGTAGCCCGCGTGACCTGCGTAGCGTAGTTGCAACGTTCCGCACGGTCAGTATTTGTCGGTGGCATTTTTCAACTGAGCGCTGCCGTGGCTTATATGGAATCTATACCTTTACTCAACGCTCTATAGTGTTGAGTTCGGGTATACCATAAAAATATGTACCGCCTTGTTGAGGATTTTAAAATATACCTGACTGCAACTTTCGTTTTGGGGATACTTTAAAAATATGAACCGTCGTGTTAAGGATTTCAAAATATACCCGACCGCAACATCCGTTTGGGGTAGGTATCAGATAAAGGGACGTGTATTTTGTAGGTTAGGTTTTTTTTTTTTTTTTTTGTTTCACACCTAATCTATCAAGGCGGTTCGCTTCGGGCACTTCGCCGGCCGCTGCTGCGCGGCGTACCGAACGATGGCTTCGTTGCGGTCGGGTATGTTTTAAAATACGCGGGGCGTATACTAAATCTCAATGTATACCCGATATCAACACGCGACAGTGACGTCACAAATGTTAGATAAAGGTACGCTTTATTGAAATGATTTTAGTTTACTGGTTTTGAAAATATACCCGACGGCAACGCGGTCTCTGACGTCATGAGAGTTGTGTGAAGGTATAGTTTCCATATAAGCGCTGCCGTGGCTCGGATGACACGTGAAATTGTAGGTCGCGGTTGTTTTAATCGTTTATCCAAGTCAGAGGTCTTCAGGCGGCCTAAAAACTCTGACACCATGGCTAGCCACCCGGCCTATACGAACTTACTTACTTTTATGTAGTCCGGTTTTTTGTCCACTACTGACATCGTGTGCGCACGGAAGCGCTGGTCAAGTTTAGGTGACTTTGCGGTCAAAGGTAAAATACCTATCAAGATTGATTACCTACTTAAAATTGATATACTCCGCACCACCACTGTCCAACGGCAGAATTTGGGAACTAAGTGCTACGAAAACTAATAACTAAGGAACTATAAGCGATTGAGGCGCTTCGCCTAAAACGGACTTCAGTGGTGGTGTGAAGTATAATAGATCCCGACCCGAATCATACAACTTGGCGGCTGTGACGTCAGCTACAAGTTGCGGATAGCTCAATCTGAAGTGATAGTTGCGCGAGGATTGGGTTACCCGCAGCTCGTAGCTAACATCACAGCCGCCAAGTTGTATGATTCGGCCTATACATAAATCACAAAGCGAATTGATACTGACCAAGTGCTATTTTCTTTTCAGATATCCCTCCTAGACAAAGTCCCAGGCGAAGGTCTGAAATGGAACCCTGACATAACCTGGATAAGTATATTAGAAAAATAAATCGCGTTCTCGTTAAGATTTCTATTTATTTATGTATGATATAGTAAGGTTTAAAATTAAAATTATGTTGTTGATTTCGCAACTTTTATTATTTATACAAAATACTTGAGTTTTAGGACACTTCAAGTTATAAAACGATGGACTTTCATCTTCTATAACAATCTTTTATCTCACTAGTCAGTCAATCGCGTCTATACAGACGTAATTTGCCTAGAATAGAATATATTTCTAAGCTCGTCGCATTTCTGTCGTTCCCACAGAACCGTTACGACGATCTTGCATAAATTGTCAATTTTACACCCGTCGTTGCACCAGGACATTCTAGAATCGCTGAGTTTGGAGAAGAATGCCGAGTACAGGTCGAGTAGGTTCCTTTCTGTAGTAACCATTCTGTGGACTAAGTTGTCTAGCGAGGCGGCGGAGAGGTCAGTAAGTCTGAATGAATTCTTCATGTCGTAGAGCATGAACCAGTGCGGTCTTCGGTTCGGAGTGAGGTTCGCCTCAGTTAGATTGTACACGTAGTTTACTAGGTTTTGTGGCTCCTGGAAAGCAGAACATGTAATTAATGAGTGGTAACATAAGTTTGGGTTTGAAATAAAAAAGTAGGAAATATTTTTGTTATATACTAATATGGCAGTAACAGCTGCTAATTCCTTTGCGGGATTTTCAGATTTGCGAATAAATTAATTAGGTAGGTATTTTTATTTGCAAAGCAATCCCTGTAATTGATGTAGTAAAGTGTAGTACAACTCGCGCCAAATAACTAAGAGCAAGATGTGTATCTGTAGTACACTGCGAACCTCACTGTTCGCATGTCATCACACGTAGGTACGCAATCTATTGATCTTACCATAAAAGCTAAAAATAGAATTTGTCGCAAGTTTTACTTATTTGGCGCTAGCTGTACAATATTATATGCATCTCTATTTCTATGGAAATTATATTGGGCATATTTAATATTAGTTTACTTCGTTTCCTCCAATGGACATTCCACTATCCGTTTGTTGGTTAGTGGTCTCCATTCGAAAAGTTTGCGACCTTATTGGTCATCAATTCATCAGAACTTACGTAAGTAGCGCCGTCGAATGTAGCTATCTTGTAGTTGAGGTTGTAGAAGGAGTATGTGGTGACACTGCCGGCCCCCCACGCTACGTTCGTGGGCCTGCCGTCCGAATCGTAGAATATCTTAAACTCGTCTGAGTGGGTGTGTCCGTTGAATTCTGCCTTGATTATGGACGAGAATCTGCAAAGAACATTTTGAGGGGTAATAATAATAGATATTCCTAGTCAATTTTGATTTCGACGACTTAATAGTACTTGTGAGTTTCGAGGAGTGATACTTTTTAGTAGAAGCCTTGGTGGCTAGTGGGAGAATCGACGGGTTCTTTGGAACTTATATTCGGATTTTTACACAGCTGGCTTTTCGGTGAAGGGAAAGATCGCGAGGAAACTTCCTTTACGTTCGGAGAAGAAATTTGATGACGTATGTGAATCCACTACCTTGCACTGGGCCATCGTCAATATCATTTGATTCACAGAACCTGCACTAGTAGTATTTCCCATAGATCTCTATATACAGGGTTATTTCTAATCAATTAGCATCCTCTTAGGGGCTTATTCTGTACATCAAAAATTCAAAACTAACAATTTTGTTCTGCGACTTTTGTCAGAAATCAAAAAATTAAATCAGTTGTTCCATACATTTTGTTGCGGGTGAACGATATTTTTCTATGGAACAACAAAAATTTTTTTTGAGTTTTTCAAAAGTCGCAGAACAAATGTTGTTAGTTTTGATGTACAGAATAAGCCCCTAAAAGGATGCCAATTATTTACCAGTCACCCGGTATATATAAAAATGAATCGTGGTTGTTAGTCTCGTTAAAACTCGAGAACGGCTGAACCGAATTGGCTAATTTTGGTCTTGAAATATCTGTGGAAGTTAAGGGAAGGTTTAAGCGGTGAGAAAATATAAAAATGTAGGGAGTGAAATAGTAAAAAAGTGAATTCAATTTTCCCATACAAAATGTTCCTGCATGTAAAAGTTGTGATCAAAAGTACAAGGTCCTTGGTTGTGATTGACAGTTGACAGAGCCGGTGAGATGAAGTTCAACGGGTCAGCTAGTCACTATCACTATCACTACATAGTATAAAACAAAGTCGCTTCCGCTGTCCCCATGTATGCTTATATCTTTAAAACTACACAACGGATTTTGATGCGGTTTTTTTAATAGATAGAGTGATTCAAGAGGAAGGTTTATATGTATGACGGAGCGAGACAGCATAGTTGCATTTAGTTGATAGCAATAGTGATGATTTTAAAGTGGGTATCACCTGAATGGGGTCGCACGTGGCAACACTGCATGCTTGTGTCGGAATGAAATGACAGATGGGTGAAAAAAACTTCATTCTATTCCGCACGCAAGGCGGACTGCTCCCGTGCCAATCCATTAGCTTTAAAATCCGTTTTCATCCTCTAAAATTCTCGTTAAATTGATTACCAAGTGATACTAGGTCAATAAAACCACCCGTCGTAGTAGTACAGAGTGTTTATTTGGTGAGATGGACAACTGGAGACCGCAGGCAAGCCGTACCGATGGATGGCCCACAAATAGCGATGGCGGGTGATTCACACTATCAGTCTCAGTCCCCGACATCAGAAGTGGGATCACAACAACGCCCACGGCATGAGGATACAGCCTCATTGATCAGCGCAGCACAATGCCCAAAAAGTGCGGGCACTCAACAAACGTGAAAACGGTGTACGAAAGTGCCACCTTCGCACTGTTACTGCGGAGAGAATAGACACGTTGCATCGCGTTGTGCGAAGAAGGTAGTGACGTACGAGTAGAGCATCGAGTCAACACCTGCGATCCAACCAGCGATCGATCATCTTTCAAATCCGGTGAGCAGTTTTCATTTTGTTTCGATTTGAATTGTTCTCTAATAAGAGAAAGTAACGTGGGAAGATATCATGATGTGCAACAAAATAGCGCAGTCACATTTGTAGGAATCGAGGGTTTTAATGTTCACTGTTAACTTCAATTAAGTTAGATTCACGGATTTTCAGTGTCACTATTATTTAACGCCGTACCTGATGACAATATACAGCACGATATCATGACAACAATGACGACGGTATATGTATTCGGTGTGTGTATGTGTGTGTTTCTATACCTGTGTGGTAAGCCTGTATGGTAAGACTGTGTAGTAAGCCTGTGTGGTATGACTGTGTAGTAAGTCTGTATGATAAGCCTGTGTAGTAATCCTGTGTGATACGACTGTGTAGTGAGCCTGTGTGGTAAGCTTGTGTGATAATCCTGTGTGGTATGACTGTGTACTACTGTGTAGTAAGCCTGTATGATAAGCCTGTGTAGTAATCCTGTGTGATACGACTGTGTGATAATTCTGTGTGGTCAGCCTGTGAAGCAAGCCTGTGTGGAAATTCTATGTGACAAGCCTGTGTGGAAGCTCTGTGTGACAAGCCTGTGTGGAAGCTCTGTGTGACAAGCCTGTGTGGAAACTCTGTGTGACAAGCCTGTGTGGAAACTCTGTGTGACAAGCTTGTGTGGAAACTCTGTGTGACAAGCCTGTGTGACAAGCC
The DNA here is from genome assembly GCA_964007245.1 of Hypomecis atomaria. Taxonomy (NCBI): domain Eukaryota; kingdom Metazoa; phylum Arthropoda; class Insecta; order Lepidoptera; family Geometridae; genus Hypomecis; species Hypomecis atomaria. Next base: position 14,834,795 of record OZ023288.1, read on the forward strand.
TGTGTGGAAACTCTGTGTGACAAGCCTGTGTGGAAGCTCTGTGTGACAAGCCTGTGTGGCGAGCCTGTGTGGCAACTCCGTGTAACAAGCCTGTGTGGCAAGCCTGTGTGGCAACTCCGTGCAACAAGCCTGTGTGACAACTCCACGTAACAAGTCTGTGTGGTAACTCTGTGTGAAATGTCTGTGTGAAAAGCCTGTGTGAAAGCTCTCTGTGTTGTAACTGTGTGGTAACTCCGTATGGTATCTTTGGGTTGGCAATTTCTTGTAGTAACTCCGTGTGGTATCTCCGTGTAGTATCTTCGTGTGGTATCTTCGTGTGGTATCTTCGTGTGGTATTTTCGTGTGGTATCTTCGTGTGGTATCTTCGTGTGGTATCTTCGTGTGGTATCTTCGTGTGGTATCTTCGTGTGGTATCTTCGTGTGGTATCTTCGTGTGGTATCTTCGTGTGGTATCTTCGCATGGTATCTCCGTGTGGTATCTCCGTGTAGTATCTTCGTGTGGTATCTTCGTGTGGTATCTTCGTGTAGTATCTTCGTGTGGTATCTTCGTGTGGTATCTTCGTGTGGTATCTTCGTGTGGTATCTTCGTGTGGTATCTTCGTGTGGTATCTTCGTATGGTATCTCCGTGTGGTATCTCCGTGTAGTATCTCCGTGTGGTATCTCCGGGTGGTATCTCCGTGTGGTAAATTCGTGTGGTAACTCCGTGTGGTAAATCCATGTGGTAGCTCCGTGTTGTAACTCTGTGTGACAATCAAAGAAAATAGGAAACCACCCCACATAGTTACAACTAGTGTGGTTGCTAACTAACGCATTAGTTACTTGTTTTGCCAAGAAATAAAAAAAAAACATACGAGGACGTATGAAGATGCAGGATGGCCGTGACGGAGCGAGACAGCATAGTTGCATTTAGTTGATAGCAATAGTGATGATTTTAAAGTGGGTATCACCTGAATGGGGTCGCACGTGGCAACACTGCATGCTTGTGTCGGAATGAAATGACAGATGGGTGAAAAAAACTTCATTCTATTCCGCACGCAAGGCGGACTGCTCCCGTGCCAATCCATTAGCTTTAAAATCCGTTTTCATCCTCTAAAATTCTCGTTAAATTGATTACCAAGTGATACTAGGTCAATAAAACCACCCGTCGTAGTAGTACAGAGTGTTTATTTGGTGAGATGGACAACTGGAGACCGCAGGCAAGCCGTACCGATGGATGGCCCACAAATAGCGATGGCGGGTGATTCACACTATCAGTCTCAGTCCCCGACATGTATAATAAACCTGTGCGAAGCCGGGGCGGGTCGCTAGTTTATCATAAAATCAGCTGTAAGCGGCTTGCGTCCAGCGCGATTTGCAATCATAGTGAAGTCATCTGTGCACTGTGCCAGCGTCCTGAATGACCATGAAATTCTGATGCAATGCAGTGATACTTTATGCAGTGCAAGGCAAATAAGTAGGTAATGTTTAGGGGTAAATCCCACTTTTATTAGTTGTTTAGGTGATGACGTCAGGTAATTCCTAATAACTGATAAATTGATCAGATTAATTAAAAATTCTACACGAGTCAGGTGATGTTAAAACACGATGTACTACGTGATTATTTTCAATAAGTAGATAATAGTATGGTGGTCACATTTATGTCATTTTCATAGAATATGAAGTGATTAACCTAGAATTCTACCAATCGTAATTTATCGCAAGTTAATTTTTGTCCTTCGAGCCGAAACCATCGTCTTTGTTGTTTGTTTTGGCTAACTATTTGAATACCTATTTATCTTTAGTGTAACGACGTGTCCAAACGTGACAAATTTATAGTGAAGTATAAATGTCACATTATCACACAGATAAAATTGTCATAAAGCGTATGCTAGCCGTGGTGGTCTAGTGGTTGTAACGCTGCCTGGCATTCTTGAGGTCGTGGGTTCAATCCCAGCCCCGTACCAATGAGGTTCTTTGAAACTTATGTACGGAATTTCTCATCACTGGCTTTTCGGTGAAGGAAAACATCGTGAGGCAACCTGCATGCGTCCGTAGAAGAAATTCGATGGCGTGTGTGATTCCACCAACCCGCACTGGGCCAGCGTGGTGGATATGGCCCAATCACCCTTCGTGGGTAGGCCTACGTCCTGCAGTGGACTATTGAAAAAAAAGGCTGGTACAGTACAGTACAGTATGCTAGCCGTGCAGGTATTGCCAGTAAAATTCTGGATGTCGTCACGCCATCGTCTTCCAGCTAGCCTAGCATACGCACCACGACATAATTTTCGTCGACGTGCCCAAAGTGACAGATACATAACTTAACCACACGCACAGACATATACCAGAGGGATAATGCTGTTGTCACTTGACCTCAAACCAAATATTTTTTTAATTGGCGTATTTTCTGTATTAAAAACTATTATTTGGAACCAAAATTATCTGGTTATCAAATGGGTGAAGATGTTGAAAAAAATGGCCCAAAATTAATTTAATTAAAAATAGCCATGAACACTTTGCGATAGGCAAGCTATCATTGGCGTGTTTATAAATTGACGATATTTGATAAAAAAAAATATTTCTCATCTGGTTATCAGGTCGTTCTTCTACGTCTCTTCCCCTATAATTATTTAAAATACTTAGCCCAAATAAACAACAAAGGCGATGTTATCGGCTCGAAGGACCAAAACATACAATAATATATGCTAGCCCGGCTGGGCTAGGCTGTCCATTACGTAGGTACAACACTTTGTCAGGGACTTGCCTTAGAACGATTCGGTTGTATTCTCTGGTCCAGGCTATAAAGCATGCGACCACGAAAAGCGACGAAAAGAACTCATTTCGACGTGTGAAAAAGTGACAGTTATATACTTTGCCATAAAGCTGTCTCGTTCTGACACTACGAATGAATTAATTCGTGGTGCGCATACTAGCCCGGCAGGTATGGGTAAGATCGTGCACGCCGGGCATTATGTGTGGTAAGATGTGGACTTCATCAGCTCAGCTTCCGTAGCTCTTGTACCAGCCATTCCAAATGATTTTTTGATGTCATCACTTGTCTAGGTCACTAGTGTAGGTTTTCTAGAAATAGGTTTTCTATTACGTAGGTACAACACTTTGTCAGGGACTTGCCTTAGAACGATTCGGTTGTATTCTCTGGTCCAGGTATAGGTAAGATCGTGCACGCCCGACGGTATATGAGTTAGGATGTGGACGCTTTATCCAGCCAGCTCAGCTTTTCGTATCTCTTCCACCAGTCATTCCAAATGATTTTTGGATATCATCACGTCATCGCTATGTAGGTCTTCCAGAGCTACGCTTGCCATCATGTGGTCACCATTCATGTGGTCAGGGTCTTACCTTTGAACAATTCGGTTGTATTCTCTGGTCCAGGTATAGGTAAGATCGTGCACGCCGGGCGGGATGTGAGCTAGGATGTGGACGCTCTCTCCCGCCAGCTCAGCTTTCCGTAGCTCTTCCACAAGCCACTCCAAATGATTTTTGGCGTCTAGAGGATCGTAGACTATCCACCTTGAATAAAAGTATTTTTAATTAAAGTATAGCACAGGTGTTACTCACGCTTTATTTTAGTAAGATAACTGCTACTATAGTTTTAGCAAATTGTGCTATGTGAGACGATCCCACGTGCTAGTACTCCAACCTTGAAAAGGATCGCCAAATGCAATCGAAACTATAGTAGCAGTTATCCTGCGACTGCCTCGGTGGCTCAGTGTTTAGTGACTCTAGCTTCTGGGTCAGAGGCGTGGGTTCGATCCCGACCCAGGGCAAATATTTATGTGATGAACATAAGTGTTTGCTCTGTCTGGGTGTTATTTAGTTACTATCTATATAAGTATGTATTTAAAAATAAGTATATGTAGTATATCAGTCTCTGGCAAAAATAAGTAAGTATATGTAAAATATCACAATTCGCAAGCTTTGCTTAGTTTGGGGTCAGAGACCGTGTGTAAGATGTTCCCAAATATTTATTTATGCAAAAAAATCGTGGTACGTGTGTTACGGGAGATATGGAATAGCTAGCATTTTTAACCAACTTCTTCATTTTTTTATTTCTTTTAGGTTTACTTCACTTACCAGTTATATTTGTATGCAACGTTATTGTTAAGCACAATAACCCTCAGACCAGGGCGAACCAGCACAGAGAATTCTCCGCGTTCTTTGAACGAGCGGTGCGCTTCTTCAGACAAGCAGTCGCTCCATTTTTCTGCTAGCGCTTCGTATAACCAAGTAGTGTTTATTAGTGGTCCTGTTATCCTGATTGGTGCAAACCTGTGAAGTACATTTATACTGACATCTTATGCTGTTGGGACTTGGCCAAAAACACTATCAAACATAACATTTAGGTACGGTTCATTGGTCAACGGATTTTCCATACCATTTTTTATTCTTTACTTTCTTTGTCAAATAACATACTGCGGCCGTATTGTATTCGGCTTCGCTTTTTCTCCTGCTCGCGCCAGTTACTCGCGTCACGAGAGCGAGTGGGAGGAAAAGCGAAGCCGAACGTCATAACCCTTAGTCCAGGTTTTGCGTAGTTTACTTAAACTTTCGCGTTCGGGTGTGGCTCCATTCATTTTGGTTAGTTCTTCCTCGTTTTCGCCAGAGGCGCTGTACAAAAATACAAAAATGTATAGAGCCATACAGAAACAACTGTAGTTTCAATTTACGTGTAAACCTGTAGAAACCGAACGCATACAGTATATGGCTGCTGATTTAAAACAGAAGTCTATTCGATTTACTTAGGGACAAGAGCCACTTGTTTACCAAGAATGCTCACAAATTGTTGCAGTTACTTACTGGTTTGTAGGTTGAGATTCATGATTTCCAATAACAGGTATAATTATAACGTCTTCCCCAAAACTATTCCTCATCTTCTCGATGGCGTATCTGTTCACATCGTTTATCATTTCGTAGGTGGTCTCCCAGACGAAATGGTCAATTGTGTCACCGATGTAGTACACAACGTCAATATTCTAAAAATATACATAGATATTATCGTAATGTACTCGTCTATGATAGCTCTAACGTAGACACAGACTCAAGTATGTGAACGTAGATGATTTTTATAGGTAGCAAGATGACACTGGTTGAAAGTTTACAAATGGTTATCTTGGAATTCGATATGACTTAAGCCGTAGAAATCTAGTGATACCCACCTTACAGTGGTGAGGTGGGTTCAAATTCCGGTCTCGTACCAATGAGTTTTTAGGGTTCCGTACCCAAAGGGAAAAACGGGAACCTATTACTAAGACTTCGATGTCCGTCTGTCTGTCTGTCTGTCACCGGGCTGTATCTCATGAACCATGATAGCTAGGCAGCTGAAATTTTCACAGATGATGTATTTCGGTTGCCGCTATAACAACAAATACTAAAAACAAAATAAAATAAATATTTAAGGGGGGCTCCCATACAACAAACCTGAATTTTTAGACGTTTTTCGCTCTATATTAATAATAGTACCAGGCAGATGCTTGAAATTTTCACAGAATATTTAGTTTCATATTCCCATTCAATAATAAATAATAAAATTAAAATAAATATTTAAGGTAGGGGCTATAGGGGCTCCCATACAGTACGAACCCTCCGTGCGCGAGTCCGACTCGTACTTGGCCGATTATTTAGAATTTATGTAGGGAATTTCACACCACCGGCTATTCGGTGAAGGAAAACATAGTGAGGCAACCTGCATACGAGTACGTCCGTAGCAGAAATTCGATGACGTATGTGAATCCACCAACCCGCACTGGACCATCATGGCGGATATGGCCCAATCACTCTTCGTGGGTAGGCCTACGTTCAGCAGTGGACTATTGAAAAGGCTGGAACAGTGCAGTAAGCCAGGGAAGGTAAGCCTTACCTTATGTGTCTCCGCGATTCTCTCAATAGCATCGTCAAACGCCCAAACCGGAGTATCACAGTCCCTGTAGTCACCCCAATAGCCTGCCGGCGCCGCGTTCCTCGGGGCGGCAAACCTCGTCTGCGTCATGCTCCTCATTTCCCTCAAGTTTTTAGCCTCATCCAAGTCCAAACTTATGGCCCCACTGTTATTGACAAGGCTTCGAGCTAACACTGGTTCTTCCACGTCGAATTTGTAGCGATATGATGTTCTTGGCTTTTGGCCTTTTCGGCAGCAGGTTTGCGCGTCGCATTCGGCTACTCCATACGCTTCGTAATATGGGTCGATGTGGAAATCAGTCATAACGGCGATTGTGAGAGGTCTGTCGCCGACTATTGGGACCTAGAATACAAATGTCTAGTTTAAAATTGCAAGAGTGCACAAAGCGAGAGTATGCACCATTTGTGACTAACGATCATCAGAGAAAGTTTAAGAGGACTTTCTATTACGTTCCATACATTTGATTTGTTTGAGCCATTTTCTATATCTTTAGCGTGCAAATAATAGGTACAAATAGCTGCTTAGGCTGAGCCCAAAGATTGAGTCTTGGAATTTGTATCAGTTGAATAACGATAGAGATCCTTTGCACCAAGAACCACCTAGAGCGGGAGTATGGAAAGTCTAGGAAAACTATACATACTCGTACATATAATATGACTAAGAAATATATTTTGGTAATCACTTACTGGGGGAACAGCAGGCGGCGGAGGCAGATCGACGGTCCACTCGAACCGGCTATCGGTGAACGGACAGGTATTTGGGTTATGGCTATTCTGCAGGACAAGCCCACACAACGCCCCTGGAGTTGCTTCGGGATTCGTTTCGAAGATGTAGTGAAGAATGGGCTGGAAGAAATGTTCCAAACTACAATCTACTTATAAGTTTTTTTTAAAATTCTAAAAAGGTTCGTAACATGACCACATCCTGCCTGACCTTATGTAGAAATGTGGTTTATGTAGCACGCTTAACTAGAAGTACATATTATTATATTTTATTTTGCTAGAAGGAACCGTTTACTCATAATTTGAAGACGTGTCTGAAAATGAGATTGCGAGGAAAAGCGAAACAGTGAATCCATTTTCCTATGGAGCTATTCCATAAAATGACCCACCCTTTGAACATTTAGATCATAATCACTTACCTAGGTACAGCTGTAAGACGTCCACTGCAAGGCAAAGGCCTCCCATATACATTTCTGCTTCCGGGATGGAAGCAGCTTTGCATCCAGTGAATTTCCCATGTTAGGTCAGGTGGAAATGCATTTTGCGGTGTATGAATAGATTTACTGCATTAGTTTCTCACGTGACGGTTGAAGAGAAGGCCTCTAGAATCATATACAGGGTTATTCCTAATCAATTAGCATCCTTTTAGGGGCTTATTCTGTACATCAAAACTAACAACTTTGGTTCTGCGACTTTTCTCAAAACTAAAAAAAAATATGTTGCTTCATAGAAAAATATCGTTCAACCGCGACAAAATGTATGGAACAGCTGCTTTTTTTGAGTTTTGACAAAAGTCGCTGAACAAAAGTTGTTGGTTTTGATGTACAGAATGAGCCCCTAAAAGGATGCTAATTGATTAGGAAAAACCCTGTATAGGTAGATACCTATCAAGAGACGTTACCACGTTAAGTTCCACGGCACCCCTGCAAACGACATCGCTCTCGATTCCGATGAGGGTGCACAGCGTGACGATGACTGCCCCGAGCTCTTCGTAGCTTGAACCTTCGTGGATAACTTCTATCGCAGCGGCAAATACACTTCGACATATTATGCAGTCTATTGTCTGAAAATTAAACATTTCCCGTTTTATCACAAAAGATTTAAACACACTTTAAACACTTTTTATCCATGCAATTTGTACAGTTAAGCATTGTCTAAGGCGTGCGTAAATTTTTTGTGGTAAGACGGTTCATATTTAACCTTAAGTCCGTTAATATAAAAGCCCGGGATGTTATAAGTTTGACGTGTCTGTCTGTGGCATCGTAGCTCCCGAACAGATGAACCGTTTTTTTTTGTGTTTGAAAGGAGAATTAGTCGGGAGTGTTTTAGATATGTTTTATCAAAATCGGTTCATCCGTTTCAAAGTTATCGCGCTTTTATATAGTCACGCATTGTTTTTTTTTACATTTTTAATTTAGTCTTGTTCTAACTCTACTTACAGGTTGTTTGCTTTGCAAAGTGTAGAGTACTGTAGAGACTTTCAAAAGTAAACACTAATGCTCATCAATATGAACAACCTATGAGACCAAATCGCGAAATCAGCTGTTCCATACAAAAAGTTTGACTCATGAAGTTTGATGTACCGAACAATTGATATCTTTTGCGATTTCGGGATTGGTCCCATAATAAAATGAATTGATAATTCATGATGATTAGTATTTAGTATACAATACCTTTAAAAACCTCTATACATTGCAAAGCAATACCTTGTACCTACATACATATCTTTAATGATTTGGTATGAACGTAGGTATGCTCATTTGATAAGTATTTTATTAATTCATGGGGATTAGTTATCTATAGGGGGTACAAAATTAAGTATTTAGTTAATCATTGCGAAATCTTGATAAAATAGTGTTTAGCGTCTTTACTACCGATTAATTAAGTAAAAAATCATTATTATAATTTGGAAGATTTATGTTTTTAAATAGACTCTGAATAAAATACATAAGTTTTTTTTTTTCAAAAAGCGCAAGAGCCTTTATTAACTACCACTAAATATACGACCTACATAATCTAAAACTACATAAACTACTACTACATCACAAGCAATTGGATCATCCATAAACCCTTGAAGGTCTAAAGATAATTCAAATGCTTAAGCCCACTGCCAGTTGGCAGCGTGCCCAGCTGAATGGCAATAACGCTTATTAGTTACCTATATGTTATTACGCTCAAAATGGATATTTTCTTTTCACATGGTTATGTTAGAAGTTCAATTATTCATATTTGACTTACCATTCTAGTTTCGCTTTGTGACTCTATTGCCCGAGACAGAGGCTCTGGTCTATGCAATATTTCCAACATTTCAAGGAAAAGGACATTTTCTGCTTCCGTTAGCTCATTCTTTATATATTTTTTGAACAGGTCTTCAATTTTATCTACAATAAAAGAAAATTTAATTTCGCACTTTCGAATTTATTGTTAAAAATGTAGCCAAAAACGTAATTTTTTCTTTTAAAATATAACTGTACAAATATAGATACTTAGGTAAACATAATGGAAACTTTTGTGTACTATTTTAAATCCCGTTTTCTTTCATGTACCGGCAAACGCAACGTAAGATGGATAGAAGAAATGTTTAAAACTGTAGAAATAGGCTGAAAGAAATCCACTTCCAACTGTTCTTATTGGAAATCTATAGGAGAGGCGTATGTCCACCGGTGGACGTCCTACGGATATGATGATGAATTAAAATATTTAATGATTAGTTACACAGTCATTACTTTTGGTAAAATATTCGAAAAGTGATCAAAATTAGGTATATTTGATAAGTAAAAAAGCTGCAGTTAGTGCACTATGCATACCTGTAGATATAAGATGGCTTGCACAACTCGAGCCCAACACCAGCAACAGCACAAACAACTTCATCTTGACACGGAATCCGTATCAATTACCGATAGGACTTTATTTATTCACTTTTATACCGGAATGTACAACACACGGGCGAAATTGTTCAAATGTTTGAACTGCCGATATCGGTCGGTGTTGCAACCGTGATGCGGGCGGAGTGGATGCGCTGTCAGATAAATAAGCAACCATTAGGGCACTTGTTAACGTGACGGTTTTCGCCGTGCCGGCTTACGCTCGGTTTTAAACCGGGCGTATAGGTCGAATCACACAAGTACCTGCGCATGTGAAGTTAGATCATGTGAGCTTCAGTCAAGATTGGATATTGCAGTTTGTAGCTAACTTCACATCCTCCGACTTGTATGATTCGGTACATCCGGTCGTCAGTTATTTATGAAACACTACACGCCGACGCGAGCTCGTGGCGCAAACCAAGCCGGGTATACTAAGTGCCACACAAATCGGCGGATGGCATGCCATGCGTAGAACGCTGCGCAAAGGCCGAAATATAGGTATGCGCAGGAGCCAGAGAGACGAGACGGGCACACCCGCCCGCCAACCTCATGCCTCCCGCGCGCTCCTTACGCATTGTGAACACATGCGCAATAATTAGCGAATCATGGCGAAATTTCATCTGCAACTAACTTCTCATCCGCCGATTTGTGTAGGGCTCAGAATACAAACCGTGGTCGTGAACAAGCTTAACCGGCACCGGTCCGGCTCGAAACCGCCTCGTTAACAAGAGACCCTATATATCTAAGTAGAATGCAAAAGTGGCCAGACGTCACCCTTCACGCCCGTTTCGGACGACTATCACTCCCGCATCACAAAGCTAAGGCCCATGCTGTTGTTATCGGAACAGGATCGCTGGTCATTAATCCATCATCGATCAAGTTATCTGCTTTAATCGACTTTGTAATCAGATAATCAGTGGCAATTAAATGTCGTTGTTTGAATAACATTTTCATGACTGTAAGCGTTTCTGTGTGACATTTGGTCTTATTAATTACAGATTAGGTCAATTAGCAAATTAGTTAAAAAAACATTCTATACTGAGCGCCACACTAATCGACGGCTGAGAAGTTAGCCCCAGATAACACTTCGCCGTGATTAGCTATTATTTCGCATCTGTGCACAATGCGTAGGGAGCACGCGGGAGGCGTGAGGTTGGCGGGCGGGTGTGCCCGGCGTCTCGTCTCTCTGGCTCCCGCGCATACTTATATTTCGGCATTTGCGCAGCGTTCTGCGCATAACTTCCCATCCGCCGATTTGTGTGGCGCTTAGTATACTATGAAATTAGAACAAATCATTTCTAATATTATTGGTAGAAATAAAAATTATGTAGGTATATAAACAAATAAGTTTATTTTTGAAAATATTATAACTTAAAGAAACAATAAATGTAACTTGATCAAAGTTAACAAGTAAATTTAACTCGATGTGACGATGAATTTTATCTTATTAATATTATGAAGGACGCGTATGGAAGTCTCGCGAATGATTCCTTCTTTTACTGTCACACTTCGCTCATTTCCACGTCTTCAATGTTCAGATCGTCGAGCATCTCAGCGAGCGTGATGGTGGGTAGCGAGGGGTCGATCTCGTCCGTGGTGACCGGGATCCGCGATGTGTCCTTGAATATGTTGATGTTCTGCCGGAACGCCGGGTCCTCTTCTAGATCGTCTAAGAACTCATTGTAGTCCCTGGAACAAAGTAATGAAATGAAAAAGTTATTCAACATTTAAAACACATGATATAATTAATAAAAACCACTTAACCGATTTCGATAAAATTTAAATGGGAAACAAAAAATAATCTTCAAAATCGATTCTTAATTGGCGGAATACTCGCGTAACATAATTATATGCAAAAATATATACATACAGTAGAAGAACCTCCTTTTTAGGGTTTCGTACCCAAAGGGTAAAAACGGGACCCTATCACTAAGACTTCGATGTCTGTCTGTCACCGGGCTGTATCTCATGAACCGTGATAGCTAGGCAGCTGAAATTTTCACAGATGATGTATTTCTGTTGCCGCTATCGCAACAAATACTAATAATCTGCCAAGTACGAGTCAGACTCGCGCACGAAGGGTTCCGTACTGTATGGGAGCCCCCTCTTAAATATTTATTTTATTTTAATTTAATGATTTATTATTAAAGTAAGCATGCAGCTAAATATTCTGTGAATATTTCAAGCATCTACCTGTTGTCATTATTAATATCGAGCGAAAAACGGCTAAAGTCAGGTTTGTTGTATGGGAGCCCCCCTTAAGTATTATTTTTATTCTATTTGTTGTTTTAGCGGCAACAGAAATACATCATCTGTGAAAATTTCAGCTTTATAGCTATAACGGTTCATGAGAAGTACCTACCTTATCACTTTGATACCTAAATAGCTCCTTAAATACTACATAGCTTAGACGAGATGTTTCTTTGCGATTACCGAAGTTAAGCAACGTTTGACGCAGTTAATCTTTGGATAAGTGACCGCGAGGTGGATGATCCTGGCTACTTGATTATTTCATTAAAATTGGTACTGACTCGTTAGCGGAACTGGTGCCATCGTGCAGTTCGTCCGCCATATGTCTGAGCTTCCAGGCGCGCGCGCGGCGCCGAGCTGCCTTCTCGCCGTAGAACTTCTTCACCAGGTAAACGTCCGGGATCACGCTGCGGTCTAGTTTGTCCAGGTTGTCGTCGTTGGCGTTCGACTCGCTCAGGTTGTATCTGTTCCACAAAATTAACATAAAATCGGCGTCTTCGGATTTCTAGCCCGACGCTCTCCCAACTGAGCTAATTCGCAGTCCTGACTTTGCGTCGAATTTATGAAGTGTTTATCATTTTAACCAACTTATGGCGTTCACGGCGCCACCTGTGATACCCTCTTATATCATACCTCGTAGATCATCTCTTGTATGGCATCCATAGTGTACAGTGCCACAAACTTATCTGACCCGGTGGCCGTTAGAGTAAATAACAAGCCATTTTGAAAGAAGGTCATCTGAAAAATAAATGGATAGACAAACATACATACACAAACTTTCGCATTAGTGCGATTGATCTGACATTCTTCTTCTTTTCGAGTCGATGTAGCGTGCTAAAAATTATATTGCGGCTTTTGACCCACCTCAATGGCGCTCTTTGTTGCCTCATATAGGTCCTGAGTGGTGCAGGTTTTAGGGCATGCTGCACAGTTAGTCAGATGTGACATAGTTTGCGATCTCATCTTCATTTGAAATTTTCACCGAATTTTGGCATAACATAAAATATTGGCTACAAAACGATCGATGATTGCGACGCCGCCACCGGGTCAGTTTGTGGTACGAGTACTGTGTCTAAAGTCAACTTTGCGTCGTATCTTCTCACATCAACAAAACATTTCAATGACACCTTACCCTAAAACCACAAAACATCTCAATGACACCTTACCCTAAAACCACAAAACATCTCAATGGCACCTTACCCTAAAACCACAAAACATCTCAATGACACCTTACCCTAAAACCACAAAACATCTCAATGGCACCTTACCCTAAAACCACAAAACATCTCAATGACACCTTACCCTAAAACCACAAAACATCTCAATGGCACCTTACCCTAAAACCACAAAACATCTCAATGGCACCTTACCCTAAAACCGTGTCTCCGGGCTTCAATATGTGTCCGAGATGTGTTTTAGTGTGCACGGGGCTGACGTCGAGGCCGAGCTCGCTGGCCTTCACCACCCACACGTCGGCTAGTACATGCTTGTTCGACACCATGCCTTGCCCCGGGAATGATTTCTTTTCCTGCAATAATAATAAATAAATAATGACTTGGCTCAAGGTTACCGCCATGTGGGAAGTTGACTCGACGATCATTGGCCCGATAGTGGTGTCGGTGAACGGTTTAATAGCAAAGAGCCTCGACCAACACCTCAAGAGGCTATCGCTAGACGGTTGGGAATTCAGCCAGATTCAGAAGGCAGTGATCCTGGACACGGCGCGCATCGTCAGGAGGTTCCTCAGTCTGTAGCCCCCACCACCGGTAGCTTGGGCCCCGCCCCGCTGCCGGCGGCACTCTAGGCTTAAGTTTTTTATACTATATTTATATAGATTTTTTATTGTTATATATTGTAAAAAAAAACTTACGAGTTCAGAAATTAAATAAATACAGAATAAATAAATAAAAAATAATAAATCAATAACTATTTTTAGCCAAAAATGACAACCGAATTCAATCGTACATAACGATCTTTTTTCGTAAATATATATATATGAATAGGAGAATACAAATATACAAGGTTTGCGAAATGTGGCCGCAAGTATTTGTAATTTAATAATAGACCCAATTATGGAGGCGCCATCGTAGTTATATTAGCAATTTAGAATATTACTGTTTTTTTTTTAATTTATTTTAGGCATTCGAATAACAGAACATAATACGTTGCTATGAAATTTACGATGGCGCCGACATAATTGGGCCTAATGTTTAATTAATTTTTAAAACGACTTCAAATAATTGGCCAAGTGCGATTTGGACTCGCGCACGAAGGGTTCCGTACCCTATGGGAATCCCCTTAGCCCCATTTTAAGCGTCTACTTGTTGCCGTTATTAATATGGAGGAAAAAAACGGTTTGACTATAGTAAGAAATACGCGGTATAAGGACGCGAGCACGAGTAAAAGAAAATGAGATCCAAAGGAAACTTACATGTTCTTTCAGAATGTCGATATCCATCACGATGTATTCCACGAGTTGTTTAGGATTGCATATCGGAGTGAAGGGATTCCTCCAGTACACTGTTGATGATATGTCACAAACTGAAAAATAAAATCATAAATGTTTATTTTCATAGCGTTTCTTCCAAAATCTGCTTTTTCTAATTAATCGATAGTTATGAAAACAATAATTTATATGGAAATGAAAGTGCGTCGACAGACGGCACATAGGTTTTTTTTTATTTTGTATAGGCTTGTGTTTGACTACATACTGCCTGACGTTAAGTAGATATGCGGTCTAGGGTGTAGCACGCTTACCTATTTACTCGGGATTTGAAGACCCAGGCAAAGCGTTCCACATTCTGGCTGTTCGTATGAGGAATGTGGATTCGAAACGCTTGGTTCTAACGCGCGGTATGTTCACCTCGTTCACTTTGGTAGCGTCTGTCTAGGCTGAATCAAACTTTATGGCATCTGTGATCACGAGGCCAGTCGTTGCGCAGTAGAAAATTCGTTACGTCAGTTGCGAGAGGAGTGGGGATGTGCAGAACTTGCATACACAAAACTCATTTGGTAATTTATTTTAACTCTATGGGATTTGTACAGTACTTAAAAACTCGAAATTTTCGTACTAGGGGTATAGGCCGAAATATTTTTTTTTGGGGCAGTGATGTTAGCTACAACCGAATCCTGACTGAAGCTCACTTAACCGTTTATCTCTACAGGGTTATCCAGAACTGGTGTACTAAGCCGAAAGGACGTGATTAAGACCATTTTTATGAACAACTTTTACAATGGGGCCAACTCAAAATTCGATTAATAAAATCTGCGGTTTCGTATAAGTACATTTTGTCGATTCCGAGTTGCAATTTTGTATGGAACAGCTGATTTTTTCTCTCGAATTTTAAGTTGGTCCCGTTGTAAAAGTTGTTCATAATGATGGTTTTAATCACCCCTTTTCGGTTTAGTATGGGGTTAGCAAATAACTCAAAATTCGATTAAAAAACAGCCGTTTCGTACATTTTGTCGAGTCAGAGTTGCAATTTTGTATGGAAAAGCTGTTTTTTTTTATCGAATTTTGAATTGGTCCCGTAGTTAAAGTTGTTAGTAATGATGGTCTTGATCACCCCTTTTCCGCTGAGTACTAGGTTAGCAGATAACCCTGTATATCTCAGAGACGTCACTAAGTTTGCTTAGGCCTATACTAGAGGAGCTTATAAAGAGGATTATAACTTAGCTATTTTTCTTACCTTGCGCAGTACTCGCATCAATAAGATGAATAGTGCTAGTGACCCTGTTCACCAAGCAAATAGGGGAGATGCCACCAAGTTGGTTAGTCAACTTCTTCGGGAGGCACACGAGGCTGTCTTTAGACAACGGCACGATTTCAATGCAGAATGTAAACTTGTAGTTGTACACGTTGCTGTGTATATCGTGGGATATCAGCTTCTTGGAATGTGAGCATTTTATTGGCAGCACTGACTGGATAAAGTCCACCATCTTGCGCGCTTGGTTTTCTGTCGCGTAGAAGAAGTCCAGGCCATCTGAAGTCAGAAACAATAGTTATTTGTTTAACAACAGTGCAAAGTTGCTTTTTAACCGCGTGCCTAATTATGATGACAGAATTGACAGAGCAAGCGAAGGATTCTAAAATTTAATCCTAAGCATTGGCGTGGGAAAAAAAAAGGGCACAAGGAGAAAAATCTTTGGACTCGAGTGCAACACGTACCTTCATCCCACTTCAGCGAGGAAATAACTAAAGTCGTCTACATATCGTACTGCATAACAATTACCTACGCGAGAATTATTTGAAAACTTCTCGCGTGATTGTTGAGGGAGAAAGCTCATTTGCGCATTAAGTTTCAGTCAATTCTGTTGGTGTCAAATAAACTTCCTCGTCGCTATTATCACAAATTTTAGGTCTTTCACTTATTTTAAGTTTCTAACGACTTTTGCACTCAGATATCGAAAAACAAAAATAGTCTTTCCGAGATGGGGGGATGAAAAATTATATTTTAGACAGCAAGCTGGCCTGATGCATTATGCATGCCCGTGACAGGTCTGAACCAAGGATGTTGCGGATGCATACTTTATCATATTCGCGGATGCAGATGCGGATTCATCCAAGGACATTTTACAAGAACTAATTATTTTTCCGGGGTAAATTGTATCTAAAGTATTATCCGACACAATAGAAATCGAATTGAGTAGTTTTCGAGTGACGTGCTTTCAGACAGTGGGTGAATATTTTATTGTTTGGTTATAGTGAAGAAATAAAATGTAAGAGAATTTTATAACCCCTTTTTTAATCCGTTATGTAAGCAGTTGTACCACATGTGTATCTGCATTGATATTCGCATTGATTTTTGTGGATACGGATGCAGATGCAAATGTCGAAATCGATGCAGAAGCTTCGCAATTACAAATGCGGATGCGAATATTTGCAACATCCCTAGTCTGAACCCTCAAACCAAATAAAAAAATCAAGACAGAATGTTGTGAACAAACAATTGAGGCCGGCAAAACTCCGCCTCGCCGTGTACAGACACAATTACATACACATACCTACAACGAAACTACACCTTGGCTCGTCAGTCAAACTATGGCGGCGCAACACCGACACACTCATCACATGTGTAAAAAACCGGCTTCACTTGTCTGTTCACGACGGTCTGTCCTGATTTTTTTATTTGGTCTGAGGTCTGAACCACACAATTTTGAAATACATCAGTGTACAACACTGTGCAGCATAGCACTGTGCTCATTCTGACAAACATTTTCTGGAACACAACCACTACTCCTCATTCAACAGCATTTATACTAACCACGTTTAGGCTAACATCTGAACCTCAAACTCGATGCCAATACAATCTCAGAAATTGCTACTTTCGCTAAAGCAATTTGGTTGGAGAGAGCATGTATGAAGTCGATTGTACCGTTTTTGTTAGATAATAATTTTCATGCGATTTAATGACGAGACGTGCTATAGACGAGCTCGATTATTACTAACCATGTTTAGGCTTAATGCCCAGCGTGTTCTCATGCGCCTTGTGCTTCAATATGAGTTGTTCCAAGTAATAGAACGTCTTCCTATTGTTGGCCCGTTGGCGGACCTGCACGAGCGCGCGCCAGTAGTCCTGCGCCTCGGAGCGGTGGCACGCGTCGCACATCTGATGCTGGATGTTGAACTCCACTATGAACGTCTGCTGTAGTACTGTCCCTCCCATTACTTCGCCTTGGACAGTTAGTTTTACCTGTGTAAATGTTAGAATCATAAATGAGGAGATTCATAGGCCAAAGTGACATAGCAATATAGCCCGTAGCGCTCGTAGCGTAGTTTGACTAGGTGTTTGTCAGTCAGCGATCACCGAAATTAAGCAACGTTCCGCATGGTCAGTATTTGGACGGGTGACCGCGGGTGGCATTTTCCAACTGAGCGCTACCGTGGCTTGGATGAAACGTTAAATTGTAGGTCCCGGTTGTTTTAACTGTTTAGCTATGTCAGAGGCCTTCAGGCGGCTTAAAATTTTTGACACCAGGGCTAGCCACCCGGCCTATACGAGCTTACTTACTTTTTAGGGTTCCGTACCCAAAGGGGAAAATGGGACCCTATTACTAAGACTTCGATGTCCGTCTGTCTGTCACCGGGCTGTATCTCATGAACCATGATAGCTAGGCAGCTGAAATTTTCACAGATGATGTATTTCTGTTGCCGCTATAGCAAGTTTTTAGTATAAAAACAAAATAAAATAGATATTTAAGGGGGGCTCCCATACAACAAACCTGAATTGTTAGACGTTTTTCGCTCTATTTTAATAATGGTAATAGGTAGATGCTTGAAATTTTCACAGAAGATTTAGTTTTATATTCACTTCAAAAATAAAATAAATATTTAAGGGGGGCTCCCATACAGTACGGAACCCTTCGTGCGCGAGTCCTACTCGTACTTGGCCGATTACTAATATAGCCCAGAGTATTGGCAAGTTCAAATGGCAATGGCACATAAGTATGCAGTACTGATGATGATGTTGCAGTTGCATCGTCATTAGTAGTAAAAACTTATGGTACTGAGTAGTCACTGATGGAGTGGAAAAGTTTTTGAGTGGATACCGTGTATCAGTAAGTTTTTTAATCGCGAATAAGTCCGCACTTGACCACCAACTCGCCTGGTGGTAACACCTTTGATCATAGGACGGCGTTGTTATTTTATTTTTCGCATCTTATACTGAAACACTATTCAGTTTAAAATGTCTGATTAAATATCCAATTCCATCAAAATCAATAGGGTTGTTTATAGAGCTATTTACAAAAATACAATTAAATTTAATGTATTACACATACAATAATTGTTCATACAAAGATAAAAGTAATGTACATACCTTAATCCTTTTAGAGTGAGGCTCAGTCCATGCAAACCCTGCATCAATCAACTTGGTTCTGTTTAAGCCTTTCAGCCTTTTTAAGCAAAGAGCCAAGAGTTCTCGAGACTCCAGAGCACAGACAATCCATTCTGCTGGAGGCTGAAGATACCTGAAGACATAAAATTTCTAGCGAAACATAGTAAAAAGCATACTACACTGTAAACATGTTCTTGACTGGCAAAATGTTAACTATATTGTATTTTGTGGACATTGTTTGTAATTATTTGACCTGACTGAAAATGTTATCTGACCAATACTAATTTTACAACTATATTTTATAATTTAATTCTTTTTAATTGTGTTCAAATACTTTCTTTGTTTTTTTTTAGCCATTATTAAGTCTATAGTCTTCTACCTCTTAAGGTAGAAGCTAGAGAACCACTGTTTTTTTTAATATTTTCCACACCTACATATTTTTTGTACACCTAGTTTCATAGACCAATAAAGTCATTGTATTGTATAATTGTGTAATAGCAACTAGATATATTTAAAAATAGCAGCCATCCCCTCCACAGTACCCTCAGCGCTATACTTATGTGCCGCTACTTGTAATACTGTATTATACAGTTAAGAAAAAGACATTTAAGGCCACAATCTTCTTATTTTAAATAATAATGTTGTGCAATATATTGTACCTCTCACATCCTCTACAAAAGAACAGTGTTGCTTGCTTCGGGATACCTTCAGTAATGTCCACATGGGCTCGTAAGCAAGCTACGCACATATTGGATGGATTGGCTTCGATAGGCACAGCACATTGACAGCATAACCTGGAAATAATTTGTAAAGCTTTTAAGACTATGTCTTTGGCCCTGAACTGAAATTCCACCATTGCTGCATACAGGCCTATATTCATAGAGAAGAGCTGGGCTATGGTGTACATTATGACCATTGTCAAAAAGGGGGGGGGGAGGGGGGCGGGGGGAGGGGGGGTGGTGGGGTAGCACCCCCTGGGGGTGGGGGGTTTCGAAACCCCCCCCTTTCGGAGATATGAATTTTTTAATTTATTATTTTACATTGGCAAAAACACGTTTGTACCATTGCTAAAAAGGGTTTAGGAGGTGGTGCGGGAAGGTGCATTATGCCCAAGAGAGAGGGGGGGGTGTAAGGAAGAACCCCCCACCCCCCAGCCCCAAATTCGGAGATAAAATATTTAAAATTAACATTTTACTATTGCAAAAACAAGTACCGTAGGAAAAATGGAAAGAATAACATTATACAAAAAGGGTGAAATAGTGTAGGACTTCTCCCAAAATAGCATCAGTGTTGCCAGCCATGTTAAGCTAAATAGTCCATGTTGGATCTGTGACTCATTTCGAACCTAAATGATCCATGTCTGACTTCCGAGTGGGCTCCCGCCAGAAACTCTGCAGTCAGCCCTGAGTGTCGCTACGCCAGCCTCAGCCTTCGTTGCGCTACGGAGGTCGCCGGCTCGCTTCGCTCGCCACCTCCCCCCTTCGCTCCACTCGGCCTCGACTTGGCTTGCTCCACTCAGGACCTCCTTTGAGTTTCTGGCTCCCGCATTTTTAAAAAACACTCTAGAGTCGTAGCCACAAGACTACGTGGGGTCGGGGTGCCCCGATTCGGATTTGTGACTCATTTCGAACCTAAATGATCCGCGTCGGATCTGTGACTCATTTCGAACCTAAATGATCCATGTCTGACTTCCGAGTGGGCTCCCGCATTTTTAAAAAACACTCTAGAGTCGTAGCCACAAGACTACGTGGGGTCGGGGTGCCCCGACTCGGATTTGTGACTCATTTCGAACCTACATGATCCGCGTCGAATCTGTGACTAGTAAAATATTATTTTAAATATTTATCTCTGAATTTGGGGCTGGGGGGGTGGGGGCTTCTTTCGTACACCCCCCCTCCCTCTCTTGGGCATAATGCATCTTCCCCCACCCCCTCCTAAACCCTTTTTAGCAATAGTACAAACGTGTTTTTGCCAATGTAAAATAATAAATTAAAAAATTCATATCTCCGAAAGGGGGGGGTTTCGAAACCCCCCACCCCCAGGGGGTGCTACCCCACCACCCCCTTCCCCCCCCTTTTTGTCAACGGTCATAATGTACACCTGAGCCAAGAGCTGGTTAAGACTTAGTCCACCTCGCGGGTTATATTCGCAGGTTTCATAATAATTGCCTTTTTCTCACACTTGCTCCTTTAAATGTTTTCCTTCACATATTAACTTGTACACAACACACAAGTATCATTTGCTTGGAATAGAGGTGTGAATCTAGGGACTCGAACTGAGGACTTCTAAGATTGTATTACCTCTTGCCTCGAAATTAGGCTGCTGCTGCTTAACCCTAGAGTACTAATATAAATTTACCACACTTTAATACTAATGATCGCTTGGGAGGCTACTTTTTAAATAAAACCAATTTATCACATTAGTGGTTTATTATTTTTGTATAAAAATCACATTAATTAACAGGTGAAATTCTACCTTTTTAGAAACTAAACTCTAAATTCTTCTTTAAAATCAACATTAGGCTTAAAATAAGACTTAAAACTTACAGGTATGAACATTTTTTCTTATAACATAACAGTCTTTGAACAGTCTGGTAAAAAAAAAATATATGTATTTTTCTATTTTTTTGGCATCAATATTACTATTCAAGATATAAACTTTATATGAAACTAAATCTAACTTTTGGTAACATCACAATTTTGTCTACAAACTAATTTGAGTCAGCCTTTCATTTTTTGTCACAGGAACTGCAGTTTGGAGATCGATGTTCCAAGCAATAGTTTTTATTGACGAATGACTTGTGGCTTGATGTGGTACTGAAATGTTCGGGGGTTCAAAGTCTTCTAATACAATATTTTGAAGGTCTTCTTCCAGTTGTAAAGGCATGTAAGAAGGATCTTCTACGCTATCATCCGAATCATAAGGATCGACTTCCAGGTAGTCCTCAGTTTCACTGTCAGAGCTCTCATTTAGTAAGCACAAGGCTATTTGTTCATCGTTGAGATTCATCTAAAAAGAAAATGAACATTTTGCTAAGTTATAACAAGGCTACATGCTAAAAAAGCGCAAAACAACAAGTAACGAAAAAATAAATAACTTACCATTAATACTAATGATCGCCTCCCAGGCGATGCAGTAGCTTATATTTTGAAAATGAAGCGTCCGCGCCGGGCCCGCGTTCTCTGACGTCTGCGGCGCGGTGTATACCGAATTGGCGCGAGAGCTCAATACGACTCGCGCGCGCGTTTTTTAAATAACCGGAAAAAACTAACCGCGTGCGGCCTGTCAGGCGATGATTAGTATTCTAGGGTTAATTATTATAGAAAAAATATTTTATGAAAACTGACTATAAACAACATAACCTGAAACTTACACTCTGGTACTGTTAGCTGTTAGAACATCATCTGGCGAAATATATTCCATGGTGAATTATTTGTATTGTTTTAGAACAATGATATTATTTAAATTTGCCTTCACGATAGCACAAAAATGTAAAATAAACAATTTTTAGATCAACAACCATGCCGTGATTGCCGTGCCATTCAAGCAATTTACTTTTATTAAATTCAGCAGTGTGACCGTTTTCAAAACCATGTAAACTACTAAATGTAACTTACCATTTTTCTGAAATCTACTGACGTCGCTTTTCTTACTGAAATGTACAGCGCGGAAGCCTGCAAAATCTAAATACAAGGGGGGAGGGGTCCCAGTCAGCCTTTGGAATCACCAAACATACATCGAACTCCTCTAAAATCATAATCCTTTTTAAAAAAAACTTTAGAGCGAAACTCACATTTGTGAATTCTGATAATACAGACTTTTCAAAAACTACTAAAAATCTATTGCACTAACTTTCTTTGCATCGAAAATCTACTAGAACGATAGGCAAACTACTATAAACGGTCACACTGAGTTCATGTCAAAAAAGGCGGTATGGCCTTAAAGGCTTTAGCCTGCCCAAAATGGGCGAATAAAAAAAAAAAAAATCAAATAATGGTAATGTTTATGTTTATGGCTGAGGTTTATGGTAATGGTAATGTAAGACGTTTTTGTTTTTTTATTTAACTTGGCGGTGCATAGCTTATTTATTAAGCATTTGCCAGTGATAAGATGTTACAGTGTGACGTAAAATTGTTGAAAATAAGTGAGAGCGCCCCATCCATCCGCCCAACCGCCCATAGCTATTTCCAGTTATTTCCTCGAAGCACAGAGCCATAGATGAAAGATTGAACTTAGCTCCGCTCGAATCTATGCACAGAAATATTACCCTAGAAGCGAAGTTTTGTTAGCTTACTATTTTGCATCATTTTGATGATGATGTAGGTGTAGGTAGGTAGGTTGGTACTGTTTTTCGGTTTACAATCCACAAAGTAACACAAAACAAGAAAAATATGTTTGATTTTTATAGGCTCAATCATTTGTACCTATAAGTCGGCGGATGTGAAGTTGGCTATAAGTACGTAGTACTACTATTATATCTTCTTTGCTATAGTTCAGCTGATCAATAGCTAATAATCAATGAAGCTCACTGCGCGTTGATTGGGTTTCGCGCAGCTTGTAGCTAATTTCACATTCGCTAACTTCGATTATTTATGATAAACTCAAACCAGAAAATAAATTAATGCCTTACAGTTTAGGTACCTAGTGATTCCAGCAAAAGAGAGTTTTTAGTCCCCGAATAAATATTTTTTGTACCTGCTGAACCTGCTGAATGAAGGGTCCTCACCACACAGATCTCGTTTTCTTTTTTGTGGTCCTCGCGATGCTTTTATGATCTTTTGTGCAGTGGTTTTGAGTTATTGTACCTAAGTACTTAGGTACAATAATTCCACAAAAACGTTACGATGAAAATTGCAGTGCCTGCAGAAACTAAATAGCAAAATTGCCACGTTCACTATCACTCGTTTCTTTCGGCATGAGGTGTCCTGTACAAAGTCGGTTGTTTTTGTTAAATTATGATTATCTTTAGAACCTACTATAGGTACTTTATCTGACCCGCACTTTTCTCTGTTACAAGTAACTGACATCAAGGTGCCTAAAGTTAAGTGGACACGTGGTCTCCGCAAGCCCACACCTCATCGCGGGCCACCACGCGCGATCGAAGGCCCCCTCTATGTCTAGTGATATAACAACGGTGACTTTTTTATTTTTTAACTGTTTCCTAATGTTTTGTATCATGTCATAGAGGGAGTCCTCGATACCGCGCTGCGGTGTGAACCCGTACTGGTTATCGTTCAAACCCGGCAAAATGCCACCTTAAGCGCCTCATCATCATCTTTTCAAGGATTTTCCCAAGTACAGGCAATAGCCCAATCGGCCTGTACGACTTGGGATGCGTATTGTCAGCTTTGCCGCCAGGTATGTCCATTTCAAACAGATCTGATGGGCAAATTGACTGAACTGATGGACTGGGTTTATCCAACAGATCAGTCAATTTCAACTGCGCTAAATGCTGCAAGCTATAAACATATTCGGCTTTTTATTTTATTTTCAAGATTAGGGATCCAATGGGTTGTTATTTGCCCTCTAATCTAATCTATGAACAAAATAGGTAAATATCCGTAATTTTTTTTGTACCTACCTATTAGTATGTAGGTAGGTACCTCTAAATAATATGTTTATCGTGGGTGGTAAAAATAACACACATTTTAATTCAGATAAAAGTATATTTACAAGCTTAAGTTCTATTTTTTCCTACTGAAGTTCATTTTCTAATGGCATAAAATTTTAATTAAGTATAACTATTATGGAATGTTAATATGTACCTGTATGTACCTATTTAGATTACACACATAAAGGTAGGTATTTATAGAAAAATCAGTTTAAGTCAGAGTGATTAGATATCTTCTGAGTCTGCGTGCTTCATCTTCGACCACAACGTCGTTAACCATTAGGCGAGTAGGTGGTCAAGCGCGGACTAATTCGCGTTAAAAAACTATATACGATGATAAAATACTTCTTTACTGAAAGTAACTAAAACAAGAGAAACTCTTTTAGAATTATTTACATAATAGATACCTACATGGTTTTAGGGTTAGTAGCTAATAGGTATAAACTCAAAAAACATGCTCTTGCTCAAAACTCATGCTCGCCATCGATGATTCTTTCTTGCGGCGGCATCATATGCCGGGTCGTTCTCTTCCCTCAAAAATGGTCGAGGAGAGCGATGGCTGGCACGTGTGTCACACTCGTGATCGGGTGCTGTTCGCGGGTCGCCGGTCTGCTCGTGGCATTCACGCAGTGCATCAACTAACTTAGGCTAAGATCTCTAGTACCTAATAACCCTCTTTGTCCAGTATAATCAACGATTGTAATTTTAGTTAACACAGGGCACAGAACCTAGGGTGTGTCCAGTATAATCAACGATTGTAATTTTAGTTAACACAGGGCACAGAACCTAGGGTGTGAATAAAAAAAAAAACTCAAAAATCTAGAAAAATCTTCTAAATCTAAGTGTAATGGTTACCTCAGGAAGGAAGGTAACTTAAAGTTATAGGTAGGGAGTGAAGGTAACCATTACACTCAGATTTAGAAGATTTTTCTAGTTTTTTTAGTTTATACCTATTACTAACCCTAAAACCATGAAAAATGAATAAGTAAGTTCGTATAGGCCGGGTGGCTAGCCCTGGTGTCAGAGTTTTTAGGCCGCCTGAAGGCCTCTGACATGGCTAAACGGTTAAAACAACCGGGGCCTACAATTTAACGTGTCATCCGAGCCACGGCAGCGCTCAGTTGGAAAATGCCACCCGCGGTCACCCATCCAAGTACTGACCGCGACTGAAAAATGAATTAGAAGGTCATTGATATTTTTATACGTAACCGCTATTTTTTTGTAGTTTCAGAGTTGGGCCATGATAAGTAAATATTATTCACAAATTATCTCTTATGTAGCTTTCCAATACATTAGCATATGCGTTTGATCTGGTTTATGGTGAAGATACATATTAAATATAGCCCTGTATTCCCAAACAAATAACGTTTTTTAAAATAGTTTCGAGAAACGGTATTTATTTCGACATTTTACTAACGAAGTATTAATTAACATTCAGATTAATACTTATTCGTCGATACACTTATCTGCATGCTCTACAATATAATAAAATAATGCCTATCTTATCTTCTACTACTTATGGCAGTTCGTATTCATTATGGTAGAATAAATATTTAACTTACAACTACCTATATTTCACATTAGTGAATAACATTAACAAAAGTACGTTTAGAATATAGGACACAATTAATGTTGATGTTTGCCATAAATACGAGTATGTTTACTATATCTTTGGCTGTTGATAAAATATGAATATATTGTCTGATGCAGAAATTTCGTTGCACTCGTGTCCACGGACGTTTGTTACTTTTATTTGCTTTTACAAGTTTAAATATATTTACATCTACAGAACACTTATCTGGCGAGAAGTACTATAGAGTTCATTTAAACTGCCTTCTACTGTCGAAGGGTAATCTGTTGCTAACGTTATTGAATGGAGAGATTCCGTGGTTTAGTGATAACACCTTAGTTACAATGTTGAAGTCCTCGTGAGCTTGACCCCTTCCATTCAAAAAGTTCTGCGACAACAATTGCTTTAGTTCTACGTCAGCATTGACTATCTGATTTTGTCTATTTGCTGAAAAAAATCTATTATTGTAAACTGGACTGAACCTGTTCACGTTTTGGTTAAAATTGTGATTGTTGAAATTTTGATTGAAGTTTTGGTTGTTGAAGTTTTGATTGTTGAAGTTTTGGTTGTTGAAGTTTTGATTGTTGAAGTTTTGGTTGTTGAAGTTTTGGTTGTTAAAATTTTGATTGAAATGCTGGTTGTTGAGTCCGAAGTTTCCAACACCACTTTCGTGTCTAAAGACTCTCGTGCCTTGTTTCTGCGCTAGCTGATCTCCGACAGGTCTGATTTGATTGAAGTTGACTCCTTGATGGAATGTTTGCGGAGGCGTCGGCTGCAAAAATGTGGTAATGCTTTGCGGTAGGTGGTTATTTTGCAGCGGGAACTGTTCGGGTGCTTGGTTCCGTAAGTGTAGCAGGAAATCTACCGCTTCACGATTAGGAAGTTGTTGGCTTGTAACAGCAGCATTGTGACTTATGGGTGCACTAGATTGAACCAGCGCTTGATTATTTTGTGGACGGAGAGTTACACTGGGATTCACAAAATGATTTTGTTGAATGGATTTCTGGATCTGAAAGTTAGCCGGGTTGGTAGTTGGAGGAATTTGTTCAAAATTAACTTGCTGCCTCTGAAATTCTTTCTGCTGCAACAGAAATTGTTGCTTCCGTAATAGCTCTTCTTGCTGTTCTTGCTGAATTAAGAGTTGACGAAGTTGTTCTTCAAGAATTCTTTGTTTTTCTTCCAATTGCCTCTGCAAATTCAACTGTTCTGTGATGAAACTGGGACTGGGATTGGCTGGGATTTGGCTCGTTGGGAAAGGAATTGATGATGCTAAAGGCAATGGGCTTGCTGTAGGTAAAGGTCTTAGAGGCTGAGGGCCGTTGTTTTGTTGAAAAATTGGAATAACTTTTTTTGGCAGTCCGTGAGCATCTTGGTGAACTGTGAAGGCAGCTACTAGTGGAGCAGAGAAAACTTGCACACCTTCTTTATCTAATTCTTCGATATTTTCACCATCGTCGTTGTGGGTCGGTTTCGGAGTCGTCGTAGTGGTTGTAGTAGTAGTGGTAGTGGTCGTAGTTGTCGTGGTGGGTTTTGGTTTTAAGGTAGTTTTCTTTTCGTGACTGTCAACGCTAATTTTCGTTGTACTCTGTATACTCCTTTGGTGAATATTTCCAGTTGCTCTGGCTTGGAATATTTCATTGTACGGTGACCGAGTGGGCTGAGCGGAAGACAGTTGATTCTCGACATTACCAACAGTCGTACTTAGGATTGATATATTGCTGTCGATAAGAGTAGGTGTGCTGGAATTATTCTCGAAAGCAGATTGTCCATTTACGACAAAGGAATGTATTTGTATTCCGTCTTTGCTCGGCTCTGGTGGTATCGTTTCAGTGTTATCTTCTGTTGGGCCCGTAATATCATCGATTTCAGCGCCTGTCGTGCCACCTTCTTCTAACTCGCTGAGAGCTTTCAGTAATGCTTTCCTGATGTATGGGTCAAGTCGTGCTGAGGGTTTCGTCTCGATGCTATTGATGTTGTCATTATTTCCATCAGTGGTCGAGTCCTGAGCGGCGCCCAACGATAGGACAGCTAGTAGTATTAACGCCGGCACCTGGAAAAGAAGATAATGCAAATGTTACTTATTTTAAATTATTTATTTCGTAAATTAAACGGCTCAAGAAAACGGATTATGTAAGTGCATCAATTAATCAAATAACTAAAAAATAAAACCACAAGTACACCTAATATTTTCTTTTTAATGGAAATCTTCATAAAAATGCCAATGTTTCTCTGATCATGTACGATACATTTGTATATCCACTGAGGATATAATTATGTGGAAGAATATTTATGAAATAAGTATGATCTCTATCGATAACTGTGCCACAAACAGCAATTATGCGACCTCTTATTAAGTATTTATTTGCTTCCACGTTTCCACGACACCATGCTGTTTTTACCGATCTTCGGTTACCTACATTGTTTTAACGTGGAACAATGGGTTTACCGGTGGATTACACAACGATAACATCTCACCAGTGTGTGACGAATGTGCATGTCTGTTATTAGTATTACTTTAATGGATATGGAGAAAAGGGAACTGTGCTAACGACATTCCGTAACTGTAAGGTTCAAACAGTGACCCAGGAGAAAGGGAAAACAATCACTATTATTGTAATTTAAAGCTCCTGAAGGCCTCTGACATGGCTAAACGATTTAAACGACCCTTGACCCATAATTTAACATGTCATTCTAGCCAGGGTAGCGCACGGTTGTAAATAACACCCGTGGTCTCCCATTCATAGTCATAGTCATCAACATTTATTTCCATAGGAACATAATATGTGAACACTAACAATAGAAGAGTTAAAAATAATTACGTAAACAGAAGGCCCAATTATGAACGCGCCATAGTAAATTTAATAGCAACGTATAAAGTGTTCTCTCTATCGAATGCCTAAAGTGAAAAAGAAATAGGAATATGCTAAAAAAAGTAAGTAAGTTCGTATAGGCCGGGTGGCTAACCCTGTTGTCAGGAATATGCTAATTAGCTATTATAATTACGATGGCGCCTTCATAATTGAGCTTAGAATTTACGTACACAGAATTCAGAGACTGACTACGCCGAACATAGCTTATCTTTGGTGATCGCTAAGAAACGCCTAGTCAATGCTAAAAGCTCTACAATAATTCCCAATGCCAAATGACATTTTGGGAAACAGTCGCTAGGATAACAATATCTTTCAGATAGCTTCCTAGTGCCATACCTACTTGAATAAACAGGGTAGCAGCGGTAGAAAGTCGATATTTCCATAAAGGTTCCATGTAGTTCAAAGGTCAGGTTAGCAAGAAGCTACTTCCTATTAGAGCTCGCACGGCTCGTAACCTGCTTCTTGAAAATCATGAATGTTAAATATGTTTAAGATTTATAATTATTTCGCCCATATCGTGGGCGGTAGGATTTCCCGGTTGTTTTAACCGTTTAGCCACGTCAGAGGCCTTCAGGTGGCCTAAAAACTCTGACACCAGAGCTAGCCACCCGGCCTACCTATACAAACTTACTTACTTTATTTGTAAGACAATTTGATAGCGTATTAGACGTAAAAGTTGTCGCTTTTAAAGTGCAGGGATTTTCGTAAGTGTACCTAACATGCTCTTAATTATGAACATTTACTATGGGGCCAATTGAGAAATCGCGAAAAAAAAAAAACAGCTGTTCCATACAAAAAATTGACTCTCGATAAAATCCATACATTAGATTTTATAGACATAGAGCAGCAAATTTTTTTTCGCGATGTCTCTGTTGGTGACATAGTAAAAGTTGTTTATAATAATTATGAACATATACCCCTCTGACAGTCCCAACACTTTGCAGAACGACACCTTCTATAAAAAATGAAAGATGCTATTGACCTATGGCAAATTAGCGTTCTTGCATAAATCCAAATCAATTGTATAAGAAATCGGCAATACAGATTATTGAGTTTGTGAGCGCCTCTGGCGATGGTTGCAAAAATGCGTCGGCAAGTCGGTATCATCACTTTCTCCGGTCGTAAGTCACGAGGCCTGCGTGGCCCGTGTCACGGGAATGTCAGAACTCAGAATCAATACCGAATCTCGGACCCAGATTCCACCAAAGCGAAGCGGTTCAACCGCGAAATGAGCGGACAAAGCTGAGCTGCCGGGCTAGGATGCGCACCACGTAATATTTATTTCGACGTGTCAGGACGAGACAGCATTATGGCAAAGTATATATCTGTCACCTTTTCACTCGTCGAAAAGAGTTCTCGTCGTGGCTTTTTGTGGTCGCATGCTGGACTAGCTGTGTGAGGAGGCGAAGCGAGAAATGGTTAAAATTAGTGAGCCAAGGCTTCGAGCCCCGCTCCGCTAACCTCTTTCGCGGTCGAGCTTTACCTAACTATGAAAATTATCGTTGCGAGTTAAAAGAGCTCATTAATGACCTCGCTCATTTCGCGGTCGAGCCCCGGCTTTTAAGTTAGGACATCTGTAATTATAGATTTGGAAGCCTGGCCGTGCGAAGCAGGTTTGTTCGGGGCGTTCGATGAATAATGATAAAGCGTCGATATTTTTTGGGCCGCTTCATTCGGCCTTATTGGATTTATCCAGCATTGTACACTGTAGATCCTACGGCTAATGGATCGATGGCTACATCGGTATATTAAGGTACGGCATTGCATGTAAATGGAAATGGCCTTAGCAATGGCCTTGGCTTTGGTACTCTACATTGATGCCACATTTTTTTAGAGATAAATAAAATAATGTAGTGAGCGAAACAAAGCTGCTTTTTGTTCTTTTTATTTTCTTCTTTGGAAATATGACTTTTCTGCAGTAAGCTTACGAGTCACGAAGCTCTACCTGGCTCTACACATTTCCGCCCCACTCCGTTGAGGTGGTATGAACCTCAGCCGCGCCCACGCGTGTGACATAATCCTGTGACCTACAAACGCGAATTCTTTACAACACGCTTATTTGTACAAGTTTTCAACTGAAAAAATATTGCGGTTTTGCTAAAGCTTCTCATAAAGCCGCTTTATTATGATAAACAACGTGGTAAACACAGCTGTTACAATCATAATACTAATGTTTGACTACTGTGCACAGTATAATTTAATAGACTGTATTTCTTTGTGTTAACAACCGTAAACCTCTTGCCTCGCGTTGCACATCATTGTTTTATGTAATCAGCACGTTTATCTCAAACAAAGCATATGCAACAAACTAAATTCGCGATGCCCACGACCGCGGCTTCGTAGTTTTGCGAAATGCGAACCTCCTAAAATGTCTCGTCGCTTCCTAACATGGATATTTGTTAGTTGGATAATTTACGTAACAACTTGTACTCGTGGGTAAAAAGCCAGTCATGCCTTATACAAACTAGTCACTCTGGAACAATTGAAACTCTCGAAGAGTTTTCTTCAACTACCTACTTAATTACTGTCAAAACTGATTTATTGTCAATAGGAAATACTTGTCACGGAACTATGGTGCTATCGTAATAAGAATAGTGAAACCTACATTAATTATTTGATAGTAGTTTCGGTAGATTACTATCAATTTAATTAATATAGCCTTTTAACAGTCCACATAACAGCTGAACATAAGCCTACTCACAAAAGGCGGATGGGCCATAACCATATTTATATTGAACCGAATATTCGAGGTAAAAGGTGCTCAATTTTCATTGAACCATGGAATTCAAAGCTATGGGTTTTCTATACTTAGCTAAGAATTTTCCATAAAAGTGAATATTTTCCAAAAAAAAAATTCTATCTTTGGTTCTACCTTATAAGAAGGCAGATATACCTATATTTTTCATTAATCAATGACTGTAATACTAGTAACATATAAAATATGGAAAATCTTTTAGTATTGAAGTCCAAGAGGTTTAAAGCCGTGAAATAATAATAATATGGTCTACATGTTCACACAAAACTACATATAATGACTTCCGTATTATTTTACACCGATACCCAGTTTGGTCTGTTTGAACTAAGGCTTTCTTTTTTATTTTACATAAATAGAAAATAGTTTCCGCGTTTATTTTTAAACAAGGTGATGTAATATTGACATCATAGAAACTTGTATGGTGCCACTCATAGCCGAGGCTCATCGCAGACAGACGAGCCGCGCGTTACGTGGGTAAGTAGGTACGAGTAAGTAAGTACTAGCGACAGTAGCGGATTTTCACTGTACTGTACCAGCCTTAAAATAGTCCACTACAGAATAGGGGCCTTATTTTTAACTTCGAACGCCTGGGAACGTATTCAAAACTGACAGATTGTATAAAAACACTATATTGTCGATGGAAGTTGCGAATGCTCCACACATGTTCAGAATATGTCTAAGCCGTGCGAAGTCGAAAAAGGCCTATCCACCCACCCACCTACAGGGTGATTGGGCCATTTCCACAGTGCAAATTGGCAGCTAATTACATATGCCATCGATTTTTTTTTCTATAGACAGGTTACCTTACGATATTTTCCTTCACCGGAAAAATAAGTGTCAAAGTAATCATTGGTACGGGGCCGGGATTTTACCCTCGACCTCACGAATAACAGGCAAGTGATGTTACCAATAGTCCACCACGGCTTATTTTCACATTTGCCGCCCATAAATTGAAGTTTTGCCGCTCTAATAGGAAGGAAAAGATATCTAAAAAGGGTAAGGACTCACGAAGAGGTTTTTGGCCGCGCCCGCAGCTTCTGTAGAATGCAGATACCTATGTATAGGTATAAAATTAACGCAAATCTCACGAGGAGTTTTACGCCCGCGGTGTGCGCGGTTGTTTGCGGCTCCCGCTGCACCGGCGGGCAACTAGTAGAATCGCGTGGGCTGCAGCCAACTGCAGCCTCAAAGGATTGCAACCGAATGCTCTGCGTTCGTTTGGCGGTCTGTGGCCGGATTATTTAACTTCGCACGGTTTGATCGTATACGGAACTTGTATGGAGCATTCGCAACTTCCTTAAATATCATAGAGTATTTTCATACTATCTATCAAAGTTCCGTATACGTCCCCAGTCGTCCGAAGTTAAAAATTCGGCCCCTGATCTTCCACTTATCGTTTTACCACACGTCTTATAACCGCCCGTCTTGCGATCATCGCCCGCAACGTCTGCGGGCGATAATCTCAACCGCGACTGCTGCGTAACCGCAGAAATAGTCGGTCGCGTAATTATAGAAATAAAACCGTAAGCAAAAGTACTATTTGAGTGACTCATTTATTGAAAAATAAAAAAAATGGTTCGGAATATATTGGCCTCCTATATAATCTGCCGTTCGAGTCTATAGCCTACTCAGACTATTGGTAAATCTGCGACTGTCTAAAGTTTAATCTGTAACCTGTCCATTACTCCACGGCAGAGAAAATGCCCGTCTCTTGGTACCGCCTGACCCCGAGGTTCGCTTCCCTTCGTGGTTCAGCGATCGTATCAGCTGACTGTAATTTAATGGCTTGAACTTGAAGGCTTCATAAAAATTGGCACTACACTACTTTCTTGCCTATGCCAACTACTTAGGTACTGAGTACTGAATATGTATATGTAAAATAAAAAATATTGCAACAGTGGACAATTTGGTAAATTAAAATTAATTTTGATATTATTCAAAACTACCGACACGCCCCGGCTTCGCACGGGTGCAATGTGAAATGTGTGTTTGCAATGTACCGAGGCCCAAAAAATATATTAATTTATTACATCACATTAGAAACCTCTAAAATTATCAGACTTCTTCTATTATGCATGTATTATACATACATATAAACCTTCCTCTTGAATCACTCTATGTATTAAAAAAAGAACATAAAAATCCGTTACGTTGTTTTAAAGATCTAAGCATACGAGTATATAGGGACAGACAGACAGCGGGAAGCGACATTGATTTATACTATGTTTAGTGATAATTATCAAGGATAATTATCCAATGCATAGAAATTTAGCCATACGTACTGAGTACCATAATTAAACAAATACAATGGGTACACCCCATTACTAAGGTTGATATGTATAGAAAAAATTATACCTATAGTCAGTCATCCCCGTAATCAAACAAATGCAATATAAACTAAACATTTGAACAAAAAGGTCTTGCATTACGATATAAGGCTTCGCAAAATTTCCATAACTCAATAGTCAACTTTCTATTACTTAATTGTTCAAAAATCGCAAAAGCTTACCAATTCAAGCGATTACAATTTAATTGCATGGGGAAGAAGTAGGCACCCAATTACTTATACAATAAGTCTGAGTCACTGACCTCTCTATGTAAATAAAAAGTTAGAGTCAGAGTGACAGAGGCTTTGATAAGACATTATTTGTTTTCGTAATTCGTGATGACCATAACTTAGTGTGGGAACACATTGAGACATCAAATCCGGTTTTGTTGAGAAGAATCTTCATTTTCCTTGCTTTTGGAATCCAATGATATTCAGGGTTTTAAAATCGAAACTTTGAAAGTTTGTACGTGTCGATTACTGCTTAATAGATCTGACATAAGAGACGTTTGTAAGGTTTATTTTTTAAGCTTAATACCTACCTTACAATAGAAAAGACTTTGGCTAATTGCATTCCAGTAATGAGGACGCAACCTTCTACAATAGGAATGTACATTGCCAGTTCCGCGTACGAGTATAAGCAAGATAGCGCATCAACGCAAATTCAGAATGAATACAAATATGATTATTCACGCACAATGCCTTACAATTACATAAGTGGTCATTGTCAACATGGTTGGAAATTCGCTTTCTATGGTTAGCCAAGATGAACACATCAAAGGATACCGTGCTTCGCTCACGATTGGGTCGATAGGTGTATAGGTACTGACAAAGGTATTCATGTCATACATTCATCTCATGAATGGTGAGTGAGCACGACATATAAATTGACGCTAATCATTTGTTACATCGTTTTGTAATACGAGCTTGTGTTTTTAATGGCTCACTTAACTCTTCTTTGTGAGTCGCTATGCTAATCAATGGTTTAGGCTTGATTACCTTGTCTTCGATAGAACTGGATAATTAAAGCTAATTGATTACATATTGAGACGAACTAATTTTCAGTCGCTCTCAAAACATAATACCATTTTTGTCATTATTATGGTAGACTAAATAGTAAGTAGGTTACTGAATTAAATTGTAAAAACTTTGTTTAGCCGACAACGTACTCAATTAAGTTCAAAGAGGTATTGTGTTGCATTGATACAGTGCTTTGTCAAGATCATCATGCGTCACATACTACATACGAGTATTACTACCTAATAAAATACATTAAAACAGCTGCAGCTGTATTTAATTGATTTTGAGACCTTGGCACTGAAACTTTAAGTACCATCGCAGATCACACAATACCTTGACAAAAGCTCGTCTCCATAGATAATTTGAGGCATTTATCGATTACACGGAAACGCAACGACCTATTATTCTCTAGCTGCATCGATTACTCGTAGGCGCCATCATTCCTCCGTATTGTGCAACGAAATAACACGGTCAGGCCCGATGTTATAATTATTATAAGATCAGTGACCGCCCCGAGCCATCGCACTTCGGGCTATTATATTATAATCTGAATTAGAATAATTATCTTTATTACCGTAGCGTTCCGCAGTCATTTGTCATTACTCAACTACGCTCTTGACTGATTCAATTTCGCCACTTAGTTTGGTTAACACGATCAATTTACTTTTCGATATGGTGAAGAGAATTTTTGCGTGAGATCCAAATTTAATCCATTTCCAAAACATTGCTGACCTTATCAAAACAAGCTGGCGAAAATTCTTATACGGAAACTGGTGCCATGGCATGTTGCGGTTTGCTGGTTTTTTCTCAAAGCTCTCATAACAGCTCAAGTACAATAAAATGAATACTTAGTATATATTAGTTAGCAATTTTTATTTCATTTTTCTCGACATCTAGATAGTTACTTACTTCTTACTAAATAGGTTGCACAGCAATTTTATGCACGGGAATAACAATAGCTGATATTGCGCCACGCATTCTACCACGACCAATCGCTTATGAAAATAATGAGGAAGCGTTTTCCAAACTCCACACATGCTGCCGGCAGTTTATGATGAGCTATAAAACAAAATGCTTTGAAATAAACGGTGGTTTTCTAAACGGTCCTTCCCCGCAGCCGTTGCAGGCGTAACAATGGATAACTACCCTAAACTACATACTACCGCAAGTTGGTACGCTGGTGATTACAAAATAGCTTCACGTTGCGGTACACCCGAGTATTGAATTCGAGTATCGGCACCTGACCGCAAACTATCGATTTTCCTAAACAAAATTGCTTATTTTCGAAATTACGAAACGCGGTACCAACTTTTTTTCTTCATCTCAAAGTTAATAAAGTTTATCGACATGAAAAAGCTTTTCTTCCAACGCATAAATTGATGGTTTTGATAAGCAAACAATCGAAACATCGATTTATTTCTCAAGCTTGTGCTTTGATGTATTTGTTTGAATAAGCTGTCGTTGCACTAAGAGCCTGACAAGCTTTTGTTTGACAAAGGGACGTGTGAATGTACTTTTCATAACATTTCCTGCTTGTTTTCGTAGAAATTACCATTATTTCTTTAGATAGTAATTGGATCATTAGTTTTTTCGAAAGACAACATTTCTCATTTACGTCAGACTCTTAGAAAAACATTTCGACTAATCTATTAAATAGATTCCACCAAACATTTCTTTAAACAGGAGATCAGCAGTACAACTCCAAGCCAAAAGTAGTTGCAAAGGTAATTTAATGTATAGATAAATTTAAAAAATGAACCATCTTGTTTTATATGGCAGGCAAAAATATTCCTACAATAATTACACTGCACAACAAAATAAGACTTTTATTACGATACTTGACATATCTCAACGGTTATATGTAGTTTTTTTAGGGTTCCGTACCCAAAGGGTAAAAACAGGACCCTATTACTAAGACTTCGATGTCTGTCTGTCTGTCTGTCACCGGGCTGTATCTCATGAAACATGATAGCTAGGCAGCTGAAATTTCCACAGATGATGTATATCTGTTGCCGCTATAACAACAAATACTAAAAACAGAATAAAATTAATATTTAAGGGGGGTTCCCATACAACAAACGTGATTTTTAGGAGCTTTTTGCTCGCTATTAATAACAGCAAGAGGAATGGGGCTCCCATATGGTACGGAACCCTTCGTGCGCGGGTCCGACTCGCACTTGGCCGATTTTTTTACATTAAATCTTTTGTCTTGTTGAAATAGTCTTTTTCTCATAAAAATACTTTCCTATATAAAACATAAACTAAAGCTGATAGCGAAAAACGAGTTCAGCGTCAAAAATTATCCTAGAATCATGTAAAATACTTCATGCAACAAAAATGTTGTGCGGTGTTATCCGACTATCACAATTTATGAAAAGTCTAGCAATTACAACGTAGTTTATCAGATGATTGTTGCTTGTAACTTACATATAATTTATATCACAGTCGCTTTGCATAAAATGTATACCTAGCTGAATATAATTAATAGGCACCATCGCGTAGAGCACTAGCCGGAGGCAATAACATATTTACGAAACTTTTTACTGGAGAAAAAATGCGATATTGGGTAATTTTTTATAACCTAAGCCTGGGTTACACAATACTCAGCTAAGATGATGTGTGAACTATCTTGCGTTATAAAAGTTTTAGCTTATGATTGTTAAAAAGTAAAGTCAGGGCCTTATCGAATTTTATCGTTGTAAATCTCCTGAGAATGAAAGATTTCTAAGCTTTTCTATCTTAATTTCCGCGGAAGGTTTCTTCGTACTTGGCAGAAAAGATAAGTTACTTAATTTAAATACGAGTATTGCAATGCATAAAAACATGCATTTTAAGACGTGGGTAGACTTTATGAAAGTGAGTGCAAACTGCAAAGACATTGCGACTCTCTCCGTGAGTTGGGTGCATGCTGCATCGCCAGCGATCCCTATTTAGATACTAATGACATGTCATACTCTCAGCGGTGACAACTTACGGCGTGTCACGAAAATAGTAAGTGGATATAAAATACACACGTCATCGTTACTAAAATACCCACTTATTCGTATAATTTTACTTCACCTTAAATGCGGTTCCTAAAGTAAAATAATAGAAAAGCACTGAATGATGAATGATTATATCGTATGAAAAGTCATCTTTAGTCTGTTCATCGTCCAATACCTGAATTTATAAACCACACAGAGATACTATGTGAACTATGTGGTAGAAGCACCAAACTGTCTGGTTTATAAATCACCGTCACTCGGCTGCATGAGAGTGAGAATTCGAAAAAACATTGATTACGAATGTGAATCCACCAAACCACACTGGGCCAGTGTGATGGATATCGCCCAATTACCCTACGTGTGTAAGTCCAGCAATAGATTATGTATTACTAGCGACCCGCCCCGGCTTCGTACAGGTATTATATACAAACCTTTCTCTTGAATTACTAGTCTATCTATTAAACAAACCGCATCAAAATCCGTTTCGTAGTTTTAAAGATATAAAGGTAAGCATACATAGGGACAGACAGCGTGAAGCGACTTTGTTTTATACTATGTAGTAAAAAGGCCGGCACAAGACATGATATACCTGCAAGTTAGTAGAACCATGTAGAACAAAATACAGGACAAATACACAAACTAGTAGTGTACCATAAAGCGTCCGATAGTAGTTAAATAAGAGATGATCAACCGGTCAAGAACCGCGAATATTATTGCGCGTTACGAAACCGCGGACAAATTATGATGAGCTAGCGAGACGCTCTAACAAATTGATATTCAAATGCTTGTCGACTAATAGGAGCCCAATTTGAGGTTGTAACCCCAGACTTTGGAGATTAAGAACAGTTTGCTATTGTAATGTGTCCGCCTTCATATGTGATAAAACATTTTCATTCTTTATTACAGAAACGCGACGTTTTAGATTTTTGACATAATAAATTATATATTATAAAAATATAACTTTTTAAGTACAAGCTTTTGCAATCTTGCCCGATTAAAAAAAAGCTTTTGAGATCCTGGATATCATGTAGCAGCAGAGTGCTAGCCAAGACAAATAAAACGAGCCCAAACACGACGGGTCCATCTTGTTTAGTACAGGAATTCCCATGGCAACCTTGCGACTACATCATCAGATCAGCTCCATGATACCATATTACTGCATCGTCACGCGATATACATATGCGTGCAAAATTTCAGCTCAATCGGAAACCGGAAATTAGGTCAAATTTATGATTGCAAGATTCCACCCGAACTTACATACTCACATGCATAGGTACATCCTTTGCAAGTTAAATAAAATCTTGTAAAGAGAATATTTGTACTTGCTCTAAGATAGTTAACTTATAGAGCAGAGAAATTCTAGCAAATCATAGAAATCGTATACATTTATTATCCTCAGACTTCCTACTATGTAAAAAGTACCTGATGTCGACATTTCCACGCTGAATGGTAATGCTAATAAGCAAATCAAACAATACGTAAGCTCACTTGAAATACCTAGTTCCGTTGGTCTCTTCGTACTCGATTATTATGAATGCAAGAAGCGTAGTAGTGAAAGTTTACGTCATCTTGAAGACGCGACAGACGTGCAGAATTTGCGCAAATTACCTTCTGTTTTCCACACAACTGGCAAAATGAGCTTCGTGTTGTAGCCAGACACTACGTATTACTTAGAATGTGACTCATAGGTGTCTAGCTCTAGGTATCTAAAATAATGTGGTCCATTGTCGAAACATTTTTCCGGTTACTGCGCTCGGACTGAGTAGAACTGATTTTCATTGTTCCATTGAGATTTTAGAACATTGTCGGAAGCACATCGCAAATATTTTTAAACCAATATTTTACACCGTTCGTAGGCACATTGAGGGTTAAAATTAAAATGAGTAGTTTGTCTGTAAAAAGCTAATAACCCAAACAAAAACCATTTCGTGGACAGACCGAGACGATGGGCCTTAAGAATGCTTTAGCCTAGCGTCAAATCTTACTACGAGTATTCTATTATTTGTACTAGCAAATATCTTTGAGCCAATATTTTACACTGTTCGTAGAACCATTGAGGATTAAAATCCCCCTACATGATATTTTAGATTTATTTTACTTACTATTTGAGTAAGAATTATCAAAAGTGCTTTAGCTATGATGCACGAGACGAGTATGTACACACTAGTCTATTGGCCCACGAGAATGTCACGCTTCACATTCTCATAAAATTAACAGAAAAATAAACGCAACGACAAGCGCTATAATGAGAGAGTCGCGCTTATTTCCTAGTTTACTTTTATTCATAGAAGCTTATAAGTAGTTTTCTGTAAATAACATTGGTGTTGGTGAAGTTTTATTAGAAAAAAACATCTTTTCTTCAACAAGCGAGTTTTAATAAAAAACGGTCTCAATTCTGTGATATATAAAGATTCCAGTTGATAAATAATCATAGCTCTTTCATCTAACTGAATACAAAACACACCATGGCTTGTAATCGAAAAAATAAATGAATAATTATTTTTCGCAAAAAATGGCACAACCATCTTCTATCGTGTACAATATTCGAATAGTTCGTTCGAATCGATGTATAGAATTTTTAGATTATTGCTGATTTTTCAAAAATGGCTTAGCCAATTTTGAAATCATGATGATATGATTTGAAATGTCGAGGAACATACACATAAAACATACAGACTAACATAATAACCTCCTCCTTTTTAGAAGTTGGTTAAAAATCACCCATTGCAATCAAACTGATATCAAATATTACATATACCAATCCACCAAGTGTTACATAAGATATCGGTACGTGGAGGATTGTCGTCAAGTAGAATTAATTTTCTTTTTATGTTACCTATGAGATATTTCTCATAAATCCACCAACCTTGTTAATTTCTACATCTTCATTGTAATTAGGCTTTAATTAAGTTAGTTTTATCATAAGTAAGCATTGTTCACTGTTCTACTTTGTACGGATAGAATAGCTATATCGTGTTACATTGTATTTTTAATCGCTCGCATAGCCTTATTTCTGTTCTCTTAGAGTAATTGTTTTCGTGAAAAACAATTAGATGAATAGAATTAATTAATAACCTCCGGTAGCGACGGGTCTGTAAAGCTTTTTATTTATAAGTAAAGCTTATAATAAAACAAACGTGAACCTCGATACACTGAGATAAAAGATATCTGTGCCCCAGTAGGAAAAAAAAAAATTGTCAGAATAGTTCAGTAATTGCTGAAATCTAGTCACTGCCAATTTACATAGACATAAAAATACATGGTATACATACAATGCTTAATCTTATCTTTATAAAACCGCAATTACCCTTACCTTGAATTAAATTATTCGATTCACATTTTTCGTACACCACTTTTAAGTGGTCGATTGACTGGCAAAAGTGTAATAAAATTCTCAAGGCAGACTACGAATAAACCTTCGACCCTATTTAAAAATATATGACTTACTCGTAAACTAAAGAATATTTATAAATTAAAATATGTTTCTTATTTCCTCCCGTCAATGTTGAAAGTCACATTTACCATTAAACTTTTCACCGCCAAAGTCGCTTAAACTTGACCAGCATTTTCAGGTGTAAATTATGTTCATAGTCCACAAAAAATTGGGCCCGATAATATGAAATTAAAAAAAAATGAGAAGTTTAGTCCGATGAATCACAAGATCATTGCATGTAAAAGTTTGTCCCATCAAAGGAGCAACTTTAATAAGATTAAATTAGAGTAACTTTAGTGT
The DNA here is from genome assembly GCA_964007245.1 of Hypomecis atomaria. NCBI lineage: Eukaryota > Metazoa > Arthropoda > Insecta > Lepidoptera > Geometridae > Hypomecis > Hypomecis atomaria. Next base: position 14,876,230 of record OZ023288.1, read on the forward strand.
TACTCTGATTTTACTATCGCCACCACTTATAACTCATATGAGGATCGTGATTCGACCACTGTTTTCGCGTTTGAAAGAACATCAAGAAATTATTCAGTATTTTTTTGATTTAAGTAATTTACGTTCCGGGAGAAAATTCTTTTCTCTCCTTAAATTGTAACAATATGTTAATGGAAATGTTATTGGAGTCGATCGCTTTAGTAAGAAATATTGCACGTTGAGTTTAACGTTTAACGCTACCATGGAGGGGGTATGAAAGCCCGGTTGCGTCGAAGTTTCACTTCTTTTGCGCGGAGAGACTCCACTTGCATTTTATTTTTACTCGTACCAGAAAACTTTATAGTTTATGCATACTTTTCAGACAAAGTTTTGTATAAAAATATGACTTTTAGAGGCTTATAACTTTAACGTATAAAAAACTGTAAAAACTAAGACGTATAAACCTATAGCCATTGAAGTGCTGATTACATGAAAAACAAATCACTCATACCAGATAATATTTAGAGGTAGGTATGTCTTTCTGGGCTTTTGGTGGACGCGACGCGTGACCAAAATGCTGGTGTTTATTTGGCTCAACGCATAAGCATTGCCATTCAGCGTGGCAATGCAGCCAGCATGCTGGGCACGCTGCCAACTGGCAGTGGGCTTGAGCATTTGGATTATCTTTAGACCTTCAAAGGTCTGAGGATGATCCAATGCGTTTTGTGTAATAGTAGTGTAATTTTGTTGTAGTTAATAAAGGCACTTTTGCCAGAAAAAAAAAATTTAGAGGTAGATACCAGTTGTGAAATACTTGCAGTACATTCAGTCATCGAGTAGGTCATAGTTAAATATTGTTACGAGTAGGTCATAGTTAAATATTGTTAAAGTAATTATATGTCCGCCTACTAAAAAACTAACCAAACGCCTACTCCTCGGAAATACGAGTACAATGGAACAATGTAATCAGGAGTAAATTTTTGATAATACCTACATCTACATAGATAATATATACCTCTACACCTACCTACTTGAATATTTCGTTATAGATAGCAATAAGACAGTATTAGAGACAATAAGTAGACATATAACTTGAGGTACATGTATGTTGAAATGAGCTTATGTTTTCTGGTGATACCCTGCCTACAATGCCTAATTATTTCGATCGTTTTTGTCCGTATTTCGTTTGATCAATTATTTGTATTAATGTCACTAAGGTCAATTGGCTTGAATGACACGTTTGAGGCCTCCAGGCAGCTTAAAAATTCTGACACCAGGGCTAGCCACCCGCCCAATACAAACTTACTTAGTGATTTGAAGACAATCTCCAAATTACTTCAGTGGTATTAGCACACTTCGTTGTGTAGGTCTTAATTAGACTTGCTCTGGGCTTGTCTTGTTGTTTGCGTTTTAGGTTAGGTTTACGTGCTGAATTATGGCATGGAGCTTAATTTATGAAACGTTAAAAATATTTTACTCATACAACCGCATGCTATCTTGAACGCACTAAGATACATTTTAAATTCAATTTTAGCTCCTACTCTTACTCAGTCTCGTGACCATTTAAACATACATCAGTTCAAAAATAGAGCCCCAAGACATTGTTTGCTCTGAAATTGCAGTAAAAGAGTTTATTTACGTACTATAGTTTTTAATCAGATACTATGACTAATATCAGGTTTTTATTTTAAACATATGACTCTTTTTTAACGACCACAACCATTTAATTTATTATTGACCATTATTTTTCTTTTTTGTTTATTTTAATTTTTCAAGTATATTCTGAAATATTAATATGAAAATAAAAGCTTGATTTACACATTTGTGAATAAATTATTAAAAAAATTAAATCATCTTCAGAAAGTTGCATTAATTATGCTGTTTTGTGAAATCGTGATCGACATTAATTCAAAATGACGCCCAATGCATGTTAGTATTTTGCACAATCATTTTCTATTGTCATCTTGAGCGGTGTCTCCGACTATGGAACGCCTTTGCAATAACCTGGTCCCCATTTTACAGCAGTCTCTAACAAATGTGACCTACATCGCCCATGTAAGCCATATCCGAGTGTCACTCACCTATCTATCATTGATTTGGTAACAGCAGCTCTTTTGTTATATTTGTTATTCGCTATTGAACACTATTGAATCAGAGACATTCGGAGCACACTCCACTTGATCTATGGTCTACAAACCTTATTACACAACACCATAGCGCACGAGGTGGTGAGATTGTTTCTTCACGAAGGTCACGAATCATTACGTAGATATTATTTATTACTGATCGGAGCCCGCAGGAAACAATGCGGGAGGCGGTTTGTCTTCAGCAAACATCATTTATCAAAACTCAATACAGTTTGATTTCTTTTGTGTTATGTATTGACGCAAATCGAGGCTATTAACCGATGATCAATTTTTATTCAGTAGGGATCTACCGATCATCTAAGCCCTCTTACTTTATGATAAATGCTAAAGTTTAATCTTTATTTGTTTGTATCAGTGTAACAACATAATTAAACTGTTTAAACTTTGTTACATTGGAACTTTACAGTGAAGAAGCAATGTTGAAGAAATTAAGAGTAGATATTTTATTTGTTAAAGTTTAATTAGATACATGTTTCTTATTAGGACTTTATTCTTACAATCGGCGCTGTCTGAACGTTAGTAAAAAAACTGTAATAGAATTGATCGTGTTCAATAATGTCGAGTAATACAAATAAGAGTGCTTACATTGTGTTGAGTACTGACAAGCGTATTAGACTTTTTCATTATTAAGTAGTTGCGCATTGTGACTAAGGTACCAGTAATAAAACAAAGATTTATTTATAAATTGTATAGATTGTGTAAGATGTCCCCCGATATTTAATTATATTTCTTTATTTACTCGTAAATTAGAGCAGCAGTAAACGCGACGGACTGTACAGGGTTACTGGTAATCAATTAGCATCGTTTTAGTTAGGCGCTTATTCTGTACATCGAAACTAACAACTTTTGTCAAAACTAAAAAAAACAGCTGCTCCATAGATTTTGTCGAGGGTAAAGCATATTTTTCTGTGGAACAGAACATTTTATTTTTATTTTGTCATAAGTCGTTGAGCAAAAGTTGTTAGTTTTGATGTACAGAATAAGCCCCTAAAAGGATGCTAATTGATTACCAGTAACCCTGTATACAAATATTTGTTAAAGGTTTTCTCTTTGAGCTTTTCCCATATTTTTATAGGCTGGCCTTAAAATGCGAATTGTTTTTTTTTTCGCTTATAGTTCAAATTATATAAAATACGATAGTATTGTAATGATGACCTCCATGGTTTTCCTCTTTAGTCTGACTCTAGAGTGAGTTATTACGGTACGAAAATTTTCGGAAGTGTTGCATTGTGTTAACCAAATTCTCTATAATTGTAAACACGAACAATATCGGAATTGTAAAGCGTGAGATCGTGAGAAGTATTAAAATCATCTATGCAAAATATACGGCTATGATAGCTCTACTCTGCTTTCACTGTCTCACGGGTGAAGGTATTAAATTATTTTGGTTCTGGTGAGTTCTAAGTTTTAAGAAATCCGATCGCGAAAGTGTCTTATGAGAGATTGCATCATAGTTCTTATCATTGATTTATATCTATGGCTGCTTTAGCTGCTTTAAATTGTATTCTAAAACTAAGTCTCCTTTGATAGTAAAACAAATTAAAGATCTTTTATTTTTATCCGAGCGTAGTGAATTTAAAAACAATTTTCTCACTTGAACTTGAGTTTGAACTTAACTGCAGATAGATAATTAAATATTTTGATATAAAAAATTACATCAAAGTATTGTACTGAATATTCACGCCTACAGAATCAATGGCTGTTACGCATAAGTAACATGAAAAAAAAATAACAAGCTGAAAAAAATATTGTAGTACAATACTGTGATCGTGATAGTTTAAAGTTCCTATAAATCATTGCTGCTTTAACACCACCTTAACATAATATCCGCTTAAATATACAATTTGTCACTACAAACCATAATCTTCATGATTCTATATTATTATTATATTACGTTGGGTACTGATAATCGATTTGCGTTTTTTATTTCTGACACAGAAAAATGTTACTGCATTAGTGTTGTTTTACTAGAAATAGATACATGGTTCAAAGCCTTATAAAAACGTTTGGATAAGACTTAGAACAGGAAGTCTGACCACACTTCTTGTGGGCTCTTGCCAAACCGTTGCATAATAGTAATACGTATTTACCTAGATGTGTAAACGTATCTTAATTACCTACATGACAACTTTCTACTAATCTCAATTGTATGACTTTGAATTTGGTAATGCGAAGTCATTAAAATCTAAGTAATTATGTTATTTCCTGAAAAGTCTCCACGGCATTGATTGCTTTAAAGAAATTGGATCAATTGAACAAGTTTGTGTGATTTATAACCCTGCATAAACAACTTGTTTATTCTAATCTCTTTAATAACTATTTGTAATGCAAAAGTTTATGTGCAGGTGTGTAAATTTATGAGTGTATCATTGATTCAATCATTCAAAATGCGCTACGCGTGGATATGATTGAAGTTTGTTATAAATAAAAATAACTTACACTTTTAGAATTTCATAAAAAAGGGTATAATTTAAGTAGCTCCTAGATACACAAAGGTTTTCTGATCCTCCAAAAATTATATGTATTATTTATAAATCACTAGTACGAGTATGCATCGCTGCAGTTTATCTTAATAAGTATGTTTAGCAGTAAATACACCGATAGAGGTATATTTCAGAATTAGCTGCAGTCTGTCCATTAATCCGGAGTATAAGTCAAAGCGTAATTTGTCTGAATATTTAAAATATAATATTTGAGTTTGGAGCTCATAGGCATAATAATAATTTACATCAACATTTTAATAGTATTATTCCTACTTATTAACTTATTCATATAAGTTGCTATGAGACATTAATTGCATAATCGGTGACTTATGGGTAAAAGAAATCATGTTAATATTTGAATAGTTTCGTAATCTCGATTAATTCATATTGTGGATAGCTTTTAGCTATCTATCATCTAAAACTGATTATATAAAAACAGTTTTATGCTAATATCTATGTATAATCCATGAACAGCCATGAGCCATGAATATGTACGAAGATTTGTAACAATATTAGTGAATACTCTTAGAAACTTAATTGAAACGTGTACTATAAATCACATCTCGGTTACGCATGTTACGAATACCGAAAATAGGGTAATAGCTCAGGTACATGAAATGTAGCAATAAAAACAATGGATGTAACTATCATGAACGTATTTTTAGTATCTGTTAATCTGATACAGTCAAAACGAGTGCTTATTAAGAATAATGCAACGATATTATGCTCACTGCAACATTGTGACGAGATGTACACCATGTTAAACAAGATAAGAGTTATGAAACTCTAGAAAATATCTCGAAATGCAGATTTTATTGTAGAACGAGTGTGTGAATGTTGCTCATCCACATGTTTGCGAGTCTAGACATAACTGACATAACACAAAACTCGGAATGATTCAATTTCTCCGATACACGTAAAAGTCTCAACACGTGCGTTTGCGCAGAGACCAATGATGAATCCCTAATAGTCTTCGTTCTTTCAACGAATCATGCAAACGATCACATCGCATCACCGCGTGTCCGTTACGTCAACAGGGAAAGCGCATTGATAAATTTATTGTTGAAATAAAATAAACATGTTTGTTAAAGTATACGTATGACTAGTCCCATGATTTGGGGTGTCTACAATTTATTACAGTAATTAATTGTACGTGAATAGGCGCTTGGCCGTGTCAACCGCATTTTTTCTCGTTATTTCCGAATATTTTTATGTACGGAACTACTTTGAATTACCTAGTTTGAATAATTTTCTCACGTGACAAATAGTAAGATGTGTACGTAACGTGACCGTCTTGAATAATATTGGGGGCAAATACTGTTTACGTTCTATGAGATTTTATTTGAAGTCCTTAGTAAATAGTAGTTCTTTGCGTTTTCTACACGTTTTTTATTGATGTCCAGATGATATATGATCCAGAGCATATTATTTCACTGTATTGTATCGCTCTCGTAATATGAGAAGATAAAATAATATTGCATAAAAACTGCGCTCCGCACACGCCCATGCTACATTTTAATAAATGGTAAAGCTTAGGTCAGCAAGTAATTGATAGTTTTTGCTTGATGCTGACCGGTAATTTTATTGATACTTATAGATTGTTGATATTGATGACAGATATCTATCAATAATTAGATTAATTTACGGTTCATTTCACATAAACATGTTATATGTTTTGATTTATTTTGGGTGGCGAGTTCCGTTGTTTATGTCATAAAATTGTCGATTGTTTTGAATTTTTGTTAAAATGCAACTGTAAACTTCCGGACTTGTCAATGTTATTTCAAAAATGATGGCTGTTAGTAGAAGTTACAATTATTGATTTTTTTTACTTCGTAACACAAACGGGAAAACGCGTTAAGACAATAGAAATAATAATAAATATTAAAGTATCCATAATGTGATATAAGGGAAAAGGCTTTTATTGTTAGTTCTGCTGGAACACATTCAATTATATCATCAGGAGGTCGGCATGTTGACCCCCATAGAGAAATAATAAGCTATACTAGATTGACCCTTATTAAAATTAACAGGTCACGACGACCTGAAAGACATCAAGGGTCTTCTGATGATTATCTATGGATGATCATCTATGGATTTAACTCAACATAGCTTTGAGCTGAGTTTGATTAAAATTTACTCACAAAACTAAATAACGAGCTGAAATTTTGGTTTATACGTGATATGTAATAAGCCAAACAAGCACTATAAATTGATTAGTACAATACATATACTATAGTTAAGTAATTTCAGTGAAATACGAGTAGTAAGATGAAGTGAACATTGATATTTTTTTAAGTTAGATTAAGGTATAGGTCGAGCATAAAACTAATAAATAATTTAAAACATGGATGGGCAAGTTGTGTAAAAGGTTAATCTAAGGGTGAAAAATAACTAAAACCGCTAAAATCTCCTAAATGTTAGCCAAATTCTAGCAGGATCTATTCTAAACTCTTAAAAAAACTGATTTATAAATATGTCATTTTATGGCTATGATGACGACAATGATGTATTTAACGTGATTATGTACACTGTAAGTAATTACTTTCTTGCAATTTTCATTAACATAATTCTGCAGACTTACTATTTTATATCAAACTTCCTTATAGGAACATAATGAAAAGGAAGAGCGTCTCAAAACAGATGACTGAAAGCTATCTTGCATCTATAAAAGTATAAACTACTCGGGAACAAACATCAAGATTTAAGTGCATAAATCAAGATACTAACTTAATTAATAATGGTCGTGTCTTCCACTAGCATTGTTTGAGTTTTTTTCAAGAACAATAACGCCTTGGTGGTCTAGTGGTAGAACATTCGCCTTATTATCGTAATTTTCTGGGTTCAAATCTTGGCTCCAAACCAATGATTATGTACAGATTTATGCACCACTGGCTTTGCGGTGAAGAAAAATATCGTGAGGCAACCAGAGGGGTTACTACAGGTTTACACGTAAATTGAAACTACAGCTGTTTCCGTATGGCTCTATATATTTTTGTACAGCGCCCCTGGCAGAAACGAGGAAGAACAAACCAAAATGTATGGAGCCTCACGCGAATGCGAAAGTTTAAGTAAACTTCGCAAAACCTGGACTAAGGGCTCTGCATAGTGCATAGGTCCGTAGAAGAAAAATTGCGTATGTATACATACGCCACTTTTCTTCTTCACCAAGCAGCATTAGCCCTTCGTAAGTAGGCCTAAGTGCAGCAGTGGACTATGAAAAAGTCGGTACAGTACAGTTTCTTGCACCAGCATTGTTCAAGATATTTTCAAGAACAATAACGAAGCGGTCACTGCGCTTAAGTTTGGTGAAAGGTCGGAATATGAGCACTATTACGCTATCTAACGTAAGGTATGAATTTATTATTACTCGTATGCCATAGAAGATTCTCATAACAGTTAAATGCGTCTGGTTAATTATATGGTTCGCTTATTTAGATCTTTATCTTATGACGTGGCCATAGATAATTTAACGATAAAATTAGTGTGTAAATAAGTATTTTTATTTAAAAGCTTCGAATTTTCTATTTTATTAACTAAACAGATAAACTAGCATCATCTGTTTAATTACTATCCCTATGACCATTGACAATAATCTGCACAATTCATTATTGAACGCTACGAAATATCATTTTCTACGAGCCGTTCTCTTTCAAGTTATTTGCGTATGATACAGAATTGAAAAAAAAAACATTTCATTTTAGCAATACTTATTTAATAAATCAACACTGCTTGAGTGATTACAGCAGAACTCATTAAGTGAACACTGCTTCATTGATATAGCAAAAAATATTTTTTTGTACAAATTATGGCAATATTTATGACATAAATATATTTTCTAATTAGTTTTTAACAGCACCAAATATCACTATAAAAAGACAATTGCCACAACATAAAAAAATATCGATATATCCACTGATACTCACTGCACGCATCGTGTCGGCTCGGCAGTCCGTGTCACTTCACTAGTTAAAAGTCCGATGTATCGATATGTCAGAGGTTATATCGATATGGTGGTACGAGATGTCGTGCGCGTGCAATCGCGGGGAGACTCTGGGCTGCACTGCGCGTGCGTGAGAACTATGAGCGCGGACCGCGACCGCTGACACCCAAACAACCTCCTTTGTGTGTGATATGACATCCGATCTTGGCTGAGAATGTATAACTTTAATGGCAATTTGATGTGAATGTGGACACTGTATTATTATGAAAGAGGACGAAAATTGGCATTTCTATTCAATAACTCGACAGCACACAGATCTCAATAGCTTATTTTTGTCTGGAATTCATTCATTCATCTAATGTCAATGGCTTTTTTTGTTTTTTATTTAATTTTAATTATTTTATACAATTATATACAAGGATTAAATACTTTGGGACCAAAATCTGTTCTTTTGTCTGGAATAACAGCCAATATGAAATAAAGATATTGTAAAAAAAAAATAAGAATCTAATCAATCATCTGACCGTATCAAAACTCTTAATTTATGATAGTAGGTATTGAAAAACTATAGAATTTTCTAAACTAATAGAAGATGCAATCATATTTACTTGATTGGACATTTCTAGAATTTTAGCTCTCTTTTTAGTTGATATCTCATTGCAGGTGGGTAGACGTATATCGAATAGTGGACTATTAAAAGACCAGATCAGTGCAGTACAAAATTAATACCTACTGTGTCATATTTATAAGCAAATATAAAAATAATAGCGCTAATGTGTCTCTAACGGCCCTTACTCGTGTCCCACTAAGCCCTTGCTAATATAAATAATACCCAAAGATTGTTAACGTTCCACGCCCTAATCCTCAGTAAAGACCCGTGAAATGAAAACGTAAACGCGGACGTAACTGTTGTCATTGGGCACGACTACGTAACGTTTCTTAAACGGTTTCTCATGTAAACTTCACCTAGAAGAAACTAAAAGAGCATAGACGGTGAGCACAGTGAATGAGCGTGACTAATAACTTACACGTGTGACGAGAAACGGAAATGTTCATTTTCTTTTTCATGAACGCCTTTGATTTTTGATGACGTTATGGTCATTGAAACCTTATCGTTTTTCGTCATGCAGTATGGATGATTAGCGCACGGCCGGCAGACGGTACAGCAACAGAGAGGTCTACGCGTAAATATACCTAGAAATAGGGCAAAAAAAGCTATGGGTGGTATTGATAAAACATAATAGATCCACTTTGCAATACATGCGTAGCGAATAACATCAACTCATGTGGCACCCGCCACCGCGCTAATTTTAATCCACTTCAACCTATTTGAATTTTATAGAGTGTCCAATGTCCGGCAGTAGACACCTTGTGTTTACTATTTGTAGCTTTTATACATATATAAAGGTTTTTTTCATGACGTATTCCTTCACCAAAAAGCCAGTACCCAGCGTAAAAGACCGTATTCAAGTTCCAAAGAACACATTGCTACGGGATCGGGGTATGATCTCACGACCTCATGATTGTAAGGCGAGCATTACTACCACTAAACCTCAAAACCTCAATACGAATGTGATTAATCATAATTTATTACTGACTCTAAATATATATGTACTTACTATCTGAATTTCTCTATCGGAGACGTAAACGAACGTCGTCCATACAAAAGACTTCAACGCGCTCGCTGTTTTCTTTTTTATGTAGACTTTAGAAAGACTAATTACAAAATCAAATAATGAACGAGATACAACGCAATTAATAAAATATAATAACGCGTGTAATATATCACTACTAAAATTTAAGTGCTAACGTTAGCGCCTCGTTATTTTATTCGTTGTCATAAAGGAATTATTACTAAATTATTACCGAAATCAAAATAATATTAAAACGATATAATTTTTATTTTACTACCGGTAATTCACTTCTACTAAATTAATCATTAGAAACCGTTCCGGGAAGAAAAGTAGCTTTATAACTGGGGATTGAGCCGTATTTACCATGCTGGCCTAGTGGCAGGTTGGTGCATTCATATAGGGACACTATAGAGTAAAGAAATTAGTGCTTCTCGAAATATAGGTACAACGAGTATTTTTCTAGGTTACAGTCTGACGGACATATTGTAGGATACCGTTGTACTAATGATCGTACAGATAAACTTTATTATGGAACGAAAACAAAATCGCAAAAAAAGAAAATTGTATGGATTCGTTGATTATTTTTATTATATTACTAGACGACCCGCCCCGGCTTCGCACAGGTGTATTATACATATAAACCTTCCTCTTGAATCACTCTATCCATTAAAAAAAACCGCATCAAAATCCGTTGCGTAGTTTTAAAGATTTAAGCATACAGACAAACAAACAAACGAAAATAGCGACTTTATTTTATACTATGTAAGGATTTCATTACCTCACACACGGTTTCTGACCTCAAACTAAGCAAAACTTGTCAAATGGCTGCCAGAGACTGATATATCTATACATATTTTAAAATACGTACTTAGAAAGATAATTGCCAATAACAACCAGACACAGGGCAAACACCGATGTTCATCACATAAATATGAGCCCTGGGTGGGAATGGAACCCACGCCTCTTTGATCCAGTAGCCAGGGTAACTAACCACTGAGCCATCGACGGCACTACAAGGTACCATATTAAAGTTGGTCGTATTGATGACTACAATAATATCCTAGAATATTTCTGTCATCTACATCTTTGCACAAAGAACTAAAGTAATAGAAACCGTACTAAAATAGCAAGAGATATACATCACTTTGTCCCATTTTAAATATGAAATTTAAAATGTGCTAGAAAAAGATGCAAATACACCAGAACTTACGTAATTTTGAAGGGTTTCACAAACTAGCATTGAGCTATCTCGGGTGTCCAAATTCAAAAAGGTAAAAAGTAGGAAGGTAAAATGATCAGAGATTTGAGCCTTGTTACTGGAAAATGGGTTCAAATTTTCAAACATCCAAAGACCAAGTGGAACCAAATTTTAACTATTTTGACATTCCAACTAGTGATTTTGAAGTATGCGATAGACCTTGCGTTTTTTTTGTTCCACTGACACAAGCGTATGCTGTATGACCAGTTATGAATAACAAGACAAGACAGCTGTAACGTAGTTTTTATTTGAGTAAAATTAGCTTCTATTACTTGTTACTCTTCTGAGGCACAAATACTGGTTTTTTATTTATGACATTAATCCATGCGATGTGATTTATTATATTAAAAGATAAATGTCCCCGGGTAGGTATGAATATGAAGTGGTAGTTGCAGTGTCGGGGTCAAAGCGCAGCGACCGCTCCACCTCGGAGCTATGTGTGGACTTTCTTTTCCGTAAACCGTACTTTACTGCGCCGTTTGATAGAAGTGTTGAAAACCAAATCCACCAACGAGACGAAAATCCTCATCTCAACTTCAACATCGGTTAAAAACATAACATATAACATAGACTGCCTCGGTGGCTCAGTGGTTAGTGTACCTGACTTCTGGATCAAAGAGGCGTGGGTTCGATGCCCACACAGGGCAAGCATTTATGTGATGAACATTGGTGTCTACTCTGTGTCTGGGTATTATTTAGGTATTATCTATATAGGTATGTATTTAAAATTATGTATATGTAGTATATCAGCTGACAGCCATATCACAAGCTTTGCTTAGTTTGGTATCAGAGACCGTGTTTAAGATGTCCCCTAATATTTTTATTTTATTTTTTACTAGTTTTTACCCGCGCGTTTTTACCCTGTTTTAAAAATCCCGAAGGCCTGCATGATATTTTTATTTATTTTTTGACAGCTTCAATAACAAAAGGAAATATTTTTCTCCACCCCAAGGAAGCCAAGAAGAAATCTTTTTAAACAAAAGTTTTTTTGTCTGTCTTTCAAAGTTTTTAGAATTATTACAATTGATATAGGTGATATGATTTACTTGAATAGCACAGTAAACAGATCTGTATCAATAACATCTCAACCTGTAAGTACATTAGCAATTATTTGTTTTGCATGTCTAAATCATCTAATGCTCGTAGAGCAATAAAAATTCTATAAAATAAACTAGGTACCTAACTACATTTTGTTATCTAACATAAAGTTAAAAATAATCAAATAACAACGTTTGATTTGTTGTTTGTTGCTAGTCAAGTGTGAATTATACAAAAAAATTACTATTTTATTGTATTGTGTAACCTATACAAATAAAATTACGAGATTACAATAAAAATGAAAACATGTATTGTCACACCAAGATTGAGAGAGAGTTGATTGACGTGCTTCACGTCTTCATGTGGTAAGAAGTATCTAATAATAATCTTATAAATAAAATTTGATATCTTTTATTATCAGCGCTACGTTGTTATAATTTTATTATTGCAATATTCTGATTATAATTACACAAATACACAGTTTAACTAAGTCGTTTGGAAGCCTTTCAAGTCATTAGTTTATGATTATTTTTATAAAAGTAAAACTAAATTAAATATATAAGGACCCCTTGAACAGTTGAGAGTATTTTTACATAATTATGTTGTAGATCCCGGGTTTGTGTTTCAGTCGGCCAAAGATATGGGAGTAATGAATAACTTTAAATACTTATCTGTTTTTCGTCAGAGTGTTAGTTGCCCTTATATGTTCCGTGGCACCTCTAGCACAGGATATTCTAGTGGCCAGCTACGTGTGTAAAATATTCTTTATTTATTCTCTCTCGTTCTGTGTTATTTCAATGTTTGTAAAAGTAAATGCAAATTTTGGCAACAACTGTACTAAGTCGTGAGCATCAACTAGTGAAACATCGAGTCATAGAGCGTCTAATACCATTTTGTTCCTTTATATCACAGTCAAAAGAGCTTATCAAAAGAATAAAGAAATACTTGACACTGACTGGCAACCTCAGCAAAACATTGTTAAAATAGCCGGATATCTCTACAAAGATAGGCTGTCTGAAAGACTATTGTCATTATTTTGTAAGTAGGGTCATTACAGGTTAATCCTCGTGAATGCAGGTATATTTTATAACGTGCATAGTGAAATAAGTCGAGTTAAGCTGCAGTGGTCAATGAAAATCAATCAAAATCTCTCATGAGTAGGGTTCCCAGATAGAAAATTTAAATTACAGACTGATTTTCATTCATTAAATGCAAAACAGACCAAATCTTAAAACGCTGTTTGATACGTTTTATCGACAAACATATTTCAGGGTTGGTCCTGTAGCAAACGTTGATCAAAATAATAAGTGTCAATGGTATCTAAGAATACCCAGAGATACGTCTTGGGTAAGCCCAAAATTTACTGGTACTGACTGGAGGTCCAAGTACTAAGTTCAATTTCGTATGTGCCGCGTAAGCGTTGTAAAGTACAATAATATAAAAAAAAAAATCAAAAATCTTACATGGCTAAAATGGTAACCCTACTCATGCGGGTCTTTATATCTTTTGATAAGCGAGACAAGACAGACAGGTGCGATGGCGTTATAATTAACACGTGCTAACTGTTCCGTGCTTACAAGCGATGAAGTTAGATTACTACAACGAAATTAGTCTATTAGAAACTATTGAATGTCAGATTTTATGTAATATGGTTGGATTAACGTGAAATGCACAAAATATATTAATTTTTCGATTCACAATTGGACTTGTGTCGACCATATAGATAGGTGCATCTTGTCCGTTATATAAAATAAAACTACGAACATTCATCAATCATCAGTTCGAATTAAAACTAAAATTAAGAATTAATAAATAATTATTTTCCGCAAAAAAATGGCATAAACGACTTCCATCGCGTAGTTACATTTGAATAGTTCACTCGAATTATTGATGTATACAATTTTTTCAGTATTGTTTATTTTTCAAAAACGGCTTAGACGATTTCAATAAAATTTAAATCGAACCACCTCGAAAGTATACCCTTTTGAACTAAAAAAGAATTATTTGATTCGGTCCACAATTGGAGAAAATATCAATTAACATACAAAAATAATCGACCAAGTACGAGTAGGACTCGCGCACGAAGGGTTCCGTACCCCACTAAGCATGAAACTTGCAATAAGTTGTAGTAAGTTTGTATATGGCACATTTTTAAATTTCAAACATCATGTTGCAGGAACATGTCAGTAACATAGATCTTGTTGTTAGGTTGAAACTTATTAAAAATTGTTTAGTTATGTTACTGTTATATTTCGCATGAAACTTTATATTTCAACTATGCAGGGATATTGCCTCCCAAACATACATAAACGTAAATAATTAACATTGTGGCAAAAATGTATTTGGAACGTTACAAATAAAACTTTGCAGCAATATCATTTTACCAACTTCACTGTCCGGCATTGCCTGTACCTTACAAATGAAACTTTTTCAACTTTCCTACAACATTACGAATCGGGCTCGTTATTTACATTACCTATGTAATGTTGCTGGAAGTTAATTTTTGAAAGTTGTGGAATATCTTAGTTAACATTGAAAAACTAGATGGAGTTAGCATCGCACATTGGTTTTCTGCATCGCGATGACGTTGTGTTTGCAGAAGTTAGTATCCCCATTTGTAAATTTGATTAAAACGTTCCTTATTGCGGATAGAGAAATAAAGTCTCTCATTCTTCCTCACACAAACGCGTCCCTGGGACTTAGAACTCAAAAAATGTAAATACAAAAATGTTTTTTTTTTAAACCTGGAACTGAAAACCTAACAGATATGTAACTTTGCAACAACTAAATAAATGCAATGCACGTGCAAGTTTCATTTGTACCTTAAAGCAAGATAGGTTAGACAAGTTACCTTTACCTTATTATATATTACCTTTCAAATTCAAAGTTGTGGAAATGTTACATGTTATACTTTCGGAAAGTATATTTTACAACTTTCAGACATGTTTCTTGTGTAATGTTACTGCAACTTCACGTTTTAAAGTTATAAAAAGTTTTGATGATCAGCTCTAGGCACGTTACAGGGTTTATTCAGCGCGGCCGTTAGGGCTTCGTTTCAAGCTCGCTGTAAGCTTGCATTAACGTTGCAACCTTATATTTGTAAGTTACAAGCTTGTTGATGTTACTTTCAGTAATGTTATTGCAACGTTTGCTTGCTTAGCGGGACTGTATGGGAGCCCCCCTGAAATATTTATTTTATTTTAATTTTATTATTTATTATTGAAGTGAGTATAAAACTAAATATTCTGTGAAAATTTCAAGCATCTACCTATTACCATTATTAATATAGAGCGAAAAACGTTAAAAAATTCAGGTTTGTTGTATGGGAGCCCCCTTAAATATTTATTTTATTTTGTTTTTAGTATTTGTTGTTATAGCGGCAACAGAAATACATCATCTGTGAAAATTTCAGCTCCCTAGCTATCATGGTTCATGAGATACAGCCCGGTGACTGACGGACAGACGGACATCGAAGTCTTAGTAATAGGGTCCTGTTTTTCCCTTTGGGTACGGAACCCTAAAAAACATACAGACGGTTTATTACCAGTGTTACTACCAATCTTACTACCAGTAGTAAGAACGGTAAATGAATTACCGTTGTTACTACTGCAGTTGAAAGTTCTTTGAACAGCAATAATAAATTACTCGTGTTACTACCGTAAAACTAAAATAACAACAACGTCGTCTGAACTACTTTACTGCACGATCACAAGTTATCAACCAAAGATTTATAGCGGCCAAACATTAACCGCCTTACCACATAAGATTTAAACACGCTTTAAACACTGTTTAACCGTGCAATTTGTACTGGTAACCATTGTCTAAAGCGTGCGTAAAACTTTTGTGGTTAGACGGTGATTGTCTCGCTGCCGCTGCGCTTTTCTAACAAGAATAACTCACCTATTCAGTTACATAAAAAGCTGAATATTAAAAATTTACAGTGCGTATTTATATAGTAAGTCCTGGTACTTTTAAACGTCAAAACGTAGGTATCAATAAAAACTATTTTTTATGAAGACCGCCTCAGCCTCCATATCTGCTCGACTCACGGTGACTCGTCAAAAGCGGTATGATGTTACAACCGCGCCCTCGACAGCGCCGTTGTTTTAGTGTTTTATCGTCATTTCGTCATATTATGTGCTTTCTCCGGACGCGACGTCATTTACATACGTACTTTTCTGTTTGTTCTGTGGATTTCTCTGAAGACCGCCGGAACCCACGCAGCTCAATCTCCTTAGCAATTAGATAACAAATGAAGTTGGTACTTGATATCTTGATTGGTTTGTGAATGAATAAGCTTATAAGTAAGTTCATTTAAGGTTTTTATTGACTCAGGCGGTTGTCATGAAAATGCTAAAGGGGTGCGGAGTGGACTTTTTATTTGTAACCTGTACCGGCCTTTTTAATGTCCCCTGCTGAACATAGGCCACGAAAAGGGAATGGGTTATTTCCACTACGCTGACTCAGTGCGGGTTAGTGGATTCACAAACGCCATCAAACTCCTTCAGACGTATGGAGGTTGCTCCATGATGTTTTTCTTCACTTGAAAGCCTGTGGTGTGAAAATCGGTACGAAGCCCTAAAGATCTTGTTGTTACGGCACCGAGATTCGAAGCCCCGATCTTAATGATGAATGATGGAACTGTTAAATAGTAAAAAATACAAACGGTCGGTATTTGTTCGAATCGTTCTTTCGTTATATTTATTCCATAATAATTATACCATACGATATTTCTGTTATTTACGTTAAAATTGCTTAGTTTATTAATTATTAAATATATTGAGTTGCTATTATAATTTTAACTGCTTTTTACTTTAGTGTTAGATGGATCGTAAAGTTCTCTAACGGAGATCGAGTACTGGCAACAAGCAAGCTGCTTTATACCGAATTTATTGGAAATCCATAGGAAGGCCTACGTCCGGCTGTGAATGAATGGATGGTTGAAGGCTAATACAAACTATGTCCCAATAAACCTAAGCTATTCTTAGTCACTATTTTTATTACTAATTTCGTCTACAAATTAACGTAAGTTAAGCACCCAAGTCGCACAGTTAAAAATTAACTCCGACAATCTGTTTACACACCAACATATCTCACGAATAAAAACCGCATTAAACAAAATTGAGAAACTCTATAGCTCCCAAAGAATGGGCATGAAATTAGATAGCCTCTAATTAAATTAAGTAATAGACATGGGCTTATCTTTAAGCACCTACCTACTAAGTTTCATATTGCTGTTGCCCAAGTGCCTTCCTAAATAATATATTATGATTTCCATGACCGCCTTGAAATAATAGCTCATTATCAAAGTAGAGACAATGTTACCATTAAAAGGGTACTTCATCAAATTTGTTGTGTGAACAGATGTAGCAATGTGCTTTGCCAACTATTGATTTAAATAATACAGGTCAATAACATAATTATATTTAGGGTTCCGTACCCAAAGGGTAAAAACGGGACCCTATTACTAAGACTCCGCTGTCAGTCTGTCCGTCTGCCTCCAGGCTGTATCTCATGAACGGTGATAGCTAGAACGTTGAAATTATCTCAGATGATGTATGTCTGTTGCCGCTATAACAACAAACAGGTACTAAAAACAGAAGAAAAAAAAACAATATTTAAGGGCGGCTCCCAACAAATCTGAATATTCAGCCGTTTTTCGCTGGATATTAATAATGGCGATAGGTAGATACTTAAAATCACAGAATATATAATTTAATATGCACCTTAAAAACAAATAAGTAAATTTAAATAAAATAAATATTTAAGGGGGACTTCCGTATGCGTAACGTGATTTTTTACTCGATATTAATAACGGCAACAGGAAGATGCTAGAAATATTCACAGCATATTATATGTTCCTTTAAAAATAAATCATTAAATTAAAATAAAACACATTAAGGAGGCTTTAATTTGGTACGGAACCCTTCGTGCAAGAGCCTGACTCGCACTTGGCCGATTTTTTATTTTATTTCTGTTATAGCAAATTGCTCCGACAATCGAGGAGAACGCCAGAGGCGGCGACGACGGCGGTGGCGCTCTGAACATTTATTATTTTTTCAATGCAACTACCCAAAGAAATACTGTTATCAGCAAATTAAAGTAATTTCTATTACAAAATTAGCTTCATACACGCACAGTACCGTAATAATTTGCGTAGGCAGATACCCTCAGCGGGTGGCCATTCTTTGGAATGCGTTGAGCAATCGCACCATAGTCTATCTTCCATCTTCACATGGCAATGCCATAAATTCCATCAGAACCGGAAAGATAACAGAACAATTTAGACACTATTTTAGGAAACTCTCCGTTGATGAAAATTACAACAAAATGCTTTGAGTTAATTGGTTTATTTTTCGCCGCAGCGCTACGCAGCTCAAGGATTTTTACAATCCCTTAATTTGCTCTGATGAATAAGTACGACACTTTCTTGAGAAATATTAAATTTATATTTTGCCTCATTTTAATTACAAAAAATTCCTATTGAAGGTTACTTCTTACATAATTAAGATAAAAGTATACTATTCTAACATAATAAAATCACACAGAACCAAATTACTTACCTACTCACTATTATTACTTACGTTTTAATGTTTTTAAAGTAGAAACTGTTCTAGTCTCTCTTTTAATTGAGAAATTTAAAATCAGATTCAGTTTGATTTTTTTGGTTATTTATTAGTGTAAAAGACAACCACAAATAACTTTTGCAGTGTTACTAAAACCAAAGCTCAAAACTAAATAAGATACAGCAATTAGGTACACCATACATTATAATATCAAAACTTATCTTTAGTGTAGGTAATTAATCTCCGAGTATGTAAGTAGAACTTAAGATTAAAAAGATGAATGTTCGGAAATTATGTTTAGTGATCTTTGCCCTTAATAGAATGCTGAATAATTTATATTTACAATATAGTGAATTGGCACTAACCACTTATTTTGTACTCAGGTATTCAGTTGACGCGTTTATTGATTGGGTAATTTTACTGTCTTCCCTAAATAATATCTTCACTACATAGTATAAAACAAAGTCGCTTCCCGCTGTCTGTCCTCATGTATGTTTATATCTTTAAAACTACGCAACGGATTTTGATTCGGTATCTTTTAATAGATATAGTGATTCAAGAGAAAGGTAGTAGCTAGTAGTTCGATAAATAACAAATGTCCAACCTTTGATAGGCGGAACCTACATATGAAACCTCCGCATGTCTTTAAATAATTAATTACACAATTTTCAAAATGTATCTAATAAGGATCATGAAAAAATATGTTACGAGTACTCTGCGTATTTAAACTTAAACGTTAAATTAAAGAAATTAACTAATCTGGTTCGTATCAACTGAACATCTGCGTGATGTGCTTATAGTTAATATCAAATACTATAAAATATAACTACTTACCAGTGATTTTATTTGCATTTACTATCACCTAAATTTCTAATACGAACTGTTGATTGATCATAATTATAGCAAATTACTTACATAAAAATAAGTTATGTGAGCAAGAGTTTAGAGTTCATCCTGTCTGGTTCATACATAGGTACTATACTGTTGAATGCCGCAACCTTGCTGATCGAGTGGAGTCCGAATTCTCATCTGTACTTTCTATTTAAATTTACACATATAATTTTGATATATAACTATAGAATTTAGGTCTAGTTGTTCCCAAAAACATTTTATGAAAAGCAAACAAAATTAGCAACACTCTGAAATTGGCTGTATCTATTAGGTACGATTAGTAGAAAAAGTGCCTTACTTTTGTAGGCCCGTAAAAAAGATACAACTTTACACCTGTAAACATTGTGTACGAGGTTGCGGGATGTGTTATTATAGAATTTCAGTTCTATATACACAAAAACTGACACAAATAAAATAAATAGGTGTCTGATTGTATAGGTATATTAGGATACAAAGCTGTTTACGATATTATCGCGGTATTGTACAGCTGTTTAAAGTAGTACTCATAAAGATCAGCAATACTTGTCTATAAGTACTTCTTGTGGTATTTAAGTGACAACGTACATACGAGTACATACAGCAGCTCTGTATAGTCTATGCTGCTGCGCCAGACGACCCCGTAGCGATCCTTGACGAACGTTCTCCTACCAATATTTTTTTAAGCTCAATTTTTGAACCAATATAAATAATTTGGACTCAGATTTTTAATGCTTGCTCCTGCTTTGTTACGCTGACTCGATGACCGAATGAGAGAGGAGCGAGGATTGAAAATCTAAGAGAATGCAAGCGGGATAGCATAGTATGCTATGCTAAGAGTCATTTCTATCGGTTCCAAAATGAGGTTCAGGATTCTTTTCTACATTAATATATATTACTGGCCTACGCGTACGGATCCTCCTTGCGGTGTTCAAGGGGCTTGACCTAGAGTAGTTGCATCAGGCTACTTCGCGTTGAAATCCACGTCTTGTGGTGTCGATGCACACTCTTCGCCTTTTTCCGACGACTTTACTACAGGTACATATTACAAATACTTCTTGTGGTGTTCAAGTGGTTTGACGTAGAGCAGCTGTGCCAGGTTGCTGCGCGCGTACCGGCAGCGCTGCTGCATCGGCCAACGGAAACCCACGTATTGTTGCGCCGATGTACGTTCTTGGCTGTTTTATCGATGACTAAACTACATATACATATTACAGGTCTACAAGTACGGATCCTTTTTGTGGTGTTCAAGTGGTTTGACGTAGAGCAGCTGTGCCAGGTTGCTGCGTGCGTACCGGCCGCGCTGCTGCGGCGCGCCGTGGCCCGGCCGGCCCCACAGCGAAGCCCAAGTCTCGTGGTGCCGACGCACGCTCTCCGCAGAGTTCTGACGACTCTCCTGCTTGAAGTTAACAGGGACTTGAGGATATAAGTTTCAAGAATCTGACTACTTTAACTCTAATCCACCCAGCTTTAATTAATGGAGTGATACTAGCGAAGAAGTATTTAAAATGACTCGATGTTTTGTTAAAGATAATATTAATTATTTTTATTACTGCTAAAAATTTCTTTGTAAGTCGTTACAGGCAGCTGGTAGTTCTTTTCATGTATATATATTTGATATTAATTTAAAACTGTCCCCCTGAAGTAAAGTTAGTAGATACACTTAGTATTTGCTGATTTTTCTAGAGTGTATGGTGACTAAAATAGTCTGGTAAATAAATCAAACTACTAATAACAAATATTAGGGGACATCTTACACACAGTCTCCAACCCCAAACTTAGAGTAAGGAGTGTTAAAACACTCCATACGGACTACATACAACTTCCAATAGTTTATTTTCTAAAAGAGGTACTTAGTGCACGACGTCGCCATTCAAAACTTTTGAAAAACTTGTTTTAATCAACAAAATGTAGCATAGAGCTCTAAAATTTTTACTATCTTTAACAAACTATATCGTTAGCTATAAATCTACAATATTGAATTTTGGCCACCGTCTCTTTAATTGATGGATTTAACGATGTTATAATATATTCTGATAGTTTTATCATCGCCATCGGCGCTACTTCCACTCTAGTTTCCTCCGGATGTCTATACTGACTAGATTTTATTAGTTTCACCTCCTTTTGCTGACTCTTCGCCTTCATCTGATGTTTCAATATGGCCAAATATTCCGCGTCGATCATTTCGCGCCACCTGTAAATGAAAGCGATCTGCCGTTATGTTAATCTGTTATATCACCAAATTCGTAGTTTCTATCAGAATGTTTTACAACTGACTAATGAGATCCAAATGTTTTAGAATATTTATTGACTACCAGCTTCCAGCTTATCTAATTGAATCTTTATTAGAGTTATTCAAAACTTCAGCGGATCTTTGCAGGTCATTCGTAGTTCACGTTGTTCTAACGAGTAGTGTTTTATCTTAATGAAATAGCGTATCTGTGAATCGCGCCACATCAAGATTATTATCGTGACGAGTGGTGGCAGAGCAGGTATTCAGCTAATGAAATCCATAAATCTTCACACGTGTGTAATGTCATACGGCACGTCGGACGATGCGACGAGCCGGTAGAAAGCCGTGATGCAACCTCGGTGATAGTCCAGCGGCCATTAAGCACCTCGGAATGGGTGTTGAGACGACCAGCTATCTTCTAAAATAGTCTAAATAATTGCCGACATCGCACTGCACGCATTCCGTCTTAGATTGTGATACTCAGATTGGGAAGCTTGTTTACGACGTTATCTTTCTTATGGCGTAGTAACTGTACTTTATGGACCGGCGATTCAAGAATAGGTACTCAATGAGCTAAGCAACATTAACCGTGACATGAGCAAAATTTTCTCTTCGCTGCCGTTTTCATGGTGTGCGCTTGTATTTAAATTCTAAAGAAGGTGCAGCCGCAACTTGGATTTTACGTAGTTACAACATCTGTTGACATTTTACACGGATGCGTACAATGCGTACCTACTTGCGTTTTCACTGTATGGACGTAACCTTTGTTATGCGCCTCCGGCGATATATTAAATGATCATAATGAAATTGTAGGCATAGGCACGGTATTTATAAGTGTCACTGATACTTAATAGTTTTCTACATTAGGGTCAAGTCTCATGACCTCTCGAAATTAAAAATCTATTCTTCTAAGGACCTTGACGCATAATCTTCATCGTGTCACAGCCTGAAGAATTTGTAATGTTGTATTTATTGCTAAATGCGCTGCATCATGTAAATATACAAAAAGATTTGTGCGTGAATAGAATCGCTACACAAAGGACGTTAACACAATAGGTATAGTTACGAGATTAGAAGATTGTAGATATCTAAGATGATATAATTTGTCGTGATTATTTGATTATAATTTATTACCTTGTAAAAAAATATCAATGCAAAATATTCAAAATCCGTGCTTTTAATGCAAACAAACCATTTTAAGATTTCATTTTTATAATTGTATATTTTGTTAGTATTATGTAGTAGTCATGAATATGCATGTCAATCGTGAACTGATGACACATTATTTTTATGTTTGAAGAAGTATTTTGCAACATTTTTTTATTAAGTTTAATTTAAAAAAAAAAAACAAATATGAATAATAAAAATGTTCCTTCGTAGATCTGTTGGATATTGGTCATCATAGATTTAATCTATGTACCATTTGTATGGCACTGCATTGTCTACACCACTTTTATATACATAGACAGGTATCTAGTGTGTGTATATCACGTGTTTTGTAGACAACGAGTGCCTTAACTAAATAATGTGCTGTGCCGACCCCACCTAGTGGGGTAAGGGCAAGAAGATGATGATGATGAAGTTCCATTACTAAATACAATAAAATAACATTATAAACTTCTTCATAAAAGTCATTGGATCTTCTACAGACTGTTGAGGTCTAAGGTTAATCCAAAAGCTTAAAAGAGGGGTTGAGTATAGTACTCACTGACACGTTTGCTCTGGGGGTCGCGTGACGTCACTGGAATGCAGTGTGCGCGCGCCGACTCGCCGCCTGCGCGCGAGCAACGGTACAAGCTCTACGCCGCCAGTCACGCGCAGAATTGTCTCCTCTGGTGTCTGGTCTGGTGGCTTCTTATCTCCCCTTGTCAAAGATTCCTCATATTTAGCTTGCCTTTCATATTGATCTTCTGGATACGCCAAATTCACTTCATCTCTACTGCAGAACCTCGAGTTGAATTTAGACTTTCTGGGACTTCGTTTTCCCCTTCCTCTTGGAACACTAACTGGTTTAATTGATGTACGTCTTTCTCTGATTTCTTCTCTGTCGTCTGCAATATAGGCATCTTTTCTAGCATCTGTGGGACTGTTCCTGTGTGTAATGTCTGGTAATTTGTACGGTAAATTGGAAAAGTGAACATTTTCTTTCTCGTGCAAGTAGTTCTCGTAAGAATCATCGTCTCTCTTTACTTGAGGTAAAGTAAGCGAAGACCTTTTTTCGTGACGGCGCTCCTCATTCATTTTGTCGAAAATTTCCTGGTCGGTCCAACCCTGAAAGAAAACAAACAATATTGTATTCTATCTGCGTCACCTAACAGGTTTAAATTGAATTATTTTATGTTACCATAGACTTTGAGAAATTTAGACCAATATCGCGAGGGTTTCTCCAAATGGTGCCTCCTGGCCCTGGTTTACCCCACGGTGCCTCCATCTGGTGCTGAAAATGTAAAGCAATTTATAAAATCTAACAATGAGATTTTATTCAAACTGATCAATTTACCATCTTCTGTTCAAACTCCAGATTCCTTCTCATTTCTTCATGTAGAGCTTTCTGTCGAGTTTTCACCATGTCATCTAAAACAATCGATACGATTTAGATTATCTAATCTCTCAATGTTTTCGTCCTTATATAACAAGCTTTTATATCGTGGCGGTTTTTGTCTGATTTAATTTTGTTTGATACGTAGCTTGAATCAGTAGAGAAAATATTACGTAAAGATGTCACACGATCTTCACGACTGTATCAATAATAATAATGAATAATCAATATGGTAATCCATGCTAATGATTCGTACCCAAGATCTCCTTATAGCATCGCTGCTGCACGGGCGTCTGCCTGTACCGGATGTCATTGTCGACGCTCTTCCGCAGGTTTTCAGCGTAGTAGCACTGCGGGTCTTCGCGTATCCGCAGAGGGGTCTGACGCTGTCTGCGCCGCCGCACCGGCGATGACCCTCCCAATCGGTTGCTGTCTATTTGCACTCCCTGCGAATGTTAGAGTGAAAATCGTTGCAAGTAGTTTATGTTCATGGGAATTGGAACGGGAATAATCGCCATGTAGAGTCATTTTATTACATTCCAGTTGTATACTTCATCTACGAGGTACGATTTACACACAACTAGGTACTACATCGTTACTTTGCAGATGAAACGTCAAGTTGGTACCTAAATCCAATAATCGCTTTATGTAGCCAAGAAAATATGAAAGAATCTTTACTAGTTTAAAAAACGTTCAAACGCCGTTTGAACAGCTTAGCATGTTACTGTAAAACATTTTATCAATCATGGACTTCCATTCCAATAGTTTGTTAACGAACAAGTTCTCCATATTTATTTCCATTAAACCCCAAATTCGCACGCAAAAAGCAATAAATTTTAATAAGTAACACTTATATGAAATTGACAAAAACCCGTTTCGGTAGTTACTTTTAATGCAAAAATTGTCGATCGGACAAATTATGTAAAAACGTTGATGATGAAAACACAAATAAAATGTGTGCCAAGTGTTCGACTCGGCAGGACAGGGGCCGGCCATTCACAGATTTTTTATAATTCATCTTCGTTACATAACTCGGCGCGGTGTGACCCGCGCCTTAATGATACGAGTAGGTACTTTAAATGACCCTTTACCTTATAAAGATTTATTGGCACCGTCACATCGGTCACATGCTGCCTACCAACCTATTTTTTTACTTCGAGCAATTAATAAAGTAGGCAAACAGGCGGCGGCATTATGCAATTTGGAGGCTCCCTTTTTTACCACAATCTAAAAGCAATTTATATTTGCCAAAACTGGCTATAAACTCTCCATTGTATAACCCGGCCATATTTGTCGGCATGGGATTCGTGAATCAACGACAATTTGTAGTCATGCTTCGTTTTATGGAATGTTTAAGGGCACGCTACTAAAAATTAAAGTACTTTGCTGCTTTTTCGAACGACCTTCACGTTTGAGATAAAGACAACGCAGTGCGGATAAATAGATGGTGTAGTTATGGTATGTTCTAAAATGAAATTAACACCTAATAGCGAAACATGTCAAATTAGTCGAAAGCTAAAAATCATGCTTACAATAAATTTTGTCGAATCTGAAGCCAATAAAAAAAACTAAAATGAAAACTACTTAAAATAATGTCTACTTCATCATTTATTATTTCATTCACTTATACAAATTATTTCATAAAACTAAAAATAGAACAATAAAAATTGTTACTTGTCTAATGTCTACTTATCCATAAACTATAATTATAAAATCTGTATTTAAACGATCTCGATTCTACACTACATTGTGCCCATCATTATGTTCTGTTTAGTGGTGGATTAAAAGCTTCGACATTGTTACCCTCAGTTCGTCTTCAGGGTAGATGCCCTTAGCGCGTATGTCGGTGAAGCGGATCCCGCGGGCGTTGGGCGCTCCGCCCCCCTCTCGGCCCCAGGGTTCGTACGTCGCCACGTCTGAGCGGCCCTGCACACAATGCCTTTTTTAGATAGGTGTCTTTATTAGCTACTGGCTTTAGCCGCGGCTTTGCCCACATGAAATACTAGGTTTTGTGCTGTCCTATATGAAATTTTTACTTTTCCGGGACAACAATACATTCTCGGACCTTTCAACTATGTCCATGTAATAAAGAAACCCATAAACAACATTTTGGATCTTTAATGTTATATAAAATAAAATAAATCTCAACTACTAGGTCCTACACAAAAAGTAATAAGATCATCTCTAGGTGTAGGACATAAAAGTTTAGAGAAAATTTAAATTCCCAAGCTCAATAACCAGCTAAAGCAGCCAAGCCAGTGGGCAGCGTCCCCAACATGCTGGCAGCATTACGGCGTAGAATGGCAATGATTATACGTTGAGTCAAATAAATCCCATATTTCTCGCTTGCTTATCAGCTGAAAAATATGAAGAATGGTTCCTAATTACTCATTTGAGACGAATTTGAATATTATTTTTCCTTTACTTCAGAGAAACAAAAGCTATTGTCGTTGGACAAAAGTTGTTAAGTATGATGTAGAGAGCACGCTTGAGAGGAGTTTTAAGCCATTCAGTCAGTGAACAGACCCTGTATAATATTTTAGGGTAATTTTCATAATAAAGAGTTAAAATATAGGTAAGACTGTTGCAGTATGACAACCGTTAAGCGCAATGCAGAGTAAGGAATAATAGTCTCATAAATATTTCTAAGTTATTTTAAGTAGCAAGATGCTTTGTACTTTAGAAGTAGAATTGTAAATTATAGTGCAGACTGAAGAACAAAACTATTGAATTAGTTCTAATATTAAAGAAAAATCATAATTTTTATTTCTTTCATGTATACCTACCACTATACGTTGTTCACTAGGTAGCCACTTACATATTAGGAGTGGATATCAGAATAAATTAGCTCACTTAAAACTGTCAATCATCTGGAAGGTTATAAATAGATAGGTAGTTAAGTGAAAATTATACATTCCGCTTATAAAGCCTGACTCGATAAACACTTATAGGTACTTTGAAAAGTCTAAGAAATCATTGTACTCATCAATACGAACAACTTTCACTGTTGGCAACAACACTGAAATGGCGGATAAAAATTAGCTTGAACTCTAAACACTGTGTCAAGGTTTCAAAACTTCTTATAAGAATGGAACATGTGTCGTTTTTTCGATTTTTGTACCAAGTTCATAAAAGCTGACGAGTACAATCGTATCCTGCCAGGCTAGTATGCGCACCACGCAATTTTTCTTCCGACGTGTTAGAACGAGACAGCGTTATGGCAAAGTATATTTCTGTCACTTTTTCACACGTCAACAAGAATTCTTTTTGTGGCTTTTCGTGGTCGTGTGCTGGACTAGCTGGAATGTTGCAAGCTTGTTGCAATAGTCCATCAGTCAGTCCTAATGTAGGTACCTGTCCGTGGTTCTCCAGCTTCTGCCGCAGCATGAGCTCATTGCGCTCCCTTGCGATCTGCTCGCCCTCGTATATCATCCTCTCGGCCTGCAGCCGATCGCGCACGCGCCTCCGCTGCGCCGGCGACGTCGGCGCACTCAGCCTCCTGATTATATACCATTTATACAATAAATAGCAGCACTGCTTCACATTACAATAAATAGTATCTCTGTGCGATATAACTACACTGCCATGTGCAAAAAAGAAACATCTATTCGATAGTTAAAAAAATTAAGAAATTAAAATGGGCATCTCATTCTCTTTTTGGAATTCAAAATATTAATGAATTCAATTTTGAAGAAAATGTTACACTGCGTGCCTTTTTTCTTAGCACGACCGTTCAGAGTAAGTTTGCAGCTATACCTTTGCATTATAGATATAGCAAAATATTAATAAAGTAAAACCAAAATAATTTAGTACATTATAATAAGGCAAATTTGAAAATAGTATTGTGTTGCTTGACTGAAAATTACCTATTTTTTAATATTTTCGTTTACGAAAATGTAAATAAGATATAAAGGTTAATAAGGCGGCCGAGATGCCCTTAGTAGTGTCTTTTAGACCATGTCATGATAGGATATAATATAAGAAAAGAAAAAAAATGACTTATTATCAGGATCCTTTTCAGGTTGATCCAGTAATTCTCGATTATGGATCATTTGTAGAAATAAAAGACCAAGAATTAAGTAGTAATAAAGTTTACGTATATAGAACCCATGAGTTTTCGGTAGGTATAGCTTTGACCTTCCAAATACCACTTAAATCGCAGATTGACAATTCAGCCATCACTAATAAACCTACTGGGCACTAAAATATATTGCAAAGATGTGAAGTATAAGTAAGATCAATATCGGTAAAACCGTGATACTTATCTTTTTGGTGCAAATTAATATTGTATTACCTACTCGAAATACGTACTTATCAATATTGATCAGTACCTAATACATACTGTGTTAGTTGTTTGTAATGTAACTTGTGTTTTTATTTTCATCAATCAACCCGAAAATTTAAAAAAGGACTACATACAATCGGCTGACACAATAAAGATAGCTATATTGAATCTGTGTCAAGCTGCAACGTAATTCATCACGATGTACTTCATTGAGTAATGAAAACCCACATGATCATAATGGAAGCGTGAACGAGAACACCGCGTCACACTTGTAATCGACGTGAAGTTTCATCGTAACATTGCAACAACTGACCTTTTGTCGATTCTCCCAACTCATAATTATTCTTTATCGAAAATCTCTAAATGAGAATCAAGTACCGAAGTCATTTAGAAAGCACTTCACTACCATTAAGATGCCTTACCTACGCAACCGACGTGAGTGCAAAGCAAACATCTAAACTAATAGTTTCACTTGTTCCAACAAAGAGATATGTTCGTATCACAAACAAAGCATAAAACTAATATATTATTATGAATGTAGACAAGAAATATTGTAAAATGAAAGAAAACATCGCTGAAATTCGACTGTGGCAGCGCGGCTATTGCCGCCTACTGGTGATTCGTGAAATGTTTTGCGAAGTTGCGGGAATCCGAAATGATATCGTGCACGCTTTTGTGCGTGTTTGCATTGACGAACGATTTGGCAAACTCGTAAATAAGGGTGATTTGTTAGTTTGGCTTTAAAGTTGTCTAAGTACGTCTTAATATTAAGTAAGGGAACTCCTACAGTAAGATTAAAGTGTAACGTTATAATCAACACTATATGTCTTAGAGTTGGAACTTAGAATAGGCTCTTGTCCAAAATGGCCAATCGTGTGATCTCCATATTTCATAACGCTTAGCAAAGATAAGGCTTAAGAGATACTATTAGAACACACTCCCTTAGATATTGTTTGTATATATTAGGCATTAGTTTGCCTTTCTTAGACCGAGGTCTTGCTTTATCGGTGTGAGTACTTGTACTTATCCAGTATTTTTGACAACGCAAAAGCTTTGTGAACATACATTTTACATTTAATACATTAATAGCACTCTCAGACCAGCCTTGAAATCGATTATTATTATCTTTTTAATTAGAACAACGAAGAAGAATACCTAAGTAGAGCTCCCGAAGATACAGACAAAGGAAACAGTACTTTATGAAAATGTATGGGTCGGTAAGTTAGTACTAAGCTGTAATCATTTAACGAGACTAAGTTAGGCAATTAAAAGCACGTGCAAAGATAAACGTTTCAGTTCTAATCGTTAAACTTAGGCGAGATTAATCTTTTAATTACGATATAGGTATTGTACAATTAAAACCACGAGGAGTACTTACCTAGGTATATATATTTTTTTTGGCAGTTGTGTTTGTAAAGGTTTTATGTCTCAGGATGACCCTGATATTATGATTATGACCTACATTATTTTTTGCCAAAAACAGTACAACAATAATTGAATATTCAGCATTCAGCAATCTAAGTACAAAATTAGAATAGTTCGCTCGAATCGGTTTTTGCTATTTTTAAAAATTCGGGGTAATTATACCTACTCTTTCCAATAAAAAAAACATAAAACAATCGCACTACTCTGAAACTCTACTACTCTACTAGTTATGCGTGAAAATATGCGAGTCGGCTTGAGAATCTCGTCCGTTTTTTCGTCGGTTACAAATCTTTGTGGAAAATCGAACGCAATGTAGGTACTGATTGTGTCAGACACGGCTTAAACTGTTGAAATTCAAAACTATTGATTAACAAAATGTTGAAATAAATTATTTATTAAGTACCTGGGTATGTTAGTGGAATTGCTTCAAAATTTTAACTAAAGTTTAATTAAAGTAAATTGTTTACCAGACCATTTTGGGATATTTTTCTATAGATTTTAAAAAGATAAATTCGGTCCTCAAACAATAAAGAAATGAGGATGGATGAGGTAATATCGGAACAAAAGAAATCATATAGACGAATTGACGAATCTTCTCCGTTTTGGAAGTAACTTCATCAATTACCTACAATAAAAAATAACAAACGTTAATTAAAATAACGAGTAAGCACATACCTGTAAAATTACTGTTTTTTTTTTCTCTTGTAAACTAGCAACAGCCTCTTTCTACACTTCTCAGCTAAGGTAAAAAAACATAGATACTTTTTTTGTTTAACTTTTTTGGAGTTAGC
Organism: Hypomecis atomaria; assembly: GCA_964007245.1. Taxonomy (NCBI): domain Eukaryota; kingdom Metazoa; phylum Arthropoda; class Insecta; order Lepidoptera; family Geometridae; genus Hypomecis; species Hypomecis atomaria. Next base: position 14,907,418 of record OZ023288.1, read on the forward strand.
CGTGAATATACCGTTGTGGGCAAGATGGGCATACCCATAACTTAAATTCAAGCACAGATTTAGTTGAGGAGTGCCATATAGGCCCGCTTCGGCAGATGTTAGCTCTGCGTCGAACCTTGATCGACCAATGGCTTCTGCTATAAAACGAGCTCTTTGACTAGCACTGTACCGAATTTTAGGTAATCGTACCCACAAGCTTTTTGGGCTTCTCTTGGGCTGGATCCACGCCTGAGTTAGTTTATACGACAAACACGTTAGTTTTTCATGAAGGTAAAAATAATCTGTCATTAGGTATTGAAAAGCCGACTTTTCTGCAAATCATGATTCGTTTTTACGAAGTGCTGTGCTTTACAAATAGAGTAATTAAATAGCAGTAAAGTAGGTCGTAGGTCTGTTTGTAAGGCAGTTCACGCCGAAAGTGAGGCTTCACAAAAACCTATTCAATTTCTTTGTTAGCTTCTAAATGTGAGTAACCTACGATCGTACCAATTTTTTAATATTTATTTAGGTTTGCGCGTATGTGTCAGTGCATTAACTGTGTATGAATTTATTTACTTCGAGTAATCAGTCAAAGGAATTTTATTGTGATTAAAATTATAAATAACAACAGCTCTTTTGCTCTAGTACAAACCATACTATTTTGGAAACAAAAAAGTCACTTCACACGTTTTATTTCCACGATCCCAACGTCCATTTTCAGTTCCCTGGATACTTATAAGTATCTTATCCTCCTGTGTTCCGCGTCGCAGCCTCTAAGACCACGAGAGAACCCAAGGGCCCTCTATGCAGTCGCAGTGGATAGTGAGAACGACACCTCTTATTTAGTTTTAACTCTTCTCTTCTTTTGTGGTCTCACGTCGCCCCCTATCAAGCGATGGCAGCGTCCTCAAAGTTGTGAAATGACAAAAGAGTGACGCAGCGATGCACCATGGCACCGCCATTCTTCTAGCGTCGCAAGCTTTTTTCTTCGTCTTTTAGCTTCGATTAAAACCTATCTAAGCCTCTATCTGAACCACCCGAAATGTCCTCGGAAAAAATGTACCTAAGTAGGTACATTTTTTGGGATAAGTATCCCAAAATTTTTTACTTATACTTACCTTTTATTATCTTTTTTAAGAAAAATTCACGATTAACTCTAACTTGTCTGATATTAACTGTTACTATTATCACAGTTTCGGTCTAGGATGCGTAGCACGCTTACCTAAAAGGTACCTGTTTGCTCTGACTCCAAAGACGCCTAAACTGTACCTACGGATCTCTAATAAATGAAATGCTTAAATAAACATAAGCTTATGGTAAATCGATCAGACGTAATTTTTTCTGCGGATATCATAGCGCGATAACATGCAAGCGTGCGTTGCAAAAATAACCGCCGTTCGTGAATAAAAATACGTACTTTTGTACTGTTTGTGTTGGAGGTCGTTGCTATGAGAGTTGCTGCAGGAGAGTAGAATAACCGCTTTGTTTTAATTTGCTTTATCATAAAGGTATAATGCATTTGTTGTTTTTAATCTTTCGCGATTTGAACACATTATTATTATGTACTACGGGACTAATCGCGCACTAAAATTACGAGATAAATAAATACCTCATCGTCCCGACGTTTCGACCGAGTTCCATAGATCGTGGTCACGGGTAGACGGTGTGCCTACCCGTACCCTCCATAATAATAACGTATAATGCATTTTTACTAAAAAGTACCTAAGTATTTTGTGTAAACGTAAAGTAGAGCAAAAAAGCTTTGAACTACAAAAGAGACTCCGGCCTAGATTAGTTAAAAACGATCAATTATACAGACAACGGCGCCAGAATTCCGGGAAACTCCAATCGAGTTCAGTATCTATCCAGTATCAGTGAGCTATCAGTTAGTAGGTAGGTACTTAGACGCGCACGTGCCGTGTCAGTGCTACGTACATTTTTCATGTCTCGTGGTCCTGGCGCGGGCGGTGCCGGGCGCGGCATCGATCGCCAGACCTACAATACCGAGCCTTGGCTTGCAGTCAAGGACGGACGACAGGACATTGTCGAGGGGGTTGTTTGGAAACTAGTACAATTCTGATCTAATAATGGCCTAACTAAATATATAAAAAATAATCCCATTGGCTAGACAGTCTAGTTGGCCGTCTGACCATCAATCTGACCAGTGAGAAACTGCTGTTCTGTGCTGTATATCTCAATGGGAATATTGAACCAGGAGCCACGAGGAACTTGATCTTAAAAATGTGTCACTGAAATGGGGCCATGTAGTTCTGTGATGGCTGCGCTTTCATTAAACACCGCAGGACCAAATCTAAATAATTTTAGACGCTGCTAGAGAAAGATCTTTGCCGGCCTTTTTATTGATAGATAGACACACGAAGGGCAATATACAAGTCGTTACTCGTACAATGTTACAAGCTCCATGCGATGAATATAGCAAAGTTCTTCGATTTGATAATTAATAATGCATCTACATAGACTTAGGAATATTTTCAAGGTAGGAACAATACTTTTCGTACCTTGTACCATACATAGTACCCACATAACAGTGTACTACTCGGTAATCCCTGGTTATCATGGCGCCATATCTGCATCAGATACGTTCGACGATGTTTACATCTTGCGTAAGATTACCGATATATACACATATATAGAGATATAATTGGTATTGGTAACACCTCTTAATTCCCTGAAGTGAACCGAACAAGGATGTCAATTATCGTAATGCATTTTTGGAGCAGGAGCAGCCACGACAAATTTAGAGCAGTGTACCGTGTGCGTGCTGGAGCGGACACAGCTCATATTATGTCGATTACCGGTCTTCTGGATATGAGCAGACACTCCTATGACGATGCCCCCGAGCCCCTAGTTCAGGAGCTCAATCTAAACCGCTCACTCTGAGTAGGTACACTAGCAAATCAGTAAACGGCTGGTCCACGTTATTACTTACAAAATTCAGGGGGAACAGCATTATTCTTTACATCACTGGGTCCGTCCGGACTTGCAGTCGTTCTTGCTCATACATATCCGAGTAGCACGCGAGATTGACACAGTTCGTGAGTTCGTGGAAATGGGTCATGTGTCGGCCTGCGATATTCGATAACTTTGGCGAAGGCAATAAAAGTGATGGAAGGTCATGTCCATAAAGTTTGGCAGTAGTCAAATACTGTTTGTACGAGTAATGTAACCGGCAACACGGAAGCGCCGCGAGCTTATAGGCACACGTTACTTGCAAACAGCTCAAGTTTATTGCAGCTACCTAGTCGTAAAATACATAACATATACAACTTACGTTTTTATCTACTTGATGACATAATCAAGTTCTTTAATGGATATTGGAAATATTGGAGTTTATTACTTACAAATGGCAACAGTTTTCCCATCATCATTTTGTCCGCTTTGGGATTTCCACTGGTTATTTGCCTAAAATATTAAAATAGTGTGAATGTTAACCAAATTAAACATGCGTTCTAAATTTAGATTGATTTAGAAATCTATAGGGAATATAGATTACTCGTACTAAGTTGATCAAAATTTAGAATAAATTATTAATAATTTAATTTGTTTAACACTGTTCACGTCCAAACAAATTAAATAACTTGAGATAAGTTAGTTTATATCTCAATTTATAATCGTATTTGTTTATCATACTTTTAAAATCTCTCCGTACCGGGGCGAAACCGGGATGGGCAGCTACTAGCCCTATAGATTACTAAGTCAATCCAAATTTATGATAAAATAATGTTCAATTTGTTTAACACTGTTCACGTCTAAACAAATTAAACATTTATTCTAACTTTGGATTAATTTATAAATCTGTAGGTACCTAACATTTTAGAAACCCAAATGATTGCACCATAAAAGAACAAGATCATAAATTACGCATTAATTGGCGAAGGGCGCTTAATGCTTTTCTCCTTTCGGGCTTCACAAATCTTTCATAAAGAGTGGATCCGCAGTAGGTACTAATATAGTACAAACAATAGGACATGAGACTACAGCAAACGTCGCATTACTTACGTTTATAAACTACATCAATGAAAATAAAACAATATTCTGTAACTAATTTTTATATTAAAAATTATTCATGATTTAGCATTTTACAGAATAATAATATTTACAAACCTATGGACTAAGTACGTACATGTCTACATACATATAAATAAAATTCATTGACTCCCATTTAGTTTTTAATGTACAAAACATACATCTCCACCGCCTTATATTGTTTATTGTCATGGCCGACGTAAACACCAAAAAATAGCTTTTGTCATACACACTATTAGTTCTCTTAATATAACTGCCCAATATTATAGTTAAACATTATTTTAACATAATGTTTATCATAATTAATTGCTATGTGAGTTCTTACTCATATGTGTAGCACAAGATTGAGTGTAAATCTAAACATCATTTTTAGACATCTAGTTGAAAACTTTAAAGATAGTATCAAACAGCTTTCCATCGAAAAACTCACACATCGACTGTCAATAATCAACTTAACAACTGTCACCGCAAGCAGAAATATGAAATCGTAAGTTACTAACGACGGGAACTAAACTAATGTACTTATTTTCCATATCCGTGCGACGACATCAGTAGTTACGTCGGCCTTAAACTATTTATCTCATTAGTGACTAATATTTGTTAAATAATAAGATAGAAAAGGTTTAAGAATACTGCGCTCATTGTGCACTTTCCGTGAATGGAGAACCTCATACGTGGACCTCAGTGAAACCGAAGTACATATTCTTATCGTATTTACAATTAAAATGTCTAATTAGCTAATAGCATGTTTTTGTTCCATCCACGATAGTCTGTGAATTGTGCCTCGAAAAAGAAAAAAACTAACGAATTAAAACTAAAACAGAGTATAATACACACCTTTAGAATGTAACGTGAACACTAAAGAAATTGAGGTAATTGGTTTTGAAGACATTACACGGGTAACTTATCCAATGACTCTCAGTATTTACAAAAAAACGAGAGGCAACGTCCGCATAATGATATTAAGTTGTCTAATGAAATGAAGATATTCCACGCTTACTATTGAAATAAAATTGCCGTTGATCTTTGTGATACGTGTGCCAAATACAACTCTTTCGATGGTCAATCGATTCGTAAAGTAGCTAATAAGATCTAGTAGAATTTTAGCGTTGCAGTTAAAAATTAGGTAAACGGCGAGAGAATTATCAAGATTGATCTATAAAGACTTTGTAGAATTATCTAAACAATCAACCAACAGTAAAAATCGAGACAAAAACCAACGTGAACAATTCGAAACCGCGCTAAGACTTCATGATACTATTTTTTCCCTTGTTCCGATACAAAAATTGGTAGTGTATAGAATAGGAATAGTACGAATCGTTATGCGGACGGAACCTAAACATAAGTAACCGACTGAAATATAAGCACCCAATTTTGTGATGTTATTGTTTTCAACATTGTGCATCAAAACACAGGTACATTCTAATTCTACCGCTAAAAATAATTGCACGATACACGAGTATAAGAATAGAGATAATCAATATAAGCAAACAAAACAAACATTTCTATGTACAATTTTCAAGTTCCACATACAATATCGTTTTATTGAGTCAAGTCGTACACTTATATGTACACCGGTATTTGGTAACAGAAAAAAAACACTCATTCAGTTCACTCGTACGGCTGTAAGCTCGCGCTAGCGAAATATATTCATAGGAAACTACCTTAATATAAATCAGGTCACACAAGTGAAGGACGCAAAGATAAATATATGTACTATATCTATGTAAGTAATCAATTACATATTGTATAATACGTAACATACAAATTAGATATCAGTTCGACTGATTCAATAAATATATCTACATAACAATATAGTGAATATCATTTTGTTTATGTGTAATATCCTGGGCCTCAGAATAATGACAGGTAATAGAAACCGTACTAAAATAGCAATACTAAAACATCACTTTGTTCTATTTTAATTAAGGAATTTAAAAGGTGTTAGAAAAAGATGCACATACACTCGAACTTTTTCGAAGGGTATTATCAATTAGGATGGAGCTATCTCGGCTGTCCAAATTCAAAAAAGTAGAAAGTAGGAAGGTAAAATATCAGAGATTTGAACCTTCTGATGGAGCTAGAGGGTTCAAATTTATATACATATCGCAAAAGACAAAGTAGACCAAATTACGACCATTATGACATCCCAACTTGTGATTTTGACGTTTGACGACAGACAATGCGTTTTTTTGTTCCGCTCACTCTCGCGTATGCTGTAGAATCAGATATGAATAAGACAGCTGTAACGTAGTTTTTATTTGAGTAAATCTTAGCAAGGTTTCTAATAATCGTCATTATTCTGAGTCCCGGGCGAACGGTACGAGTCGACGGGAAATGTCTGAGATAATATCCAGCCGTAGCTACACGCACACACGCGCACACACGCACACTGCAACAGTCTCCGAGCTCACACACACACTATAATTAATTTAATATTACATTCCGACTGTAGAGACCCTCACATAAGGAACCGAGATATTCCCGCGGCCTCGCACTAACCTTTAACTAAAAAAGGTTACAGTGACGAGAATGAAAGGATACATTTTCAAAGTACTCTTAGGAATACGTATAAACGCTACACTATCCGATAGAATCCAAAAACTACTTTGAAAAATTTCGTATTCGAAATGTCGGCGAACTCTGCGGGCTAGCCGGGAGGTTACATAAGCAGTTTGAAAATAACATTGTTATTTTTTAAACTAGACCATGTGAACAATGACATAATTGGTCGTTATTAGCCAATTTCATGCTAAGACAATCAAATATTTTTTGTGACACAAAATGTAACAATAATACTTTAAGCCGAGTCTAAAAGCTGTGTCAATATTGGCGTCTTTAGCGCTTTTCATTTCAAATTACATCGTCTCATAACTGATCAATTGCATTTTACGTAAGTAAATAATTAATAAGTATTTCAATGTCATCTCATAAGTAAAGAACCATACGTTGGATAGATATTAACTTATTTTGACGCATTTATAAAAGAAAAATTTGAATTCATCATTATTACATCTTTTTTGAACAAAAGAGAAAGAAAAGCTGCAGTAACCTTCAACTAAGCTAGCCTCACCGAGAGCTACACGATCCGATCTAAAGAATCGACGTAGCTAGTAGAGTTGCATATCGACTATCGCTAAACTATCGATAGTTGACGTTATATCAATAGTATTGATGGACTATCGATACTATTTAAACTATTAGCTTCAATTGTATCAATACTATCGATAATTTTACTAACTTTCGATAGTATTGATAGTTTTTTTTATATTGAATACTGCGATATTACTTTCGATAGCATTACTTCAAAACTATCGATACTATTGTGATGTAATAATATCGATTTTATCGATAGGATTGCTTGCAATTAATAGTATTAGTTGATTTGCGATACTGTCGATAGTATCAATACTATCGATATTGTTACTAGTTTTCAAGGTCAACTATCGACAGCGAAACTATCGATATTTATGCAACTCTAGTAGCTAGCGCAGGCCGGACTAAAAATCCGACATCGCTAGCGCACGTCGCAAGACGAGGCGGTAGTAAGCGACCTCCGTCGGGATATGTGACCCTGGACCCTATGACCTCGAGTTAAGGGTTATTTGATCCTGTTGAGCACGAGGTCGGTGGTGATGACGAGCCCCTTCTGGTAGGGCGAGTCGGCGAGGTCGGCGGCGAGGCGCGCGGCCTCGGCGCCGTGCTTGCGCGCGAGGAAGCGCGTCTGCTCGAGCCCGCGCGACTTGTGCACCAGCTCGAACGCCTTCTCCACGTCGCCGGACTCTTGGAACCGCCTCATTATCATCGGGTTTAGCTCTGGGTACTGGAAGATAATGAAAAGCTGCTTTACAAAACATTTTATTTACCAAAACTTGAGTTAGAAATACGAGTAACAATTTTAAAACTGGAATTCATTAAATGCTGTACCTATTACAAACAAACAAACGAAAAACTCTTTATTGTACACACAAAATAAAAATAACAGTAAATACAACAGTGAGATTCTTAAGGTAATGCACCACTAGGCGGCCTTATCGCTGGAAGCGATCTCTTCCATGCAACCCATACCTATTACAAAGGATTAAAGCCCCTGAGTTTTTCTCTATAAGTTTTTTATGTGGTTATACCGCCATACCGTCACAGTATAGAGGAAACTTTAAAACCGCGGTTTTATTTTGTACGTCGCCGTCGATCAGGGGCTTAACTATAGGTCGCAAACTCGGCTATATCTTACTAGCTAACTCGGCAAACGTTGTCAGTTATGTATAAAAATTCAGGAAAGGGCCTGGGGTATAAAAATATAGAATAGAAACAATATAGCCTGAAATACGACCTATTCTCAGACCTACCAAATATGTATACCCAAAAAAAAACATAATAATTAGATCAAGTCCAAGTCAGTTCGGAAGAATGCTATGACATACACGTGATTGTTTTATTCATTAGATTGATGGTACTTCTCAGTTATATGTATGGCGGTTTATAACTTACGATAAATAAGACTACTGTGAATTGATTTAAAAACAATTCCAACAGACCATGTAGTGGTAGTAAAAGAACACAAAAGATACCATCGGTTGAAGTTTTAGAAACTACTACAAACGTACCAGTTACTAATAATGTCTAATTTGCGGCAATTTTTTTTCCAGCAGTATTTTTAATTTCTTTAGAAATAAGCAAATTGATAGTCGTAGCAGTGTATAATAGTATCGATATCAAAACAAAAAAGTGACCATCATGTATCGCGGTCCGTTTCACGAGATATAGACATTAGCCTCATTTCCACAATGTTGATTTAAAATGAATGCCAACAACAACGGTCCACGCGCCCTCGCTCGGGAGAAAGTGACAAACAACGACAGGTGCGCATTTTCGCGGGTATTTTTAATGCTTTCTTTCTCCCTTTCGTAAGCAAGGATTAATTTAAATCCACACAATTGATCCCTTAAAGTTTTTAGAGTGAATAATAAAAGCGGTTTCAATCCATCTATTTCACAACGTCGTCGATTTTATAACCTTCTTTTATTTATTTATACAATCGCCCACTGCTGACCTCTCTTCTTTTACGCCACTCACCCCGGTCCTGTGCCAATTTTGCTAAAGACGGACCCGCGAGTTTTACAATATCGTCGACCCAACTAGACCCCTCGCTTCGTTTGACTCTACATAATATAATTTCCTCTATACAAATTAGAAAAATAGGCCTCCTCTGTAGATTTTGAACAGGATGGTGAACTTTTTACTTTCCCGTCGATGTTGACTGTTCAAAAAGTTCAAGTATGAAAAGCCGAGGTATAAATTGTCAACGTCGCGGTAGCAAGAGCTGCGTTTGCGCAAGTGTGTGCAACTAACATCTACTCTACGTGGAACTGGTTTCGTTCCTGCATAGCTCGAATAACTTCATCTACATATTCCGGTTCATTGCGGAACGGAAGAAGCGATCAATACTATTTATTGATTAGGGTGATAACGGATAACCTAATTTTCCCCAAACTTGAGACTTTAGAGTTATCGAGCTTGAGTCGTAATCTTTCCAAAATCTGTGGCAACTTTATTGTTTGCGACACTTCAAGTTACTTTATCGTAAATGAAGGACACATAAAAGACGGTAGGAGGCGACTGTGAGGACGGCGATTGTTGGAATTATAGCTGTACTTTAATCATTTATGTTTACACCACCGTCCATGTCAATTACACGTTTCCACTCATTAGAGGTTGTCTGGAAGAAATCGCTTTTAGCGATAAGACCGACTTTTGTACCTTTGTCTCGTTTTTCTTATGTTTTATTTCTTGTGGTGTCAATAAAGTGTTGTACTGTATGTTGTGTTGTAAGTTAGACAGGCACGAAACGTAGAAAGAAAGTTCTACCATTTCTGATACCACAAAATACCTTCTCGCATGCAAAGAGTAGCTTCTAAACTGTAGCAGTAAATATACCCAAACTTAGGAAGAAAGTTGTACCATTTTAGGCATAACAAGTTGCAGTGGAAGCTGCTGTAGTCTTACCTAAGGCCTGCGTGGAGGGTACATAATCTAGCAACACAATGCGGAGGTACTACAACGGGGTACCATTGTACTATTACTGAATTACCTTTTAGCACGTGTAAGCAGAAGAGATCAGTGCCATCTCATGTCATGCGTGGAATCCAGCAAAACTGGTCAGTTGTGATGATGGTACAGATCAGAATGCACAGTTTTATGTCATCACAGTCTCTGTGGTATCAGGCCTTTTTGCAGTGAATCAAAAGGAGCGATAACAAGTACAAAATACTATAGGAGAACTACTCGCCTTCAAGCTGTTGGTCTACTTGGACCATCAGATTGAAGGCGAGTAGTTCTCCTCCTTCAAATATGGTCGAGGAGAGCAATAGCTGGTACATGTGTCACACTCGTGATCGGGTGCTGCTTGCGGGTCGCCGGTCTGCTCGTGGCATTCACGCAGTGCATCGACTAGCTAACTTAGGCTAAGATTTCAAGTGCTAACTCTCTTTGTACAGTGTAATTAAATAATTGTAAATTTTAGTTAACTAAGAGCTACAGACCCTGGAGTCTGTGGTTAGTAATTTTTCAATAAAAAAGGCGAGTTGAAGTACTGAGAGTATAACTCTAGTTTTAATACCAAAATGTGCTCGTTACCTTCTCGCAAGCGAAGAGCACGGGCGCGGTGGCGAGGCCGAGCTTGAGGTCGGCGGCGGTGGGCTTGCCCATGGCCTGCGCGGAGGACACGAAGTCCAGCAGGTCGTCCACCAGCTGGAACGCGAGCCCGAGGTTGCGCCCGTACTGGAACGCCAGCTCGCACGTGTGCGCGTCCGCGCCGCTCAGCACCGCCACCTGCAAACATGTACGTAAATATCAGTATACCTATACAATGTCAGTCTATTTAACGATAACCGCTCGGTTACGACTGCTGCTCGAACATTTTAGTAAATTGGTTCTTTACCGCTCGCTGCCCCGTGTCCAGATAAGCGCATAGCGGCGAGGGTGGCCGAGCGACAATGTTAAACAAAATTGAGAACTCAAATATCATTACTAAAACAAATATAAGTCAATTCAAGTCGTGTCAAAACGAATCAAACAACCCGCCCCTTACGGTACCTGGTGCAAAGGTGGTCAATTGTCCATAGTGCTAGCAACATTGCCTCGCTGAATAGCGACAGACATCCTTTGCTCTAAGAACCATCCGAAGCGAAAGTCATCTCTTCTGTCTCTGATTCTTCGCAAAATTTAGCGAACCAAACACTTGGTCTCGGTCCCCAACTGCCCATTGTATACACGTATAAAGTAGAACGCCAGCCTTATGCTGAGTTGAGACCACTTTGTGACAAACTTAATTGGATAGGGATATCCACAGTTGAGATCCACCGACACAGGGGAAATCTTTTCGGCCATGCCTACAGATGTCCAACAGTGCATAATTGGATCCTGTGCAGATTAATTAAATGCGAATCGGCAGAATATTAGTTTCCGCAATGTAGAGCTCTGTGTGTGTGTTTTGCTGACTACAGGATAGATGGCGCTATATGTAGGAAAGATGGCCGCTACGTTCTCATATTTCTTAGCCCCCTACAAAAAGATAGGTTCATAACTTTGACGTGTGTATTTAGTATCATAGCTCTCAAAGTTTGGATATTTTTTTTTTTGTAATTGAACTATTTTGAGTACCTACAGATATTTTAGAAAAAAACTTATTTCGTGTACATCGGCTGTCGGCAAGTCGACTTAGTACTCGAAATAGGTTCATTCAATATCTGTAGATAAGTATCTACAAATATAATTTAAAAAACCTACGTACGTACGGGAATTTGCAAGGTTCTCTCTTCGCTAGGTGGTTTAGCGTATTTATCAAAACGAATCAAATCACTTTTTTTTGCCCTTAAAGTGTATAGTTTTCGGTATCGGCCAGAAACATTTTAAAGATGGCGCTTGAAGTTCCACCTGGATCTGTCCGCATTTTGTGATTATATAATTATAATATTGTGATTGTGAATATTGTATTGTGAGTAATTATTTAAATATAAGTGATTCTAAACCTTATAAAAACAAATCGGATCGGAAATCGGAAATGCGAAGTTAAATTCTATATTTACAGGGGTATCAGTGGGCTTCTTCTTCTTCTTTTCAAGTCAGCGGTTCGATCATAAAATTTCTATTTAGCTAGATGTTGTTTGACCAGTAGGAGGCCACGGAAACTGCAGCAGTGTTGGCCTCTGTGAGCTGTGGTTGAGTGATGTGAGGAGCCAGCTATAAGGTTCTGAATGTTGGGTACGTACCGCTTTGACAGAGTTGGCTATGAGCGAGGCGGTCTTGCGGTAGGTCTTGGTGAGGTAGTGCGCGAACCGCTCGTTCTCCGTCTCCTTGCTGCCGAGCTGCATGAACTCGCCCTGCACCAGGTCCGTCACCACCTGCAACCAATGAGGCGTGCAGTTACTACACAGCTTAATATCTCACTACCAATACTTATTCCTGCACTAGGATTGCCATCCCCTGGAAGTAAAGAAGCGTGCAGTTACTCACACAGCTCTATATCTCACTTAGACTCCCTCGAACGGACTTAGAGATGGACCACCGACTAACATGATCTATCAATTTTGTCAGTTTGATGTTTTAACTAGAGTTGCCGCGAATACTCGCTATTATTCGGTATTCGGCATTACTCGTCATTTTTTTGATATTCGTCGAATACCGAATAATAGCTAGTATTATTCGGCATTCGGCAAATAGTCGTCGAAAATAAACTTTTTACGAACAAAAGAACTAATCAGTTAAAAATAATCATTTTTTTTATTATTTTCCTTAATAAAACAATACACAATATCAATTATTATCTGTAATATGTGCCTGTGCCTATCATATTCATGAAATTAAATTAGTAAGGCTTTTTAATTAATATTTAAAATCCAACAGAGGCAGATTGTGGTGCAAAAAGACAATTTATTCTGCACGTTCTGGAACAAGTCGGTTTCGTTTTTCCTCGTAAATTAAACCTGCCTCGGAAAATAGTCTTTCTGAATAAACAGAGCTTGCTGGTGTGATTAAGTATCGTTTAGCAAGCTTACTTAAAATAGGGAATCTATTCTTATTGGTACTCAAAGCCCACCATATATATGGGTTTATTTTTCTGTCAGCCTTTGCTAATGCGATGTAGTTGGCGATTTCTTCAGCAGTGGCATTCTTGGGTTGCTCTTCAGTAGGTTGCTCTATAGATGATTCTTCAAAACATGCCCAAAATAGTTTATGAGTTTCCGAATCATGCTTACTTTCATTGTCTAAACGAGACCTTTTGGATGCCGTTTCTGGACCCGAATCATCATTTTCGTCATCTAAAGAAAGCCTAAGACCTTCTCTGAGCGCAGCTCTACGGATCCGTTCAACTTGGGTAGCGTCAAAGTAAAAGTTCTTGTAGCGGGGGTCTAAAAATGTCGACAAGTAATATGTCTTCGTAAAGCATAGATCATCCAAGTTAAAACGGGCTTCCATATTTTCTATCAACGCCTTTCTAAAATCATCAACGTGTGCAGTTTGTTGAATCAGCGCATCTTTCATTAGGTATCTGACTAATGAAACAGTGCTAGGTATCACATCTGATATAGGTGCATATGTGGAACTCGTAATTTTTGTTATCTCTTCGAAAGGTTTTAAGAGCTTTAACAGATGTTCTATAACCACCCACTGATCACTGGTCAAATTTTCAAAATTCACGCTCCTTGATTCTGAAATATACACCGAAATTGCTCTTTTTTGTTCAGATAGACGCTCCAGTAAGTAATATGTTGAGTTCCAGCGAGTTTGAATATCTTGAATGAGTTTATGGTTAGGAAGTCCGAGCTCAGATTGAATACTTTCAAGTTTTGTATATCCTGAATGATTAAAATGTGTCACTATGCGGCGGGCACTAGTAAGAATTTCTTTTATTGGAGAACTGTTTTCTAATGCATTATTTATCACCAGCTGGAGGGTATGTATGAAGCAACGCTGTGAAGGAAGTAGAGTTTCCTTAACTCCTTTAACCATATTCGCCCCATTATCGTGAACAATCGCTTGAATTTTAGTGATAGGTGTGTCCCATTTCGTTACACACTGTAACAGTTCTCTTTTGATATTTTCTGATGTGTGTGATTCAGGAAAATGCGCCATGTTTAGAACGGCATGATTCAGTTTAAAGTTTTCTGATATCCAGTGTCCGGTGAAACTCAGAAATGCAGCATTATTTACAGAAGAAGTCCAAAGATCGCTAGTGAATGCTATAGCTTCAGCCCTTTCTAACTCGTTTTTTAGTTTGCTAACCACTCTCTCATACATGTCTGGAATTATTTTCTCGGTAAAATATGTCCTGCCAGGAATGGTGTATTGCGGCAAAGCATTATTAATAAGACGTTTAAAGCCCACATGATGATCGACGATGGAAAGTGGCTCGTTGTCAACAGCGATCATTTCACCAATCAAGTAGTGATATCTTTTTGCTCGGCTATCGTTGATGTCCCAAAGCTTTTTTTTTTCGAGTAGTTGTTGCAGTGACGGTTGCACCAAAGGCTGTCTGGGCAACTGGGTGGATGAGGAGGTACTTGAAGATGATTCTGCGGGAGCATTATGTTGAGCATGACTACTTGAGCTTCCATAAATTTTACAATACTCATCTGCGAACAAAGAAAAGAACCTTTAATCAGGAACGTAGGTAGCGGCAATTATTTAAATGATGTGCTACAAAACTCACAATAGTACAATTATATACTTCATAAATGAAAATAACTTTTGAAACAAATGTTATATTATATAACGTTCTTATTTTATTTTTACTTAGTAACGGTAAAATAAATAATATAGGAAAAAAAAACTAACCTGGGTGTTTGAATTTCAAATGATTCTGCAAAGCCGTTGTTCCTGCTTTTTTTGCTGCTCTACTTATTTTTACACCACACAAAACACATTTTGCACTGTTCTCTTCCTCTTCAAAATGTAGCCAAACATGAGATTTTTTTCCTGGGTTTGGCATGATTGTTCTTCTTTTTAAGTAACACTTTAACTAATTAAGTATTCATCAAGTCTGTAATTTAATAGCAATTTTCAAATAAGTATAGAAATAAAAAAATAAAAAAAACGTCAACCGATGTCGAAAATCAATTAACAAATGCGTGCCGCCTCCTATCCTAAACACAAGCGTATTGATTGAGCGGGAAATCCCCTACAATAATAATCGCTGGGTTATACAAAACGGGGTATTCCCCGTAAACTAAAGAGAAAGACTTGTACAAGAAAAGGGTTGACAGCATTTAAAAATGGAAAATTAAATTTACTACATATATGTAGGTATGTATGTAGGTATAACATGAAACAGATTTCTTTAACTTTATTGTTTTCTTTTATCACAACCTTAGAAGAAATTAGAAATATTTTAATGTGTTTAATGTTTTTTTATGTCGAATAGTAATGTCGAGTTATTCGACTATTCGCCAAAGTGAATGGCGATTAATCGGTATTCGGCTATTCGCTATAAACACTATTCGCGGCAACTCTAGTTTTAACATGATGCCTGTGCAGCAGCACTTTTAAAGACAAAATTGGCTACTACAGCCATATGAAGGTAAATAAACGAAGCCTATCTAAATATAGTAAGAGCAGAACCGAAGGTCGCCGTAACCGATATTGGGTGGGAACCATGAATATACCTAGTATATACCACTCCCACGCGGTCTGCTCCTGTTCATATAGAAATACTATTTTATGGAATATTATTGTACGTTCGAAATGGACAGACTGTACAAACAATTTGAAAGTAACTTCTTACAATCATTAATACCTTCCTGCTAGTGTTTTCACCACTCTGTATATTAAATATGAATATTTATTTTAAAAGTCTGATAGAGAAAAATAACCAAATTTTACTTGCGACCAGGTGTGTTTACATGTTTTTGGAAAAGCTTACCGAAACCGCTTAAAATTCAGACATGTCTGGTTATCGAAATATTCACATGTCACCATAAAGATTAATTGTAGAGCGCGTTGTGTACCAAGCAATGTCAACCCATCACGCAACTCGAGCTGACCGGTGCTGCAATTGCATAACTATAATGATGATTCTGGCTCCGAATGTATTGACATTGCAGCCGAGGCCGATCGCAGGATGCTGAATATAATGAATATTCCGTCTAAATCGACCTCTTTAGCCGTGCACCGTGCGTGCATGCACCAACAGACAAAGGGTACTTCATTACAGTTGAGTACCCAATATTAATTAATATTGACTTGCAGATAAAGATTTGCAATTAACATTTACTATGCGTGTGGACTCAGGTACAATGTAATGATTGTAATATCAGTGTTTCAGTACTTGACATTACGAGAATTTTATTTTCAAAAATCACTTGCTGCAGAGACGGTATGGGTTGTACGTTGCCCTCATTTTAAAGATTACAAACGTATATCATTGTAAAAACTGAAATACTAAGCCTTGTTCCAATGTTAAAACTTTTTAGGCCGAAGGCAATCGAAATAATTAAGAAAAAATAATTATAAAATAAAAGAACGTGTCATCAGAGTCATGGCAGTGTTTAATTGCAAATGCCATTTGTAGTCTGCCAACGACTTAGTATGTTTTTTTAGTCGGCCTACCACACAATAAAATCTATGTATGAACGTCTGACGACTTTAAATACATATATTTATAAGCTCCTGAAGAGACCCTATAATCTTCTGCTAACTACCCAAGAAGTAATAAGTTTCGGATTCGAGCGCATAATCTAAACAATCGATAAAACTAAGCATTTTTGCAATAGCAAACGCTTCAGTTAGTCGATTTAATTGGCTGATTACCTTTTAATCGGTTAGTATCCAACGCGTTTGTGGCATACGTAGGTACCATAACAGGCAGCCTGTGGTCGCACGCTAAATGCAAATATCGGTTGCGGTTTTATCAGTAGCGAGCCATTCAGGAATCTGGGACGTGATACTTTTTCTTATAGTAAATAATACCTAGTTTTACATTGTGGTTGTGCTCATCAAGAGTGAAATAAGAAGGAAGCGTTGAGGAAAAACTTGAAATCATATTGGCGAATCCACTTATTATGCTATAACCCAAGAAAATATAATTTCAGGTATAGTTTTTAGGGATCCGTACCCAAAGTGTAAAAACGGGACCCTATTACTGAGACTTTGATGTCCGTCTGTCCGTCTGTCTGTCTGTCACCGGGCTGTATCTCATGAACCATGATAGCTAGGCAGCTGAAATTTTCACAAATGATGTATTTCTGTTGCCGCTATAACAACAAAAATAGAATAAAATAAATATTTAAGGGAGGCTCCCATACAACAATCGTAATTTTCAGGAGTTTTTTGCTCGCTATTAATAACGGCAAGAGGAATGGGGCTCCCATACGGTACGGAACCCTTTGTGCGCTAGTCCGACTTGCACTTGGCTGATTTTTTTAGGTATTACACTCGTAGTTCGTTACCGTTACCGTCATAAAAGTATCAGCAATTACCACTCTGGACTCTGGGACACCTTAATTATTTTTTTCAATACTTCGGTTCTATGTCTATCGTATAAAGCAACATTGCAGAAAGGAAACATAAATTACGGGATAAATTTAACATTAGAATTATGATTATTGAACTCGCACTCAAACCCGCACTAGGCCAGCGTGGTGGATATGGCCCAATCACCCTTCGTGGGTAGGCCTACGTCCTGCAGTGGACTATTATAAAGGCTGATACAGTACAGTACTCAAACATAAGGTCGTCAAAGCTTTGTGCTTTGATAAGAAGACCTGAGAAAAGAAGAGGGACAATGCAGGCTAAATATATTTATAGTATAAAGCAAACAGAGTTCTTGTAAAAAGTGTCCCAATAGAGCGAGTTGAAAAACGCCCCAAAAACTACAACTTACAGTACAGAACTAAACTATACAAACTCAACGTCAGTGCCTAGTCCATATTTCTCTTTTTTTTTCCTATTATAAATTATCCATTTATTTATAATATTATAAAATTAAAATAATGTAGGCGCTGCGTGCAAAATATGTTGCTATAATATTTTTTCGCAAAAAATGGTAAAATCGTGTAAAAAATTCGAATATTTCGCTCGAATTGTTTACATTATTGTTGATTTTTCTAAAACGGCTCAGTCGATTTCTGTAAAATTTAAATGGGACCACGTAGGGAGTATACTCTTTCGAACTAAAAAAAAAATTTTGATTCGGTTGACAATGGGCGAAACTATCGATGAACATACACAAAAAATACATGCAGACGAGAACATAGAACCTCCTCCTTTTAGGAAGTCGGTTAAAAAGCAACCTTTTCCCGGTTTCTGTAGGTTCAGATCAAGTCGCGATTCTTTTGAAACCACAATTATTATGAACCTGCGGCAAACCGAGGAAGTATTCACTTTTCAATGACATCGTAAAGTTCTACCGTGTCGGTCTCTTCAATGAGTGCTGCCACAATAATGTACCTATTTATGAAGATTGACAAAAAGTCTTGAAAGAAGATTATTTTTCTCTCTCATGACAATACTGTGTGACCAGCATATAAATTTTAAGAAATATTTTATTTTTATCTTACAGTTAATATAACTTTTTGTAATTCATTAATACTGCTGTTATAGGCCGAATCATACAAGTCGGCGGATGTGAAGCTAGACCGTACGGAACGTTTGCTTATAATCCGCGCCACACAAGTCGGCGGACGGGAAGTTAGCCGCAGATGACACTTCGCCGTGATTCGTTAATTATTGCGCATGTGTGCACAATGCCGACGCAAATGGCGAAGTGGTGAGCACGCGTGTAGAGAGCGCGCGGGAGGCATGAGGTCGGCGGGCGGGTGTGCCCTGGCGTCTCGTCTCTCTTGTTCCCGCGCATACCTGTATTTTGTCATTTGCGCAGCGTTCTGCGCCATCCGCCGACTTGTGTGGCGCGGATTATAACTTCGATGATGGTAGGTAGTAGGTACAACAGTAGTAGCGTAGTTTACCTGGCTGAGAACTAGTGTGACGTCGTCGCTGCGCAGGCGAGCAATCATCATCGACGCCACGGCGAGGATGAAGTCGCCGGCCATCGCCACCTGGAAACCAACAGACACTCACATTACAAACTACTCTCCAAAACTTTTGTATTTTATAAACAATTCGTTTCGCCTAAGCCACGCGTCATATCTATATTCAAGCCTAATTAAATCAATCTCATATTGTTTGCGTATTTTCCGTTGGCGATTTTGGTAATGAAATAGTACTTTGTCTAGACCAGTGGTGCTCATGTTTGTCTGGGCCACCACCCATCTAATACAACTTTACAAGCCCGGGACCCACTTCTAGAAATTTAACCGTTACCAGTTTGAATATAACACTTCAACTAACTACATCAAAAAAGTTTAGTTTAATGTACTGTACTGTACTGTATCAGCCTTTTTAATAGTCCACTGCAGGACGTAGGCCTACCCACGAAGGGTGATTGGGCCATATCCACCACGCTGGCCCAGTGCGGGTTGGTGGATTCACATACGCCATCGAATTTCTTCTACGGACATATGCAGGTTGCCTCACGATGTTTTCCTTCACCGAAAAGCCAGTGGTGTGAAATTCCGTACATAAATTCCAAAGAACTCATTGGTACGGGACTGGGATTGAACCCACGACCTCACGATTGTAAGGCGGGCGTCACTACCTCTAGACCACCACGGCGTTTAATGAAAAGGAAGAAATCGTTTCCTATATTAAGTAATCGTCCAATCGAATCAGTTCTTCACTTGAATAGAAAGAAATCCAGAAAGGACATAGAAGAGTAAGGAGTAAGTCGTATGATTAAGAAATACTTTGGAAGTCGGTGTAAAAAACACCGACTTCCAAAAAGGAGGAGGTTATATGTTCGTCTGAATGTTTTTTTTTTTGTGTATGTTCATCGATATTTTCGCCAATTGTGAACCGAAGTCAAACTCCCATATAAACTTTGTTAAAATCAGCTGAGCCGTTTTTGAGAAATCAACAATACTGGAAAAGTTTAATACATAAATTCGAGCGAACTAAGTATTCGAATTTTGTACACGATGGAAGTCGATTTTGCTATTTATTGCGAAAAATAATTATACAAAATGACCAATAATTTAATCAGATTAAATTTTCTCTTGTTAAACTCAACGATAAATCGGCAGAATTCAAAGATATGTCGTTCATCCCGGCTAAACTCGGGACGGGCCAATAGTTTACCGATTTATATTTTTTAATTATTAGTTTATCAAACGCCTTCGCGTTGCTGCTAATAAGGCGAAATCCTTACCCGAAAGTGTATTTGTTTGTTTGTTCCTCTTTTACGCAGAAACAGAGCAACGGATTAATTGATTTTTGCCACGGATATACTCGTAGTTTGAAAGACGGAAAGTGACATAAGCTACTTTTTATTCCAAAAAAATTAAAGGTTCTTATGGGATAGCAAAAAACCGAAAAATCACGCGGGCGCAGCCGCGGTCAAAAACTAGTAATACACAGGGTTATTTCTAGTAAATTAGCATTTTTTTAGGGGCTTATTCTGTACATAAAACAAACAACTTCTCTTCTGCGACTTTTGTCAAAACTCAAAAAAAAAACAATTGTTCCATACATTTTGTCGAGGGTGAACGATATTTTTTTATGGAACAACAACTTTTTTTTTGAGAATTAACCAAAGTCGTAGAACAAAAGTTGTTAGTTTTGATGTACAGAATAAGCCCCTAAAAGGATGCTAATTGATTAAAAATAACCCTGTAGAGTGAGTAATTACAACAAATCAAAGTGTGATTTACATCTGGGATGAAACATGGCATCGATAGAGCTAGGCTAGTATTGATGCCGCATTTCTCCGGCTGCGGCAGGAATGTCGAGAAAGTTGTGATGCGGCGGTCGGCCGCATACTAATGCTGCGGCGCGTTCCGTGCCCGCGCCGCGCGCCGCAGCCCACTGCGGCAGTCGGGGACCACGCGGGGGACTTCATCACGACTCGAATATCGTTTGTATTTGAATTATCGTAGATTAAAAAACATTTTTGGTCAAATATGTGACAACCGTCTTTGTTCAAGGATATAGTCACTCATAGTTGAAGTCAATTCAGTCGAATAACTCAGAAACTACGGATCACGTCTTAACAAAAGAAAAATGGATCACCATGAAAAAAGTTGAGGAAATACATAAATCTTGTCCCTTTTTTGATGCCGCTTAAATAAATACCATCTCATCACAAAATTGAGTCTGTCATAATTGATCGAAAAAGTGTTTAGATAGATCAAACAATTTTATTTGAATATTATAAAGCTAAACATAGACTACATTTATTTATATCCACATCATAAATATAGCATGTGTGCATCAGTGCAACAAGTATTTTTAACCGACTTTAAAAAAGGAGGTTTGATGTTCATCGATATTTTCACTATTTATGAACTGATTTTGATAATTCTTTTTTTTGTATGGTAGATCATATATCCTTCAGATGTAGTCTTATTTAAGTGTTATCGAACTCGGCAGAGCGTTTTTGAAATATCAACAATATATCGTTCTCCTTGACGTGTTCGTCAATGGCGATCCCTGGCTAGCTGTTCGGTTATGAGCTCTTACATGGCTCGCAAAATCGAACTTGTTTTTGAATGACCTGTTGCAGGCCACACAGTGCAACTGGCCACTGGCGTTATATGTGTAGGTATAGGAAGGCTTTGGGCGGGAATCAACAATAATGTAAAAATTACTACACGGACACATTTATTTGTGCGAACTATTCGAATTCTGTACACGGTTAAAGGTTGTTGTGTCACTTTTGGCCAAAAAAAATTGGGGGGTGTTCAGTGGGTTGTTAGAATCGAGGACAAAGGCTCTTTGACTAGCGTGACGTCGCGTCGCTTGGCCGTCGACGCAGCCGCACGGGGCGGCGGCCCGCTGGGCCCGCGCCTCATTAGCTGGCTGGACACTCGTTAGCCCACATCCACTGACCGGATTTACTCACACACGTAACCGATATAAGGTCACCGTGACGCCTCGTAAATTACTCACACCAGCCAACGGCCTGGGTCATAATCAAATGAAATTTCTATACATTCCGATAATTTGATCGTTGTATGTCAGGGTTTCGAATATTCATTAAATATGATAATCGACAGTAGACTAACGAGAGCTGCTGGGAAACTAATTTTATTGGTATTTGGGTGTCTATTTTACGCACCTCATGAATTAGCATCGATATCAGTTCTGTTTACAGACCAGATGGCCGATGGAGTCGCAAAGTTTTCAAATTATAACTGAAGGCATACTTTAGGACGTCCTCCACTTGCAAGGTAGGCAGACGACCTGATAACGTCTGCAAAGATGCGTTGGATGCAATCTGCTTCTAACACGTCCTATGAGATCTAACGAAACTAAATTAATAAATATGAATAGGTTTACGTAGAGCAGTGGATTTCGTTAGTTGGAGATAATGATACCTATCAGTTCTAATGGACTAACAGTGTCTTGTCTAGCTTCCTGCGGCGTTTCAGTTTCTTTTTTAAATTAAGTTATATCATCCTTACAATGCCATAAATCATTTGCTTAGCTGACTAACAGAATGTGATTGTGAAAGTGATCAGCCATCAGACGGTGACATAATGCGGATTTCAATAAAATAGCATGTGTAAGGTATCAGCTTGCGGGTCCGGTTTTATTCGGTGACACAGAACTACATTTCAGACGCTTGCGAGTATCGTAACATTTTGGCATAAAATTGTAAAGGAACCTGTTACTGGTTAGATACTTTAACCGATCTACGGGCCTGCCATATGAACATAGTAAATAAAATTTTCGCGAAAATATATTTTTAGAACTATTTTGAGGAGAACATATTGCCCTATAAGTATAGACTGCGCATGTCCTAGATATTAGTTTTTTTTCTACGGATGCGCAATAATGCGATCTTGGTATTAGTTATTTAGTGCGAGATTTAACAAAGCTAAATTTTATCGGAACGTAAAATGAGAGGAGCCGGGATTGAAGAAAGCGATGTGATAGTCTTTATAGCTTTATTATCTACCGAGCGTATCAATAAAATTACTAAGCATAAAATTAAAAGAACGGGATCAGCCAGGAGCGAGCAGCGCGCGGCGCGTGCCGTGCTCGCTCCGTTGCGCAAATCGGTGCACATATTAACACACTTTTCGTCCACGCCACGGCTAACCAGACTAAAAACGCATCCGTTACGTGCGGCCGCCGCACACTCGCCGCGCTGCAACGCAACTGCATCGCACTGCTGTTTCCAACCAGTGTAATAACATGCCTGACATATGGTGCAACACCACAACCACTTTCGGACACCGAGAAAATGAATGCGTTTTTTACTTCATCTTGGCTAACCAAATTAGGTCACACACAACAATTTATCTTTCTTCAGTTAACGCACAGCATTTATCATATAAAATGTATGTAAACACGAATGCAAACTACGATAAGAGTGAAAGGCTTTTACAAGAGCGCGTCGAAAGTCCGTCCAACGTGAGCTACATGAATAATTTACCAGAAAAATCTCTACGATTTCACGGCGACTTAATTCAGAATGCGTATGCAGTGATTTCTATTCTGTAATTCATTTACACCCATACATTGTGATGCAGGTTCGCACCTATTCGGAATAACTTTACGACAGACATGTATCGTACCTAATGCATAGAGTACACCATTTCGATAATTAGGACAATCAATAAAATTAGCTACGTTATTCATTCTACTAAAATATTCTTCAAGGCGTATCAGTGTCATTAACCCGGAGACGAGTTGCCGTATATTGTAATGAAAATGAATTAAAAGCGACATTAATTTCAACAGCTTCCGCATCGCCTTGACTCGAGACGATGCATGATAAAAGTTAAAGTGCGGGATTACCCCGTCATGAGTGGTCAAGGGAGGTCAAGAGGAAAATTCAGGAATGCGGAATCTGTCGATATCCGTAGGCGAATTAAAATACAAAATGTAGATGAGAGTCGTCTTGCGAGGCGATAAAGGCCATCTGAGCGTATCGGCCAGTTGCGACATGGACGGAGTGAATTTTGGGGGTCTAGTTGTTGTGTTGCACAAGGCAGCCTTGGCAATGATGTTAAGTGCAGGTGGCGGCGGCGGCGGACGGAAGGTGAATGTGGTGGGATGTGTGTCACGCGGCCGGCCTTGACTCCCCCCTCATCCCAAACCTGCTGCCGCTCAACGCAAACTGCAGCATTCACTCTTCAATAAATCAGATGAGCTTTTGTCTTACCGCGAATCGCGAGCCTAGACTGAGCATTTCAAATGATAATTAAATCGGCTCGAAATATCCAGTACTACACAACATTCAAGAATGTTATGAGCAAACAGGTTCGAAAAGAAAGTGGCCTCCGGAATTTCTATGAGTCACACCATCAAATTAGGCAGAGCCGTCGAGCTTCCAGTAGTTTACTGCTCACAACGCTCCGTTACTCATCGAAAATCAAGTCACTTAGCCGAGTTATAGAAGCCGAGTTAGCAGCGATATCTTAGGCGAGTAATAACGATATAGATGACCAAGATCAATCAATCTGATCGATACTCGGATACTTGGAATTACTTGATCGGGGTATTTCGTATCGAGTGAGCGGAAGGTCCGATGGATTGCGAAACTGTCGAGTATCTAGTGGCGATTAGTGGTCGTCGAGTGGGCATCGTTTCAACACACTTGCCTGGATAGAGGTGGCACTCGTACCAGTAAAAATCCGGTTTTACTAATAATGCTTGGCTGTGTAACCTCTGGTTCCAATGAATCAATTGCGTCGTGGACACGCGGTCACGCCATTTGCAGTCAATCGGTCTTGGAGGGGATCTCTTAAGATAAAAGCGCCGGTGATGCTGATGGCCAAATCAGTCTGAAGTAACAGAGGTTTTACAATACTGCCTTGGTTGATACAATGAAACAGGATTGGAATGTAATGAGTAGACGATTTTTGATTTGTCTGAAATTCAAAATGCTGGCAAGCAACTGATAGAGTAGCGATTCTCTAGTATACAATACGCAGTCTATATGAATATTGCTATACAGTGAGTCGATGTCGTAACTAACTCGCTGAGCTTCATATTCGATAGGCGTCGTGATCTTCACACCATCAAAACACTAACGACAAAGCAAAGATTATTCGTGACCTTGACATGACGCCTCAAGGTTGTTTGTTCAAGTGTGCGACGTATTGCTATAATCCTTACTAATATTATAAATCCGAAAAGTTTGTTGGTTTGTTGGTTTGTTACTCTATCACGCGCCAACGGAGCAACGGATTGACTTGATTTTTGGCATGGATACAGTTTAAAAGGCGGAAGGAGCTTTAGGATACTTTTTATCCCGAAAAATTTCATAGTTCCTGTAGGACAGGACAAAAACCCTCGAAAGCGAAACTGTCGCCACTATCACAAAGACGCCAAGTGATTAATTCCTCTATGACGCTAATATGGACTAACGAAACGTCACAGCCAAACGTTATTAGATGACAGGTGACATTGTCTGCAGACTTTTATAAATCACAAGTAGCGTGGCAAGGCGACAAATTGTTTTTCTACCATTATATCCCCTTGAAGAGGAAATAAAGTATAGATTGAAAATGACAACTGACATTAAAATTGGATAAAATGTTATTTTCCCTCTGCATGCTACATGTTACTATGACGTTTAACACCAGGCCGTCATTTTGTCTGACATTAAAAATATTTTTAAATATTCTATCATTAGAGGTTCAACATGTTTTTTTATTCTACCTTTATGGTACAGAATCATCATGCTTTAATATTATCAATCCGAAAAGTTTGTTGGTTTGTTCCTCTTTGACGCAGCAACGGAGCAAAAGATTGACCTGATTTTTGGTATGGATACCTATGGTTTAAAAGACAGAAAGTGATAATAGGATACTTTTTTATCCCGAGAAAATTCGTGATTCCCATGGGATAGGACAATAACTGTTTCTCAGCAATGGAGCAACGGATCGACTTGATATTTGGGGTGGGCATAGTTTGGAAGACGGAAAGTGACATGGGATACTTTCCATCCCGAAAAAATTGTGGTTCTACGGGAACCACAATTTTTTCGACTTAACGATAAATTTTTCTCAGCAACGGAGCAACTTGCCTTGGCATATTGCATGAATATAGTTTGAAAGACGAAAAGTGACATAGGCCACTTTTTATCGCAAAAACTTTAACAGTTCCCGTAGGATAGGATAAAAACTAAGTGAGTGGGCTGCGGTAGGAGCCGTCTAAGCGCCAGAAATAACCTGTCATGGCAAGTTTAGGACGTTCCCACATATTTCGCACTCCTTCGCGGCACTCAACAGCACTAGCCCAGACTCGGGCTCCATAACGGAGCTTGCGCTCTCGCCATAGTGACGGAGTGTTTCGGAGCACAAGACACATCGTCATCCACCACTCGGGACTAACCAGTACTGAACGTCAGACAGCATTCCAACGCCTTGGTCCCAGTGCAGTGGGTCAGTCATAGTAGCCCAGCGCCTGCCTCTTCAACTGCAGAGGGCAGTGAGAA
The DNA here is from genome assembly GCA_964007245.1 of Hypomecis atomaria. Classification (NCBI taxonomy): domain Eukaryota; kingdom Metazoa; phylum Arthropoda; class Insecta; order Lepidoptera; family Geometridae; genus Hypomecis; species Hypomecis atomaria. Next base: position 14,933,948 of record OZ023288.1, read on the forward strand.
CGGCAATCGCGATACCGACACCTCTCTTCCCCTGCAGCCCCACTGCGTCTGCCAACACGTTGACGGCCTAGCGGAAGGTAGGGTAGGTGGCGGCACCCACACCACCAGTTCCATATATCCCACCGCGGCCCCTTATCCTCGGCTGTCATATCAGAGTCCAAGAAGCAGCCTTGCTTTATGAAACTAAGAAAGGTTATTCCCAGCAAGTAACTGGAGATAGAGAGACAGAAAAGAAGCCACACCCAGCGCAGCAGGAGGAGCTGGAGTTCATATGCCTGGCAGACGGAGCAGCACTAGAGCAAAATCTTAACCGAGAAATTAACATATTTACAGACGGCAGTAAAATTAAAGGGAAAGTTGGGGCGGCATTATCCATTTGGGATGATGCCGCTGAGATCAGTACCCGCAAGCTGAAATTGGCCGATTGGTGCTCTGTGTAACAGGTCGAGTTATTGGCACTTCTTGAGGCTACCGAAATCGCAAAAATCTTTTGTGACTCCAGGTCTGCACTGGAAACGGTAGTTGGCGTATCTTCCCTCCATCCCTTAGCAGTAAATTCAAAGCTAACATAAAGTTACTACACGCACAAAATAAAATAGTGAAACTTTATTGGATTAAATAGCACGCGGGGATGGAGGGAAATGAGAGAGCGGACCAGCTAGCAAAGGAAGCAGCACTGCACTGGAAGTGCAGACGTATTTAGGATAACTGCCCCGTTTCATTCGTCAAGCGAGAAATCCGAAAGGACTCTCTTGACGAGTGGAACCGGCGGTATCAGGATGGACACACAGTGGCGGTAACCAAAACATATTTTCCGGATGCAAGGGCGGCATACAAGATCGTAAGAGAAATAGCACCAGTGGGAATCATAACTCAAGTGCTGACGGGGCATGGTGAGTTTTCCCAATACTTACATCGATTTAAGTTGAGGGAAAGCCCATCGTGCATCTGTGAACCCACAAAAGAGGAGACTCCACTGCACATAATCTTGGAATGCCCAGGTTATGGAAAGCAGAGATTTGATTTAGAACAAAAAATTGGAATTAATCTAACACGAAAAAACCTTAGAAACAATTTTATCGAATTTTTGCACAAATATTTGTAAAAAAGCAATACTTAATTAGGAACAAGTAGGTATAAACTTTGCTGTACCATTGTAATGTTTATTATAACTGCAAACAGCCAAAAACATTAAAATATAGGTATACTTAGTTTTTATTCATTTGTAATTAAGACCCCTGCTGATCATGTCAGGGATATTTCGCGATATAATAAAAAAAATCCTCGGATGCAGCGTCGCAAGAGCGGCACTGCAGCCCGCCTAAGTTGCGACACTCCTCATAAGGCATGCAACCTACCGGCCATCCTCTCAGCTGCTTTAGTTAAAAGCGGCTGAAACTCGAGTGCCAGCCTCTAAGCTTCCTTGGGGGAAAAGACCCAAAGAAGAGGGAGACTTCGAGCGCCGCCTTTTCAGCTGCCTCAGACCTCCCCCACGACAAGGCGGGAATGCACGGGGGTGGGGGGGTTACTACACGCACAAAATAAAATAGTGAAACTTTATTGGATTAAATAGCACGCGGGGATGGAGGGAAATGAGAGAGCGGACCAGCTAGCAAAGGAAGCAGCACTGCACTGGAAGTGCAGACGTATTTAGGATAACTGCCCCGTTTCATTCGTCAAGCGAGAAATCCGAAAGGACTCTCTTGACGAGTGGAACCGGCGGTATCAGGATGGACACACAGTGGCGGTAACCAAAACATATTTTCCGGATGCAAGGGCGGCATACAAGATCGTAAGAGAAATAGCACCAGTGGGAATCATAACTCAAGTGCTGACGGGGCATGGTGAGTTTTCCCAATACTTACATCGATTTAAGTTGAGGGAAAGCCCATCGTGCATCTGTGAACCCACAAAAGAGGAGACTCCACTGCACATAATCTTGGAATGCCCAGGTTATGGAAAGCAGAGATTTGATTTAGAACAAAAAATTGGAATTAATCTAACACGAAAAAACCTTAGAAACAATTTTATCGAATTTTTGCACAAATATTTGTAAAAAAGCAATACTTAATTAGGAACAAGTAGGTATAAACTTTGCTGTACCATTGTAATGTTTATTATAACTGCAAACAGCCAAAAACATTAAAATATAGGTATACTTAGTTTTTATTCATTTGTAATTAAGACCCCTGCTGATCATGTCAGGGATATTTCGCGATATAATAAAAAAAATCCTCGGATGCAGCGTCGCAAGAGCGGCACTGCAGCCCGCCTAAGTTGCGACACTCCTCATAAGGCATGCAACCTACCGGCCATCCTCTCAGCTGCTTTAGTTAAAAGCGGCTGAAACTCGAGTGCCAGCCTCTAAGCTTCCTTGGGGGAAAAGACCCAAAGAAGAGGGAGACTTCGAGCGCCGCCTTTTCAGCTGCCTCAGACCTCCCCCACGACAAGGCGGGAATACACGGGGGTGGGGGGGTTTGTATATACACTCCAACCGTAACTTAACCAACAAAAGCATTCCTCTAAGGTATTTTGATATTTGTCAGTTAGGTTAGGTTTCGCAGCCGACATAAACATAAGCCAAAATCAAAATACAACGCGGGCGAAGCCGCGGGTAAAAGCTAGTAATATATATGTTAATAAAACAATATTACATAACGCTTTGTTTGTCGAGAATCTGTTTCACAATCACCGCGTACTTTTGTGATCGATTATTAAATTTAAACAGACGGTTATCACCATTGTACGCAACCTAACAATTAAAGAGGTAATACACGTTCATTTGATTATCCTCCGAGTGATTATTTTTCATTTCCCGAGGCATCATTGTTGCAACATCGATTAAAACATGAGTAATTTATTGAAACAAGTTTCCTAAACTCGAGATTTTATTTTGGTTAAATGTTCGTAGTAATAATTCCAGCCAAACTTGGCGGGGCGTGCTTGTAATTCGTTCGATAATTTAGCTATTGGAATAATCAGCCAAGTGCGAGTCGGACTCGCGCACAAAGGGTTCCATACCGTAAGAAAGCCCCCCCTTAATATATTTTATTTTAATTATTTATTTTTCAAAGGATTATACAACTTGTAAATATTTCAAGCATCTTCCTGTTGCCGTTATTAATATCGAGCTAAATAAATCACGTTACTTTTGTGAGAGCCTCCCTTGAATATTTATTTTATTTTAATTCAACTATTTATTTTTAGAGTGCTATTTTAACTTAATATTTTGTGAATATTTCAAGCATTTACCTGTCGAAAAACGACAAAAAAACAGGTTTTTTGTAGGGGAGCCCTCCTTATTTTTTTTTCTGTTTTTAGTATTTGATGTTATAGCGGCAACAGAAATACGTCATCAGTGAAAATTTCAACGTTCTAGCTATACGAGTTCATGAGAAACAGCCTGGTGACAGACAGACGGGCAGACAGACTGACAGCGGGGTCTTAGTAATATGGTCCCATTTTTATCCTTTGGGTGCGGAACCTCAAAATAGAGTCTTAACTTGAAGTAGCATTCTTTTATATCACATGGTACCTTACGTGGAACTTAGTGTTCCATATTATAATTATTATAAGAGAGCATTACTCTATGTGATCTACGAAAGTAAAGCGTTTCAGATCTACATTCCTCAAACGTACGGTGCACATGAGTATGAAACGCTATGCCATAGCTTTGAGTGCTTTGGTCGTGGTCAAATGTTAGGATAGGTATTTGTTATCAAAATGTGTAGAATGATCAAAGGTCGGCCGCTACCCGCGTGGTCGCGCGTTCGACCCACATCCCCGCGCCCTCCGCTCACCCCGCGGAGTACAGTTACCGAGACCAGTTTTTACCTCACAGCATTATAAAGCATTCGCTTCACAGTATAGGAGATGCGATCATATCACATCTGTGGTACAAGCGCATTCTCAAGTTTATAACAAACTTAGAGGAAATGCGAAAAATTAACGAAACGCTACAGTGCACTTCAGTAATATAACACTGGCAACAGCAAAGTGGAATCGGTTTAAACAATTAAATGGAATCCAATATAATACAAGTTAGATATCAGCAGATTTCACGCGATATCTCTCAGAGACACAACAGAGAATCAAGCCTACTCATACATGACACAAAATGATGATACACAGACAGACACTAAAGGCTATTTTATATTTGACCGACGCAACGGAGGAGTTACTCAATATGACGCGTATATTTTTTTAAATATTAAATTCAAACTTTATCGAAATCGGCTGAACCATTTTTGATAAATCAACAATAAAGTGAAATTGCTACATCGATCAGTGCGCACTATTCGCGAATTCTGGACGCGGTTGAAGTCGGTCATGCCATTTTTTGCGAAAAATAATTATATAGCATACTATTGATTTAGTGATATAGTAATACTACTGATTTTATTTATAGCTTATTATCGGCAGTGGAGCCAGCACCTTACACTCAACACACTCCCGCGGTAGGTCAGCCGACGAAAGTGTTGGTCTAATTTTGCTTTCGACGGAATATTCGGTCATCTGATGACGAGCCAATAGAAAGTAATAGTTAATCGGCTTTCCTTAATTCGCTAACAGCAGGTTGAGATGATTATATTTGAGCTCACGGCGTTAAATGCTAGGCAACCAGAGATCCGTCTCTATGTGATTAGCAAACACATCTGACGTCACAGCCTGGGTATATTCATTTCAATATTTCACAAGGATGTTTAAATAAGGACATTAACGACGTGTCAGATGGTGGCGAAATATTTTAACGTTAAAATTACTGGTATTGGAATCAAATTCCGCATTCATTTACGACATGAGTTAGCGCAGTATAAAAGACATCAACGCGCGCTCTATATAACTTCGCAGACATAATAACAAAAGTACCATTTACTTGATTTATACGAGTAAAGTAACTACTAAATTGCGTATCGAAGGTATTACTTCACGCAGACAAATTATAAAATATAATCACCTACACAAATGAGAACGTTTGGAGGTAATAGGTGATTGATGAAACAAAAACGCTTGAAATATTTTCGGTTCATTAAGTTACAGACTACATTGTGGCCGCTCGGGAACAAATTAACTTGATCGATACTGCACAAAAAATTGTGTGAATTAAGACTTTCTATTCTACAGTCAATTAAAAATTCATAATGCGTGGGAAGGTATTGCTGTGAGAAACTGAACTCCTATGTCATAGTATTTATATGAATATGCATTACTGTAAGAATTTGATAGTTTAATTTGTAAAATTGAGATTGTATGTAATGCTAAAATTACATAATCAATAATTAATCAGAGATAATCTTATAAATCCGTGTGCTTCATCATTGACCACTACGTCGCTTACCATCTGGCGAGTTAGTGGTTAAGCGGGAGCTTAACCGTGATAAAATAAAATAACTTTAAATTACAACGCTATGTAAAATATCAAGAAATTCCATTCATATAAGCTCTAAATACTATAACAATACTAGTTTCAAATACAAGAAGTTTATGTAAAGGAACCAGTATATTACCTATGTAGAGAGTTATTGTATAATTACCATCGTGATAACTACCTATAGTTGAAATCATATAGAACGAAACCAGTCTAGATAGCTATTTCGTAACATCTTAAAATAAGATGAAATTAAATAGAATGTTTGTTGGAAATGTCATGATCACGAATTAGCCAAAGTTACGAACCAGGCGATATCTTAAAAAATCGTTTAAAAAAAAAAAGAATAACGATGTTGTCTGTTAGTCACTAATCAATAAACTATGATCGGAAGTATGATAGCTAGGATCTTTGTTACTAAATTACTTAGAATCAGATTTGCGAGTCTTTAGATATAGATAGACTAGACATGCTTCACAAACCATTGTTTTATACTTGTAAACAGTACTTACATATATAGATTAATTTGTGGTAAAATGTATGAGCTGTGCTTGGGAGGATGGCTCTTGAGAGCGCTATAATACGAGACATTAGCGACTTACTCCTCGATTACATATCTATGTGAGCTAAGCTTTACATCGAAGACTCAATGTTATTCAAAATAGAACCTACTTTGCACGTCTTTATGAAAGACAAATATAGTTTTTATACGAAATAGTTTCGCGATAGCGACATCCTGTCTAATCTTAAGCAGAAGTGTGGTCCAAAATGTAGCATGCTTAGCTAAAATGTGCCTATTTACTCTAGATTAGAAGACAACTACATTGTACTTCACCGGTAATACATACTAAGGCAGACTTTTTGTTTATAGGAATATAGATACTCTATTGTTTACACGTTAACTAGAAACAAAATACATAATATAAGAAAACTTAAAGGAACTGATACAAGTGGCGGCTTTAGTACTAAGTTTGATACAACCGATCACTCTAAGACTCTAAGTGATAAGGGAGATCTCTTCTAGGCAACCAAGGGCCTTGTCACTAAGACTAATATAAGGTCGATCTCTCTAAGCGACAAGGGTGATATTCATTCAACCAACGTAGAAAAAGAGATCACCAAAAGCATTAATATCTATGTAACCTTTGTCAATAAGTTCAAAGATTTATTTTTAATGTTTCATGTTGGAGTGATTTAGGTAACTATCTCTTTCAGAAAAGATAACCAAAATCACGGAACACGTCTAGTGTTGTGTAATCAATATGATTAGTTGCGTTCAGTGACCGATGATCGTCTACACCTGCATGGCCGGCTCTGCGCCGGTGAAAGCTACACATGTCGCGGTACTCTCGCGTCCTTCGCTACCTTGAGACTTGAGATGGTGGAGAGTGTAGAGGCGTCATATAACACAAGAGGTTACAATTATTGACCTTCTAGTAGTCGTTTTATTAGTCAAATATTGCCGATTGCCGAGCTATCATTGACAACGGCTGTTGGTTAACAATACTCCATAAGAAGGCCTTTCGGTTGACGTACAAGATTATTTTAACCAAAACATGTTCTCTTTTAGTTTGAACGTGGATACATGTAGATAAAGCCGCTTTTTCGGTAATTTTATTTTTAAACTGTTATGTAGACGCTTTGCAGATATAATTTTTTTTTCAAATTTCGCCTAACAAAGTAATCAAATTAAAATTTTTACGAGAGTGAATGGCAATAAATTGTAATAATTATGTGTAGTTAATTTAACAATTATGTGTGCGGGGCAGTAAAGCAAACTCTACGTGTTGCGTAAGAACTAATTTTGAATTCATGCCGATGACCGCCGAAACCAAAAGGTGCGGTCTGATGGACGGCGACGCAGCGTTGCGTCAACTGCCTCGCAACCACCCGGTGACACGATAAAGACCTACACGACGCCTTATTTTATGTAAAACTATTCTATTTCGCGGTATTTATCTTCTTCTCACGACATATTTATAAGACGTAATGTCACACACATTTATTCTGCCAGATAACCGCGGACAATGGGCGTAGGTATTACGAGTTTTTCAAGAATGCTGGCCGCGTACGCTCTTCATTTAACTCACTATGCCATAGCGGAGGCAGACGGGGAACAATAAGGTCCGCGACATATTCTGAACAATGGTCGCAGAAACGATACGAATCTGCAATTCGCGGCTGACGTATAGACGAGTTCGCTCTCTATGTAGCACAATACAATTCTTCAAGAATATTCAAATTCGCTTTACAGCCGCGCGACTCGGTCGACGACCTGAACTGCGAACCGTCCAACTCCATCGCACTCATATTTGAATTGCGTAACGTCCACTAATTTTTAAAACATGCCTACAAACAATATAATGGTGAATATTCAAGTCAAATAAGTAGGTTATCATAGAATTTGAACACGTAACCAAAAAGGTAAATAATTCCACATCCGTGCTCGGCAACATGATCGTAAATGAGCTAAAATGCAAACAGGCGCGCCCTGTCACCATATACCTTATTTGACGAACGTATGGACAAACACATGTACACGTGATAGGCACAGACAGTACTCGCAAAATCAACAATTAACTGTTTGAATTACATAACTCAAATACAGGTTATCGAGTATGTTGTACTCTGAATTGTTATAACATCCGGAAAATCATTTCGCGGATGGGTGTTGATGTCGTCATGAAGAAGGTAAGAAGTATACACCGGTAAAGTCGGGAAAAAGTATTTTGTTATTATTTATAAATAAATAACAAATCCAATCAGAAACCGTTCGTTCATAACTTTACAGTGTTCACACCGATAAACACAATATTACTACGTTTACTACAATATCTTATCACGACATCGACTCATCGCGTAGTAAACTGCTGAGCAGGGCGCTTCGCAGATAAACTGATAAAACTTGGGAGTGTAAGCTGATTACTTATTTTTAATATCCGATACTACGAAAAAAATGTTTTATTAAAAACTGACAATTGTACAGGAGTTTTACAAATATTTTCATTAATGCTAAGTCCGCGTTTGACTACTAACTCGCCTGATAGCACGCGATGTTGGCAGATCATTGTCTATAACAGAGGATTCAAGCAGCATCTGTGCGTTGTAAGGGATACCTTCGTTAGAAATAAAGACTAAAAAACAGTTAAATTTTCAATCATTGTTAAATTTTTAACGAGATACAAGTTTATTCCCAATGAAACCGATCGTCCTTTGCAATAAGATAAAATCATTATAGGCAATTGTAGATGCACACAGCGTTTCTCGAAGATCACATCGTCGGCGGCGTCGTCGCCGGAACATGTAATCGCAGGACATGAGCGTTTTATTCGTGAAGGACGAACCAAAACGCCGAACGCCTACAAGTCGATTTAATAAGGTAATAATGAACGACGTACTGATGCAACACGTATCCAGGAACTGCTACTAACAAAACGAAACTTTAGACTCTTTGTCCTTTAAAACCATATAAAATCAAGGCGTATATCACCTTTGTTCAGATGCTATACAAATTAGTACCGCTGCTATAACAACATTATTAATAAATTTAAGATTGAAACCGAAAGTCTCTTCTAATATTAGCCGTAGCGTTGTGACAATACTTACGAAAATCGCCTTGACCAAACTAATAGTCATAATAGGTTTAACAAATATATTCATTTAAAGAGGGAAATATTACACAATAATCGTGTTTCAAGCGTCATTCGACGTTGAGTTTGTATTTACACGCTTCTGGTGGGAATCCTGTAGTGACTAAATAAATTATGACAATGCCTATAGCGCAAAATTCTTGCTCGGTCACTGTTGTTTTGTAATAAGATCAAAATATGACAATCAGCGACTATGTTCAAAATAGGATAGTGTGTCGACACCTCAATTTACACGTTTCAGTGTTAGTTCTAACTGGAGACGAGTCATCCACTTCGTGATACGTCACGTCGCCGCGTCGGCTTCATCAGCCAGCGCGTCGAGAATAAAATGGAGCCGGTATCAATATTATTGAAGTGATGAGGCCTCATGCCGGCGGCTGGCACTTTCACCGGGTCGTCCGGCTTTCGGGCGGCAGGTATGTGAGGCGCGTCTTACGCTTACATGTTCCGCCGCTCTCTGGCCGCGCCGCGCGTCGCCTCGGCTCTCACTCAAACACGAGGAAAAAGAAAGGAAAAGACATGCTAATACGTATCAATATCACACTTATACGTGGATCGCCCGCGAGGCGGCCAGTCGCGCTCTACTTCCCACAGAATATTATTATTCTTCTAAAAGACTAGAACAACAACCTGCTATAACTCAGTTTCTAAAACTCACATCTAGGCCTCGTTAATTAATTGTTTCTGTTTTTTTTAGTGTTTATGTAGGTGGTCGTCGATTTATATTTCGTTTGCAGTAATTAGAGGAAGCTGAAGCGAACATATTTGAAACCTAATAATACAAAAATGGTCTATGAAAATTGACTATGTCAAAATACATTCGAGAGACAATTAAAATGGATGTATAGCATTATCTTATTTCAGCAACAAGGTCGCCAGTCAGCCCAGAACCAGCTTTCTATGGAAGTTAAAAACGAAAATGAGTACGGCGAGCGTAATCTTACAAAGCCCAATATTTGTACAACAAATGGGTAAATAATCTGTACCGGCTTAAAGCTAAAACTAATATTGCTAAAGCCAACACTGTTGTAGTATATTTTGTCGCCTCGATCGCAGGGAGTCAATTAAATAGACGATTAGCTGGTGGTGTATGATGGAGGTTAACCTTAGAAAGTTTGTTATTAAGTTGTTAAGCGGAGATCGAGTGTGAGCGCGAGAGGTAGAGTCAAGTGTGAGACTTCAATGAACCGCGTGGTGGGCTCAATGGTATGAATCGTGATCTTAACCCAGATATCCGACCGCAGCCGCCGAACACGATCACAATGGGCCCGATGTGAAACGCTACACTACACTTTGATATAATTTACATTTTTGTTTTTATTTCTAACAAACCGCTCCACTTTTTGTGATCTCGCGGTCAGGAAGTTGAGGTGTATTTGATGATTGGTGTTTTATTTTACCATTTGAGAGATTTTAAGTAGTTGTTGGTCTTGTGACTGTGTACTAATTTACTTTTATTTTTTAGAAAACCTGTTTAATACATCACATTGTCACGATTCAACAAGTTTTTTTATTTTACTTTAGAACATTTTTTTCTTATCTCCGATCGTAGTGAAACGTGATTTTATCAGCACATGCCGATATACCGATTGACACTAATAGAATAATTTATATGTGATATATATTCATTGTATTCACGTAGTCTTTGGCCAGCCCGTAGATTCCTCGCCGTACGATTTGGGCGATCTTCCATTTGTATGAATAATATAATCACTGATTTACTGATTACACACTAAACATTATTGGTTTACAAATTGAGCAAGATCGACCCGAGTCGTTGCTGGTTTCTGAAATAGTTGTAGACATAGATTTTAGATGTCTATCTCAAAAAGTCCAGTGAGCGTACTAAACATAAAATATTTTATGACTAGGAACATGCCGCATCGTGGAAGAAACCAAATAAATCGAATTAATTATTGATCATTCTTTTACTTCTATTACGCGCTTCAAACAGACAATAAAAAAAATATTCATCTGCCGAGTAATACATAATTTATTAGTTTTAACCATAAATTAGTTGACACCATATTCTATTTCTATAGTTGACGCCATGAATATTCTCATTATGTTAAACGCAAAGAAGCCTACGGAGTAAAATAATATGTTATCCGGTCTTTTTATTATCTTACGGGTATTTTCCATTTTCTGGAAAAATAATACCTTAATTTAACATAATTATACATTTTATATGCTTTTTTATGGAGTTATCGACAATATAAGGATATACTTATTATTATTACACTGTGTAATTCAACAATCATTATGATTTAACACAGGCTATTTTCGTTCCAAAAATTGTTCTTGTTAGAGAGCCAGTGGAACCGAGTAACTCTACTAGTATTGTAACATATTGACACCTGCTTCCATAGCAACATAGTGACGACAGTTGAAGCCGTTTCACACTTTCAATTTGGCTCGGGATTGGGCGACACTGTGCACATTTTAATCGATTTGTTTGGATTATCCCAATATAAAGTCACGAGCAAACAATAAAAACTATGCTTTACGTATAAAATTGCAACCATGATGACAATCTACGATAAACTACAGTTGGAAATAATAAATGATCATCCTTTGTGACATTCATGGATTTATTTCGTCAATGTTTTAACTAAAACGAGCAAAAATTTACAATTAGCTGTAATTAATCACACTCATTACGAGTCTTCTTTTTTAAGCAATAGATTACGTCCAACCTTGAGTTAATGCAGAATTATACATCTTCTCAAAAGTAGATTTATTGTCTGCATGCACGATGCATACGTTACAACTCTTAAGGGGTAATGCAACGCCTGGTTTTTAAACGACTTTGGCCTTTTAAAAGTGAATTTCTTGTTTCACTTTGTAATATGAATGATTCACAAAATCAAGGACGTACGAATATAAAAAACGGATATATTTCCATTCTCGCATTTTTCTAATTCATTTATCGTTATATTTATGTGAAGCTAATATTGAACCAAGATCATAAACCCGATAAAAATCAGTCTTAAGAGCTACAAAGTTGTATTAAAACGAAGTGCAGTCTGTGTTTTCAGCCTCCCTATGAGTATATAATTGAACACTGTAATGTAACTACATATTATGTAGTTACATTACAGTGTTCAATTATATTTTTGTCCAGAAACATACCATTTTTTCGTGTGAATGAGAATCAAACAAAGTCATTTTTTTATTCATAATATTAGTAACAAAAAGGCGGCGTCATACTCTTAACGACTAATAACTTACAAGACTTAGCAACCACGAAACTGACGAGCGCATAGATTACTGCCAGTCTCGGTCGAATTTAAATATAATATCTTAATAGATGACACTTAAATATTCGCATCACGCCTGGAATTTCCTGATGTACGCTTAAATATTGCATCCATGGTTACATACAAATCGGCGACCTTGAAGCTATATAGGTAAACGTTTTGGTATCCTACAAACTAGGTCTCACAGCGTCACACGAAAATGGTTTTAGCCAAGTCCATTAACACACTTTGGCCGCGAACAAAAAGTTACGTGACGGAGAACCATAGAATTTAATTGTAAACGTTAGATTTGCCCTTGTGGACTTTAAAATTAAACAGTTATTATTATACTGTGAGACTTGTTTTCACTACGAATATTTACATAATTATGGCATACCGATCGCCATACCAAATCTGTAAAAATGGGTTAGTCCGGTGATTTAATATTCTGGTTTGTATCCTATTCTTAAGTGAGGTTATTTATAGCTGATGTTTCCATTATGCCATGTTTATAATAATACAATGTCTTACTTTTGTACTTGTTAACGCGGGCTATGTGTGACAAAGTAATGAGCGTACAGCATAAGATATTAGATGCTCAAATGGAAATGAGTGGGAATCCTATACATAATTTAACACCGTCAGCCGTCGTCTTTTTATAATGTCAGGGTGTATTTATATTCACTGGACATAGAGTCACGTAGCGTTAAGGGCGGTTTACATCAATCTACATAAGATTCAGTCATCGATGTCATAAGCCGATCAGTATCGATAAATAATTCCTGATTCGTTTGCTACGCGACCGCAATGAAAACGTGTTGCTTTTACATCATGCGTCCACTATTAGTGTAGGCGTAGGCGTAAAGTTTTATGGCATATCAAGTCGTATTTTGAAAATGAATGAATTGGTATGTATAACGATCTTTTATGCGCATACAGGTGAAGTGTGGGCTGGAGGCTTAAATCTTCACAATAGGATGTAAAGGCATCTACGACTACCGTAAAAACGTTTTTTTTTTTGCCGTTGCCACGACGTAAAAGTAAATTCATAATTCATATATTTATTTGCGTTAATGGGTTGTAAATAAATAAATATTGGAGGACATCTTACACAAGGTCTCTGACCCCAAACTAAGCAAAGCTTGTGATATGGCTGCCAGAGACTGATTTACTAAATATTTTAAATACATACTTATATAGATTATACCTAAATAACACCCAGACACAGAGCAAACACCTATGTTCATCACATAAATGCTTGCCCTGGGTGGGGATCGAACCCACGCCTCTGTGATCCAAAATTCAGGTTCACTAACCACTGAGCCACCGAGGCAGTCGGCACAAAAGTGTCGTACAATACAGAAGTTCGCCATAATCTACGAGTACATTTCGGCATGCAAAAACATATCTTTAAAAGGTAAAAACAAACACTTAGCTGTTTGCTCGAAATGATGATCAAAAAGTAGATACGCGAAAACTCACGTTAACTACTAATGAATTAAAATTTTGTAGAGCCGCCTTACTTATTATTAAATACTGTAACTACATATACCTTGTCAGAGGAGAATCTGTAGGTAAGTCAAATCGGTTCTGAATAATAATCAAAATCAGAAAAGAACGATTCAAAGTCACCTAATCTTTGGTTAACCATAGCTATAACTGTAACTATTGTTTTCAGATATAACAAAACACTGTTAATTTTGAGTACAAGTTATTTGAAATAAAATTCATTGCTATTTCTAGGTACTGAAATATTATTTGAATTTCGTGTTCAGGAGGAATTCTAATCTTGATCAATTAACAAAATGTGGAAACAAATAATTGCGTACGATTATTTAAATGTACACGAAGAACGAATGGCAGTGTGTCGTTTTTATCATTTGTGATGGAACAGAGCCTAATTAAACTATTGCGTACTTTAGTCGAAATGTACCCAACATAAAATAGAACAGACTGCTCTGAATATTCTGCAAATTTTTGAATCACTCTACCATGCGGAACACTTTATTTTCACCAGAAGATTCACTAGCAGATCTAAACAAAAACTGCAGACCACACGTCAAAATATGAAAAATATACTAACCATACAAATTAAAAACAAAAACATTTCACAATCATAGCCCGTCACCAAGATTCCCTGGAGGAGGACCAATATACAAAGATAAGTAAACACAGAAGAGAAATTCATATTCATCGTTCAAAATATGTAAGCCCGGTTGGGAAAAGAATCCGGGACGTCTTGCATTGCAGGTAGAGGTACCTACTCCTAACCAGAACTGCGTCAGGACCCTCCTGACATATATCACGAAATCACCCTCGTGAAATGTATCACTAAATATGATCTGACAAATATATCTATTAATACATAACGGTCCTTACCTTTTTGTGGTTCCAGAGCACGTTGACTGAGGGTTTGCCGCGGCGGAAGTCGCTCTGATCGATGACGTCATCGTGTATCAACGAAGCCGAGTGGATCATCTCGCTGATCATCGCCACCTGCCTCTGTGACGGCAGGAGTGCACTGGACCAAACAAAAATAAATAATTAATATATAACGTTTTATGTGAATCTACCAATCTAATCGCCCTTCATGTAGGCCTATGTCAGCAGTGGACTATTAAAAGGCCGGTACAGTACAGTTAGTAACGTTTCATATTCATAGCCCCACTAGGATTCTCAACAGATTCCCTGTTTCCGAGATTTTAACATAGAACACACACATAGGCAAGGATAAATTTTATTTAACGCCCAAACCTAAAACAAGTATTTAAATTCATCACATAAATATTGTGCCAGCCGGGAATCGAATCTCTACCGAAGCCAGATGCAGAGGTAGTATTAACTACGCCGGGAAAATCGACAAATAAATTACTACTTCTTTCTATCTCTGGATTTACAGTCCTTCCATTCTTAATATTTACAAGAGTTCAAATAATTATTTTTTTATTAATAACATGAGGTAATAAATTTTTTAGGACATAATATGTTAATTCACTCAATCTCGCATAATTTTGATGTTAAAAAACGGATGACCCTCGCTTTTCAAAGATATGACATAACAAAAGAGTTTAAGAAAAATCCTAAATTCAATAGGTATTCTACTCGTAAATACCAAATCAACTGTAGCTTTACCAAATAATCTGAGGTGTTTAAAAGGTTTAAAATACATAATCTATAATTGTATAAGCGAACTGCCAGGCGTTTATTTTGAAATATCACCTCTAGAGGCTAAAGGTGAATTTTGTAACGGCGCAGTGGTTCCCGTCAAACAATACAAAAAAATATGTAATTTACGATGCAAATCATTGTATTTTCTATACGTTTTTCAGCAAATTAAATTTCTGTTTCTACCATTCATCATGTAATTTATTACGTACAAACATTACGAACTTTCCATTTTAACACAGTTGTATAAAGATGGAACAATTTATGGATGTTCTACAATATAGAAATCATGACAATCTTAGCTTCTCATTATTCACAACGGTAGACATTTTAGTAAGTTCAAGTTTTAACTTTATAATCAACTTTATCTTTATAATCTAGTAAATAAGATGAATGCGAGATTTTATATCATTTTACATCACAAATATGTTAATTAGTTAGCAACATTATAATCCTTGACATGACTAAAAATGCTAAGGTAAAGAAATAATATAAAAATACAATTGCCAAAATATTACACTCGTACGGTTACGTAAACGAAAATGTTGTCTAACGGAATATTAGAATATAGTATACATTTTTAAAATACTAGCGATTACCCGCGGCTACGCCTATAAATGCAAGAATGAAAGCGATACGTCACGCCCTTGCTGCGTGGAAGTGCACATTAGACGAATTTTAAAATTAAAATTTAGATAACATAACAATAACATAAACTGTTTCAATACAAACAATAAAATTACCATACCCTCATAGTCATAATCGTCTTTTGTATAAATATATAGAACATGTTACTTAAGAACCGCATCTAAATCCTACTAATATTATAAACGCGAAAGTTTGTGAGTATGTATGAATGTTTGTTACTCTTTCAGGCACAAACGGCTGAATCGATTTGGATGAAATTCGGTATGAAGTTAGCTTAGACCTTGGATTAACACATAGGCTACTTTTTATCTCGGGCTAATGCGGGTAACATCGCGGGGCGCAGCTAGTATTACAAATATTGCAATAAATGATTGAATGTTGGATGAGTAACAAACAAACCAAAAAAAAACATTTTCGTATTTATAATATGAGTAAAGATAACCTAGATTTATTTTAATTATTTTGAGCCAAAATAACGCGAACGGATTAGAGCGACCTTGGCCGGTCAAATGTTGATATGCAAAATCGTTTAACGTGCAACGAGTGCACGTGAAGTAGTGTGTATAACACGTAAAGTACTCATATCAAGGTTACTTTGGGTTCTAATTATTAATAATTTAACCTACAGTAATATTCAGTATTCATTTATTTCAGTTATAAATTATTATGCTGAATATCTATTTAAAATTTATTTTGTACAATAATCTGAATGTTAAAACCCTTTTGTTAAGCGGACGTCTTCATTTATCAGTGGACATTTCCTGGCTGTTGATGTAAACAATCCAAAAATATATCTATATTAAAAGTCCTCAATATATTTCTAAATCCAAAATATTTCAGTGATACATAAGGTTGACATCGTAGCTGAAACCTATTCAAAGCAGCAAGAAACCCGAATTGTTGCGGACGTACAGAGTTTGTTTAGTTTATTCATGACATAATGTGACAGTAGCGACAGGTCTGAGACAAACGTTTTTCCTGCTAGATGAAATCTGCTATTCAGCACTGGAAATATAAGATTTTTACAACAAAGCCAGACAAGCCACGCCTGATTTAAATATTTAAAATATTCTTAACGTGCAAGGGCAGATTGCGGCGTATCATAGCAACGCGTGAGCCTACTCACAAATAGGTCGTTCCTATTCATTTATTGAAATCGACGTTACACGCGTCCACGGGATTTACTGGGTTTTTGTCTGGGGTTTTCCGCAAAGATCCCGGATCCATATATTTATAAATGTTTGAAAAAACAAACAAGTCTTCAAGTTTCGTAAAAAAGAGTAATGACCAGGCACTTATCTGAGTACTTGAGTTTTGTTCTCTTAACTTTCTATAATACCAGTTTACAAAAATGCGAAATCACGGAAGCGTGTCCAAAAAATACAGCTACGATACTGATAAGGTATTATCAGTAGAAACTGACCAGATCAACGAGAAAAAAGGTCAAGCTTACTTGGTACAAATAAAGGTTTGGCGATTGACGATCGAGTTTCCGCAAATAATTGGCGAATTATCATAAAAGTAAATGTTTACAGTTCCAGTACCCGGACACGTGGGCAAACAGTGACACGTGAGATAGAGCTAATTTGCTTTATTTATTACACTTGGGTAACGTTAAAGGAATCTCATATTTTATACAGTCAAGCGCCAGACAAGCACGTCGCTTGTCTGATAGAGTTACCCTTAAAAGTAACAACATAATATATTCATTCAGACATCAAGATTCTCGCGTGTATTAGGTATACTTACTAAACCTCAACCGTACGTCTCAGACTATTTATAACTAGGTAAAACTTAAGACACGATCATTCACAAACGCAAAGAGTTTTTTATCCGAAGTATTGGTATGCAACAAGGTTATTGACAAAATTAAAAAAATATTCGCCTATTCAAGGTCTTATAGTAGACATTGAACTATGGAGCCGCGCGGTCTAATGCCCGAACGCAATCCGAACTATTGCCAATGGTTGGGTTGGGTAACAGAGTTAAGTTATAGAGAGAGCGAAAGGCAGCTGTAGAGGATCTAAACAGGTTTTTGAAACACAATGCGCAAGTGACGTCACTTGGTTACAGGTTGATGAACGCAATTTTAACACTACGCATAATAATGAAATATATACTAATGTACATAATTAAAAAGCGCAACGGGTATATGGATATAACTACCCTGCAACCAAATATTTAACTTAATTATACTAAAACATGAAGATATATTTAAATAACATAAATAATAATTTGTCCATTAAGTTATCATCATCATTTAAACTATCCCCTGCAGGACATAGGCCTCCCTTTTACACACCATTAATTAAGGTGCTGTGCCAATATCAACCACGTGTTGCTCTCCCTCCTAACAATACCGTCCTTCCCATCTATTTCTATAAAGTTATCTTGAGCAGGAAAAAAAATGACAGAAAAAAAGCATTGTGTCATCAAACCAGTGTAGGTACAACTCTGCGGTACACAACAAAGTAACACGTTGAAGTTGACTTTTAGCTTTCGAACCATAATCATAACAATGCAATCTTGGTCGTTTGAAAACTGCATTTCTGAGTGAGCTTACTACGTCGGATATGCATAAGTTACGAGTTCGTATAACTCCATATTTTGAAACTTAGTAAACGCGTTTATACCCAATATCATAGATGATATTAAGCCTGAGACCGAATAAAAATATCAAGACAGAAAGTCGTGAACAGACAAGTGAGGCCGGTTTTTTATACATGTGGTGAGTGCGTAGGTGTTGCTCCGCCATAGTTCGATTGACAAACCAAAGCGTAGTTTCGTTGTACGTGTATGCGTGTGTAATTGTGTCTGTACACGGCGAGGCGTAGTTTTGCCGGCTTCACTTGTTTGTTCACAACATTCTGTCTTTATTTTTTTATTTGGTCTGAGTATCAAGATATTTAAATAGATAATAGCCCAAACGATAGAGCGTCAACATCGTGACATTAATACCCTTTACTATTGAGACCGGTATAACATTAATACCCTTTACTATTGAAACCGGTATAATTCTTTTTTTTCCATTTTACCCTGTAATTTTAACATACCTCTTTTATCTAGCTTATCTCTCTTTATATCATCGAATTGGCATTTTTTTTTTACATATTATAATATCTACTTCCAAAAGATTGTTACATTCCGGTCCCCGAGGTTTATATTGTTAGTCAGTCCTACCCAACACAAAGTTAGTAAGTAGGCAAAGTAAGACTTATACCCAAAGCGAGTACATAAAATAGTGATTATCCAACGATTAGCTAGTAACGTGAGCGTCAGAGTGTGACTTAGCTTAATTAAGTAAGGTAAAGCGCGGGGACGTAACCCCAAACTGCGAGACAGTTATACACGTTTAAATCGTGGTCACGACAAATTTTTGAATGAGGTACTCGTATTTATTACCTATTATGTTGAGAAATAAACAAGTGAGGCCGGCAAAACTACGCCTCGCCGTGTACAGGCACAATTACACACAAACAAGTACAATGAAACTACGCCTTGGCTCGTCAGTCAAACTATGGCAGTGCAATACCGACGCACTCACCCCATGTATAAAAAACTGGCCTCACTTGTCTGTTCACTACGTTCCGTCTTGATTTTTTTATTTGGTCTGAGTTTATCACAAAGGATTCTTGAAAGTAAGTGGATGTGTATTTCTCACCTGTTTTCTCCATAGACGTGGTAATTGACAGCCCTCGCCATGAGTATCGCGACCATGGGCCGCAGCGCCTTGCCTTGTCCATCGAAGTAGTATGTAGCTATGGTGTTCAGCTCCGCCTGGTTTGTGTTCTTCTGCAGCTCCTGCGACCAGAGGACTTCAGTCGACTTGGGGTCTAGCTCTACTTCACACTTATACATTTATTCACTCGCACTATCATCACCAAAACAAACCGTCTTCAAACATCACATACAATAGGCATAATGACTAAAAAAATAAAATTAGTCCATTAGATAGATTATCAAAAAATATTAGACACGTATTTTTTCTTTTGCCAATTAAATAAAAATTGGTGAAGATATAGCCCGTTAAAGTTCCGCGTGACGTCACGAGTAAAATACAAATGTATAGACTTTTGTCAGAGAAGTGCCGTCACGACCCCCACTCCCAAAATTTTACAAGGTTTATCTTTTCCATTTGTTGTTAGACTGCCAAAAGAAAATGAAACGTGTCCAATATTTTATGATAAACTAACTCACGCACTAATTATAATAATGATTTTTTAGGCAGTCATAATGCCTATTACATAAACGGAGTTCTCAAAAGTACGTCCTGCACTGTCTTAGGACATCCATTGCTAAAATTAGAGTACATCAGCCATGTGAGGATGCATCAGTTTCCACCTCATTATCATCTTTATTTGCACAAAAACCATTAAACCGAGTAATTTTTGTCGTCATACGATTGTAAGGAAGTGAGCGCTAACTATAGCAACGCAATATTTATCCAGAGATAGTTTAGTCGCGATGGCGAATATTAGCATGTCACGTTAATAGTGTAGCATATATGTGGAACGCTTTGCCTGGGTCTGTCTTCCCGCTAAAGTACGACGTGGGTGTCTTCAAATCCCGAGTAAATAGGTATCTTCTAGGTAAGCGTGCTACATCCTAGACCGCATATCTGCTCAACATCAGGCAGTATGTAGTTAAACACAAACCTATTTGGAATTTAAAAAAAAAAAAAAAATGTCAATGACTAAAACAGTAGAAGGTAATAAAGGACTATAAAATGTTATCAATAAATCTTAAGACCAAGACCAGGCCCCCAGTCCCCAGCAGCTCCGCTAGTCCGGGCTACGACAGCGGCCCCGGTAACGGCGGAGCAGGGGGTGCTAAGAATCACTGGAAGATGCACGGCTGTCACTCCAAAGTATTCAAACGACGACTGGCCCTGGTAACACACAACGTGCGCACTTTAAGGACTGACGAGAAGATTGCTGAGCTGGAAGAAGAGTTAAGTAGGTTGCGCTGGGATATTGTGGGGTTGTCTGAAGTCCGTAGAGAGGGGGAGGACACGATAACCCTAAAGTCCGGCAACCTGCTATACTACCGGGAAGGTGACCAGCGGTCCCAAGGTGGTGTCGGTTTTCTCGTTCACAAGTCCCTCACTAACAACATTATTACCATCGAAAGCGTGTCGAGCAGGGTTGTGTACCTAATACTCAGAATATCTGAGAGGTATTCGCTGAAGGTCATTCAGGTATACGCACCGACCTCGTCACACCCAGATGATGAGGTGGAGACTATGTATGAGGACGTAAGTCGAGCCATACGTATGTCTAAGACCCACTTCACTGTTGTTATGGGGGACTTCAACGCAAAGTTGGGCAGAAGAAGCGATGATGAGCTGAGAGTGGGGAAATTTGGATATGGACAACGGAACCCCAGGGGCCAGAGGCTGGCTGATTTTCTGGAGAAAGAGGAACTCTTCATGATGAACTCTTTCTTTCAGAAGCCGCCTCACAGGAAGTGGACCTGGATGAGCCCCGATGGTTCCACGAAAAATGAGATAGATTTCATCATGACCACCGAGAAACGGATATTCAATGATGTCTCCGTGATACACAGGGTGAAAACCGGTAGTGATCACAGAATCGTAAGAGGCACATTGGATATAAACGTTAAACTCGAAAGGTCACGCTTGATGAAGTCCACGCTCCGACCTACACCTTCCGATATCCAAAACCCCGAGAGCTTTCAGCTCGAGCTCTCAAATCGCTTTGCTTGCCTGGAGAACTTTGCGTCAGTGGACGAGATCAACAACGGGCTCGTAGAAACTGTCCAGACGGTGGGTGCTAAATTCTTTAGACCCCGTCGTACAAATAGACCTCAAAAATTTTCCGATCAAACTCTAAATCTCATGGCCGAACGACGCTTACAGAGACTGCAGTCTTCCGATGATGCAAAGTCATATAGGCAGATCAATAGACAAATTTCGAAATCCGTGAGGCGCGACATTCGTCTCTTTAATACTAAACATATTAAAGAGACCATAGAGCAGAACAAAGGCTCCAAAGTGTTCGCGAGGAATTTGTCTATTGGGCAAAGCCAGCTGACAAAGCTGAAGAGAGAAGATGGCAGTGTAGCGTCAACCAAGGCAGAGGTATTGGAGGAGATCGAAAGGTTCTATGGACAGCTATACGCTTCGGTCGCTAAGCCTGTCAACAGCGCAGCCAAAGACCCAAGAGCCAAGCTGACCCGACACTTCACCGAAGATATCCCGGACATCAGCCTGTACGAGATTAGAATGTCCCTAAATCAGCTGAAGAACAACAAGGCGCCGGGTGATGACGGTATCACATCAGAGCTTCTGAGAGCGGGTGGAACACCGGTACTAAAAGTCCTCCAGAAGCTTTTCAACACCGTCGTCCTCGAGGGCATCACGCCAGAAGCATGGAACAGAAGCGTGGTGGTGTTGTTTTTCAAGAAAGGTGACAACACCTTATTGAAGAACTACAGACCCATCTCGCTTCTGAGCCATGTTTATAAGCTGTTTTCAAGGGTCATTACGAACCGTCTCGAGCGCAGGCTTGATGACTTCCAGCCTTCCGAACAAGCCGGTTTCCGAAAGGGCTTTAGCACCATGGACCACATTCATACGCTGCGGCAGGTTATACAGAAGACCGAAGAGTATAACTTGCCACTTTGCTTAGCGTTTGTGGACTATGAGAAAGCCTTTGATTCGGTCGAGACTTGGGCTGTGCTCGAGTCTCTACAACGATGCCGTGTTGACTATCGGTACATCGAAGTGTTGAAGTGTTTGTATAATAACGCCACTATGTCTGTCCGAGTACAGGAAGAGAGCTCCAAGGCGATCCCTTTAAAAGAGGCGTAAGACAGGGAGACGTAATCTCTCCGAAACTGTTTACGGCTACTTTGGAAAACGCCTTCAAGCTCCTGGAATGGAAAGGATTCGGCATCAATGTCAATGGCGAATACCTCACTCACCTTCGGTTTGCTGACGATATAGTAGTCATGGCAAAATCGATGGAAGAGCTCAGCACGATGCTCGAAAGCCTCAATCGGGTTTCTCAACAGGTGGGTCTTAAGATGAACATGGACAAGACGAAAGTCATGTGTAATTCCCATGTTGTACCCACCCCGATCACTGTTGAGAACTCGGTTCTTGAAGTCGTTGACTCGTACGTCTACCTAGGACAAGTAGTCCAGTTAGGTAGGTCCGACTTCAAGAAAGAGGCCAATCGCCGAATCCAACTCGGCTGGGCAGCGTTCGGAAAATTGCGTGACGTCTTCTCGTCCGACATACCTCAGTGCCTCAAGTCGAAAGTGTTCGATCAGTGTGTGTTGCCAGTGATGACTTATGGCACTGAAACGTGGTCTCTTACTATGGGCCTTATTAATAAGCTCCAAATAGCCCAACGAGCTATGGAGAGGGCTATGCTCGGAGTCTCTTTGCGAGATCGAATCAGGAATGAGGAGATTCGCAGAAGAACCAAAGTTACCGACATAGCCCAGCGGATTGGCAAGTTGAAATGGCAGTGGGCAGGACACATAGCGCGGAGGACTGATGGCCGATGGGGTCGAAAAGTTCTCGAGTGGAGACCACGTACCGGCAAGCGCAGCGTAGGACGTCCACCCACAAGGTGGACGGATGACCTCATTAAGACCGCAGGATCACGCTGGATGCAAGCCGCTACCAACCGGTCTTATTGGCGATTCATAGGGGAGGCCTATGTCCAGCAGTGGACGTCCTATGGCTGATGGATGGATGGAATAAATCTTATAATCTGATCTGTATTTCCGATACATTTATAAGACATTAGTACTGTTTTTAAGCTGTGGTAGCGTAATGAGAAGTCGCTGTGGCTTCTGGTTCAAACCGGCATCCGTAGCACTGAGTTTTTTCGAATTTATTCTACAGATTTTCACACACAGTCTTCAGAAACCTGTCGAAGAAATTAGATGGCGTATGTGAACTGGGCCAACATGGTCGCAAATGGCACAATCGCCTTTCGTAACTAGACCTATGTTCAGCAGTGGTCTATAAGGAAGGCGGTATACTTATATAGAATTGTGCAGAAACAACTTTAAAATACTAAAATTAATCCATACCTTGATTTGTGCTTTCGATACATTTATCAGAGAATAGAACAACATTAAGCTGGCTGCAAATAGAAACCAATAAAATATCTTCTAGGTAAACTAATTATATATAGCCATATTGCTGCTTAAAATGTGGACAACTACAAGATTACTTAGAGCTAAAAACAAACTATATGATATAGGAAGTTGTAAATTTTATTTACTTCTTCTGGAAGTGATGTTTACAGCATCGTTTACAATTTTACATACTATTCAGTGTGTTACAACAGCTATTTTAATACGCAACAGCCCAGTCAGATACTCGTAGCGGTTAATACTACTTGTTTGTATAGTCATCCATTCATTCCATTGATACAATGACTAGATAGTTAATTTAGGCAATTACATGTATGTATCTATTAATAATTTTAAAATGTAACAAAAGTTTAGCTACACAGTAAATTGCGTAGCGTGCGTAGCATGCTACGAGTAATCGTAGATGATGCTACGGCATATAATAATAACCGTCGATTTAGAATAAGTTGTAATGTATGGGCTACCTAGTTTTATATTTTCATTTTAACGGACTTCCAAAGAGGAGATGGTCTCTCTATGTTCGTCTGTGTGTATTTTATTTGTTTTAAAAAAAATGAGCAATGAAAAATGAAAATGTTTTTTATTTAACAACTTAGATTACTTATAACAAATTAATGTCAATTGCCCTACTAGGCTGAGCATGTATCAGGACAACCAGTGAACCTGATTACAAATGTCTTATTATCAGAACCTGTTCACAAGACATCGATATTTTCGACTATTGAAAACCGATTTAAAAAAATATTTTTTGGTTCGAAAGGGTATAGTTCTCTAGAGGTTCCTCGAGTTTTGGATTTAAATGTTACCGAAATCGGCTGAACCGTTTTTGAAAAATAAACAATAATGTAAAAATTATATACATCAATCCGAGCGAATTATTCGAATTTTGATTGAAGTCGGTAGTGCTATTTTTTTGCGAAAATAATTATCTTTATACAATAGCATAAGAACATTTTTAAACAAGAGATCAAATGTGAAGATGAGCTGTACAATTAAGACAAAGATGTGATATTTACCCAGTCAGGCCCAAGGTTAACTAAAGAGCCTTAACGCTATAAATAATGTTTCGTTTTGAAACAAACACAACCATAACAGAGTTAGTTTTCCATTCATAACAAGAATCATAATTTCTATTACTTTCTGTGTTAGCTGGGACATAAATATCAATCTCCGCGGCGACACCGAAGACTGTGCTACGATCACTTCATTACCAATCCACAAGTTTTACAGTTTCTAATTTGTTTCTTCACGAACCTTATTCCACAATCGCCTGAAGGACTTTATGGTCATTTTCATAGTTTGTTTTCTTGTCGCAATTCACTGCGTTTAAATGCAAGCTTGACGCAAGTGTCCTCTTGCGACTGAACAATAAAAATTTCGGCACAGCATTTACTTAAATTGTTATTATTGTCAAACATCAATTTTATTGTTCGGATAATGGACGTATGAGCAATGGGACAGGTAATATATGAGTTTCGTGCTTATGACTTGGTTCTTTGAATTGAAAAATTGTCTCATTTTTGACTGACACATTTTTAGTGTAATTTATGTGTCGTATAAATTGCGCTAAAAGTATCAGCCAAAATAAGACAATTTGTCAATTCAAAATACCAAATCATATTTCAGAATTTAAAATTTGTCAATTTAAATAACGCCTAGCAATAAAATGCTTAAAATAGTTATACACGCTACTTCTTTATCCACGGATCATCAATAAAATTATTTATTCCATTTAGCAATATAAGATATATAAATCAGTATCAAAATCCCATAACGATACTGATGCTGATACCTTTGAATGTTATGAAATAGTAAATTAACAATTCTAATATCATATTTTGTAATATTTAAATTGTATTAATTTTTAACTCATTATGTTGTAAGGTTAAAGGACTACGAGTAGGTCTAATAATAATTAAAAATTGACCTCATTCCGGCCAATAAATATACATATATATACTTATCTTATAATATTATTGCATAGATTGCATAGATGAAATTAAATTCTGTGGAAGCCGAGAGCAACCGTTTAAACGTATAATAATATACCTAATTAAAAAACCCCCGACACAAAAATATTTGACAACAAACTTTCAATTGACAACCATTTTGGGCACATTTGTAGAATTTTGGTTCTTCCATCCCCACTTTAACCCACCATAACTCTTAAACGGCTCAATCGATTTTTATAAAACATAGCTAAGAACACTCTCGATTAAGTCTCCTTTCATCCAAAAAAAACTAAACTGAAATCGGTTCAGTGGTTCGGGCGCTATGATGCCACAGACAGACAGACAGACACACAGACAAACAGACACGTCAAACTTATAACACCCCTCTTTTTCGTCGGGGGTTAAAAAGAAAACGATGCACAGTTACGGACTCTAAATACAATCAATATAAGTATTTAATATTTAAAATAAACTTCTGAAAGGAAGTAGACCAAACTAAGCTCACAAAAATAATAATCGTAACAAATCGCAATGTTTTAATTCACCTACAATGCTTTCAAGCTCTGAATTGTAAATACTAAGACTTTTTGGTTTTCCTTCTTAGTTTTACATTGAACAATATTTTTTCTCGCATCTATGAAGAATTCACATCAATTGTATTGACTTTTGCGTTGACGCACCATGGTCACGTTACGAAATTGCAACTTTTAATGCCACCTACTCGTACTCCTAACACAAGGTAGGTAAACATCTTTTTGCACACCGAGCGTTGTTTTATTGCTAACTAACCGCATGTAGTAAATTCCAGGGATATAACAGACAAACGTGTGTACAAGGAAAATTTCTAATTGAATAGATGACTAGGATTCAGCTATGCTAAATGAAAAGTACACATATTTTATTAGGAATGGGTAAAACGTTTGTCAACAGTAATAAGAAGCGATAGTTAATTATCATCATCATATTCGGATGTCCACTACTAGACGTAAGCCAAGGTAATAGCTAGTAAAACCTTTGTGATTGCTCTGATAGTTTGATAAAATAAAATTCAAGTAATTTTTATAGCACAACATTAATTAATTACGCAGAAACCACCCTAACGCTTCCTGATACTGTGCTGAACACAAGTGTAGGTACGTAGTGTACTTGGCAGAGGTTAAGCGCGAGAAATAACTTAAAAAAATGGAGACCAGCTGGTATAGCTTATTATATCTATATGGCAGATACCTATGGTGCCATTTAAAACAAACATACCAACAAAACTTCATAAACAAGCACTAAGTAATTTTACATTGTTCTAAATGCTTATGCACAATAGCATTGCACCGAATTCCATGATTAATTCATTGTTAACTTATTGTTAACCTGCGCCAATAAAACCGATTTGCCATACAAATGTAAATGTTAACGACCGGTGAATACCGTGAAATGGAAACCTTGGGAAGCGACCATTGCGGAAGGTTCGTGTATCGATATAACCATTTCCGAATGACGATACTGATTGCCATTTCTTTAGCATTTAACTTTCATATAGCGCACATTTATTAAGTACTGTGATAACAACGCTGATATTTAGCTTTACATTCATGAATACCAGTTGAAATCGTAAAAAGTATCTACTTCATACTACCGCGGTGGTTTTTACCGTTTGTGTAGTAACGTTAAAATATATGCCGTACTGTTTAAATAAATAATTTTAATACTTAATTTATATCTGAATATGCTTATTCTAGTTCTGCTCCTAAGAACAAAGATTTTTGTTCTCTAAGTAGCATGAGTTCGCATGCCTAACATGACTATCATGTATTAAGTATGTCCCAAGTCCCAATGAAAATGTTCCATGAGATGACAAAACTATATTATATTACGTTAAACGATATACGGAGAGTCGAGGGCACGGTAGGCGGAATACCCAAAGTGAGATCGTGGAAAAAATGGGGAAGACAAAGAAACAAAGAACTAAATAACCTTAACAAAATTTGCAAATAGGTTACGCAATTTCACACCACCATATTAAAAGGATGATATCGGTGTTGTAAAACCCTATTATGAAGCCGTTGTCAACATTCAAATTAGTTTAGACTGGGCATAATTTGAATTGGGCTTTTCAATGTCATTTGTATTAGCACGTAAGGGTTCATTGATGAAAGCTATACACGTGCTATTGGTAATTGGTTTTAGTGTATAAGTATTGTACATAAATACCCGTAACATTGATACGACCATGACATGTTTTAATGGTAATTAAAATTGTGTTCAGTATTTTTAGTCACAACCAAATCACATGAATCTATCATACCGAAAGCTGTCATGTTACTCGTATCTACACTTTACAAATGAATTTGCGCGGTCGTTTTATGTTTGCTTTTTCATCACTATGGTTTTACGCATCGACTTGGCATTTTTCTGATGGCTTTACGTAATCAGCTATCGGCAGCTCATTTGCCACTCTATCACAGTTATATACAAACGACTCAACAGGTTACAGTAAAACCTGGAAAACAGTCATTCTCTAATCCAGTTTACTAACTACTTGTATGATATTTATATCAGAAAAAATAACCTCATTAAAATTGCTCATGTCATCATCATCGTCATTGAAAGCTTATTCAGTTTATTGAAAAGCATTTGTTTCTTTCAATATTTTCTGTGATCAATCTCATCTCGATGCTACCTCAAAATTCGCCGCGGACCTCCCGCTTAAATCCTAGGAGCGCGAGTAGTAATTTCTACCTATACCACGACACCAGCCAGGGCGTAAAAGCCATTGCCTAGTTGGGCTGAAGATCCGGCTTTTACTCAAGACTGGCGCGAGTCTCGCCGTGAAACGCAGAATGTCGTACCTACTCGTATAACCTGCGTGTCGTCACACACACGTTTATGCGAAACGTAGGAAACGAGCATTTAGAAATGTGCAGCAACCGAGTGCAGCATTCATGCGGGGGCCTAGTTTTAGACGAGTTTTCCAAACGGAAAGTAGGCGAGCCGCACAAACTTGGCGAAAACGGTTACTGCCCACCGGAATTATAGGTATCTTTGGATCTAAGATACCTACACTTTGCAGCTACTGGTCTGTGCTGTTTGTAAACAGTGTTTGTATTTATAAACGTAGATTATTTGGGCGTGGAGTAGTCTTAAGTTAACGAGCAATGCACGCGTACTTGTGCCTGATAAAGACACTTAAAAATTGAAATAGAGATAACTTTAGCAAGTATGTTATAGCTTACTTTGTGGTTTTGATTTGTTTTAGCAAAATATCGCTAGAACACTATAGCTTCAAGCCGTTTCCAAGCAACTAGTGCGGAAATCTATAAAGGCGAGTGCAACAGAGCCTTTCGTAGGGCGAGATGATAATATAATGATTAGTTCCAAGTTCTCTCTCATGGTTGACCCTTTTACTGTCTTCCATGTCGTGAAATTTGGCTTCGAAAATTCCTTCCCTTTTCCAAAAGCTACGTACTCTCTATGTATTGATAGATTACGATCGCCGAGGTCGGATGTTATTATCTTTATACCGATAATTTAAATTTACTCTTCCAATAATCTTTAATAATGGGCCATCTAAGAACCTACCATTTCGGTCATGGTCTTTGAAAGGGCACCATCATTATATTTTTTAATTCGCTTTATGTATTGAGTAGTTGATGATGTGCCTTATCAAAATAACACTTAAGCCACATAGTACAAAGGTCAACGTAGTACTGCACCTATATTATGTTAACTCGGATTCAAGGGCATTCGCCGAAGTGTTCTTAAGCAATAGCCCAAACATTATAAATTTGCAAATATGTAGTTTGATTGGAGAAGGTCTTCAGCATCACAGAACTCGATTTATTAAAATTGACTCAAACAATTTTGTCTGGAGGTCAATAGAAAGCTTCTTCAGAACGTCGTAACGCGAATTGATATTCAAATCAGAACATTATTGAAGTAATCGAAAAGTGCTGTTTTTTTTTGTTGCTATTTTAGTATTATATCTGCACATTACGACAGATACGGAACCGAAAAGATCGCCCTACTATTTAGCGGAATCGCTATAAGATAAATTAGCTGCAGTCGAGAATTTCATCGTTCATAATGATTCGTTACGTGTATCTGGTTTATTTGAATTAAATTTGAATAAAATTATTTAATTGCTATACATGATTATTTTTGTAACGGGATTTTGAGACAATATTTATTATTTGATTGGATTATTTATCAAATAATAACAATTCAACGTGTCAAAAAAACGTCATTTAGTGTTTTACTATGTTTTACTAAGTTATAAAAAAAAAATATTTAATTAATTAATTATATACTACCATGGTATTATTTACGTTTAGGTTAGAAGATTACTACGTTTAGGTGATGTCTACTACTACTCTAGAGCTACTACCATATCATTTTTATTTTATTTTAATCAAATGTAACAGTCCGATTATAATATGTCTTTGCACTCCTGAAACATAACCTCTAGAAAAAACAGTAAATTAACGCAACTTAACATCACGACAACCCTAACTTATCATGTGGAACCGGTGGTCACGATAGGTAATCCCGACTTGAACACTTCCCCGAATACGTCAGAGCAAAATCGTACAGTTGATGCAATCATATCATACATCGATAAATTGGCTCTGTCGTCGTTTCGCCCCGCAAGCTGTTAGGCCCGCGGGGCGAATCGCCAATGACTCTTTTTGAAGGCCCTCTTTCGCCCCGCGAGGCAAAACGCCGAGAACGATGAAAAAAGAGGTCGTTTCGGTCCACGTTGATAAAGAACAATTTCCCGCATCAGTATGACGTTTTTCTTATGGTACAGCCACGCATAAAATTAAAATTGCTACCGAACATTTTATCAGAGATTACAAAGTGTTAAAACACATAAATTAAATCGGGGGTATTCCAATTATGTCCTACCATATTTTTTTATTGAGAAATAGCCTATGTCAAGACTCTACCAAAACGCAGCGGAGATGTGCTGAGTTGAGCAGGGCGTTGTAGAACCTATATTCATCAATGAGCTGCTTCAGTTTATATTTAAGATCATTGATGTTCAATGTAAAAATATCTTACAATGTTAATCATCATCATTTCAGCCATAGGACCTCCGCTGCTAGACATAAGCCTCATATTTGTGTAGCAAAGACGATTACAAAAATTACCACATCATACATTTATATGCTATTCTCACTCACGATCTACAACGCTTGGCTCATATCTGCACATCTCCACTCCGCTGCGCTGCACTTTAGTGGAGAAGGTGAAACAAAATAAATGTATCACATTCTGGGTACTATGGACACATTATGTTACAGACACTTATATAAATACAGTCACATTGACGCGCATGTCTTAACACACCTTTTATTCCTTAGGGGTTAAAATGACAAAGAAAAAATACTATATAAGGGCACTGAATAGTCAATCGCAATTATCGCCACATCGCAAATTACACAACAGCCGGCCACCGTCCGCGCTAACACGTCGTGACTTTGACACGAATCGGTATCAATGGACTACACCCACGAGTGTACTCGTAAAGATCCCTTGGTACACACCAACTTAATGACGATGAAGATAAAATGCCAATCAACATTGTAAAACTACGACGAAAGAAGAGCGGTGTTTAAAGTTTGATGTCTGTGAATCATCAAAGCTCCGAAACGAATATGCAGATAGAGATCGAATTCGTCGAAGATTTATTGGTTTGTAAACTGGTGTAATCATAGAGATGATTATTAGGTACGATTTAAAAACAACATTGGTTAAGGGTTTTAAATTTTTACGCTTTGTAAAAGGGCTAAGTTTTTGAACACATTGAAGTTGATGATATTAAACAAATACATGTGTCCTGAATGAGAACCAATATTAACTTCATATAGCTTCGGACTATTTAATTTTTAAAATGTAATGATATTGTAATGATCTCTAGTTCCGCTTACTTTTGGTAATTTAATCAATAAAACAGGCTTCTCTAACAATAAATATATGACTAGTATAATGATAAGAGCATGAATATGAGAGATGATAAGGGCATATGTTTGATGTGTAGTCCAACCAAAGAGCGTCTACGCATTACTTGCGTCAGCGCATTACTTGTGAGTAGTGGATGGCTAGAATGTCGAAGATGACTTATCCGTGAAGAGATATAAAGAGAGGAAATAATACATCAGCAGAATTTCGATGGTTCATGTGAATTCGCAACTTCTACATTCTACTATTGAGCTACCCTTGAAGGAAGATTGGGTCATCCTCCACCACGCTTGTCCATTCGTCCTTCAATAGTGGTTCTACTCAACTGGTATGTTCAACAGTAGACTAATAAAGGCCGACATGGCGTGGTACGAGATTTTTTTTTCTCAACCTATGCTGTGTCCCACTTCTGGGCAAACGTCTCCCCCACTTCTTTCCATTTATCGCGTTCTGTAGCCAAATCCCGCCAACCTTCCCGGAAAGTGTCAAGATCGTCACGCCAGCGTTTTTGTAGGCCTTCCCTGCCTTCGTCTGCCCTCCGGTACCCACTGTGTAACGATCAATGTGGTACGAGATTAATTATACTAAACTAATATTACTAGTAACCAAGCTAATTAAAACTAAGTGAACCCACTAGCAAACTCAATTTTAAAAACGTCTAAACTCAAATTTAATTTAAATTACTGCACTCAACAATAGATTCGATAAGTAAACACTAATTGCGCTAATCACGTATACAATATCTTTACAAAGTGTGCACTACAATCATATACGAGTACAAGGCTCGACTCGGAGCCTTGTCACAATTGTTAACTCAAGCATGCTACTTGTAAACACAGTCAAATTATGTCAAATCAGACATTGAAGCGCGTGTCAGAATTTTAAATGCTACATATGACACAAGCCGTTTGTAGCATTTTCAAACATAGTCCAATCCAGACCACAAAATAATTACTAAGCTACCTACCGCTTCACTTCGCTATTCATGTTAATTTATAAATAAAAGTTTTTTTTTTTAATTGTGGTTGTAAATAAAGGATTTTGTGTTTGTATGTCATGTTCTCATATTTGTCTTATTTGATCCAATACAATGTGAAGTGTAGTTCAAAACAATGCCAAAATACTTAACTGAACTAAAGACTAGGCCTAGCCGATATATAGGACAGACCTCGGTCTAAACATCGGTGAGCGTCTGCTCCGAGTTCTATCTGGCATGATAAAGGCTACACTTAGTTCCAACCGAAGAAAGGATATACCTAAGTTCATCCACCTGCGACGGGCTATCGCAGATATCTAGATATACTTAGGTTTATTCGGTTAGAGTTTGGTGTACCCACGTATCGGGCTTTAGTCATAACAACTACGGCTAAAACTATCTAGCTAATAAATAGGATTACGTTTGGTCACCAACTCGCCAGATGAAGAACAATGAAAGGTTTAGCCGACTTACTGTTCTGATATCCTCGTATATGCCGTTAAGGTCGTCCTCGAGCAGGCGGTAGGGGTCGACGATCTGTGTGCCGTAGTCGGGCAGCGAGCCCGTGCTGGTGCTCTGCAGGCTGGATGCGAGCCGCCGCACCAGCCCAGCTGTGGTCGCGCTGGCGGACACGCACGGCCCGCATGTTGTTACTTTCTGGAACAATAACACCAACGATTTAGCTTATTTTGTGACAAAATACAACTAAGCTAGCGTCAGTGGCCCAGAGTTCGTACTGTTATTGGAGCTGGACTAATTCGGCTGGTAGCTGAAGGCGTGATATGCATTTTATTATCACCCCCACATGAAATAAGAATGAGAACAACAACTCGTGGCAAATAACTAAACCTAAGATGGAGCATTCTGGTCTGTTCTGATGGCGATGGCATGTAATAGAATTTCGAAAAAATGTACCCTCAAAAGAAATCATCTAAAAATAAACTTCCACACAAGCTCTACTTATCTGGGGGGGATCTGTGCATACACTACAGCTAGGCACGCAACTGGATCATCTACAAATCACTAAGGTCAAGAGAACTCAAAAAGTTCAAGACAGTTTATATCGTGGCCAGTACGAATATTTTGGGCTTGTGCATAAATGTCACGCTAGTACTTTCGATTTTTTGCCTTTCTTCAGACTCACTTAGACCATATTTAGTTAAAAAATACAACTTGCGCGGAGCAAAATAAAAAATATCTGCATTGAAAAACATTTAGCGATTCATCAACGTTGCTAATAAAGATGCTCGCAATATGCATGAAATTAAAGATTGCATTGACGTAATGCACAAAATCTGAATTCCAATGCTTTCAATTTCTCAACCGAAGTTGCATATTGCAGAACTGGTAATTCAATTTAAAATCATAAGGCCAAACGAATGGTCGCTTGAAGGTATCGTATCGGTTGTTATAGTTACTTTATAATCGTGAGTCAAGACTATCTCGGCAACTTAGCAACCGGGAGCTATGACGAAGCAGGCCAAATAAGAAATAAGCAGGTTACAAAAAGGTAGCAATGTGCCTATTGTAATGTGTTAGTCACAATCGCGCTTGAAACGGTTGTCGGGTAACAATTGAAGCTGTGACAGTTATGGTGAGTTTATCAATGAAGCATGGTGATGCTAAACGTTTGTAAGGACACTACAAACATTCCACTAGAACAATTTTCATCCAACTTCTACTAACGCTAAGGATTTCCATTAGAATTCCCACCGATAGTGCATCGATTGTTTCTTTTCCTAGTTTCACAGGATACTTGCAATTTTTTTAATTTATTTATGAGGCATACCATGTCGATTGCTTGCAACTTCTCGCATGCGGCACGAAAATCAAGCTGAATCCTATTCGACGTTTACCAGCCCTTGAGCGACGTAGTAGAGCAGGTAGAGCTCAGTGTCTCGTGTGCCCGATAAAGGGTGCGGCAGGTGCCCTTAACTAGTCGCGTAGTGGTGCGGCAGTGACCGCGATACGAGTTTCGCAAGTGTTTATGCAACTGCAGGCGAGTGCAGGCCGGAGCCGATGGGCCCAGTTGCAAAACCGTACGTTCCACCGATACGTACCTATTTGCGTGCACGTGCGCGCGCCCGCGCACTACGAGGATGCCTTCGAATATATTAATGGGGAAAGTTACTACTTGATTAATGAGATGACGAAAATAAAGTTGATTGGTTTATTATTGTGACAGTGAAATTTGGTTCATCATTATGATGAACCGTTATGAAATTCTTTAAAAAACTTTAAGGTTTGACGAACGAAAGCTTTTTTATTTTTAAGTTTTATGAAGACGCCTAGCTCCAGTTAGTTTGAAAAACAAAACTGGAAATTGAAATTAATTTTTCACTTTTGCAATTTTTTTATTAAATATGTCAGAACCTAGATTATTACTGTAGAAGGTAGTGTATACTGTAGGGTCTCTGTTATAGATGACATTACAAAAAAAATACAAATGAAATAATGTTTATTTGGACGTACAATTGTTTAATTTGTGTATTATGTTATGAGTACTCATTTAGGTCAATAGCCCTTGATATGATTTACGAAACACTGTAGAGGTGTAATAAGACGTAAATGTCAACCGAATTTCATTCGTCGATCATTATTTGGACAAATATAATGTATCCAGTTAAATGCGTGATTTAATGTTTAAAGTTTAGGTACAAAGTTCAGTATGGTATGGACCCTGTCGGACACTGTATATTCGAGTGAGAGTGGTCACTTATGTCAATAATATAGGTACCTACTTACAAAATATAACATTTAACATGACTATAAACTTTAGAAAATCTTCAGAATATACATCCACTCACTTTCAACTCAAAAACTTAACAATTTCAGATTAATTATAATGAATAAATAACATTACTTACCTAAACATTGAACGATAACAGCGACAACGACAATAATTCAAACTGACAAGTGAGCCCCTCGCATAATAAACTCTTCCATTCGATTACACGTACACGCGTCATAGCATACTATCAAAGATAAAGGGTTTGGCATAATATTATGTACATGCGTATAAAGTAGGCAAGGGTCATTATCATAAATCAATGTGGTCTTCAAATGATTGCGTAAAGATTTGTATTTTAGGAGGCTACGTTTTAATATAAACAGTTAAGAGACGCCTTGCTTTGGTCCAAGGTTTTACCGGATATTTTACAGGATCGTAGAATAAAAGTAGCTTATAAGTAAAGTTGAGACATGAGAATATATTATTTTCTAATTGTTATACTTGATCGCTCGCGCACGGTAGAGCTTATTTGCACCGCCAGCCCGAGGAAGTACAATACTGATAACTGCAAGTGACAAGAGCAGTGCTTTGCCTCACAATGTTTTGACCTGGAATGTGGAAGGTTCTCATATGTTATGAGCAATTGAGCATCTGTGACGTATAACATCAGGCAAGCATTTTCTCTGTCTTGTCACTTAATTGTATAAAAAGCTGTCCTTGTATAATAAGCCAGCCTACTATTTCTATATGTCTATTTACGATTCTATAACTTATTTAAAGTAGCTGTTACACTACATAAGAAAGTCAATTGACTAGATTCACTATGCAAGTTAGCTGAGAAAGTAGAAACTACAAAGGAATGCTAAAGGTCTTCTGCCTTAAGTAGCAAAAGGGTAAAGGTCAGAAGGTAAAGATCGAACAAAAACAACCTTGAAGAAGCGGCCGCCGCCTCCGAAAGCCATTGAACATCTTTGAACTTTGTGACGTTGAAAAACTTTGTACAGGATTTTCAGGTGGTTCTACAGTATAATAAAAGTTTAGAAAGACGTATTTTTTAAGTTTCGCCGTGAAAGTATTTAAAACATCTATATAGTGTTATATTTACTGTAATAAAAAGTATCTTCTGTTTTACTAAACATTGAGACCGTCTTACCACAAAAGTTTTCAAACACGCTTTAGGCATTATATGACACAACAACATGTTCTATTAACGTTAAATATTTTGTGCCAAGACTGGTAAATCTCTTAATACAAACGTATTTATTGTATTTTTTTGCGTTTGTAGTAAGTTACGAATTTCTTTTAGTTTAGACTCATAGGCATTTCTCAACTGAAAAAAAAGAAGTAAGCGAGTTGAAATTACTTTTTCGGGATATATTCGTATCAATTTTATCACTTTCAAGCCAGATTAAGTATACATAAATTACAGTAAAAATAGCGTGCTAAGTGAAAAACAACAGAACCAGTGCGTAATATGTAGTTATACAATAGAAGCCAGAGTTGTAATCCTTCCTTTTTAGAAGTAGGGCGGTTTTTCACCTAAACAACCTGGCAGGAAAACGTGTTAACTGATAATAACAGCAAATCATGCACGCAACGGCGGCTATTGATCTAAACCGATAACTACGTATATTATTTAGTACTAGCCTCGTGTCGACATCGCAAAATACGCTGCAATATTTACTTCAAATAACCTGCACGAAAAAGCAAAATTGCCGATTAACTTAAGGCTTAGACGTCTCTAACATAAAACAAGGTCCGCATTGGTAGACACGTTGGGAATTTAAACCTACACTAAATAACAATGGGTTATCTTTTGCGGACAATTGGACCCTTTTGTTTTTAGTTTTCTACCTTGGTACCTAAGAAACGACAACAAGGCCAAGTTTACTCATGGTCATTATTGGCTTTTGAAGTTGCCATCGAAAAGCTACAATATTAAGTAGAACCGCAATTCCAGTTTACTATTCTAATTTGATACCTCTACACAGATAAGCCAGCATAGCATAGGTTGTATAGGTAAGAGACAGAAAATACAATATTATTTAATTTTATAAGCTTAGAGAATTAAACTTATTCCTAGTTTCTCGGTCAGCGTTATGTCATTTAAATTTAAGCAACACGTTTTACACTAATACGGTATTATTAAATAGACTTCTCTTTTATACATCTTAACCTCATCTTGATGGATATTTAATATCCATAAATTGCAATTTATGCAATAAATAAATCTATCAAAACACTATTAAATTATGTATGTAATAAAATATATTTACGAAACACAATGTTTCTAATAAAGTCGCGTTATCATTTTGTAGAGTAAAAGTTTCGAGAAATAAGTATATTTGATATTTTATTTTTATTTATTTATTTGATACACAAAAAAGTAATTAGTAGCTAAAATTTTACACTGGATTGTCGTCCAAGGTATGTGTATACAGGAAAACTAAAAGTAGACGAATACTTTGAAAGTATCCTCCTGTAGCGAGCTTGCAGAGGGGTACTTACAAAGCGGCACTGAAATCATCTGAGGTCTATTGATAAAAATAAAGAAACAAAGAGTATATAGTAAAGTGGAAAATTCAGTGAGCTGAATTGCTCAGGCGTAGCATATTTGTGGCGTCTGAACAATCCTGTTTGCGATTGAAGTAAACTTTACAAAAACGCCAAGTAAACTTTACACTGACTTGATAAATATTGTGCCTATGAGTAATTTGTACATAAATATACTACAGACTACAAAGGTAGACTTACCAATTATACACAAAAAAAAAAATCAAGCCATTTCTGAGAAGTTCGATAACAAACACTGAAACGAGATTTTTGTATAGTACTAGATTTTTTTTGTCAAACAGCTCTAAAAATCCTATTTACAGCTTTATAAGTTTATCTCTGTAGGCCGTATTTTCGAGAAAAGGCGCTTTTCTTTTTCAAATTCGAGCCGAGCTTTGTCGTTCTCTAGTAAAAAAATATGAACTATTGTCTAATGCCGATCTTACGTAGAAGCATTTAATCTCAGAACATTAAAATCAAATCCGCGGTCAGTGTATATGATGAACAACATTGGTGCACGTAAAATTGCATGTGTCCGCGGGCGTACATAACAATTAAAACACGATAGAAAGCGAGCGTTTGAACACTCTTGCGCATCGACTCCGCGCCTTCTTAATATAGAAGTGAACAACAATTGACACGTACTTAGACAGTTAATTGAAGCTAGAATACGTGGCCAGGGTGCAGAGGGCTCGCCACGGGGCGCTTAGTAGTGGTACTTTGATTATAGAAGTTGCATCACGAATAGTGCTTGGACTGTTTGATTTAACAATTAATTCTCTGCTTATGGATGCAAAGATGTTTCTTGAAAGTGGAATTATGGAAATGTATGTACGTTAAAAACATCCTAGAAATGTTAGTAAAACTATGAAAGCGTATATAGGGCGCCCACCGATCGTTGGGGTGAACGATACTTTCAAAATTACTTGACTGCCTCGGTGGCTCAGTGGTTAGTGACCCTGACTTCTGGGTCAAAGAGGCGTGGGTTTGATCCCCACCCAGAGCAAACATTTGTGTGATGAACATAGGTGTTTGCTCTATGTCTGGGTGTTATTTAGGTACTATCTATATAATTATGTATTTAAAATATGTATATGTAGTATATCAGTCTCTGGCAGCCATATCACAAGCTTTGCTTAGTTTGGGGTTAGAGACCGTGTGTAAGATGTCCCCTAATGTTTATAAAAAAAAAACGCGGGTGGACCAACCTGGACAAGATTGGCACAGGGCCTGGAGTGGCGTACAGGAAGAGCGTGGACTCAGTACTCGCATATCATGGGCCGTAGATAATGATGATGTCATTTTTTGTGATTTATCAAAGGCCTTTGACTGTGTTAGCCACGAAATTCTTTTACGCAAGTTTTCTTACTACGGTTTATGTTCCCGACCCGACTACTATGGCGGGAACTATGTTCAGTCGTCGTCCTTATTTCTTCAAAGTGGACTGTATCTGTGGCGTTCGGCGAGGGCGACGACCTAGTAGTGAGATAGCTAGGCCGGGAACTTGATGTGGCTGGGGTTGGAGAATACTCGAAGAAATACCACGTGGCTCGGTACTAAGGCGCTCCTTGAGTTGGCTTGGGCAGGGATCTTCTGAGAGCGTGTGTTCTTGTCGACGGTCGGCGGATGAATGAATTGACCGCGCGGAACGAGCCGCGCCGGGGCGGGTGGCGGCGGCGTCGCGAGTACCTGGGACCACGCGGCCCTAATCAGGCGCGGCGTTCGTGTGAGCGGGACGCAGCGTCGGATGTGCCTCTCGCTCGCACTTCTATTGCCTGATTGTTTCCCTAACTATATTTTCAAATTCCTATTGTCGTTAGCTCTCAGGAGAACCCTAACCCAATGAATACTCAAGGAGTTTATGCATTTATTCATAATCTTAACCTATTTTACAAATTGGACTTATAGACTAGCTTATGACAATTTATACTATGGCTATCTAAACTATAACTATATCCCAAGAATCATAAAACAACAAGGCACAGCTGCGCTGGCGGCACTATCCATGGGATTAACAAATTCACAAAAACATTAAACATTAGTTTTACAATTACGGCATCCCTTTGCAATATAACGATATTGCTTTCTTTGAATTTAAGACAATGATTATGGTCAAACAGTACAAATAACTTTACGATATCCTTTTCGGAAATTATATCAAAGAACTATTCTTTAGCGGTATGGAATAACCTAGCACCTGGTTATCGCTATCGTTTTACGGCTTCTCAAAAGATACCGACTGGTTATTGTTTAGCCTCTGGGAAAACATGCTCGATCCCTAACAGTACTATCTTATAAATTCTACGTTTATTATTTACATCGATCCTTTTTATACTATTTATAATCGTAACGTATTCTACCCCGTCGCGAATATTCTCCCGCCGTGTAGTGTCGTCATCTCGGTGCGGCACTGCATTAATCCTGTTGAGCGGCGGGCAGGACGATCAGCTTCTTCACGGGCCTTCGCAGAGTACCTCCGGCGGTACGGACGTCGACGACTCGGGTGACGCCGTCTGGGCCAGGGTAGACGGCGTCAACGACCCCCCGCGGCCATGTGTTGCGAGGGAGGGTGTTGTCCGCGATGACCACGATGTCGCCGATTTTTACCGGGGGCCCGCGGCTGTGGGGCTCCCGCCGGTACTGCAGGTCGGGTAGGTATTCGCGGACCCATCTGTCCCAGAATAGGTCCGCCAGGCGTTGTGAAGCGCGCCAGTGGGGGCGCTGACAATGGGCCAGGCGGCAGGCGAGGTGATCGCCTGTAGCAGGTCTCGGCGGTGTGTCGCGTCTTATGCGGCACGGCAGGCATCTGTGTACGACCATCTTGGTCGTCGGTAGAAGGCGCAGGATCCAGCAGCGTTGTCTGCACTCGCTGATGGTGGCTTCGACACCGCTGTGATGCGCTCTACTATGTACGAAGTCGATGAGTAGGCGGACTTCGTGTCGGTTGCCGTCGAGTACTGGCGGCGACTTGAGTTCGTCGGGTATGCCGCTGGCTGCTTGTATGCGGCTGTCGAGCTTTATGAGCCCGTCTTGGTAGATAAGTGATAGCGATCGGAGTAGACTATTGATGGCGACCGCTCGTCCTTCCCGTAGATCACTTATCTCTTCGGCGAATGCGTTCTCTTGGCTCGAACGCCATATTAATTTCTCAGCGCGTCGTAGCACGTCACCGTCTAGCTCGCGTAGGCGCGTAGCGGGTCTGTCGCGAGTCTCGACGCGTTGCGTTATTCTGTTCGGGCTCTTCGAGTCACTCTTCCATGTCGGGTCGCAAAGTGGATCGGCTCGCG
The DNA here is from genome assembly GCA_964007245.1 of Hypomecis atomaria. Classification (NCBI taxonomy): domain Eukaryota; kingdom Metazoa; phylum Arthropoda; class Insecta; order Lepidoptera; family Geometridae; genus Hypomecis; species Hypomecis atomaria. The sequence goes on from OZ023288.1 coordinate 14,975,608, forward strand.
TGCGTTTGTAGTAGGTGCGCTCGCGTCTAGGTCGGCACAAGTCCACAAACTGGATGACTCGTGCGGCGGCGCGTAGGTACCGTTCCCACTTAGAGAAACGTACCGGGTCCGGGAGCGCGTTGGTCACGCGGGCGTGTGACGTAGTGGTCACGTGACATCGTTCCTCTCCCGTAGCTTCGGTGCGTAGCGCTGTCGGTTGTGCCGGCCATGTGTCCTCGGGCGATTGCAGGAACTCGGGCCCGGTGAACCATCTGTGTTCCGAGTTGAAGTCCACGGGCACGTCGCGAGTGGCGTCGTCGGCGGCGTTGAGTTTGGTGGGTACCCAGCGCCACTCGCTGAGGCTGGAGTTTTCTTCTACGGCGGCAATGCGATGTGCTACGAACGGGCGATATGAGCGCGACCCGGTTCGTAGCCATGTCAGGGCTGTCATACTGTCCGTCCAGAAGTATCTCGTTGGCTTGCGGTCGTGTTCGGCGATGACGGCGGCGGCCATCCGACTCCCCATTACGGCTGCTGTCATCTGGCGTGGCTTCGGCAAGGTGAGCCACGAAATGTACTCGATGACCGAGGGCGCGAGTGCTGGTCCCGTGGAGCACCCACCCGAGCGGTGTGAGCGAGGCCGCTGGCTGGTCGCGCCGCCCCCGGCGTGTGTCTGAGGCGAGGAGGAGCGGCCAATTATCCTGGCCAATCAATATTTTTGGCCTCGCCATGCCCGCAGGTAACAATGTTCTCAAGTCTTCTAAGTGATGGCAGTTTTGCAAGTCTTCTTTGTGGACTTGTTGCGGTGTGAGGCGCAGATTGTCTATTGTTCGCAACCGTATCCGTTGCGGCGCGCTTGCTCGGCCGCTCAGAGTGAGTGAGACGCGGCGTGAGCGCGACGAGTCCACCTTATTGTTCCCGATGGCGTTTATATGGAGCGGGTCCGTTGGGCCCTCGGCCCCGATGCTGTCGGCAAGCTCCGAATCGATGAGAGATACGGTGGACCCATCGTCTAGTAGGGCCCAAGTCTCCGCTTCTCCCGCCGGTCCCACGACGGTTATCGGCGCCATCTTCAGATATGCGGACGGAGCGTGCGTCGTCCACGTAGACGTGACCGTCTCGGTCGAGTCTTCCTGCTTCTTTTCTCTTCGGTGGTGAAGCAGGCTGTGGTGGGTGTAAGTGCATTCGTCAATACCGCACCTCCGTGTCTTACAGTGGTGTGTCTTGGTGCGGGGGCGCAGGCACTTAAAGCACAGGTGATTTTTCTTGGCGATGTCCCACCGCTCGTCGACCTCGGCCTTCTTAAAGTCGGGACATGTAGGCGTATTGTGTCCCGGAGTCTTGCACGTCGTGCAGGTGCTCTCTTTCGACTGCACGGTGTATGCGCGTTCTGTTCGTCGCTGTCTGTTGTCCGGTTTCAGTGTCGGCCGGTTGTCGGGCTCGGGCTGCGCGTACGGGCTGCATAAGTCCGCCTCGCGTTTGAGGAAGCGAGACAGCTTTATAAGGCTGGGCTCCTCAGTCGACTGGGCAGCGGCAAACTCGAACCACCGATGGCGTAATATCGGCGGCAGCTTTTCCGAAACGGCGGTAGTGACCTCTGGGTTGTGTAGATAGGTCACGCGGTTCAGGGCCTTCAGAGCAGCGACGACGTTCGCGACTTGATTCGCAAAAATGCAAATCTCTCTTGGGCTGTCGCTGAGTTTCGAAAGGGCGCGCAGGCGTGCAATCTCTGTCGTGGCTATAGCGTCCGGCCGTCCAAATCTCGTCTCTAGTGTGGCCATCACTTCAGCGGGATCCGTCAGGTGAAGTAACAGGTATTCCACCGATTCACGAGCTATTCCCTTTAGACAGCGTCGGAGTCTCGCAGTGTTTTCTGACGCTGTGTACTGCGCGGCGGACTCGTTGTAGGCTGCCTTGAATGAGAGCCATTCTTGATGCGCTCCACCGTAGAAGGGTAGCTCGTGGAAAGATCTCGATGGCGCACTGGATCTGGCTTGCTGGCTGGACAATATGATGGCTTCGGCGAGTTGGGCGATGTCGGACTTCGGGGCTACCGGGACGACGGCTCCCTCTGTCGGACGTGTAGCGATCGGTATCGCGCTGGAGGGCTTGAGCTGCTCGGCGGTGGCAGCTGGGTTGTCGTACGGCGCTGGCGGTGGCATGGGAGGAGGGGCCGTGAGCTCTTTCTGCTCCTCTTCGGGCAGCGCGACTTGGTGGAGCCAGGTACCGATACGCTGACTTTGTTGCGCTGCGACGACGTCTTCTTCTGTGATTGTCGTACGGGCGTCTTCGTCTTCATCAAACTGGCTTTCAGCTTCGATTGTGGCTATTCGGGCGGCGGCGAGCTCTACTTGTAGCCGAATGTGTTCCTCCTTCGCCTTTGCTAGCTTGAGGAGGCGTACGGAGGCTCGGCTGGACCGTCTCGACGTGGACGGTGCGTAGTCGTCCATACGGGGCAATACCGAGACCGGATTGATCGATGAGGCGGTCACGGTGGTTGTGGGGTTAGTATGCCCACTTTTGAGGTGCGTTGTGAGTACTGGCGGCGGGCACAGGAGACTCGCAGCGCTGACAGTGGTCGCAGACGTCGACGTGACGGGTGCGATCAGTCGCGACGGATGAAGTAGGACCCCACGGTCGGGTCCCGTCGGCGAAATGTCGGCGTATGTCGTGGGCCGGGAGGAGGGTCCTGGCAGCGGACCCTGCGGCGCCCCCGGAGTCGAAGGTGATTCATCCATGCGCGGCGCGGTTGCGGTGTGGGAGGAGGGCGGCGGCGGTGCGCCCTGCGGCACTCCCGTATCGCGATTGTCGATGCGCGGCGCGGCTGGCAAGACGTGGGAGGAGGGCATCGGCGGTACGCCCTGCGGCACTCCCGTAGCGACTGTGTCGACGCGACGTACAGCTCTCGCCTTTTCTGAGCGTGTTAGCACCATCTTGATTTCTTCTTTCTTCTCAAAATCCGGCGAGCAAGGGACCAAATGTTCCCGACCTGACTACTATGGCGGGAACTATGTTCAGTCGTCGTCCTTATTTCTTCAAAGTGGACTGTATCTGTGGCGTTCGGCGAGGGCGACGACCTAGTAGTGAGATAGCTAGGCCGGGAACTTGATGTGGCTGGGGTTGGAGAATACTCGAAGAAATACCACGTGGCTCGGTACTAAGGCGCTCCTTGAGTTGGCTTGGGCAGGGATCTTCTGAGAGCGTGTGTTCTTGTCGACGGTCGGCGGATGAATGAATTGACCGCGCGGAACGAGCCGCGCCGGGGCGGGTGGCGGCGGCGTCGCGAGTACCTGGGACCACGCGGCCCTAATCAGGCGCGGCGTTCGTGTGAGCGGGACGCAGCGTCGGATGTGCCTCTCGCTCGCACTTCTATTGCCTGATTGTTTCCCTAACTATATTTTCAAATTCCTATTGTCGTTAGCTCTCAGGAGAACCCTAACCCAATGAATACTCAAGGAGTTTATGCATTTATTCATAATCTTAACCTATTTTACAAATTGGACTTATAGACTAGCTTATGACAATTTATACTATGGCTATCTAAACTATAACTATATCCCAAGAATCATAAAACAACAAGGCACAGCTGCGCTGGCGGCACTATCCATGGGATTAACAAATTCACAAAAACATTAAACATTAGTTTTACAATTACGGCATCCCTTTGCAATATAACGATATTGCTTTCTTTGAATTTAAGACAATGATTATGGTCAAACAGTACAAATAACTTTACGATATCCTTTTCGGAAATTATATCAAAGAACTATTCTTTAGCGGTATGGAATAACCTAGCACCTGGTTATCGCTATCGTTTTACGGCTTCTCAAAAGATACCGACTGGTTATTGTTTAGCCTCTGGGAAAACATGCTCGATCCCTAACAGTACTATCTTATAAATTCTACGTTTATTATTTACATCGATCCTTTTTATACTATTTATAATCGTAACGTATTCTACCCCGTCGCGAATATTTTAACTGATAATGCTTTGCAATTTATAGAATCGTTCCTTTCAAACTTTGATATAAATAATTCAATATTAGTAAATTAACTTTGACTATAATTTAATAATACACATATCGTAAACCGTGATCACAACCAAAATACCGTTATTAGAATAACATACTATCAGACGAATTGCTAACATTTACGCATAGAAAGTTACCACGACATAAGTGCAAGACACGTTGCAAAATAACGTGTAGAAAATTCAATACTACAGTTGTCGAAGGAAAGACTTCAACGCGCGCCGACTGCTACGCGAGACTTGAGTTCGTTCACTTGATTCGTACTGGAGGTTTTTATGTAAAGATTTAAACACCAGTAATGGTTGGATTGAATGGACTAATTACATAAAATTGTAAGGCATTATTATCAAAGAGTCTCTTCAATATCATAAACTGGCACTCAGTCTACGATTATCATGAAGTCACCGCAATAAAACACGCAATATGATTAACGTATTATTAATAAAAATGCATTGATTAATGGTTGAAATTGTACGGCGTTTATAAAAATCCCGAATAAGTAAAATTTACACAAATTACTAGAAGTGAACATTTAGCCTAATTAGTAAAATCATTTGTTTGTAATTATTTTTCACGACTACTCGAAAAAGGTTGAAGTCCTGCTGAACATTGAATATACTTAAAGGGTAAATTTCTTCAGAAGTAGGCATTAGTTGCGCATACAAAATAGTTTAAATAACTAGTAGTTCACCCAATCGCAACTTTCTACTATTCAGTATTTTTGTGAGTCATTCAAAAGTTCTTCAGCACTGAACTAGCCATGTATGTGCAGCTGACAGTGGAGCATTGAACCAAAACACCCATTCTCCTTTAACATGAGGCCTTCGATAAGTAAATATAAGGTGCCATTTGAAATGAAATAGAGCTCAAACCGCTACTCGTGTTGATATGTCGGTCAAGACTAGACCAAAACAAATTGCAGCGAATTAAGGCGACCTTTCTAAAGCGAGCTAAGTTGCTGTCATTCACCTCTGGCAATTTTTAACGGCCTCGGCGAGATAGCGTGCTTGGCTACATGACGTTGCAGACTGGAGAAGACGCGTGACGGTTTAACATTCAGTCATAACCGCGGGCTCTGTCAGACTTGTACTGGCGCGACACAAGATGAACAATAAGGATAGAGTAAGGGTAGAGTAAAATCCCTTGCTTCCAACCGTTCTTATTGGAAATCCATAGGGGAAGCCTATGACCAGCACTGTACCTACACGGCGGACAATCTTGATGATAATAAAGGGTGAAGTATTATGTAGCTTTGCTACTCAAGATGTGTGCAATTGTGCGTCCCTAACTCGCACTCTTAGCCCGCAAGGCTCGTATCCCTGCATATAAAAACAGCTTTGTTAAAACCCATTTCCCCTAGAGCCAAGCTCAACTTCACTATGAAAATAAACGATCCTGATTAGTGAACATCATAACATATCCTTAGTTACACAGCCTAGCTAAATAAAAAATAACCCATATGGAATGATTGAAGCTTTGAAGCATTCCTTCATACAGTTTGTACAGCCTGTTTTCCCTCGCAGCACCAGCACCTGTTAAGTGCCTAAAATGCTACATAAAATATTAGGATAGAGCAATATGCAAATGAGGCTGTTCTAGACCGACTATTTTCAAACAAAACCTGATGGTACCTACGCCAATGTAAAGTTTGTCAGTAGAGTCACTTTTCTTCGATTAGCAACGGGGGTGAGTCACTCTGTTTGTGACGCGCGTCTCATTGACCGGATCGAAAGCTGTTCATACGCGTAACAAATGAGATTAACTGCCAATATTGTTTAGAATTTAGTAAGTAATGGATCAATAAGATATATACCTACGCACTTTTAATGTGCAGTGAGATAATCAAAATATTTAGCTAATCTTCTTATGATTTTGTGAAAATACCTATGATGACGGATCACTACATCGTATAAAACAAAGTCGCTTCCCACTATCTGTCGCCATGTATGCTTTTATCTTTAAAACTACGCAACGGATTTTGATGCGGTTTTTTTAATAGATATATTGAGGGTTCGTTTAAATGTAACATTTTGCGATTTTGCTAGTATTGTAATCACTAATCAATGTAGTATTTTGATTGACCAACTACGGGGATTCGCGATATAAACTTAAAAGCTTAATAATCCTCTGTAATCAACGGACTTCAATTAACTGTTTACTGATACGCGATAAAAGCCCATTCGTTCCGAAAAAACAAGTCAAGGTCCATGCAAAATAAGAGAACCACTGCAAGTGTACAGTCACGAACATAATTCAACAGAAAAATGTTTCAGTTCAACGTCCGGTTTTCGTCGTTTACAATTCAGCTAAGTAATAATGGTATGACTTTTCATTCGGATAGATATTATCACATACTCATAATACTGAAGCGACCGAATCTCGCTCGATACAAAAATTTAATCTAAATCATTAGATCAATTGCCGAGATATATGAAATGGCACAATAAATGCGTATATAAATTTATTGTGGAGCGCAAATTTGGGGTTTCAGCGCAAATTTGGGGTTCCATTCATGATTTTAGAATGCTAATCCTAGAAGTTGATTTGTTAGTTTACCCGTGAACGTTGTGCTTACAACTGTGCCTAAATATACTTCAAAATGAACACCTGTTTCGGTAAAATTACATTTAAAATAGCGTAGTTTGACTAGGTGTTCGTAAGCGATCATCGAAGTTAAGCAACGTATAGGACGGTCAGTCTTCGGATGACCGCCGGTGGCATTTACAACAGAGCGCTACCGTGGCTCAGATGACACGTTGAAATGAAGATTCCGGCTATTTTGCTTCGGCTGTCCGTGCTGTGCCATGGCAGAGGCCTTCAGGCGGCTTAAAAAAATTGGTTGCCTGTAAAGTCGGTATACGGGCGAAAGTTTTACGTGACAAAGACTTATGTCTGTCTCTCTCGCTCTTAGGCGGGCTAACCATGCCCGAGTGGAAGGGACGCGTGCCTCTCACTCGCTCTCATTGTGAGCGCATAACGTGAGCGGAGCGTAACGCAGTTTCTTGAAGTGTCACCCGGCAAACCAATTTATAAGACGTTGTCACGTCAAAACTCTGACACCATTGCTAGCCGCCCGGCCTCTACGAACTTACTTAGTGATTTGTCAGTGATCACTTTTGTAGAAGAGTGTACAAAACAACCGCTTATTGCACTAAGAGTTAGCGGCTCTAATGATCGCCGGTGCAATTACCCGCTTCGGTCTGCAGCGCGGTATGTGGGTCGAAGACGGGCCCGTCTGCGCGCGCGCACCTAGGTTATGAATCAAGGACGAACGTGCGCAAGCCCGATTAGAAAACGCTCAGAACTTGCTAGCTTTGAAAGCTTATTTTGTATTCGTGTTACTAGATATCGGCGTAAACCTAGTATAATATTTATAGTAGGTACTAGCTTTGATGCGTGGCTTCGCGGGCGTGATATTTTGATTTATGAGCTTCATTTCATAGGCAACTTACAACTACATCCACGCCAAATAATCAAGTCTATAGGTTGCTTTATTGCTGCGTAAAACAGTAACAAACAAACCAACAAACACACTTTCACGTTTTATAATATTAGTAAATTTAGTAAGGACGTACGATGTCGAGTATTTCTTGTATTGTATTGTCGAGTAGTCGTACTCGGAGTGATAGCAAATGCATAGGTACGTACAGGCCATAAAGGGCTTTTTACAGAGCTTACCCGGGAATTGACACACATTTACTATTCAACCATAAAGCAGTAGTAGTAGTAGTAGCAGCAAGCATTAGGTACTGTGTAAAATTAAAATTCCGAAATAAAAAGTAATTTATTGAGACTAGAAAGATGTTGATGGCAGCAAAATATGTGAAGCAAAATAAGCGTATTACATCCTAGACCACACCTCTGCCAACATCAGGCAAAATGAGGTGAAGATATCTGATTAAAAAAAAAACATCTCTAGAAATAAAATTAACAGACTGGAACTTTTTTACAGATATCAATATTCAGGTATCAAAAAAACTTCCACGACTTCAGCAATATTTATATGCAAGGTTAGTTAGAAGCAAAGGTGAACAACGTTTCTAATAACCATGAAGTCACTTTGTTCTGTTCCACTGAGCAAAATGGATTATGTTAGATGTTATTTTCGGCGCGTGAATGAAGCTACAAGAAAAGCGAAAGCGCACAGACTTTACAGCACAAAACACTAAATTACATTTGCATACATTATAAAATAAATACTTACGCAAAGAGAATAGATGAAAGTGGTGACTTCACATTACGCCGCAGTACATGTGAGAGTATCACATAACAGTCATTAGTATGATGTGTATGTAAAAAACTTGGCAAGACATTACTAAAGTCGAGTTTGGTCGTATGATAGTGGATTATGCAATAATCGCCGAGATAATGTGGTTGAGTGTTATTTTCGTCAAGCGTAGGTATTAGAATAGTCCTAAAATTGGTTTTTAACATTTGTATCATGCAGTATCCCACTGTAGGTATGTAAGCCTCTTTCTCGCGATGTATCAGCCTCGGTGCTGCCAACAGCTTTATTTAAAATTTTGTTTTACAACCTTCCACCGTACTTTGTAAAGTTGCCGCGAACACTGGTCAAAAAGAATTTATGAAGAAAATAACCGATGTTGCAATGCAACTAATCATGCAATTACGACGAAATAAATTATCATAAAAATATAACTTTCTAAATACAAGCTTTGATATCATGTAGCAGCAGAGTGTTAGCCAAGACAAGTAAAACGAGCTCAAACACGACGAGTCTATCTTGTTTAGTACAGGGGTTCCTTTGTCCACCTTCCGACTCAATAATCAGATCAGCTCCATGGTACCAAATTATTGCATTGTCACGCGATATACATATCCGTGCAAAATATCAGCTCAATCGGAAACCAATCGGGAAGTTGGTCAAATTTCACTTGCAAGCAAAGGACCTTAGGTCTTTGCTTTGCTAGATTCAACCCGCACTTACATACATAGGTACATAAGTACATTGGAAGTTAAATAAAAGCTTGTAAAAGTCAACTGTATATCATAGCTAGAACCTTTATTCGAAGTTGCTACGATCAGTGTGCTACGTTGTATGTACGTATGTATGTGTAGCTGTGTATGTACGAAAATCGTTTTCAATTGAGTAGGTTTTATTACAGCAATTGATTACCTAGGTACGTAAACTGAGAAAGGTTCAAGATTCAATTTACCTGAATACCTACTTCCTGACTCTACCATAAAAAGCAGCGGAAATAATTTCGTGGGGATGGTGAAAATTTAAGTGATAGTAGGTATAACTAAATATGAAGGTTAAGAACGCATTTTAACCTCAAAGTTCAAGCTTAAAAGAGGATAATAACCGTGAGGTGAAGTCCCTATAAAGAATGCGGAGACCAACCGCCAACAAAATTATTATGAAGAACCTACGCGAAATGAGAATGAGAATAAAATGGTAATCCGTGAAGTACAGGACGTAGCTATTTATTTATCGTCTATAAATATACTGACGGTACACGATAAAAGGATGTTCCACAAAGGTCAGGACATAACTCAGTCAAGAAATAAGTTAATGGGCAATTTGTATGACACGTCCTGGGATTAAAACTTGCAGAAAATGTAGAAAAAAATTGTACGAGACTAATGGAGGAATATGGAGAAATTAAATTGTGCTCATACTCATAGCACAAAGGAACATTTCGCGTAGGTAGTTATTTTGTTTCCTTGTTGTTAATAATTTTATGGTTTTATGGTTTTCGTTGAATTTTTAAAGTGTCTTGAGTTATTCACGACTTAATAAAATGACTTTTTAATCGAATGCTGCAAATGCGTAGATGTATAGCTGCATAAACAAGACAGTTTTTGCCAGATTTATCTCGCTATTACTTTATCAATTACTTTAAATTACAAATATAAATATTTATGGTGCGAGTCGACTACTTGCAGTATTTATTTTATTCAAAATAGGTTTGGTTTTAACCACAACCTGTTTGGCTGAAACACATCGTTATATTATTAACACCAGTATTTTTCAATCTTTTTACATGTGGTTTGTAAAAATCTAAGTAAACAGTTAAAGGTTTATCTATCTCTCTATTTTTAGACGTTACTTTTCACACGCGTCTGCTAATGCTAAATTCTATGCCAACAGTATTTTTTCTACAAATAGACAATTTAAAATCTCAACTTAAAACGTACGGATTGTTTATTATCAATTAATAATTCCTAGTTATCCTGACATGCCTATCACTTGGCACTCGATTTAATACTTAGATAAAACAATCACTGACACCAACTAGCAGATATAACTAAGGTCGAAAAAGCAATGAGCGTATATGAAGATGGTATCATACCTAATGCAATAAAATTCCTACTTATCTGTCTATAGGTACTTTAATATACATAGGTGAGTGCTGAATACAGAAAGACATATAATAAGCTATACGGTAAGTATTTGATTAGTTCTCTCGACCCTGAGGCTATCTGACAAGCGCTAACTTCGCCACTTTTAATTAAACCCTAGTTAGGGAACCATAATCACACATTTTCGATACTAATTGCACGGTGCTTAGACTTATTAATCACCATTCGAGGATGATTGAGAATAACCTATCGTATAACCTGTTTACCTCATTCTTAGGCCACATGCACTGTCTAATTTTGTGACTGGATACGTAATTATTTTAGACAGACCGTGTGCGTTTTAAAGCCAAACATATTAAATAATAGGTAGCGACTATAGTATAACATTTAAGACGGTTTGGCTGGTCAGGATTGCTCATTCACGCTTTTTGATAATTTATGACTATTTATAAATATCACTAAATAAAACTATTACTCAAAAATAGTGTCTTAGAGAAGACGAGTGAAACCGCAGCTTTGATATACCTCTAGTTATCAATAAACGAAACCTCAAGTGCTAGAATTGAAGTGGTAAATAAAAGGATTTGTATTTGGCATTGGCGGTGCGATTTCACTGATAGGTACATAACGCAATCAAACGATTTACACTCATATATGATGTACTTTACCTAACATCCTAACATTAAATTTCGGATGACTACAGATATATGTTTGAAAACATATTGAATATTTATAACGAGAATTTTAAGAGAACTAGATTATACTCGTAACATCAACAGTGTACTTTTCGTATGATATTTGACTAGAAATAAAGATCATATGAGATAAAGATTTTTAGTAACTTGAAAAAAAAACAATCACAAGAGAGCCCAAAGTAAAATAAATGTAGTTAAAAAAACGTATTTTAAACTATATATTTATTTTTCACTTTTTATCCTGATGAATCCTGGCGAATCTAATCAGGATAATCGGATATTTTAGCGAATAAATGCATTGTCATCGGTCTTTGATAGGTGTGCAAAGTTTAAAGAAAATCTAATCGCTCAAAGTAGAGCAAAATCGAGCTCAAAGGCGTTGGTTACAAGCAAACAAACATACAAGTGAAACTAATAAAAGCGTGTTAAAAATGAAGTAAGCTTTTGCACTTTGCACCTTTACTCAACACGTTGAGAACAAAAAGGTTACAGTAATATTACCTTTACGAAATAAAAGCAACCGTATGTCAAAGTCCAGCGTGTAAAGTTGGACTACTTCGTGATTGTGACACTATAATTGCTAAGTACAAGTATGACACAATAAATTATTATAGAAATATAACTTTTAAAAATTACAAGCTTTTGAGATTCTGGATATCATGTAGCAACAGAGTGCTAGCCAAGACAAGTAAAACGAGCCCAAACACGACGAGTCTATCTTGTTTAGTTTAGTCTTGCATTGTCACGCGATATACATATGGGTGCAAAATTTCAGCTCAATCGGAAACCGGGAAGTTGGTCAAATTTAACTTGCAAGATTCCATCTGAACTTACATACATACTTAAGTACATCCATTGCAAGTTAAATAAAAGCTTATAAAAATATTATTATTTATTAGCCACTAGACAAAACTTCTAAATGCAATACTGCAGATACGTACTACAATCTTGTCTAACTGGTAATATGTGTATCTTAATAAGGAGCCTTGCAAAATGCACGACTGTCACGCTCTCAAAATCGCGAAAATATTATCATGTAAATTATAATGAGCTGGTCTTTCATACGCCTAGGTACTCAGCTAATTGTGCACACAGTTTATTTAAGTAAGTGTAATTTTAGCTCTGAGTTTGAGTAGCCGGTACATTAAATAAACTAGACCAATTTTGTGTAAAATCGCCTAACACAGAATCTTACAGTACACAAATGCTTTGTCGTAGCTCGTAGCTTTTTGTGCAATTGGATTGAGGGAGGAAATACACTTTTCTCAATTACGAGTATTCAAACAGTACTGCTAATCGAAGTACACAAAGTGTGTTTTGACCTGAAGGGTATTTTTACTAGAGCTATCTGAGAGCATGAAAATATTGTCAGGTTGTTAAGCGTAGAACTATAAGTTCTAGATGACGAGTGAAGTGCTACGCCGCGTAGGGCTACGTATAGGAATCGTATTTTTTTAAACAAACGATGTCACGATTACCTCAGACCAAATAAAAAAATCAAGACAGAACACCATGAACAGACAATTTAAGAGAGGCCGGTTTTTTATACATGTGGTGAGTGCTTCGGTGTTGCGCCGCCATAGTTCAACTGACGAGCCAACTCGTATGAATTGATGCAAGTTTAAAACTAAAAGATCGGCGTTGGAACGCTCTACTGCGCGTAGGTATAGTCTCATTAAGTACATTTCTCGGAATGTAATTGTACAACTCTACCCACATCTTAAAGATTTCTATCTTTTTTGGAAATAAATGATTATGTTTAGGCTACACACATCCAGGACATTTAAAATTTCAACCTTTTTAAAAATAATTAATTACCCTAATTACCTACGTACGCCTGATTTATGTAGAAAAATGCATACCTACACAAAACACCTTAATTACTCTTCTTGGTAAAAATATAATTTTATTGAATTAGCGGATGGTAGTCCCGATAGTAAAACAATGCATAAATGATACGAAGACAGAAAATAAGTTCTTGTGAGACCTATAACTTGTTTCCCTTTTGAAAATACAGGCCAAATTGACTCATTTGACTCACTGACAACTAGCACACTTCGCCAGAAAGAGTACTCACTTAATAGGAAATAACAATTAGTCACTATTATTATATGTCAACGATTATAAAGCCGTCGTTTTTGCGAACTTTTTGCGCAACTAAATGAAAAAGTGTGAGTAAAATTAAGACTTTGCCAGTGACAAACCTACTCATTAAGCCCGATTACAGAGGCGCCAGCGTAAATTTAATAGCAACGTAAAAAGCGTTCTCTCCCATCGAATGCATAAAGTGAAAAAGAAACAAAACTATGCTATTTAGCTAATATAACTACGATGGCGCCTCTGTATATAATTGGGCTTATTGTCCACCCAACTATTTCACTAAATCGTACTGATTTAGTAAATATGTATATTAAGTTAATGTAGCTCTGCCAGTGTAATAAATTATATTTTTGCATAATGCAGAAAGTCCGTCGCGTCGTCAAGAAATTTTAATGACTATGGCTTAATGAACCCAGAATGCAATATTTAATATTTGCTAATCTTCGTTACATTACTTCATTCACTGCATAACGGTTCAAAAGCTGACGAAAGTGACATACTCGTAAAATAAAATCAGAAATAAGTTAATTGCTAGAAGATATTTTTTATTTTCAAGATTCGTTTCGCCTATACCTGCCGGATTAGGATGCGCACCACGAAATATTTCTTTCGACGTATCAGAACGAGACAGAGTTATGGCGATGTATTTACATCTGTCACTTTTTCACACGTCGAAAAGAGTGTGGCTTTTCATGGTCGCATGCTTAGCTAGCTGAGGTATGTGTTAACGAGATTTCAGGTGACAAGTGAGCGTCGCATTGTGCTTTGATTTTAGATTTTTTGTAGTAACTAAAAACCACAGGACTCTAACGCATCAGATGTTTTCAGTCTTGCATATTTTAAGCTATTAATAACATGCGCTAACACAATGTATTTGACGTCGAAGCCATAGCTACATAACTTGCGCAAACAATGCTAACGAATAGAACATCTTTGTCTATCCCTTGCCCAATGTGTGTCCTTCCAAACCTTTTAAATTGCTCAATACATAATAAGTAATCTTGACAAACTTCTTAGAGTGCGGGTCCCTTATCAAGTTACTGAACATGTCGGTTAGCAATTAATATTGCTCAGTTTACGTTGATGTGTTCATTGTTTGAGGGAGATGACCGAAACGTAATTAACTGATGCAAGGCTGGTATGTGGTATGTGATATGGTGCAAAGGGCTATCTAACTACAAATAATAGCTATAGTCATGCTTCTATATGACTATTCGGTGAATCTATACGAAAAAAAAATAGTACAAAATTGAGGTTGGCTAGGAACAACAAAATAAAAACAGATTACACGCTGAAGTTCAGAGCACGTAAATTTGTTTAGAAATGTATTTTCTTGTCACTTAGTCTGAGGATTAGATGTTTGCTTTGACTATATCAAAGGTCTTTGGATGTTTGATTGCCCCTATCAAAAATTGTAGCTCGTTTGTTTTTGACCAGCTATTTTATAATTCTCAAGGCAAAGAAACTTGTATAACAACTTTCAACTTCAAAATAACGGTAATAACGTGAGTTGTGTAAAATAGATAATTAATAAAATAGATACGAGACTATTTTTAACCAATGGTATAAAACGCATGAGAGAAAATAATCTGAACAGAACACTTTTGAATATCAACTCTACAACGAATTATTTTATGTACTTACAGTATAAAAAAACTTTTTAGAATATTTTAGTTAGGTACCAAACGTTAAAATATCAGGCGCTAACTGCTAGAAATAGGTATGGAAATGTGAAGAAAAGCAGCAGCGGCACGATAAGAGGTTCGACGTTTCGGCCCTCGGCCAAACCAAGGTTGGAGTCTCCGCGTGTCACAATCTTTACACTCACACTTACAAAGCACGGGCAGGATTTGCGCAATCTACATTAAAAATTTAGTAAAAACGAGGAGATGACCGCTGTGAATAATTTGATGACTTATTGCAAAAATATACTTTGAATTTCCACGTGGTGCAATCGAAACTATCGATACCTACTCGTACGTATAGGTCGGTCGTTATCGTATCGTTTTCGTAAAGATCTCAGGAGCTGCTTCATTCTGCTGCCTGAATTTGCAGTGCACAATCAGTCGCGCCGATAAAAAATAATGCTTCCTCATTTACTCTGTCTTTTGTATTGTCTTCACGTACTTTAGGATTGGAGTAAATGTTGTAAGTCGAAAATAACATATGCTACATCGTGTGCGTTGCCGCAAACTCTTATACAATGATGTTGACTGAGCAAATAGTTGTGTGTTCCGCATTTCTACTGAGCTTCATTTACGCAGGACGTTACGTGCGGCACGATTCATTCGACCAATTCATCTACCTAAATTACGAACGTAACTTCACATCGGTGCAAAAACAATCGCCGCCCGAGTGCTGCTGCACGACTTTAGCGCATTAACAACTCAACTGCACATTAAGAAATATTAAGGAGATGCGGTCTTTAAACCACGAATTGGGTTAAGGCGACTCTACTATCGATCTTTTGTGAAATGTAAGCAATAATCACAGAATCTAGCCTCACCGACTAGACGAGTCAGAGATTCTCGAGTTACAAAAGTGCGCGAGCTACACAGACGATGTCAAATGGTGACACCTGCAACAAAGAGGGTCAATGTGCGCCAAATGGACTAGAATAAGAAAGGCTATAGCGCTCCTTCGACAGGTTACTTACCCAGTTTTCGCGCTATTAAAAATTCAACGAATCGTCACACAACTTTCACTAGCCGTGAGTTAGTAGGTAGGTACATATTTATTTTCGAGAATGACATCGTAAAAGTCGTGTTGCAAAAGCGTTTCTAGTCAATCTTTGAACTCTGGTAGAGTTCTTTTGAAAATCGTACTGAATTGTAAATAACGCCAACTAGGACAGATTTGAAAGAGATTTAATCAAACGTGATAGAAGGAGCAAATGAAATATTAATGCGAATAATAATTGTTGCCTAGAAAGTTTTGTACGAGTCTGTGAGATTGGACATTGCATGCTCGCACGCTGCGCGAGAAAGCACGACGACGCCAGAAGGCGGCGGCGGCGCGGGCGGCGCGCCAGGGCTGCCGCGCCTCGCGACCTTCAAAACTTTTAAAACTACTACTGAGCTGAGCTCTTACTCCAACTCATGCTACGATCTCGTAACATGTTTCGGCGAAAACGCGGTTTCATATTGGTCAAAAGATAAGACAAAACTTTGTCTTATGAATGAAAATATCACAGTCGACAAGACAACCCTAGACGACATTATCATTCACGCACGAAAGATGCCGTAGGAGACAGAAACCGCGCCGTAATTTCATGATAATTAGAATAATCATTTAGTTCGGTAGGTAGGAGGACTAAGTACGTAGGCATCTAATTAATTACCTACATAAGTACATTTTTGCACTTCACCAAGTCGCCAATTGACCAATAGTGTAAATACACAAAATGAGAACAAGATCTCTCGATAATCGATGTTGAAACAAACAACACTTTGTTTGACGAAAGTAAAAGTTATGAATACCACTACTTGGGTGAAAATCACTGGACAAACCCAACAAACCTGTGCCGCGCACGAAGCGACCCACTGCCCGCGTCGACTCGCGAAGATTTCACTTTTAACATTTCCAATCAATGACCCCACCATTGCTCATGATATATTCAATCGACATTATAGACACTCCAGTCATTTTTACTTAATTAATTAATTTAAAAACAAGCCTCATGTTTCCTACTACGACCTCATTCATAAATCCCTCTTTTTTTGAATGATTGAATCAGCTGACATAAGAGAGGTTAGCTGTCACGCTGTTATGTAAAAAGGACCCTCTATGAATGAAATTATGGATTGTGACATAACAAGGATTTTCGGCTAAACACAACGTTAATAATTTCAGTTGCAGGATTATTTACATACACTAAATAGGTCTAAGACTAACCTGACAAGTCTTTCCAAAAATCCGCAGCGGAGTCGGTCCGGGCGGTTTGAGTTTCACAAATACAGTTTGCTTCCGAACTTTATGTCCAAATTGGCACAACAACTTATTTTGTACACGAGCACAGAGCCTACTCGAACTTAAACACGCCATAGCTACAACTGCTACGAAACGCTTGAAGACATGAACTACATAACACACAAAGCACACAGTCGTTCGCCTTTTCCTCCCCACTTTTATTCTGACAGCAGAGACAGCTGATTGTCAAAAACCAAATGACGTTATTGTAATGCTACCAGTAAGAAAAATAACTGTTGATTTACTACTATTTGGTAGAAACTTTGAAAAGTTTAAGGTATGTTTGTAAATAATTTTAACAAGAAACGTCAGACCACTGGAGCTAGCAACTGCAGCCTATAATAATGTTACACGAGCTAGTGCATATCGTCGGGGATGAAGCATAACCGCGTAACCAACAGAGGTAAATACCGCGTAACTACGTTTGTAGCCTAATCGATTTTTTTGTACCAATGCAAGCAACAATTTTTAGGGCTCCGCCCTATGCTACAAAAAATAATTGTAACCCATAATGTAAATAAGATATTGAGTGAAAACAAAACCGCATTTTCGGTAAATCTAGTCTATGCAATACCACGGATCTGCAAAATCGGTGTTCTTACGGTGTTCCATTATTATTTATTTTTCAAAAACTGCTTAGCCGATTTGGATAAAACTCAAATGGAGTCATTTTTAAAAAATGATCTACCTATCAAATAAAATAATAATCATCAAAATCGTCAAAATGTCGAAGTAATCGCGTAACATACACACGAAAATAAAACACGCAGTCTAGTTGCAAACCTTGTTCGAAACCGGTTGAAAAATACTAGAAGTCGGCCCTAAAGATAGGATTATATTTATTTACGGATGAAAAAATAGTTTCAAAAAGGTTTACGTTTGACCGCATACAGCCTGATGTTGGGCAGACATGTGGTCTAGGGTGTAGCACGCTTACATAGAAGATACTTAAATAAATAAAAACATGCAATTTTACTTACCGAATCAATATGTTTCAATAGCAAAATAAGCGAGACAGAAACCATCTTCATACAATGTAATTTTGCCAAACCAAAACAAATTAGATAGATAATTATAAATTATGAATAAATCCGGACTGGTAGAAGAACTGGTGCCAAATGTATGGTTTTTGGTTTTTAGTTGCCCATTTCGATTAATAATATCAATAGTAATAAAGTATAATTGAAATTGACTGATTAGTAAAATTATGGATAAGACTTGCGAAGCAGTGCGATGCCTCAAAAAAAAATCCGCCAGCTCTTCCATTGCCAATCACAAAAAATATCTTCAACAATTATAAGATGTAGGTAATTCCAAAAAACTGTCATGAGGTTTAACGACAGTTCAAAACATAGAGTTTCCAGATCTAGCTGAAAAGAAGCTACAGCTCCATCAGTATTCGGTCGATTTAAATTTTGCAGAAGTAGGTTTATAAATTTGATTTTGCATGCGATCTACCTACGTCGTAAATTGTTTCATTTTATTTTTAATAGAAAGAGATATCTTGGTTTCTTTTTATGAAAATATTTCATTTTGCTACTAAAGCTTGTTGAACTAGCAGTATTACTAAAAAAGATTTTCAAATAATGTATTTTTTTTTACTTATTATAATTGTAAACTAAGTAGGTAAGTCTTGATCGGTATTTACTTAAATTGAAATTGCATAATTGGTTCGAAAAAAACTTAGGTTAATTAGTTTCGTGTATTAAAATAAAGATTTCACTGTGTAATTTTTGAGTCCTACGTACATTTCTAAAACTTTTATCATTTCTAAGAGTTTATTTGATTTTCTAATTAAAATATTAAAAGGTTTTTTTTAAATTATATTATGAAGATAAAATGATGATAATTAATAATTTAATCATTTGGTAGCTACAATACCGCATATCTGACGAAAAATGTCCTCAAAAACTTGTAACGATACCGTGTAAGTGCACAAGCAAGCAACATGGTTTGTTTTGCTTGTATTTGCTTGCTAACAAAACACAACTACTATTACTAGCATGTAAATCACCTTTATTAATGGTTAATACCTATACCAAAATGCGGTTCCTACACCTAAATATTAAGAAACTAGGCAGTTTTTTGTCTTTCCTGTAAAGTTCAGTGAAGTGTAGATACGCGGTTATGCTTTATCCCCGACGATACTCATACACATACTCATACTCATTTATTGGTAACAAATAGTTACAGGTCAAACACTCTTAATCCATATAAATAAATAATCAATCAATAGATTTCAAGGTAATTAAGCTTAAAAAACACTATTACTATCCTTGATTAATGATATCCTTGAATTGTGCACTAGTTTACTTAAATGGAGACCCACGCCCCCGCCTTCACCCTAAAATCGTTCGACTTGATTTAAGATTTCACCCGCAGCTGCAACCAAGCTGTAGCTGCGGGTCACTTAAAGCTTCCCTTAGACAGTAGTGTCGACCAATCACAAATCTT
This sequence comes from Hypomecis atomaria, assembly GCA_964007245.1. Classification (NCBI taxonomy): domain Eukaryota; kingdom Metazoa; phylum Arthropoda; class Insecta; order Lepidoptera; family Geometridae; genus Hypomecis; species Hypomecis atomaria. The sequence goes on from OZ023288.1 coordinate 14,995,163, forward strand.
TTCACACTATTAGGATGCAGCCGCACCCAAAGAAAATTATACTCAAGAGGCCGCACCTGCGCACGCGATCGCAACTGAATGGGGCAATGGGGACGCTTTATGAGGTGACCTCTTTGCATGCAGCTGTAGATAAATATTGTCTATGGCTACTGCCCAGCCATAGGCAATCGATTCAAACTTTAAAAAAAAGCTATTTTATGTAGTCTATGATTTCATAACCTCAAAAAATTGTAAAAATAAATATTTTAAACAAATATATGTAATTTCGAGAGTTAATATTAATAATTACCATACATAATCATTACGCAAAGAAATATGATTCCACGCGTAACACACATTGTTCGAATTCTACAACAATTTGAAAGAAATGTTTTTAACATGTTTGGACACCCACCAAAAGGTCAATAATTTATGTTACTATACACGAAAAACTTACTACTAAGTACTTGTATTTTAATATAGGATTGTCTTCTCCACTATAACAAGCGCTAAATGAATTCAATTACAGAACTAGCTCTTGCGTATGTCCACGAAAAACCATCTTCACCAGCATCTAAGAAATTTTCAATTAAAGACATCATTGGAGATGGCATACTGTTAGCTGTTCCTAAGTTTAGAAGAACCATTGAAAGGCGACTGAAAAGAAAATTTGGCAGTCCTCAATATGTGTGGAAAATGCTCGTACCCAAGACTGACATCTTAGTGTGCCATGAATGTGGACATCACCATGAAAAGGGACGGCTTTGTGGTAAACATATTATTATTTTACATGTACTTAAATACTGAATTAGATAAACCACCAAAACTATGATAGTCATCCTTAATTACTGTTGCTGTTGAGTCCATTTATTCAGAAAAAGACAGCTTCTATAACCACCAGTGGCATAGCTCACCAAAGAGAAGCCCTTTCGTCAACCATGTTCAAGGACAAATCTATATGGCGCGCATCCTGTCTATTAAAGTATTACTTATTATTAGATCACTTAGTAGCAATAAATAAATATGAAATTATATCTAGTTATGGCTCTGACTGCAGCAATGTGAGAAAGTTAAAAAAATGAAAGATTTGCTCTATGCTGCAGTTATGATTTAATGACATTATAAGAGTAGACAAGCTATACTAAGCGCCACACAAATCGGCAGATGAGAAGTTAGCCGCAGATGACACTTTGGCGTGATTCGCTAATTATTGCGCATGTGTGTGCCGCGTGGCGTAGTGGTGAGCACGGGCGTAGGGAGCGCGCGGGAGGCATGAGGTTGGCGGACGGGTGTGCCCCAGTGCGATATTCTCTGGCTCCCGCGTATGCCTATATTTCGGCTTTTGCATAGCGTTCTGCACATAACTTCCCATTTGCTGATCTGTGTGGCCCTTAGTATATCACTGATTTGTTTCATTTACTTTCAGAAAACTGTTACAAAAGAGTTGAAAAGGAAACAAAACTGATCAAACAAAAAATAATGGAAAATTTGGGCACCAAACCCATTGATAAGGATGTTGTAGTTTTATATGAAGGAGAAAATCTACCAGATAAGGTAAATATGGTTCTTCTTGAATTACATTTGATACATAACACTATTGTTAAAAATAGAGAAAAAGTAGAAATACATGCAGAAAATTTTATAAAGTTTTGTAACTGACTGCATCAATATAGCACTTTGCATCTAATGCATATTCTTATTTGATGTGGTGGCATTAGTCCTGCAAGGGGCGTTTTGTGCATTTCCCTCTGTAGCATCTACCCGAGTCAACCTAACTTATGCACTCTGCATGTAAAAGTGAATTAAAAATTCTGTAAAGTATCTAAAATTTCTTGTGAGTACAGTCAATGACATGTAGTATTAGATTCTTTTTGTGATATTTTTTAGAGTTAAAGTAAATTTAAACTCAAGAAATTAAAGATACGTAATTAAGATTATTATACACTAGGCCCAATTTTAAAGGCGCCATCGTAAATATAATAGCAACGTAAAATATTGTTCTCTTTATCAGATGCATATAGTGAAACAGGAACAGGAATATTGTAAATTGCTATTTAAATTACGATGGCCCCTTTAAAATTGAGCCTATTTTCTATTTTTCACAGCACAGGCCAGCCTAGTGCAGAATCTAGGACACAGTCCACAAGCAGCATTTACTACTTTCTGCTGGCTTATAATAAACACTATCTTACTGTAAACATCAACTTTTTAATTTCAGCCAAAAGAGTTCTGGAAGGGCAAAAGGATTATTGAAATGAAGAAAGAGAGACCTCAGTGGTTCAGTAAGAACCTACTCCAGAAAACGACACAAGCACCTTCTGAATCTACAGACATAAAACCTACAGACTTAGCATAGGAGAGTTGACTTCACATGTAATTAGATAATCATAAGTAGTCAAATATAAAATAAAACTAATACAAGTTCTGAAATATGTATAATTTTATTTGCTCTTAAATAACAATAATACATTTATTAGCATTTAATGCATTAGATTCCAATATGCCATTATCTGAACTTAGGCCAGAATATCTTTTTGAGGTCTTTGAAGCTAGCACAAGCAGCTGTGCAGAATGCGTAATTCAGGTGTCGGGCGAAAGCGACCTGCGTCTACTTGAGCAGCGCGCGACACGCGCAGGCTAACTTCAGAGACCTAAAAAATTGTACTTACATACAAAAACAATAGGAACAAAATTTAATATGACATGTGAGATGTATTGTGTCAATTTAGAAATCTGAGGCTTCGGTATAAGACTATTCGTGAATAAATAAAGTACACACACACTACGAAAAGCCTTTCGTATTGTACTACAGATGCACATAGCACACCAAATTGAATTTGGTTATTTGGTGTGTTACCACAGCAACACTATGGAGCTGCCCTGCACTATGATGCTTGTTGCACATGCATCATAATGCTAGGTAGCTTGCATGTGGATATTCTGATTACAACTGCAGGTATGCATTGGATGCGAGCAACATAAAAGCAGTCATATTCAAATTTAAATCTCGCCTGCATTATACATATACATATCACAATTAATATTTTTTTAGCTCATGATGATACACTAACTGACATATTTTATTTCTCAGATGGAGCGACATCTAGTGATGCATATTGAGACTGAGACATTATTGTAAAAAAGATTACTATTCTTTATTATTTTTTGTAGCAGTATCATTATTATTAATATTTCAATTAAGTAGAAGTAGCCTAAATTAAGTAAAATTGATAGTAAACTTCATAATAAGTTTTCTGCAAAGTGCTTCCATAGTAAAATAACTTACAAAATATTCTAATTATGAATTTGCTAATATTTGAATTAATAACTAAATTACATTTTCAAAAGAGTTTTCAAAGTTGTCAATGTTTGAATCAACTTCTGGCTCTCCAATGAAATGGGTTTCAACATGTGTTTGGAACTCAGAGAATGGTACATCTTTCTGGAATGTTTGTCCACACATTGGGCATATTTTGTTGTACGGTTCTTCAGTGACTTCGGTATTATTTTCTGCTATACTTTTTTTGTATACAGAAGTATTGACTTCACTGAGATTGTTGTATGTAGTAGAATCGGCTGGAGTGGCCCAGTTGGCAAGACTGTCGCTGGTCTCTATCTCCTTATGTTCTGATGAGACAACTTTAGAATTGTTTGCGATGCATGAAGGGCATTTGTAGCCTTCTGGAAATTAATATTGTTCATAAATAATTGAAACTGAACTACACTGATGTTGTGATATCAAAAAATTAACAATAATGGTGCACTATCTTTCTTTGGGTCTTGTACCTATTTAGTACAAGTAGTAAGATTGTGCACCATTGACTGCCTCGGTGGCTCAGTGGTTAGTAACCCTGACTCCTGGGTCAAAGAGGCATGGGTTCTATTCCCACCCAGGGCAAATATTTATGTGATGAACATAGGTGTTTGCTCTGTGCCTGGGTGTTATTTAGGTATTATCTATATAAGTATGTATTAAAAAATATGTGTATGTAGTATATCAGTCTCTGGCAGTCATATCATAAGCCTTGCTTAGTTTGGGGTCAGAAACCATGTGTAAGATGTCCCCTAATATTTATTTATTTTTGTTAATTTTTGCTAACACAACGAGTAACAATATAATTTAACACCCTGTGGATTTTTGATAAGTTTATAAATAATAACCAAGCAATTATCCAATCAATTGTTTAACCATAAGACAAAAATTTCACTTACCATTCACTATATTTTCTACCCTAGCAAGTATAATCTTTAAATCACTTTCCTGTTGTGCCAGTTCTTTTTTCATGTTGCTCAATTTTTCTGTCTGAGATCGAATTTCTTTAAGCGAATCAGTGGCAGGTTCTTCTATGTAAGTGAAACCTATTGAATCTACGTTTAAGATATTATAGTCGTCTGCATCTTGGAGCTGAGTCATTTGTTCATACTGCTCAACTAGCTGAGACTTTTCCTGGATATAACTGTTAATTAACTTTAGAGAAATTTCCTCCAAACTTGATTCAGAAAACTTCTCTTGGTAGTTTGCGCTGGTTCTGGGAGTACTGTGGATGTAGGTGTTGGTGCGGATTAAAGGGTTCTTCCCGTCTTTAGCCGACTGTTTATCTGGACCTTTGATGGTCGATATTTTATTCCAAAGTGTTTTATTCTCACATGAAACCATGAACACATGGTGCATAAGTTGTGATTTCTGCTTATTGAGTTCTGCAATCTTTTGTTGGAGTGTCAACTTTTCATCATCTTGTAGTGGAATGTATGGTGAGGTTTGGGAAGTTTGAAGCTTCAAGCGCATATTATCATTTTCCAATGTGTTTATTCGCTTCTGCAATAGCAAACACCTATCCCTCATCGCATGCAGTGCTAACTCATGAACACTGACATTATTGAAGCCTCCTTCTTTGACAGTAGTTTGGAATGTGGAGTCGTTGTTGAAGCTCACGATGGATGACGACTCCATTCTAAGGACGGACTCGGGAGAAGTCTCATAGAAAGTTTTTACTACTGAAACAAAGAATAAGTTAGAAGATTTTATTACATGTCTTCTTCTATATTGTTAACACAAGCTCTAGCCTGAAAAATTATTATTTGTTGAAAACAGTACATAATCAAAGCTGAAAACATTCTAACATTTGGAAAATACTGTCGCCAAGACTTGTAAAAAACAGATCTACAACTGTACTACTAGTTTCTGAAATGATTCCATAGTTCCATACGAGCATATTCAAAAGACAGATTTGGATTGTGGAATTTGTAGATTATGAATTATAAACAACACTGCATTACGAATACATACGACACGAGTTAAAACTCAAAAACTTTGTTTACACGCCAAAATCGCCAAGTTGGATAGAGCTATAAAAACTGAAATTAGCAGTGTGGTGTGACCATCTTAAAAATGGTAAATATGTGTGAAGCGAAGCGTGGGGCGTCCGCCAGCTCGTTGGGTCGACGACATTCACAGAGATACTCTGTAATAGCTCTGTGACGACATTGTTAAAGTCGCGGGTCCAACCTGGGGGGATGGCATCATACAAAGAGTACTGTGTTAAGGGGCAGCTGAAAAATATGTGGTCCACGTTTCCTTCATCGAGGCCGCACTCACACTGGGAGCTTTTCCAAGGTCGAAATAGCCGTAATTCTGGCCGGAACAGTTATTTGTGATACAAAATAAGTCTAATGCATTAGACTTATTATTAAAGCCTAGCATTTTTGTTCATGCCATTTTACATGAAAAAAAATGCTAGGTATGATGCCTAATTGATTCCTTTATTTATTATTAACTTTTTTTGAAAATTTAGTTCTTCTATTAAAGCTTTTTTCCATATTGCTTATTTTGATTACTCTTATGGGCAAAATTAATGTTGGTGTCCCCGTATTCTACGATACTTTAATTTTAAAACTGTTAACATGTTCTTGTTTTGTAGCTACAAAAGAAGTGGACCTAACGGCAACACTGCCTTGCATGTGTCACAGACTGACTCACAGTGTAGCCGCTTTTAATAGAGTAGTCCCAGTGTGAGTGCGGCCTCGATGAAGGAAACGTGGACCACATATTTTTCAGCTGCCCCTTAACACAGTACTCTTTGTATGATGCCATCCCCCCAGAAATCCCTCGTCCCACCTCCTTCAAATCCTTACTTTCCCTTGTACATACCCCATTTGTAAATATATTATGTAAATATATTAAAAATAATAATATTAAGTTGTAAATAGTATTAACCATTAATTATATAGTAGTTTAGTATATTGTGTGTTTGTGTTCGTCCTATGTGTTTATAGATTATACTGTGTTTGTTCCAGTAGTGGTGAATGGTATAAAATCCAAAAACTGTTGCCTATCCAATACAGATAACACATCAAACATCGTACAAATTCTCTACGTTTGATGGCAGTACCTCACAAGACATTGGCAAAATTGTGAAACACCTTCGCAGTATTAAATATTGATATTACAATGCACACCACACCCTGGTATCATTATTATTTTCTATAGTCGTAATTTAAGTTTAAGTTGGGGCAACCCTAAATTCATTCTCTCGAAAAAGGACTTTTTGGCGGGAAGTCGAAAGAAGCGAGCGTTTTTAATATTCAATTATTCATAAATTTTAATTTTGCAATTCTCTGAGATTTGTGTTGGGTGTTGCGGCGCAACAATAACGTCATGAGCGTTGCTAGTGACGGGGAGGACCCCGTCATTACAGCAGAGAGAAAGAAAAGAAAACTTGCAAAATCCTCAACGAACAATGATGGCTACAAAGTATTTCAGAAGCCCCTCTACAAGAGGCTATTCCCCGAAAATCACAGTGGGGACTGCGTGGTTTACGTTGAATCCACAGAAGAAGAAAAGGTTGGTAATAAAAACCCCATAATATTGACAAATCTTTTCATTGAAAATGTTAAAGGCATTGTAGGTGTCCACCGAATAAATGCTTATAAGGTTGGCGTCACTTTCAAAAAGCCAGCTCCAGCTAACAATTTTTTAAAGATGGATAGCTTCCTGAACAGATATAAGCTGAAAGCTTTCATTCCTGCTTACATGACTGAAGTTATAGGAGTCATCAGGCATATTCCGCTGACAATGTCTAATGAAGAAATTTACAAAAATATTACTTGTGATGCTGATGTTGTCTCAATCAAACGCTTTATGCGAAAAGTAGACGGAAATTTGACTCCTCTTGGAACAGTGGCTGTCACTTTTGCAGCCACCACATTACCTCAGTATGTATACATCAAGCTATTCAGATACCAGGTTCATAAATACTTTCCACCACTCATGCAATGCTACCGTTGCCTCCGATTCAACCACTCAGCTAAGAACTGCAGAGCAGAGCAGATGTGTTCATCCTGTGCAGGACGGCACTCCTACAAGGAATGTGATGTGGAAGAAATAATGTGTGTCAATTGTTCTGGCCCTCACCTTGCCGTGTCGAAAGACTGCCCTGTTAAGCAGAAAAAAATAGAAGAGAAGAAAATTAAACAACAAAAAAAAATGTCTTATGCCAATGCGGTAAGTCTGCCACAAATCTCTGATAGAACATCCTTCCCAGCTCTAACACCAAAGCCGAGACAAAAAACCTTCCAAGATCTCAATGCCAAAGAAATTGTTGATAACGATGTAATTATAAATGCCCTTGTGAAGTCCGTTGTTGCCCTTGCAAATAGCAAGAATGAACCCATTACAAATAAAAGAATTAAAGAAATTTTGTTGTCAAATTTAATTTAATTTCATTATATGGACACATATATTCGTATAGCACAATTCAATATTCAAAGTTTACATAGTAAAAAAACGCTATTGTCAAAGTTTTTAACTGAACAAAATGTAGATATATGTTTACTAAATGAAACGTGGCTTAAGAAAAACAGTAAAATTCCAAATTTTCCATCCTATAATTTGATTCACAAACTGTCTGTAAACGAACATAATGGGGTAGCTATATTAATTAAACAAAATTTTAAATATGAAGTTGTTCATACCTCATATTACGAATCAATTCAGAATATTTGCATTGCACTTGATACATCATTAGGTAAATTACATGTGTTGTGTATTTATTGTCCCCCAAACAGCGAATTTACTAAATTTAATACAAATAAATTAAAAAAAGTATTCACTGAAACTCCTAAGCCATGTCTCATAATGGGAGATTTCAATGCCCATCACATTTTATTTGGTTGTCTAAAAAATAATAGTAGAGGTAATTCTTTGTACAATCTCATAGATGAGTTTGACTTGTGTGTTTTAAATGATGGTAATCATACTACAATTAAATATCCAAACAAGAATTCTTCAGCAATTGATTTAGCCTTAGTAAGTTGCTCGTTAGCTCCTCTCTGTGAATGGCAAGTCCATGATGATGCAATGGGTAGTTATCATTTTCCGACTCTACTGGATGTAAATGTGAAGCCATCGGTGTATGATGTTCGTCCTGTAGAAGAAAAATATTTGTACAACAAATCAGACTGGTCTAAATTTAAAACTTTATCTGAAACCTGCTTTTCGCAATTAGATTTGGAAAATACAGATCTAGATGAATTATACAATCGTTTTATAAATATCTTGTATCAAATCAGAGATGAATGTATTCCTAAGCAGAAATCTAATCACACTCTAAAAATTCTGAGAAAACCAGCTCCATGGTGGAACACACTATGTGAGGATGCAGTTCAAAAGTCGAAAGAAGCTCTTAAGACATATCATCACTCTCCAACAATTTCCAATTTTATTAATTACAAGCGTCTTGATGCTAAAAAGAAAAAGATATTAATTGAGGAACGGGGAAAATCATGGCATGAATTGTGTACTTCTTTCAACAGAATGACACCAGTTACTAGAATATGGAATTATGTTAAAAAATTTAAAAGGATTAACAGTAATTGTAGTAACAAAACTCTAAATGACGAATGGGTACCAAGTTTTCTAGAAAAATTAGCAGATTCAACATCAACCGATTTTACCACTTTAAATATTATAGACAGGTCTGACAATAGCGTTTCCTTCTTAAATGAGCCTTATACACTGAATGAGCTTCGCATTTCTTTAGATAGTCGTAGGGATACTACACCAGGTATGGATAACATTCCATATAAACTTATTAAAAATTCACATTCAAATGCTCTGAACATTTTATTGGCAATTTATAACAGACTTTGGAATGCATCAGTTATTCCTGAATCTTGGAAGACTCAATGTGTAATACCAATTTTAAAACCTAATAAGCCTGCAAATAATCCGTCATCGTACAGACCCATATCTTTGTCATCCTGTCTGGGTAAACTTTTTGAAAACATGTTAAAATTACGTTTAGATTATTTTGTTGAAACCAACTCTAAAATACCTAACACACAATTTGGATTCAGAAAGGGTAAAAGTTGCTCTGAAAGTTTTGTATCATTAATCTCAACATTAAAAAAAGCAAAGCTCAGCCACTCTAATGTGATCTGCGTCTTTCTTGATGTAAAAGGTGCTTTCGATAATGTCAACATTAAGAGCCTTCTTCTAGTTTTGAATGAGTTAGGTCTGCCAACAAAATTATTGAAATGGATATTTAATTTTCTGAATAACAGAACCTTGTATGTTAAATTTAATAATAAGCTACATGGACCAAAATCCGTCAGTAAAGGAACTATGCAAGGAGCTATCTTATCTTCTCTCTTGTATATTCTATATACATCTCAAATTTTAAAGTATGTTAACACATCACATGTTAAGATTTTACAATTTGCCGATGACTTACTTTTATACTCTGAAAGTCAAAATTTAAATATGGCTGTAAATCACTTGAATTCTGCACTGCTGCAGCTACACCATTATTACAACAATGTATTAAAATTAGATATTAGTTCTGATAAAAGTTCTGTTATTGTTTTTAGTAAAGATCCTTTTGCACAATCTTTTGTTAAAATTAAATACAATAATGAAATCATTCCTGTAAGTAATCAACATAAATTTTTAGGAGTAATAATAGATAACAAGTTAAAATTTGAAGAGCATATTAAGTATATCTGCAGCAATGCAATGAAAAGTATTAATGTTTTAAGATGTTTAGCTGGTACTTTTTGGGGCTCTGATCCTAAAACCTTGATCATGCTGTATAAAAGTATAGTAAGAAGTCATTTTGATTATAGTAGTTTAGCTTATATGAATGCAAGTAGCACCTTATTACGAAAACTCGATGTAATACAAAATATGGCTTTAAGAATTATTAGCGGAGCTATGCGTTCCACTCCTATTAATTCTATGGAAATTGAAAACTGTATACCTCCATTAATCCTGAGACGTTTACTTTTGGCTGATAGATTCTGTTTGAAAGAGTTGACTTCCAATAATGTTATAGTGCTGAATAATGTTTTATGTCATCCACAGATATCACAATCAGTTGAAACATCTAGCTTATCAGCCACATCTCTTGTTTCGGGAGTTTTGCCTGAAATCACAACAATAATGTCATTTTTAAAAAATATCAGTAAAAACATTTGTTCTCATGATATCTGGCCAACATATAAATGTCCATATAATGCCTTGATTAATTGCTTAAGTATAGATTGTCATTTAGATGTAATAAATAACAAATTTGATTTTCTAGAATTTATAGAGAATAAACCAGACTTTTATATTTTATATACAGATGGTTCTAAAAGTGATGAAGGGGTTAAAGCCGCATATTATGATCCACAAATGAATAAAACCCACTGTATAAAGTTAGATAATAATTGCAGTGTGTTTACTGCAGAAGCGTATGCAATTTTAACCGCTTTAACATTTGTAAATAACTCTGTAAAAAATGTAAATATACTAATAGTAAGTGATTCTAAAAGTGTTCTGTCTGTTTTGAACAACAGTAATTTCTCATATAAGTTAAATTATATTATATATAGTAAATAGTATTAGAGAACTTATAGAAATGATTAGTAAATCAAAACATGTAGAATTGGTATGGGTTCCTTCACATTGTGGCATCCATGGCAATGAAACAGTAGATTTGGCTACTCGGCAAGAGCATGATCTAGATCACACAGATATATTAAAAGTACCTTTCACAGATTACTATTGTGCAATTAATAAGGATTTACTCAGAATTTGGAAAGAATATTGGCACGTTACAACAGAATATAAGGGAAGGTGGTATGCAGAAATACAGAAAGACTTACCTACTACTCCTTGGTACAACAAATTTGAATATTGTGGCAGAAAGTTTATAACAGTTATAAATCGCCTGAGATTTGGACATTGCTTGGTTCCAGCTCATTTACACAAAATTAATATAGTCCCAGAAGATAACTGTACGTATTGTTTCCGACCGCATGCTGATATAAACCATATAATTTTTCAATGTCCCCAATTCCATTTACAACGATTAATTTTAGCCAGTGACATAAGTGACATAGCAGCTCGTAACTCAATTAGTGTTCCCCGCCGTATTGAGGATTTACTAAAAAGTGAAGTTTTTTACAAACCTATTTATAAGTATATTTTAAATACTGTTGAAAAGATTTAGTTAAGTTTAATTTTTTATTTCTCTTCTATGTTTGTAAATTTTTTATTATTTAAGACTTCGACTGAAGGACTCTGTATCCATGGTCATGAATAAATTATTTAAAAAAAAAAAATCTCTCGAAAAAGACTTTTTGGCGGGAAGTCGAAAGAAGCGGGCGTTTTTAATATTCAATTATTCACAAATTTTAATTTTGCAATTCTCTGAGATTTGTGTTGGGTGTTGCGGCGCAACAATAACGTCATGAGCGTTGCTAGTGACGGGGAGGACCCCGTCATTACAGCAGAGAGAAAGAAGAGAAAACTTGCAAAATCCTCAACGAACAATGATGGCTACAAAGTATTTCAGAAGCCCCTCTACAAGAGGCTATTCCCCGAAAATCACAGTGGGGACTGCGTGGTTTACGTTGAATCCACAGAAGAAGAAAAGGTTGGTAATAAAAACCCCATAATATTGACAAATCTTTTCATTGAAAATGTTAAAGGCATTGTAGGTGTCCACCGAATAAATGCTTATAAGGTTGGCGTCACTTTCAAAAAGCCAGCTCCAGCTAACAATTTTTTAAAGATGGATAGCTTCCTGAACAGATATAAGCTGAAAGCTTTCATTCCTGCTTACATGACTGAAGTTATAGGAGTCATCAGGCATATTCCGCTGACAATGTCTAATGAAGAAAGAAGGATGCAGCAACTGAACCTGTCTATATATATATTTTTGTTTTTGCAACTTTTTAACAAAATATCATTTATAAAAATTGTAAATGCTTCAAAAAAATTTTAATTTTTTGCTGTTTTCATATCACTAGTTAAAATTAATATTAAACCACCAGAAAAATTACAATGATTTTTTATTGTTTTTACTCTCTAAATCCCCTTACCAAAGCTTGTGTGAACGAATATTTTACGTGTAGTATCCAGGCTAGAATAAAAAAAAAAGGTTTAATTTTTTTGGGCGACAAAAAAGGAACTATGGCGTCGCATTTTTATGTATTTGCCAGTTTTGTTCATAATGTCAATAAGGACAACGTTTGGAGTACAGCTACGCTTCTAGTTCGATAATGGCATCACAGAAATAATCGTCCCATTTAACGGCTTTTGCGTATCAACTTTAACATTTAACAAATATAACAATGAATATTAATGAATGGCATCAGAAGATTGAACCGATAACAGATAAGATGGCATTATAATGTAACACCGAGTCTGTTACTAAAATAAAAAAAAAAGTTCTTAATCTCAGCTGTCAAAACTTCAATTAATGTTGCTGTCAAAAAAAGGAAAAGTCAAAGTCAGTCAAGCACATGATGTTTTCAGTATTGACCAGACTTCGTTTTCGATATTCCGATTAAGCGATTTTCTGGAGGTGTTAATGTAATTATTTTCTTTTTAACTGTTGGCACATTATCCTTTTTTTTATCAGGGGAAATCCTTTATGTATGCTACCACGTCTCGTGGGCAGACAGGTGGTTATGTGGGAGTCCCGCCGACTGGACGGCATACCCACCATAACCCCTGGGTGTTCCACCACTGCGCCTGGTGTCGGGGCTGCGAGCGCGTCTTCGCGGCACCCGACAGTGCTGGCCCAACTTGGGCCCTACCCTGGAGCTTGCGCTTCCGCCAGAATGACGATGTGTCGAACACCAGACACATCGTCATCCACCACCTGGGACCAACCAGCACTGGGTGTCGGACGGCACCCGTATCCGACAGCCCTGTTGGGCAATTCTGTCAACCGATCTCGTTACTAAGGTGACACGTTCTTGAACTTGTCTCGTTTTTCTGACAATTTTGAGCGGTCGGAACTGTCAGAAAGAAGAAGGTATCAAGGTATAGGTTCAAGAACGTATCACTTCAGTAAAGAGATCGGCTAACAGAATTGTCCCGCTGGTCCCGATGCAACGGGTCAATTAAAGTGACAAAAATGTATGGTCAATTAAACATACATTTTTGCCTACTAAAAGATTATCAAAAAGAAAGAATACTTACTCATATTTTTTTATTTCACTCACTTTACTACTAACAAAAAGCTGCAGTTGAAGTCATCCGAAAAATTCGTGGTCATTTTAATATTACTCGTAATAATCCTTAAAGGTGTTATTCGAACCTCGGCTCCAGGCTACAGCTGCAAGCAGCACTTGCAGCAGTTGCACGAAACCGGCTGCGGCTGCACAAGTGGTTATCCATGTAGTATTATGAATTTTTGCAAAAAAGATTCCGAACGCGGCTGCGACAGCACGGAATACCGAATCTCGGCTGCGAGTGTTGTTAACCGATTTAGACAACTGCCTCGGAATGACTCCCGAGGCATCCTCAGCCGAGGTTCGAATAGCTGCTTAACTACAGTTGCGGTTCTTGTACTTTTGCTAATGAAATGGATGAATACCGAAAATCATTATCATTCATGTTTTCATTTTCTTTTTGTAGCGGTCCTAAGCATTGAGCTTTTTTGACGTGATAACGTCTTATAAATCGATGAACTCCAAAACGTAATCCGATATTACAACTTTTTTTTAACAAAATGAGATACACTGATTAAAATATCAATATAAATATCATTTAGGCAATATGAACTAAAAATATATGACTTCAAGTTTTTAAATATCTAGCACCATTTTAGCACTCTATACATAACAAACCTGGCAATCCTTAATCTTTGGCCTATAATTATATAAGTATTCAACATATAGCTTGAAAATTGTTTTCGGTTTTTCTTATTTTTTATCTTCATTTTATACGAACTTGTACATATCAGAACAGTTTTAGAAGCGTCATAAATTACTCTGGTGAACATAACATTTTTATAAATGACCTTGGGAGAAACTGAGTGTATTTGTATACTACAGGTATTCGTATGTATGAGGTTCCGACATCCTTCTTTACAAAAATATTACTTGTGATGCTGATGTTGTCTCAATCAAACGCTTTATGCGAAAAGTAGACGGAAATTTGACTCCTCTTGGAACAGTGGCTGTCACTTTTGCAGCCACCACATTACCTCAGTATGTATACATCAAGCTATTCAGATACCAGGTTCATAAATACTTTCCACCACTCATGCAATGCTACCGTTGCCTCCGATTCAACCACTCAGCTAAGAACTGCAGAGCAGAGCAGATGTGTTCATCCTGTGCAGGACGGCACTCCTACAAGGAATGTGATGTGGAAGAAATAATGTGTGTCAATTGTTCTGGCCCTCACCTTGCCGTGTCGAAAGACTGCCCTGTTAAGCAGAAAAAAATAGAAGAGAAGAAAATTAAACAACAACAAAAAATGTCTTATGCCAATGCGGTAAGTCTGCCACAAATCTCTGATAGAACATCCTTCCCAGCTCTAACACCAAAGCCGAGACAAAAAACCTTCCAAGATCTCAATGCCAAAGAAATTGTTGATAACGATGTAATTATAAATGCCCTTGTGAAGTCCGTTGTTGCCCTTGCAAATAGCAAGAATGAACCCATTACAAATAAAAGAATTAAAGAAATTTTGTTGTCAAATTTAATTTAATTTCATTATATGGACACATATATTCGTATAGCACAATTCAATATTCAAAGTTTACATAGTAAAAAAACGCTATTGTTAAAGTTTTTAACTGAACAAAATGTAGATATATGTTTACTAAATGAAACGTGGCTTAAGAAAAACAGTAAAATTCCAAATTTTCCATCCTATAATTTGATTCACAAACTGTCTGTAAACGAACATAATGGGGTAGCTATATTAATTAAACAAAATTTTAAATATGAAGTTGTTCATACCTCATATTACGAATCAATTCAGAACATTTGCATTGCACTTGATACATCATTAGGTAAATTACATGTGTTGTGTATTTATTGTCCCCCAAACAGCGAATTTACTAAATTTAATACAAATAAATTAAAAAAAGTATTCACTGAAACTCCTAAGCCATGTCTCATAATGGGAGATTTCAATGCCCATCACATTTTATTTGGTTGTCTAAAAAATAATAGTAGAGGTAATTCTTTGTACAATCTCATAGATGAGTTTGACTTGTGTGTTTTAAATGATGGTAATCATACTACAATTAAATATCCAAACAAGAATTCTTCAGCAATTGATTTAGCCTTAGTAAGTTGCTCGTTAGCTCCTCTCTGTGAATGGCAAGTCCATGATGATGCAATGGGTAGTTATCATTTTCCGACTCTACTGGATGTAAATGTGAAGCCATCGGTGTATGATGTTCGTCCTGTAGAAGAAAAATATTTGTACAACAAATCAGACTGGTCTAAATTTAAAACTTTATCTGAAACCTGCTTTTCGCAATTAGATTTGGAAAATACAGATCTAGATGAATTATACAATAGTTTTATAAATATCTTGTATCAAATCAGAGATGAATGTATTCCTAAGCAGAAATCTAATCACACTCCAAAAATTCTGAGAAAACCAGCTCCATGGTGGAACACACTATGTGAGGATGCAGTTCAAAAGTCGAAAGAAGCTCTTAAGACATATCATCACTCTCCAACAATTTCCAATTTTATTAATTACAAGCGTCTTGATGCTAAAAAGAAAAAGATATTAATTGAGGAACGGGGAAAATCATGGCATGAATTGTGTACTTCTTTCAACAGAATGACACCAGTTACTAGAATATGGAATTATGTTAAAAAATTTAAAAGGATTAACAGTAATTGTAGTAACAAAACTCTAAATGACGAATGGGTACCAAGTTTTCTAGAAAAATTAGCAGATTCAACATCAACCGATTTTACCACTTTAAATATTTTAGACAGGTCTGACAATAGCGTTTCCTTCTTAAATGAGCCTTATACACTGAATGAGCTTCGCATTTCTTTAGATAGTCGTAGGGATACTACACCAGGTATGGATAACATTCCATATAAACTTATTAAAAATTTACATTCAAATGCTCTGAACATTTTATTGGCAATTTATAACAGACTTTGGAATGCATCAGTTATTCCTGAATCTTGGAAGACTCAATGTGTAATACCAATTTTAAAACCTAATAAGCCTGCAAATAATCCGTCATCGTACAGACCCATATCTTTGTCATCCTGTCTGGGTAAACTTTTTGAAAACATGTTAAAATTACGTTTAGATAATTTTGTTGAAACCAACTCTAAAATACCTAACACACAATTTGGATTCAGAAAGGGTAAAAGTTGCTCTGAAAGTTTTGTATCATTAATCTCAACATTAAAAAAAGCAAAGCTCAGCCACTCTAATGTGATCTGCGTCTTTCTTGATGTAAAAGGTGCTTTCGATAATGTCAACATTAAGAGCCTTCTTCTAGTTTTGAATGAGTTAGGTCTGCCAACAAAATTATTGAAATGGATATTTAATTTTCTGAATAACAGAACCTTGTATGTTAAATTTAATAATAAGCTACATGGACCAAAATCCGTCAGTAAAGGAACTATGCAAGGAGCTATCTTATCTTCTCTCTTGTATATTCTATATACATCTCAAATTTTAAAGTATGTTAACACATCACATGTTAAGATTTTACAATTTGCCGATGACTTACTTTTATACTCTGAAAATCAAAATTTAAATATGGCTGTAAATCACTTGAATTCTGCACTGCTGCAGCTACACCATTATTACAACAATGTATTAAAATTAGATATTAGTTCTGATAAAAGTTCTGTTATTGTTTTTAGTAAAGATCCTTTTGCACAATCTTTTGTTAAAATTAAATACAATAATGAAATCATTCCTGTAAGTAATCAACATAAATTTTTAGGAGTAATAATAGATAACAAGTTAAAATTTGAAGAGCATATTAAGTATATCTGCAGCAATGCAATGAAAAGTATTAATGTTTTAAGATGTTTAGCTGGTACTTTTTGGGGCTCTGATCCTAAAACCTTGATCATGCTGTATAAAAGTATAGTAAGAAGTCATTTTGATTATAGTAGTTTAGCTTATATGAATGCAAGTAGCACCTTATTACGAAAACTCGATGTAATACAAAATATGGCTTTAAGAATTGTTAGCGGAGCTATGCGTTCCACTCCTATTAATTCTATGGAAATTGAAAACTGTATACCTCCATTAATCCTGAGACGTTTACTTTTGGCTGATAGATTCTGTTTGAAAGAGTTGACTTCCAATAATGTTATAGTGCTGAATAATGTTTTATGTCATCCACAGATATCACAATCAGTTGACACATCTAGCTTATCAGCCACATCTCTTGTTTCGGGAGTTTTGCCTGAAATCACAACAATAATGTCTTTTTTAAAAAATATCAGTAAAAACATTTGTTCTCATGATATCTGGCCAACATATAAATGTCCATATAATGCCTTGATTAATTGCTTAAGTATAGATTGTCATTTAGATGTAATAAATAACAAATTTGATTTTCTAGAATTTATAGAGAATAAACCAGACTTTTATATTTTATATACAGATGGTTCTAAAAGTGATGAAGGGGTTAAAGCCGCATATTATGATCCACAAATGAATAAAACCCACTGTATAAAGTTAGATAATAATTGCAGTGTGTTTACTGCAGAAGCGTATGCAATTTTAACCGCTTTAACATTTGTAAATAACTCTGTAAAAAATGTAAATATACTAATAGTAAGTGATTCTAAAAGTGTTCTGTCTGTTTTGAACAACAGTAATTTCTCATATAAGTTAAATTATATTATATATAGTATTAGAGAACTTATAGAAATGATTAGTAAATCAAAACATGTAGAATTGGTATGGGTTCCTTCACATTGTGGCATCCATGGCAATGAAACAGTAGATTTGGCTACTCGGCAAGAGCATGATCTAGATCACACAGATATATTAAAAGTACCTTTCACAGATTACTATTGTGCAATTAATAAGGATTTACTCAGAATTTGGAAAGAATATTGGCACGTTACAACAGAATATAAGGGAAGGTGGTATGCAGAAATACAGAAAGACTTACCTACTACTCCTTGGTACAACAAATTTGAATATTGTGGCAGAAAGTTTATAACAGTTATAAATCGCCTGAGATTTGGACATTGCTTGGTTCCAGCTCATTTACACAAAATTAATATAGTCCCAGAAGATAACTGTACGTATTGTTTCCGACCGCATGCTGATATAAACCATATAATTTTTCAATGTCCCCAATTCCATTTACAACGATTAATTTTAGCCAGTGACATTAGTGACATAGCAGCTCGTAACTCAATTAGTGTTCCCCGCCGTATTGAGGATTTACTAAAAAGTGAAGTTTTTTACAAACCTATTTATAAGTATATTTTAAATACTGTTGAAAAGATTTAGTTAAGTTTAATTTTTTATTTCTCTTCTATGTTTGTAAATTTTTTATTATTTAAGACTTCGACTGAAGGACTCTGTATCCATGGTCATGAATAAATTATTTAAAAAAAAAATCTCTCGAAAAAAGAGATGTCCGGCATAATTATATCGTAAAGTGTAAAATGTAAAAGAATAGTATTAAATAGTGTTATTAGAAGATAGAAAACCTCTTTATTTGAAAAGCCCCGATCCACGAACCTCTCAATAGTGGTAGCAGAGCGTGGTTATGAAAAATCAGTAAAAATGTCTAAAGAAAATTTGACGAGGTTACCGGTGACGCCCTTTGCCGGAGTGAACTTCAGTTCGTGGGCTTTTCGCATGAAAAGTATACTCAGAGAAAACGGAGTGATAAAAGCCATTGAAAATTCAACATACTCACAAGATGAGGCAAATACACAAAATGAAGCGAGAGCTCAGGCTATAATAATTGCGGGTGTGGCTGACAGCCATCTTGAATATATCAAAAAGGATACGGCATATCTTATGTATGAAAATCTTAGAATCAATTTCCAACAAAAGGGCGTACGCAGCAAATTATTCATTAGAAGAAAATTATCAGATTCAAAATATATCGAGAAGGAATCGCTATCTCAGCACTTTGTTAAAATGGAGGAAATGTTTGCCGAATTGCAAGAAGCTGACACTCAACTAAGCGAGGAAGAAAAGGTAAACTACATATTATTATCAATGCCAGATTCATATGAAGGAGTAATAACTGCCCTGGAGACAATTTCAAACCTAAAAATGGACTTTGTAAAAACTAGATTGCTTGGCGAAGAAGAAAAGAAAAAGAAAACTAACCAATTAGCTAACCAACCATACAGCAATTCATTTCTGTGTTTTCACTGTGGAAAATCTGGACATAAAAAATATCAGTGCAGGCAGGCGCAGGGCCGCATTCAGCAACAAGGCCGTACTCAGGGCCAAAGCCACAATACTAATGAGACAAATAATTACCAAGGACAAAGTCAAAGCTTCAATAATAATTATCAAGGACGAGGACAAACATATACGGGACGAGGACAACCTTATAACACTAGACGAGGACAACAGTACCACTATGGGAGAGGACAAAGCAACTATAGAGGAAGAGGACAGGTGCATTATTCAGGGAGAGATCAGGCTTTTACAGCAGAGCAGCAAGTAAGTGAAGTGAAATATTTAAATGAAAGCAATAATAGTGTCACAAACAATTGTGAAAGTGAATTTATATCATGGTGCATTGATTCAGGGTCTTCTGACCATTTAGTTAACAATAAACACTGCTTTACGGACTATGTCGAACTTAAAGTACCTAAAAATATTGCTGCTGCAAAAAATGGGGTGATGATTCAAGCACTAGGCATAGGTAATATAAGAACAAAATGTTTTGTGGGAAAAAAAGAATATCCAACTACCATAAAAAATGTTTACTATGTACCTGAACTGCGTAAAAATTTACTATCTGTATCAAAAATAGAGTCAAGTGGGTTACAGGTTTCTTTTCACAAAGGGAAAGTTAGGGTTTACAATAAAAATGTATTGATTTTGATCGGAAATTCAGAAGGCAGCTTGTATAATGTCGAAATGGAACTTGATCGATCAAATTGTTATTATTCTCCGATAAATGATGATGTAAACTTATGGCATAGGCGCTTTGGCCACTTGGGCATACAAAATCTATCTGTTTTAGCACAAAAGAATTTAGTAAACGGTTTGGGCAATTTAAAAAACAATAAAATTGAAAACATGTTATGCGAACCATGTCTTTTGACTAAAATGGCAAGACAACCTTTCAATAAAACTGGCTATAGAGCAACAAAGCCATTAGAAATTATACATTCAGACGTGTGTGGGGCAATGACACCAACAGATAGAGAAGGCAATCAATATTTTGTAACTTTCATCGATGATTTCACCCATTTTGTTATGGTCTTTTTGATAAAACACAAATCTGAAGTATTTGAAAAATTCAAGGAATACTACTACTATGCAACAAGATATTTCAACACTAATATGTTATCATTGAGATGTGACAATGGAGGGGAATATGTATCAAACGAACTAAGAAACTTTTGCATCCGTGAAGGAATAAGAATACATTATACAGTTCCATATAATCCAGAAATGAATGGAGTAGCAGAAAGGATGAATAGGACTTTAGTGGAAAAATCGAGAGCAATTTTACTTGAATCAGGATTAAATAAAACATTCTGGGGAGATGCCATATTATATTCTGCATATGTTACAAACAGGAGCCCGTCAGCAGGGAGAGCTACTACAGCGAAAGAAATGTGGACTGGGAGGAAACCAGACGTGTCAAACATGAGAGTTTTTGGATGTGTCGCCTATAATCATATACCTAAGGAGCAAAGAAGGAAGCTGGACAATACAGGAAAGAAGATGATAATGATTGGTTATACAACATCAGGTTATAAATTATATGATATAGAAGAAAATAGAGTAATAAATGCTAGAAATGTGATTTTTGATGAAAAACTGAAAGAAGATAAAACTGTATACTTACCAACAGAAAGAAAAATAGATTTTACCCAAGAAGAAAATAATTTTGAAACTGAAAATATTGATCAAAGAAAACAAGAGGCTTATGAAAGAAATCAAAACATTGAAGAAAGAAAACAGAAAATATTAGAAGAAAATATTGTAGATAGATGCACACCAGAAGTTAATCAGAAACCAGAAGAAACAGAAAATATGAGACCAATAAGAAAAAGACAAAAACCAGCATGGCAAAACGATTATGTAATAGATTTGGAAAAAGAGGATGATGAAGCATTATTTGCTCTACTATCATGCAACCAAGAAAATATACCAACAAGCTTTCAAGAAATTGAAGAAAGAAAAGACAAACTAGAATGGAAAAATGCAATAAAAGAAGAAATCAGTGTACTAGAAGAAAGTAAAACATGGAAAATAGTACCTAAACCCGAGGGAGATAAATTATTGGACACTAAATGGATTTTTACAAAGAAAAATGTAGGAGAAAAGGAAATACACAAAGCAAGACTTGTCGTACGAGGCTTTCAACAGAAAGAAGATGTTGGAGAGATCTACTCACCAGTATTAAAATTGCAAACTTTGAGAATTTTACTATCAATAGCAGCGTGTAGAGACTACCAAATTCATCAGATGGACGTTAAAGGAGCCTTTTTATATGGCAATATTCAGGAAAACGTATACTTAAAACCACCAGACGGAATAATAATACCAGAAGGGCATGTATTAAAATTAACAAAATCATTATATGGATTAAAGAAATCTCCGAAGTATTGGTATGAAAAATTTCATGAGGTGATTACAGGATATGGATTCAAAAGATCAGAAAACGACTACTGTCTTTATAGTTTGGGAGATATATATATAACTCTGTACGTAGACGACCTCTTAATAATGGGAAATAATGGCGCTGAAATAGAAAAATTGAAAAGTTTTCTTGCATCAAAATTTAGAATGAAAGATATGGGTTCGAATAACTTAAATTACTTGGGAATATCAATTAATGTAGAACCGGGGAAAATAATAATAAATCAAACCAAATATTTAGAGAGCATACTTAGGAAATATCAAATGGAAAATTGTAAAGGTAATAATACACCAATGGATGTAAACTATAAATATGATGAAAACTCTGTTATTGATATGTGCTTTGAATTACAATGTAGATCACTTATAGGGTCACTAATGTATGCAACTGTAGGAACCAGACCCGATTTAGCTACGGCTGTATGTTATTTAAGTAGATTTCAGTCAAAACCTAGCGAAAACTTGTGGAAAGCTTTAAAAAGAATATTAAGATATGTAAAACAAACTATAAATTATTCATTGATATATTGTAAAACTGATTGTAACACTTTAATGCCTCTTATAGGCTATGCTGACGCCGACTGGGCTAGAGATAATGACAGAAAATCCACAAGCGGTTATCTATTTAAATTATTTGACAATACTATTGTATGGAGGTCTAAAAAGCAAACAACTGTAGCGTTAAGTACCACTGAAGCCGAATTGATTTCTTTATGTGAATGTGTAGTAGAAGCTTGTTGGGTCATAAAAATATTATCTGATTTAAATGTAAAATTTCAAAACGTCCTAATCTATGAAGACAATCAAAGCACAATCAAAACTGTACAAAATCCAGACCAACGTAGACTTAAGCATCTATATATATAAAAATGAATCTGCGAAATGTATGTACGCGCATAACTTCAGAACGGCTAGACCGATTTCGCTAATTCTTTTTTTATTGTATTTGTTATAGCCAGGACAAGGTTTCTATAAAAAAAATTAAAACAAATTAAATTCTAATTTTTCGAATTCGATCACTTTTTGCCATCCTTTTTTCAACCTGCTTTCCATCAAATAGGTACACATAATTTGGAGAACCAATACAAAGACAGTAAGTTGGCTGAAGACATTTTGCATAGGATACGCTTAATAACAGAAAATCCTGAACTTGAAATTTGCGCAGAAACACATAATGAGTCAATATCATTAGAAGATTTGTGCACGATGATGTCCGGCAAGATGCTGCACCAATTAAGAACGCCTGCACCTATTGAAATGAAACTATGAAATTTGAACGAGAACAGCAATATGACATAAATGTTTTGAGCCAATCCGTACTTACAAAGCAAAGTCCCACTTTTAAATCGGCAGCGCAAAATACAGCTTACGGTACTAGAGGTATTATGAAAGCAGTAAATGATGGCAATGGAGGATTTTTATTGATGCACTGGTGGAACTGGTAAAACTTACTTAATTTCTTTAATAATAGATACCTACAATTCGGGCTCAAGGTCAAATAGCACTAGCAATAGCTTCATCCGGGATTGCTGCTACATTGTTAAAAGGTGGACGTAGGTACTGTTAATTCTGTGCTTAAGCTGCCATTAAATTTGCAAACAATAAATGAACCAACATGTAATTTAACCAAAACTTTGGCAATGGCAAAAGTGCTACAAAATTGTAAAGCGTATAGCGTGTTACATCCTAGACAGCATATCTGCTTAACATCAGGCAGTGTGTAGTTAAACGCAAACCTATACGAAATAAAGTAAAAATGTTTGCATAACGACATCAAATTTATGGAGATACGTAAAAAACTTAAATTAACAACCAATATGCGAGTGGAGTTGAAAAATGACTTATCGGCAGAAATGTTTTCAAATACATTATTAGACAATGGCAATGATGAATGAATTCCTGTTGACACTACTACTGGCGTAATTGCTTTTCCACCAAATTTTCACAATTTCAAAAGAAGAATTAATATTAGAAGTGATTCCAAATATTGGTGTGAATTACAAAAATCATGCTTGGTTGAGCAAAGGAGCCATTTTAGCAGCAAAAAATAAGTATGTAGGTGATTTAAATATAAACATTCAGAGTAAAATTGATTGACAAATACATTAATTTAATTCGATCGATTTCATCATCGATACAAATGAAGTAGTCAATTATCCAACTGAGTTTCTAAATTCATTAGATTTGCCAGGATAAAAACAGGAGCTATTGATTCTTTTTTTTAATTTGTCAGAAAACAAAGTCTTTGAATTTAGAAAATATGGCGGGACAAAGTTCGCCGGGTCAGCTAGTATAGATATAAAATATAATTTTGTTAAACAGAAAGTGGAAGAAGGTTTGATCAAAGTAGAATATTTAAATACTAAATTTCAATTAGCTGATTTGTTGACCAAACCTTTGTCCAAGACACAATTTGCCAAGTTATTAGTAGACATGGGTGTGCAGTGCATTGAGGGAGAGTATTAAATATTGATATTACAATGCACACCACACCCTGGTATCAATATTATTTTCTATAGTCGTAATTTAAGTTTAAGTTGGGGCAACCCTAAATTCATTCTCTCGAAAAAAAAGATGTCCGGCATAATTATATCCACGCCAGGTAATTTTCACTTAAAAAAAATGAACCGTAGCGGATGACAGCTCTAGAATTCATTTTGACATTCTCTCCCCCTCTCAAGCCCTCTTCACCCCCGTCAGAGGCCCGTGCACCCACGTGACCCCGCCCCCGGCGTGCATGCGGTAGGGATGCTCGATCCAGGTGCGTTGTATCGCAATGGGTCGTATCGCAGTGTCGTATGGATCCAGGTATCGATCCGCTTGTTTCGATACGATATTTTGGATCGATCCGGTATCGTAACATTATTTTAAAAAATGTAACTTATTGCCTATTGTAACATCAAAGTTTATTTTCCTAGATAAACAGTACTTTTTACATCGGCCAATGTTTAAGTGGCAATGTACGCAGAAATAAAAAATTTGAAAGCCGCTCTGTGTTGAGATGATACGATTTTGTTGTTTCGATACTATATTTTGGATCGATCTAGTATCGTATCATTATTAAAAACAAAACATTTTGTGGTTTTGATACGAAATTTGGAATCGATCCGGTATCATATCATTATTTAAAATAAATAAATTGTGTTGTTTCAATACGATATTTTGAATCGATCCGGGATCGTGCCATTACTTAAAAAAACTTGTGTTGTTTTGATACGATATTTTGGATCTATCCGGTGTCGTATAAATAATTAAAAAATAAATTGAGTAGTTTCGAAACGATATTTTTATTTTTGAAAATGATCGGTCATCACAAGATAAATCATGCTGAAATCAAAAGTAATTGAAATAAATGACACATTAGAAACTTATTTAACAAAATCTACCCTGAAGAATTATTTTAAATAAGTGTAATATTAACTTATTAGTTGTACAGTTTCCTTACTCTGTAGTTAAGAAATGCAATATTAATGTTATGGTTAGGTTTGTGTACAATCTATATAATTTTATTTTCAATTAATTCGATTTTAATATAGTTTGTATCGATCCACTACTGGATCGAATCCCATTGTATCGATACAAATATCGGGTGGATCATATCCTTTCGTGTCGATCCAGACAAGTATCGGATCGGATCGAACATCCCTAGCGTGCGGCCATTGTGACTTGTTTGTGTTGATTCAAGTGTTTGCGTTGATTAATTTCCGTCTCTTAGAATCCACAAATATTGTCAATGCAGTGCCTATCTTTATTAGTTTGCGATGCGGTACCTTACAGTTTTTTTTGTCGTTGGCTTGCCTGCATTGATGAGAAGAGTTTGCGTCGATTAATTTTCGCCTCTTCCATCCCACAAACATTTTGGAAATGTGTTGAAAGTGTTGTGTACCCGAATGCAGCAGTTTACAACAGGACGTTAAAATGCATAAACCTTCAAATGAACAATTAAAAACTCAGTGGTTGGAGTGCTTAGCCCTTGAAGATGTTGGTGAAGTGAAGAACATTTTTTTGTCCCAAAAAATTTGAGGCAAGATTTGTTTTTAAACAATAAAAAATTCAATAAGTGATTCATTGCAGTGTTTAATTTTAATCCTTCTAAATCCTCTCCTCAAATGAAATAGGATAGGTATATGTATACCTACAATAAAAGAGGTCTATATGTGTAGCTAGCTATACCGTTATATATGGATCTACATATATCTATATACTTATAGGATGTTGGAACGTGGATGAATAGTGCGAAATGAACATGCCAAAAAAATTAAAAAAAAAGATACGTCAGTTTCAATTCTAGCATACGGTCAAACGCCGAACTATGGCACATGGCGGTCTGAACTTGTTCTCTTATTGGTTTGTGAAGGTGACGTGAAAACGACTTGCAGTGGAGCAATTATCCAAAATGTTTAATCTCGCCTAATAATTATTAATGTGTTGTTTTTGTTCTGAGGTTTTACCTTAATTTTTGTGACTTCGAAACATTAGTGATATAAAAAAGTGAGGTTTCGATAAAATTTATGCGAGTACAGTTTCTAATAAAAACTACATTCAGCTGCAAAACACTTAACAACAGTGATTCTGATTCATAGCTGTGTGATCTCCGCGTTTCGTCAAGGATTACCTACATTTATCTTGTAAGTTTACTTTTGTTTTTCTCGCTGTATTAAAAACAGCTTTTAGGCCATTACTAACTGAATACAAGATGGATAAACAAAACTTATCTCGTTGTTTTATGCTTGTTAAGGTAATGATGTTACACTTATATTATCTTCAAAAATCAAACAAATATCATGCACAATGTTCAGATGTTTGAACAATGAAAGTGACCGAACATTTGGCAATTTCTTATTCTTTCAAACTACAATTATCTTGGGATAAGTATGTTTCTGAAAATAACTTTTAACTTTAATGAATTTAGCTTGAAAAGCCTGTAGATTTCCCTGTAGAAACAATTGAGTCCTATTTTAGTACAAAACATTGTTTGAGGTATATTAGAATTCAGATAAAAATAATCCTCAGTCTCAAAGAACTGGCTAAACTTGGTCATGCTACCTAACTGAATGAACCAGTAAACAGTTGGATATCATTTGTTTTTATGAAACCTAACTGAAGCCTGGGATGTGTTTACACACTCCAGACTAAGATAAAAATTAACCTGGTCAAGTCTATGTCACCCGTTTAGGGCATCCGTCAGGTGAAAAAACCTCCTGGTTAAAAATTAATCTGCCCGTTCACACACTCCCACTTGTATATTGTAGATACATTTTATCTTGTCTGTGAATGGGCAGCCAGTTGTCATCGAATCGAATTTGACAGCTCGTTCCAGAGTTTGACATAATGGTGATTTGAGCTCTATGATTGGTCTAGAGCTATGGCACCATTCACGGACACCTCCCAGAATCATTTTTATCCAGCATAAAAGTTATATGGAGTGTGTAAACACACCCCTGCTGTTTGCATTGGTAAAATCAGTTTATGTTAACAAAGTTGTAGTTGATAGATTCTGCTGTATTTGTTATCTGATTTTATTTCAAGAATTCATTGAATTATTATATGAAACTTAGTAGAGGTATTTTTTGTACTTTACAATCTTTTTGGTCTGCTAACTATAAATAAGGTGGATAACTGAAAGCAAATACAGCTCAATACTGAGTGGCTCACACATTTCTAAGTAAACTGGTTTAACAGACGACACAGGCCACTTGCAGATACAAAGCTATAAGCCGAATCATACAAGTTGGTGGATTTGAAGTTAGCTACAAGTTGTGCAATATCCAATCCTGGCAGAAACTCAAATAAAGCTGAGCGTTGATTGGATATTGTGCAGCTTGTCGATAACTTCACATTCTCTGACTTGGATGATTTGACCTATACACTTGATATTTTTATAATGTGTAGGCAGATGCTTGCACAATGTTAGTCAGATGCTTCAAGATATCAAATTCGCTAAGCTATTCTATGAAACACACACAAATATTGTCAGTTGTGTGTAAGAGCTTTATTTACTTGACATAAACTCAAATTATATTTAATTACATTTAAATCATAAATCAAATCATACAATTTTTTGGTTGAGAATTGCTACAAGTTACAAAAGCATTATCCCGCTGGGATCTCAGTGTGGGTCAGCTTTTAATAACCACACTACACCACTAGTTCTAATTCTAATCTTGTATTCCTTGTCAAATCACACCAATTTTATCTTTGGACAGATCTTTAGTAAATTAGATGTTCATTTAAGTAATGGTCAATTTACTTTTGTCCTTCCTCCATTTCTCTCTAATGGTTTCTCAATTTAAATGATAATTCCAATTCTGGGAAGGTCAACTTAAATGAAGGGAAAAGGAGGTTTTACCAACCTATTGTCTCTTTTCTTTATCAGTCAGTTTATTTTTACTACCAAGGCAAATAAAGTGATTAGGTTTGAGTTTAACAACTTGAATGTCAAATAATGCTAACTTTGGCTTGCCTAAATACCTACCTACCAAATAACATATTTAATTATTTTAATTATTATTGAATTAGCTACAAGAAAAAAAAATATAGCCATTGATACAAGATGAATGAATAAAGCTATAAATATAAGCTTGAGTACCTAATACTGTCAACCAATAAGTAATTGGTAGGTATGAGCTTTGAAATAAATAATAAATTAGTATAAAATTGATAAAGAATTGTGATAAGAAATATTGTTTTAACTAAATGTTTTTTTTGTACAAACATAAATAACCCGCCATTTGTGACGTCAATTTGACTTACATCATTTGTGACCCCGGTGTCACGCACTGGGTTTTTCAAGCACTATATTTTTTATTCTAGGTTTTTATCTTATTTTAAATGATAACGTTATAAAAACACGTTTTTTATTATCATTTAATATAGGTATAATGTAAATGACTTTTTAATAGGTCATTTATAGGTAGAAACAAAACTAAAACGCCTAAAATTTGCCATTTTTTGAGCCATGTCATTCAATCATTCGAAATGTTTAAAAAACTATGTTATTTTCGAGTTTTTTAACTTTATCAGGGATATGATGAAGAATACTTAACATTATAAACAAATACAGTATCCTTGTAATCTATTTTTTTTTAATCACGCCACAGTTGTGCGATGTTTAGCAACAGTCAATTTATTTTCGAATATATAGCTACACGCTCAAGATACAAATAGATGTTGCAAATTGGCATTTTGAGTAGTAAAACATTTCAAGGAATATTTTAATCTCGATTAAAGACTACCGACCGGTAAGCATAGCATAGGAAACCCACCCAAACAAAGGCTAGCAAAGAGGATGAGATAGTGCTTAGAAACACGATGGTTGCAAACTGCTTCAAACTAATAGGTCTTTTGAAAATCGATAGGTTAGAAGTCTTAAATAGAGACCACAAACTCTAAAACATAGCCTAGGATATTCACTGTTAGTATAGAAAAATAGTAAAAATGCAGGAACACGAAGACTGAATAATGTTCTAATCTGGTCCTACTGATGTTCTGTTTATTGGACTTAATTCACCTAAGTATCTTTTAAAACAAAGGTGATGATGATGAAGATGATGATGATAATTAGTTTTTAGTGTCCTATACATGTAACCAGATTTAAATGGACTTGCATTCTCAGGAGATCATTAAGTAATTGTTGTTTTGCATAGTGAATGTGTTTCAGTAATATTTAAAAATAAAATGGATAAAACCAACTAAAATCTTTTTGGATTTGGATTATACAATAAAACAATTACTTAATAGTAATAAAAGCAATGAAGTAATCTATGTAAATATTGAAAATTAAAAATAATGCTACGTTCATTTGACTAACGTAGTTTGTGACCCCGGTCTCAGGCACCGGATGGACGCCAAAAGACTAACTTCTACTTTTCCATTATTATTGCACGTTTGCTCAGCGGTGAGAATCGTAAAATTAGGCAGCTACTCGAAATTCCAGCTCAAATTGATCACGGATTAAAAAGTATTTGACTTTTTCTGTCTACCCGGTCTCTGAGACATATAGGTCACAAACGGCGGGTTAAAACAATGTATTCATAACCTACACTTGATGGGTTATGTGTAATGTTTGTTGTTACAGAACCATCATCATATTTAATAATTTTTCAGGAACACTATGAATAGGTAACGATATATTAAAAAAAACAGCGAGACTGTGTAGGTCTGCTGTTGTTTAGTAATAAAGTGATGACTAATAACGATCTCCTTAACATGTGTCTATCAGATTTGGGAGCAAATTCTATTGTAAATAGTTATTCAGACCATTGTTGCCAGACATGTGGAGATCTATAAGTAGCAATAGTTTCGAGAATTGTATTACTCATTCTACATGTTATGCTCCATACACATGTAGGAAACCACTGCAGTAGCAGAAGAAGTAATAGTATGTATGGCGTTGGCGAGGAATTATGAATTTTACCCCAGTTTACGCGCTTCATTGCTAAAGGTGAACGCGTATTTAGACGCGCTACAGGAACTGCACGCGCTACAGTCACCAATCTTCAATTATGAAATAGTATACAACGTCGTCCAACTAGTTGTGCGAAAGCAGTTGGTCCACGAGGAACTCCGCCTATCCACAACACACGACCCACATTTCCGTCGCGTAAAGCGTGTGCGGCTGCTGTGACGCGTCTGGGTTTGCGATTAATTTAAAAGGGATACCTTTCCGTGATCAGCTGAGCAAGTGTTTCCTCTATTTCCCCCCTAAGTTCCCCCTATGGATCGTGGGTTTTATAAGATCGTATTTGTCTTCTTTGGTCGAACATACGGTATACGATAGTGGCGCCCCTCGTGACACGGACGACAACGACGATACCTGACTTTATGTTACTCCTGACTTGGTGTCCGTGATGGTCAAATCTATTTAGCAAGCTAATCTGGCCAGTTGCTTAACAGGAATCGAGGTAGATATGCGTCTTCATCAGACATGAGGTCAAAGATTTCAAATTGAATCGGATTGGACAAGGATAACCAACACACTATCATTACCTATATAACATAACTACTTGACTGTCTCGGTGGCTCAGTGGTTAGTGACCCTGGCTTCTGGATCAAAGAGGCGTGGGATCGATCCCCACCCAGGGCAAACATTTGTGTGATGAACAATAGGTGTTTGCTCTGTGTCTGGGTGTTATTTAGATACTATCTACAGATATATAAGTATGTTACAACTAAGCTTTGCTTAGTTTGGTGTCAGTGACCGTGTGTTAAATGTCCTATAATATTTATTTACTTGTTTATATTAGCCGTTAATACGTCAAAGGCCTCCTCTGTGGATTTCCATCCAGCGTTTTTTCATCATATCATCATGCTTGTAAACGTTCTTGTTTTCGCTGCGATACGTGTTTTTCGGTATGTTCATGGTCTCCACTCGAGAACAACAAACCATACAGATGCTCAATGGCTTCATTAAACGAGCGTCACCTTGGTCTTTTCTGTCATTTCTGCATATTTCAAGCCATTATTGAATTAAGCTTCTAGGAATAGTAGATACTTTTACTATAAGATACTTACAATAAGTATTTTTTTTAGTGTAGGTGCAGTTTTTGTACTTTAAACTTCTGATTCGTATAAATGGCTACACCAAACAATTGTATGCCTTCTAGTAGGCGACGGAAGTCAATTAGCAGATGGCATATTCGTTGACCCGGTAATTCATTATGTACACATATATGGATTAGTTTGTGCTAGCAGCTCTATCTCTAGCATCCCGCGGATGAGCGCGCGTGGCAAATGCCCAATCCTAGATAGGACGGGCCTTCGGGCGCAAGTCACAAGATTTATGTACAGTAAGATTAAGATTACTTAGAAAACTTAGTAGAACACGTTAAGCCGTTCTCACACGACGCATCGCACAATGCAGCAACCTGACTGAGCCCTGATTCAGCTACCAGACACGAAACTGAACTGGAACATCTGTGAACCTTATAATTATGCATTTTCGCTTTGCGAAAGCTGTCAAGAAACGTTACGGTTGATGACATAAAAGCGTGTGATGCTTTGACATTTTCCAAGATGGGAAACGGATAAGGTTCAGTTCAGATTCGTCTGAAGCTGAAGCTCTAGGCATTGGCCCATTGTTAGGCAACTTATGACCTCTGACTGGTTACATCTTCGCCCTTTGAAACGAAGTAGCGTCGAGTGAGTATTCTCATCAAAATAAATTGTACTTAAATAGGTTGTGTCGGTGATGACAACGAGTTTTATTTTGGTTGCTTCGTCTGTTACCGGCCTTATGCACTAATGACCTACTTTGATTTTTTGGCGAGCATTTCTCTTTATTATTAAATGTTCAATTAATGTTAATCGTTGAAGTAAGAATTTTTCCAATTTGTAAACACCTTCCAAAAACATTCGCTATTTGGCTCTATATTCTAATTTTAGTGTATTCAACAATTAGCCGGTAAAACGTCAAACTATGGATTTCCAATAAGATCGGTTGAAAACGGCTTGCATCCCAGCGTGTTTTCATCATATCATCATGCTTGTAAACGTTCTTGTTTTTTATGAACTTCGGCCCAGTAGTATGTTAACCAGGTGAAAAAAAACAAGGTTCTTGAAGAATAATATTCTAAATATATTCGGAACACATCGAACGCTAGAGATTGAACGCATGAAATAATTTTATAAGATTACTTCGTGCTTGAGCGCTCGACACACTTCGTCCCGGAACGTAGGTGTCGTGACGTAAAATTCGCGCGTTCGACCGGACTTACGGTAAATCGCTCCACTTTCACTCCTTGCACCAAATGCCTGAGTATTATCCAAGCCCCGCTGTACCCACACGCTGGTGCGGTGACCTGTTTCGTTGAATACGTGACACTCAATTGTTTTAGTGAGTGCATCGACGTTCTCTTGTTTTGACAATATTCGCCATTATTCGCAATTGTGGCTCGATCGCGTTGTATGTTATCGTTTTGATGTTAATCACGCAATCAGGTATAATTAGCGTGAAGAACTTTTAGCAGGTATCGTGAAAGTCTATATATGATTCACGGATTTATTTTTGTATGTGCGAATTCTCTGTCAGAATCAGAATCTAGGAGTAAATATTTTCTTTGGTCAGAACTGATCTTAAATTCTTGATACTATCCGGCCTAACTATTCGAAAGCCAGGTCAACAAGGCTAGGAACGCAAGTGGAGGATGCACCTATAACCAAATATGGCAATAACATTGCTTTGATCGATTGGTGTTTTCACATTTTAGAAAATTGGCAAGACAGTAACAGAAGTGGGGATAATTAAAAATGGGGATGGCCCTAATATACTCGTAATAAATACAAACCACAGATAAATGTATTATACCTACCAACGTACTCTACGACTTGTTATTTCGTATATAGTATAATACCTATAACGTTCCATAATATTCTTCGTGTCAGTTTGTGTTTGGCCTATGAGCGCGGCAGACAATATATGTGTATAAATAATCATAAAACTCTTTTCTGTGGTTGACATTACTCGTATTATATAAATTGTAAGTAAGTACTCAAAACTATATTGTTTAATACTTCCTGTATTTATCTAATAAATACGTATAACCATGTTGAAAACTCTTCGATGAATATCCTTATTATTCTTTCACTTACCGAACATTGCCTGTGTAATATGGAAATCGCTTATTGACTAGACAGACGTATATTGGGAAATCCGAATTTAAATTATAATAGACACTAATTTGAAAACAATGATAAGCTTTGTATGGTGGGTGTCTTTAAACATCATTATTCAAGTTATTTACATAAACTCTTCTTTCATTTAGCTCCTACTTAATTTAATAGTTGTAAAACAGATTTTCCCATAAAGTGAGTGAAACTCTCCCAGTTTCACATATAATATGTAGATGATTATGTATATAATTAGGCTCTTTCGTGGTTTCGCCCCACAAGCTGTTCGGTCCGCGGGGCGAATCAACGAAGCTTCTTTTTGAATGCCCTCTTTCGCCCCGCTCCAAACAATGCGGGGCGAAAGAGGGCCTTCAAAAAGAAGCTTCGTTGATTCGCCCCGCGATTCACTTTTTTATCTGTACATTTAAGTAGTTAATGGAAAAAAAAAACAATTGCATTATATCAAGGGCATCATTCTATGAGTCCTATGGGGGTGTATGAACAAAAATGCAATTGTTTATTGATGATTGATTGATGATCGTTATCAAGCTTAAAAAATGAGAAATGTCAAACCTTTCAAATGTGATTTGCTCGAAATGTTAGAACTACCCTTTAGTCCTAGCTAATACAATCACAAGAGATTTGGGAAAATAACCACATTATCTCGGAAGTGGTCCGATGTTGCTATTTCGCGACCGTGCAGTCAGTGCTGCAGTACGGAACGGTTCTAGCACATATTCTTTCAAAGCCCGACTGAAACGCTGGCTTATCGAGGAAGCATTTCATGATTTCGATATGTTTAAATGTTTACAATTAGTGAAACATGTATTGGTTAAGAATTATTTCTATCAATTTGATTCATTTAGAATGATGTAATGTTTTTGTTATTTTTGTATTTTTTAAGACATGTTTTCATTCATTACAATGACATACTTCATTGGTGTAATTTTTTTTTTTTTTTTTGACCATTTAATTATAATATGTGGTTGTAAACATAATGATGTAGTAGGTAGTTAATGTGAATATTTATTTGTTATCAATGTACCTACTTTGCTGCAATTTTGAATCTATTCATTGTGTAATGAAGTGTAATATTTTTTTTATGAATAAAATGAATAACGAAAATGTTACATAGTACGAGTAACAGGTCCCACACCTGTTAATTTTCTTACAATTTGTAGTTTGCAAATGGGCCCCGCCTACTACCAAACAATATTCAATTTAACTTAAACCCTCAGCTCATAATGTCTGTTATATCAATATAGTAAGTTTTTGGTAGTTTGTTTTTTCTTGTTTAGTTTTTTTATAGCGTTGCATATCTGTTGATTACTTGTAGTGGGATTTTTATTTTATCTCATGTAATTTTATGCGTGGCTGTACCATAAGAAATACGTAATACTGATGCGGGAAATTGATCTTTATCAACGTGGACCGAAACGGCCTCTTCTTTTATCGTTCTCGGCGTTTCGCCCCACGGGGCGAAAGAGGGCATTCAAAAAGAGGCTTCGTTGATTCGCCCCGCGGGCCGAATAGCTTGTGGGGCGAAACCACGAAAGAGCCTATAATTATTTCCTTCTTTCTAAAAAAAGACAAGTGCCATTATTAACTACAACAAAATACAATACTACATAGGTTAAAACTACATAAACTACTACTACATAAAAAGCAAATGGATCATCCACAGACCCAAGAAGTTCTAAAGATAATCCAAATGCTAAAGCCCACTGCCAGTTGGCAGCGTCCTCCAGGCGTTAAGAAAGACTATTGAAAACAAGATGAGCTCTGATTTATTTCTTATTCTATGAAATATATGTATCTATTCTTAAATGCATTCATTACTTAAATCAAGAACGTTTGTAAATGCGGTGTATAATTAGCGCGTAATACCTTGTCTCTATCTTCTCTAATCTCTAAATACTCTATCTATACATGTGTCTGCATTTAGATACTAAGTTCCTCTAAACTAATTACTTAATATTTTGTTGAGGGGGGTATAATGACGTTATAGGAATTTCTTGATATGTTTTAAACATTGGTCTAAAAACCCTAATATGTGGAAAGTACACGGGGTCCGTGCCAGCTTAGGAATCTTGTCATTCTTGTTGAAAAATGAAAACGTAAGCGTTGTTTCTCTTTCATTTCGACGTTATGCGGCGCGATCCTTGGAAATTTTAAGTGTTCTACAGTATCTCATTTTTAGGGTTCCGTACCCAAAGGGAAAAACGGGACACTATTATTAAGACTTCGATGTCCGTCTGTCTGTCACCGGGCTGTATCTCATGAATCATGATAGCTAGGCAGCTGAAATTTTCACAGCTGATGTATTTTGGTTGCCGCTATAACAACAAATACTAAAAACAGAATAAAATTATTATTTAAGGGGGGCTCCCATACAACAAACCTGATTTTTAACCGTTTTTCGCTCGATATTATTAATGGTAACAGGTAGATGCTTGAAATATTCACAGAATGTTTAGTTGCATAAACAATTCAATAATAATAATTAATTAAATTAAAATAAATATTTAAGGGGGGCTCCCATACAGTACGGAACCCTGCGTGAGCCAGTCGTACTCGTACTTGGCCGATTATTTTTCTTACTCAGTTTTGCGTTTGACTGCATACTCCCTGATGATAAGCAGATATTATGCGGTCTAGGGTGTAGCACGCTTACCTAGAAGAAACTATTTACTCGAGATTTGAAGATAGCCACGTTATACTTTTGCGGGAAGACAGACTCAAGTTAGGTACTCTACGGCCTTAAACGTGCAAATAGATGCAAGCGACTATTTTAATTGCGGTGTCGTCCAGTCTAAAATGTCCTACGACCGGTCTACTTGCGGCTAGTTGCGGCTACAACGCAGAATATTTAATAACTGCAAGGTAACTAGTTCGTTGACACCATACATGGCATAAGCTGCATATGAAACAAGATATTTCATTAATGATTTTGTCAGTAATCAATTAAAATAAACCTTATGTAAGCACGATTTTAGTAAATAAGAGTAAATAATACCTTATAGTATAAATTTTTAGGGTTCCGTACCTCAAGGGTAAAAACGGGAACCTGTTACTAAGACTCCGCTGTCCATCTGTCCGTCTGTCTGTCTCCAGGCTGATTCTCATGTATGGTTATAGCTAGAACGTTGACATTTTCACAGATGATGTATTTCTGTTGCCGACAACAAATACTAAAAACAGAAATAAATAAATATTTAAGGGGGCCTCCCATACAACAAACCTGATTTTTTTAGCCGTTTTTCGATCGGTATTAATAACGGTGACAGGTAGATGCTTGAAATATTCACAGAATATTTAGTTAAATAATCACTTGAAAAATAAATAGTTAAATAAAAACAAAATAAAGATTTAAGGGGGGCCCCACACAAGAAACATTATTTTTTTGTTTGATATTAATAACGACAATAAGAAGATGCTTGATATATATGCACAGAATATTAAGTTGTATATTCCCTACAAAAATAAATATATTAAGGGGGGCTTCCATACTGTACGGAACCCTTTGTGCGCGAGTCCGGCTCGCACTTGGCCGATTATAAATAAAATCTTGTCAGTACTTAAGTACCTACAAGTTGACGCATACTGTTGAACACGATTAGGCTATACCACGCTGACCCATGTGCGGGTTTGTCCGTTGGCGGGATAATTTGATGAATAATATTATTGTTTACTCACAATAATATTCATCAAATTATTCTTGCTAATGAGTGTATTTACTTTAAATAAATGTTATTTTACAATGAACTAGAAATTAAAGTTAATCCATTTGCTATTTACGGTACGAGTATCAGCTTTATGACTTACTACTTAGGTTACTAGAACTAGACAAATGAGTCATAACTACGTAAAGTAATTACAACTAAGTAGTCATCTGCTTGTTATCTTTATTGCAAAACTTGTCATTGCTCTATCACTGTCAGTGACGTATATATTTATGTTTGTTAGCTATTGAGATACAGAATAGATTAATTTAACTAAGTTAAACTACAGAGAAAGTATAAAAATGAATTATATTATTCTACTCATATTATTATTTAGGTCATTCGCTAGAAAGAGAAATGATCACACGCAAAGCTAGGCCAAAATTACACGGACTCGTTTCACTAGTTCTAATCTATTATTACCATTTACCATCCTACTATCCATGAAAAAGGTTATCAATTTTCGCGCATATGTCTGTATCTAAGTAGGTATGTCTATAATAAAGTCCCGTAACAGAAGTGAGTTTCTTTAATGAATTTCTTCAACTATAGAAATATTAATTCTATATCTGGAAAGCTAAGCACTTGACTGCATTTATACAGCGAACTGTCTGGTGTAACAACCTTCTTGAGTTGATTCTCTTCTTATTATTCGAGTGGCTACTTACTAAAGGTACAAATAGGTATAAATACCGCACTGCCATTTATACAATTGCATTCGTTCGTAATGTAATGCACATATGAATAAATACTTAGAATACTTTGATACCTAGATTACGTGATTGAATGTCAGCATAAAACTTTGAACCTTCTTTACCAAGTTAAAGAACAATGTAAATGTGTCATTTTCTCGTTAATCGTCATCAACTTTTATCATTGAGGGCTTGAGAGCTTACTTCGGCCCACTGCAGCACCCGTAGTTTTTTTTTATATTCTGAATAGGTTTGCGTTTGACCACACACTGCCTGATGTTGAGCAGATAAGCGGTCTAGGATGTAGCACGCTTACCTAGAAGATGAGAAAGATAGCAAAGGGATAAATTGTCATTCCACCATTGCTTCCTCTGAAAGAGGAAATAAAGTACCTATATGGATTGTCATTGACAACTGACATTAAAAGTGGATAAAATGGTTTTATCCATTTGCCATGCTAAGGATGCAGAACTTCTTTCCTCTTTCGCCAATCCTCCGTATTTGGTCAAAGAATATATAATAATACTACGTATAGAACGGCCACTCGTTACCCCCCACCCGTTTGAGTCTTCCTCACTTCCACCCCGCGCTACGTACCGCATCGTGTACTCTGCGCGCGGGCTGCACTGGCCGGTGGATTTTCTAATAAAAACTACCTAGACTGTGACAATAGGGAACACTTGTACTGTGTATGGTTGAATATCAATGATACGTAACAAAACAAGAAATTTTAATGTTTCCCTAAGGATAAATAATAGGAACTTATTTTACATTATTTGGTAACTTCCTCTTGATATTATCTTACAAAAGAAGTAGATCGGTTACTTTTTGTTAAAATTAAGTAATTGTTATACTTTTTTAAGCACTAGATTAATATTCATTTTTGCAAATTAAGTACGCAACTGTCTCACTCACGCGGCATGTCGTCACGTTGGGATGATCGCTGACAGCCATAGACGTTCCGCACACAAATGCGCGTGTAGCGACCGTGCGTAAGTGTGTTGTCTGTGAGTAAGTACTGTGTAGGTGTGCGTAAGACAGCAGATTTTGTATGAAAAATCGCGGAGTGTCCGGGCTGTGATTTGGTGCCAGTTTCATGAAGGAGTTACCAATAAGCTTTTGGATGTTGGTCTTCCGGGGTTGCGTTTCCGATCAATTTCAGCCATCATTTTCTCGTTAGACTGTCTAATCTTGGGTATAACAGGATTTTACTTATAGCATTTCAAAATCTACGTTTGTTTGTTACTCTAGACTGTACGAGACAAAAAACTTACCTCATCGCGTCCAACATTTTCGCAGATGCCGATAAAGTTTACGATGTTTTCGCACGCTTGGCACTGTGCCATGTATATTCTTGCCTAAACTGATGTTTTGGTTTTTACAGTAAAGGCATGCATTTTACTGCAAGCTTTTCGTATGTCGACACCTCAGAACAAATAAAAAAATAAAGACAGAATGTTGCGAACAAACAAGTGAGGCCGGCAAAACTACGCCTCGCCGGTTACAGACACAATTACACACATACACGTACAACGAAACTACGCTTTGGTTTGTCAGTCGAACTATGGTGGCGCAACATCGACGCACTCACCACATGTATAAAAAACCGGCCTCACTTATCTGTTCACGACTTTCTGTCTTGATTTTTTATCTGGTCTGAGGTCAACGCTTTATTTTACAAACACCAAATCAGTCTTATTTCTGAAAACGAATGCTAGATAGGGAAATGCTATTAAATCTTATTAGGTATAATGCTCCACTGAAACTAGTGTCTCTATTGATGACTATACTATTAGCAAAGAATATATAATAATACTACCTATTAGCTTTATTTCTGTTGTACTGTATACTTTGACTACGTGAATACTACCATGATATTTTTTTGTTTACAGGTAAACCTTGCGACTGTCTCATCAACGTTGGGCAAAAAAAAAAAACCGGAAGTGTGTCTGAATGTGTTGTGACGCAAACACGGCAAGACAATCGCATTTGTTATGGATATGCGGTGCGGCATAGCGTGAACAGAGCTCGCAACCCGCGGCAATATGTGGTCCGAGGCTTGCACTCTATTGGTGCTGGTGGCGACAGCACGGGCTCTGCTAGAAGGTCCCAATGTGTGCACCAGACAAGAGCCGTAAGTATGCCCAGATTTATAACTAGTATAATGATTAGATTAATAATTGATTGCGCCCAGGAATTTCACAATTTTGTCCCATCCGGCCCTTTCTTCTATCGTACGACAAGATAGGTCGCAACTGACGCACTTATTCATGGTGGAATTGGCGTTAGAACACATTTTTTAACCGACTTCCAAAAAGGAGGAGGTTCTGTGTTCGTCAGTGTGTATTTTTTTGTGTAAGTTCATCGATAATTTCGCCAATTGTGAACGGAATCGAAAAATTATTTTTTAGTTCGAAAGGGCATACTTTCGAGGTGATCCCATTTAAATTTTACAGAAATCGGCTGAGCCGTTTTTGAAAAATCAACAATAATGTATTTTTCGTATTTTGTTCATGATGAAAGGCGGTCTTGCCGTTTTTTGCGAAATATAATTATTTGAATCCACATTCGTCATACAAACAGTCAGAATGAATTTGCCTGAGTCTCACTTGTCTGATTCTTTTCGAAACCCTTAAAATACATTTTCATAAGAAGTATTTATATATCTCATGTTTTCAGTGCGCGATTAGTCCCGTAGTACATAAAAAAAAAAAACATTTTCATATGGTTGAGAAGACACTGAAAAAATTAGAATTTCCAAGGATTGCGCTGAAGTGTGCAGATATCCAATCCATCTTTTTGGGAAGCTGAAGGTTATAATCGGATGTCTGCTCATAACTATTAGCTACCGCGTAATCGTTACGTCAACGTGCCTTATAGAATATCCAATTCTGAGGATGTGTTTACTCCTCTCTATGACATAGAGTCTATGACAATTACGCGTAGAGTACGCGTACCTCTAATCTAACTCGTCGAAACATCGGTCATTTTTCTATCGGCTTCGTTAGCCTTGGATAGACATGCTGTCTGCGAACATATCCAGTCAATCTGCCTATGAATTAATTATTCGATTTTGGAGGTTGCGATTAGATATTGTTTGTATCTTTTGATTACGTTGTTCTTGTTTGGTCTGCCGGATTTATTTGCATCCGATGATGTAATTTAATGATCTACGACAATGATGTTTGTGTCTATAAATGTAGCGAGCACTAATATGGTCTCCTGAATTGCAATTATACTGCAAACACTTGACATAATGATATTTGAAGTACCTAACATCATCTTCTTGGTTGTTGAGTTAGAATACTAGCTGGGGAAACTTCGCATAGAAATTGTAAAATGTTAATGCAGCACACTATTGTTTGATAAATACCTCTACATGTATTACTGACTTTGATTTTCAACTCTACCTACTCTCCCAATATTACTCAAGTAGCACACATTTTTGAGTGTGGTAAAATTCAATAAACACAATCACTCCAGTGAACAACAATAACGAAAAGCTTGAAAACGTTTATTGATATTTCACTTGGAAATATTATTATATTCTACTTAAATGGTCATCCCATGTACGAGTAAGAATTTACTTACTGCGTAAATAAGGCAGTTGAAAGTAGTGAAGAAAGTAAATTCCTTAAATACATTATAAATTCCACGTATGGAATAGCATACGTTCTAATTCTATCATAGTATGTATTATATTATGAAGTTTAAGAATCCAGACTGAAATACATTACTAGTAAATACTAACATACATCCAAAGAGTTCATATTCATGACCCATAAATTATTTGAACGATTTCTACAAAACGTGATTATTGTCACGTCCGAGTTGGTTTAATTTTGCAGTCTAACTAATATTTTTAAAGCCGTACTGTTGGTATGAAGTCTTTAAATAATATATGCATTTGTAAAGCACTGTGCCGCGTCATGTATATGAAAGTATCAATAGGCAGTATGCGCTAGGCAGAAATCATTTTGCGTCATTGTTAGCTTGTTAGCTTTAGGCATTCATTAAGTTACACATTTTCCCTATAACTCAATTGTCTTCCTATAAACAGAGTTGATTGATAATTCTCACCACAATAAAGCGTCCTCATCCTTTAGTAAATCCTTTGTTCTTGCCATCCGGTCCTGTCTGTCCACTCGGTCCAGATAAGTGCATTTATTTACCCCAAGCTGGGGTGTCTGATTGTCGAGGTTACTCATCGGGTCATTTAACTTTATCACTTTCTCCCATGCCTCGACGCTGCTCGCGTAATAGCTGTAATAATAGGGAATAACATTTGCATTGTTTAGGTTTCTTTAGGGCGTCTCGGATATCCTTGCCAGTGCTGTATATTATAAACATTCACGTAAGCGTATGTGCTCTTTGTTTTTATACATTTTACCTTGTTTTACATTAGCTGCTTCTTTGTTTCGATTGGACACGTCTTGTATATTAGTTTGATAACTGTTGTTATTTTTTCGAAGTCAGCGATTCGTATGCGGTTTTTGTAATGTAGGTCGCTATCGAAAGTTGTTGACCAATTAACAACACGCGAACTCATGACTTCTAAGATAGTCTAGTGATGTTTGAAATCATCTCTCTAATAATAATTGTTACAGTCAATTCTTAGTTACCTTGAAAATTCAAATGAACCCAAACAAACAATGTTTTTGGAATTAATGTAATAATAATAATACATTAAGTTAAGAAATATATAAAACTTGTGTCTTAATATCCCACAAATACCTATAGACATATTTGCTTACTGTAACAAATACATAATATTATTTATTTAACGGTGCATCTCTTATTACTTATTAATTATACATTTTATGGTATCGTTTCTGCGGTTATATTCCAGAAATACGCACGTACATATTTTCGTGCATACATTTAAGTACGCACGTAGTCAATATAACCAATGTTGAAATTATTGCAAAAAGAACAAACTTCTTTATTTGCGTACTAAAACTCAGAGAACCGAAAATCCAGATAGACAGATACATTGTAGTTCTAATAATAGAAATCTGCCCATTTAGACTAGGCACTAAAATAACTATTCGATGTACATACCTATAATTGTGCATTGTCCAACAAAGTAAGAATTGAATTATTCTTCAATTTATCGGACTCAGTAAATGTACATTTAGATATGTATTCGGAACAAAAACCTTCGCACACGTTACAGTTTTTCGTTCCGCTTCAATACTTACGATTCAACCGATTTGTTAAAAGAAGCGTATATCCGTGAAGGTATTGCCTATCTTATACCTAGGTAAAGTTGGCGTCGTCCTAGAAATGTATGAAGTAATCCAGATTCAGGATTAATTCATTCAATCTTTCACTTTTCATATTTCAATTACCCAGTCTGAAAACTCTGAAACATGGCTGAAACTATAATCATATTTTGATTTCAAAAGATCTTTATTTACTTTCATTCTATCCTGGTAATACAAAAGAGTGATATAAACGTTGTTTTATAAACACTTGCTCATTCATTGAAAACCATGAATTTAAAATAAAAATAGAGAGACGTCAGCTCAATGATAAACAAATAATAAATACTGTTATAAGTACCAACTGAAAGTTGCTAATAGAACATACAATTACATTTATCATGTTTCGAGTTCTCTATCAGGGGCTCAATTTTTGAAACATTAGAAATATTACTATCTTTC
The DNA here is from genome assembly GCA_964007245.1 of Hypomecis atomaria. Lineage (NCBI taxonomy): Eukaryota > Metazoa > Arthropoda > Insecta > Lepidoptera > Geometridae > Hypomecis > Hypomecis atomaria. The sequence goes on from OZ023288.1 coordinate 15,038,928, forward strand.
GCAGAGGATCGCATGCTATAGTAATATATAAATTCGTATAGGCCGGGTGGCTAGTCCTGGTGTCAGAGTTTTTAACCGTTCTAATGATTCAATTATAGAGTCGTAGCTGAAACTAATTGATAGAGAAAACAAGTTGCAACAGCTGTCCATACAAAGTTATTCATTGTCATTTCAGGTACACAACAACAGTGCGCGTGTCCGAGAATGAAGCTTACCAAACAAAGACGTATTCGTGGTGCGTCAGCTTTCCTCCTCGATGTACGAGTTACAAAGTAAACTTCCGGACCGTGTTCAAGACTCAGAAGCTGCTCAAATACCGGCCCGTGGAAGAATGCTGCGCGGGATACGCGCCCGATGCTAAGGGCGAAGTCTGCGTGCCGATATGCGTTGAGCACTGCGTTCATGGAAAATGCGTTGCGCCCAATACGTGTGCTTGCGAGCACGGATATGGCGGCCCGGCTTGCGATATATGTGAGTTACGAGTACAATTTTTACTACTTTTCTTATGGGTTAACTACTCTGACGGTGGTTTGCGCAAAACTTATGTCCGCAATAACGAACCTACAGCTATCTCTTTGCCAAGATGTCATTACCGTAAGTCCAATTTAAGGGCCTTTTTGGCCGATAAGTACACTGATCTTGATATAAATCATGAACATGAAAAGAAGGACAAGAGGTCAAGGGAAGTCCAGTAATGCGACAAGGGTTAAATGAGTTTGTGAACAGTAAATAATACAAGCTTATAGTCCTAAGCTAAGTTCAAGTTTGTCAATGTTAATGTTTGTATTTATATTTCTATCACGATTCTTCAATTCTTTATTTCCTTAATAAATAACAGTACGGTTTCCACCAATACTATACATTACAGTAGAATACCCTTTTTGTTCTACAGCTTAAATGTACAGACTAGTTATTTATGAATTCTTGTTAAAAATCAACATTACACGTACACGTGTTATATAAGCTCATTATTTCTTTAATTTTGATCAGTACCTATTATATTTCTTCGAGGAGATAAAAATGGCCAAGGTTCACTTGCCTGTTTACATTTAGTGTTCATACTAGTACCTAACTGGAGATCATAATAATATAAAGTTATTGCGGGTTAGCGAGAAGTGTGACTACTGAGTGGGACATTATAAACAGGATGCGAGTCCATACGCACTCGACTATCGGATGATTCTGCCGAAGCTGTTATCTCGTTGTTGATAGAGCTTTCGCTTATGTTTGTTATAAGATGACTGAAATAATAACATCCCTACCGTTGAATGAGTCAGCCTCATTTAGGTGATCATTTTCTAGAAGCATATTTCTTTAAACTAGTTTCTTGTGAATTAGTTTGGATTTCGAAACGAAGTACTTATTCGTAAGTACTTTACCATAAGAAGCACTTTTTTAAAATGTTGTCTATTATTTATTATACACTAGTTGATCCGGCGAACATCATTTCACACAATATCTATAATAATTATAGCCTATAAGTGTTATTTTGATGTATATAAGCATTACTATTGCAAAATTTTATCTCAATCCGTTCCGTAGTTTTAGCGTGAAAGAGGTACAAACATCCATACATACAAACTTTCGCGTTTATAATATTAGTAGGATATTGTAATGGCAAACCGCTATTTTTTGAAGATAACATGTGTGACCTAAGAGAAATAATTAACTTTTGCTCATAGGTCAAGACTGATAAAACTTATGATAGACTCTGAGTCACTTGTAAATTATACATTTTATTTTTAATACCTGCTTACTCTTACAATCAACATCTAAGTACACATTTCCGTTAAAATTTCGTGTCGTTCATGCATATATCCGTCTGTTTTTATAAACATTCCGTTATTTTATTCTTCTTATATAGGTTAGTACTTTTTGTTATTATGTTCTTCTTATATAGCGGTAACTTTGAATTTATATCTTCGATCGTTGGTATACTCGTATTTCCGAATAAACACAATTTTTAGGTACACTTAATTTTTTTAGGACTCGCGCTATATTAATAAAAATCTTTCTGACCAAAACACGCGTAAATACGGTATATAAGGTATGCGAAGTAAATCCTCAAAGAGGGAAAAGAAAGATAGACATAAAAAAGCCTTCAACCGATATCACAACTTTTTTGTAAAATATTTCAAGTCAGTACAATTTATCTATTTGCTACATAGCAAAGATGATATTATTATAAGTGATATTATTATTTTAATAATATCTATAGTAGTCTGTGATAATAATGAATGTAATTATTAAAAGTTATTGACGTGTATCTTTTATATTTTTTATAAAATAATATGAATATAGTGCAGTGCGAGTTGGTGGATTCACAAACGCCATCGAATGTGTTCAGGGACGTATGCCTTGCTATGTATTCCCTCATCGTAAAGCCAGTGGTGTATAAATCTGTGCTACATAAAACCAAAGAATTTTTTGGTACGGGAGCACCAAGAATCGGCACCTAGGCGAACCTTCTATTTCTAAACTAGACTACCACGGTGGTATACACACGTATTATTTGTCGGCCGTCGCAAACTGCAGGTCCCTTATCGTATCATGGTGACGATGACCTTCGCGTTTCATATAGCTCTTCACGCGGCCTACGCTTTCACTGATAATGTCCTTGGTTTTTCGATGTTTCAATGATTGACTTTAATAGTCTTCTGCTGAACATAAGTGCCAAACCCACTAACTGTGCTGGCCTGAATACGGGTTGGTGGTAAAAACCTTAATCCTACTGTTTATATATGTTTTACTGGTTCCGCTAAACTCTAGATAACAGAGCTGTAGTCCGCATGGTTTATTGTTACCTACAGCGACAATGAATACCATTCATATCTGAATAGGCTTTTAGCAGAGGGATAATGGGGTCGATCGAGAAAATCTAAAAGAAATGCATTAATAAAAAATATCACGATTTAGGTGGCTGTTGTCGGGTTTTTAGGCACGGAAAGTCAAATTCCAATATTTGACAACTCACGGATAGATTTTCCGTAGATTTTTGTGGCTGAGAATTGCCTCAAGTGACATCAGCGTTAAGTACTACTCAACAGCGATACTGTGTTTTTATTGAATATAATGTGTTGGTGTTTTCAGCGTGTCCACTAGGCAAGTGGGGCAGGAACTGCCAGAACGAGTGCCACTGCCTGAACGGAGGGACTTGTGAGCCGTTGAGCGGCGAGTGCGCGTGCGCGGCCGGGTGGCGCGGGGACGCGTGCGAGCGTGCTTGCGCGCCGCCCACCTACGGCGACAACTGCGACGAGACCTGCCAGTGTGTGCACGGCACGTGCCACGCCGCCACCGGCGCTTGCTCATGCCGCCCTGGTTACACCGGCCCGCTGTAAGTATCTCCCGCGACGGCTAGACCTGCGATCGTGTCACCAGATCATTGGACCAACCTTAAAAATGCTTGCTGACACAATAGAACATCTCTGTTGGTGCGGAAATTTCAAGACGAGCACTTATATTCGGTAAAATATCCGTAAGTGTAGTGTACGAATGTACCCGTTGACATGGCCATGCAACTGTGTCGAAACATCAGGACCTCAAAATTAAATACCATTTCGATAAAAATATCTGTAGGTGCTAGTGTTAAAGTTATTGAAGGATTTCATAACAAAATGTGAACGCAGCGCTCGTAGCGTAGTTTAACAACGTTCCGCACGGTCAGTATTTGGATGGGTGATCGTGGATGGCATTTTCCAACTGAGCGCTACCGTGACTCGGATGACACGTTAAATTGTAGGTCCCGGATGTTTTAACCGTTTATCTATGTCAGAGGCCTTCAGGCGGCCTAAAAACTCTGACACTAGGGCTAGCCACCTGGCCTATACGAACTTAGTTTTTTAGGGTTCCGTACCCAAAGGGTAAAAACGGGACCCTATTACTAAGACTCCACTTCCATACGATACGGAACCCTCCGTGCGCGAGTCCGACTCGTACTTGGCCGATTATTTATAACAAAATGTGTATTGTGTTGGCAGATGCGAAGAGCAGTGTCCGGACGGGTTGCCTTGCCCGCAGCTGTGCCGCTGCCAGAACGGCGGGCGCTGCGACCCGCTCTCCGGCCAGTGCGCCTGCTCCGCCGGCTGGACCGGCGAGGTCTGCGCCAACAAGTTCGTAACCACACCTTATGTTACTGCTCCACCCGCGTCTTTACCCTTTTTACGAGCTTTTATTTAACTTGCAATGGATGTACCTATGTTTGTATGTAAGTTCGGGTGGAATCTTGCAAGTTAAATTTGACCAACTTCCCAGTTTCCGATTGAGCTGAAATTTTGCAAGCATATGTATATCATGACGATGCAATAATATGGCACCATGGAACTGATCTCCTGTACTACAGCAGATAGACCCGTCGTATTTGGGCTCGGTTTACTTGTCTTGGCTAGCAGTCTGCTGCTACATGATAGCCAGGATCTTAAAAGCTTGTATTTAGAAAGTTATATTTTTACAATAATTTATTAACGTCAGGACGAGAGAGCCCCGCTCCGCGCTTCAGTCGGACTTGGTCAAGACTACGCCTCCCGAGACCGAGGCTAACTCTTTTAATGCAGTGGCGACTGTGCTGCCACCATGTATTTTATTGATTTTCAAGTAAAAGAAAAAAAAACAAACAAAAAATGTAGTATTATATTGACAATGCTACGATAACCTGGGATTATAATGAAGCCTTTGCTCCCATTGAAATTATAAATAGTTGTTCTTCTTAGCTTCAATATGTGTTCATTGTTTAATTTGACCAATTTATTTTTATTTTCTTTTTGTGGCAGATGTCCTACAGGAAAATGGGGCGAGGGCTGCGAAAAATCGTGTGAATGTGGGAACGGCGCCGGCTGCCACCACGTCACCGGCCAGTGCCAGTGTGGACCCGGCTTTAAAGGGGACAAGGTAACACAACACACACCTAATACCAATAAGTTTGACAACGTTCCGTACGGTCAGTATTTGGACGGGTGATCGTGGATGGCATTTTGGTAGATTAGTAAAATATAAGAATTATTTTTCGCAAAAAAACAGCATGACCGACTTCACCCGTGTACAGAATTCGCGAATATTTCGCACGGTTTGATGTTACATTTGTCACATTATTGTCGATTTATCGAAAATTGGCTCAGCCGATTTCAATAAAATTTTAATGGGACCAATTTCGAAGTACATTCTTTCCAATAAAAAAAGAATTATTGAAATCGGACTACTACGAAAAAAGTTATGCGTGGTTACACATTAAAAAAAAATATACGCGTCGAATTGAGTACTTCCTCCGATTGGTTCGTCGGTCAATAAAATAAGTAATGTCTTCTTAGAAAAAAAAAGTCGAAACATTGTAAAAGGTACAGGCCTCGGAGTCTGTAGAGTGTAAAACAAAGTAAAAAAAAAATTACCAATAAGATGAACAGGTTTTTTATAGTTTTATTACCTAAAATTGTAATAAACAATATGTTCTAATGAAAATAAATAGTTACACTATAATCGGATCACCAGATTTTGCTTGTCGCATTTTTAGGGTTCCGTACCCAAAGGGAAAACGGGACCCTATTACTAAGACTTCGATGTCCGTCTATCCGTCTGTCTGTCACCGGGCTGTATCTCATGAACCATGATAGCTAGGCAGCTGAAATTTTCACAGATGATATATTTCTATTGCCGCTATAACAACAAATACTAAAAAGAAAATAAAATAAATATTTAAGGGGGGCTCCCATACAACAAACCTGATGTTTTAGCCGTTTTTCGCTCTATATTAATAATGGTAACAGGTAGATGCTTGAAATTTTCACAGAATATTTAGTTTTATATTCACTTCAATAATAAATAATAAAATTAAAATAAAATAAATAATTAAGGGGGTTCCCATACAGTACGGAACCCTCCGTGCGCGAGTCCGACTCTTACTTCGCCGATTATTTTCATTCAAATAAATTTGACGTGCGCTAAGCTCGCAAAAAAAACCGAAAATATTTCGACCAAGTGAAATTGGTTTAGTTCCTTAAATAAAGGCATAAAGAGAACATACAGTTGAAAATCTAAATTTTGTATGGCATGGTACGAGTCATCTGTAGAGATTATCATCATAATATACCAGCCGTAGAACATTCACTGCTTGACATAAGCCTTCCCTAAAGATTTTTAGTAAAACGTCTTATTCGGGTAAAGCGGTCACATCATCAAGTGCCATCAATGAATGATATTAACAAAAGTGTTCGTTTTCATCGGCAGTGTTTGGAAGTATGCGAAGTGGGCACGTACGGCGTAGACTGCGCTAAGAAGTGTCTGTGCGAGCACGGCGGCGAATGTTCGGCGCGCGACGGACGCTGCACGTGCGGCCCGGGCTGGCGCGGCGAGCGCTGCGAGGAGCGCGCCTGCCCCGACGGCAGGTGGGGCAAGAACTGCACGCGGGACTGCGAGTGCGACCCCGCCACTACCGAGATGTAACTATACCCACCAATATTGTTATTACAACACCAACAATTCATGTTTTTCGACATGGTTAAAAAGTATTATCAAGTTTAAGTCAATGAAATGTTATTTTGAGGGTTTTGTACCCAAAGGGTAAAAACGGGACCTTATTACTAAGACCCCGCTGTCCCTCTGTCTGTCTCTCTGTCTGTCTGTCCGTCTGTCTGTCCGTCTGTCTGTCCGTCCGTCTGTCTCCAGGCTGTATCTCATGAGCCGAAATAACTAGAGAGTTAAGTTTTCACAGATGATGTATTTCGATTGCCGCTATAACAACAAATACTAAAAACAGAAATATAAATATTTAAGGGGGGCTCCCATACAACAAACCGGATTTTTTTGCCGTGGGGCTCCCATACGGAACCCTTCATGCGCGAGTCCAATTCGTACTTGGCAGGTTATTATATGAACTCGAGCTTTCGGCGGTGCAAAATGAAATTTTATATGGGACAATTTTATGTGCTTACAGCTGAGATGTTGCGTCAAAAATGTGTGCAAAAACCGATGAATTGATTGGGCGTGGTTTTACGACATTTACAGATGCGAGACTGGCAAACGTCAGACTCGTACGACGCCAATAACAAAAGATAAAATGCGTGTCCCCAGGTGCGACCCGTGGACGGGCGCGTGTTCGTGCGTGGCGGGGTGGACGGGCGAGTCGTGCGGGCGGCAGTGCCCGCTGCTGACGTTCGGCCGCGGCTGCCGCAACACCTGCCGCTGCGAGAACAACGGCCTCTGCTCGCCCATCAACGGTACTGGGCCTGTATTTTTCGTTTATTACCAGTGTTATACTGAGCGCCACACAAATCGGCGGATGAGAAGTTAGCCGCAGATGATTTTTCGCCGTGATTCGCTAATTATTGCGCATGTGTGCACAATGCGTAGGGAGCGCGCGGGAGGCATGAGGTTGGCGGGCGGGTGTGCCCCGGCGTCTCGTCTCTCTGGCTCCCGCGTATACCTATTTTTTTACTTTTTCGCAGCGTTTTGCGCATAAATTCCCATCCGCCGATTTGTGTGGCGTTTAGTATACTACTAATATAAAGGCTATTTTCAACTTCGAACGGCTTGGACGTATACGGAACTTTGACAGATTGTACGGAGAATCTCTATGTTGTTCCGAATGCTCCATACAAGTACCGTATACGACCAAACCGTGTGAAGTTCAAATATCATGCCCCTGTTCTCTACACTACACTACACTACTGCTCGCTCCAGTGCCGGTGGACAGTCGGACCAGTGGACCGTGAGTTACAAATGAAATGGCATTATTGAATACGAGTTGAATGAAGTTGTGTGTTGTAGGTTCATGCCTGTGCGCGCCGGGGTACCGCGGGCTGCGCTGCGAAGAGGAGTGCCCGTACCCGCTGTACGGCGACGGGTGCAAGCACGAGTGCGAGTGTCAGAACAACGCCACCTGCAGCCACGAGACCGGCCAGTGCGACTGCAAGCCCGGGTATGTCCCTCGATACATTGTAGGTTCACGCCTGCACGCCGGGCTACCGCGGGCTAGTCCGAATGCCAGTATAGGCCGCGCTATACAAGTTGTTAGATGTGAAGTCTAGCTACAAGCTGCGCAATATCCAATCAACGTGCTTTCACGTCACGTCACGTCAGGATTGGATATTGTGCAGCTTAATAAGTCGTACACTATAGGACATAGGGTTCCCTCAAGGGTCTCCAATAAGATCGGTTGGAAGCAGCGTGCATTCAGCGCGAGTCTGCGCTCTTAATTAAGGAGGTTATCAGTCTACTCTGTAAATGCGGTCATGCCAGAGTATACCCCTGGCCATCCCTGAAGCAGCAGATCCCTAGCATTTGTGTGGGATTACTACGAATTCATTAAATATTAGAACAATAGAGATCGGGCAGTGAGACTGCAAGCTCGGGTATGCTATCCCTCATTAGTCAATACGCTTAGCAATTGTATATCAGGCTCTCAGACCAAATAAAAAAAAACAAACCAGAACGTCTTGAATAGACAAGTGAGGCCGGTTTTTTATACATGTGGTGAGTGCGTCGGTGTTGCGCCGCCATAGTTTTTCTGACGAGCCAAGGCTTAGTTTCCTTATACGTGTATGTGTGTGTAATTGTGTCTGTACAGCGCGAGGCTTAGTTTTGCCGGCCTCACTTGTTTTGTTCACAGCATTCTGTCTTGATTTTTTTATTTGGTCTTAGATCAGGCTATCTTCTTTCTAATATAATTGTTATCGGCTTGCCCTATATTAAGCCGAAAGGGGGTGATTAGGGCCATTGTTATGATCAACATTTACTATGGGTCAACATGGTATTCTAAAAAAACAAAACACTTTTCCTATATTTGGTCGATTCAGAGCTACTATTTGTATTATAGTGTTTTTAAAGCACTCGTCGGAAATGGCTTAACCGGCCTAATGTAATCGATGTAAGTTAATTTTGTCTTTCTACAGATTTGACGGTCTGAAGTGCGACCGCCCTTGCGACGGCAAAAAGTTTGGCTTGAAGTGTTTACAAGAATGCAACTGTCAAAACAACGCCCGGTGCAATCCCGTTAACGGTAAGCCAGAAGATCAATATCATTCAAATTCGTTAAATGATTGTTTGGTTATTGCTTTGTTCAAGGGTTTGAGTAAAATCGTTTATTAAAAACTTAATTCACTTCATGGGTGAAACGTGAAACATATAGATTATATAAATAGAATGTATAGATTATATATCTTTTGATTTGTATATTATATTTGTAAATGCGTATTATTACCGATGGAAAGGTGAGATACATCACACAATGCACATGTTTAGAGATGCTTCTCTAAACATGTGAGTTGTGAGTGGTGCGATGTATCTCGAAATTAAATGGAAATGTTTGTATCATTGATTGTCGTGTTAGTTACACCATCTATCGTAACTCTGGTGCGACTGTTCTGTTTTTTTTTAAATCACTGTTTTGTTGAATTTGTCTTAACGAAAACTTTGTCAATATCACTGAGAAAGAAATCGTCGAAAAAACCTACGGAGAAAAAAAATCATTTATTTTTTCATCCATTTTATTAATTCTGGCGGTACAAATTCCGGCGGTTCAGTTACTGTACTGTACCAGCCTTCTTAATAGTCCACTGCAGGACGTTAGGCCTACCCACGAAGCACGGGCCATATCCACGACGCTGGCCCACCGCGGGTTGGTGGATTCACATCCATCGAATTTCTTCAACGAACATATGCAGGTTTCCTCACGATGTTTTCCTTCACCGAAAAGCCAGTGGTGTGAAAATTCGTACACAAATTCCAAAGAACTCAGAGTTCAGTTATACTAAATGCCACACAAATTGTCGGATGGGAAGTTATGCGCAGAACGCTGCGCAAAAGCCGAAATATAGGTATGCGCGGGAGCCAGAGAGACGAGACGCCGGCGCACACCCGCCCGCCAACCTCATGCCTCCCGCGCGCTCCCTACGCCTGTGATCAACACTACGCCACGCAATGTTGACATTGTGCACACATGCGCAATAATTAGCGAATCACGGCGAAGTGTTCATCTGCGGCTAACTTCTCATCCGCCGATTTGTGTGGTGCTTAATATAATCACTACATAGTATAAAACAAAGTCGCATCTCGCTGTCTGTCCTCATGTATGCCTATATCTTTAAAACTACGCAACGGATTTTGATGCGGTTTTTTTAATAGATAGAGTGATTCAAGGGGAAGGTTTATATGTATAATTCACCTATGCGAAGCCGGGGCGAGTCGTTAGTCAGGCATAAAATAATAGAATGTATTACCTATGCATGTTGCGAGAAAAATCCACTAATACAAGGTTTTATCGTCAGGTGAGTGCATCTGCGGCCCCGGGTACACCGGCCCCCGCTGCGAGCAGCGCTGCGAGAACAACTACTTCGGACAAAACTGCTCGCATCGGTGCGACTGTTCCGAGAACATTTCCGAATGCGACCACGTCACCGGGAAATGTATCTGCAAGACTAGCTGGCGAGGTTTGTAACATTATTTTATACCTTTGTGTACCTAAAACTAATATTTTTTTATATTTCATTCCAAACAGAATATGTCATTATGAACAACTTTTACTATGAGGCCAACCCGGAATTCGAGAAAAAGAAATAAGCTGCAAATCTGAGCATGCAAAGCTGAAAATGTATGCTGCTAGGAGCTGCAGAACGCATCTATACACCCCATATAAACTTAGCTAAGCACTTAACAAACACAGTTGAAAATACGAACAATATGTGAATGTATAACTCCACCAAGTGAAGTTTGCACCAGAGAATTGCACCTAAGAATGAAGTGGCCCACCCGCTCGCTTCCCCGCTCACCTTCGCTTGATCGCCATGTCGTGTCATTACACTCAGTTAACATCTTTGTCGCCGACACGCGTTATACAAATTTTCGTCTTTGAATTTTAAATTTTTGACGCGACGCGAGGTGCAAACTTAACTAGGTCGAGTTGTAGATCTGATGATGACAAGAACCATCACCGTTGTCTTGTTCTTGTTTTACATGTTCTTGTTTTTTATTATATAGGTATGGTGCACGTATACATACTGCACATCCCAGCAGATGTGATATTGGCCACGAAAAATGCAGTTGAGGTGGCAATATTTTGGTCAATTAGAATATGATTAAATCGTTTTTTTCTTACTAAAATGATTCAAAAGTCGACACTAAAAGATGTTGTTTGTTAGAGATTTGAGAGTTGTAACTCTCTCTATATTCGTAGCACTCATAGCTTCCGGCGGTTTTTAATTTATCGCATTATCAAATATTTTCGAATGCACGAATAAAAGTTACCGAATATTTTTTGATAAAACGTTTGTTTGTTCAGGTCTAACCAGGCAAGGTATGTCATATCGTGGGCCGTTCTGTTGCTTAGTGATCGTATATTGTCCCTCACAAATATATTGCACAAGTTTCCAGTATTTTCTAACCTGTCCCTAACATTATTATTAGTTATGGTTTACCTGCACGTGTGAAATTATTATATGTTTTCACTTTTACGTAATGTCGTTATGTGTTTATTTAAATCGCTAGAATATACAAGCGGCATATGTCTTTTAATTAATACTGAAATGGTACTTGGGACTAGCATACACATTTTATCAGTATGTATTTAGTTGGTTTATTTCTTGAATTGACTTGAATGTTGGTTTTAATCCAGGATTTGTTTGTAGGTCAGCATTGAGTTAAAAGGAGCAAAAGGGTTTTTACGCCAAAATTCGAACTTTAAATTAAAACGATTTATTTACATTACATTTTCAGCGCATCGTGTTCTGAATTTATATAAATATTTTATTCATTAAAAAAAAATGGAAATCCATTTGTGTCCATTTACTTCTTACTTCTTAGACAAAGTAGCCAAGAACATGCTGAAAATAGAAAATGGAAATGGACACAAATGGATTTCCATTTTTTTTTAATGAATAAAATATTTATGTAAATTCAGTACTATGTCTCACTAGACAAAAGCCAAAGCAACTCAACTTAGCATGAAACAATAGACTTAATATAGGGTCTGTGTTTCAATCTCTTCTGAGTGTAATAGTGGAGTCGGAATGAATAGGGCAAGGTTTTTTGACTAAATCTTTTTTAACCATATACTCCAAGGTCCGTGCTCTTTGTTGGTGAAGTTTACTCGAATGTACATAGAGAGGGGCTAGTTTAAATCTTAGCCTAACTTAGTACTGTAGTTTCGTTGCCCTGCGTGAATGAGTAGACCGGCGATACGCAAATACGTATATAGGGCAAAGTTGTAAGGTTATTGATGTGTCGCAGGCGTGAGGTGCGAGACGCAGTGCCCCGAGGGTCAGTACGGCGAGCACTGCTCGGAGCGGTGCCCGTGCAGCAACAACTCGTCGTGCGACGCGTCGTCGGGGCTGTGCGTGTGCGCGGCCGGGTGGACCGGGCCCGCGTGCGCCACGCCGTGCGCGCCCGGCTCCTACGGCGCCAACTGCACCCAGCGCTGCCCCGCCTCGCCCGCCGGTCAGTACCTCACACTATATGTTTTATCGTCCTTCTTGACGTGTCAGTCAATGGCGACCCCTGGCTTGAAAGTTAGCGGTTGTGAGATCTGATATGGCTCGTAAAACCGAATTTGTTTATGAAAGACGACACACTATTGTGCTCTTGGCAACCGCAGGCTCTTACACATTGAGGCAGCCTGCTGCCCCGACTTGCTGCGAAATAAATCTGGGATTTGTTGTTAGCATCCACAACCGTAGGTTGCATCAGTGTAGAACATTATTATCATATTTTTTCTGTCTAGCGTCCGTGTTCCTCCAAAGCGCGACTAACGCTGTCGTTGCGCGTACGCGCACTCGTTGAAGTCAGCGCTCGCGATGCGTTCGTTCCGAATGCTTTTGGTATTGCTAAAAACTCGATCCATAACAAGGGAAAAGGTCGAAGTACTAGACTGCTTTAAAAAAACGGGTTGCTTTCCGAAAATGCCGGCAGAAAAGTAAACTTGCTTACTAAACTAGGTAACGTGTCCTGACGCGAGTTTAACATATTTTACCCATTCCAAAAGTGCACATAGCCGATAAAGTTTTCACTAAGATGACATTGTGTTGCATTGTGCAGGTAACAGCACGTGCGACCCGGTGTCGGGCGCGTACACGTGCGCGAGCGGGTTCACGGGCCCGGCGTGCGAGTACCCGTGCCCGCTCGGCACGTACGGCGCCGCGTGCGGTAACAAGTGCAGCTGCAAGAACGGCGCCGACTGCCACCACGTCACAGGTACTCGATCACTCCGCACGTCACAGGCCGTCAGTATCGCGGTGTATAATCACTGCTATGTACTCATTCACTGGTCCACACTGGGTTTTCTGCTTTTGATACAAAGTGGGGTCGAGTAGCTATAAGCCTACCATTCACGAAACTATGGACGGCTTTGAAAGATTGGCTCTGTTTTTTATTAATCTTCATTGGGTCACGTTCTCAGATTAAGGAAAAACTGGTGACATAAAGTAAAAAAGTTGTGATGCATGATTCCACAAACATGCCGTCGAAAATCTATAGAAACTGCTATGTAATCTAGACACAAATGACACTTGAACTGTTAATCAAATGTCAAATTTGATTTCAAAAAGATGGTGGACAAACTTCAAACGTCTCCTAGGTAGGGCTTTTATTTTGAACTTTATCGTCATAGCAATAATGCCATGTCATTTGAAACACCGCCCCTATGGTGACGTTGCAGGCGAGTGCCAGTGCCTGCCGGGGTGGCGCGGCGCGGCATGCGGCGAGGCGTGCGCGCCGGGGTGGTGGGGCGCGGGCTGCGCGCAGGCGTGTCGCTGCGCGCGCGGCGACTGCCGCACCGTCGACGGCTTCTGCCGCTGCCCGCCCGGGTACACCGGCGTCTACTGCACGCAGTGTGAGTCCTCCACATCACATCTACACACCTCACAACAATTACAACTAATACTCGTACAAGTATTGCTAAATTTTACTCAAATTAAAACTTCGTTACAGCTGTCTTATTCATATCTGGTTATACAGCATACGCGAGAGAGAGTGGAACAAAAAAAAAACGAAATGTCTGTCGCATACGTCAAAATCACCAGTTCGAATGTCAAAATGGTTAAAATTTGGTTAGATTAGGTAATTTGTCCTTTTCGGAAATTTGAACCCTCTAGTTCCAGAAAGAAGGTTCAAATCTCTGATCATTTTACCTTCCTACTTTTTACCTTTTTGAATTTGGAGACCCGAGATAGCTCAATGCTAGTTCGTAAAACCCTTAGAAATTACGTAAGTCCGGGTGTGTGTGCATCTTTATCTAACACATTTTAAATTTCGTATTTAAAATGGGACAAAGTGATGTATATCTCTTGCTATTTTAGTACTGTTTCTAGTACTTTGTTCTTATTCTATGCTACACACAGTCTGCCCTAACGGCAAAACTGCGCCAATGACCGCCCGTCGCGACTTATGTAACTCGCCATAATCAATAGGAAAAAATAAATTATTAGTCCGTCAGATAGACTGTCAAAAAATATTAGACACGTATTTCTTTTGTCAATTAAACAAAAATTGATGAGCCTGTTAAAGTTCCGCGTGACGTCACAAGTGCCATACAAATGTATGAGAGATGATGTCACGACCCTCACTCCTACAAGGTTTATCTTTATCATCTATTGTTTATTTGAGAAATGAAAAAATACGTGTTCAATATTTTTTGGGTATCTAACTCACGGACTAATTATAATAATGATTTTTTTACCCAGTCATCATGCCTATTATACAATCTGCCCTTCTGGTAAACATCGTATGTGTCTTGCGACGTCTGAAATCTCCCAAGTAGCATTCGGGGTTCTATATAAGATGTCTAGTCGTTCACATGTACTCCACAAGCTGTGTAAGTCAGCTGTATAAGAGCTGTATAGCTTGCTATAACGCTCTTATAGAACCAGTTTGGGCACAAATTAGACAGCCGTAAGTTCACTATGGCTGTACATTAGCAGTATAATAGCATTATAATAGCAGTTTAAGTAGTAACATCGGACTTAAGGCTGACTTTCGGCACTATATTGGACGCAGTGTGATCCATACAATGTACATGAGCGTAATAAAGAGTAACACGTGGCTAAATACACAGCCTTCACAGTTAAAAAATCCGACAAAAGTACTCCAGTGCTACCTAAAATTCACGTGTGCCCTAAATCATTTCTTCATTTTATAATTTTATTCACAATTTAATTGTTTATGGTTTTGTGTGTGCCATCCAAAAACTTAATAACTCCGGCGGATATTTGGATAAAAATTTATGATAACACGCGGTAATGTACCTGTTTCAAAGACTAATAATGTTAATTGCCATGGGAATGCAACTTTATCGTGAAATCTATACATATTTACAGCTAAAATATTCACGCGCCTCTGTTAAAACGCGATATTCATTTTAAAATATTTAAAACTGGCTGAGAGGAAATCTACAATTTTCAGTTTTTGATATTATCTTGGCATTATGATTATACTACGGTAATTAATTATAACATGAAACCAAAACTCAATCGCTCTATCTGCGTATTTTGTGATAAATCTGCACGATAATTTTTAATTTGAGATTTATTATTTGGTAAATTTTAGGTTAGAACAAAATGGTGGAAATGAAAGCAAATAAGAGTAGTACTTGTGGACAAATAAACTGCTATTGATGTTAATGGACAACACATATAGTCATTTTAACAGCCTAAAGTGCACATGCGAACCATTTAAACACTTCTATATAAATAGATAGTAAAAAAGGTTATTTTAATGATCACAAGCAAGTCCTACTACAGCTACTAGCTGTATAACAGTCTAAAACAAGTAAACATAACAGCCTTTGGCTTTATAAATGACCACGTGTGTTCTATTAAAATGCTAGCTCTACAACATCGTACAAGTAGGCTGTTAAACAGCGGTTGCCGTATCTCTACCCTCCTATAATGCTCTTAGTCAGACGGCTGACTAAAGGATAATTGTTAGAGTATTATAACACCAACAAACATATAAAAGTATAACTCTACACTCCTATAAGTCCATTAGACAGGTGTAGGTGTAATTAATCGCAATAATGCAGCTTATACGTCACGAGTGAACTGTAATAATGCTTCAAGTACACCTGGAAACTAAATGTGTACTCTTAAATGGAGTAAAATGCTACTTGGGCTGTACCTTATGATTGGAG
Organism: Hypomecis atomaria; assembly: GCA_964007245.1. NCBI lineage: Eukaryota > Metazoa > Arthropoda > Insecta > Lepidoptera > Geometridae > Hypomecis > Hypomecis atomaria. The sequence continues at coordinate 15,055,027 of OZ023288.1, forward strand.
TCAGAAGGTTGCGTTTTCAGATCAAGTCGCAAGACACATACGTTGATTATCATAAAAAGAGCAAACTATATATCGCGAGTTACATAACTCGCGACCCGCGGCCACTGCCGCACTTTGCCTGCTCATTTTGGTCTCGGCGTCGTCAATGTTCCCGTCACGTACTACACTATACGTAACTGGCCACGGATTGCTTTACGCGCCTTTGCACAGTGAACGTTATCTGTCGCTGTCCAATGTCCACACCGTGCACTGGCTGCCTATAATGCACAATGTAGACCAAATAATATGAACACTTCACGGTACATAAAACTCACACATTGAGCCGCGTGCCCCTGCGCGCGCATCACTGTTTTATTCCGTGCATTAGTAGCATGCCGTGTACATTATGAGTAATATCAGTAGTTTAAGTACATATGCATAAAAAATCGCAACAAGATTGAATGGAGTAGTTACTTTGATATTAACACTGAAATGCAATAGCTTGTCTAGATATTAATTTTGTAACCCTGATTAACACAGCAAAGAAATAAGAATATACTGTAATTCAGATTAACATTCAATAATTTAAGAATAATCGAACTACATTTGCAGAAGTTAAATGGATATGATACATAAAAGACGGACTAAACCTAATTAATTATCAATGAACCCTAATCGAATATGAAGAAGCACTAATAGCACGTTTCTATGTTGACTAAATCAAATAATTATTTTGTTCACAAAAATTTTACCTTTGCTGAACCAAACAGTTATCATTTATGGATCATAGAAACTGCTCTGGCTTTTTGACTGTAATGCATAATGTTATGTCTGTTAGTTTGCCCGGAGGGGTACTACGGCGACCACTGCATGAAGGCATGCGACTGTCCCTCGGAGGGGAACTGGGTGTGCGACCCCGTGCGGGGCTGCGCCTGCCACCGCGGCTTCATCGGCGAGCGCTGCGATATACATGCTAGCGACGCCGTCACCATCGACCCCGCGCAAGGTAAGTGATACCCCTAGCGACCTCCGCATCGTTTCATCGTTCTCATCGTTGATCGGCGACCACGCACTAAACGTGGGACTTCCCTGCAGATTCTAATATTACCTAACGTGTGTCGAGGACGTTTCCATGTAACTTATCTAAACCGCCTCTATAAGCAAACTAAAGCGTTTTCCTTCCGGCAGTAGGCGGCGGCAACACGGGCCTGACGGTGGTGATGGTGATCCTGGCGCTGCTGTGCGCGGCGAGCGCCGTGCTGGTGCTGCTCTACTACCGCAAGCGCGTGAAGCACCTCAAGCGGGAGATCGCGCACGTGCACTACACCGCCGAGCCCGGCTCGCAGCCCGGTCAGTACCTCCCGCCGACCCACAGATACTGACGTCACACGAGCGCCGTGCTGGTGCTGCTCTACTATCGCATGCGTTAGCCGAAAGCCGTTTTCCGAATCCAGCGCCTAAGGGCATGTGCTATGGCAGTAGCGAAAGCTGTTAGCTGAGGCGTGCGGGACGGCACAGTAATTCACAGGCTATTGTCGCGATTATCGTCATCTGTGTCAACTTTTGACCCGTCATGCGTACGTCTTGCTCAAGCTCGTCGCGCTAGTAGCCCGCTTTAATCACTACAATATAGCAGCAGACAGCTATTTGATCGGGGACTTTAGATTGTAATATCATTGTTCGTGCCCACAGATCAACATTTCGACAACCCGGTGTACTCGTACCAGGCGTCGCAGCGGAGCGACGACTCGACCACTCTGCTCAACAACGGCGCCATTCTGAATAACCTCGGCGGTGCTAAACTCAACAACGCCACGCTCGAGAAGCTCCGGCGCGCCACCGCCACCAGCTCCGCGGGTTCCGACAGTCAGTATACTCTCATCACATTGCCCTAGTGCACGATGACCTCAATTCCAGAGCGAACGCAATAAACTAAGCTAAATGCTATTGCTATCCTTCACTTTAGAAATACAAATGTAAAATAACAAAAAGTCTTAGTGCTGTTACAGATAGTTCCCATTTCAGCGGCGAAGAAAACAGTACAATAATAGCAGCACTTGACTTTTTAAAGCAGTATGAGTCAGTGTGTCTACAGTTGCGACTTATGCTATTAGTGTGAAATTACTTGTATTGACTCGACTACAGCTTTTTTAATTATTACTGTCGAGAATCATCCCGATCACATCACAAAAAAAGGGCATTAAAATAATTCATTAGTTCCATCCTTTTGCAATTCCACAAATGAACACGTTAACCTTGTAATGCCATTTCAGTAAATTTGCGCCGTATTAATTTCAAATTGTTTTGTATTCCAGCGTACGATCCGCTGTCATCGATGAAGAATAAAGACGCCGACGCGAACAACCCCAACCTGTACCAATACGTGGACGACAACAAGCTGGACCACGTGTACGACGAGATCAAACATAAGGAGGGATATGGTAACGTATTCATTTGCACTTTATAAGTAGTTTCTACACGACTTTCTACTTAAAAGAGTAAAAAACAAACCAACAAACATTCTTAATGCTTTACCTTCATAGCCATATCCAACACGCAACTTGCTACTGCAACTTGGCAAGCGTCATAGTTTAGCATATCATTTTTTTTATAGGCTTAAAAAAAACCATTCTTTCTTCAGATTTTAAAAATCATCAAACCTTTTGCAGAACGGGAATACGACCATCTAAACTACACGCCTCCAGCCAACAAATGGAAGGCGCATTACCAAAGAATGGAGAACGGTCCGCCCGCGCAGACCTCCGCGGCTCTCGACCAGACCGTGCAGACCTCCGCGGCTCTCGACCAGACCGTGCAGACCCCGCCCATACCGCCGCTACCCAAACTCAACGGAGCACCCGTCCCACCTATACGGGACCTACTCAAAGAACAACCCACAGAACCCGTCACCCTACCAATACCACCTAAGAGAGAACTAGCCCCACCTACCGACGACGAAGCTCCGACAAACCCGTGAGGTCAATCCGGTAAGCCGCAATGACAATCTTATATCGATATTCAACATGTTGTGTTCACCAAATTAACCCTTTATATTTTTTAGGAAAATTTTAGCGTGGAAAAAACATATTTTGATATCGAAATTTTTGGACGTTAGAAGCGTAGATAGGTAACGTTGTGTACGTGTAGCGTCATTTTTAGTGATCTCCTCTATGACGCTTAGATTATACGGGTGTAATAAAAACAATTGGATTCTGAATAGTAAAAAAGTCAATACTACTCAGTAGTATGGAATAAAAGTTATAAAAAGAATGATTTCATTATTTCGGATAAATAGATGAAAAAAACTGGAATGAATTCGATTTCACAGCAAACCATTGTAAGTAGATATACCTAAATAAAACTGCGTTTTAGAATAAAATATGATCAGATATAAAAAAAACCCATGCACCGAACGTGTTATTCGACGCAACAATAGCGTTAATTTATAATAAATATTTAATCTAGTATACCTCTAGAGAAAATAAACACAAAAATGAATTATCTTTTGAAACTAAGAATCGCTGCCTACGTGTAATTAATATATCTACTAATATATTGTTTCTGTTGACTCAGTATAGTTGTGGAAATTAAGAAGTCATAAAAAATTAGTTAGGTGACATGGTATATTTTAGAATCTCATATCGAAACCGAAATCCTCGAGAATCAGATTAGATAAGATTTTTATTACACCTGTATATTTTATTATGAATTCTTATGATAAACCCTTATATGATTTGATGTTGTTTTTAAGATAAATTATTTATTATGAAATCGATTGGTAGTGTGTACCTGCATCTATTATAGTTGCAATTTATATTTAATGTTATACTGACAAAAATATACGTAATAGGCGTTATCGAAGTCTGCGTGCTTCATCATTGGCCACAACGTCGCTTACTATCAGGCGAGTTGATATTCAAACGCGGATTTATTCGCGATAAAAAGTCGATAAAAATACGTGAGAAAACTCCACGATTCCACATTTTGTCGTAGCTATATTTAAAACTTTATCGCATCTAATTTCCCTCGCATATAAACGGTTTAATTAATTAAAAACGAACTTTATGAAAACTATTATAGAATGCTCAAACGTTTATGATCGTTGAAGATGTCTGGAAGCACTACCCGAGACGTCACGGTTTATGATGTGAAATTAAATAGGTTGTTTATTGAACATATCTGTAAAGTTGAATCTAAATTTATACGATATTACTACTATGTAAATAATATTTGGCACTCATTTTAAATCACTCTACATTTTTGTCATCAACTATTTTTATTGTATTTATGTATCCATTGGTTCATTTGGAATTTTAAGTGACATTGTTTAGTGTATTGTAATTTTAAGATAAATTTTGTATTATGATTGCGACGTGATAACTAATAGAAAGGAAATATAATACGATAAATCATTGCAGAATTAAAATTTGTTAAAAATATATCCAAAAGCATTTTTGCATTATGCAAGTTTTAATGTGGCATCGAAATTGCATTTATTTGGAAATATGTCGCATTTTATTACTGTGTCAAGGTTTTCCTGTCACTGAAATGTGTTCTAGAATCTAGAAAACAAGTGTTCAAATATTTTATTTAGTGTAATCAACTTGTATTCATATAGATAGAGGAAAAAAAATGTTACATTATTTTAAATGGATATTCAGATGAAGTCTAGCCACTCTTAAATAAATTGCATTTCGTTTTTTTTTCTATGCCGTTCCAGCTAGCTTAGCATGAGACCACGAAAAGCCACGAAAAGAACTCTTCGACGTGTGAAAAAGTAACAGATATATACTGTCTCGTTCTGACACGTCGAAAGAAATATTTCGTGGTGCGCATCTTAGCCCGGCTGGCTTGAAACAAACTTTTAATTCATACAGATTCCTAAGTATGCTCAAAGACCACCATCATATACAACGAGTAGTGTTTGTGCACTTGCGTGTTTGTACACCGTTGCTTGGTTAGAATTTTACAACAAAGAAAAGCATGCATTAATCAAATTATTGGCAGGTTTTTACTGTATCAAAATTACCCCTAGTTATGAAATTTAAAAGTTTTACAAATTTTTATTTTGCTGTGGTATATTTATAATTTTATTTTATGCTGCAAAGCCAATATTTGCCATTTTGCGTATATTTAGGCTACATTTTACTAGGCAATTATATCTTCGTTGAATAGAAAACGGGTGGAAATACGAGCAACATTCCACTTTCCTGTTATATTGTTACGAAGATGTTTATTTTATTTTATTTACGACAATATTTTGACCATACATTTTATTTTTATTTTATATCCCTTTTGTTGTTTGAAATCATATTTTATTATGTAAGGTAGCACTTTTTTATGTACAGTATACGTACCTGTAAGATAAAGTACCTATAGATATATTTACACGTTGATTTGTATGATCAGTATTGGAGCATCTTTATGATAACATGTAGCTATTATATTTTGCTCAAAGTGTGCCAAATGCTTATTCTCAGGCAGCTGTGAACATGCAAATAAAACATATTTCTTATGATCATTCTGTTATTGAATCGGGTTTCCGAGTTTCTCTTCAAACAAACTATTTTCATATCGAATTAGATTTCTAAGTATTTCGGTATCTATGATTAGTTGAGACTAAATTTAATAGCGAGTCCCAAGAAACACATAAACGTTGATCTGAAGGAATTATGGATAATATAAATTTTGTACAGCTTTTTTAGTTTCTGATTAAAATGTTCGTTATACAGTTGCAGAAAAAAATGATTGATATAATAAATACAAGCATGTTCAAAAAATATTAAATATCACTAATCCATATCGATAAATAGTGCAATAAATTAACACCTTCATTACACGTTTGTCAGTTTTATATCCCATGAAATATTTTGTCTGACAATAAACACAATACAAAATTAATAGAAATCGAGTTTGCTAGATTTAATATATTATTAAAAGATTTTAAAATACAACGTAGGATAGATAATGATTTAAATTCGAACACTTTACAAGTGTTGCTAAGAATAAGTATAAAGTTTGTGATATACTGTAAGCTATTTGAAGAAATGAAATAAATGATGTTTATTACATTGACCGCATTTTGTTTTTGTCTTATACCATTGTTAATATTAAGGTGATGATAAACAGCAGCTATTCTATTAACGTAGCTAGAGATTTTCTAGGCGGCTTCTCTGTCTAAAAATTGCTCACTATGTTTTCCTTTAAAAAAAGAAAACAAACTGTTTTTCTAAGGTTTTAAGTAGAGAGCTACCTTTTTCGCATTTTTACGATGTAAATTGAGTAGGATTGAAAAATACTGGGTTATTAATCAATTAGCATCATTTTAGGGGCTAATTCTGTACATTAAAACTAACAAGTTTGGTTCTACGACTTTTGTCAAAACTAAAAAAAAAAAACAGCTGTTCCATGCATTTTGTCGAGGGTGAACGATATTTTTGTATGGAACAGCTTTTTTTGAGAATTAATAAAGTTGTTAGTTTTGATGTACAGAATAAGCCTCTAAAAGGATGCTAATTGATTAGAAATGACCCTGTATATTACCAGGGTTTTGGATGTACAATATAATATCTATATGTGTATGAATATATTTACATTTTGATATATTTTTAGTTGATGATACAACGATCCTTTCTTTGAACAATTTTTAACATTATTCTGAATATAATGTTTTGTTTTTTTTTTCCAACTTCCAAAAACGCGAGTTAGTATGTGAATAAGCCGATAATACACTCTTTCTAAACTTATATCTCGTAAGCCACTTTTAACTACGACGAGTACAGGTTGTATTGATTTAGGCAATTATTTGAACAATTGTTACGAGAGACTTTAGTAGTTATTATTAAGTGAACAAATATACGTAAGAATTCATTAAATGACGAGGTTACCATTTCATTAACATAAACGCTACTGCGTTGTTCAATTTTTAATATTGTGTGTTTATTCCGCTTATGGAACAGAGTAGTACACTTTTAGTGCATTAAAATGATAGTTGTGGTTCTAGTATCCGTGTTAATAGCACAAGTAAGTAAATATTTACGTAATATATTTATAGTTTAGTAGTGTAACCGAATTGATACCATGTATAGCTTAGCGTAAGATGTCTACTCACTAAGCGCATCTAATAAAGACGCAGTGATAGCGCTGGACGCACTTCGTTTATAACCTACACACTTTACTTTACAGGTCCTATTATAATTTCTATAGAGGATGGCTATGTCCAGCGGTCTTATGGCTGAAATCACGATGAAGATAATAGTTAAATCATATTAAAATAATGAAGAAAGTTTTGACATATCCAAAAATCACAATAGTATTTCATTCATTTCATTTTTGTTTCCAGTCGACTGCTTCATTCTACAGCGACTTTACACACGCACTAGGGTCAGTAGAGTCCAAAGTGGGAAAACTTATAACTGATGTTGGAACCGATCTTAAAGATACGTATGATTGTACTGTTGATGCCGTTGAAGAAGCTATTTATGACAAAGATGAAATATCGAATTATTACGATAAATGCAAGGATATGAACACAACAAGTAGCGCTAATGATGTAGTAAAAGATGCCCCACCGATAATTAACATTTATCTAAAAACTGAGCAATCTGAAACCTCCAGAAATGAAATTACAACAAAATCAACACCTACTGTTTTGGTTCGAGATTCGAAAGATATCGATAAAAAACTAGCCAGTGTCGAACAAGTTGTGAACAATGAATATCACCGTGTTGATAATATGACCTCACATCTAGAACACGAATTCGATGGATTATCTAAAAGTGTCGACGACAAACTTAAACTCATTGAAACTGAGAAAGAAGCACTCGAAAAAACTTTACTTGAAATAAAAAATCTTCACTTAGAGGAAGAGTTACAGATAGAAAAAACCAAAGAAGAGTTTCGCAAAATATTTGATGAAATAATGAAAAAAGTAAATAATTCTACCAAAGAATCTGACCTAAAAGATGAAATAAATAATGCTATGAAAGATATAGAAAATAATTCTAGTAAGACAGTTTTAGAAGAAATTGAAAAGTGGAAAGAAAAAGGACTAGAGCAACTTAAAGAAATGCAGAAAGATGTTATAAGTACAACTGAAAGTTCAATAGAATCCAACATACCGCGTACCTTCAAGGAATTAGCCGCAAAAATTTCGAAGGAGTCATCTACAACCCATAATCCAAATAGTGAGTCAAGTACAATTAATCGTACTAAAACGCCAATCATTTCAAGAGAATCATCATTTCCAACATCCATACATAGATCATCTACAGAATCTGGAACAGAGTCTTTAACTATACTCACCACAACTACTTCTCCAAGCTCTGCACTTAGCTCAGCGCCGTCCATAACACAACTTTCTACAATTACGGTCTTAGCAACTTTAACAGTAACAGAACCAATGCCTACATTCGCACAACTCGCAGATCTACACGAAATAGTAAATACAACTGCTTATACAACATCAGTGAATGATAATAATGATTCAGCTACAACTACAACTGAAGTACCATTGACTCAGAATTCAATGGTACCTACAAGTAGAACTACAAAACCAATTTCTGAAGTTTTAACAGTAACTACTATCTCTTTTGCAGAATCTGGGACTCAGAATTCAACAGTGCCTACTACATCTTCTGCACAACAAGTAACTCTCACTTCGACAGTACCTACTACTTCTGTAGAACCAGCGATTCACACTTCAACAGTACCTATTACCTCTTCTGAAAATCCCGAATATTCTTCAATAGCTCCAACTACCATTTCTGCAGAACCGGTAACTCAAAATTCTATAGAGCTCATTACTCCTATAGTAAAACTATCGACTGGTACTTCCACAGTAGCTACTTCTTTTTCTACAGAACCAACGATTTTTACTTCATCAGTACCTTCTACCAAAATACCAGAAACAGTGACTCAATTTTCTGTTGTACCTGCTACCTCTTCTGCAAAACCAGCGACTGATACTACAACAGTAGCAACAACACTTTATGTAGCCTTAGCAACATCAACAGCGCCTACATTCTCCTCTGCCGAGCCAGTGACCCAAACATCAACACTATTAACTACCCCTTACGTAGAAACCATGATTTCGACTTCAACTAAGCCTGCTGTTTCTTCTGCAGAGCCAGTGACTCAAATTTCAACAGTTCCAACTACCACTTCTGCAGAACCAGTGACTACGGCTTCAACTATACCTGCTACTTCTCCAGAGCCAGTGACTCAAATTTCTACACTACTAACTGCCATTTCCGGAGAACGTGTGATGTCGACTTCAACATTACCTGCTACTTCTTCACAGCCAGTGACTCAAATTTCAACAGTTCCAACTACCGCTTCTGCAGAACCAGTGACTTCGGCTCCAATTATACTTGCTACTTCTCCAGAGCCAGTGACCCAAATCTCAACACTACTAACAACCACTACCGGAAAACCAGCGACGTTAACTTCAACTAAGCCTGCTATTTCTTTTGCAGAGCCTGTGATTCAAACTTCAACAGTTCCAACTACCACTTCTGTAGAGGCAGTTACTTCAAGTTCAGCTATACCTGCTAGTTCTCTAGATCCAATTACTCAAATTTCAAGAGATCCAATTAGCACATCTGCAAGACCAGTGACTTTAATTATAACAATACCAGCTACTTCTCCAGAGCCAGTGATTCAAATTTCAACAGTTCCTACTACCATTTCAATGGCACCTATCACCTCTTCTGTAGAACAATTTGTACCTGTTTCAATAGAAACTACGACTGCTACCGCACATCTTGTGACATTGCCACCAATCGTTTTTAAAACAACTTCTCTAAGCCCAGTAACTCGACCGTCGTTGATTACAACCACTATGAATCAAGGTATCTTGCCCTCAAACGAAGCTGCTTCATTTTCGATAAACGTGAAACCTATAACTGATTTACCCTCAATAGAATCAATAACTCAGTCTACGTTCACGACGAAAAGAAAACTTAAAATACACAACATAAAACCGAAAAGACATAATAGATCTAGACACACTACTCCCAAGCAACACGCACAGGTGGTTTCGTCTACTGCTAAAAACGACGATGTAGTCCCGCCTCCTAAAAACGCATTTACTGCTGTCGCTGCGGCACTTAAACTCTTTAGCGAAAGCCTAAAAACAAAACCAGCTTTGGATAAATTTTTCAACAACTTGGACTCTGTTCCTACTACTAAAATATTTTAATTAGACGTAAACGTAAAATGACTTTATGGCCTATGAGCCGCTGAAGATCGACCTTCACCCCACGTGATAACCAGATGAGACGTATTTTTAATAAACTATTATTTATTTATAAGCACGCCTATAACAGCTTGCCTATCGAAAAGTGTTCATGGCTATTTATTATTATATTTAAAATATGGCATCAACGATTTTTTGAAGGCAAGCCTATATGATTAATTTTGTAATAAAATTATCTTTCTTATGATACCAATTTTGACTGGTTATAAGATTGGTTTCGAACTTATATTGCCATATTTGTTCATATGTAGTTGCTTGGGGGGCGTCCATAAATTACGTGAGGTATTTAAGGGGGGGAGGGGGTCGAGTCAAATCTCATCTAATCTTACGTTGGAGAGAGGGGGGGTCTCGGCAAATATCACGCAATTTTTTTTCTGTTTGAAACAAAAAAAAATTATACTATTTTAAAATTATACATGCGGTATTTACTTTGCATCTAGCACAAGAGCTGCAGAGCACAGGCGATCAGCCCACATTGCACCAGCTAAGCAAGCGCGTATGTTCCGCAAAGTGCGACCCTCACGGATTGTCACAAGACGAGCTAATGAGTTACTTTGTGCAAGTGCCAATGGCTTAGAGTGGCTAGATCAGAATGAAGTTGAAGGAGCAGATGATTTTACTGAAAATCATATGGACATGTTGGTTCCAATAATCTCTCTTGAGACCGTGCATGATTCTCCATGGACTGAATTAGAGTAGATATTCTTTTTTTAATCACAGTAGTTACGATTTAAGTATTCTATTGTTAAATTTTTATTACACTTATAATTAAACTCTCAGCAATATCGATTACTAGTCTTAACTAGTCGTAAATGAAAGCACGAAGCAAATTTGTTTTTTTCTTTTTACAATAACAATCCAACGCGTTTACGTAAGAAACTCACATTTTGAAAAATCTCACGTGAGATTGGGGGATGGGGGAGGGGGTTGAATAAAATCTCACGACATCTCACCAGGGGGGGAGGGAGGGGCAGAAAATTAAAAAAAACACCTCACGTAATTTATGGACGCCCCCTTGCCAGGTAATACGAACAAAATTAAGTAAGCAAACCTACCAAGGCATATTCTCTACATTAAAAACTATTAGTTAGAATAAAAAAAAATACCGGCTATCAAAAGAGTGAAGGTAAAAAAATCCTGTGAATTTAACTGTTTGTATGTGAATAACATTTATTAAAAAGTATGTCTCATTTGGTTATCAGATGGGTGAAGGTCCTTTTTCCACGTCTCTCCCCCTAATAGTTTTGATCTGTTCCATATAAATCTACGATCAGTTTCACTTTGAGTAGATGTTTTGGGTGTTCGGTTGACATGTCAAGTGTGCACTCCAGTGAGTGCATCTCCTCTTATTAATCTTATTTTAATTGATGACAGGCTTTCTTTTTAGCCTCGGTATATACCCTTGCTCTGTGAGTGTCATAGCCACCTCATTGGGATGTCTTTCCAGCCGATGCTTGTATTTTTTGCTGGTTGCTGATATCTCTTCTTGGACTGTGCTCATTTTCAGGTTGCTGTGGATTAATATTAATATGTATATGCCCCCTAATAGTGGCAGGTTGACTAACGATTTATTATTAAATGCAGAGCAGAAGGCCTAAAATTGTTTTGAAACATAATTTTGATTTGTATGTCTTAATTATATGAAAAAATAACTGCTGTCAAGATAAATGTGTAAATATTTACTCCTAAATAAGTCGATGATTATTACTGTTTGTGCAGAAATAATAATGTCCTGGATATTGAAAACTCAATCGTGCTTAAACATTATTTGTTGAAGTGAAACTTCTAATGCGACTTCCAACAAGGTCGCGTTAAACGTTTAACGCTACCATGGAGGGGTATGAAAGCATTGTTGCGTCGAAGTTTCACTTCTTCCGCGCGGAGGGACTACACTTGCATTTTTTCTTCATCAAATCTTCACTATTATTTTTGATAGAGGCAATAGAAATTGAGTTCGTCGTTTGCCTGGCCTACTAATTCTCTAATTAAGTTTTTGTCTACATGTCAATTGAGTTTTCGGGCTCTATTTCCGCACAAAAATTCTATTGACTATAAAAGCTAAGTAAGTAAAACGATAACCTCTATGAATAACGATTTTATTAACAATATAAATAGTTAATTACAAACTTATTATTCTACAATTGAGCTGCGCTACTCTACTGCGAGCAGTCCAACGTGCTTATATGTTATATATTTTCTATTCGTTAATACTTTAGGGTATCTAGGCTATGCACCAGTACATTTCCTAACCTTTACCGATAAATAAACATTATCAAGTGCTGTTACTTCTATCTCGATACAATTATCTCATTTCCCATTATTATTTGATAGTTTCTTATCAATTTTACAATCATTTTTAAATTTTGTACAATTTTTCCTTTATTTTTTTTATTATCGACTTTATATTTAGAAGATATAGTTTTTCTCAATTCCTGTTAAAATTTGGTACGCATGTTCCATTGCATGCTTAAATTATACATAGCACTCATATTTACATTTTTGATAACGCAACGTTACATTTGTGGATTGAAATTAATAAGATAGGTATTTACTGTAATCCCAAACAACGCAAATACCATGGAAACTAACGTGCTTTTCGAAAAATTTTAATATTTCGTATAACGGGAGTGCAATCACGTCATTACATAGTACGACTATAGTTTCGATCGCATTCGGCGATCTTTTTCAAGTTGAGGCGAGTGCTAACGCGCTGAGCCGTCTCGCAATGCACTGAATGTGATCGAAACTATAGTCGTACTATGTAATGACTATGAAAATAAACGTGAGTGCATTCCCGTTGTATAAAATATTAAAACGCCAAATACATTTATAAATTTTCAAATTGTCTTAAAAAACTCATAATTAAACGTGTCTATTGTCTAAACAACATATTACGTTCTAAGAAAATGAAACCTTTATTTTTCGTAGTCGAGTAAATAAGAACCAACAGAATTGTTCACAAATGAAAAATTAAAATACCCATTCGATAAACTTGAGCAATCATCACCTAAATTAAATTATTATGTTGTACTTATTTATCTTAAAGGACATTGCTTTGTTTCTGCGTTTTGTAAAATACTCAGTATTAAATATGAATATAATAAATTCTAAAACATGTGTATGTTGGGATTTTATTGCTTAAAAACTGTTACAGTCAGTTGCAATAAGAAGTAGGTATTTTGATGCCTGAATTCTAAAGATGAAATCGAATCCATATTTATTTTTATGCAAGTTCATAAATGTTTCCAGATTTACTAGACTTATTTTAAATCGCAGAGAGACAAGACATCTTCGTCTGTGTTTTAAATATTGATGAAAATTTTATGATAATATGTCCGAGTGACAAGCGCAATGCATTGCTGCGCAGTTTTGGTATTTCATTTTCCTATCCTATATAACCACGAAACATGATGATTTTTACTTGTCTCGTAGCTCTTTGTAAATCAAAATCATGAACAAAGAATTTTTATTTGTAAAAAATTAAATACCTACTTCTTACGGCAGCTAGTACATTGTGCCTTACTATCGGGCCCTACGGTACTTAGAATTATCATTTTCTAGTAAAATCGTATAATATTATAAGTACATGTTCTATTCTACGACATACATATTTTATTTACGTACACATATGAGTAGAAGAGTAGAAGAGAATAGGTACTTAATTGAGTAGTAACAGTAGACTTATAATTAAAGATGAGATTATTTTTTATGTCTACTTAAGCGCTAGTATTAATGAGATCCAATAAATGGTTCATTTTCATTAATTCTTTACTTATTTGCTTAAGGAAAATGTGTATCAGAGTGGGTCATAGTTACGTACCTACTTACGTACGTTGGACAGTCAGCGCCAAAAAAAGTTAATACAGAATCGAATTTATAATAATAAGTAGAAAATAAATAAACGTAGGCATGTTAGGTATCTTATGAATCAATTCTATGAATTTACAGAAATGCAAGAAAGGGATGGGAGAGGTGAGGAGCCTTTGTGCTTAGACAAACATTTGTTACTAGGGTTATACCAAAATTTTTGTTTAAAAACATTGACTTAACATCTTTAGATGTTTACAAATACTCGTCTTAAACCCAAGAAATGTAAATAAATGTATGTCTCTTCGATTCTTTTAACTACTCTGAACGCTAACACCTATAGGTGACGCTGACTGTACCCAGTAACTATCGTGATACTAGTTAATAAAAATGCAACTATATGCTCGCACTATGTCGCTACTTAATTTCGATTCAATTGAACACACGAGATCCAATAGTGGTGTCTTCTTTCTTACAACAACTTGGGCTTAGTAGCTAGTGACTAGCCATTGATTGATATCACATCACATTAAGCTAACGAAACAATATTGTCGCATTTAGAAGTCGATAACTGTACCCTTAGCATAACTTCATTGAAAAAATCTTATGATTATTTTACAAAAATGTATGAAAATTTAGATTTTACAAAAATGTGGTTCTGTTTGCCATACAGTTTCTGTCAAATGCTTCATAAAGATTTTTTCGATAGAAGATATGGTGGTGTACATGATAATATAAATAATTACGAGCAACTTTTAGTTTGGTATGAAATTATATTTTTGGAGGAGTAATGTATACCGCCTTACCTTACGCTGACGCTTACCTCACGAAATTTACAAAATTGAATTACTGATTTTAAGAAGGATTTAAGTAACATGGTAACAGGTCCACTGTAAAAGTTGTTCAATATTCAGAATATCACCTGTATAGTAATAAAGATTGCGTTTAAATACGGATGTTGAAGTCGGAAATGAGTAAGCATTAGTCTAAGTGCAAGAGTAGGTTAAGAAGAGAAGTGCCTACCTTAGATCTAGATTCCTAGAAGATACAACGCGTGTCGTGGAATAGAACACGTTCGGGGCGGGACGGGTGTGCGTTGGGTGTTGCGATGCAACGGCTCAGCAGCTCTCACTTGCAACTAGCTCGCGAACTTTAACTATTACAGGTAACCATGATTCTATCAGTCTTACGAGGAATAAAAATGCATTACCGGTGATTTAATATTTTGTGCTTCCATCTTAAATTCTCTGTTGTTCCACGAGCGAGCTACAATGAACGGCCGTTGATTTATTTTATTACTTAGTGTACAAAATATGTCTGTGTTAATACGTCATCCACTCTTATTATGTAATTGGCTCATAATCTCAAGTCTGAACACATATCTGTTGACGAAACGTCTTCAACAGACTTATATTCTGAAAATGACGTCTTGATTGGCGTCAGAGTACGTACAACGCTATCGAGAAGCAATACGTCACGAAGGGATTCTTTGTTTCGTTGTGTTTATCATTAGCGATGTCGGTGCCGTTGGGGCATGTCGGGGCGCGCGCCGGAGGAGGGAGAGACGTATGAACGCGGACGAGTGGAGTGCGCGGTTACGTGGGCGGCGGGCACCGCACCAGCGACGAGGTGGCGTACTGGTTAAAGTGCTTGTCGATGGGCACGCGGTCGTCGTACAGTGTGGGCGCCTGCAGGATGATGCCGGCCGTGCCCACCAGCACTGCCAGCGTGAAGATCCACAGGAACAACCGGTCCAGGACCATCGCTACGTACTTCCAATCTTCTTTTACCTACGAATAAAATAACTTTTATAGTAGGATAGTTTTGTCTCTTGTTTGTATTCGCTCGTTAACAGCCACCTAAGGTTTCGTCACTGTGGCCAACAAAAGTAAACTTTACCACGGTGGAAATGCGCCATTCTTAAAGAACATCACTTATCAATAGTGGCCTTTCGCAGGTCGTCGTTTCATCTGACCACATATGGCCCACTCTAATCTACTCCCACGTATCGCAGCTGCGTACATTTGCTTTTCAGAGGTGAAAAAAAAAAACTAAATTTAGAGTGATGTTTAAGCTCTTGTTTTAGTTACAAGAAATTATAAAGTTTGTTGAAACGAACCTTTGTGGACTCCTCGAGCATCCTGGTGTGTTCCGCGATGAAGCGCACGCAGAAGCACGTCTTGTGCACCTCGGGCGGGCAGGCGGAGTGGCTGAAGCCGGGCGGCGGGTCGGGCACGGGGCTGAGCGTCTCATCCTCGGCGGCCAGCCCGGCGCCGCCGCCCTCGCTCGACCCGTGCACCAGGCAGCTGCCGCCGAACCTGTTGCTCTCGCCCATGCTATTGAGGTTTAGACTGGTGGAACGGTTATAGCGTTATCATTTTAGAGCCTTCTCGTTGGGAAGAACTGGCATCTAACAGAATTGAACGGAGGCGCCTCATCAGTCAAAAAGTATAATGATTTGAAGACCTTGAGAAAGAATCTTGACATGAAAAGAGACCAGCTAAAAAACAGACCACCTTCAAATATATTGCACCATTATTATAATGGTAGGTACGCTGACATTTTATTTTATTATTTTATTCACATATGCATTTATTGTCTTAAATTTAAGTTTTTTTACAATATTTATAAAAAAGAACAAAATACTATAAAAAAACTTAAACCTAGAGTGCTGCCGGCAGCGGGGCGGGGCCCAAGCTACCGGTGGTTGGGGCTACAGGCTGAGGAACCGCCTGACAATGCGCGCCGTGTCCAGGATCACTGCCTTTTGAATCTGGCCCTTGACCCAACCGTCTAGCGAGAGCCTCTTGCCTCCTATTAATAGGCCAAAATCAGCTAGGAATTCCTAGCCGATTTTGGCCTATTAATAGGCTGTATACGACTACATGAGTACCAGTAAAGTAACCGTAAGATTCGATATAGACAATTCATCCATGTACAAGGTGTTGCTTTGAAAAGTGTAGGTAAGGATTTTCAGAGGTAGGTACTATTACGCGTCATTATGGACAACTACCAACCCTAAAACAAGAAACAATGCCTCTGCACTTTACAAATCAACAGCATGTATATCAATAATCGTGTTATTAAAGTTGAAACTCAACTGAAACGAATGTAAAACTTATGTGCCTCCTTAGTGTGGTGTCTCTTACCCCGAGTTGATGTATGTAGTATGTGTGAGGTCCTCTTTGCTGGGCGTGCGCGTGAGCGGGCGCGGCGGCGGCGCGGCGGGCGGCGGCCACGCGCCCGGCGCGCAGCAGTCGTCGTCCGCCGCCGCCAGCCGGTACGGGTACAGCGGCCGCGCTGTGCCGCCGCACCGTACCACAACACCACAAGCCGTGTACCGCGACCTGAAAATTAAACCCAAGTCACCTGCCGGCTCCACCGGAACACCAGCGCCGGTTGGTTCACAACCAGCATCCGTTGAGCACCTACTTAGTATTAGTAGTTAATGTTAGTTGTATGTGTTTCGTTTTGTATTTTTGTCACAATACATTTAATATCTGTCTATGTCAATTCATGGCATTTCGTTTCGCATACCAAAAGCCGTAATAGAATCACAGCTAAAAACTTAATTAAATAGTTATAACTTTCCAGTTCTAGTTTTCATTAGACGATAGGTACGAGTATATGTATAGATTTAACACTTAACGCTTACGATAGAATAGAAACCTGAAACAGAACAAAATTACTGAAGTGGAATAGTAAGGAATATATATTTTTTTAAGTCTTTAGAAATTGTATTCGCTTTTTTCCTTTTCGTACCCGTAGCTACGAGCTTTCGTAGCACCGTAGCATTCGCTACGACTTCAACAAACGAATGAAAAAGTCTGCTAAGCCGTGCATACAGTGCACGTTCGCAATGAACTCAAACTTTTTAGACTTGTTACTTACTTTTTGATTACTTTTCGATTTCTTTACTTTTTGACTTTTTTGACTTTTTTTAGAATTTTAGTAGCAGTGATACTTTGCTATGGAAACTGGTCCATTTGTCGACACAGCAACGCCGAACTAAATGCTTTCCGAAACTGAAAGCTATCTAATCAGTCAGAACGTAACAAGGAGACAGAATCATTACTCGCCGGCGCCCCTCCACGTTCATAGTCACATTTAGATTGATTCGGAGCTCGCCGTCTAATCTGGCCGGGCCGATCCATTTACGAAATGTCCGCTTGGTCTCTAACCGCAGCGAAGCGGCGCCGCCGATTATACCACTCGGTGGCTAATAGACATCCATTCGCTAAGTTAATTTCAATACGAACTAGCCCACCGCCGCAATCATTCCTAACGATCCTACATTGGTGACGAAAATTTGCGGTCAGTTATTGCTATAACCGACCGCGGAATTCAGATGCTCAATTTGGGATTCCAGATCAAAAAGCAGATTAGCCGATTATCCTAGCCGCCACAGCGCCTATTAATTTTGCTAATTATCTGTAATTGTTATTAATTTTATGATTAACAGGCGAGATATTTAGCAGCAATTCCAATGTTAAACGATAAAATACAATAATGTGGCCTAGGATTGTGATCACAAATACTTAACCTGAAATGGAAACTTGCTCATAGATCTTTATGCATTTGACGGACACATCGATATAGAGACAGACTTTTAAGTTAAAGTGATCGTGATGCTAAGGATTGCTCCTTTTGCGCATAAAACCAAAGTCCCACGAGTTAAACAATATTAAACATTTCGTCAGCATGATCTGAACTGAATTATCATTATTAGTTTCTACCTCCTACTACAGGAAAAATAGACGATTTTTTTTTTCAAATTTGCACTAAAATTCCCATCCAAATTTATTTTTAATAAGGTTTAGGATCACTTACATAAAACCACCAAATGCTGAACCTACCGTTTACGATTTATGGCATATTTAATTAAATTTCATTAAATAGGCCATAAATCGTAAACGGTAAGTTTTACACAAAAGTTTACTGGAAACAAAAGATGTAATTTTTTTTTCTCTACAATAATGATCTCCATAACTTTTGCCCTTAAGTGCATAGTTTCCGAGATATCAACCAAAAACGTTTTTTCAAGATGGCGCTCGTAGCTCCACCTATAGATCTGTCAGCATTTTGTGATTTTATACTCGGTAAGAGATCCTAAACCTTATTGAAAAAAAATTGGATCGGAAATTTAGTGCAAAGTTAAATTCTTTTTTTTCCTGTATTATACCTAATTTAGATTCAAATAAAAAGTTACCGAAAAAATCTTAAATTGCCGGACAGAACATCCAACATAAAACAGAAAGTGTTCATGGTTTAACTCGCAAAAGTCGTAACAAATGTGCGGTCGCATTAAAGGCAACCGGTGCCCAAATGAGCTGGCACTTTGTAGCTTCGTACGTTTGTTCGGAACTGTGTAAGTTGATGAGACGACCCAGATTATAAGTCGGAGTTAATTAGAGTTTAATTGTGGGGCGCAGAAAGTTGTCCTGGAAGCCCAGTGTTGCTTAATAACCGTCACGGTTTGACCCGAATGATACCCGAAATTCTAAAATATGGATTCCAAAGAAAATGCCAATACGGACAAATAAAACTAATTATTAATTTATTTTTTAAATATTTACAGTGCAACAACCACGTGTGTTAGTGGAGGCCTTGCGAATCGCGTATGTCGCGTTTATAATATTTTTTAGATTGGGGTAATAAAAATCACCATTTTCGACCCGATCATTTCCTTCTAAATAAAATATTGGCTTCAACCCTTCAAGCAAACATCTATAGAGTCACAATCGCGCAAGCTACGTAGTGGGCAGGTTTTTTAGTTAGTCGACTTAGATTGTAAGCCGACTACAACGCCGCGCGATGTCAAAACGATCAGTTACAAGCACTAATTGGGTGAAAAAACTTCGAGATTCGAGAAATACGGTCATTTCGAATTATTCTATGTAAATATCTTAGTCGGTATGTATGACGGTGCTTGGACATTTATTTACTACTTTCATTTAGGGACTGTGGTTCTGTAGATATTTGCTCGAAGCTCAAACCGTGAAAATCCTACAAAATTGTGGATTCCCCCTAACGCGACATCAATGTAGAAAGTTTGGTCTCACCTGGTGGTGTCGAACTTGTACTGCGGCCGCTTCATGAACAGCAGCCGCGGCAGAATGTGGATGAACACGCGCTTTACCCACGGCGCCATCCTGTGCGTTTGTGGCGAGCGGAAGTGTACGTTCAGTACTACTACCGTCACGCATATACTGTGAAATAAGCCCTGGTTAAACATTGGTTTTGTATTCTTTAGATTCGATTCACTATGCAGCCTTCACAAGGAAACCTGCAGACAAATTTTTGACAAAATTATTGCAGTTAAAGTGCAGTGAAAACTGCAGTACATTTTCCAAATTAATATTATATTTGCTGTCTTCCTTATAAGGGCAGCAGGATAAATTATGAATTAAAGGATATTGAATTTAGATTTGACGGATGACAGAAACTGATGAAGAAAACGAACATGTTCTACTAACAGGCACCCCACATACGAGTACCTAACTTAATAGAAATAATGTTTTTCAGTCACTTGCTTAAACCGATTACAAAGAAAAATTGTCGCCCCAGTCAGTATAAAATTGTTCTGTAAATTGTAAACCAGTCCGTTTACTCCCACCTGTTCTGTTGAGTAGTTCCGTTGACAGAACTACTGGGTTTTTTTCCCCATTTAGTTCTTCCAACTACAGACTTCAGTCTAAGTTGTAATGCCAAATATGGATAACATTTAAATCGTTGATTTATTTACAGAATCGAATGTGTACGAAATACTTGCTCATAACACATATTACGAGTATTCCCATGCGTAATACTGGTGCGATAATATAACTAAGTGCCTATTACAATATGAATCGAAAAGGGAAACGGTAATAACAATTAAATTCGCTGTCGCTACCCGTGTACACCACAACTCACACCCTTGTTTGGCTTACAAAATACGGTAATTGTATATAATTATTAAATAACATCCATATTCATCGAGCTCAGAAGCTCTTTCGAAGGTAAACAACTGTTTGTATCAAACTATGTAGTTTAGAACTTTATTTGACTTGTTTAACGGGATCTTGTTTGCAAACAGGGATGATATCAAAATTATACGTGTATTTGATGATTCGTTTTCGCGTTTTGTGGTTTAAGATCCTGCAGAATAACAATTAGGTAATTGAGATTGATTACGTGATTCTCCGCGCTCGATCCGTAAGGCAGGGAACGCTTGCCCTAAATAAGCAGTTCTCTTGTTTACTCCGGCGCGTACTTGTAGGTCGTAGGCAGCTCGGTTAATAACAGAATCAGGGTAACAATACGTCTCGCTCCTTGTAGCAATAACGCTCTCGTTATTTCGTGGTTCATGTTGCTGCCTTCGGCTTAATACGAAACGTGGGATTTGTTGGATCTACGCGAACGTTCCCAAAATTAAGCTTTTTCTCTAAAAATACCACATAGATTTTGGGACCTAGATTCTAGAACTCAGTGCCCTTGCAAATTACTTTTGTAAATCTGCGTTGCTGGTTGAACTGACAATGTGTTTGGGATAGCTTTAGTTAGTTTGATTCACAGAATAGGCCCTATTACACAGGTTTGATTATAGTAGCTTTAGTCAACATTGTTGTTTGAGATTTGTGTTTGATTTAAAATAATATACCAATCGAACCCAAGCAACTCTATTCTACTAATATTATAAACGTGAAAAATTTGTAACAATGTTTTCAGATGAATAAATAAATTTGAAGGATGGATAGATGGATGGATCACAGAATAGGCCCTATTACACAGTCGCTGGGATGGATGTATGGATATTTATTACTCTTTGACGCAAAAATACTGAATGGATTGAGATGAAACTTTGCAATTATATAGCTTATATATCAAAATAACACATGGGCTATAAATTATAATGATATTGCGTAAATTTTCCATATTATAACAATAAGTGTTAAGTAAGTAGGAAAAATTCTGCCATCTGCGAGCTATTCTAGCGTGCGCTCCAAGAAATGTCAAAAAAGAACTGTCGAATCGAACAAATGTCAAATCGAATTTTTTGTTTTTTTAGTTTCCACCTCCTTTACTAAGGGTGGGAAGGTAGGGTCTCGAAATATTATGCGGGAGACGCCGCGGGTAATATCTAATTAATAATATCCAGAAATCAAATACTTTGCCACAAAAACCTTTAGTCAAAGTTTGCAGCCAAAAATCTTGTTTGAAAATCCAATTTTAATTTAAATGGAAATGAGGTGGATTGGAGACGAACCGCCGAAGCCATATTAAAATAATTACTTTTACTATGTTATGGTGGTGTAAAGCTTAATAAGATCGTAAAAGATTTTCCCGTAGGGATCAAATATTAAGGCTTTTATTTCGTTATTAACGCCTATCGTGTTTATTTGAGTTTATCGTTTGAGTAATAAACACCTCGGTTTTATCTTGCAGAGAGTTTGAGATTGTTTTATCTGAGCAAATCTTTATTTCGTACGTAATAAATAGATGTATAAAAATGTTTACTTCAAATTTCGTAAAGGTTAACTAAGTAGCTACAGCTTTTCCATAATATAGTTATTTGACTTTATGACTTGTATAGTGAATTCACACATTGCACATCTTGTGGTACACTATTTAAAAATTGTTTATCACCAATTCACGATTATTGGCTAAATATTGGCTAAGATTTAAACACGCTTTAAACACATTTTAACTGTGCAATTTGTACTATAATAGCTAAGTTTTCCGCCGATAAATCATTCGGCTAAAATAGGTATAGCGAGCGCACAAGTAATTTATTAAAGCAGGGTCCTGATTTTCTATCGATGTATAGCAACGTGCCTGAGTATTTTTTTAATTTCGCTGATTTGTTTAAATAATATTTTATTCTTCCCAAAGAAAGTACTGCACGTAACAAGGATGTTTTCATTTAAAAGCACCCTGCTGACAAATATAAGTTGCGAGACCGTCAAATCTACTATAATCTAATTGGCGATAAACTACTGAAGTAGTATAATATTGGTACTCACCTGATAGATACGAGTATCATAGCAAAAATGAGGTATTTTCCTAAGAGGGGCACAACCAGCGACGTTGGAGGGATGATTTCCACCACCAAGAGGAAGAACACGTGAAGGCTAATCAATATCGATATTGATAGGGTTACCTGTAAGGAAAATTCATCATTTAACCTCATTTTGTGAGATAAAAGGCTTTTCATGCTGTCACGACCCTCTAGATGAGATAATATTATGTCATGGCTCCGTTACGTTGTATGTTGTTATTTGTTGTATTGTACCACAAGGCTTGATCGATCTATAACTAAGCGGCTATAAAGCGGCCGATAACTCTTGAAATGTTAGATTAATCAATAAAACGATAGTAAAACCGGTTCATATTTAATGAACCGCCATAAATTGTAAACGGTAAAAGTTTTACAAAAAAGGTTACTAGGAACAAAAGATGCGAAATTTTATTTTCTACTTTAATGGTGTCCATGACTTTTGCCCTAAATTGCATAGTTTCCGAGATATCGGCCAAAAACGTTTTTTCAAGATGGTGCTTGAAGCTCCACCTGGATCTGTCAGCATTTTGTGATTTTATACTCAGTAAGTGATCCTAAACCTTATAAAAGTAATTTGTATCGGAAATTTAGTGCCAAGTTAAATTCTATTTTTCCTGAGAATGTCTTAATTGTCTTTGATCGAATACAGTAATTAAACTGTACCCACACTGGCATACATAATATAATTTGTATGACCATACAATCTCATGTAAAATAAATAAATAAAATACCTCCATAGGTAAACAATAAGCTACATTCCCTCCATCAGCCATCCACTGACGTCCACTGCTGGACATAGGCCTCCTCTAAGAATCTCCAATAAGACCGGTTGGAAGCGGCTTGTAACTAACGTGACCCTGTGGTATTGATGAGATTTTCTTTATTTCAAACCTTGCCATTTAACATGCAAAAATTTGCTCACTTAGCACTAGTTACATATTAAACCCTGTAAAGGCGTTGCAAGTATACAATTACTGAGTATTATTAGCTTACATAATAACAATACCCACTACTTATCATCATTACATACTTTTCGCGAAACTGAAACAATTTTGTCATTAAAGAAATCTTCTATACTGTAGTAGCACTTTTGGATTAGCATGTTTTTTAGATTTTTATAGAATTTTCGTTGGTTTGATTCTTTTCGTAAATCTTCAGGGAGCTTATTAAAAATTGTTATCATCATGTATTCAGAACTTCTTACAAGTTCTAGTTTTGGCTCTGGTGCTATTTTTTTTTTTTTTTGTCGCCAATTTTCGAGGATTGTAAAGTGATCAGGATATTTTTTAACAAATATTGCTGATTCAAGAATGTATATGCTAGGTAAGGTTAATATTTTCTGTTGTATAAAATGTGATTGTATCTGAGTCTATAACTTGTTTTATGGGATTATGTTTTGAATGATGGTCTATTTGCGTAAATTGCCTTCTGTTTAGAAGATAAGATCGTAACCAATTTAAAGGTTTTCCTCTGATTCTAATTTCGTATAATTTTTTAGCAGTATTGGATGTGAAACTCTGTCATGAGCTTTTTTCATATCCATAAGTAATCCGATAGTGTGGTGTTTATCTTTCATATTTTGAAGTATATGTTTTTGTAGGTTGTAAATAGCTAGGGTAGTAGATGAATTTTTCCGATGCCCATATTGATTTTTGTCCAGTAGTTTATATTTTTCTAAAAATGAATATGTCCACCACTTAGATGGACGTCCTATTCTGCGCTTGCCGGTACGTGGTCTCCACTCGAGAACTTTTCGACTCTACCGCTTATCAGTCCTCCGAGCTATCATTACCTTTTCCCCGCTATCGGAAGGCAGGTAGAAGGTGAGCACTGTGAGGAAAGAGATGCCCATGCAGGGGATGATGATGTTGACCGTATAGAACAGCGTCTTGCGCCGCATCGTGATGTTGAACGTGATGTCCAGGTATGGCTCGTCGCAGCACGTGTAGAACTTCTCGTTTCTGCAATGACGTTTCCGTAATGTAAATTTGTATAGATAGATCCCACAAAAATCATTTTCATGTAAAATGTTGCCAAGACGAGACTACACCTTGTACTATCAAAAAGTTATCAGATCTCACGTAGAGCCAAGCTTCTAACTCTACACGGGCTTTTTTTTTAATTCTTAGTTTCCTCGGACTTCATCTGAGGTTTTGTTTATTTTAAAAGTTTAATTTTTAACCAATATTCAATTTTACATAATATATGTGATATAAAGTATAGGTACTAATTTCGTATCGATTTTGACGCATGTTTCTCCGTGGCTCCAAATCTACACGGTCTTACTCTACAAGCCCTTACTTCAAAGCTCTCCAGGCTCTCCAATCAGGGCCAATAGCCTTGGGGGACGAATTCGCCTTAAAATACCACTATACTGTGTCCACTCTAGGAATACTCTTTTGACAGCTCATGCCTATGAAGTTTCGTATTATTTAAGTCAAAATTTTATCTTTAAGTAATGTTGGTCCTTAAGGACATCACTAAACTTCTCAGTCGTCGAACTGTTAAAAAGCTTTCTAAAATGGAAATACAGTCAAACCTGGATAAGAGAGAGTTGAAGGGACCGCCATCACATTCTCGCTTATAGAGGTTTTTCACTTATCCAGGTTTCTCACTTATCCAGTTTCGGAAGTGACTACTCTCTCTTATAGAGGTTAAAAATACGTCTAATTTTATGTAGGTATCTACATGTGTGAAGAATGATAAATATGTTTATAAATAGTATATAGGTTGATACTTATCAACTGGAGTAAGTTTGACCAATAAGATAGTGTAAACGCACGTGTAGCTATTCCAAAAGAATGTGATACAAAAATAATGTTAGGTAGATTAAAGAAAACCACAAAATAATTTTAAATATAACACTAACAAAAAGGATAGTTTAAACGCACGTGTGGCCATTCCAAAAAAAAAGTGAAACAAAAAGAATGTTACTTATTTCCAAAAATACAAAAAAAATGTTTGAAAAGAACACGATCCTAAAGCAACGGTAGTTAGTTTCTGATAAGTCAAATTCATTTCGTATTTAATTTCGAGATTTTCCACTTTTGAACGCATACAATACCTAACCACCTTAAGCTTATCGCTTAACGACATTTTTATTTATTCCTAAAGATTTATTTACTAACACCCAAACTTTCTCCTCAATTGATACTTATCAACTGGAGTAAGTTTGATCAATAAGATAGTGTAAACGCACGTGTAGCTATTCCAAAAGAATGTGATGCAAAAATAATGTTAATAGATTAAAGAAAACCACAAAATAGTTTTAAATAGAACACTATTTTAACAAACAGGATAGTTTAGATGCACGTGTGGCTATTCCAAAAAAATGCGATATAAAAACAATGTTACTTATTTTCTACAAAATACAAAAAAAAATGTTTGAATAGAACACGGTCCGAAAGCAACGGTAGTTAGTTCCACGAAATTTAAGAATGGATCATAAAGTGCAGATGTTTCATTACCCTCAACTCTCGATAATAGAGTTTCAGACAAGTAGTACTCTCAGTTATAGAGGTCCATGAGGGAAAAACGACTCTCTCTTATAGAGGTTTTTGTCTCTCACTTATATCACGTATATCACGTATTTGAGGGGTAAAATGACGGGACCTGGCAATTACTCTCACTTATAGAGGTTTCTCGCTTATCCAGTTCTCAGTTAGAGAGGTTTGACTGTAGTAAAACTGCTTTAACTCTTACCATAATATTGAAATTACAATCACATTTTGTAGGTGCCATTAAAATCGTCACCAATGACTTAATTTCTTGTTTCGTTTTAAATTGCTTACAAAATATTACTTTACTTTTTAAGACAGCGAGAAAAAACCTAAATGTAAGTAAACTATTTCATGTTATTTTGTTGTATGTTTAGTTGTCTTTATAAAATGCTATCTATCGAACTAAGTATCTTCCAAAGGTTTTTATACAGATTTGCTTTTAAACGCATTGGATGAATAATACAAAATTAAGCTCTGGATAAGCATTAGATACATATCACCAAAGAGTTTGTGTATCATTATGACATTATGTAAATAGAGTCATATGAAATTGTGATAATTGACTAAGATAGTGACAAGCGCTCAGCATTCTGAATATCAATTTTATCTACTATAATATTAGCGTCCGAATAATGAAAATATAGTTCGATTTAAAACTACTACTACTCTTTGCATTCAAAATGCTACATTGAGGTGCATATTACTTCATTTGTACTTCATAGTTATTTGGGTCCTTTTAATAGTCCACTGCAGAAACTGAAAATTTAACATAGACTCACCCACGAAGTGTGAGTTGGGCATTTTTAGTACATTTAGCTTTTGAACTAAACTAATTTGGAAAATTACCTATTTTAAATGAAGAATAATAACTATTGCAGGGTTCTTTGCCTTTTTGCGGAAAATTGTTTGACCGATTTTCACTTACCAACTAACGTTTCGTGGTTTTATTTGCCGAATAATCATTTCCTAACGTATCACATAATTTTGTTTTATTTACCAACCTCACGATAAACAACAGTACCTACGTTTGTTCTGTTTTTTATTATGACACTTATCAAAATGCCAACTTTCAAGTCGAAGAATGTACTAGTTAGCGTACCTAATATTCATTTAGTTGTTTACGAGTATTATCAACTAGGATTTCGTTTCGTAAGTTTCCTTTTACAAAGAATGTACTAGTTAGCGTACCTAATATTCATTTACTACTAGTTAGCGTACCTAATATTCATTTGTACGTTATCTAACGGCATATCTCATGCAAAAAGAAATTGCACATTGCGGTCCTGCGAAAATATTTTTATGTCTCATCATAAGAATGGTGCGCTGTCAATGTAATTTGCTTGAGTGGCTCGTAAAAGCATCGAAGGCAATATGAATATGACTTTTATATCGTTTCAAGGGAAATCACCCAAGGCGTAGAGATACCGCTCCAATGTCCACTAGGCATTATTATTCAAGGACGACCTGAACTGTAATCGCCATTTTATAATCCCTCAGCGTCTGCTCACCGTTTAATCTAAAAGTGCTAAAACGAGTTTTTACTCAAGGTTTTTACGAACGGCATCCCAGACAGTTTTTCGGCGGAATTTTATTCTTTTGCTTTGTCAACGATCCGAAAGTGCTAAGTACCAAAGTAAAATCTTTTGTAGAAATAATAGTGGGAATAAAAAGTACATTGTCAGAGCAGAGTTGTAAATGGATTTCGTTGCGTTGCCTTGCACCGTTTTACTTGGGCTAAGTGCATCATGAACTTTTCTTTGCAGAAAGAAGTTTCACAAAGTAAATTGAAAGTTAGTCCGCTTCGGCAGTGAGGCGCAAATTTAAATACTTACCTAGATTTTTACGCTCAGTGATTTTGCCAATTATTTTGTAGGCTGTTTGCTACCTTTTACTTTACTAGAGAGAAAAATATAGTTAAATACCTAGTCATGCAGCTGAATATTTCTGTGTTTCACGTAATATGTAGCTACGCAGCGCTAGATTAGGAAACAAATGCGCCGAAGAGTTAAGTAAAATATCACAGTTTAAAACGTTCTAATATGTATGAAACGCAAATAGTAAAACGGCTACGTAAGTACATACACCTTATTTAAGTCAGGTCAACGTAACTAGAATCTCAATTCAACCCACCTAACCTCCCTAACTCAAATCTCGGTAGTTTTAGAACAACTCTTAAAACTTAGCTGCGGAGTAAAAAGATTTTATCACAGATTTGGTTGACATCTCGCTTCAAAGCTCATTAAGCCGTTAAAATTCATGATAAATGTATCAGACGGGACCCTTTACAGCGGCGAGCTCAGCGTTGCAAAGCGGATACACGTCGTAAAAGCGATGTTGGGCGGGCGGCGGCCAGTAATGACTCTCGGGCTCAAGTGGCTTGTGACTCGAGCACTGGGACCTGGGATACTTCAAAAATGATGTGATGTGCTCATATCATACTAAAATTATTGTATGTAAAGAGCCTGCTCCGTCACACCGCTGGGCAAAGGACTCAATAATCTCCTACTCTTTACGATTCAAGCTCAAACTAAGCATTAAATATCTTTGATTAAAATACACACTCTATGGCATTGTCATCAGCCTATTACGAACGAGAGCGAATTGGATATCTTATTTATAGGATTTAATAAAATCATCAAAGTTCGTTAAGCAAAGTAAAATAATGTTATTTAATAAAAATGTGCATTATAGATTTATAAGATCTTTTAAAAAAATATTTTTTCGTATAGGTTTGCATTTGACTACATACTGCCTGATGTTAAGCAGATATGCGGTCTAGAGTATAGCATGCTTACCTAGAAGATACCTATTTACTCGGGACTTGAAGACACCCACGCTCTACTTTAGCGGGAAAACATGAGAAATAAAAATAGGTAAAAAAACTTTTTAAGTTAAACGGTTTTATGTTAAACATACATTGCAATGTTTAAGATAAATGTACTAAAAACCAAAAAATAATAAAATAGATACAGTCGTGGGAATTATAAACATATGCATAGACTAGACTAAAATAAAACCGTGGGGCACGTCAATTGTCTACAATCGTTGATTAAAATGTTTGTTTTGTAATGTTACACTATAATTAGGCAGTTGTTCAACCGACAACGATGGACGTGTGATAAGTAGGGCTAGAATGTGGAAACAAGCTAGCAAGCTCGATTATAAGCGAGTTTTAGGGTTTCATAGTGGTGAGCGAGTAGTACTTTTATCATATGTTTTGTCGATTAAAGACAAACTACGAGCAGTGAAACGATTCCTCGCCAGCCAGCAGTGTGAATGTCCAACGATAAACTAGTTGAAACATCTCTTTTATTTACATGGAGTGTATAACTATTGGAATTTCCATGAGCAAGAAAATAGTAAGTAATTTCCTCACCGTCTGCGGACCAACTGCCTATTTTAACGACGAATTAAACGATTCTTCTATCGCACATTAAGTCGATAATTTGTAGACAATTGACGTGCCCCACGGTTTTATTTTAGTCTAGTCTATGCATATGTTTATAATTCCCACGACTGTATCTATTTTATTATTTTTTGGTTTTTAGTACATTTATCTTAAACATTGCAATGTATGTTTAACATAAAACCGTTTAACTTAAAAAGTTTTTTTACCTATTTTTATTTTCTAGTTTTTAGTTTTTATTCCGCATTCTGTTTAATTCATTTAGTGCTTCATTATTGCAAGGTTTCTTGCCCGTTAGTTTATTGCAGTCCAACTCCTCTATACGTAGTCCCTGCAACGACGTATCATTTTTAGCCACCCTAACGCCACATAGTCCTCAACACGATACAAAATCTTGACTTTAGTGGTGGATTCAGGCTGGATTAATCAGATACCTAAATTACAGATTCAATTTCTAAATTTAAATCTTATTATTATACGCCATTTGGTGGCTGCACCCATCTTAAATATTGAGGTTGTATAGTGCACTGTATTCTTCTTGTAAAGCCCTTTTATTTGATACCCATATTGATGGGATCGATAAAACCTACGTTATCCGCCATTTTGTAGCGGCCGCCATCTTGTATTTCAATTTTTTATAGTATATTGTATTCTGCTTGTTAAGCCCTTTCATATGATACCCATATTGATGGGATTGATAAAACCTACGTTATCCGCCATTTTGTAGCGGCCGCCATCTTGGATTTCAATTTTTTATAGTAAGTATATTGTATTCTGCTTGTTGAGCCCTTTCATTTGATACCCATATTGATGGGATTAATAAAACATAAATTATCCGCCATTTTGTAGCGGCGGCCATCTTGAATTTATAATGATAATGAATAAACATAATTGTATTGTCACCAAAATCCAAAGTGTATACAAAATTTCAGATTAATCGGTTGACAGGAAGAGGGTGAAATTTGAATTACTAAATTTGACCCAAGAATAAAGAATAAATAAAACAAACGGGGTGAGCTAAATAAAACCGTTTAAAAAAACAATATACGAGTATATAACACAATAATGTCACGGACATACTTCAATTCTTGATAAAAAATACTTAAAACGCCTACCGATCACTCAAATCAAACAGTGTCAACCTTTAGTTATGTTCTACAAACTAACTAAACAGTAATTAGTGGCACGTAACAAAACTAATTTATCGTTCGTCCGTATTATGCTTGTTGCGAATAGTTTTATTAATGATACGACACTTAAACAGACATAAATGAAACTGAGCACGTATCAGAGAGAAAAATATATCGAGGCTGCTAATAACGGCTATTTCATTTATTTCCCGAGCACTCCGCCCTCGCCTGCAGTGAAACTAAATGCTGTTGAATATTTTTTGTTTAGTGCTATTCGCGCTATGAAGACCGATAATAAATGTTGTTAAATGCCAAAATGCAGACGATTAGTAGCCTCGGGTCCTAGAGCACTCTCTCTCTCCTCTCCTTTATGTAGGCGATGAAAGATAGCTATGCAAAAGAGGATATTAGAGCGCAGCGTCTTATCCCTTTCGACGGATATGTGAAAAGCAGCCTGGAAACGATAAACATGAAACTTTATTGTCAACCCGAGGGGGTTTAGGTTCAGGAAACTTGGGAAACGCGTCTGGATCTCGGCTCTCTGGCGACGTTCCTTAATACCTCATCGAATCTCTCATAGTCGACGTTTGATAAGTTGAAATTAATTAAGCGCTAAGTTATTTACGAGTATGTTCGTCGTCAAGCTGTTAACTATAAACTTAAACAAGAACGAGGATCAGGGGGAGCGTAAAACTTTCCTATCTAAGTAAACGTTAAAGTGAGTAAGACGTAGGCGTGAGCCAATCGACAAAGTAAATATTACAGTATACGTAATAAAAATATATTAGCAGAGCCTCGAGAGACTACGATATCAGTTACCTAAATGAAAAGAGAAGCTTTGTGCGCAACGGATACTAATTCAGCTGAGACAGGCCACGGACAGGGCCCGGACAGCAGCTCGGCGATTATTTTGTGCTCGAAATTAATGTTTTCATTATTCGGCACGCTTTTCATAGCCAAAGAACAATATGAGACTGACGTGGTGCAATTATTCATACAGTAGCTCAAAATTGCCGTGGTGCTAAATATCTGTTCGGAAACGAAGAAAAAAGTGCTTATAAAAACAGCTAGCTTAGCGTCTTGCAAGCCGCTGGACCAATTAAAATTTAGGAGATACTGTGCCAATCATGATTGGTATAAAATCGACTAAAATCAAAAATATACTCTGAAAGTTTTAGGCATATCGTTGGACTTACATGAAGGAATTCAGAAGGGCGCTGCTGCAAACACTGTACTTAATAATAAATTATAAATAGTATGAACTCAGACCATTTAAAAAATCAATATAGAAGGTCGTGAACAGACAAGTGAGGCCGGTTTTTTATACATGTGGTGAGTGCGTCGGTGTTGCGCCGCCATAGTTTCACTGACGAGCCAAGGCGTAGTTTCCTTGTACGTGTATGTGTGTGTAATTGTATGTGTGTGAATTATACTGTACACGGCGAGACGTAGTTTTGCAGGTTTCAATTGTTTGTTCACAATATTCTGTCTTACTCGTATTAAATTTGGTCTGAGAGTATGAAAAATCGATTAGGGGAAAACTCTCCATTATGTCATCCTTATTAATTCTACATCCACCATCCACGTCATGTCATCCTTAATAATTCCTACTGAGGTATTAAGAAGTCACTGATTATATTATAAATCCGAAAGTGTGTTTGTTGGTTTGATACCCTGTTACGCAGCGACAAAGCAACGGATAGATTTGATTTTTGCCATGGATATGGTTCAAACGTTAGAAAGTGACATGAACTACTTTTTGTTTCAGAAAAATAAAGGTGATCTTATCCTATGGGACAGCACAAAAATCAAAATATAACGCAGACGAAGCCGCGGGCAAAAGCTAGTTAGTCAATCTACCCGTGACCACGATCGATATAACTCGGTCGAAACGTCGGGATGATAAGGTATTTATTTTTCTCGTAATTTTAGTGCGCGATTAGTCCCGTAGTTTATAATAATAAAAAGTTATTCTCAAATGAATGAGATTGCATGTATTTTTTCCAACTGTTAAACAACTATAAACCTACCTTACTGCGGGTACTTCTAGAATGTCCCATTCGACAGACATGTAGAACTCTGAGAGGTCGACTCCGACGGACACCACGTTACTTCCCGCTTGCTCATCCATGTGCCTCAGGTCCACCTGTACATACACACACACTGTTTTAAACACGGAATATATCCGAGGCTAGGTCCTGCATAATACAGTACGTGCCTACCAATTGAAGTGACTTGACCAAGAAAACAAATACTATGTTTCTAATTACGTCAAACATTTTCGTTACGGTAATTATTACCGCTGTTACTCAACGATACTTGTACAGAAATACTCTTTTGTTTGTCTCAATTGTGACAATTGATGTCAAACTCATTTCATTAATAATAGAAAGTGAATGTGAAGAAAAATAAATAACGTTTAAAAATGACAGTTAGTCACCTGTCATTGATTTCAGATGACATTGACATTGGCTCTTTCATTGTTTTAACCTCGTTTTAACGCAATGTTAACGGAATTCTACAGCTTTCAAAGTTATAACAAAGTAGCACATATTGAACGTTAGCAGACAAACTATTGCTATGACACATAAACCAATATATATTATTTCAAACAACTTACCACGTAGCATGATTAATGGAATTATTATAACGATAGAGCATTATTTATTCACTTTTTGCTTTATATCCCAGTTTAGCTACATTTTAAAATCTAGTTGTGGAGCAAAATCTATTAATTCTTGGTTTTATCTATATCATTAACTTATGTTGTAACAAATCATTCAATAAAAGGAATGATCAAAAGTGAGAAATAGATTTTACTTCAACACAGTGACATAGCTTTATATTTATTTTATTTTAAATCTATTTAAATAAATGTTTATTAGTTATTATTTATTGATGATAGGTGTTTATATTTCGATACATGCACCCTGTCACACAATGTGTAGAAATCTAAGTAATAAGGAATAGTAATCGTAGAGTGTTGTAGCTAGTTCACTCTACTTGTAGAGTCATTTCATCTACATAATATTGAAGTACGCAATCATCAGACGTGTTCTTCGAGCAGCTTCTAAAACAATACCACACAGTGTGCCAAGTGGGATGTACCTGAACAAATGAGATCCTTTTACGACACTTTATCACATTAAACTTGAATGGAGACAACAACAATATGCCGAATCATGCGAAGAAATAACAACATCGAGTAACCAATAGTTTTACTTCACATTTCGGACCCGAATAAATGGGAGGATGACGCTCTCCGCACGCTGAGGTTTAGGCTTCGTCATAAAGCATGCACTAGGCGAGCGTCGAGCGCGAACGAGGGCTCGAGGCCCGACGAAGGGCATTCGATTTGTAACGATCGGCCAACAAACACCAGGTGCGGAGGTGGAGAGCGCCGGCTCCGCCGCGCGTGTGTGTGTCGCGCGGATGCGGCGGCCATCAGCTTGCGCTTCGTCACAACATAGGCCACTACTAGCACGTACAGGCGAGCGTTCGAGGTCAAATGAACGTCAAATCGATTACTGAGAAAACATTGAAACGAGGCGCAAGCATCGCTCGAGTGTAATAACGACATGCAAGGATCGCTTCGTCGACAGAATCAAAAGCGCAGGCCCGATTCCGTCGTCCAACCGTCCTGTCTACTCTTATATCTAATTCACATTTGTGCGTTGCGGACTCCGTGTCTGAATTTGAGTGGAATCGCATGTTTCATATCGATCGAAATGAAAACAGGTAAGTATTTATATAAGACAACCATGCAATGGACTGTTAGCGACACCATTTATCAGCCAGAGGGAGTCGCTAATAGGGAAAGGTATAAAATATGCAACATGATGACTATAATGCTCGTCAGTGTTTATTTGAGCAATATGAGTGATTTTCTCGATATCACAGATTGACTTCACGTGCTGTGCTTAACCTGTTCGCGTGTATAGGTATCGTGTAAAGCTGTGTCAGAGCCGCAGCCGCGTCTCGCGGCTGGCGGCCGCCGTGATCGGGAATGCAAGTGGTTCAAGCTGGAGTCATGCGGTGAGTAGTGTGGCACATCGACCCTAGGGGAGCATGCACAAGCGTCGTGTGGCCGGTGTGTGTGGTGTGTGTGGCGCGAGCGGAGCCAGCTATGGGTGGGACCGCGCCTTCCAGCGCCCGAGCCGGCCGGGCCCACGAGGGACCTTTCGTATAATCACGCCGTTACGTCGTTAAACTTTAAATAAACTTATGGGCGCGGAAGGGCGCATACGGGGCGGAATGTGTCGGAAAGGAACGGATCGAGTGAAGTTATTGCATCCCATATCACCTGGCAGTTAAAATTTTATACCTTTCCTTGTCGAGCGAGGAAGGCCGAACGAGCTAAGTGGAACCGGCCGAGGATATTCTGGAGCATTCGTGGTCACGCACGTCGAGTTACCGCTACGCCACATACTTTAAACATCACCATCGCAATAGAATATGTAAACTTGCAACATGTCAGATCTAACGAGCGAGCCGCGGGCGCACAGCGCGGGCGGGGCGCGAGCGCGCTCTACGCCACGGCCGCTCCTCCTCCGTATAACCAATATTTAAAAGTGATAACATACCACATGGACAGAAAAGTATAAAATTACACGACGAATTACGTTCGAGCCAACAAGCTATTGCATGGACAGATGCCGAGACGGCGGGCCCTACGCTACGGCCCGCGCGCGGCGCCAAGCAGCGTACAGCGGGGCGTCACCTTGAAGCCGTCATACGTCCAGCTGCCTAACTTAAGCACACAGGTTTGCACGTCGTAAGGAAAGAACTCGACGTCGATCGAGCACGAGGACTTATAGACGGCGGGCGGCTGCCACACGACCATGCCGTTGTAGTAGACGGTGGCCTTGGTCATCAGCGTCACCTCGTAGTTGCCGTCGGCGCTGCGGACAAACAGAGCGGTCAACGGGGCAGGCGGGCAGCGCCGCGCGCTATTACCTTGAATCCGTCGTACGTCCAGCTACCGAACTTAAGAACGCACGTTTGCTCGTCGAAAGGAAAATATTCCACGTCTATTTCACAGGAAGACTTGTAAATCGCGGGCGGTTTCCATTCCACTAGGCCTTGGTGGTAGATGGTCGCCTTGGTCGCC
This sequence comes from Hypomecis atomaria, assembly GCA_964007245.1. NCBI lineage: Eukaryota > Metazoa > Arthropoda > Insecta > Lepidoptera > Geometridae > Hypomecis > Hypomecis atomaria. The sequence continues at coordinate 15,091,254 of OZ023288.1, forward strand.
AACGTTACCTCGAAGTTGCCGTCGGCACTGTAATGTTAAGGCAAGTTTACAAGGAACCGCGGGCCGCCGCGGCGCCGCGCTGCCTACCGCTGCCGCGCGCTCGAGTCGCGGTGTCGCTACGTGTGGGTGAGTGCCTTCTCGTTACCTGTGTCGTGACTATCGAGTGATCTTTCTGTACCAGTGTCTTGTTATTTTGTCAGATGATTTGGACCACGATTAGAATTACTTCATGATTTCGATGTATAGTTTCTGATAACTTGCTTTTGTGTGTAGGTACTAAGTAGTATCTGTGGGGTTTCTAAAGAGTTAAATGTTAAATAGGCATTGCGGTTTTGTCATTTGAATGAAACACAAACCTATTAATTCTACCCAAAATTATCCGATTTAAATTCTGTTCCATTTTATGTCGTTTGTAAACACTGTTAGACATTCTTTACGATCTCTTAATCAGGAGCTGAAAGTGTAAATTCATCTGCGATACATCATTGTTCAATGTTGAAACCTAGGAAAGAAATGCAGACGATGGTTATAATATTTTACCTACGTTTAAAGTGTCTACTTTCTAAGATACAGCAGTAAACAAAGTACTCTGAGCCACACAACACAAATACGTCCATAAAACATACATGCGTGACGTTATAATTTGTATTATAGAACATTTTAATTAAAATTTTATGAAAACACATCAAAGAAAAAATACGTCGAAATAGGATAAAAAAAATGTGGTGGTAAGGGAAGGGTTTAGAATTGTGAGTGAGGTCTGCGGGGCGGAGCAGAGAGCCGCACATTGCTTCAAAAGGGCGTCATTCACGACGGTTCCAGGTGAAGGGTATCAGCAAAAAGGTACTTATTATGTAGTCGGTCCTTGTGCGCACAATTCGAAGGAAGGGATGGGAAATGAGTAACGATTGCTCTCCCGGCCATTTATCAAAGTCCGTCGCTTCAAGGTGGCGGCCAGGACAAAATGAATGCCACCCGCATTACAAAATAAACCTGCAATATGTTTTTTCCTTTGTTGTTTTAGACATCTAAGAACAAGTATAAATAAAAATACTTGTAAATTTTATTATATATTTTCCTCTACATAGTTCTCGATTACGTCCATAACTTCCCACGTACTATTTAAAACTTCACTGAAATCTCCTGCGACATCGTAATACAATTTTCCTATCCTCTTCTGGAGTGTTTCAAACAAATTTTTCACAGCTTGCAAATAGCTAGTCTCGCAGGTTCCCTAAAATGTTTTAAAATTCAGTTATTTAATTATTATTAATTTCCAAAAGTATTTAAATGAACACACAACATCACTCTCACCAAACAAAAGAATAAAATTATTATAATTCCGAGAGTTAACATTTTCATTTTCAAAACGCACTATTGTCTTTCTGCTTTAGTTCTAGAGCAAGATCTGTCAAGACACCGACTGAAGCTGGCTCGAGCTGTCGATCGGCAGCAACGGTTAAAATGCTATTTGTCGGACCGTCACGGATTAATGTATTTACACAATAAACATTGAATACAAAGAGCCAGATATTGTCCCTACCGAAGCAATTGCGTACTGGTCCTGCATAAATTACTCGCGAAATATCTTGAAAATGTTTTCAGTTCCTACAGAAAACACGATAAGTACCTACCTAACTTGGCCCCAGAAAAAACTTTCTCTTTTAACTCTACCCTTTTATTTCGTTTTGTAAACTTAAATAACGTGAAAAATTTAATTTAACCAAACATCATTCCACCTTTTTGTAGGTTAATTAAAATAAAAAGTTACAAGTTCCTGCGAACACAAAGAATTTCTGTAAAGAAATCACAATATAAAGACGTCTCTTTGACAATGGCTGAAAGATTGAATAGGATAAAAGAACCCTACAATGTGCCTTTATTCATGGTAAGAATGGTACGACTTGTAGATTTTATATGAAATGAAATTTTAAGCTTTGATACCTTGTTCGATTAAATTGAATTCCTGAGCATCGCAGTAGAAAACAAATTTTTGTGTTCATCAATATTCACGTCTCGTCTTTTTAATGGAATTGGGAAATGTTGCTAAGTAAGCAATTTAAAACGACAGTTTATTTATTTATAAGTGTTTTCTTCTGACTATAATTATTTAAGTATGTTTTGGCGATATCTATCAGAAGATTATGATAGATAAAGTGCTTGTATGTAGTATGTGGGTTTGTGTCAATGTGGAAAATCTAATTTAAACGAAATTAACAAACGATTAGTGGATAAACACAGTTCATTAAGGAAGTAAAAATTTAGAGATAGCCAAAGCAGCACTACATATGGTGTATTGTTTAGTTAGGTAGGTAAGTACTGGTAAAATATTTTATATAACCTATGAGTAACTAGTTGTTCTTACATTAAATGCCTATCCATTTCAAAATAAATACTTGATTTGCACAAAATATGTTATACTCGCTTTTGAAAATGTTTTGTTTTAGGTAGCGGTTCAATTCATTATTGAATACATTACATAACTAGGTACTTTATCCCGAACCTTAATATCGATTTTATTTGTACTCGGAACGGTTCTTAGAACGGAGATGAAAAATAAAGTAAAAAGGTACCAAACTTAATGGGCCGAAGAATTGAGTTTCGGTAAAATTGGATGTTCGCACTGATGTTGAAATGTTTTAAGAGAACATCTTAGCGACCTACAATGTAATATACAGCAGTTCTTATATAGAGCATATTATAGAACACAAAACGTAATTTGTAAAGTTAGAAGACAGAAATGTATTTATTTATAATATTTTTGACCGACGAACCGGAGGAGGTAATCAATTCGACGCGATTCGATTTTTTATGTATAACAACGCATAACTTTTTTCATAGTAGTTCGATTTAAATAATATTTTTTTTATTGGAAAGAGTATACTTCGAAATTGGTCTCATTTAGATTTTATCGAAATCGGCTGAGCAATTTTTGATATTTCAACAATAATGCGATAAATGCTACATCGATCCGTGTGAAATATTAGCAAATTCTGTACACGGGTGAAGTCGGTCATGCTAATTTTTGCAAAAAATAATAATCTATATTGATTTCGATTTATTCAGTTCACAAAATCCACAAGTAGCGCTGCTTTGACTTGGATTTTAGAGACAGTTTTAGTAGAACAGTTAGCAAGCAAGGGAAGCTAGAATACATTCTCACTTGTTATACAGTACGATGTCAGGTCTCCAGATGTGGTCCGAAGGCACGTGAAGCATGTGGACCCCGCCGTACTCTTTGGGCTCCCAGCGGAGCTTATAGTCGTACCAAGACTGCTCAACCCAAAGATTTGTTGTCATAATCTGGTTCTTGAGATTCTGGAACAAAATATTGGAGTAAGATAAATCAAGTTACGATATAATTGAAATCGCGATTTGAATTTCAAAATGACTGGCATAGGACCAAGATAGATGGCAAAGAAGATGTGAATAATGATGAAACTTAAATAAATAATGATAATTTGGTATTTCTACACCTTTCATCTCACTTTCAAAAGAGTAAAATCCATAATCACCCATGCACTCTAGAAATAGAGAAAAAAATAAGGTAAATAGGAAAATGAGAATAAAAGTGGTGTCAAAGGAAGAAAATCGTGATCAAACGGATTTTCTTGCGACGTCGCCGTCGTAAAGGTTCTCATAAAATCTACAAAAACAGACTAGGTAGTATACATAACTACAGTACACATAAAATACAAGTTATAATCGGGTATTTCCTAAATAGGGGAATTACGGAAACTTAACACTAGGTATTTTAAATATAAGTTTACTAGCGACCCGCCCCGGCTTTGCACAGGTTTATCATACATATAAACCTTTTTCTTGAATCACTCTATCTATTTTAAAAAACCGCATCAAAATCCGTTGTGTAGTTTTAAAGATATAAGCATACATGGGGACAGCGGAAGCGACTTTGTTTTATACGATGTAGTGAAAAAATCAGGTAGGTTACTTAAAATAATTTTTTAATCAACTTTCAGTTTTTGCAAAATGCACAAACGTTCGGAGTTATACATATCCTAGATAGGTATTTACTCATCGTTATCTAAATCTTTTAAAAATGTTTCAATTTGCCGATAAAATAATAATCATATAAGTCCGCAAATCGTTTTCCCATTATGGAGTAGAGAGATGCACGGGCTTGTCTTTCTTGGAAAAAAAAAGAAATCCCAAAATATTTCGTGAAAACGAACCCGCTGAGCGCTGGTATAAAAACGACTTTGATGTAATCGTGCCCTCACATCAAGGCAGTAGGTAAATGGTGGATTGACGATCTCATTAAAACAGCAGGATCGCACTGGATGCGAGCAATTCAATGCAGCTTCCAACCGATCTTATTAGAGATCTATAGAGGAGACCTAAGTTGAGTAGTTGCATGGCTGAAACTAACGAAGCATTTAATGCGATCTAGAGGTATATACTTTGCCAAATCTTGTTTATCAGTTTGCCGAATCGAATATAAACCTTTGCTCTTTAAATTAGAGAATGCTGTATATTTACGAAATCAATTATCTAAGTAGATAAGTATACCTACTCAAGCAAGGGTACAGAGATAACTTTTAGTATTCAAAGCAAAGTTATTCTATTTCAGAGACTTTTGTCTAAACACTAATTTCCATTCTAAAGGTTATAGAAGTCAAGTTAAGCAAGAAATTTATGGGCGCTGAGATCGAAATCTTTCGCATCACAGACATCATTTAATTAAACTAAATACAGCAATAGATCGGGTTAAGAAGCTTATTTAGATACTCTTTAGAACAAAGCAGATACATAAAGAGATCAATTTTCTTATCACGTTATTTACCATTTTAAATTAATCGAAGAAACTTGTTATGACTTATTCATGGTAGCTACCACCAACAATTACAAATAAGGCTTTATTTAAAGTTTCTATTTTAGTGTTTAAATATCATTGGTTTTTTAAATATGCGGACACAAATTGTCGTATTAGAAGTCAGAAAATTGAATTGAATTCTTTGTATGGTATTTCAGGATTTTCAGTTAATAACCCTCGAACCACTAAAACTGGGGGATGGAAGTTTGTACGCGACTTCCGCAAATTTTCGGATTTCATGCTTATTTTCTTCGCAGGGATATATTTTCTAAATTGAGTTTTGCTTGATTGCTTGTTTAAGCGCCTTATTTTTCGAGAAATTTCCTATTAATACAAATAATTGGAAAATATTTTAGTATCTATCTAAAATTTTAAACTCCCTCAACTTTATTCATTACTTTATTGCAGTGCCTCTTTTTGGAAATAACTATTATCTGACAGTCGTCTCTATAGTCGTAATCCGCAAATCGTTGTGACTTTGTTTGAACATAACATACTGTGTGTTAGACCAAGTACAAAGCTTCGTTAATCTATTGTCATGAACTTCACTTTCAAATCAATACACTGTCACTTCAAAGACTCTAGATATTAAAAGATAATCGGCCAAGTGAATGTCGGACTTGTGCACTTAGGGTTCCGTACTGTATGGGAGCCACCCTTAAATGTTTATTTTGTTTTAATTTGATTATTTATTATTAAAGTGAATATACAACTAAATATTCTGTGAAAATTTCAAGTATCTACCTGTTACCATTATAAATATAGAGCGAAAAACGGCTAAAAATCAGGTTTGTTGTAGGAGAGCCCGCCTTAGTTTATTTAGCAAGTAATAAAACTAAAACATTCAACCGGGAGACACAAGCTGCTGGCTAAAACACCGAAATAACAACTTCTCTACATTTTCTTTTCTTTTGCCGCTCAAACTTTTCAAATTTCCCCTTCATAGGTAAAAGTAGGATTGCTGGGGACTGGGACTATTTGGAAGAAGTTTGTATCTGTATCAAAGTTTTATGAACGTGCCAAAAGTGGTAGCAAACACACCTTAATCCATTACCAAGAAATATTTTTAGGAGAATCCTAATGCATCGTATTCCTGCGGATGTGACATATTGCGAACACACTATTTCCATTAAAGTATTTCTAATAATATAGGACCTCCATACTATATGTAGTAGGTACATCCATGAACAATCTATCTTTTTACCTAACTTAGTATCATATTATCTATGTCTTTAAAAATCTCAGATCCCTCGCAAATCATAAATTATTAATCCAAACTTATAAAGCGCTCTGCCAGTGCATCATCGATTACTGCATTTGCATCTACGTAAAAGAAGACGCTGACTATTGTAACACAGGTTTTTAACCTAGCACAAGAGTCAGAGAACTTGTTGTTTTGTAACTTAATTTTGTTGTTATTTTTATACTTTCGCTATTTGAACAGATTATTATTACTTAATTTATGTACTTTATTTGTCTCGTAACTTTAGTGCTCGATAAGTCCCGTAGTACATAATAATAATTAATTTTGATAGTCAAATAAATGTTTTATTTATTTATTTAATTTTTTTGAGAACGTATTAAATTATGGAAACTAGCGTGGGTTTTGCTCATTTTATTTAAAAAATAACACAAGTTTTAATTAGAAAATAACAACACACTAGGTTACATGTGTTCTTCTTTCCCTGGTCCCTGTTTGAGCTAGTGATACTCGTATCACAAAAAACTTAAACTTTTTCTCTACAGTTTGTACACATTTATATAAAATACTGCAATTATGAAGTAAATATTTTTTCGAGACCTGCTGTTCAATAGGTTAGATTGGTGTTTTTAAATTGTAAATTTAAAAACACCAATCTAACCTGCTTGTCTGTTCAAGTGTTAAAATGACTAGCTGGTTTTTTCCCTACAATAACATGACTTAATAACATGTAGATAGTACTCATATACCATCCACTTTATGAAACCTTATATAAATATTGTATGATTACAGAACTTCTAACTTTACAAAACTTATCAGCGCTCATTTGGCCAGCTAAATTAAATTTATATTACACTCAAGTCCAAAAGTAAATTAATAACTTAACTTTCCCCATCCATATAAAGCTATGCCGCGGAATTATCCCTTTAACGCCCTGTTGGATTTATGCCTCATTTCGAGATGGCTGAATGGAAGCCACTATCTTTGTTGTATACCTACTTATTCGACAGCTATAATATTACGAGTTCTATTTATGTACTGAAGGACGGAGGTTTATGCTATATAGTCGTGCTACCACATAATTTTGGTATTTTCTAGTCCTTGCTGGAAGTATATAATGTACCTACGTAGCTTACATATTCGTAGCAAACTAATTTATTTTTGATCACAGTTTGATCATTGATCAATGATTTTAAATAAGATCCAATCTCATAGTCCAAGTCACGTGCTACTTTACGTTTTAGAAATTTCTTGAACTTAATAAAGTATAAACCTCAAAGGTAAACTCTATCCATCTTTGGATATATATTTGGATGTCTTTGGATAAAGGAAATAGGTACATAATATATCTATGATTGATAGCTACCAGTAGATAGACAGGCAGACGATGTAGGCTTAGTAACGGATCCCGTTATTATGTGTCTATATACTTTCTTTACGGATGCTTAAATAGCTCGGCCCGCTAGAATCGATTCAATACTCTTATTGGATTGTTTGAAGTCTCTCTCTAGAGACTTCAAATTGTAATTTTTCTATGCTTCAAACAACTTAAAACAATGTTCTTATTTTGAAACGCTTTGATGTAACTGCAAACTCTACGATGTTAATAGTAACCGAAGAAAAACGCTGTACTAGTTTGTATTGTGTCTATGAGTAGCGAGTAGTTAAATACCTAGTGTGACTTAAACATCTTGAGACGGTACTATTTTTAGGATTCCGTAACTGAAATTAGTTGGAATTGAAATAAAATTATAGATGAGGCTTAAATAAAAATAGGTGTATACCTAGTTACTGTGGTCGTCTATGCAGTTAATTGTAAGTCGCACCTGTCAGAGAAGAGGCAGTCAGCCCCAAAATAAGCACGACTTATTTTACTAAATATAATTATTTTATTATAATAGCAAATTGTAGTATTCACTCCATTTTGTACGATTTTCAAGCTCAAACTTGTTTAGTTATTTGTTTTACAAGCGGCGAACAGCACCGCATTTTACAAAGAACTTAATAAGAGAAAACTAATAAAATCTTCCAAACAAAACGTTAACGGCTTAGAAAGCTGAACGATATTTTGGTGTAATAACTCTGGCAATTGGGGCAATTTCCCAAAGTGGGAATGCGCACGCACGTGGCTCTCGAAAGTACCGGCACATGTGTAATGTTATCCTACAACACAAATAACGACATACTTTATGACTGTGGCTACTGTAAGGACCAGACTCTACCAAACCGAAGCAGAGCGAACCGATTTGGGACGTATTTCCTTAGCGAAACAAAATACAATCAGAAACGAAGCAGAGCTTGTTGTTGTTTGCTAAGTCATTTCTGCAATGGATTTAAGTACGGGCTGTAGTCCGTACCAAACTTAAACTTGGAGTTATAACTATCTGCCCATCTCTTGGGCAGATCTCTCTCAAAACATAGCTTCAATTCGCAATCTTGTTTTATGCTAAGCAAATATGGCATTTATCTATTTCCGCTACGCTTCGCTTTGATGGAGTCGGCATAAATACCATATTTGTGTCGCCAGAAACAAATACACAGCCGTGAGTCGAGCAGTGTTTTGTTCTGTGCTAAATACATACGGCGTTCTACAGTGGGCTTACAGATTACACTTACAATGCTATGACTATTACCGTTCCACTCATCTTTGGTAGAGTCTGGGCCTTAGAGAAAAAGGAAAAGCTGCTGGAGGACATTCTTTTGTCTGGCCGAGCGCGTCCATACAGAAACTATTATTGACTCTAAGGCATACTCTGACCATTTAGAGTGCAAAGAATACATTTGGGTCAGAGTACGAGTATAGTTTGCCCTAAATAAAATTTTCGTTTTCTTGAAATAACCACTTTACTGCTTATCTAGTCTATAGTCTATACATTTGGTTCAGGGTACGAGTATATTTTGCCCCAAATAAAATTTTCGTTTTCTTGAAATAACTACTTTACTGCTTATCTAGTCTAGGTACCTCTAGACTAGCTAAGCAGTAAAGTGGTTATTTCAGATAAAGTACCTACGGTTTGGAATACTTCAGATTTGTTTAATAGGGTGATCAACATTGTTCTAAAGGTGTTTATTTCGTTTTTTACATATTAAACGAAATCATCCCTAGCCATGTTTATAACAAACTAGCTGACCAACTTCACCTTCATCTCACTAATACGGTCGATTCTAATTTTGATGGCTTTTAGCGCCACCAATGTCCAGATATATGGCAACTTTTACATAATAAATGTATAGGAACATTGTATGGGAAAATTAAATTGGTTCTTTTATTATATTCCGCGCAAATTTCTTATTTTTCCTTTTATAAATCCTTCACCACAAACAACAAAAAAATAACTATCCAAATCGGCCGAGCCGTTCACGCGTGATGTCATGAATTACCAAGGGAAATAGGGATTCATTTTTATAGATAGCAATGTCTCAAAATTGGTGCTATTTTTCTCTGCAACTGTTCAGAATTAGGGACCGTACTTTACAACACGACATTTCGGGCCACCATATATTTATTTGGGTTCATTTCATCGCAAATAATCCAATCAAATAGTCCTACCTAAACATGAACCGACTTTGAGATAGTTTGTTGTTGGTATACGGGAGAAACGACCACCGCCGCCCGAATGAACCAACTTCCGTCGACCCCTGACACCCTGGTCCTGACTGTTTCCGTTTCTATTGCCACGCCAGTATAATGATCAATAAACAAAGGTGTTTATGATTATACCTACAATAGAAGTCTGGGTCAACGCTGAATTATGTCCAAATCAAAAGTAAACCTAAATTATTTATTTTACTAGATAACACATAAACCATTTTCGTAACTATTAGAACTAAACCATATCTCTATTAACGGCTAATTTAACGTGCGTTAACGTAATAGGACAGACACTTCAAGAAAATTATTTCTACTATGATAGTTCTATAATGATAGTGATGTAGTTTATAGAACTACGTGCATGCTAAATTTCATGGAGATCAGCTGAGCGGTACTAGAAAACAAGCTAACAGCTCTTGATTTTTTAAAATTCCCGCCTTTTTTCTTGGACAGCTTTCGTTGGCCAGACTCTAATGATATAATTATTTTTCGCAAAAAATTGCAACACCGATTCCACCATGTATAGAATTCGAATAGTATGCACGAAGAGATGTGACATCCATGTACATTATCGATGATTTATCAAAAAAGCTCAGTTGAATTCGATAAAATTTAAATGGAACCACCTTGAAAGTATGTATACACTTTCTAACTAAAACTATTTTTTTAATCGGTTCACAATTGGCGAAAATATCGATAAACATACATAAAAAAATACATACAGGCGAACATAGTACCTCCTACTTTTTGGAAGTCGGTAAAAATGATGACGGACGACCATTTCAACTCAAATCATCATATCAACGATCAACAACTAATAGACGCGTAACCAAAATGCTGGTGTTTATTTGGCTCAACGCATAAGCGTACGCTGCAAACTGGCAGTGGGCTTGAGCATTTGGATTATCTTTAGACCTTCAAGGGTCTGTGGATGATCAAATGCTTTTTATATAGTAGTAGGTAGTGTGGTTTTGTTGTTGTTAATAAAGGAACTTTTGCCCGATTTAACAAAAAGTACTAAAAAACTAATAGATTTTGAAATATCATTATGTACATAATTATGTTCTATAGCTGCCCCGCCACAAGTGTCATGAAAATATGAGAACATATTTAGTAATTAAAAATTCAGAGCGACTAATTCACATATTCACTGGAATAAAATATTAAAATCGTAACAAACTTTCATAAAGCCCGATGAAAAATCCAATGATCAGTTTAATTCTCCATTTTTCACCGAGATGTAATGTCGTCGGTGAATATTTTATTTCCAGTGAGGCGCGCTATCACCGACTGTGTATCCCCAAAGGATATTAGATTTCCCTTACACGACCATGGCCGTAAGCCGCCTCGATAGCTGCCGACAACTTTGTCCTTATTTACTTTCTCCTGATAAAAGTCCTTTCAGAAAAGATACCTAAATTCATTTGTTTGCTGAAGGAATATTTGGGTCAATTTGTAAATATGCTACTTGCAATGAGCCTACTAGACACTTTTTTGTTTTATATTTGTCTTATCGTACTTAGTAAAATAGGAGAAACTAGGCCACACACATATACACGGCAAACAGCCTTTGACAAGATTGAGAATCTCTGCTTTGCTCAAAGAAGATGCCTGGACCGTGTAGGGTATTATATTTTATCATCATTTATGTTATTGCCTTTTTAGTTCAACAAGTCAGTTTCCTTGAGAGCACTTTTTACATTCTCTTTGGGGGACTCCTTTTTAATGGAAGTTTAAATCAATGAATCGATTTTACTATTGAAGGAATGGCTACAATGCTACCTTGCTAAACTGAACACGCGACCGATTGATAGTAAATTTTAGCATTTGGAATAAGCTTTATAAATCTCTAGATAATCCCATCGACTTTCAGATAGCTAAGCAGCTTAGGAAGATGGTATGTAGGGATTTTGTTAATCTCTCTGTATCTCGTAAAACACGTGCTCTATAGATATCTACAACTAGATAAATGATCAAGGCTTATTGTAGATACAATAAAGCTTTAATCGTCCATCTAAAATACAAAGTTTATTTCACTGCAGTGTGTTCTACACCACTAATAGAGGTCGGGCAGGCTGTACAAGAAAATGATAAGAGACAAATTACGCCGCCTTCAATTAAGCTCTCGGAAAATGCTTTTAGGTGCATTATGGTTCCCTCTTCATTTCTATTATTTGTAGACATTTTTTAAAACGTGCAACTTAGAGCTTAAAATATATTTACGTATTTTGCTAGTGTAAGGTTGTTTATATTCTCTTAAAAGTAACCAATATTTCTGTATAAACGGATCAAACCAGCTGTGAATTACTCGAATTAACTTGTCCCGCCAACACAGAACTATATTCGTCTATTGGTGTATAAAGATCACTTAACACATAGAAACCTCTTTAGTAAATAGATTCGCGGGACAAGTTAGATCGAATAGGTTGTTTTAAAAAAATAATAAAAAGAATTAAGGTTGAATATTGACACTGGCAAATGCTTAACCATGCGACGCCAAAACATAAAAGAAGATGAAGGTTGCATAACTTTTGGCGGGAATGGAGAGAGGGAAGAAAAACAAAGGACGATCGAAGATGTGTAAATGGAGCGAGGAATAGAAAAATGTTTGTAGCGATATAATAATTAAACTATGGAGAAACATGTAATAAATTATATTGTATCATTGACTACGAGGTGTTTGAATCCTATAATTCAGAAGTGACAGGTAATTCATGCCCATGTTAGGTATTTGATGTGGTTCTTTTTACCGTTGAATTAAAACATTACATAGATTTAGTTTTCTTTCAAATAGTATTTAATAAAACATGTAGGTAGGTCTAAAATGAACTAAATACATTACGTTTTACTATTTACGTGCGTCATAATAACATGGTTATATTATTTTAGCGTTTTATCTAGGTACCTATATATAATTTTTAGTATTACAAAATATAGAAAACAAAGTACCTACTACTACCTACCGTTATTCCATTGTATGCTGTTGAATTTTAATTGCTCGATAAGTAACGCATTGCAAGTACTAGGTAGTCGTCATGTTATGAATTATTTAAAGTAACATTATTTATTAATCTCTTATGTGTTCTTCTTTTGTTTTTCCGAGTGATGCAAACGGACAGTAAGCTGGTGCTGACCAGCATAGCTTTGTTTCACCTGAGAGATGTGTCGATCGGCAAATTATGAGGAAACTGCAACCAGATACAGCGACGAAAAAGCGGAAATGACTATTGGCTGCTATATAAAAACTATTGCGCATATCAAGTGATCCGAGCATGCTCGTTGTTGTTGCCCTGCCGTTTAACTCGAAACATCGCAAATGACATCGGATGGAGTGAGCGGAAAGATAGCTGCGTTGTTTTTAACTCAATGTGGTGCTACAGTGATAGTAACGGCTGTGAAATATCGGATATAGTAAACAGTTATCTCAAGAACACGTAAGGTGCGAAGGTATTATGACGTACTGCGCCGTAGAAAAGAGACCGGAACAAAATGACGCAATGAACGGCGAAAATATCTTGAATCCTGAAACAACGATCAAAGGTAACTTGATTGAGTACTTACGTATTTTGACCCCAAAACAGGGTGATAATAAAGTTAAACCGTCTTTTATCTTAACATACATACATGTAAGTGATTCTGTACCAAACGGTGAGAAACCTATTCTAAACTATAGCTTGTTGTTGTAGGAGTAATTGGAATAGAGTCATTTTTATTGTTTCCCAAGATTTTCATGTAATGTAAGTGCTCTGAGTGCTAGTGCGTTATTTAGAGCAGACTTAGACATTCTTTGGGTACAACTTTAGCTGGCTATAGTTTCAATGTCAATTTATAGCAGTTACGGAAAGGTGCCACAAGGGCCCTAACACGTATCTATATTGCCGCTCTAAAGCTGCTATAAATTCAAATTTTATATAAAAAAAAAAGATTGAATGAACGATTTATAACACGAAACCAAACTAACTTTTACGTCACCTCTTTTGTCGTTCATATTTAAGTTTAAACTATGTACCTACATATGTTTTTAGGTTTACTGTGCATACATATGATGTTTTGTGAGTAATTATAAACGCACTTTCGAAATAACATCAGAGTGCGATAAAAATAATGTAGAAATTTATAAAATAAGCTCTTTGATGGCTTGCAATTAGCTGGTTTCGCGTATCGTTATGTAATAATAATCTCTAATTCTGCAGGTAAACATCAGTTCTTTAGGAATAAATACGGCGATCTATGACGCAGCCTTAAGTTGTTCTTTCACCGAAATATATCCAATTTGAGGTTAAGCACTAATTTTATCCTATAACAATTTTTGTTTCTTTTGTGCTGCTTAAAACTTTAATAGAGCTAATGTTTCGTCGTTAATTGAAATCTGAAATAGCATTAGCATCATAGTCAATATTTATCGCAGCTGCTTTAAATGAAACTTATTTAATTTTTAAAGCAGTTTTGCGGCATACTACAGCAACAAAAAGCAGTTCATAAAAAGCTGTTAATGGCTAGTAGATGTTCTTCATTTGTGATTGAAACGTACTATATGCACCGTTATATACGTAGGTATGGATGGTACCTGTGTATGTCCTAATATTAAGATCATAATCAATATTGTACCTCAAACACTTAATAATCAACAAAAAAAATAACATTTCTAACTATAATTATTATGTATCCGAGCAATATTTAGTGGTACAATGTTCAGCGGACAATATGTGATAAAGATCCTGCCTGCCATGCAGTGTTGAAGAGCACCTAGTGGTGCTGATGATTATACAGATTATACAATTTCATCTCAACGATTACCTACTGAATTGAAAGTGAGACTTGGAATTGCAAAGACACAGTAATATTGAGAAGGACTAAGGGGACGGCCTTATTGTTGGTTGTTTATTTCTTGAAGACCTAATGTGTTTGAACATTTTTGGCATAATACAAAAAAATACATTTTTAAGACCATACAAACACAAATAGGGGCCTAACCTTTTGTAAGGCCCTAGAGGTAATAGCAATGTAGGTAACTAAACAGAATGTCAAAGATAATAATTGTATGTAACTTTTGTGACTTTTATGTCATAAGTAAATAATTTAATCACTAACAATTACCACTTCAACCAACGCTTTGAAAGTTGTTTAATGGAAGATTTTTCTACTTTAAGCAGTGTTTTAAGCCTGTTTGAGTCTTTTGTGATAAGACTGAATGTGTTTATTTTATTTTTTTTAAATTGTCTTCCTATATTTACCAACAGAAACTAAATGTTTTCCAGCAGAATATTAACGCATTTTTATTATTTTCATGCCCACTGGACCGGAATGCGAACTTTAGTAAAACGACACAAACAAAATGCACTCTTACCAGAGCGACCGGACCTTTCTCCTGCTTTGTCACCGAATGTGAGACATTGTGATGGCATTTTCCTCTGAAGAGTAAGCTATCAGCAAGGAAGTCAAGGGACACATATGGAATATGGATCTACAACAATATTATCTGAGGAAGAATTCTAGATCTATTTATGCTGTTTGATTAATAAGGAACAAAGAATAATCTCGAAGATTTGACCGATGTCCCGTATGGAAATGGTATGATGGGATTTAGACCAGTGTTGGATAGTGTTGTCTGAAATGGGATACACACTTGCACATAATGTTTTATGAAGACAGATACTTTAATACAAGATTATACATACTTTTAGTAAAATGATGGGTCCTCTACTAAAAGGTTTGGTTTTGTTGGAGCGTGTACCTGGTTCTTGCTGGTGGATTGGCTGGGTTAGCAAGTAACTAAAATGTACATTCCGGACATTTTGCTATATGGATTGGCTGGGTTGGAGCAAATGTCTGTTTCTTGCTGGTGGATTGGCTGGGTTAGCAAGTAAACAAAATGTACATTCCGGACATTTCGCTATATGGATTGGCTGGGTTGGAGCAAATGTCTGTTTCTTGCTGGTGGATTGGCTGGGTTAGCAAGTAAACATAATGTACATTCGTGACATTTTGCTGTATGGATTGGCTGGGTTGGAGCAAATGTCGGTTTCTAGCTTTTGGATTGGCTGGGTTGGATAGCTAGAAGCTAGAATGTACATTAGAAGTTCGAAAAGATTTAAGGTTTAGCTTTCTTGCTGGTGGATTGGCTGGGTTAGCAAGTGACTAAAATGTACATTCGTGACATTTTGCTATATGGATTGGCTGGGTTGGAGCAAATGTCGGTTTCTAGCTTTTGGATTGGCTGGGTTGGATAGCTAGAAGCTAGAATGTACATTAGAAGTTAAAAAAGATTTAAGGTTTAGTCCTTGCTGGTGGATTGGCTGGGTTAGCAAGTGACTAAAATGTACATTCGTGACATTTTGCTATATGGATTGGCTGGGTTGGAGCAAATGTCGGTTTCTAGCTTTTGGATTGGCTGGGTTGGATAGCTAGAAGCTAGAATGTACATTAGAAGTTAAAAAAGATTTAAGGTTTAGTCCTTGCTGGTGGATTGGCTGGGTTAGCAAGTGACTAAAATGTACATTCGCGGTATTTTGCTATATAGTCTGGCTGGGCTGCTGCAATTGCCGGTTTCTAACTATGGATTGGCTTGGTTGGAAAGCCGGAAATCAGAATGTACATTAGAAATTAGAAGTTCATGATAAATAAATTCATTTTTTTTTATTTAATTGTAATGAACCAACATCACAAAACAATGTGTTAACAGACTAAATACATAATTGTATAAATACTTCAATCACATCAGTATTACACACGCATAATTTAAAAAAAAAACTTATACACATGACGCTGGTTAAATGATACAGTGACATTGTGAGCTTCTAGTGCCTAAATTATACACAACAATTAAAGTTTAATCTACTTTTCTTTTTAATTTTCTCCGGTGAAAATATATGTTGAATCCAAATACAAAAGTTGTATGCATTTAAATGCTCATCACACTTTGATCATGGATACTAGCATGGATTTTAGACAATTTAAAACAAAATATTACACTGGTAAATTACTCACGCTTCATTTAGTAAATAGTAATATTTGTCATCCTATTACATTTTGGAGATATTTTTCAAGACTGAAGTGCCCAATGGAATGCATCCACTGTTGCAAATGGCAAAGTAACCGATCCGGTCGCGTTCCCGAAAGACTTCATCGCCGGAGGCATTTTTGCCGCCGTCTCCAAGACCGCCGTCACACCCATCGAGCGCGTCAAGCTGCTGCTTCAGGTACAGCATGTAAGCAAACAGATCTTCACCGACCAGCGCTAGAAGGGTATCGTCGACGCCTTCGTCCGCATCCCCAAAGAGCAGGGCCTGCTCTCCTTCTGACACGGTATTCGCCAACGTCATCAGGAACTTCCCCACGCAGGCGCTCAACTTCACCCTCAAGGACAAGTACAAGCAGGTGTTCCTTGGAGGAGTCTGTAATAAAACCCCCCTCTAATCTATCTATATCTAGCTATCTCTATAAATAGAGCTACTTTATCTATAAATAGAAAATATATTCCTATACGTACACTCCTAGCCTACTTAACCTGCAAGCCTAGTTTTATTTACTATATTATATAAAATCTAATGTTAAATGTCTAACCTTATTGACCCGCAAAGCTGTCTAAAGAAGTCCCTAACCTACTACAAATCTTAACGCAACCCAGTAGCAGGTACATAGATTAAAAGTCGTTTGTAAACTGATATAATATTTATTAAGACATTATGTTACATTTTAGATAAATATTACTAAATTACTTAAATCTAAGATTGGCCAGTGATCGTTTAGTGTAAACCTAACGTTATGATCCGCAGAACTCAGGTGATGGTGATTTGGAATATCTACCTAATTAAATGTCTAAGTTTTTAGATTTAATTAAACTTCATACTACAATGTTATTCGGAGGCTTATATACGCAATAATAACTAGTATGAAATCACAATGAATGCACGTAGTACAAATGAAGCTTTACTTGGTATTTTATGTGTCATGACTGTCTGATGATAGTTCTCATATTTTTCTATGAAAAGTTTGCACCCCTATTTAAAGGGTTGTTGGGGGGGGGTCCCCCCAAAAGGCCTCCTTTTACCTCCCCTCACAGCCTTCCAACTTCCACCAACAATGGCATTTTTTTATTTTTATTTTATTTAGAAGTTAGATAAGATGATATCTACTAGTTAAGCAGAGCAAAATTTAACTTTAGAACTCTCAGTATCATTTGTACTGGATAGTTCAAACTTCATTCATTAAATTGATTACAATTGGACAATAATAATGCCATTCAGATTATTTAAAAATTATATTATGAAAATCATATTAAGGTAAAATATTTACAGTCTTAAAATACAACTGGACTGAATTTAAAAGGAATCTAATATCAACATTTGAAATGACCATAATCAGACAGTCAACTTATCATTAAGGTGTTTTACACCAATCTAATAGAAAAAATATACAAGATTCAAATTTCATGAATCTTTTAATGAACTGGACTTTAAGGGCCAAAGTTATATAGTGGACTGATTGTTATCAATTAAACTTAATGTCTGTCAAGTATGTTGTACAGCATCTTAGAATCTAGAAATACATTCACAACGATTAAAATAAACATAAGTACTGATTAAACCTACAATACGTACTTTAATTAATCCTACAGTTTTAAACAATATAGATTCTACCTAAAGTCTCCCACACGTTAAAATCAGAACGCTCACCAAGGACAACTGAATGTGTTTAACAAATTTATATTTCTCAGTTTATAGAAAGACTTCACTTAGTAATAAGTCTAATTCTGGAATAGCAACAAGCTTTTGGTTTATAGACATTAATTTGTCTCTCTGTTAACGTGGAACGGTTCTCTGGCCTTTTTCAGGATCCTCGCAGATACTGTGTTCCTCGGTACTTTAGCCCGATACAGATTTAAATTTTAATGCCATAAATCTCAGCTTTAAGCTAACTCAACTTTCGTGAGTAAGAATGTAAGATTTGATGATGAAATATTTGAATGAGCAAAGCCAATTCTTAAAACTTCTGTAAGTTCTTGAAGTATCAATTATCCTTTGATAGAACATTCAGATTCCTTTCAGAATACAGAATTTAATATGAAAGTAAAACTAACTTGAAAATGTTAATTTCCAGCAATACTGAGAATTAAATTACACTAAACAGAGCACATTTCTTTTTACAGGATCGAACTGTAAAATTATTTGTAGTAAATAATTCTCAATCATATTCGCAAACATACGACATTTTCCTTCAAATGTTATTAGGCTTTAGTAAGCTCTTAATTTTGATATCTTTTGATTGAATAGGTACTAAAAATGTTAACAACAAACATTTCGAATTAAGTTCATTATCAAAAATGAACTAGTTAATATAGGTCGCATACCGCAAAACAAAATCATAAAATCAAACAATGAGTTCATACATAATTCGCAATGCAAAGTAAAAACAATCGCACATAATAAAAAATAGAGCAATCATTATACAGAGGGAAAAGTATTAAAATATTATTTCAATTCAAACAAGAAATAAACATGTCACATTTAAAATAGATAACAAAATGATATTGATAGTCAAAACTCTGATACTGCAATTTTTGAACATTTTCGTTATTAAACTTCAGTAATGGAATTTAGCAAGATTCTTATATCTCTTTGCAACTCATGAATAACCAGAATTGACTCACCCGGCTTTTACTAAAGATTTAGTAAAAGAAACAATCCAAACACAACTCGTTTTCCACTAAATATCAAACACTAAAGTACTTAGGTAAATCACTATCGAAACGTTATACTAAAGTTCTAAATTCACTAGCATGTAATCCCGATAGAGAATGTTCTCTTCCAATGCGAGTTCGCAATAGTGACTCGATGTCCCGTAAGAATTTCCGATATTCCGGTAGAGTAAAACAATATATTATTCCGAATTAAATTCACTGTCACGATATCCCGGTAGAGTATTTCACTCTATAATCGCTCAAGAGTCACTATCCCGTTCATCGAAGAATAATACACGCGATATCCCGGTAGAGTATTTCACTCTACCAACGCTCAACAATTACTGACCCTTTCCCTCGCGTTCCCCTCTGTTTTTCTTCCTCGTCACCTGTTCTTAATATTCTTGACAAGCTCTTAATCCACGATCTCTTGAAAGTTTGCGAAATCTGTCATCGGCTTCATAAGCTCCATATCCTCGAAATCCCAGAAATCCAGGAAATCCCAGCTAATGTCACTTTGAACTCAACTCCACTGTGTGCCCACTCATAGCAGCAAATCGGTATTAAAACAGTTTTCTTGTTTGTGGTACACATATAAATTCTATTTTCTTCGCGTACTATATAAACTTTAGAATGATTAATATATAGAAAACTATAGACAATTTAATCTGTTATTTACCTTTAACGCTTTTCCCGCGTGATCCTAAACCAAAAGTTAATTAACAAAACATTATACCGTAAATGTTCTCTTATTTTTTTTTAATCATAAGCTAGCAACCCTGATTCTCAGCAATTAAAAAAATGTCAACAAACAAATGTAATAGAAAATTATTAAAATGTTAAACAGTCTTTAAACATTAGTGCTCTTTCTATACAAATGATAAATATATCTTCGGCAAGAATAAAGATATGTTTCAAAGAAGCAATTGTGCTGTGATTATTTACAAAAATCTGCATAAATATAAACTAAAAGTGTCGAAACAACATTCAGTGCAGTTATTGTTCAAATGCAGTTTCCAAATGGATTTTCAGTTACAATTAAAGACTGAAAGCATTAGTTGACCTTTCTAGAGCCTGCCAGAAGGCTTCTTTTGGAAATAACGACAAAACCGAGCTAAATCATTCTACAGTTTTGTTTGGAACAAAACACAAAAAATACGCAAACATAACCTCGGAAAAAGCGAAAAAGGTATTTATCTACAATGTTTTAACATTTTAACTTCTATTCAGTAGCTTTTTCTTGAAGTATTTCATCAGTTTTAACAACAATCCCTGGCTGCAATCATTCCTTTTTAAAACAAATTGGTGCTACATCTTATCACTGCTAATTCAAGCAAACGTTCTTTGATCCTTTGTTTGTATGTGATTGAATTCTCTAATCTCTCATTCTCTGCAAATCTCGACGGTTAATTTTATAAATGCTTGTAGTTTTTCAGTCGAGAATAACTTGATAATCTGAATAATATCATTCAGCATATTGTTTGAAATACACCTTGAATGTTCACAAACATTTTGTTAATTCTCATGTCTTTCTGACTTTGTTTATGTGACTGCAACATAGAATTCTTATCTATTGTTTTAATTAATTTCAGCTTGTGGATTTTACAAGAAAGAAGCAAGTTCTTTTCCACTTGAATCCTGCGCCTCACTTTCTGTTCGCCTGAAGTTCCTGGAGCATTAATTCAATTCTTCTCCAGCGCTTCTTTTATTGTGATAACACATAATTAAAGGTAACATATTGTCATATATTCCGTTCACTGCATTATTCTAGTACCTGTCAGTTTATTTAACCAAAAATCTAGTTAAAATTTGTTACAATTTTAATACATTAATGTAACTTCTTAGTATATTAGTGGGAGACATAGTTTACTACATGAATCATGCATCATATGGATACCTATTTATATGTGAACAGCGAGTGTGATCCTGTACAAGTCGACAAGAAGACCCAGTTCTGGCGCTACTTCGCTAGTAACCTGGAAACCGGCGGCGCCGCCGAAGCCACCTCCCTCTTCTTCGTGTATCTGCTTGGCTTCGCGCGTACGCGTCTCGCCGCCGACGTCGGCAACGGCGACGGCCAGCGCGAGTTCAGCAGCCTCAGAAACTGCCTGTCCAAGATCTTCAAGTCCGACGGTTTTTCCGGCCTGTATAGAGACTTCGGAGTGTCGGTGCAGGGCATCATCATCTATCACGCCGCCTACTTCCGCTTCTACGACACGACGCGCGGCATGCTGCTCGACCCTAAGAACACGCCGCTGGTGATCAGTTGGGCCATCGCGCAGACCGTCACTACCGTGGCCGGCATCATCTCGTATCCGTTCGACACGGTGCACATGCGCATGATGATGCAGTCCGGTCGCGCCAAGGGCGACATCCTGTACAAGGGCATTCTGCACTGCTGGGCCACCGTCGCCAAACAGAAGGGTGGCTCCGCTTTCTTCAAGGATGCGTTCTCGAACATGCTCAGAGGTACGAGCGGTGCTTTTGTGCTCGTCTTATACAATGAGATCAAGAAGCTCCTCTAAATCTTATGGAAGAATTGTTCCCATAATTTCAATTGTTATTAAAATTCTCAGATAGCCACTTACTTAAAATCATGTTGTATTTTAGAAGCGAAAAACAATCTAGTAACGTATTTTTAGTTAAATAAATGTTATACAATGATTTATCTACTCATATCAATAAAACGCTGGAAACGACACTGATTTCTAATGTATGTGTAATATGAATAAGCATTCATTGTTTTCGCGTATGGTAAACGGAAAATGTTAAATCAATAATAATGTCATTTTCGATAAATTGTGAGAAATGATATTTAATTGACAATACATAATATATATCGTTAAATTTATTCTAAAGTATTCATATTCATTCTAGTTCATTTATTTACAAGTAGTTTGTTAAGTTTTCAGTAGTCAAACTTATTTTTTACTAGGTTCATTACTAGTTCATTTTGTACTGTGATATTCTGCAGTCTGCAACTGCACTCACCATTTCACGGTTTCTATGTTTCGTGAGTTCATGTCGTTGCCTGTAAGCGATGCTAGGCTTATACCATACCCGTAGAGAACGGTATTATTACTGTAACTTATTATACATTATAAGGTAGATTACAACACAATAATAATCATACACTACGTAAACTACTGAATTAATATTTTATGTAATGTTGTTTTGTAAGATAAGTATTTAACAGTTATTTAATCTAGATAGTGATTTTTATGTACCCAACACAGTTTGATGTACCTACAAATTATTGAAGCACAAACATTTACAAAATACAAATTATTTATGTATTATGTAAGTTCAGATTAATTTTTCTTTAAGTGAAATTGTAATTCCTTTTGAAAAATATTTTTATTTGCAGTAGTTTCATGAGATATTTCGCTATAAGATCTGGCTGGAGTAGAGGAAATATTTTCTTTGTTTCCTATGTACAACTATTAATAAACCACTATGTGAGAAATATTGCCATTTATTGTCAGAGTTTTATAAATACATATTATATATAGTTTGTATGATATTGTTACTACCTATTTGTTTGATGGAAACCAAATTCATTTACGTATCTACTCAATCACTCATCGCAAATTATAATTTATCGTTTATTGTTACGTACTCGTAACTTATCCATAAATTATTATAAAAAATTTGTTTAATATGTGTTAGAGTTTGGATAGTAACTTTTTTTTTTTCGTGGTTTTATGAGATAGTTTTCATTTATGATATACTTAACTGGTTTGGTGGCTCATTAAATATTGTACAGCTCTAAATTTGAGCTATCGATATAAATATCTATACCTAGCTAAGTCAGAATTTAAGGTTTACAAAATGTTTGTTTCAAGACCTAATTTTGTACAATTTGCCTTATGTATTGTTAAAAATTCAGGGTGCTTATTGACAAATTTGCACACCATTTATAACACCTTTATTACCCATTTGCCAAGTGTAAGGTTATTTGTCGTTAAATTGTTTAAATATTATATTTATTACCAATAATAGCCTACGTGCATAAATACAAAATATGTTTGCATTGTATTATTTCAAACTGTTCTTTTGACGTTTTTATCAATCGTGTATGAGGGCATACACGTCATCAGGATGGTCGAGTGTAAGGTTGTTTATATTCTCTTAAAAGTAACCAATATTTCTGTATAAACGGATCAAACCAGCTGTGAATTACTCGAATTAACTTGTCCCGCCAACACAGAACTATATTCGTCTATTGGTGTATAAAGATCACTTAACACATAGAAACCTCTTTAGTAAATAGATTCGCGGGACAAGTTAGATCGAATAGGTTGTTTTAAAAAAAAAATAAAAAGAATTAAGGTTGAATATTGACACTGGCAAATGCTTAACCATGCGACGCCAAAACATAAAAGAAGATGAAGGTTGCATAACTTTTGGCGGGAATGGAGAGAGGGAAGAAAAACAAAGGACGATCGAAGATGTGTAAATGGAGCGAGGAATAGAAAAATGTTTGTAGCGATATAATAATTAAACTATGGAGAAACATGTAATAAATTATATTGTATCATTGACTACGAGGTGTTTGAATCCTATACTAGCCTATTCATTCACCATTATGATAATTACCTGGGCTGTAGACATCTACTGTTAGATGTAGGCTTTTACGTAATTTTAATAGACCCAGTTAATAGCACTATACCAACCTATTTAGGACATTTAGCGCGAATTCGAATAATAAAAGCAACGAGTATTTTTCTAGACGAGCATTTAAATTTTAAGCGCAGATTACTCCTAACACGGATTCTTAATACAAGATAAAAAAATACAAAGCAAAAAAACAAAGCCTTGTGCTAA
This sequence comes from Hypomecis atomaria, assembly GCA_964007245.1. Lineage (NCBI taxonomy): Eukaryota > Metazoa > Arthropoda > Insecta > Lepidoptera > Geometridae > Hypomecis > Hypomecis atomaria. The sequence goes on from OZ023288.1 coordinate 15,115,387, forward strand.
GCTGGCGAAACCATGATAAACAAAAGAAAAATCAAGCCTAAAGTGCCTCAGAAAATGAATGTAGCAATAGATATAAGCGCCAAAACGCTAAAATTTATAAGTCCGTGACCTCGGTAGCCCATTTAATTAAGTTCGTGTTTACTCTAAGGCCTAAATTTGGTCACAAAGTTCGTGAAATTCTTGTTTAAGTTCACGATAATCTTTGACATCGAGTTCGCGACATCTAAGTGCTGTTGCTAAGACTAATAAATAAAATAACTACGAGACACACTGCGAGAGTTGGAACGTTGTTATAGAGGTGGGAAGTGGGAACAAAGTTTGCGTAAAGACATCTTCCGATCGAAGTTGCCCGTGTCTAAGGTAATGGGTAGTTAGTCTACACAAGTTTCGGGCCATGAAGCTTCTTTCACAAATTGTTTGAAACACATTAGCAGGCTCTCTCACCTATTTTCAACAGTTAGTAAACGTCGATAGTTGAACTGTGGCTTAAAATTAATTAAAGTCCTTATTAAGTTATGTTAAGGAAGTGTAGGTAATTGCCACTAGCTTCAAAAGACGCGACGGAGTAATCGGTAAGTACGTGGTAAGGAAATCTGTAGACCTGAGAGTTCTGTATGCTCCTGAAGAAATTTTTAATTTGGTCGACCCGCATTTAACTAGCTTGATGCATTTAACTAGTTTATGAACCGTACATAATTTACAGTCTAAATTATTTTAATTTGGTACTATTCCGTCAGGTTCATTGTTCAGTTTTATATACCTACTTAGAAGGAAATAATTATTTTTCGCAAGAAATGGCAAAACCGCCTTTCATCGTATACAAAATTCGAATATTTTGCTCGAATTGATTACATTATTGTTGATTTTTCAAAAACGGCTCAGCCAATTTTCGTTATATTTAAATGGGACCTCAAAAGTATACCCTTTCGAACTAAAAAATAATTTTTCGGTTCGGTTCAAAATTGGCGAAATTATCGATGAACATACACAAAAAACAATACATGCAGACGAACATAGAACTTCCTCCTTTTTGGAAGTCGGTTAAAGAGTTTGGCAGTCATAGTCGCTAGTAAGGCATGTTTCTTACTTATAGAAATGATGAAGTCACAATATGACAGGTATGGTAATGTTGGCGCCGTCAAAGAAACATGAATAAAATCGTACTTGGTTTAAAGTCAAAGTCCACTTCAAAGTCAATGTTAATTTTTTGAGTAGGTACCTACTCGTACCAAGCCATCAAGCCGAAACAATATCATGAAAAGAATTTGTAAGTAATGGCACTTTCGGTACAAAACTACTCATTACTGACCTATAGAATTAAATAGAAGAAAATTCGTATAGGCCGGGTGGTTAACCCTGATGTTAGAGTTTTTAAGCCGCCTGAAGGCCTCAAGGTTCCAAAGCTAAAGAGTTGCAACAATTAAGTGTCATCTGAGCTATCACAAAAAAACTGTCCATACAAACTACTCGAATTGCATCATCGTTAGTCTACTACTTACAAGATGCTGCCAACTGTCGTTATACCCTTGGAGATGTATCTACAGCAGCAATAGCTCTGCTAATAGAGTCTTAATTGCCCGTTGTTATGTCTATTAGACGTTGCGATGGGAATAGTTTGCCAATTGTCATTAATATTTACTATTATTGTATCGTATGTAAACAAAAGAAAAGCTGAAAAGCTTGGCTATAGAGCAAGTACTATGTTTCTCTGTTAAATGATAAGAAAATGCCTGTATTAAAACTGTTTACAAAATTGTTTACTAAAGCGGTAAACAAGTAAATACATACCTAATTATTATTTTTGTACAGTATATATTTCATCGTAGGCTCAGATTTTGTACCTACAATGTTTTAAGCAAACACATAGGGTACAAAAACACTGCAACATTTGATTTTCGTGTGTGTGGTCGTCATATTTTTCAAGAAATGTTTGGGTTAGGAGCTTTAAGATTACATCTCTATTTGACTAGGCAGCAGATATGACTAGATCGCTCTAAGACTAAATCGCAATTTGACTATATCGCGTTAGGATTAAATAGCTGTTTGACCATATATGCTTACGTCCTATTAGTACGATCAGAAAATATTTTCTTACTTTAACTGTAGACCGGTTAAAGAGAAGAGTAACGAAATCATTTTGCCAAACAAAGCTAATGTTCAGGTACGGTAAGCACCATACATTTTTTAAAGGTCTCTTTCCTTAATTTCTCATTGAAATTCACAGCTGATAAAAATCGAAAATAAACGTTACAAATAAAAATAAGTGAAAAAATCGCATTTCCAATGTCTAAAAAGGTCTAATTATCTAATACGGAAGTTTGTCGTTATCTTTATTTTGTACGTATAATTTATTCACAGGCATATTTTGATAAAAACATCCAAATACTTTTGCAACGAAATGTATTTTTCATCATTAATCTCCGTTGTTCAAAGCAAAAGCGCTACGTTCAAAGGTATGGTTAAAATTATGCGCGTCCGGTGCGGACAGCCGATGGCTGAGGCAAGGTAAATTCATGAATAAGCCCATTACCTTGGTACGTGATCTAACCCACGCTTGTCTCTATGTCCCTAATGCCAAATGCTAAATGTTAAGGCCATTTATCTTACAGGCAAATCATGCAATGCAGTCCGCTACGCCGCTAGGCTGGATAACAATGTAACCGCTAACAGTTGCTAGTGTTCTCAAAGCGTTAAACCTTGATTCGACGGATCCGACAATATTTCTTAAGTATGAACTCTTTTTAAATTATTTATTTACCCGTACACCAATTTTCAGCTTTTAGAAGTACTTGCAAGATACTCATTTATATTTTTGAAAATTCAAACGGGTATCCCCACGAAACACTAAGCATCACAGCTAACTGAGTCCGGGGTATTGTTGTAATCCACCTAATACTAAAAATTCAGCTTTTAGAAAGAAGTTGCATTTTTTGCGCGTACCTCCCGGGCTAATATTGTACACTGAAAAATTAAGAGCGTGACCAGCAAAACATGTAAAAGTAATAAAATATAGCACTTGAAATATAATTGAATACATAGTAAATTACGTACACAAAAATGCTTAAATATTTATATATTAATCTGTTTTATGTATTTTCTACACGAGGCTTGGATTTACGAGGCTTGTTTTCAGCTATTAATTTTGCTATGAGAAGCGTTATTAAACACCTTTATCGGACACTTAACAGTTTACTTAATAATTTTCTTATCGGTTGTCGATTAAACACAAGATATTGTATCAGTTGTCTAAAACGAAGTTTTATCAAAATGTAATTTTAATTTAAAAAAATCTATCCCTATTACGGACTTAATTTTCTTAAGCCCAGGTCAACGGTTTTTCTTAACCTTTTCTATCAATAGCGGTTTCTATTCTGTGCAACGGTATTCGACTTTATTTTTTGCTCCACGTGTTTTAATTATATTATGACAGATAGTTAGTATCATTTTCTTACATTATTGCTTACTAAGCTAATCGTACAAATAGGAATGTATATCTTAAACGTGTGAATAATGTGTGATCCTTTCATTCCTAGCAGGCGACATCTTTGTGGTTTTAAGCCATTCTTAGTAAGTATATTAATAATATTTTTACATCTGAATGTCTATCACATTCGGTAAAAATACTATTAATTACTTATTTACAAACGTCTTCGATATTTTTAGGTACTATTTTTCAACTCATGTTCAAAACGTCGATGCCCCTTTGAGACGCAAACAAAGTAACACTGCCTCGTAGAGGGCGGCGCGCGCGGCACTACTTTGGAATAACGCGCGTATAGAAAAAAAACCTGGATGAATATACAAAAGCACTTTTGATAAAAGATCAAGCTACATGATGGAATTCTCAGTTTGGCGAAAAAAAAAACACACTTATGCCCTTAATACCGGTCACGTTCTTAGTAAAACATACTTCATAATAATTATTTATTATTTAACTTGCGACAACCTTACAATTTAATGATGCAACTCTAACCTCCAATGGTGATGGCAAAAAGCCTCACGGTATGACGCTGTTCCCATGGAAGTGTGGACGGCTCTTACTTTGGGACGCGACTTGCGTCGATACTTTGGCGCCGTCACAACTTTCTCAGACTGAGAGTAGGGCTGGAGTGACGGCCAATTCGGCGGAGCAGCACAAGCGGCGCAGATATGCCAACCTCGGTAGAGGTTACATATTTGATCCATTTGGAGTTGAGACATTGGATTTGTGGGGGCCTGGAGCTCATCTTGTTTTCAAAAGTCTTTCTGAGCGTCTCGTGGACGCGACGCGTGACCAAAATGATGGTGTTTATTTGGCAAAACGAAGCTTGAAATATAGACAGCACTTTTGTTCTTTTTAATAATGTAAAGTATTATAGTCGTTCTCCAGTTGTAATGCTGGCCACAGTGTGTGTTAGTTTACCCATTTCGTGACCGTCTGGCCAGATTAAGGCCGAGGCAGCCCGCTTTATCCTGGGCCTGGTTAATCCCTTATTTAACGTGACCCGTGGACTACATTTTTGACAAATTGCCCGTACGGGCTCTAACCCTGCCCTAACGAGATAGTGAAAAGTTGTGTTCGCGGAATTGTGAAAAATTGCGCTTCCGCTGAAATGGATGGCAGGAAAACTTTTGCACGGCTACATTTAGTTGAAAAATTACAAGTTCGTTTTGATTGATAAAATCCTAAAAAGCATCTAATCTATACTGCGATCTAGCTTTTGCTCCCAATATATCTAACCAACCAACGACTACGTTTGCTATCTGTGCTCACACTTGCCCTAGGAACTCAATTAGTTGTGACTGCAACACTTTAACCCAAACGACATCCATAAAGTATTTGGGAGTCGTTCTAGACTATACAATGTCCTGGAAATTACATATAGATTCCATGGTGTCCCGGGTCCATAAACTAATCTACGTTTTTAAAAGTCTAAGACCTGTGGTAGATTTACGATACATCAAGTGTGTCTATTACGCTTTAGCCCAATCAGTCTTATCATATTGCATCACCTCCTGGGGTGGATCAGCTAAAACTTACATGTTAAGACTAGAAAGAGCACAGAGAGCTGTACTTAAGGTCCTTGCCAAGAAACCTGTCCGCTTCCCCACTTCTGACTTGTACTCCTTTTGCAAAGTTCTAACTGTAAGACAACTTTTTGTATGACAAACTATTCTTCAAAAACATTCACAATTGTATTATGATCCTGACTTCTCAACTAATAAACGCAGATCAGATAAAGTTTGTGGCTCGGAAAAGTGCCGCACTGCTATAGCAAGTCGTCATTATCAAGTTATCAGCTCATTGCTGTATAATAGATTAAATAAATAACTCAGTATTTACCCACTTCCCTCCTATAAATGTAAAATAAAATGTGTTGAATGGCTGTTATCACTATCTTACCAAGATACCGAGGACTTAATAAAAGTTATAACTTGAATGCAATCATCACACACACGCACACACCCTCTCACTCACACACACACACACACACACACACACACACACAACCACGTACACACCATTAAAACGGCTATTGTTGTCTAAATTATGTAATTTTGATTAAAATATTGTATTTTTTGATAATTTTCTGTTATCCAAATTAATAATGCTGTCTAAATTCTTTTGCCGGAGGTGGGCGATGCTGCCCGCGACACAGTCTTTCTGACTACTCAGGTAGTATCGTTCCTTTGTTTAGAACTAAGTTTTTGTGCCAAATGAAGAATTTAATTTAATTTTATTTATTTTATACTTACGCATGACGTGCTAATATTTGATAACTACAGATATACCAGAGGGATAATGTGGTCGATCGAGAAAATCTGCATGAAGGAGATGCATTGATTTAATATGGCATGAGGTAGATAGAGACATGGAAAATATCTCGATTCAGTGGCTATTGCCGTGTTTTTCTCCGGATAGTGTCAATTTACAATTCATATTTAACAGTTTTGACAGCTCTAGCAAGATTTTCCACACATTTTTGTGGTTAAAAAGGCCTCAAGCGACAACAGCGCTATCTCCCTGGTTGTTTTATATCTGTGGTGATAACCCAATTCGCAACTATTTTAAATTTTGGTAACAGCTGACTTTATAATTATATTTTTATCAAAAAAGTCTACGATTACTTTCATACCATAAACATGTAGCTTAAAGCTTTAAAAGCTTTATTTTCTAAAATGGTATGCCAGGTACTTTACTTGCGTAGGTGCCAGAAAGTAATCAATATTTGACAAGCCATCAACGTCTACGCGTTAGCGGAAGCTATATTTTTGCTCGCACAAAGTAAACTGCTGTATCATGTAACAGTACACGCTGTCATCTAGGCTTTAATACCAATAATTCAGCGAGCTCTTTCGGCGTTTTTAACGTTCAGGATATATGACGAGGTATCAACCAGCCCGTTTACGGCTGCCAAATGCTCACTCAAGCGAAACATATTGCAGGCTGCGATCTGCAGTGGCGTCATTGGCGATTTAGCACAAACTATGGTGCAAAGTTTGAATCATATCATCCGGAACTAATTTAATTTGTTGTTTTGATATTTTTGTGATAATTTTTAAAATTTTCACTTTTATGGTAAAATGTAATTGTTACCTATATTTCGAGTCTCAAATAGTTTTTTCTTCTATTTTGTCCTTTGGCCACAGCTAACTATCACAAAAATGATAACAACTTGACAAGTTTATGTTTGCCTTACGTTTTGTTTTTGTTTTTAAGATAGATAAGTCCAGTTCTACTACGTACCTATAGGTAATACTTTTTGAGCGACTGGGTACAAAATTGACCATAGAAAACGTAGGTGACGATAAAACTATGGGGCACCCTTAGTGTCACGAGAAGCGTAGCACCTGTCGTAACGTGATAATATAAGCTCCATGCGAGCACCTTGCGACCCTTCAGATAGCCGTGGGCAAACACCCTAAACAATTGACGAGGAATATTTTGTGAGAAATATTTACGCAAAGACACATGGCTAAATAGATCATTGGCTTAATAAAACCAACCGCCACAAATTAGCAGCTTCGTATCATTGATTTTTGTAGATCTCTTCTGTTCATTTAAGCGAGCGTAAGAAAAAGAAATAAGATAACAGCTTAACAGCAACCACATTGTAAATGTAGGCGAGTTAGGTTTTAAGCCTTACACGTCGGCTTAATCTGATTAGTGCAAAGGGGATACCGAGACATTTCCATTTCAGCCAGTGATGAAACATCATAATGGTATGTTTTCTAAAGATGGGAGAAAATCTTTCTTTTCCTCACCTCTTCTTTTGACTTTTATACAACGTTTTGGTTTTTTTATACAATAGACACGATCACGAAATATAAAAACTGTACATTTTTTTGTGGTTAACTTAATTTATAAAAGGGTACGATTTATCAAGGTCAACACTGAATTCTGGGGTAGACTGGGTCTATTTAGGTACTAACCCACATTTTTTCGTCGGAAAAGCAAAGAAAGCGATGTGGCGATCTGAACTCGTTCTCTATTGATCCACAGTTTCTTCCATTCAGTGACCAATCTCAATAATTTCGTTTTCCTCTTCCACCTCAATCCGAAAGGAATTCCCATTGACTGACTAACTTGTTTAATTAAATTTGAACACCGAGCGAACTTGCTCCGCGTGAGACGAAATATTCTGCGCTTCAAATCTCGTTTTACTTCGGTACATAATTACATATGCAAGGTAAATTCAATTAATGTAAATTCATCAGTACCGGAGGATTAAGTAATTACTAGGTGTAGTTAGTAAGTAAGTTTGTATAGGCCGGGTGGCTTGCCCTGGTGTCAGAGTTTAGGTGTAGTTGTAAATATCAATTGTGATACGTTGAATATTACAATATTACAAAATTATCAATAACCGACTATAAGTACGTACCGTACATTTGATATTTTTACTATGGGTTTTGTCGCGCTCTCTCTATAATTGCAAGCGAGACAAATAGGATTTGACGCGGAAATATTTTTAGAAGCAATCTTACTTCGGAAATCTTTGAAGTAATAGTCATTTTGGATGTTACTTAAGCTTTTTGGTTTACTTGGCCAGAACCTGTAAAATGCTATAATTATTTGACTCTATAATTTTTTCTTAGTATATAAAATTCTTATTTTCTATACATGGAGTTTCTCTAGACGACGGACATAATTATTTTTTGTAAATATACATTATAAACAAGTTTGAAATCAGCTGTTCTAAAAAAATTGTGGAAAACCGAAGATTTTTTTGTTAGGAACAGTTGTTTTTTTTGCGCTGTATAATTTAGTCATAAATTCGTAATGTCTGTTTGATGTGTTTGTTTAATTTACACACGTTTTACTAAGGTAGGTAATTTACTTTTTCAAAATTCAGAGTGAATAGAGCAATACGAAAGCCTGATGTTAAGAGAAAAGCTCTCTTGTGAAATTAATATTATTAATAAATAAAATAATTATAAATAATAATTTTATTTGTTCCATAACTTACTTAGGCTACTTAGGTGCGCTGCACTCTGCACTAGGTCTCCGAAGAGCCTGTGTTGCAGGGTACAGATTCATTTAACAATTAAGTGCTAATGTATACCTACGTTTATACACTATTAATTAATTATTTATATTCAATCATAAGTGCATTATTACATATACTACAGGTCTAATCGCGCACTAAAATTACGAGATAAATAGGTAAATACCTCATCATCCCGACGTTTCCCACATTAGTCCCGTAGTATATAATAGTAATGTGCTCAAATCGCGAAAGTTTAAAAACAACTCTTGTGAAATTGTTAATATGCGCTTTTAGATTATTGCCCTCAAGGTCTCTGTCAAGTGGACGATTTTGCTTTCGTCTGTAGGGATGTTGATTTTCGTCTACAAGTCACAATTTTCAAAGAATCTCGACGAAACTGGGTACACAGGTTTTAAATTTTATTTTAAGTATTTTTGCTTTTTAGCTGCCTAATAGGCCCAGTGGTTCCTACCATGGCTCCTGGGTCGACGAGGTCAGAAAGGTTGTGTCTTGATTATCTGTAGTAAGTATGCATTTCAATATATGTAGTATATATTAGTATCTGGCAATCCCAAGCTTTGCTTAGTTTTGGGGTCAGAGACCGTGTGTAAGATGTCCCCTGATATTTATTTATTACATTTTTAATTATTTTGTTGTCGTCGGCAATTTTTGATTGCGTGATATTTCCTTCTAAAAATTGGGAACAAATTTGCTCTCGTGCTATGTATCAGCCAACTACGATAATATTTAGTGAGAAAGTTTAGTATAACAAGATTTGCGAGTATGAACCAAATCGGTTAAGAGCGAGTCGAGAAACAGGCTTGTGAAGATTCAGTTAAAGAGAGGTGTCGCGAGGTCTACCGGTCGGAGAACTACTAGTGTTTAATCTGTGTAGCTAAAGAAGTGATGGATCTCCAGTATATCCCCCAATCAAGATCGTTTATTTTCATAACGCACCTAAGCCTAGCTTAGTGCAATACTATCAAGTGGAAACGAATTCAACCAAGTTATGATAGTATATACGGATATCCCTTCTTATAAAATTGTTCATATAAGAAAAGTGCACTTTTTAAAGTATTTTTGTTAAATTCTACGTACCGGTCTTTTCCACTTACTGATTGTCTATGATTAGTTCATTGATAAGCATATTATTGCCTACAAAGAGCGATGATACCTATTCTACCACGCTGGCCCAGTAAAGGGTAGTGGATTCAAACGCCTAATAATAAAATCTTTTAAAGCTGAAGTTTAATTCATTTTGGTACACCAAATGACATAGTATTTATTCATCTTTCTATCTGGGGTAACATGACAATATTTGGTATTAGGTCAGGTCTGTCGATAAGTAGACTGGAACATAACTGGGCTCTAGAGTATTTGAGTGGCTTTAATAGATTTTCCTGATAAAAAGGGAAGAGCTTAAAGCTTTTTACATCTACTTTACATAAATCTGGATAATGCATAAAATATATTAGAGCAGGAATTCCTAGCTTTTGATTACCCTATCGGTGAAATTCGCTTTTTCCTAAACTCGTTGCGCATGAAAAACGATAACGGCCTGAATGGGTATTATTGAAAAACATAAATAAAAGTCCATAAACAAGGGCGGAGTGTAACATAAATGAAAATGTTTATCGCCAGCTAAAATCAAAGTGCAGGTCGGTCCATACAATTTGCATTGTCAATAATTCTCGCTTTGTTACTGAATAACAAATTTCCTGATAGTGTTAAGGCAATTAGGCATTGCATATTAGTGATTCGTGATATGTTATTTAGTGTATACTCGTATGTATCTGCTTTACTACATTTTATATCTGGTGTTAATGTCTATATTTTTGTGGGTATGTGTACTTTTTGCGGTAATTTAGTATTTAATAGTAATTTAAACGCTTCCCAAACTACTTTGTTCTATTTGGTTTTCTTACCTTATTTTATTACAAAAATTTAGTCGGCGTAATTGTTTTGGAGTTAAAAAAGTACTTAGGTAATAAATTACAAATAAAGTATTTAACTGAAAAACTACCGTATGTACCTACTTATATCATTGTAATTCCTTACATCATAACGTCCACATCTACGCTCTACGATATTTTATAAAAACTAAGTGAAGTGTAACTAACTGTACGCAGCTCCACGCACTTTAGCTGTGGCCATAATCACATTTAGGGCACAAAAGGCTTAATTGTTAAAGTACACCCGTTGGGTTCAAATTTGTGGTTGAAAACCTCGCTCAAACAGTTTTCTCTTTTAAGTTTCAGAGCTGCGTTTGAACCATTAATAAAATTTTATTTCGAGTTTCGGACAACCGAAGGTAAATTTTAGACCGGAAAGCAATAAAGTAAATTACAATTAGATTAAATTCACTCTCAAAATAGAGCCATAGATAAAATAGCTTAGATACGGTCGCAACAGTTCTAGAAAAGGTCTGTATTGATAACGTAAAGAAAACCGATTTCTTTCACTCCGGTGATTTATGAAATCGGATTGGAAATACCTACGTTGTAGAGGAGACAGCTCGGCGTCTGAAAGAAAAACGACGCGAGTGGTCCGTGTGAATGCGACACTTACGAGCATTCCCACTCCCACTAGATTTGTGTAAAACTGAAGAGTTGTACAAAAATTGGGTCGCAGGCCAGAGGCGTTGATGCATTTCACTTCTATTTAAATTCCAAACGCGGCGCGCAAGTGCAAGCAAGAGATGCAGCACGCGTCCACTCCGCACCGGGAGCGGATCCCGCGTCCTCGATGTAGGTCATTCTGATGCATAACGGAGCGCGTATTTGAAGAGCGGCGAGTGTTTACAGTGAGAGGCGGGCGCGAGGCGCGACAAACTTACGACATCGATGAGTTGACTCAGTTTGAGCTTGATGCAGACGCGGAGCACGTCGGTAGTGTTGACGACGGGCCGCACCAGCTTGTTGTAGTTAGAGAGCAGGTCGTCGTAGAGGCGCTTGGCGTCGGGGTTGCCGGCGGTGGCCGCGCGGAGCAGGCAGCACGCCGCCAGCCACCACACGAGCGCGCCCATCAGCTCGCGAGCGCATGCATCGTTACGTAAGGCTCGTGAGGGCGGGCGGCGGGCCCGGGCGCGGCGCGGCGCTGACTGCCGCCCTCGCCGCCCTGCGCACCCCGCGCCGCCGCCGCGCCGCCGCCCGCCGCCCGCCGCCGCGCGCCCACCCCACACGGCTACACTCTTTTGTATTGTTTGCTTCTGATCGCTGTAATTAACACTCGTCTCCGAAGAATTATGAAAATAAAGCTTTGCATTAATCATTTTTTGTCGTTTTTCAGAGCTCATTTGAATAATTATTTTATTATTTTGATCGCGATTTTTGGCTATTTTTGCAGAGGATGAGGAAAATTGAATATTTCAATTTACAAAATAAGAATTATTTAATGGAAATCCAATGAAATAAGTACATTATTCGAAAATGAATTAATTCTGTCGGAGGGCACTTCTATTTTATGCAAATAGTTAAAAGTATTCATTACGTAGTATGTGTTTTAGACGCGGCGTCGCTAATGTCTCAATGAGAATGTAATGGAATTGAAAGTGCTAGAGGAGAGAAGCAGCGGCGCGCGGGCGCGGGTGGGCTCCTGAATGTGTCTGATCTCACCCTATCTCTATAAATATGCGAGTCGATATCGCATCGCATTCCCACGTCTCGCTGTAACAGAATGTAGCAAGACACATTGTGAGAAATTATTATCTGACCCCTCGGCTTCGCTCACAAAAGCTAACTGAGTCACGAAGACGTTCAACTTGTTACGGTCAATAGACGTGTAAGTACGTATTTGGAGGCTGGGAACATTTTCTTAGAATATTATTTTAAAATAAGCTTTATGCACAATTCAATGTTTGAGGACGCAAATCAAGATCTTAATAAGTACCTACCTCAACAGTCGCTATGCGACGACTAGCAAGCACTATGCTTAAGTTTAACGGTTGTATTCTGATTTTTATTTGTAGAGGTACATTCCATTTTTGAATTAACACTACCATGGAGGGGGTACGAAAACACTGTTGCGTCAAAGTTTCACTTTTTCCGGGCGGAAGGACTCCACTTACATTTTTTTTCCAACGGTTTTGTTATAAGATCGACTCTACTGCCAGTTTTTGGCAGTTATGATGAAATAATCCATGAATCTAAGACTTACCTTGACTCAATATCTTCATTTATTCGGACAATATGATGCCACAAACATATATATATATATATACAGACACATATATAAAAACACAGAAATCGTCAAAATCATAGCACCCCCGACCCCTACTCTCTTTTAAACCGACAACTAAAAAAACAATGTCAGCACGCCATTAGAAGGATTACGTTATCATAAAATTTTAGATTTACTAAATCAAATCTTAGCAAAAACGTGTTGTAGCCCTTCTTGCTTGGCTTAAGACGCAACTAAGTTATATAGGTAAGTAACGATCCACGATCTGCATGATCTCCAGGAAAGTCTTTTAGCGTGCTCAGCATAAAATAATAGTTTTTACACAGACAAAATTTAATTAAAAGAGTTTATTCGTGTGTTTATTCCGTAAATATTTCACCAAGCTTTGGATGGTTCCTTGAAATAAAGAAGACGTTATTATCTTGATATACATATATCTAGCTGCGTACGTATAAGCCTCGCGGCCTCAACCGCAATAAGAACGAGGTGCTAAAAAATAAATTCTCTGCCAATTTTCCTCCTCGAATTCGTCGGTACGCATATTTTGTAAAGGATATTGAGAAAGATAGCTATCGTTTTAGCGCTATCAAAAAATATTCACTCTGTTTATTATCTGAAGGTAGCGTGAGTAGGTATACAAACAGTAGGTAAATACAAATAAATTTAGGTCTTGGTTTTTGCTGAGTTCTGTATGTTTTACGATAAGTTCTGCTTTAATGAGGAGGGTAGTTATCGGCCTCTAGCACCAGTTATTGGTTTTGTGAGGACAAAAGGTTTTAGGTAATAAGATAGTGCCTAACCTTAGTGCCTTCAGCTTTGGTACGTACTAGCGCACTCAATAAAAGATTATCAGTTTTGTTAAACCAGTTCAAAGCTATCTTTATATTTTGAGTCACGAAATATGTCAAAATTACCTTAAAGCTTTTTACAGATAGGTCAGTAAAAATAGACGTTTTTTGGTCAACTTTACACTAAATATTCGATCAATTTTTTTATAAGGTTTAGGATTGCTTACTGAGCATAAAATCACAAAATGCTGACAGATCCTCGTGGAGCTTCAAGCGCCATCTTGAAAAAATGTTTTTGGCCGATATCTCGGAAACTATACACTTTAAGGCATAAATTATGGCAGTCATTATTGTAGAAAATAAAATTTCACATCTTTTGTTACCAGTAAACTTTTTAGCAAAACTTACCGTTTACGATTTATGGCCCATTTAATGAACCGGGTTTTCAATCGCGGCCGATAAATTAAAATACTAGGTTAATCAATAAAAACCGGTTCATTAAGTTGGCCATAAATCGTAAACAGTAAGTTTTACAAAAAAGTTTACGAGAAACAAAAGATGCGTAATTTTATTTTCTAAAAGTCTCCTTGACTTTTGCCCTAAAGTGCATAGTTTCCGAGATATCGGCCAAAAAATTTTTAAGCCATCTATTCTCGCTTGAAGCTCCACCTAGATCTATCAGCATTTTGTGATTTTATGCTTTGTAAGTAATCACAAACCTTATAAAGAAATGGATCGGAAATTTAGTGCAAAGTTGAATTCTATTTTTACTGAGCTAATACAATAAAAGTGAAAGTGATATTTAAGAAAAAAAAAACTAATTTATAGTCTCTACCCAATATTAAAAAGAGATTAGAAGTATTTTCGATATACGATGGTCTGAGAAGACATTCAAATATTTAATCACCATTGACAATTCAGTAGGTTCCGTCCTAGGGATCTTGCCGCATAATTGCAGCAAAATGTAAACATTTTTGCGTGAGCTCAGATAAATATCAGATATTAATTGGTCGCGAATAAACTTTATTTGCTCACAACTCACTGACAAACACGCGCCTAAGTACTGCTAGTATCAAACCACAGATGTAACATCACCTACTTAGATGATACAAGTAACTAAGACAAAATCTTATATACCTACGCAGCGCCCAAACCCTTCCTAATCTGTTGTATTTGTGGGTAGTAAAAAGGGTCGTCACTTGAGCCGACCTTCTGGATTCGACATCTCCCAGGCATAAATCAAAATTTACACGAGAAACATCTCAGAATCATAGCCATAGACAACGCGTGGGGATATGAAACTTTTCTTCAAAGCTCGATGCTTGATATAAGTTTTAGGTTGTTTTCCTCATTGTGCTATAGGTACTATAGCCATGTATCCGACCACAAAGAGACGTTCATCGGAAATTGGAATCGTTTTATTATAGCTAGGCTGTAGGTGCTCTAAAAGTGACGTAACAACAATGGAAGCTATCGACCTTTCACAAGTGACAACAGTGACTTCATGCATCGTAATGCACAATAACTAAGCCAAACGTTAACGCTGAAAGTATTTCGCTTAAGACCCTCTCTAAACCTGTGGGCTTCTCAAACATTTTATGCTTACTCGTACGCACCCATAAACTCGCACTTAAAAGGGTACAGTGTGAACTTCGTGAGACATTTTTTCACGCTCTTGCCGAGATTTTTCTATAACACATTTTAAGAATCTGCAAGATGTATGGGTCAACAACCTTGGGGCAAAGTGGTTGGTGGTGGCAGGGGTTCTAAAATGTCATATGATAAAATAATAAATATCTAGTATAGAAATGGCATACCTCTATTAATTAAGAGTAAAAAGTTAGCTTACTCGTACTTCGTAAACCTCTAACGTTTGTCACAAATCATTTTGCCGTTGTTGTTAAATGAAATTAGTAGGATACATTTTTATTGTCTTCCAGGAAGAAATAAACCCAAATAATCCCCTGGCTAAGCCCTTTGCGTTTGAGCTAATAGATTGGAACTAATGGATTAATACTTTTACTGGATTGATTTTTCGTCCTCGTTTTAACAAATTGATAAGTAAAATGTTTGTTTTCATACACAACTTAAGCAATGCCTATTTTTTTCTGTGTATAACACTATAACATAAACACGTTAGAAAAAAACTGTCTGTATTGGCTCTATATTTTTTAATAATATAGTAACCATTAAATACTCGTAATATGTACTAATCTTTTGTTTATGGAAACTAGCGTGGCTATTGCACATTTTAATTTTATTAAAGTATAACACATGTGTTACTTACGGTTAATTTTAGTAGATAACTGATACTATAGTTTCGATCGCGATCATTTTCAAGGTTGGAGTACTATCACGCGGGCTCATTTCGCATAGCACAACCTTAAAAAAGATCGCCAAATGCGATCAAAACTATAGTAGTAGTTATTTACTAAAATTAAGAGTGAGTAACATCTGTGTTATACTTTAATTAAAATCTTATTTATCCATAAGTCCATAAAATAACTTTGAAATTTAACTACAGTACAGAGTAGAGAGGCAATGTATCTTACAATATAGCTATTATGTCAGAAAAGCCGCATAATGTAAGATACATACTTACATATGTTACGTAAGAAAGTAAGTACATATTATTATGTAGATGTATGCCGCTCGGATTTCGCATTGTCATTGCTTTGTGGCGGCTCTATTCTAATGGAAATGGGAAAGTTGAGAGGATTTGTAACGTAAACTCATCAGTGAAACTTTCATTTTAAGGCCCGGCCGCCCTTCCGACTTGCCGCGCCCTTCACTTTTAGATGAGATTTATTCGACGTGAAACTTTACAGTAACTTATTGGAAAGCTGAATGCTGTCTTTTGTTTAGAAGGTATTTTTATGTAATGTTATGTATAAGGATAATAATGTTCACGATAAAATCACAAAGTAATAAATGACCTAAGTATTTTATGCTAGTTTTTTACAAAGCAAAGTAATAACCCAAAACCGAATCAAAGGCTGCACTTATTACATTTAACCCTCGTTACACCCTCGTGAATTTCATATTCACACATAATTAAATACGTTTACAAACGTAATCGTTCTTTATCGCGGTCAGTTAACATTTACCCGAGATCTTTGTATAATTCCATGCGTCCATAAAAAGAGCGAGGCACAATATGCCGAGAATTTATAGTCGAAGTTAAATAAAGCTCAAAGGAAATTGTTGGTTTTATTTCCTCAAAATTACGGTTTAGCTGTAACAGAGGCCGTTCTTGTTGAATATCTTTTCTCGAATTATTCAATTTGCCCTCACTTGACACCCGTTAAGGGTAATATCGTGTATCTTTTTATTTCTCTCGTGGCGGTGCACGATAAATTGAACTTTATATTACATATCTTTAGAAGTCATTTCGAGGAAATCCTGTCGTCTCGTTCTAAATTTAATTCTTTTGTTACGAAATAATACCGTCATCGTCACGTTCTAAAACTCGATTCTTTAATTAATTAAGCGCAAGGTGCGCGATATAATTTTATTTTACTTGTTAAATCGGCTAATGGTAAGCTTTTAAATGACAAAGATTTGGGAGATGGTACAATTCGAGACAAAAAGTTTGGCCGTACATATTTATGTAAGAAGATTAGCTACTATCATAGTTAAAAAAATTAACTGAGATTTGATTCCGGCAAGTACCTATTAGTTTTAGGGTTCCATACCCAAAGGGTAAAAACGGGACCCTATTACTAAGACTTCGCTGTCCGTCTGGCTGTCTGTCACCAGGCTGTATCTCATGAACGGTAATAGCTAGAACGTTGAAATTTTCACAAATGACGTATTGCTGTTGCCGCTATAACAAGAAATCAGAAAAAATATAAGCTTTAAGGTGGACTCCCATACAATAAACCTGAATTTTTAGCCGTCTTTTACTCGATATTAATAATGGTGGCCGGCAGATGCTTGAAATATCTACAGAATATTTACTTAAATATGCACTTCAAAAATAAATAAATAAATTTAAATAAAATATTTAAGGGGGGCTCACATACAATTAATGTGATTTTTTTGCTCGATATTAATAACGGCAACAGGAATATGCTTGAAATATTAAGTGGTATATTTCTTTCAAAAACAATAAACAAATTAAAATAAAATAGATTAAGGGGGCTTCCATACGGTGTGGAACCCTTCATACGCGAGCCCGACTCGCACTTGGCCAATTATTTTTACTATTTTTAGATAGACCCTAATTACCTTAAAGTTATTACTAAAAAGTAATCTTCGCATTTGTATTGTTGAGACTAATAATAATAAAGTTCTATTTAGAACTAAATTAGTTAACTATTCCTGTTTACCCGGGTTTGCTAACACGAATTAAGTCGTAAGCTTTAACTTACATAACTAATACGGGAACCGAGTTTGGGCTAATCCTCCATATTGGTATTCTAACTGGATTAATTAAGAACTAAAACAACCCTTAATAATGGTACCTATTTACAGATGGCGCGTTATTCTGTAGCTGAAATTAAAGAAAGAAATAAATTAATGGTTTTTATGACACCTATAGGGCGAAGAATCATAAAGATATCGTAAAATTGCGATAAAGTCAGTTATTTCAATTGTGTCAACTTTTTTTGAGTTGTATTGATTTGTGTAACACTTTTGCAAATCTAGCATTTCTTATATAAAGATAAAAGAAAGAGAAGAGAAAGGCTCTTATGTGGTATTTAATGTATTATTAGATTAATGTATTAGGATAGTGTGCATCTGAGCTGCACGACCTTATCCTACTATCCCCTTTTTACTACAGGACAAGTAGGAGGACGCCACATTACCACCCCTACACTGTTGATTATACTCCGATACGTTCGAAGCGGTTTGACTAAACTTTTCTGATTCGTACCGCCAGGTAATGGAACAGTCTTCCTGCTTCCCTGTTTCCTAAGAGATATAATCTAAAGCTTTTCAAGGTCAGAGTGAATAGGTTTCTTTTAGGTCTGCGTGCTTCATCTTCGACCACAACGTCGCTTACCATCAGACAAGTTTGTGGTCAAGCGCGGACTTATTCGCGATAAAAAAAAAATCATAACAATTTAGTTCAGTAGCGTTCAGAAGCGCTTATAGCGTAGTTTGACAAGGTGTTTTTAGCGACCATCGAAGTTAAGCCACGTTCAGCACGGTCAATCTTCGGATGGGTGACCACGTGTGGCATTTACAAGGTTGTTTTAACCATTTAGCCATGTCAGAGGCTTTTAGGCGGCTTAAAAACTCTGACACCAGGGCTAGCCACCCGGCCTATTTGACCTTACTAAGAATTTACAAGGGAGTTCTAAAACACTGGGAGTTCTATTATATCACCATTCATCAGCCTTTAATGACCCTTTGCTGGGCATAGACCTTCCTATGTTTATGCCATTCAGCTCTATCCCTTGCCTATTCCGTCCATTTGATGCTTACTGATCGCCTTTCCCGGCCGCCCTATAACTAAGATAATAAAATTGATACCCAAAAGTTGGTCGTGGTTTTCAGTATTATACGACTTCCAACTGCTCTTAATTTTCAATATTCCAAATTAATTAAACGTATTGCTATTTCAAAATATTCAATAAACACTGTCAAGAATGTCTGCTTTGTGTAGGCTTGGCGACGTTAATTATTTTTGACGCTTCGGCTTAATTTATTATCAAAATTACAAATTAAGTTCATTAAGTGGAATTTGTTATCATGGAGGTCGGATATTTTACCTTGTTTTTATTAACTCGGTTTTGATTATTTTCTGTGTTGTTTCTAATCGCGATTGGTAATTATAATTCGGCTTAAATACTCTTAGAGATAATAAAGAAAAACATTTTTTCTTGGCTTAAAAACATTAACAAGAAACCATTGTAGGTAAAATTTTAAAATATAAAATCAGTTTTGTATGACATATTTTGTCAGCAGAGTAAGCAAAGGCCTTCACAAATAGTTCAATCCTTATCTGCCAAGCTAAGAGTGATTTGAAAACTAGCGCTTTGACATGAAATATTTGGTTTTGTCTCAATTAATTACCACTAATCTTAAAAGTCGGGAGCTGAAAATCCCCATTTGTCGGAAACCACTCTGCCGGAAATGAGTTTTCATAACTGTGGTTAGGGTGGCCGACCCCCAGTAATAACTGGCTGCGTTACGTTTGAATCATGCCTTTTTGGTGTAAAAGATGTTTTATTTAACGACCACCATATACCGCGTCGGAGTAAGAAATCTGTTTTTCTTTGAACATTTGTTTTTAAATAGCACCTTCGATGTTCTTTAAAGATAGATACAGTAACAACGAGAAAATTTGGTAGGTATACTTAACAGTTACAATACCTACATTTTATTGACAAAATAGACAAATCATTTGATATAAGAGATTTTTTTTATGAGGATATCCCCAAATATAACTACTAGATGTATAGTCGAACACATCTTATGGCATTTTCTTTTTTATAACAAACTAGCCTTTTCCCGCGGCTTCGCCCGCGCTTACTTTTGCCTATGACACTCGCAAATAAAGTGGCTTTCTATTGGTAAAAGAATTTTCAAAATCGGTTGAGTAGATCCAGAGATTACCCCCGACAACCTCACAAACTTTACCTCTTTATTATATTAGTATAATATAATATTTAAGCGTCAGCGTTTGTGGCTGTGACGGCACGTTTGTTTGCGGACAGCTTTAAACAAAATGGCGGGTAATTTTACCTCAAATGCAGTGGATTCCAGTTTTAAGCCTTTAATTAATGTTAAGTATTTGACATACATGTTAAGTGAGTATGTTACGATTGTATGTTGTTAAATGTAAGAAGAGACAATGAAATATATGATACATGATGATTTAGACATTTTAGACGTTTGTCTTACCAACACGCCCTGTTAATTTAGCTCAATTTATGTGAGACCGTAGTCCAAGAAGCATAAGTACGCTCAAAATATAGAACATTATACTTAGAGAGACTTATGAAGACCGAGAGTCATTTTTGGTGATCTCCCCTATTGTGTGTCTGTTTCATACGTATATGACGTCACACTTCTCTGTATTGGTCTCCAAGCACAACATTTACTTTATTGTGATTGACCTTTATTACATTTCCATACGCTTATCTACACGGGGCGAGTGGTTGAACACTTTACGTTGCGTACTCTATCTAGTAATATTGTACTTATCGCTATCAGTAATTTTTACGATGGGGATTTAACCTAAAATTGCAAAATAATCTGCAGAGAAAAATGTCATTTACCCTTGATAAAAGGTATAAAATTGGGACACCTATTTCACGGTTTCCAGCTGAATGTATAAAAAATCATCAAAGTTCTTTTTTTTTTCGGGCAAGTGTCTTTATTAAATAAGAAATAAAAATTTAATTCTAAAGTGCCTTAATGCTAAAGTCTGTGGGTGATCCAAAGCATTTTTATGTAGTAGTAGTGTAGGTAGTTTTATCAAATAGAGTAGCAACTATTGTATTTTGTTGTAGTTAATAAGTTCAAATTTTAAATAGTAAAGTGTTCATTTTAGCGTCAAAGCGAGTATGATATGAAGTGTCATGGTGCATTTCAATAAAGCGACGGGTGAGTACTTACCGCAACATAATTGAACGTTTTGCGGAATCGGAAAATAGCGTGCGGGCAGCGCGAGCTTTCAATCACGATGAAATTAAAAGCGTAATTACTGGCCCTCAACACCGTTGTAAATAAGGTGACAAATTAAAATACGATTACTACTTTGCTCAGTAAATTGAATATTATTTTCACCTTTATCAAGTGACCTCTAAATGGGGTTTGATCTCCAACTGTCACCGCCGACGCGACGTCAGATTAGAGGAAATACTTTTTTAAGCCATCACAACCTCCTCAGCTGTTTTAAAATATAAGTTTACCGGGAGTCGCGCCGTCATCCGTTTGAGAGCTTATCCTAATCTCGATAACGATCTGGAGTGAGCCGAAAAAATATTATTCTTATTTGTAAAGAGACCACAGGCCGCAGCTGTAGAAGCTGGCGTGTAAACTGTGGCGGGATGACGCGCTCCTATTCATCGCTCGTTTTTCTTCTCTCTGTCGGGTTCCGTGAAACGGGAAAATGCTACGTTAAATTCACAGCGCCAGCAATATTCCCATGTTTATTGTTATAACTATTGCGGGTTGAGCACCGTTGTTAGGGCGTTTAGTGTTATTGGAGGTATTGAAAATGATGAGTGAACTTTGTTGCCCGTTTAGCTAATAAATTGTGCCGTGTGATTTAACGCGCAATGGAGCGAGTGATTTTCAGCGCCAGCTACATAATTTTAGAAAGGTTTTTTTGGATATCGATTAAGACCTCTTTATTCACCAGTGGATGTTCTGAAAGCTTTTACTTTCTGTGAACATGAAGTAGTGACAAAACATTATTTTTCAAAGATTAAAAAAATACATTTTATAACATTTTGTTATAACGATGTCGAAAATGCTAAAGAACAGTCAGTTTATATTGCCCTAGAGTGTTCAAAATGTTCAACCAGCCAGACAGTATACCGTATCACGGTACAGCTTTAAAATAAAAATTTAGAACCATTTTTATTCCAAGAGTAAATAAATTCAAGGTAAACGTATTCTTTCGTAAAAGGCTTCTGTGAAAAATGGTTCTGAGGGGACCCTCAACTGTGCATTATAGACTTAGTCGGGCGACGGCTGCAAGAATAGATAGGTACATACTGTATATTATGAGTAAGGGTGAATGCGCAGCTGTTCGCGCCGCAGAATACGTGCGGGTCGTGCTGAGCGAACTGTGCGACGTTGCATGTCCATCCATCCATCAGCCATAAGAAGTCCACTGCTGGACATAGGCCTCCCCTATGGATCTCCAATAAGACCGGTTGGAAGCGGCTTGCGACGTTGCATGTGATTTGATAAAAATATTCATTGATGAATGCAGCACCTGCAGCTTCTGCTGCGTTACCATGTGCGAGTTCACCTTTTGAATCATCATACTACGTAGATATAGCCGTGGTGGTCTAGTGGTAATGACACCAGCCCTACAATCGTGAGGCCGTGGGTTCAAACCCCGGTCCCGTACCAATGAATTCCTTGGATGTGAATCCACGAACCCGCACTGGGCCATCGTGGTGGATATGGCCCAATCAGCCTTTTTGGGTAGGCCTACGTCCTGCAGTGGACAATTAAAAAAGGACGGTATGGACTATGTAGATTGTTTTGTAACAGGGGGAAGTGATAAAACGAGTACAACTCGTCCAAGAAGTGCTATTTGAAGAAAGAAAATAATACCTAAGTTGTCAAGTAGTGTCGAGATACTCGTATGATAGGCTTCCGTAGATAGTGATGATGATTATGATGATGATAAAAACGAATTTTTACTATGTCATTAGATAGTTTAGACTGCCAGATAAATATAATTGGCTAAGAAATATGTTTGTGAGGTCTTCTGACTGAAACTTGCTCACCTTTAAGCTAAGTGCAAGTTTAAGAATTTTAGTTTTCCTTTCTAATTAAAAAAGTTATAATCTATAAACTCAAAAAGTATAAACATTCTATCTTATAGTCTATAAACTCAATTTTTGAAATTGAGGGACACACACACACACACACTTTTTTTAAACTTTGGTGACCTGTGTGTCACAAATGTGAGCGGTAGGTATATTGCTTGATATGGCCATAGCATATTATTATAATGACGTCGTTTTTGAAATTCTTTTAAATAAATTATATGGAATAGGCATACGCGGTCTCGCTCACCAGTGGTTTCAATCATAAGATTCTTTAGATATTATCTAAAGAATAGGGAGCAATGAGTAGAAATAGTTCATTGTAACCATAAAGATAAAATTATACAAAATATTCGGTCGGAAACAACAAATCTTCATAGTTCTATACCCCAAGGAAGCGTCATCGGATGTTTGCTTTTTTACATTTACATAAATGACCTTCCAAAGTCGTACAGGAACATTGCGTATGTTTCGCCGACGACATGTCACTTCTCACTTCAACAAACAATGAAACTAACATAACCTCAAAACTTACATCAATGCTTGAACAAACAACCGACTGGATGCGCCAACACATTCTCGATTTAAATTTTTTTTTTTTTTTTTTTTTTTTATTCTGAATAGGTTTGCGTTTGACCACATACTGCCTGATGTTAAGCAGATATGCGGTCTAGGTTGTAGCACGCTTACCTAGAAGATACCTATTTACTCGGGATTTGAAGACGCCCACATTGTACTTTAGCGGGAAGACAGACCCAGGCAAAGCGTTCCACATTCTGGCTGTTCGTATGAGGAATGAGGATTCGAAACGCTTGGTTCTAATGCGCGGTATGTCCACCATAAAAGGGTGGCGCTTTGGTCGCGTCTGTCTAGCCGTACGATAGAAGAAAGGGGCAGGTGGGACCAGATTGTGCAACTCCTGGGCGCACTCTCCGAAGTGGATCCGGTAAAAGGCCGATAAACACGCTACCTTACGTCGATGCTCGAGACTTTGCAGCTGCGACATAGTCAGAGTGTCGTTGTCGATCAGCCTCTTGGCTCGCCTTAAGTACTTCGCGACTAAGCAGTTGCTCAGGTGTGAAATACCGTCTCACCTTAGAGAGAACACCAAGTTTTTTGGAAGCTAATTGGGCCTTTGACTCTATGTAAGAGCCAAAGTTAAGAGTCGATGAGAGTGAAACGCCTAATAGTTCCAAGCTGTCAGTTACCGGAACGGAGACACCACGGAAAGCGGGAGACAATTGGAAGGGTCTCTTTTTGGCCGAAAACAGACAGGCTTGAGTCTTCGTGGCATTAAACTTGACCAGGTTAGCATCACCCCAGTCAGAAACCGCCTCCAGACTCAAGTTGAGCCGCTCGACCATAGCCTCTCTGTGAGACTCGATCTGTGGCCCGCTGGTTCTTGCATCGGATGTGTAGCTCTCCACGACTGTACTGTCGTCTGCGTACCCAAAGATTCCGGGCTTTAGCAGATCGTTGATATGCAGTAGGAAGAGGGTCGCAGAGAGCACTGACCCCTGAGGAACCCCGGCATTGATAGCCATATGATCTGACGAGCAGCCATCTACGACCACTCGTATCGACCGATTCCTCAAGAAATCTGATATCCATGCGCAGAAATCAGCAGGCAGGCCGTAAGATGGAAGCTTGCCAACTAGGCTCTCATGCCAGACCCTGTCAAAAGCTTTGGAGATGTCCAAGGAGACAGCCAGTGCCTCCCCGTGCTTTTCGATGACCTCACTCCAGATGTGTGTGGCGTACGCCAGAAGGTCCCCAGTAGACCGGTTTCGGCGAAAGCCGTACTGATGGTCACTGAGTAGGTCATTCGCTTCCAGGTACGCCAGGAGCCTGTTGTTAAGGACACGTTCCATACTCTTGCAAAGTATGGACGTGATCGAAATCGGTCTGTAATTGGCAGGGTCGGCACGGCTACCTTTTTTGGGTACAGGCTGCACGTTAGCAAGCTTCCAAGATTTGGGCACTTGACCTGTCTTCAGAGATAGGCGAAAGAGGCGAGTCAGCACAGGCGACAACTCAGGCGCACAAGTCCTCAATACAATGGCCGGAATACCATCAGGGCCACTGGCCTTGTTCACATCAAGACTGCGGAGAACCTTGAGAACCTCCTTTTGCCGGATATGTATATCACTCATTACAGAGCCACAATTTGGCAAGGTTGGAGGTCTCGCACTACCGGGGTCCAGACGCGAAGACTCAGCAAATTGAGATGCAAATAAATTTGCTTTCTCAACCGCGGTATGGGCCAGCGAACCATTGGGTTTCAGCAACGGAGGCAGTGAGGGGCGGCAGAAGTTCGCTTCAACCGATTTAGCTAGGGACCAGAATGCCTTACTACCCGCAGGGTAAGAAGCAAGCTTATTGCCTATTCGACTAATGTGATCAAAGCGAGCCCTCCGCATAACCTTTTTACAGGACTTAGCAGCCCTATTGTATGCCTTCTTCCTCAGACGAATGTCCTTCGACTTACGGTTTCGAGCATCGGCCCAAGCCAGGTATGCCTGATGCTTTTGCGCTTCGGCGCGTCCACATTCAGGTCCAAACCAGGGCCGAGCTTTGCTAGACAGAGGCACGTCCGAAAATGGGATGAAGTATTCCATGGCGGTACGAAGCACATCTGTCACGGCATCCGCGCACGTAGAAGGATCATCGGAAGAGAAGCAAACAGACTGCCAAGGGTAAGATGCAAAGAAACACCGCATCTCATCCCAATCCGCTAACTTGTACCGCCACACTCGCCGTGACCCTTTGGGGCTGGGGTCTGATGGGGAGTAGACGGATACAGATTTCACCAGACAGTGGTCAGATGAACCTAACGGTGAGGAAATCGCCACTGAATAACGGTCTGGATCGGTGGTTAGCAGAAGGTCCAAGCAGTAGGCTGTGTGCGTGTCAACGTCAGGTACCCGTGTGGCGCCTTGAACCAGCTGGGTAAGATCTAGTGTCAAGGCAAGCTTGCGCGTCTCAAGCCCAGCATGGTTAGTGTCTAGGTATGGGTGTAGCCACTCCTTGTGGTGGCCATTAAAGTCCCCCAGGATCACTAATTGGGCCGAAGGGTAGCTGAGTTGAGCAGCATCCGCCGCCTCACTGAGGTATTCAGTGAGTCTGGTTGTCTCCTGGTCCCCGCTATGTGATCGGTATACACAAGCGTAGATAATTTTCTCTAGGCCAGTGTCCGCCAAAGCCCAGAGCACTGAGAAAGAGGGGTCTTCAAACCTACGAAGGCGCAGAAAGCAAATGTCATCCCGGGCGTACACGCATACACCCGCACGTGGTTTGAAACGGTGCTCCAGGGAATACCCTGGGTAGGAAAGATACGACACGTCGGATGGACTAGCAATCTGCGTCTCCGTGAGAAACAATAGGTGGGGTCGATCTGTCTCAAGATGATGATGGACAGGTGTGAGATTGGAGTGCAGGCCCCGAATATTGCACAGGTGCACTTTAAGTGAGAGGGAGTGCTGCCGCTGTGTACACGTTCTTTTGCTTCTACTGTTTCTCATGGTTATTTGCGGAGTAAAGTAGGTAGAAAGTCGGTAGTGGAACGAGACGTCACTCTGCAGATCCAGTGGTACAACGCACAAACCACACACATCCATGGTAGACTAGCCTGGAGACCGCGGGGACGCCCGAGCCCCCCCAAGGATGTCCATCGGGCCCTCTCGTCCGGTCGCCAACCGGCACGATGGCGCATCCCTGGGATTTTTCGACAGATGGCGGGGCAGCCTTTCATGAGTGGCTAGCTCACTACTTGGGCCCCCTACTATCTGCGGTCGGCCAGCGACAAACCGTGCCTCGGATCCCGCTGCCCTCCACGACTAGTCGGCCGATGCGGCAATCGATGCGTGCACCGTATTCGATCCACCAGAGGACGCTACTGTTCCGACCCGACTTTCAGATTGGCGTCACCAGACTTCGCGCCGGAACACGAGCTCAAGAGAGTCGTTTGGCGGCGCGGCTTAGTCTGGTGGGTGGTCTCTCGCCGCGGCCATAGCCTACCACCAGTATGGTAGCTGCCTGGTTAGCACCACCCAGGACCACGTGTGGGGGACAATAAATTAAGAGGGTTCCTACCCACGGACGAAGGCAGCTCGGTCCCAAAATCAAAATAACAACATTTCACCCCCGCCAAAAACAACCATTGAATTTAATCTTTTCATTTCACGGCACTAAGATTGATATAGTCAAGGAATTTACATTGTTAGGTATTACTATTGACACTCATGTAAACTGGCAGCCGCATATTTTGAAACCAAATCAAAGTTATTATAACTTGTGTATGCACTGCGCGAAATAAAAAAGGCAACTGACTTAAAAACAGCAATTACGGTATACCATGCAAACGTGCATTCCAGACTGAGCTATGGGATCATACTATGGGGCAATAGCAGCGCTGCGAGTGACCTGTTTATTGTCCAAAAAAAGTTTATACGCATACTAGCCAACACAGACCAGACTGATAGCTGTAAGCCCTATCTTAAGAAATATAACGTTTTAACAATGGCATCCTTATACATATTAGAGATCTGCAAATTTGAGCGTAACAATTCTCATTTATATAGAACACGGCGAGTTATTAGTATTAAATCCACACTGCGATACGGAAACCGGTTGTTGTTACCTACGTCCCGACTGCAGATGCACTCATCTGCTACATTAACTATGTCAGTCAATATTTATAACAAATTGCCACTGGAATTGAAAAATGAAAATGACACAACGTTTATAAAAAAATTGAAACAATTCCTAATCTGTAAAGCATATTATACAATAGACGAATTTTTGACTGAAAAATTATAATTGTTATTGTGTAAAATTATTCCAATATTATCATTGACGTTTCGTATTTCTTATTGACATTTTTACATTATTATTATTTTTGAATTATTTAACTATTTTGATAATTTTCTCTAGACATGCAATTTGTAATTTTTTATTGTTATCGCTTAATGTTTGTGAAATGTTATTTATGAATTTAAATTAATCTGAAATTGTTAAGTTTATGAGTCGAAAGTGAGTGATTTTTATTCTGAAGATTTTATATAATTTACAGTCTTGTTAAAAGTTTTTTTTATATTTTGATATTATTGACATAAGTGACCACTCTCACTCGAATATGCAGTGCCCGACAGGGTCCACACTGAACTTTGTAGGTACCTAAACTTTGTTTTTAACATCTTGTACTGTATGGAAGCATGAATAAATGAAATGAAATGGTACATATGAAAAAAAATCTTTCATGTAATAAAATTCCTTACATTGATTTCAGAAACCCTATTCAACGATCCCTTTCTTAATTCTTAATTTTTTCATCACCACTTTACATGTATGGGAGCTACCTCTTAAATACACAATGACAATTTTTTTAAGTATTTGAAATTGAGATCTATACATTAACTATCATAAATGCAATTGCCTTATAACTATAAGGCTGTGCATCATTAGAACGGACGGACGGACACAAGGGAGTTATAAGGGTTCCTCGTCTTACTACGAAAAATATAATGTCCAAAAAGTTCTTTGAAGTGGCAGTTATGTATGTTTCACTTTATGTAGAGAATAACAGAGAAAATTATATTGACTTTATTTACTGCGATTCAGTTGTACACAATCGTGGAATGTGATAAAAAACTTATTGATTTTTAATGTTATTCTATTGGATTTTACAGAGTAATTTAGACTCTAATAAAAAGAAACTTACGATGTACATTTTTCAGTGATGACTTTTAAATTATTTATTCGGTTTTTTGAAATTATTGACTTCATTCGAATATTTATGAAAAACATTTATCACTAATAGTTCACCGCGCAGTAGTCCTCGCATCTGTTTAACTGAATCTTCATAAGCCTATGTATGTATATCTCGGCTCGCTCTTGACCCATTTGATTCATACTCGTAAATCTTGTTAGGATATACCAGGTATTATTGAAATCAGTTAACAAATAGCGTGACAACAAAATTTCAAGTACATATCGCCAAAGACCAAAATACCATTATTGTATAGAACCCATATTTCAAGTTTCGTCAAGATGCGACCTGTACTGTAGTGGAGAATCAACATTCGGACACAAAAGCAAAATCGACAAAACTGAGACTCTCTCTCACTTCGTTTACTCGGTCAAAAATACAATTATTTCGCTAACCCAGTACATTTATTAAGTTTTAGTGTTGTGATATATATAACAGATAGACAAGTTAAATTAAAATAAGAAATCAAAAATCTTTGCTACGCCCACACAAAAAACTCAACAGCAATACTGTTCTTAATGATTAAGTAACTTGCGACTTATGATAAACAATTAGCTACATATAGTAAATACGAGTAAGCTGGAACTTTCACCGAAGAGTCAAAAACAAAGTCATAACCGTTAACAACATAACGTTCTTATTACCTCGAAAACAACTCTTAACTTGATTATGCCAAATAATTAGGGCATTGCTTAGTCGACAAAATGCGAAAAGGGAGCAATAAACTGAACGCAATCTGGGGACAAATCTCGAGGGCTCTCTTCTGTTTTTGTCAAATCAAGGGTCGGACTTGTGCACTGCTACCCATTCGCGCCACTTCAACGCTTTCTTACTTGTTAAGGCTATTTTTGGAGTCCTTCCCATTTGAGTATTTGCTTTGCATTGTAATTTTTACACACTTGTATTTCTATTAGATGTTGTTTTACATTCTTCTCAAATTTACAGCGCTTTATAGCTATATTCATCATTATTCATTCATTCATTTATTTGCCACTAAGTGTTACAAAGGTCATTTGTATTAAAATATTTGCACTTACAAGTTTAGTCGCCCTTTTCAGGCATTGCAAAATAATGTTTTAGCGCTATGGCGCTTTTTAATAATAAGGTAGATAAAATTAAATATGTCTACTGAACTAACTTAATACTACGGATGCAGGGTGTCGTGATCTAATATAAGAGAGAAGCATTACGTCGTTTTCTTGTGGCCTACATAACTGGTGGCTCTTTGATTATTTACTTGTAAATCTTTAGTGTGTTGAAATTTAAATAACCTTTTAAGCAAAATAGAAGCCGACTAATACAGTAGATTCCGCGCGAATTGGCTACATTATGCGCAATATCTTTGATTTTCGAAAATCCCGTCAGTCACTGGGATCCCGGTCAAATTTCGACCGGGATTCAATCCCGGTAATAGCAGCTGGGATCCGAGTATCCGGGTATTGCATTCCCTACTTACAATTGTCATTAATGCAATAATTATGACACCAAATGACCACAACTAGATCAGTAGCCACAACCGGTATCCCTACCTACTAAATATCTACCTTTGTAAAGTTGGAAAAAATGCACAAAGTCTTGTATTAAAATTTCTTGTTTACTTGTTTGTAACAATGTTGTGTCGACAATGCGCAAAGGTTCAGAGCGTTGTCTTTCTTTTTATGACACAGTAATCAAAGAAACATTCCGAAGTATTTTCTTTGATATTTATTTGCTACACCGCTATGTCCCGCGGTTATACTCGAGACAGTTTTGATTTATTTTTCGCAATAAAACATAAAAGTGAAATCTTTTTTAATCGCGTTCTAAGATCTTGTTCAAAGGCAAGTCAGTCAAATAGTGCTTATTTCGTTACTGTTACGTTTCTGTTACGTTAAAACGAAATATTTAGTAAAAAAAATCAAGTGGAGTCCCTCCGCGCGAAAGAAGTGACTTCGACGCACTGCAGTGCTTTCATACCCCCCCATGGTAGCGTTAAACGTTTAACGCAACCTTGTTAGAAGTCGCATTAAAAGTTTCACTTCAAAAGTCTAACGACAGTGCATGCTAAAGTCAATTTTAACACAGTTCATTTAACCATTATAAAGCTACGCTGAATAAATCTTACATTAATATTTATAGAATAGCGATTATACTGATACAACATTCTGAACAAGAAGCTCGTCAACATCAATTTTCACAGGAACGAGTAATTTTTGAATAAATCAAGACAAGTGCTTTATTTTCTTCCGAAACGAAAATCGAATAATGACTCGCTGAAATAGATCATCATACTTCAAGGTTCGCGAACGATCGATCACTCTCCAATCCCTCTAAGAGGATCGCACGGGAACATGGATTTATTTTTAATATTTATAGAATAAGCCCTATCTTAAATCAATCATGCTTTGGATAGCTATATATAGCAGGATTGATTAAAGCCTAGATAACTTTATATTAAGTTACCACTTTAACTAAAAGACTAGCACTGAAAAAACACAGAACTAAGGTTAAAATGGCAATCTTGTTATATTAATTATATCAGTTGTCCATTGTTGTTTTATGAAACGTTGGGCTGAATTATTAGCAGTAAGTAAATAAAATATATTTTGTTTGATAAAACCATCTTTACAATATTTTTATAACTAGGTAGGATCGCTGAAAAAAACTAACGTTGTTATTCAAACAAACAATTGCTGAAGCATCATGACCAAATAACATTTATACGAAATAACAACTGTGGTCATCATACTCCGTACTGAAGATTATCATCAAAATCCTTTCAGCCGTAACCCATATCAGAAGGAAATGGAAACAACCTGGTCTATTTGTAAAAAATAAATAATAATTGAACCGTCTTTTGCATAAATAGAAGTAAAGTAAAGTTTATTACTAACCAAAAGAAAAATACATATCTATTGTAGTACATAAAGCGAGAAACAAATGAATACAGTTGATTTTGATTACCTATGTGTGATACATAACAGCATTGCCTTATATTAAAAGTGAATTTCCAAATAGACGAACTGTGAGCCTCAAACTAAGCTCAAGGCTTGTGTGTTGGGGCTCAAGTGCAAGGTTGTCAGAATTCGAAATAATTTGAGAGTATTTAAAACTCACAAAAATATACCGATTAACTGTAGTTTTATTGAGAAGAGCAGTGTGATACACATATTCGATTTCACTCTTTTTAAGTTGACAATACATTAATAACTTTGGATTTGTACTATTTTATGAAAAAAATACTTCCATCCATCCATTCATTGGCCAGAGGATAGTTCCCCTCTCTCCAATGAGACCAGTTGGAAGGAGCTTGCATCTAACGTGCTCTTGCGGTCTATAAAAAAACTTAAACCCTATAGAAATAGAGTCAAAAATGAAACCCATAGCAGTTTGGGTCTAAACCCGTAATTAATATTACCCGAGTAAATAAGTAAAATCTTCACAAGCCCAACACCTTATCAGGTCACCGTCGCTCTGTTTAAAAAATAGCGTGTTTAAAAACCTTTTTATTATTTACGTACCGACAGCCCCGCAAATACGCGTTATTCTGTGTAAACCGCAACAAGTACCGCTTCAATGTTTTACGTATATTTTATTTGAAAAAACATAACGCTGTTGGTAATATTTTACTCCCAGAAAAGTTTACTTTATGTGTACTGTAATCATTCCGTGGAAGCCTGTGTGACTGCAAATATGAGTATCATTCTTTGGCAAAATCACGTTGAAATAGTTATATTTATTTTAACCTTGCTGGTATTATAAATATCAAAGTGTAATTGTTTGTTACTTCTTCACGCAGCAACAGAGCAGCGGTACGGCTCTAACTATTTTATGAATATGGGTAGATAGATAGATAGATATAGGTCATCTTTTATTAGTCAATCATATTACAAAAACACGCAAATTACAGGGATAAAACATCACAAAATGGTTATACTAAACGGTGATCTTATCGCTTTAAGCGATTTCTTGCATATTAATATAATTTAAAGACCGAAGTGTCAAAGGTTATAATATTATTGAGCGGGCGCTTCGCGGGAAAAAGCTAGCTATTGCATGAAATTAACGTTTGTTCATTAATCCTTCTACGCTACGTCGTAGCAATGCTACGGTGTATTTACATTTTCAGCAATGGTGCTATAAGATTATAACGTTGGAATTCAGCTTATTTTTTCAGACGTTTATGTTTCTAATTTCATAATTTTTCGTCTAAAAAAAAAAAATTAAGACAAAGTAGTAAAATAACACGCGACCACGTTCTAATTAAATACGTGCGTGCTCCGTCGTAGCAACTGCTACGTGCGTAGCGTCTGTTCTTCGCTACAATATACAGTGTACATTATTATTTGTTTACTATCCTACGTTTTTGTAATAAAGATTAATTTTAAAAATATGTATTTATAAATTCAGGGTTTTGTTGAACAAATTCTATGCGATAAACATGACAAATGACAGTTTTTCCGTTTAAGTACTGCAGTTATTTAATCGTGGCTTTAGGCTTTCTCCAAGGGATACGTTGAGTAATAGTAACTGCCTTGGGTAAGCCTATGCTTACCGTTTTATGCAGCCTTGTATACAAATATTATCATTTGTAACGTTGTATGAAGCTTTATTTATTCACCCCGGCAATGTTTGCCTACACAAGCCCAACATTTCATTAAACCTTATATAGGTAGTGAAATGAGATGTCGTCTAAATTCCTTGTGACCTTTTTACTGAAGCTCCAGAAACTAGGTAGGTACTTATGATAGTACTGTGTTCCGGCCAAAGACCTTTTTCGGACTAAATTGATCCGCCCACGCTCTAATGCAAGCAACGCGTTGCCTTTTGCTAAATATAGAATAAGCAAAACAGTATGCCTACATTTAAATGCTGCCTTGGTACGAGTAGACTACAATCAAATGTAAAAAATGGTCTATCTAATCTACACAAATATATAAAGATGTAATTAAATTACTCATAGACTGATGAAAGGCTAAATAGATTAGGAGATAGGTTGTCCGAATTGGCACTACTATTATATATATACTATCATACATTTAGTACTATATATTGGTACTACTGAGCGGTACCTATTTATTTATTACTAGGATGTTGATAGTGTTTATCACACTGATTAACAATGCTTAAGCCCAAACGCCACCAAAAGTTCAACGGAGTGGATTTGTGCAGTCCGAAGCCCGCTATATAAATGTCACATTTGCTTAGCGTGAAATAAAACACGTGTTTGTGTTCACCAATATGGGTATTTTCGTGTTAACTAATTAATCTCCAGCAGCTCAGTTATGCGTCTGCTTGACCAGGCGTTCATAAACTTTTGGAAACAAAATGAGCGCAGATGCTCCACGGACCGGAAAGTTAAGTAGGTTATGTTTTATACCGCTGATTTCTGCGGTAAACCACGGCAGAAAACAATACAGGTGGCGGAGCAGTGTGCATCATACAATTGAAAAATAATTCTATGATGCTTAAATTTTCAGAAAATCAAATTGTTAAATTGTGTTATTTTTGTTTTTATACCTATTAAACTTTACGTTTCAATCTGTTGTACTTTTAGTTCAGAACTTACAAATGCATTATCTACTGAATGCTGATGTTATTAAGCTTGCTGATTTCTAGAAAAAAATCAGGTAAAAAGCTAGATACAGTCAATTGATTTAAAATCAGATCGTTAATGTGATACATTAATTATTACTTTTTGTGCCATTGACGCCTATTTTAACAAAAAAATATATGATATTACGAGTAAATGTCAAATCAAAGTAATACATGTCCAGATTACGTTTGAAATGAAAACATTTTATTGACTTCCATAATAGTAATTACTGAGACGACGTAGGTACCTAGTCGTATTGACCGTTAGGAGCCAGTTAAAAGCTCTGTCGGATGCCCGGATGCGCCAGCTTCCTACCAGTTGGCAGCGAACCAAGTTCATTGGTTTTGTTTTGTTTATGACTGTGGATACAAGAAGCCAAATTTATGTATAAATACTAGCGACCCGCCCCGGCTTTATACATGCGTATTATACATATAAACCTTCCTCTTGAATCACTCTATCTATTAAAAAAAACGCATTAATTTTGTTGCGTAGTTTTACAGATATAGGCATACATAGGGACAGACAGACAGCGGGAAGCGACTTTGTTTTATACTATGTACTGATGCCAAATATATGCACATTTTCTGGATACCTATTAGTCATTTCCAGGCACAATATTCTAACATACAGGTCGGAGAGCTGACGCCGACTATAATTTGACCTACAAGTAGTTCTAGGAATCAGTAATCTTATAAAAATACAAAATTTTGAAAAAGACAGCTATATAATCCTTACTAATATTATAAATCCGAAAAGTTTGTTGGTTTGTTGGTTTGTTACTCTATCACGCACCAACGGAGCAACGGATTGACTTGATTTTTGGCATAGACATAGTTTAAAAGGCGGAAGGAGCTTTAGGATACTTTTTATCCCGAAAAATTGCATCGTTCCTGTAGGACAGGACAAAAACCATCGAAAGCGAAACTGTCGCCACTATCACAAAGACGCTAAGTGATTAATTCCTCTATGACGCTAATATGGACTAACGAAACGTCACAGCCAAACGTAATTAGATGACAGGTGACATTGTCTGCAGGTAGCATGGCACGGGGACAAATTGTTTTTCCACCATTATATCCCCTTGAAGAGGAAATAAAGTATGGATTGAAAATGACAACTGACATTAAAATTAGATAAAATGTTATTTTCCCTCTGCATGCTACGAGTACATGTTACTATGACGTTTAATACCAGGCCGTCATTTTGTCTGACAATAAAAATATTTTTAAATCTTCTATCATTAGAGGTTTAACATGTTTCTTTATTCTACCTTTATGGTACAGAATCATCATACTTTAATATTATCAATCCGAAAAGTTTGTTGGTTTGTTCGTCTTTGACGCAGCAACGGAGCAAAAGATTGACCTGATTTTTGGTATGGATACATATGGTTTAAAAGACAGAAAGTGATAATAGGATACTTTTTTATCTCGAGAAAATTCGTGATTACCATGGGATAGGACAATACCTGTTTCTCAGCAATGGAGCAACGGATTGACTTGATATTTGGGGTGGGCATAGTTTGGAAGACGGAAAGTGACATAGGATACTTTCCATCCCGAAAAAATTGTGGTTCCCGTAGGACTTAACAATATTTTTTTCTCAGCAATGGAGCAACTTGCCTTGGCTTATTGCATGAATATAGTTTGAAAGACGAAAAGTGACATAGGCCACTTTTTATCGCAAAAACTTTAACAGTTCCCGTAGGATAGGATAAAAACTAAGTGAGCGGGCTGCGGTAGCAGCCGTCTAAACGTCAGTAATAACCTGTCATGGCAAGTTTAGGACGTTCCTACATTTTTCGCACTCCTTCGCGGCACTCAGCACACAGCGCACACAGCGCTAGCCCAGACTCGGGCTCCATAACGGAGCTTGCGCTCTCGCCACAATGACGGAGTGCTTCGGAGCACAAGACAC
This sequence comes from Hypomecis atomaria, assembly GCA_964007245.1. Lineage (NCBI taxonomy): Eukaryota > Metazoa > Arthropoda > Insecta > Lepidoptera > Geometridae > Hypomecis > Hypomecis atomaria. The sequence goes on from OZ023288.1 coordinate 15,151,551, forward strand.
ATCGTCATCCACCACTCGGGACTAACCAGTACTGAACGTCAGACAGCATTCCAACGCCCTGGTCCCAGTGCAGCGGGTCAGTCATAGTAGCCCAGCGCCTGCCTCTTCAACTGCAGAGGGCAGTGAGAACGGCCATCGCGATACCGACACCTCTCTTCCCCTGCAGCCCCACTGCGTCTGCCAACACGTTGACGGCCTAGCGGAAGGTAGGGTAGGTGGCGGCACCTACACCACCAGTTCCATATATCCCACCGCGGCCCCTAATCCTCGGCTGTCATATCAGAGTCCAGGAAGCAGCCTTGCTTTATGAAACTAAGAAAGGTTATTTCCAGCAAGTAACTGGAGATAGAGAGACAGAAAAGAAGCCACCCAGCGCAGCAGGAGGAGCTGGAGTTCATATGCCTGACAGACGGAGCAGCACTAGAGCAAAATCTTAACCGAAAAATTAACATATTTACAGACGGCAGCAAAATTAAAGGGAAAGTTGGGGCGGCATTATCCATTTGGGATGATGCCGCTGAGAACAGTACCCGCAAGCTGAAATTGGCCGATTGGTGCTCCGTGTACCAGGCCAAGTTATTGGCACTTCTTGAGGGTACCGAAAAAGCAAAAATCTTTTGTGACTCCAGCCCCCCGACCGCCTAAGCAATAGCAATCGTAATAGCAATCGTTTATGACTTCATTTTAGACATTTGGCACCGCCTATGTGACGTTAGCCATCAAAATTGTTCATTCAACGATTGCTTTCGCAATCCGCGCAAAGCAATTGATGGCTAACGTCACATAGGCGGTGCCAAATGTCTAAAATGAAGTCATAAACGATTGCTATTACGATTGCTATTGCTTAGGCGGTCGGGGGGCTGGTCTGCACTGGAAACGGTAGTTGGCGTATCTTCCCTCCATCCCTTAGCAGTAAATTCAAAGCTAACATAAAGTTACTACACGCACAAAATAAAATAGTGAAACTTTATTGGATTAAAGCGCACGCGGGGATGGAGGGAAATGAGTGAGCGGACCAGCTAGCAAAGGAAGCAGCACTGCACTCGAAGTGCAGACCTATTTACGATAACTGCCCCGTTTCATTCGTCAAGCGAGAAATCCGAAAGGACTCTCTTGACGAGTGGAACCGGCGGTATCAGGATGGACACACAGCGGCGGTAACCAAAACATATTTTCCGGATGCAAGGGCGGCATACAAGATCGTAAGAGAAATACCACCAGTGGGAATCATAACTCAAGTGCTGACGGGGCATGGTGAGTTTTCCCAATACTTACATCGATTTAAGTTGAGGGAAAGCCCATCGTGCATCTGTGAACCCACAAAAGAGGAGACTCCACTGCACATAATCTTGGAATGCCCAGTTTATGGAAAGCAGATATTTGATTTAGAACAATGTATTGTATTGTATTGTAATTAGGAACAAGTAGGTATAACTTTGCTGTACCATTGTAATGTTTATTATTACTGCAAACAGCCAAAAACATTGAAATATAGGTATAGTGTTTATTCATTTGTAATTAAGGCCCCTGATCATGTCAGGGATATTTCGCGATATAATAAAAAAAAATCCTCGGATGCAGCGTCGCAAGAGCGGCACTGCAGCCCGCCTAAGTTGCGACACTCTTCATAAGGCATGCAACCTACCGGCCATCCTCTCAGCTGCTTTAGTTAAAAGCGGCTGAACCTCGAGTGCTAGCCTCTAAGCTTCCATGGGGGAAAAGACCCAAAGAAGAGGGAGACTTCGAGCGCCACCTTTTCAGCTGCCTCAGACCTCCCCCGCGACAAGGCAGAAATACACTGGGGGTTGTTTATAAACTCCAACCGTAACTTAACCAACAAAAGCATTCCTCTAAGGTATTTTGATATTTGTCGGTTAGCTTAAGTTTCGCAGCCGAAATAAACATAAGCCAAAATCAAAATATAACGCGGGCGAAGCCGCGGGTAAAAGCTAGTAGGTAAATAAAGGAAATAATTAGACATTGTACTTTGTAAGCAACACATTCATGATATTTTGACATAAGACTAATCAAAATAGCTATTCATGCATAGGGCTAATACAACCAGAGAGATAGTTCACTGTTGTCGCCTGAGGCAATTCTCAACCACATAAATGTATGTAAAATCTTGCCCAGAGTTGTCAAAAGGAATTTGACACCATCGAAAGAAAAACACGACAACAGCCACTGAATCGAGATATTTTTATGTCACTTTCTAACTCGTGCCATATTAAATCAATGCATCTACTCAGCTTTTCTCGATCGACGACATTATCCCTCTGGTTGTAGTAGTTCTGTGTATTTGGGCTATTTAGAGTAATGTCAAAATAAGCCGTGGTGGTCTAGTGGTAGATACACCCGCCTTACAATCGTGAGGTCGTGGGTTCAAATCCCGGTCCCGTACCAAAGAGTTCTTCGGAATTTATAAGCGGAATTTAACACCATTGGCTTTTCGGTGAAAGAACTTAGTGAGCCAACCTGCATGCGTCCGTAGAAGAAATTCGATGGCGTATGTGAATCCAGCAATCCGCACTGGGCCAGCGTGATGGATATGACCCAATCACCCTTCGTGGGTAGGCCTATGTCCTGCAGTGGACTATTAAAAAGGTTGATACAGTACAGTACAAAATAGCACGAATCGCTATTTAGATACAGGTTGTTCAAATCGATGATTTAGTAAATTGTACTTAACTAAATAAATAGCTTTATTAAATTCAAAATATGTGAAGGCTTTGAAACAGAAGGCCAAATATTATGCGTCAACTCTCCACCCTGTACAAAATCTCGTGTTACAGTGTTTGTAACGTTTAGGTCAACTAGACTAAGCTAATACATTTTAAAGCATCAATTGGAAATATACAATGCAGTTACTTAGAAAATCATGGTAAGAGAATAAGGATAATAATTTCAGAAGTTTTGTTATGAAAAAAAGCAATCAAAAAGCTTCTCTTTTTCATAAGTCGCTAGTTCTTTTTTATAAGTCGGTTACATGACTTATCGACTATTTTATTAACATTTGAAATAGTGAACGTTGAATTACATTTTTGACCGCAGAAACGGAGGAGGTACTCAATTCGACGCGTTTCCATATTTTTATTCTTTTAACGTAGTGATCCGATTTCGATAATTCTTCATTTTTTTGGAAAGAGAATAAAAAATCAAAATTAATTCCATTTAAATTTTATCGAAATCGGCTGAGTTATTTGTGATAAATCAACAACAATGCGAAAAATGCTACATCGATCCTTGCGAAATATTCGCGAATTCTGTAGGTAGGTTTAAGTCGGTCATGCCATTTTATGCAAAAAAATAATTATATCCTGTGAAAAGAAATGGTAAAGCGCAACCACTTAAATATACTTATCAGCTTATTTTATTAAATATGTACCTAACTCTACGTATATCCTATATTTTTCAGTCTTCGACGTTCACCTTTAAACCCCGACATATTTTCATGCCGTCTGTAGCGGCAATTTCAAGGGCTTATCTTCCTTCTCCACGACCTTATTGGAAGGGAAGTTATCTGTTGGATTAGTATTCCTTCGGCGTTCACAAAAAACCTAATATCCGCTGCTTGATTCATGAAATTGGCTCATATTGGCTCTTAGCGGTAGTCTTGGGAAATATAGTGAATGAATCTAGAAAGAATGGAGACTAGGAGTGTAATTAAAAGAATAAACAGTTCTTTTAAGTTAAATAAGTACTTTTGTATAACAGTACAGAATAGTCATAAGACTTGTGTGTGTTATATGCGTGTATAAAACAAAGTCACTTTATTTAGCCAAATTGCCAATTTTTTTTTTTTGTGAATAACTTCTAAAAGCTTTACTAGTCCAAAAGCGATGCCATTGGGACCTACGACTTAAGCGCTACTATTGCATGTCTATACTACAACCACGGTTTCGCTTGGTTGCTTGAGCTCAAATTTTACCAAAGCGGAGAGATCTGCAGAGATATGAAAAGCATTGTAGGGCGTGAGTCAACTGCAAACATTCCATAGTTGCATGGCGAGAAAAAAGCAAAAACACAATCGTGACCTAGTGGAAATTTGTTTTGTAGGTCACCAAACAAATATAGCGTTTCTACGGCTTGTAGTCTACAGCATTCTGCCTAGGTCCGCACATCTCCGCTCCGCTAGGCCTTGGTAGAGTTTGAATTGTGTGTTGTAGAAAATTGTGAATCTAAACCATTTTTATATTTTTACTCTAAGTATAATTACGCTATGAATGCTACAGAACTAAACTAAACCTAAAAAGGGTACATCAATTTTCCGTTCATTCCGCCCTATCTAACATGAATTGACGTAATGTGTTTCTCAGCTTCATTTACGAATTGGCGCGTATATCACGTCCCTGACATTATCGTGTTTTTCAGGACTGAGAAATGGTAGAAATTGATCGTTTTGATGCATCAAATGCTCATTTATACGGGTTTAGCAAAACATCAACTTTAGTACAAGGAAGTAATTTAAAATATTACTTGTAGTGTTACTTTTTAAGAGATTTTGATTTTTGATCAGATTTCATAGAAATTGTCCAGACCACAGTACAGCTTTTTGGACACTGTCTAGCATTGTTGGATTTCATAATTTAACTTATTCTCTTACATTCCTGTCTATTAGAAATTGGGCTGGCTTTATTAGATCTATAGAATAATTTTAATAATAGCTCTCAACTGACACTACAGCAGGCATCCTGTGAGCATTTGATAGTATCGCACAAAAATCTTCTACTATTTCTTCAATCACCTAGCACAATAAGCAATATTTAATTTTATTGCGTCATTACGGTTCATATTTCACAGAAACTAGCCGCAAACTGGCAAATGCGATCCTAGTGGCACTTCAAAAGCCTATCGAAACTCCCAAGCGACCGAAAGTAACTTTCCAACAAATTAACATGCTCACTATTCATTTGACGTCACCAAACTCATTTTACAATGACCGAATAGTTAGTGCGCCCTCTAATTTAACTATCAGGCTCGCCGAACCAATATTTAACCCCAATTCTGAATTACTGATGTCGAATAGATTTATCGCGGTTAAACTTACCTCAATCGACCCTTGATACTGTCACCTCGCTCCAACTACTACCTTTCTGCCATCAGTAAAGCTTTATTATCTACGCAATAAGACTTAATTACTACTAACGTTCCTCCGGAGAGAAATTTGTTTAATGGTGTAATAAATTTAATGTAAACTCAAACAACCCGCGACTCGCATTTTCCCGATTTCAATATTGAGATAAATTTTGATCCTGAGTAATAAAGCAGGTTTTCAGTTACGAGGTTCCGTGACAAAGTTGTGATAGGTTGATGGTTTATGTTTGTCAGCTATTACACAATGCTCTATCATATTACTAAAAAAAAGTCAAGCGTGAAATTAAATAACGTAAAGAAAGCAATGCAATAAAGATTTACATTGAACCTATCCTAGTTTGCAAAAAAAAGCAGAACATAATCCTTTAAAAAAACGATTTTATACCTTTTAAAATTAAGCCGTGAAGTCAGTAACTGGCTAAATTGATATCACATTCTTACTTACGTATTAAATCACTATCATGTCGTTTTGTTTTACAGTATATGAGTTCAACCCAACCTAATAGTTGCAGTATCCCTCTCTATCATGAAACTATAAAAAAGATACTCAAACCACGAACCTATTAAAGATTTTAAAACTTTGCCTTTGTCATGCAGAAGCAGATTTAATGAAATCTAATAAACAAGATCCCTGTTTTAAGTAAAAATACATGTTGGACAAAGTAAATCACTTAGAGAGAAGTAAACCGTAAAATATTGCGACCCCGCGGCGTAATTTAATAAGGCCTGGACTTGTGTAGCTAATAAGATGTATTAGAGCTACCCGGCTTTGCTCGCCCACGCTCTGACTCGGTGTTTTCGGAAAAATTGACCTATTAGGCTTTGCGACGCAGTGTGATACAAAACACAAAATATAAACACGTATGGATGCAGTCGGCATTGACATTTTCCGTGGCCTTACATTTCGTTGGTACAGATCTTCGTGATGTATTTTTTTTTTTTTTTTGTATTGAAGAAGAATAATAGACGTTTGGCATATAGTAAGAAGTATTTATGAATGTGTATGATTCTATTTTACATTTTAGAGCCCAAATTACTAGGCTGATTTTATGTATGGGGTGTTATGAGATTGATATTTACCTTTTGATTTTGATTATTTTGAGATAAAACTATAATTGACGAACCACATATTTGTACATCTGTTAATAACTGTTGTATAACTTTAATTGTTCAGTTGCGTTTGCTCACTTTTTTGACAATAACATATACGGTACGACTATACACCACTACTTTTTATGAACATCTAAAAAAAATTTGGGGGTATCAGTGCACGATACCAAACATATATATGCAATAAAAAGTTAATAAATCAATATCCTAAAATTATCCCTTAAAAATTGAAATAATTGGTTATTCTAATCCATTAGACTCCAACTACAGCTGTTTTGCGTAAACAAGACCGTAGGTACTTAATAATGAATGCAATAGCGATACATGAATGAAATTGACATTATGTGCATAATTTTAGTCTAATTTTCGGATAAAATAAAACCTAAATAAATAGGCTACCTAAGATCTTTTTTAAATTTTAACTGTACACATATGTTTTACATCGTGTACTGATACCTACATTTTTTTTTTAGATGTTCATAAAAAGTAGTGGTGTATATAAATCCCAAACAGTAGACCTCGTATCTGTTAAACTGAATGTTCATAAACCTACGAGTATATCTCGACTCGCTCTTGACCAATCACTAATCTTGTTAAGATTTAGATACTAAACAATCTTGCTAAACAATCTTTTTCAGAAGTACTCGAGGATCTTAGCAGCATGATACGGCGCTTCAACACAATCGCTTAATGCGAATTTTTCGCAAAAAAAAAAAAACTAAAATGTATAGGTAGAACCCAGATTTCGTCAAGATTCTTTGAAAAAATGTGACCTGTAAAGAAGTACCTGTAGTTAAATAGAAAGTAGTAAGCTTTTGACAAGGTACTAAGCACTGAATTCTCTACCGAACCCGTGCCTACATTACTCAAACGTCTAGGGAACAATTCTGAGCACAAATTCAATAAATAAATAATGCAAACGACCTCGAAACGACCTAACTGAACAGTTGAAGAAACTTTAATGAATTACTATTTGTAGCCTGTCTATATTTAAGTAGATACATTATTTAAACAGATAGTCTTTCCTTGTTTAATAAATGATTTACTTATTATTTATGATGAAAATTAATTAGACAATTAATTAGTTAAGTTTATGAAATGTTTTATAAGTTTTGCCTGAAATAAATGAATAAATTTAAAAAAAAAAAAAAAAAAAAAAAAAAAAAAAAAAAAAAAAAAAAAAAAAAAAAAAATTAGACAATTCATCCACCATTGTTTTCACAAAAATAAGTCTCCTGTAAAACTGCCTCGTCTCACCTGGGGCAGCTGGGAACATATTTTCCTTCTATGCAGTGGGTCCGGGGTTTAATTCCCGGCCGGGCAGATATTTGGTTAATTATTTGGCTGTTACTCGTAGTTGTTTTGTCTACGAATAAGTATATTCAATGGTACTCCCGACAAAAATAAAATAATCTTAGTACTATTATTTTAACGACTAGTGGTTTTATTGCCAAAAAGTACTTAGTAGTCTCTTCAGAGAAATCTTTAGATCGAAAAAAATATGTATTTAGAAAAAAGAAAAATGTAATATCTCTATTGCATGAATACGACTACTGATTTTATAGGGTCAGATCCCAAGAAAATGTTGTCTAGTTTTCTTGAACGGTGCGTATAAAGTGCAATAAGCACATGTTTGGGCAACGACATGTCTTTAAGACTCATAACTTTTGTCTGAAATTTTCTTAGCGTCTATTCCAGGGCAATAATGCCTAGTTGTGTTATTGTCACGTGTTCTTTTTGTAGCTTGCACTCGTGATGTTATTGTCGAGCGTTTTCCATATATAAATTTTACAGGGACTTACGAGTATCTACACTTGACGATTACTCAGTAAATTATGAACCGACTCGTAAAGCGAAGCTTAGGTACTAGAAAAGATCAAAGGGGAATGTGGGTCACCAACCGCCCTCTTTGCTGAAATGTACCTAAAAATCTTCAAATATCGATAGGGACAAGGGACAAGTATGCACGGTGGTCATCGAAATTGTGCAAGGCAATGTTACAAATATTGTTATTTTTACACATCATTACAAGTGTTATTTTTAAACTTTCGCGATTTGAACACATTAGGTACACTGTCACTGTCTGCCCGTGACCACGACCAATGCAACTTGGTCGAAACGTCGGGAGAAAAAGATATACTTAATTAGCTCATATCTCAAGTTTTATTGCGCGATAAGTCCCGTATAGTAGTATGATAACACATTTTTACCGTAGTGAGATTAAAATCCCGCGAGTTGAGTAGACGGGTGCATCTACGATGCAAGGCACTTTCTACTAGTTTCTATTTGAGAAACAATATAAGTCATAAGTAATGGCATTTTTCTTTACTATGGAAATAACCTCAAAATTAGGAAAAAAATAACAACAGTTCCACAAATTTGTGTCGAGAGCCTCGAACTCTTTTTTTAATAGTGTGTTCGGGATTGAATACATAGTAAATATCATGATGATGAGTACAATAATGAAAATTTAATATATAGGTACAAACGTCTTTTTAAAAACATCCGGTAGAGTATTTTTTGACAATAACATAGAGTGCATTCAGTGCTTAGTTGCGTTTAGTTCCATAAGCAAACAATTATAATAGTGGTTTTTAAACCCATAAATTCATGACAATTTCTTTAACAATAAAAATATGTATTACATTCGTAAAAATATGTAGTGGTACATTGGAAGTATAAATGTAACCTTATGAGGTCATTTAACTAAATCAACGACTCGCTTTGGTTTTACCGCCGTTGCTTGCGGTCTGACTGAGGTGTCCTCGATGAAACCTTGGTACCAAATCGATTCGCGATAACAATTCATCTTCTAAGTTTTCTTCTTAATCATGTCTTTCAAAAGTTAGCATGTATTCCATTTACACCACAGTATTTCCAAACATGTAGTTGTAGGTGTATGTTAAAATTTCAAGATTGTGCAAAGTCACAAGTACCTACTTGTAACTTTAGTAATTTAGGTATCATAATACTTTACGTGCGTCCTTAAGGACAAAACTCAGTAGGTAGGTACCTAAATTTTAGATACCTTTCCGCGCTCCGACTTAAAACTGTATCTTTTAAATCACTTCCAAATATGTTATGAGCTTGAGATTTTTAGTTAAGCTGCTTTTTGTTGTATTGTAAGTAACATTTAAGACAAGGTAACTACATTTTTAAATAGGTACTTAAAGATTTCTTACAAAACCTCATTGGTAGATTTATAGTTTCTGGCTTCTAATAAGTAGACAAAAAAAACATTTAGAATGAGAAAAAAACTGAGATTTGTAATATTTATTACCAATTTTAATTATTATACTTACTTTAACGGATTTAATTTAACATCATAGACATGTGATATGAAATTATGGCTATCAGAAAACTGAGACCGAAAAGCGGTCAATTTTATTATTACAAGGTCTAAAAGTTCCAACGAGAATGTTTCCCGCCGCAGCCCTCCCTCATTACCAAATTTTACGGTCCGATATTATCCTGTTATGCCGCAAGTCGCGCTAATAAACTTCTCTGAAATAAATCACAAAAATAGAGGCTACAAACTTTGTAATTTATTATCTCTGGATCTGTGGACAGTTTCGGTTAACAGAGCTTATTTTAGTAATTTGTTTACCTTCTTTAAAAGATTACATTTATTATTTATAAACGGTTGAGTGATTGAGTTGATTTTTAGGGTTCCGTACCTCAAAAGGAAAAAACGGAACCCTTATAGGATCACTTTGTTGTCCGTCTGTCCGTCTGTCAAGACCCTTTTTCTCAGGAACGCGTGGAGGTATGAAGCTGAAATTTATATCAATTACTCAGGTCTACTGTCCCTTGAAGCTGTGAAAAAATCAAACTTCTAAGCCAACGCAATCAAAAGATACAGCCGTTTATGCCGCAAATTTTGAAACTCGCAAGTACTCGCAAGGGAATCAAAACCTAAAGGGTACTTCCAGTCGACCTAGAATCTTGAAATTTGGCATGAAGCAACGTTTTATAGCACACATAAAGGAAAAATTCCGAAAACCTTAAATTTTCAGTTACATTACAAAATATATATTTTTTAATAAATATAAACTTATTACTTTTTTTGTCGTAATGAACGAACTTTGTAAACCTTGCAGGTTTGTACGGAACCCTCGGTGCACGAGTCCGACTCGCACTTGGCCGGTTTGTATTGTTTACTTTCCTAATTTTGCTTGAATACTTTTATTAAAAACACGGCCTGGTAGCTAATAGAGATTTTGTTCTTAAATGTCGAAGTCTCAAGACTTTTGGTTTGGGACATTTAAACATAGAGATCAATTAAAAGACTTTCTTATCACTTATAGAGTCGTGCGTAAAGTCTTGCTCACTTATATTATAGTATGTAATATGTTGGTTTATTTTGTTAATTATGTACTGATGGGAAATAAATAAATAAATTAGAAATTAATGATCTTATAATGTCTCTAACTTTCGTTGATGTGTGCAATATTGGTAGTAAAATATTTTAGTACTTTCAATATTCGTGGCATAACCAAAAACGATACTTTATTTCATACTTAGAACTAATAACAAATCAATCGAGTGCTAACTACTGCTTGTCTCGGGTCCCGCACTGTTAATGTCAAAATTCCACAGACAGCAGCTATGTACATTTAGAATATTTTTATATTTTAAGTATAACTTATCTACTCATTATAGTAAATACTCTTAGAGGTCGGACACCCGATACGAGCTTACAAATATAACTTTTTTTTTTCATATTGTGCAGATGTTTCCGAAACAAACAAAATTGGGTTGGGGCCTTTGCAACGACGCACGAATTGGCAAATATCACGAAATTTTGCCGTCCTACCCATTTGCCGGAACGTAAGTACACGAAAAGTTTCCTTTTCAAATAATCTACAATTCTCTTTCTTCTTAGGAAATAGAATCAGTTCAATTTCATTGCTCTTTTGTTATCGGTACTTGACGAATTTCAATATCATATTTAAAAAAAGAACAAACTACATATTTAAATAGCTAATGATTTTTTAGAAAAACAAAAGATACCGCTACGTATAAAAATACCAGCAAATGAACCACCAAAAGATCTGGGTGCACGGCAGTGCACCCAAACAAGTCGAGCACAGCCGTAAGCATACTTTTTCCGAACCCATTCAGACCATTTTCAACCTCCTGTAACTTCGTTCTGGATAAAGCTAGACGTATGAATAATTTCTAATCAAGAAAAAAACATTTTATAACAACGGTAGATTACCAAATTTCATACAAATCGAATCAGTAGTTTAAGATTTATTGCTAGTCAAAGTTCTTTGATTTTGTCACAGACATATTCATTCACACACTCACTTACTCACTCAACGATTATAATTCTAAGGTACGTCTAGCAACCATACAAGCTTGTAATTTTTATGACCATTATCATTTAGTCTAAATAGCAAGGAAAAAATCAAACCGACTTGTGCTTACATTTGATCTCATTACTTTTTACTGAAAAATTGTTGCTCGAGTTCAGTGTTGCCAATGCTACGGCAATTACCGTATTCTACGGCTTTCAGGCCAAAAAATCACAAAATGCACGGCCTAGGGCTGCAACCCGATGGCCGTAGCAGATTCTACGGCTATTCGCAAATTCTACGGTGTTAGATTAATTAACTCCGATGCACGAATATCGTCGTATAGTGCCGTCCCATTTACCCAAATATTATTTGACAGGAGATTGAGGGGAACGGCACTACATGATTGTCGATTTTCGAACATCGGAGTAGAGTCCGCGCCACTACTGATGTCCATATAAAATTTTAACCACAACCGATTCGAAGAACATCGCTCAGTGTTTTATCATTGCCCCATTCAGAGTTTATAGAAGATATTCGGGATTTGTACCGGGAATCATTAGTTTAAATGAAATTTCAAGATATTCAAAATTATAATTTGTTGTTATTTTTTTTTCAAACGAATAGAAAAAAATCAAACATTAGCCCAAATGGCGCTATTTTAAGCTTTTTAATGTAGTTTTTAGTCTTTTTTTTAATTTTGACACGGCCCACCCATGGTCTTTTTCCATATAAACACGGCTTTTTTACCGAATGTACTTGTACACGGCCGCCAACAAAAATTCATTGGCAACACTGCTCGAGTTGTTGTACTTTTATGCCATGTTTTTGTTGGGGTTCATTTTTCTAAACTAAATAGATTATGAAATGTTTGGCATATTATGACAAAATACCTAACATTACTCTGTTAGTTAAAACTATTCATAAACTTATCTGTAAACATATTTTATGCGCGAACTCGCTTCCGATACGGTGAAAAGATAATTACAATTTCATGTTCATTAATTAATTACTTTATCCGCCAAATGTGGATAAGTAGTCATCCACAAAATATGATCAGACGTGCCTACACTCGCTAATCTGTCTGATTCGCATAATAGGATCAAGTGGAAACCAATTATCTGGTTAATTGATTATTATTCCTGCTCCGCGGCTATGGAATAATTTGTTTGTTATTATTTGTAATTAATACTTTTATAAATACCTGTATAGGTATAGACCGAATCTGACGGACCGAGTCTGTGAACATGAGGCGAGTCATTGCGCAGTAGTAAATTCGTTATAGTCCGCGCCACACAAGTTAGCGGAAGTGAAGTTAGCTACAAGCTGCGCAATAGCCAATCAACGTGCTTCTTTAAGTGAGCTTCAGTCAGGATTGGATATTGCGCAGCTTGTAGCTAACTTCACATCCACCAACTTGTGTTGGCGCGGCCTATAACGTATTTACTACTGCGCAATGACTCGCCTCATGTTCACAGACCGGATGTCTGCTAGAGAGTGCGCTCACAAATCGCCCTACAGTAGCCTATCATCGATCCCAGCCTCGTACCAGCAATGCCTGCTGGGCTAGGATGCACACCACGCAATATTTCTTTCGACTCGTCAGAACGAGACAGCGTTATGGCAAAGTATATATCCGTCCCTTTTTCACACGTCGAAAAGATTTCTTTTCGTGGCTTTTAGTGGTCGCATGCTGGACTAACTGGTATATGTCCGTGGCCCCATTACCTGTACCGCCATTCGGGTATAGGTACTACTTGGGGAGCATGCGCACATTGTCAACAGTGCCGGCCGACTGCTGGACACCAATGGTCACTACTGCCCGTCCAATGTCCAGTACAAGGCACATAAAATTGGACTATTTAATGCCATGTCTTTACGACAACATTCCATACATTTCCACGGTCTTCCTTTTGTTCCGTCCCATGTTCCATGCGTTCGGGATACATAAATATCTCAATAAGCACTCACCAGACTTCGTAGTCTCACCAAGGTCTGCTCCTCAGACAGTACTGGAGTCACCATTTAACTCCTGTTCCCGCGCCGTTGTGTCTGTCGCCCACCTATTTTTTTCTTCTGTCGAACGTACCGACATTATCATAGTTAACTCAAAAACATACCCTCAATGTAGGCAAGCGTTATCCATAATGACAGTGACATTTACCAAATTGTTAACGGTGACTCGCGACAAGTACATAGTACGATTTTGATTTTCGATCATTCCAGCCTGACGAAACTCCGAAGGAAAAGTCGCTTCCAATCCAATGTATGGGATGGGTTCAAAATGTTTCTGTCATTTTCTATTCATTCGTGACATTGACAAAAAGAATGAACATTTTTTTCATTCATCGTTCGCTGAGACTGATATTGATGTGATATTGACATATTGTCATTTTGAATTTGTTTTGGATTTATTCTTGGTAGGTTATTTTTACTGATTTTAAATGACTATCATATTATTTTTCCCCCAAAAATGGTTTTGGTAGCTAATACAGTGATTATTTAGTGTATGTTATTGTTTTTACAGTTTAAAACAATCAAAATGTCGTATAAAACGTGTGAAATGTGCGGTGTTAGAGGCCAAAGAGAAAACGGGCAAAAAAGATGTTTCATGGCGAAATTTCCCATAGATGAAGATAGGTAAGTGAAATATCTCAGAAATACACACAATTTCTATTAATTCTGCACATATTATGCAAAATATTTACTGAAAAACTTATATCGCTTGAGTACCTACCCAACATGTTAGTGCGGTTCCATGTTGTTATCGATATTTAGGCCAGGGTCGATAATTTATACAACCAAAAAAAATAATAGTAGGATGAAACCCATTAGAAAAGGAGGGGAAACACACACTAGTAAAATCCTACTAATATTATAAACGCGAAAGTTTGTGAGGATGGATGGATGGATGGATGTTTGTTACTCTTTCATGCAAAAACTACTGAACGGATTGAGATGAAACTTTGCAATAATATAGCTTATATATCAGAATAACACATATGCTATCAATTATAATGATATATTGCGTATGCGGGCAAAGCCGTAATAAAAACTAGTGAAGAATATTATTTACTATTGAATTGATGATTGCATATCATGAATAATCAAAAAGTTTGTAATACCGCTAACTTAATAATTTTCCAACCATATAACATCAAGTCTTATAATTTGCAGCGCCTTCACCTCTCGACGCGCAGCCACAATTTTCACAAAGTAGTGTGGAGGGAAACATTAGAAAACGCAAGCGGGAAAATAGTCCAGGTAAAGTAATATTCATGTTGCTTATACATGCTTTAATAAGTATTATTAAGAAGACGAGATTAGTGTTATATCACCATTCTTGAGATACAGCCTGGGGACAGACGGTCAGACAGACAGACGGACAGCGGAGTCTTAGTAATAGGGTCCCGATTTTACCCCTTTTACGGAATCCTAAAAATTGAAACTTAGGTAAGTTTCAAATTTTAGGCTTCGTGGTAAGTGTAAAATAATTATATATTTTGCAGTACCTTCGACGTCTGCGGAGGCTCCTACGTTGAAAAGAAAGATAAATGGTAAGACAGGTAAAATATTCTATTATTATTATGTACTACGGGACATATCGCGCACTAAAAAATAAATATTCATAGTAATAATTAGTAGAATAACTATGCTGTTCGCGAGCTGAGTGGACAATTATGGCTTAGTTTCTTTGTACGAAGGGTGGGTGGGGCATCATTGAACCAAACGGAAGCATTTAAACATCTCACGTTTTATTGTGTATTTCTGTATATGATAAATATATAATAAAAGTATATAATATATATATACAATTTTTTTAATTAAAATTTACTAACCACAGACTTCAGGGTCTGTGCCTTTTGTTAACTAAGATTTACTAATATATATTTATTATATAGGTTTTTAGTAACGTTTAGTGGTTTTTTATCTTTGAATATTTATTTTGGTAAGAATCAATTAGTACCCCCGGTTAAAGTTGTACCACCCCTAGATTGTAATAATTGAGTTATTTTTTGTTTGTGTTTTCTGATCAACTTATGTTTATGTTTTCGCTTAAAATCAATTTAATGTAAGTAATTACTTGTTGTAGGGTAGTTTTAAATTATCAATTAACCAGCATTTTTCATTTATTCTTCGGCTTTATGCCTCTTTCGTATTTTTTTTTACAACTTTTACGTACCCTTTTTGAAATAAAATAAACACAAGTAAATTGTGTTGCCAGATGCTGTTTAGTCAAAGTAACGACTTTATTTCCTCTTGATACTTTTAGAGCATAAATTATTTTAGGAAAAATACATGTAATATCTATTCTGTTTTCTTTTATGGACTAGTTTTTTGTACAGTATTTGTTTTTTTTTTTTGTTATTACTCTAAGAGTTTTTATTCATTTTCGAAAATGGACTTATTCTACATTTTACTCAAGTCTATCATTACTGGCAACTTTTCATTTTTGACGTAAGATTAAACTTTGACGTGTACGTTTGTGTGGCACTTAACTTATACTTTTTTTTTCCTTTTGGCTTCATATGGCTATATTATTTTCCAGCCACCTTTTTTATTACTGTGCTTTGCAATTAAGTACCTACTTTTAGTTTTGTGTATGTGCGTATAATTTTAGTTTTTGTTACTGTACCTGGTATTATTTATTTATTTTTCAAAATAGTTTAAACCGTGTAGCTTCTGTTGGTCTTAGTATGAGTATTACTTATGTGTATTTCCTATTATACGAAGTATTCGAGCCCGAGTAAGATAATTAAGATCGCTTTTATATAATCAGGTAATTTAAGGATACTGTGTTCCTACTTCTTCTTCGTCAATCCTTATCCTACACAACCAACAGGTATATTATTATTTTGTTTTTAATTTAATTTCATAGTTTTATACTTATTATTATTTTATAGTTATATTTGTTATATTTTATTTATAAATATTATTATTAGTACTTATGATTAATATTTTTAGTGAAAATGACTGCAACAGCGATGATGTATATTTATCTGCTTCTTCAGGTGAATCGTCGGGCAGCTCTGATGACAGTTTCAATAGCTTGCTCCCACTGACTGACTTCTTGGAATCTAGCTTTTCCGATGTTTCCAAAAATTTTAATGTTGTGCACATTAACGCACAGAGCATTCCGTCTAGTTATCCCGAAATGTTGGCTTCTCTGGATCACAAAAATCTACACGCTATCTTAGTTTCCGAAACTTGGCTTCGCCCATGTCATCCGACCACATCCTATTCACTTCCCGGTTTCGTACTCATAAGAAATGATCGCAGCTCCCGCAGTGGTGGTGGCGTGGCCATCTACTTAAAAGCTAATATTCCTTACTCTATCATAAACCAGTCGCCACAACCACCTCCGGAAAATGCCGGCGAGCATCTTTTTATCGAAGTACTTCTTTCTCATACCAAACTTCTTCTCGGGGTTTACTATTGTCCTTCTAAAAATATCAACTATTTCCTCTCTTTTGAAACCCTGTTACATAATCTTATTCCATCTTATAATCATTCTGTCATCATGGGTGACTTTAACACATGTCTTCTCAAAAATGATCATCGTTCTCTCTCACTTGAATCTATTATTAAATCATGCAACCTGCAAATTCTTCCTCTGAATTCTACTCACCATTTTCCAAACTGTACACCTTCTCTTCTCGATTTAATGATCGTATCTTCTCCTCACAATGTCGCCAAGCACGGTCAATACTCTGCTAATGATTTTTCCTACCATGATTTAGTTTTCTTATCTTACAAAATTCGTCCTCCAAAACTTAAACCTAAAATAATTCTTCAGCGTAACTTTAGCGGTATAGACCCAGAGGCTCTTCTTGAAGACGCGAGAAAAATTGATTGGTCCCTTGTTTTTGATGCTGAGTCAGTCGATGATCAAGTTATCATCTTTAATAAAATAATAACGGATTTATATGATGTGCATGCGCCTATTCGTGCGATCAAATTAAAACATCACCCTGCACCTTGGCTTACGGATGATATTAAATCCCTGATGCATAAAAAAACTGTTGCTAAATCTAAATATAAAATGCATCCCACAGATGATAACCATGCCAAATATGTTCAGGCGCGTAATCGCTGCAATAGAGTGTGTAGGGATGCTTTTCGTCGCCATGTCCATGAATCTGTTAGCGATGAGAATCCAGCTAAGGTCTGGAAATATCTTAAATCTATGGGAGTCGGCAAGTCACGTCAAAATGCGGTTCCTAACAATATAGATATTAATGCCTTAAATAAACATTTTTCTTCTGTGCCTGCTATGTCGGATGCGGATAAAAGTAAAACAATCGATTTTCTTTCTGCCACTCCACCTCCCAATTGTTCAACTTTTATTTTTAATCGTTTTACCGAATGTGATGTTAGGAAGAGCATGTTGTCGATCTCCTCCAATGCGGTGGGCGGTGACAATATAAGTCGGAACATGCTCTTGCCCATCCTTGATGTCATTCTTCCCGTCCTTTGCTCCATTTTTAATAACTCAACCCTAACTGGAGTATTCCCTGCAATCTGGAAAGATGCTCAGATCCTGCCGTTGCCGAAGAAGCCTAATCCAAAATCCTTTTCTGAGTACCGGCCCATTTCAATACTTCCTTTCCTTTCCAAAGTCCTGGAGCGTCTTGTCCACACACAATTAAACAATTTCCTGATTAGTCATGACCTCCTTAATCCCTTTCAATCCGGATTCCGTCCTGGGCATAGCACTGTGTCTGCTCTTATTAAGATTACCGACGATATCCGCTTGGGTATGGATGACGGTCTGCTTACTGTTCTAGCTCTGCTAGACTTCAGTAATGCTTTCAATGCCGTCAACTTCGACATCTTGTTGGCAATACTAAGCTCTCTTAACATATCTCCATTGGTGATCGATTGGTTTCGCAGTTACTTGTGTGGCCGCCGGCAGCGTGTTCGCCTCGAAGATTATTTTTCTTCTTGGTGTAGTACAAATGCTGGGGTGCCACAGGGCGGCGTATTGTCTCCATTACTTTTTGCAATTTTTATAAATTCTATATCCCAATACCTCACTTCTTCCTATCACCTCTACGCAGACGATCTGCAAATTTATTCGCAAGCTTCAGTTAAAGACCTGAACTTGGCCGTTACTTGCATAAACGATGACCTCCGCCGAATCACTGAATGGAGCTCATCATATGGCTTGGACGTGAATCCTACGAAATCACAGGTCATTGTCATAGGTAGTTCACGGATGATCTGCAAAATTGATTGGACAACAGTTCCTAGCGTAGTTTTTGGAGGGATCACAATTCCATACAGTAATTCTGTTAAGAATTTAGGAGTGATTTTTGATCGTACTTTGAGTTGGGATTCTCACATCAAAACAATCAGTAGCAAAATCTTTGCTTCTGGCGGATCCCTTAGGCGTCTTCGAAATTTCCTACCCACTGCCACTAAAGTTACGCTCGCTCAGTCTCTTCTTCTTCCCATCTTAGACTATGCAGACGCATGCTTCATTGACCTCACCGAGATCCAGCTTGAGAAGCTTGAGCGCCTTCAAAATTATTGCATTAGATTTATATTTGGTCTACGCAAGTATGATCATGTATCTCAATTTCGCGCACAGCTCAAATGGCTTCCTATTCGACTTCGCCGGAATGCTCATGTCCTTTTCCTTCTTCATAATATCCTGTTTAATCTTTCTACTCCACGTTATCTTAAAGAACGGTTTACCTACTGGCACTCCTCCCACTCCCTTCCTCTCCGGTCCAAAGAAAACCTTACCCTCATGACTCCTTCTGCCCGCTCTGAATTATTTTACGGCAGGTCCTTTGCTTTCCAAGCTGTTCAGTTATGGAACGCGCTACCTGTTCCTATTCGACGTGCTCCTTCTCTTGCTGTGTTTAAGGAGCAAGTCATAAAATTTTATTTATCGCAGTTGCCTCCATGTTAGAAAGTCATTTCTAGTTAATTTATCATATTTATTTATTATTAAATTTATTAATTTGTATGTAGCATTTTTTTATTATTTATTTTTATTTTAGTATTAGTATGTGTATGTAGGTTATATTATTGTAGTATTTGAATGTACATGTGTATATTGATATGTATGTATATATTTTGTACAAGTATTTATGACTCTTTATTCAAGTATTCTTTATTTTGTTTCAATTAATTTCGCTATTATTGTACACCCCGTTCTTTACCTTCCTCTATAATCCTTTCCTCTCTAAATCAGGTTGCCTGGAAGAGATCGCTCTAAGCGATAAGGCCGCCGATTGTCGCACTATTTTAATTATATTGTACTCTTTTATTGTAATAATTTCGATTGTGTGAACAATAAAGCGTTTCTATTCTATTCTATTCTATTCTATAGATTCAAACTGTACCCCAGAGGGTACCTACAAGATTAACCATTCGCCGTTTTTAAAAAAAACGGCGAATGGTTATTATGAATATATAACATACCTGATGAATACTATGAGTGCACCAGTATAACGTATCAAGAAAAGCAACGACATGTTTGCAAAAAATTGGTGGTTCAATAATACCCCACTCACCCTATACATGTGTGTAATTGCGTCTGTACACGCCGAAGCCTAGTTTTGCCGGCCTAATTAAATTGTACTATTAAGCTAACATAATTTAATTGTAATATTTCAACAGAAACCCCAAACTCTACTTCAAAGTTAACGACGCCAAGAAAAAAGAAGTTGCTCAAAAGGCTGAAAAAGACCAAGCAAGACCTGAAAATTCTCCAAAAAAAAATTAATAACATAGATAAAATATCATCTCCATTTTTAAAACATTTTATCAGAGCCACAATTATTATGGATATAATTTAAGAGTAAATACTATTGTAAAATATAGTCTCTTGCATAATCTGCATAATATTCTAAGTCCCAAATGTCTGTCAACAATAAATATTAAAATTTTAATAATTCCGTAATGTTTTTTGTAAATAAAGAATTTAATAAAAATAATATGTGTATTTATTCCATATCTCACAATAAGCGAAACATTCAATTCACAGGAGCCTAAAAACAATGAATAATGTATAGAGTGTATAGGTAGTAAAAAGAAATCACCATGAGAACCTCCTATTTTTGAAATCGGCTAAATATCGATAAAAATCAACCAGTTTCAATAGCACATCCCTATCAATTTTAATTATCGGTATGTTGGCACAATCTGACAGAACGAACGAGTTTTGTTATGTTGGTGCGAATGATTAGGAGCCTCGGAAAATCAGTTCAAATCTATGGAAGTCCCGACTCTTACTATTACATTCTCTTTGGATCATTCTTTTTTTACTGGAAAGAGTTGGTCACATTTAAATATTATCGAAATCACTTGAGCCATTTTTGATAAATCAACAATAATGTGAAAATTGCTACATCGATCCTTGCGGACTATTCGCGAATTCTGTACACGGTGTCACGGTTGAAGTCGGTCATGTCATTTTTTGCGAAAAAATATGGGTAGGTCCCATTTGTTCTATGGAACATGACGTAATAGAACAATTTGAGAAAATATTGTCCCTATTTGTACTATAGAACAGTTTGTAATTTTTGTCTCAAATTGTTCCATAGAACAAACTAAGTACATAGGTATATAAACTTCTTGAAGTTGATATGTAAACTGGCCACTCGAGAATGATTTGCTACCACTTGTCTTAGTGACATTTTTGATTAGATGGTTACTCCCTAACAAAAATTATAATGCCGTAACGCACCATAACGGATTTTGAGAGAGCTGCAGTCGCAGGGTTCTCACTTATTTATTGTTGATTGTTTACAATGATTGGATTGGATCTTTGTTTATCGTAATGGATATAAACGTAAATTTTGATAGTTTGAATTTTCTGCAACGGGGTCGTGGAAAAGTTTTACAGCATGGTGATAAAGAATATTACCTACAGACAAATTATACTAGAGGAATGTCATTATGGCGATGTATAAATTATCGGAAACTGAAATGTGTCGGAAGTATGAAGATTTCTATGGTGAGTTAATTATGTAAATAATATTTTTTTTCAATTTTCAGCTTTAAAAAGCTTTTTTATAAAATTTATATTTATTATATTTTTAGACGGAGAAATTAATAATGAAAAATAAACCACATCACATAAATTGTGTGAAAGACGAAACAAAAGAAATTACAAAA
Source organism: Hypomecis atomaria (assembly GCA_964007245.1). Lineage (NCBI taxonomy): Eukaryota > Metazoa > Arthropoda > Insecta > Lepidoptera > Geometridae > Hypomecis > Hypomecis atomaria. The sequence continues at coordinate 15,173,189 of OZ023288.1, forward strand.
AACGTGATAGCAACGTGTGTCGAAGAAGCGGGTCTAGGGCAAGATACTGTGCCGAATGTGTACAAAAAAGTGGTGTCAACATTTCACGACAAAGGTATACATTTTATACAAAATATACCTTCATATAAACAAGTCAAATCTACGATTTATCGTAAAAGGAATGAACACTTTCAAGTTCCTTTGCTGTCTTGTAATGATGCATGTGTGTTAGAAATTCCCACTCAGTATACCGATATGCTACTTGCCGATTTTAACGATGAAGACAACCGCATTTTGCTGTTTTGTTCAAAAGAAGCCAGACGAATAATACCAAATATTAAAATAATACTACTTGATGGCACTTTCGAAGTTTGTCCTGCACCATTTACAGAACTTTACACCATGCATGGGGATTTAGGGAGTTCTGATGAGTTGACTAATATAATTCCACTCGTATATGTTCTGATTACCAAAAAAACAAAAGAAATGTATGTGCGTATGCTAGAATTGATAAAATCTACTATTCCGGGATTTTCACCGACAGAAATTATAACAGATTTTGAGAGGGCTGCAATCGCTGCTGTTCAGGAAGTTTTCCCAAATGCAAATTACCATGGCTGTTACTTTCATTTTACGCGAGCTTTACGACGAAAGGCGAAAAAACTGCATTTATCAAATGATATATTCTTGCAAAGAATTGTGTCACTTTGTACAGTATTGCCGTTTTTACCTCTATCTGAGCTAGACAATGGTTGGGTATATATAAAAGCGGAAGTGGCTTCTATTTCAAACGATAACTTACTAAAATTTGTAAAATACATGGAATCGTTCTGGTTAAAAAATGATTTTCGTAAGTCTTGGTGCTGTTTTGGAATTAAACATAGGACCACTAACAGTGTGGAGAGTTGGCATCACAATTTTGTGGGCCATTTTAAAAGAACTCCGCCATCGTTTATAATATTTTTGACAAAAATGGCTGAGGATGCAATTTTCAATAAAATTAAAGCAATAAAAGTGTTAAATAAACCTAAATCGTTAACTAAACGCGAAAAAAAAAACATTAACAGGGACAGGTACATATTAGAAAACCAGCTACAGTTAACTGTTGGAGAAATTAGCGTAGAAATGTTTTTGAACAAAACTATTTACTTGTCGACTCATTAAAGAGCACACTGGCCGGTTTTCCAAAGAGACCGACTCGATCTTTTTTGTATAAACTATCTTTCACGAGTAAATCAAAATTGACACAACATAGTATTTTGTCTTTAAAGCCCGAAAATATCAATACTTGTTTTGAACAAAATTAAAAGAAACTAATGAACAGGCTTGAAGTAATCCGTAAATTGTTCTCTAAACAACCTAAGACTTTATATGAAATGGCTTTGACAAGTTTGTTTAAGTACATGAAATCAAATATTGATTGTTGTCTCAATAACCCGGCGTCAATATTTGAAAATATTGAAAATATGTACATTATGTTAAAACAGTTGCAGTTACCAAAAACCATCTTGATAGATCTATTTTTTTACTATCTGCAAGATTACAGAGTAATTATGAGTGAAGAGGGTATGTCATCCACGGGCCGTTGCCAGGACTGCCTACATCTTCGGTACCCGATGCATAATGACTATGAACCCATCAAAATTTATGATTTATATTGTAAAATTTGTGCTGGAGAACTCTTTCTACAAAATAAGTATTTTTCGGAGACTATTTAATATAAGAACGTTTTAGTTAAAAGAAGGAATGGTTTTAGTTAGTTTTTATCGCGGACTGTTTAATATAAGAATATATTAGCGGTAAGAAAACTTGTTTTTAGTTTGTAAGTAGTTAAAGAAATAAGTATTGTTAAAGTGCTGTTTTGTTTTTATTTTGCAAAATAAAAATATTATTTAGGTAGCGAGTAGTTTCTTTTTTTATAGTGAACTGTACCTGGTATTAACGTCAGTGTTTAATGTCATTCACGTCTTATACATCATGGAAGGTTTTGGGAAAAACTGATTCTCATTTTGTTCTATGACATGAAACTCGGGTGAGAAGGTAGTATGTAGTTCTATGGAAAAAATAGGGACGAAAATGTTTCATTTTGTACTATGACGTCATGTTCCATAGAACAAATGGGACCTACCCAAAAATATTGTTAATCGAGGTGGACATAAATTAAGTACCTCGCGAGTGGAGTTACAGCTCCATTGACCACCAGTCTTATCTGCTAGCTAGTGTTAGCAATATATGAGAATAGGCATGAAACCGAGTAAAAAAATCATTATTAAAATTAGTCCGTGAGTTAGATTGTAAAAAAATATTGGACACATATTTTTTCTTTTGTCAATCAAACAACAAATGACAAAGATAAACCTTGTCAAAGTTTGGGAGTGGGGTCGTGACGTCACCTCTCTTACAGAAGTCTATACATTTGTATGGCACTTGTGACATCACACGGAACTTTGACGGGCTATGTCTTCATCAATTTATGTTTAATTGACAAAAGAAAAAGTATATGTCTAATATTTTTTGAGAGTCTGTCTGCCGGATTAATTATATTTTTTGAGAGTCTGTCTGCCGGATTAATTATATTTTTTTGGTCATCATGCCTATTATAAATATTATTGCATAAATCTGGCGGTTTCGGGTTTGCTAAATCATATACATACTTACTTCATCATCATCATTATCAGCCTCCCCTATGGATTTCCAATAAGCACAGTTGAAAGCGGCCTGCATCCAGCGCGTTCCTGCGGTCTTAATAATATCGTCGGTCCACCTGGTCAGTGGACGTCCAACGTTGCGCTTGCCGGTGCGTGGTCACCATTCGAGAACTTTACTGCCCCATCGGCCGTCAGTTCTTCCAGCTGTGTGCCCTGCCCATTGCCATTTCAACTTACTAATCCGCTGGGCTATGTCGGTAACTTTGGTTCGTCTGCGAATCTCCTCATTCCTGATTCGATCTCGCAGCGAGACTCCGATCATAGCCCTCTCCATAGCGCGTACTTTACTTGATTTAATTAATTAGTTTGAAAAGACACCGCAATATGTTGCTCTAAACAACGCGCTAACAGTCGTCTGATGTGTAGAGCCTCAAGTACGAGGTAGGTTTCCAAACAAACTAATTACTCCTGGTGTAATTAAATCAATAATAATAAATAATTGTTTCTGTAGTATGGCCTCATGATTCTCAATAGTTGGTATCCAGTCCAGTTCGCATTAGCACACGATACTATTTCACCTAATTAGTTAATTAGTCTTTTGTCTCTTGAATTCTTCGACTCAGTTATGATTTATAAACCATGGAGATATATCGTT